>JAINUG010000053.1:0-1462500 GCA_029706075.1 Aldrovandia affinis | reverse complement strand
AAAAGTCCAGAGAACTAAAGACAGATTGTCACTACAGCCTGACAGACAAGCCTCCAGCGGAGACCTTACCTTGTGTAAAAACTGTTGCACTTCCTGAATCCATCTGATGGCATTGTACAGTGATAAAGAAGATCTGTACTTTGTGCAGTGTCTGGCATTCCTGCTCTAATTTCAAGTCTTTTGGTCATCCGAATCAACTTACTTCCGCACGTGCCTGATCAGTGGCAAATCGGGGGACAAAAAACCGAACAATCTCTGCATATCAATTTACACATATTTTAGGTTGAACTTTAAGACAGGCCACGGTAACAGTCCATAAACTTGGCACACCCAAGAAGGTCTCTGCATAGTAATTGGAGTCGGTCCTTATCCACCCTATCTCACGAAGCGCAATTCGTTGCACCAGACCTATCACGCGACTTCTATAGCGGACGCTCTCAGAGGTGGAACTAGAAGCGACTTCCAGACTAGACCGGGTGTCCGGACCAGAAGCTTCTGGAGATATCTCCAGACATCTCCAGGGTTTTTTTGCACGCAAGATTTGGCTGCAGAAAAACATAATGAAAACGAAAGAGAGAATTCAATACTGGAGACAGGCATCTACTACTCTGGGATAGAGATTGAGAGCAACTATGGAAGCGTGCAAGAGGCAGTGAGACACAGAGAAAGAGAGGCAGAATGCTGTATAGAGGGAACAATGGTGCCGCCAAAATGACTGCAAAGCAGTACTTACTGGATGGGCTTTTCTCATATATATAGTTTTTAAAAATCTAATACACACATACATATTCTCATACACTGTACAGTGTACATATTTTTATAAATATGCATATGTATGTGTGATATTTTTGGAATTGTTTTATTGCTTTTCAGCAAATCACGTGAGCCATAAAATGAGAGTACTTACTATTCAAAACCTTTTTGGACAATTTGAATATCACGGTGTGATAGTCTTGCTTTCAAGCTTTCACCGCGAGTAGCCAGTGAATCCCAAATACGTCTCGAATGTCTCTCCGAGATAGTCCGGAGGGCAGATCTGCGTGATCGCTTACGCGGAGTGCCCAGACTCGAGGCCGACCCGACCGGGCACCACAGGATCAAATTATTTGGGGTGGGGGTGGGTGATTCCTACTGGCTTTATATCTGGCAGGCTCAGTTCCCCTCTTAGTCTTCACCCGCTGTTTCCGGCGTGACCATGGCACCCCTCCATTACAGTGAGCGGTAGGTAAGCGCGACAGACACGGACATCCACAAGACAACTTACCCCGCGCTTCAGGCTCCGGAAGCAGTGCATTTTGGGTTTGGAGGCCATGAACTCGTTGAGGCGGTGTGAGAGAGGCTCCTTGTGCTGCTTGGGAGACTGGGGGCCGTTGGGAACAGCAGAGGGTGAGGGCGAGGCGGAGGCAGGGGGGGGGGGCTGGTGGGGGACGTTAACAGGGACATAAGCTACCAGTAAGAAGGATGGAGTAGTGGCAGAAAAAGGAGGAGCAGAACAAAACAGGATAAAAGGAAACACAAAACGAGAAAAAATAAGGCTCAAAAAAACAGAACACGGGGACAACAAACGGAATATCAAACCCAGTATTTAAGCTGTTACCTTTTTGCATTTAATTTTTATTTATTTAAACAAACAACGGTTAAAAAAAAGAATTAGAGAACACAGAATGCGAAAAGCGTAAGTACGTTAATGCGAGTTGTTACAATAGAGTAGCCATTTGACAGAGAGCGCATGCAATCTCCCTCTTTCCCTTCATCACATGCAAGCTCTCCCGACTAGAAATTCAGCACAACCTGTGAGGGCCAGCGTCGCTGAATTTCAGGTCAGCGCAGCAGTGCTTCTCTTTTAGCTTCCCAAACGACTGGTGACTGCTCGTACATTTCATTTACTGACGTGAGGTCGCAATTAATGAACCAGTGTTTGGGAATGAGAGGTTCAGCCCTTTTTACAGACATAGCTTCCACAACAGCAGTGCCATTGACACTTGTGACTACATTAAAAAGACATGTCTAAAAGTTAAGCACATTCACAGCAGTAGGCATACTGGTTTACTGAAGACATCTGTATCAACAGAATGAACTCAGAAGAAAAGAACTGGCTCAGTATGTAAGATGTGATAAAAACACAGAAGTACCAGAAAGCATAGTCTGTCCCCATAGCCATATGCCTCACTTGTGAATGTATTTATATCCAGAGAAAGGTCAAACTCAAACTTCATGAGCATTTCTTCTGAAGCAGAATGGAATACAAACACCTCGTCTGTGTGCTCCTTGCACAATGTGGGTCACTGAAACCTGCTGTGTCTCAGTCTCGGCGAGCTCTTCTTTCCAGGCCGCTCAACCGCTGTATATTAAGTCTACAGTAACCTATTCTGACTTCCAATAACCTGCAGGTCTGTGTCCTACACATGGTGCTAATGTTCAGTGACTGAATTGTCTAATGCATCCAATGAGCTCTTGTGACAAAACTATGATGCTTATCTGCAAATCTTTTTGTAGTGAGAAGAGTCGCAACACATAGCAGGTGATGTACAGGATGCGCACACACGTACAGGATGGTTTGCTTCCTGCGGGCGCAGTCCACCAATGCAATGAAGGCTACTAATTGTGCTATTAATTTGCACGGCGCTGCCGTGGTGTAAAGGACACAATCGCGTGCCCGAGTCTGACCACAGCACAGCAGCGGGAAAGTTCTGGTGTACAGAGGATACTGCTCAAACCCCTCCCCGGTCACCGATGGTGGACATCTGAGCCATACAGTAGCAGGGAATTGTGGGAAGCCATTCCAAGGCAGATCACATAGAGGGGGTAGACGGTTATTACAGGAGATGGTTGGGGTGCAGCAAAGAGGGGAACCACAAGAACCAGGAGGAGAATTACTCTTTTATGTTTGTTTTGATGAATGGCAGTGGAACTCAAGTATTGCGTTAGTGCGTTAGAAGGGTGATTCGACATAAATCAAAATGACCAATGGCATATGGGAAAATAAAACAATGACAAATGGCAATAAAAATACTCAAAAAACTATAATAATAATAATAATAATAATAATCATAATAATAATAAAAATAATAAAACAGTAATTGTACTATGAACAAAAAAGACACAAATTAAACAAATATAAAAGACAAACAAAACAAGAATAACAACGGCAACAACAATAAAAAATGGAACACAGAACTTACATACTGCCGTAATATGGACATGCAAAAACAACACAAGCAGTACTATTACAACAAGCTAATTCACTACAGGATTGGCAGATTTACCATTTGATCCTACGGTTAATTGGCCTGTCATTTAGGCCATTTCTGTAAGGGTACAGGAAATGATGTCACAAAGCTGCACTGGAACATCTAGGCTAGGCCCTGCTGGGCGGTGATTCTCTGAGGCGGGTGTGTGTGGAAAGACGGCCCTGTCTAAAAACGGTGTGCGAGCCCTGGGGTGGAGCACGGCGTCTTTACCTTGTTCTTCTTGATAAAAGGCCACAGTTTTCCCTTGCTCTTGCTGCTGGGCTTTTCTGGTTTGCCCTCGCCCTTAGAGTTGGAAAGGCTGGACTCTGACACAGTCCTCTTCATCGCCTGGCTGTAGTCTTCAAACTCCACGTCGCCGGGGGGTTCGAATCCAGACTTATACGATTCTACAACCTGCTTGGAGTCCTGTACGGGAGAAAATGGGAGAAACTGATTTGGCTCTTGTGTGGCACTTCTGTTCAATGGAAGAACTATTTTCAACACTGTCAATAAATGGTGTTCTTCCCAATACATTCTTAAACATCCGAAAGTAAAAAAATGAGCCAGATATAACACAGGTTAAGAAGGAAGGAATACATCTTTAGCATTATTTTGGGAAAGGTATGTCTGCGTAGGGCTAACAAAACTGTCACGTGACTTGTCAGGGCGTGTGTAAAGTCTCAGTCCTTCTCTTTGTTCCCTTTGCTGTTATCGATACGCCACGTGATTTCATTTATGAGCTTCTCTATTTTCCTGTGGTTGGTTTGATTAGGCCCTGACCGCTGTATGTTTTTTTTCCTTCATACCGTGCAGTGAACCTCATTTACCGGAGAGCTGGCCCAAGCACAAGCCAGTGTGTGAAAGCGAGAAGAAACATTATTTCAATTTCCACAGCGCCACGCACTCCTGCTGCAACTCATCAGGTGAGAATAAGAGATATCAAATTGGTGGAGAGCCTAGGTTACCAATAAATACCCAAAATACATACGACTAATTTTGGATAAATATCTTCGGTTGATTACAATATTGAGTGTTTTATGTCCGATTTACCATCTGATCAGCCAGCTCTGATATGTGCTCATAGCCTTCCAAATTGTAAAATGTTGCTTTTTGCTTGCTAGTAAAATCTTTTAAACCTAGTTTTAGGCCAGTAAAACCTGCAAAAACTGTCTGACTCCCCGTGCCAATGTTTAAACTGTCCCCGTAGACCCTGGCATGCCGTTTTCTGTTATTCATTATTCAGTTTCAAATAGATTGAGAATGCTATATATGTAGCAATAAAAAGTAATGTTTTCTCAATAGGCAGCAAACCTTTCTGTTAATGAAAGATTACGCATTCTAGATACCATATTTTATCTTGTTTCAGTTCTAAATAAATTGAGAATATTATGTTATGATATAAAAAAACTGATTTCAATTCAAAATAAATAATTACACATCAGTTTATTAGTTTCAAATAAATGGAAGATGTTGTGTAAGTAGCAATACAATGTAATGCTTCCTCTAAGGAAAAAGGAATGCTCCTGTTAATTCAAGATTACAAATGGGTGATTGAATTGCTACTCATTACAATGTGACCAGATTAAGCACTTTATTGGCCAGTGAACTCTTGGGACCAGAATGAATGTGAGAGTAGGCAGGGTCCTCATTACTCAGAAGGATGCATGCTTACTTCTGATCAATGCACATCAATAGTATGTGACAATAACATTTAACAAAGTCTGTTTTGGCCTTCTATTCTTCTATCTTCTATGTGCTGAGATTTCCTTGTGACTTTTACACATTTTTGTGCATTGTGCTGGCCAGGGCTGGACTGAAAACCTATCCTTTAATTCCAACTTCTGGTGAATCATTTTGGTTCAAGTCTTTTTGAGGTGATGTGAAAGGAGAAACTAGGCAGGGCGCACACTGCACGTTATTTAAACAAAAGGGAGTGGCATTTGCGGCACTGCTGCTGTCCCTGTCCAGTACGTTAGGTACTGTACCCTGAATTGCTAATGCAGACATTGTAATATCATTAATATTAATATTTCTATAATCTGAAGTAACATTATGTCTGAATCGACCACCGGGTGGGGTGTGTCAGCAGAGCAAATACTGCTATACACGACTGTAGATTTGAGTTGGGGTTTTTTTTACTGGTGGAAGATCCACTGACGTTTCCCTCTCCTCTATCCACTCGCGGCGCCGGCGAGAGGGGGAGGCCAGCACCTGATTCCTCCGAGACAGGCTGAGTGGGAGTCTGCCCGGCAACACAGTCAGCGCCGCGGAATGGAGAGGCCCCTCCGCGGGAGTGACAGAGTCAGCCTCCAGACTGTGCGCGTTATTCGTCTGCTTTTCACGTTCCCCTCGTCTGGCTCTGTGGAGCGCGGCTCGGTGAACACCCCAGGGCCACATCTGTGCTTTCAATCGACCACGAGGGTGGCGTCAAAGCAAGGTTGCTTTGTTTTTTCTATAAAATTAAGGTATTTTAGGTCCTAAAATGTATCTGTGAAATGCAGTAGGGGGGAAATGAGGTTTGGATCGCCAGCCCAGATCAGACAGCTAATCGCTTATTCTTTTTGAAACCTTAAAATAAGAGACAATCTTTGTCAGTGAGGTGAAAAATGTGTTTACTTCAAACTGGAGAACAGCTTGGTTAAATCCCATGCATAGCTTTAATCTATTTTAGCCCCTGTGATCAGCTATGAATCACAGTTTTACATTCTACTGTACCATGAGCACTGTGTGCTAATTAATGACCTCATTCTTTTTTATATACACATATATTCACATTTTATATACAAAGTGAGTTACTGGGTAGAATATGCACTCTATAGCTTCCAGTTCTACTTACACTTTTGGGTTCAATGGATTCTGCTGCCTTTGTCATGCCATCGAGACACTTGCCCACGATTGGTAGAACTTGCCGGTCGACCTCTGCAAAGGTCTTCATAGACTCCCCCACCCTCTCAATTCGCTTCTCCTCCATCTCTTGGATTCTCTTCAAAGGTCAAGAAGAGGTCATTGATTCTACATTCTCGACCATGCCATTACGGAAATACCTCCGTAAATCGCACTCACACTGCTGATCTCGCTTACATGGTTGGGAGGGCTCAATAGCTCTTTTCAAAAGAAGTGTGTAATCATGCATGCTTATTAGGATGACCCCCTTCAAACTTTAACACACACACACACACACACACACACACACACACACACACACACACACACACACACACACACACACACACACACAGAGACACAAAAAAATCCACTGTATAGGCTATATAAGATCATAAGAAGAACATAAGAATACATAATGATGAGAACGGGCCATTCGGCCCATCTAGGCTCGTCATGTCCTAATTTAGTACCCAGTACTGTATTTAGCCTAGACTTGAATAGTAGTTTCTGCCTCAACTACCTGACCTGGCAGACTCCAGGCATTGACATGGCATGTACTACATGACTCCATCCACATACTTGCATGATGCATCTTATGACAATGTGGAATTTCCTGGATGACCGTTTCATATGAGTGTGTGGTATTACCTGGATGATGTGTTATATACGAGTATTACCAGGGAGCATTAGTGGTTGGGGGTTGTGTGGTACTACCTGGACAGTATGTGGTATTACATGTGAGGTAATCCTGTGTGTGGCATTGCTTATAAAATGTGTGAGTGGGCCTCCCGCGTGTTCCAGTGGTTACATCGTTCGACACTGGCCACGGAGACCAGGGTTCGATTCCTCGTCCCGCCAGAGTCGGCTCTGGCCGGGAGTGCCACCAGGGGCTGTCCGCCCCAGGGAGGGGGGAAGGAAGCCGACAGGACGTTCGCTGCGCATAAGAGTGGCCCTGTAGTACCGGGTTACGGTCGACGGCCTGGTGAGTGCAGTCTCGGAGGAGACGTTACTTCGCCTTCGTCACTACCGGTCGCAGGACTACGGCAGCAAACTCACATTACTAGGGGGGGATTGACATAAAATAGCAGGTCTAATTGGCTACTAAATTGGGAGAAAATGGGAGAAAATCTGAAACAAAATCTTAAAATAAAAAAGAAAATGTGTGAGTGTGGCATTACCTGGAAAATGTGTGGTATGAGGGTGTAGTAATGTTCATTCTGTTCCTGGTTGAACTTCTGCAGGTTGGCCGAGTACTCGCTCTTGCTCTCTGCCGCCATCTGATGCCTCATCTGGGCCTGCTGTCGAGCCTGGGAGGGCAGAGGGGCGACAAGGAGGGGGGTTCACACACACACACCACAGGAGACAAAACACCTGACGGCACAACGACCAAATGGTCCCTCCACCTCCCCCCCCCCACATGACACACACACATTGGCAGACGCTGACCTGAAGGTAAAGCACAGCAGCAGTTGGCGGAAGCAGACTAATCTCTGTTTCAGGCAAAGACATTCCTCGATGAGGGCGAGTGAAATGAACGCCAGACAGACAGACAAGGAAGGAGGTGGACGGTACATCCGGAGTATTTACATCATTCTAGGAAGAAATTGAAATCTGTGAAGACTTGGGACATTAATAATCACACAGTCCTTGAGAGAGTATACAGACCTGATTCTGTACACAGGGTATGGCAGGGCATCTTGCTAGGAATTATAATGGCCTGTATTTGCTGACAGTAGAGTGGTTGGGTTGCAGTCATGTTTAGTGTGTTGCTTCTCTTGACAGTCTGGTGGTCTCTTTGAGATGCTTTTCACACATCATCGTGACCTACACCGTTAATATTTTTCCTTTCTTTGTGAAAGTATTTTTGGTATACGTCATCTTTAATTCAGGAAACACATTCAACATGCAGAAAAAATACTTCTCTGAGCACAAAATCGAATCTGGAAGTTCACTTGCCTTGGAATGGGAGCTTTATGGTGCATTAACCTTTGAATAACCATTTCAGTATGGTACACTTCCATCCATACATAAAAACAACAGTCCTATCCATCTGCAAACCCCACAAAATCAAAGGTTTAGGCCCCATTCTTCCACTTATCTTTCTTACTCCAGAGAGTGCACGACATCATCTGTCTCCCAGCCAATCACACCTCTACTGCACAGTCTCAGCCAACCACTTCAAAGCCCCATCTCCCATCTTCAGATCAGACCACACCATCTAAGGATGTCCACAAAAAAGGGTTGTGCAACGCACTCAGTAATGATCCGCAAATTTCCACTAGCAGCCAGGCTGCTCATCAATGACACTTGGCTTACTGCACCGTAACGAATCCAATGACAGCGTAACCTGAGCCTGGACGTAAGCGAAGCATTCTGCGGCCAGACGTTCAGGTTTTTTTCCCTCTCCATTCCCAGAGCCCTCTCCTCGACTTTCTCGTGACTGGACGGCCAAACAAGGAGCCTGATCCATGTGGGCTCGACTCCCACAAACTGAAGTGTGACTCTAGTTTGACAGTTCAGGCTGCGGCGTCTCCCAGCTCCAAGCTCGACGGGCCCTGCTACGCTGTGGGCACGCTCTAACCACCGCAGCACGCTGCCCCACGAGGAAGCCGTGCCGGGCATTAGCACCCCAATCCAAAACGGTCACCAGCAAGGCCGTGATGCCAGCGGGTATTTCTAGTGAAATCAATCTAATGGTCATGCTAATGATTACCTTCCCTGACGATAATTTATCCTGTATTTAGCACACACCCCGTCTTTTAGCCTACGTCAGTGTTGTTGCACAGGAATGCTCTCTGGTCAAACTCAAAGATATGCAGCGTGATACAGGGGTGCAGAATGAGCAGCTGAACAATGGCTCTATGGCTAAAAGAAATCCAGGCTAGCGGTGAGGGCCACTCAAGAGTTGATGGCTGTAGGTGGCTCTGTTAAGGCATCGTTCTAGTGTGTGGATGAGGCCCATGGTCTATTGTCAAATCCAGACCTGGCCAGCATCCCTGCAGAGCGACACATAATCGGCGAAAGCCCTGCCCAGGGAGGGAGGGATGCAGCCCGCCCATTGTCCGTGTCTCGTCAAGCACCAGCGACCCCCACTGGCCAACTGGGCGCACACAAGCTGCGCACGAAGTGTCTTCCTCCGACTCATGTCTGTGAAAACTTAACTAGTAGACTGCAGTGTGAAATGAAGTAGCATCACGTGTTTCAGAGAATGTGAGCTTGTCTACACTCTCCCGAATTGACAGCTGGAGGTTGC
Organism: Aldrovandia affinis; assembly: GCA_029706075.1. Classification (NCBI taxonomy): domain Eukaryota; kingdom Metazoa; phylum Chordata; class Actinopteri; order Notacanthiformes; family Halosauridae; genus Aldrovandia; species Aldrovandia affinis. The sequence goes on along the minus strand of JAINUG010000053.1, from coordinate 1,453,131 downwards.
AGCAAGCGTGGGTTTAGATTATGATTGGGCATTCCAAATTGGAAGAAACAGGTGTAAAAGCATTTAAAAAATGGCTGTAATGGCTGTGGTTCAGATTTCAAAGTACACTCCTGATGGTTAAATAGGTTCGGTTTAAAAATGTGATAATTCAACAATATACGGCAACTTAGGCAGTGTGGTTGCAGCCACTAATAGCTTAATATAGTAGATCAAACAAATTTGATGTATGAATTGTTTTAGTAAATAATTGAGGTTTTAAAATTGTCTATTTACAAGATGAGTCTTAATATATCTCTTCAAACTCAAACAATCAACTTAATATTAATAATGCAGTAATGCTGTGCATATTAACATCAACATTAACATCAGGCACAAGTATTCTGCTCCATGAAAACATTCTGCTGTCGGTACTGAAGAGAGTACATTATTACAGGTGAACTGAAAGCACAATTGAAAATGCAATGCACTGAGAGCCTCTATAATCTAATATTAGGGGGTAAACGAATAACAGTGTCACCTTGACAAAAACGAAAATCACCTCTCCGCCTCGCCCCTGCCTGCGTGATCTCCTGACTGGCAGTCCCCCAGGACGGCCGCTGTGAACAGAGCATGCCCAGTAGCACGCCAATGCACGTGGAGCAGCGTGGCATTAATAACACTCAGGCGACAGACACACGGCCACTGCACTTAACCCTTGCCTGGCAAATACCACTTGAAAAGCCTAATATTTAAAGAGAAGTCCCTGTCATGCTCTGCCTCAGTTTAAAAAAAAATCTTGCTAGTTCATTGAACTAGGATTTCTGTCAACATCGGCATCGGCAAAAAAACCAAGCCAGGAATGTGAGGGGGGGCCTCTTTCAGTTAAATTATTTATTAGCATTCTTTCATTACTCGTTCACGCGGCAGTGTCTTTTTTCCGGAACAGCTCAGGACCCATCGCAGGCCCGTGTTCTCCGAATATTTATTGCGAAATTGGTGCGTAATGTTTCTATGAGACTCCAACTCAGTAGTGAAACTTATCGAACTGGCCAGCTGACTGACGTCCAAGCCCACACCCCTCCCACCCGCTGATAAATAACAAAAACATCCTGATCCAAAAACATGTCTGATTATCATTTTTGTTCTGCGCTCGGCATACTGTTTGTTTGAAAGCAGGCTGCGGGCCAGTAGCCTATGAATCATTTATCAAAGAAAGGGGAGGCAATTTTAAAAAGGCATGTGGGAGGAGTCCTTGACCAAAGACTAATCTACAGTTCTACATATCTAGTCTTATATGGTGAGAACAGTGTGAAACGATATGTACCAGATGAACGTGACCTTGTTTGTTCTTCATCGTGCGTGGCATCTTGGGACACGCAGGGGAAGAACCCCCAAGTAGACCGTCGATGTGATAGTGCTCGATACGATAGTGAGGGAGATGACCAGTCATGGCAGGAAGTGGCGGTCGGGAGAAGAAAGTCGTGGCAGTCGGGAGGAGAAACGCTCCAGAGAGGGCATGCTATCGGAGCGGGAGCTGAGGCCGTCCACGCGTCCTGCCAGGAGCCCCTGGTGTAACGCAGGCTGTCTAGTGGATCTTGTTTTTCGTGAGAGCGGCTCCCAGCAGACTGCTGGCAGGACAAACAGGGAGCAGGTTAACGGGAGAAGCACGATTACAAAACGCCAAAGCGATTGTGCCCTCCTCCTCCTCCTCTTATTTATTCCTTTTAATCCCATGTTCCACATCCATGACCAGTTCATTAAGTTGCATGCAAGATAATACGTTTGTATAATTACAGATAAGGCTCATCTCACGTTCCATATGAACTAGAGTACTGGGCACGATGCACGAGGCAGTACATTATTGCTATCTGAGCGTTTTCTAACATTAACGTAGGACTTTGTTTGCTTTTTGGACACAAAGTCTTATGAGAAATGAAGAAAGATGGAAGCGTTCTGGCGCTGATGCAAAGGCCTGCGGACTGAAAGGCGAGAGGACTGCTCTTCCAAGGAGGCGAGTGGATAAAACTAAACACACGCGTCAGCCATCTGCCAGCAACACACTCTCGATCGTTCCACTCGCGTCAGACCGTCAGTGAGCCTGCCCAGAACTCAGAGAACGCAGCCAATCGAAACCATACACAAATGCGCCAGGGTGGCAGGCCTACCAGCCACTGGGAGGAATTATGTTAAAGTTACCCGGAGGAAAATGTCACGCCGTCATCTTATCCGACACCCAAAGCGGCAGCACGGCTGAACTAATTAAGACGACAGAAATACCAGCCAAGCGGGGGAGGGATACTGCAGCTCCCTTCCAGTCAAAAACCACAGAGTGAGCTGCAGTCAGAACACCTTGCACCTCAATGACTTCACTTCCTGTTTATATGAAAACACATCAAGTTCACCATGGCAAATGTCGGACAACTGCGGGAAGCACCTAGAGGTTACAAAGAAAGTGCCGATTACTCACAACCCATTTCCTGGGGACTTCCACAAATGTGAACTGCTGCTAATGCCTTAACATTATGTCTATAATCTATTATATACTATATGGCTATGCTATCCTGGCATTACCCTGGGTGGCTGTTTAATATCTTGCTCTCTGTTCAGACAGCATGAGGTAATGGGAAAGTATCTCAAGCCCTGCATATGATTACAGCTAACATTCCATCACAAACAGAGTTTGGACAGTTCAGCAATCAACATAATTAACTTGCCAAATTGTGAAGAAAAGAAAGTTGCACTTGCATTATTTGTAAGTTAGAGTTAAGGACAAATGTTGACTGAGTCCAGGCCTCAGGCTGGGCAATGAAATCTTGGAAGACGGGCAGATGCCAATGGCTTTGTGTAATTATTTAATCCTACAAAGAAATGAGCAGGCATAGGAAAACGAAATAAGAGTTTTCACAGGTGGTTGAAAGGAACCAAGGATGCAACTTTGTTTTTCCCTGTTATTAAATGATTGGTTTTAAGGATCACCTCTACTTAAGTAAGACTGAATTTGTGTCTGATTGAATATGAGTATGTATTTGCTTGTATGTATCTGTGTGGTTGTGTGCATGTGTATTTTTCTGCATGTATGTGTGGTTGTGTGTGTGTGTGTGAATGTAATTTGAAATCAGTAGCAGACTGAAATTTAGGAAAAGTAAAATTGACACCTTGGGTTTTAAGTGTCCAGTTTTCTTTTGCTAATACTAGCCCCATGGCGAATGTCCAACATCAGTGAATTATTAATTATGAGGGGTGGAAGCAAGCACATTCAACGATGACGCTCAATTCATGCTTACAGAGTGCTCCAGGGGAAAAGAAACAACATCTACAAATGACTGCACGATTGAATGAACAAATGGATGGATGAAGGCATGGCTGAATGAATGAATGAAATAATCGATGGTAAACTAAAATGCTGTCCAGTAGTTGGGCAAGACATTCCGATTAAATCCACAAGAATGTCTGGCGAGATTGCGCATGGGCATGCACAGTGCACACAGACACAGTACACGAGGACGAGGACCGACCAACACGACGCACAAGCATACACGCATACACTATGCACACAGACTAGACGGAGGACGAGGGCCTTGAGACAGCACACGGGTAGTGGTCTTCTCTGGCACCGGGAGTTTCAGTGGCCAAAGAGGAGTCAGAGCTTACCCCAAGCCAACACAGGCTTGGTCTGACCACTCATCCAGACAGATACTTCACAAAAATCTGTACTGTCACATACAATTTGATTTCTTTACATTTCAGTATCTATAGTGATTGCTAAGCTATTCATTATTATGATAACAAATAATATACGCTACCATATTTATGGTACGGTATAATGTATTTTAAGATACCTTTATTAGAATTTAGGTTTCTGATGTCTTTTTTTCTCTGTTGGGTTTAGAGATGTAAAGCATCACAGAATGTTAATTCATGCCCATATGGTGAGTTAGAGGACATTAGAATGATGAAAGAAGAGAGATGCTGAAGCAGTTTTTTCCAACTGGCTGCGTACCAGGTAGATCCTGCGACCTTGCGCAGAGTCAGCGCCAATCCCTTGGATGGCGTTTAAATGGCATTAATGTTCAAACAGATGACTGTCTTTGGTGGTGAGCGGGCCGTGGCGTGACTATGGGTGCACGTTGAACAGATAAAACAGGTCCCCACAAACATGAAAGACGTGTCGTGAACCTACCTTGTGGGAACATCGCTTCAAGGCATGTCAGAAAACAAAAATAGAGGAGTTAGCTTCAGGGCCCCGGGAAGGGGTTGTACCAGACCAGAGTCTTGGACTCCATTATATTAATGAATGAGCGAGCGAGTCCAGTCCCAGAACAAACCCTGACCTGGGAAAATGGTATATAATCTGTATGGAAACATGCATGGCGTGAATCATCAGTAGGCGTGAGTTATCATTGGTTAAAATAGACGCATTGCTGAACGTGTGGGACAATGTTCGGAGGTCGGTCTTCCTTTATTTTCAGTGACTGAAATCGAGAAATCCAAATGGCAAAACAGAAACAAGAAAAAAAAGATCAAATACAATATGCAATACACACAGCACAGGGTCAGGAATAACAACTGGAAATCAGCACAGGTCCTCAGGAAAAACACTAACCCCTTAGCTGAAAAAAAAAAAAAAAAATTGAGCAATTTTTTGCTGTATGTCTTCTGATTTAAGTGAAAAACACTTAAAGACACTTAAAAATTTGAATCTGAGGAAATCCCCCTACAACAGAACAAGACGACAAATGACGTGACTCACATCAGCAGCTAGTGTCCACTAACTTGGCTCAACGTCTTCTGGCCTTTTTTGGTCGTTTGGATTCTAATATTCTGAAAGCTATGGCCTTGCAGAATTCAAGGCTTTCTGTGCATAAAGAGGCCTTGCACACACCCACACACACATTTCGCCTTCGCTTTTACGGGTCAGTCCCTATTATCTAGTTGCTATGGCATGCTGTGCCAAGCCTCAACAATGTAAATTAACAGTAAACCATGAATCAACACAGATTTATTTCCACTCTCCTCCGGAGTCAACCTCTTTCTACAAAAGACCCCCTACTATAAGCACTATACCCCCTACCTACTCTGTAAAACCATGGCTCATCTGACATGGGGGGCTGATTACTCAGACATCACACATAGATTAGGAATCCACTGATCAGCAGAGGCTTCTTATATTCAGAACAAAACACACCTTTAACACTGCTCCACTTAGAATACAGTAAAATCACTTCAGTGACATCACAGTTCTACATTTGTCTGCCACTGATCACAATGGACATGGGAAACAGTCTGATGTTATGCGCGTAAACACAAAAATTAAGACACGTCTCAACGCACTCAGTCGCACAGAAAATATGGAAATCAATGTTTGTGTGTGTGGAAGATCAGAGGACGGCCCAGGCTCTTTTGCCATCGGCATACTGAACTGAACCCATTCAGCTGGACAGATACCAACATACTGGAAACACAATCAAATAAAAAGCTGAGCGGCAATTAAACACATTTGAAATTAGGCCAAATGCAGCTTCTGAAATAACCCGGGACTAAAAAGAATAAATACGAGCCTGCCAGGGTTGGGGTCAATTCCATTTTAATTCAGGAAAACAAACTCAAATTCAATTAATTAAATGAAAAATCCCCATAGAACATAATTCATTAATTTAATTTCAAATCATTTCCTGAATTGACTTAATTGAAATGGAACTGACCCCAAACCTGGGGGCTACACAATCGTAACCCAAGAACATAACTGTTCACTGGTGTCACTCCTATTCCTGGACAGTGTTTTGAAGAGATCTAAAAGACCCATAGGACAGGTGATGCAAGGGTTGTTTCCTGCACTATTTTGAAATCACTAGCCCTGGAGAAATGACGGGTCCTCTTTCTGTCCTGTGTGCCAATGTACCTGGACAGAAACGTGCACTTCTACAATCTGACAGCAAGGGGGACAGGGCAAGTGTTTCTGAAGAATACAGACCAACAGGGCCCTCTGAAAGCCTCAGGCCTCAGTCACCTCTGCACGCTCGTTCACTAGGGGTGGTGCGCTCTCGTTTTCCAACGTCGTTTTTTAACGGCAGCACTGTAACGTTCTCCGTTTACAGCGCACAGCTGCAATGCAATGTGATGAATCGCTGATGTAGATGTACAAGCATGGATGCCGGAGTTATGAAAACATCTTCCATTGTTATGAGGGTGCAGAAGAGCAGCAAGTGAAAAAATGATTTCTACTATGCAAAAAGCTGTGCGTGTTGAGGGGCGGAAAATAAAGGAACAGCGTTAGGAACACTTGCATTTTCTTTGTTTTGGTACACTTTCTTTGTTTTGGTACACTTTCTTTGTTTTGGTACACTTTCTTTGTTTTGGTACACTTTCTTTGTTTTGGCTCACAGCGCATGCCAGTGATGTAGCAGGGGGCAGTCCCTTCCCTGGGGTTTGGAAGGCATACTCAAGACCCGGATGGGGGCTGGATGGAGAGTGTGATGCCATATTCTGACGGTGGGGTTTTTTGTAATCTTGAGCTGGACAGTGGCAACTATTTTTGGCAATTGTGGGAGTCCCAAATTTTGGGATCGGGACTGCCTCGTTGTAAGTGCCTGCAGGGTTTTTTCCTTTCTTTCTAGTTGGCTACACAATACCAGGTTAGGCTCACCCCAACCTAAAAATAAATGTTAGGAACGAGTTGAGTGGTCGAGTAGTAACAATAGACGTGGTGCCACCCCATCTGAAATAAACACAATATAACCAAATAATGCTTAATAAAATAAATGCAATTAAAATTAAAATGATAACATTCATTAAATGTATCAATGCAAGATGGAAACCCCTATGAAGCAGTCTCAATTGAATAACTAACCCATCAACATCTCTCATTCAACATTTATCAGAATCGGTGTAACCAGATTGAAGTACGCTGTTGAATTCAACTGCGGTCGCAGACCCCATAATTAAAATTAGCCTCTCTTACAGCTGTCCACACGCACGCACACACACACACACACACACACACACACACACACACACACACACAGGTGTGGGGTGTTAGACACAACTTCTTGGAAGGCCCACTTTGACTGAGTGCTCTAAAGAAGCAATTGTGCAAACCAGTGGAGGTTCAGTGTGTGTAAGGTTACACGCCTGCACGAATGGAAACATAAAGTGGTTGCAAGGAGTGTTTGTGTGTGTGTGTGTGTGTGTGTGTGTGAGAGAGTGACAGAGAGAGAGAGAGAGAGAGAGAGAGAGAAGAGAGAGAGAGAAAGGGAGAGCAAGGGAGAGAGAGAGAAAAATAGAGAGATAGAAAGAGAGAACAAGGGAGAGAGAGAGAGAGTGAAAGAGAGAAAGAGAGAGAAAGAAAGAGGGAGGGAGAAAGAGAGACAGAGAGAGGGAGAGAGAGAGATAAAGAGTGCTGATGCAGATTTATCTATGAGAGGTCAGTCCTGTGTTTATCAACCCCCTGTGCCCTAGGAGATGTCGACTGTTTATGCACCAAACATTCCATTTGCCATGATAGCCTCTGCATAGCATTGGTGGAGGGGCTGCACTTTACAAATCCCATATATCCATACATACTGTGTGTGTGTGTGTGTGTGTGTGTGTGTGTGGTGTGGCTAATAAATTTGAAACAAGTGAATAATGATATTGTCCACAGTAAAACATAGACATAGCTCTACCCTAGCAGAATATACTACCTTTAAAAAATACACTACTCTTTCTGAGTTACAGTGAGGAAACGTAACATTCCTGACATCAACACTTGACCTCTACTGCTTGTTCTGTCCAGGTAAATAATAAGTGATAAAGCACCACTCGTGCAGGCCTGAAAAATAGTGGTCCTATATTTTTCAAAGAAGATGTTCAGGACCAGGAAAAGCAGGAAATCCTACGTAACCATAATCCCATTGGAATTCACTTCTCTAGAGTTTTCCTTGGATCCAATTTTTTTAAGGTTTTCAAAATATTTCCATACAGATTTATAGGTCTCTTAGCTCAGCTGGTCTCTTTTTAAAAATGACATCATTATATTACATTTACAAGTCAGACACTACTAATGTCCTCTTGCATTTGTTCTAGTTCTCCTCAGACCGTAGTTTCCCGTAGCCTGCAACTGTACTGGAACGTACACAACGGAGGCTCTCGCAAGGTGTTTTCGCTTGCAACATTGGACAGTGTCTGTTTCAGTCGCCTCGGGGGACAGTTCTGTCAATTCTCACAGAAGTGATCCTGTTCTGCATTTGTACCGAGCGCGAAAGAAGCATGGCCCTGAACGAGGGATAAAGGCTGTTATCTCACTTCCTCACAGAAGCTGTGTTCCTGTATGCGGCCGCCGTTGGCCATGTTTCCACGGCGGAGAAAAGGCCCTTGTTCAGAATGGTATTTGCATTATAATCACATCTAAAACCACTGCAGCAGTTAGCCCTGACTGCTAGTGGACAAGGCCCATCTGTTCACCCATAGGCAGGTGTGAAGCTGCCGCTAAATATGGCAGGTGCTTTTAAGGTGAGAGCTTCTATTGGCCTGAGCAGACCCTGGCTAAGGACCACAGCTATTAAAAGGTGCTGAAGACACATTGTGCATCACCTTCACGCCCTCAGATCAACGTTCTGTCTGAGGGTCTTGCTTACAAATCTGCGCCATGCTTCCTCAAACTCCGTCTCCACTGCAGAAGGGGATTGGCCTACAGCGCCCTCGCGGGTGAGAGCGAAACATCTGGTGTAGGGATCGGCACACCACGTGCAAAACCGAACAGCGCTCAGATACACCCGCAAGCTATTCGAGGAAGGAACTAGCCGCTGAGGGTTTAGCTACTGATGGAGTTTGTTCGTGGGGTCTTTTTGTGGACGCTGCTTGAGACGTCACCTAACGACTAGCTGGGGCTCGAGATTATTGTTGTCATATACAGCCAGCGTTTCAGAGCTCAAAACCCCCAGCCCTTGTCTCAGAATAGGGTTTATAGAGGTTAGCAAGGCTTGCTGTCACCCTGGTCTCTGTGAGGCCGGGGCGAAGCACACAGGAGCAAGCCTGTGGGCCGCAGTGACAATACCGGCATTGTGCTCCAGGGAAAACACTGACTCCATCTGCATTCATCTGCAAAGCCACACTGCTCTAGTGAAGCTTGTACATTTCTACAGCAGATTAAGGCCCGCACATCGTCGCCTTCGAAACGGCATCGCCAAAGGCTCAGCGAACTCAAGCGTCTGTTTTCGGGGGGGGCTGGGAGGTGTGAGCTGGGGGCGTGGGATGTTTCCGCTGTGGTTGAAGGTCTGCAGGGCCAGGAGGAACTCCCTCGGCCCTGTCTCTGTCACTCACCTTCTCCACGTCCGCCTTGGTCACGTTGATGTCCGCGTCCATCTTCTCGAAGTACTGCTGTGCCCTGTCTGCCTCCTTGCAGTCCCTCTCAAACCTGCGTTTGCTCTGAGCGACAGAGAGAGAGAAGGGCTCCTCACTCACCACACACACGACAGGGTAGAATCTGCACAGGCGACGGAAACTGGACCAGATCTCCGCAGGTTTCAGACACACAATGCTAAGCTGAGATATTTTTCCTTTGCAGGCGATCATTGTCAAGGAGACAAAGTGTTATTTTTGAAACACAATTTCCCAAGAGGATGCTTTCAATAATAACAATTAACCGGGGGGGACTCTGTGATTTGCAACTTGAACTGATGATAAGCATTATATTATATATACCCTTAGCAGAAGTGCTTATTTTCATGCTAAACATTCATGTCGTTTTTACTGCAACAAGTAAAAACCTTTAACCTGGAGCCCTCTCATAATGAGTGCCCTAAACAGCGCCCTACACTACCGGCAATCACAGAGGGAGGATTGTTTGGCCTCTATTTGTGATTATACTGTAAAGAGGAATCTTTGTGTGCAACACCATCTGAACAAACAGCGTTTGTTCTGTGTCTATATAATTTGAGCGCACTGTAACTTCCCATGGCCCCTGCCTGCTCACACAATGAAATCATTGAAACATCTAATGTCTAAAGAAGCACAAGACTGCGATGTGCCTTTTAATCGCCGGGGAGATTTGGGAGATGAGGGGTGGAAACTCTGCGCTGCCGCGTCGCCCAGGGACGGCATGCCTCCACATATCTACCACTCCTTCCACTCCTCCGTCTGTAATTTCCTCATTCCTCCACTCCCCCATTCCGCCCCCTCCAGACTCAGATGCTGCTGAGGGCCTGGGGTGGAGCAAGGCATGCAGGGTTCTCCTCCAACGTCCCGGGTACTGTAATGGATCTGCCTGAACCCAGAAGGCTAGTCCTCTGGCCTTGCAGCCACCCCCGCCCCCCCACACCACTTGATATGGGAGAGGGAGGGCGGCACCACGCAGAGACTGCCTGGGGACTCCCCAGCCTTAGTCAGTCTAGGGGGGGTCTGGTCACCTGTGACTGGCTCCTTGTGCATTGACCTCTTGTAAAGCAGTAATGCAACTGCAGCCTGGCAGGCCTGAACTGGCTAATGACGCCCTTAGGGGCCTCAGGGGCAATTAACTCAACACTCAAACCTCTTTGCCAAGGTCTTGAGCCCACCAACTCTACCTGTCCGTAGAGCACTGCGATTGTGAATCTGACAAATATGTAATTATTATTATTATTGGTGTTATCATTATCATCATCCTTATTATTATTATTATTATTATTATTAATAATAATAATTTCATTTCTGAGCGGATGTAATTATCAAGAGCAGCATTTCATGAAGCAATCACTTTTCTCAGTGCCCAACTCCCTACACATGGCAGCACACTACTGCCCAGGCTCAGTACAGACGCATTGAAGGTGACAGAAAACACTTCAGACGCAGTTCACTCGATGTACAAGATTTAATTTACTACATCAGATGGACGCGCTTCAAAAAGGTCATTCGCAGATTTCCATCAAATGTTCTGTTTCCTGAAAACAGGCCCCACAAAAACGTGTCTTTTTCAGCAACCGCGTTAATATCAACAGGCCTGACGAACAGCTTTACTGTGTACAGCTCTCTAAGAACATGGCAGCCACATGATACCCGCATACTCTACACTTCTGCTCCGAATTTCAATTACATTCCACTTATAATAAATAATTATATAATATAATAATAATAATAATAATAATAATAATAATAATAATAATAATAATAATAATAACATGAATATGTGAGTAAGGTCAACTTACAGATTCCAGCTGTTTCCAGGAGTTTTCAATGTGTTGCTGTGCCTTACGTCCATCGTGGAAATGCTAAAATAAAAACACAAAAAACACAAATATAAATGATAAAAACATGACATCAGCACACATTCATGGACCTCAGTTGGTGCTAAGAGGCTTTAAGCCGGATCGGCTATCTTAAGGCAGATCAATTTACTCTTGTTTTGTCTCCAGACAGGATGAGTACAAGAGGCAGATGGACGGTGCAGTGCTCTCTTGCTTTTCTCCCCACGTGATTCTTAAGAGGAGAAATGGTCAGAATAACCAATTACATAACCAGACCCAGAGTGAATTCTTTACATTTTTGTTTCTGAATTTCCTCCCCTTTTCTTCCAATTTGCTAGTCAATTATACCCTTTATTTATTTAGATTCGCACTCTCCCACAAGCTCGCGGCCCATCACTACGGGGCAAGCTAATTTCCAGAGGCCGGCGATGAGACGGAACTCACCCACCTACTTTCTAGAGACACCCTTCTGGAGACACGCTTCTTGGCGAGTTTGTGCCGGCTCACCCTCCCCCCTCCCCCTGGGGTGGACAGCCAATCGCCGCCACCGATCGGGGCTCCTGGCCAGAGCCAGACTGGCGCTGTCAGATTTCGAACCGCGGCCGCAGTAGGCAACTTGCATTCCAGGTGAATGCTTAGACCGTTATGCTATCCGAGGCCCCATCAGAGTAACTATGGCTCATACATAGGACATATACACACTACTGACCCACACTACAGTAGGTAGTTTGCTACAGGAATCCCGTGCTACCGTGCTCGCGGTAGCATTCCACCCAAAGTTCAAGCCCTCGAAAAGTGACTGTGACTGAGTCCCACTCCCAGACCACCCTCCCTCTTCAATGAGGCGGGGAGTGGACACCATCCCAGCTCTGAACGAGTCCCATCAGAAGCACATCTGCGCCCCCTCCCCTGCATCACAAAACATGGAACGAGTTCAGAGGGATCTCTTCACACACTCACAGGCTGCGCTATGAATGAAGGGTCAACATGAGGCTGACCGCCACAAGTAAACAAAAGGCCTGCCCAGGCCTCGCAAACAATGCTTTTTTTGTCTTCTTTGTATGTTTCCAAGATACGGCCTGAAAATGGCAGCGGCATGCTCGGATTCAGATCTTCCTGCTGGTCTGAACGGCGGCATGCGTTCGGCCCGTTTGTCGTCGATTTATCGGGCCGATGCCAGATGCCGAAGCCGAGGTTCTGGCCCTATAAGCACTGCTGCCTGTTTCCACAGCAGCAGCCCAAGCTGACACCGCCTGCTGTGGGGCCCAGATGTGACCGTGTTACCGCGCCAGTCGGGGAGGATTAATTGCCTCCCTAGAGGCGCTCATCGTCTTCTCCTTACGGGAGCCTGCAATCAAATTACCCTGGAGAGGTGAGGGCGGGCGAGCTCGGCACTGGAGTACAGTGGAATAGAGAGAGAGAGAGAGACCGGAAGTGTGTGTGTGTGTGTGTGTGTGTGTGTGTGTGAGAGAGAGAGAGAGAGAGCGGTAGAGAGATGGAAGAGATGGCCTATTGCCTTGCCAAACCAGCATGTTGCACTGGGCAGGATAACAGTTGTCGCTCTGGACATGTTCTGTAAACGGGTGAGACATTTTTAAAGAGTCCCCAGTGCTCCATCAGTTAAGTGGAAGAAGAAGAAAAAAAACTCAAATCAAAAATAGCTTTCCAAACCCACCAAAGCCAAACCAAACAGAATCGAACAATCCCATATCTTACACAGGTTTGAGATAAATGAAAACAACAAATACCAATTTGCGTGGGTCCAAAATATTAATGTAATTATTCTAATAATCTTAATGTGTGTACATAAGAATGATAAAATAGTAGGCTGACTACAGGGTAGCCTCATTCAGATTTCTCCCGCTGCTAAACACTGATGTCCTCAGAGGTTGAGTTAAAGGGTCAATATTCTGTTTGGGAAAAAAGTAGGCCTGTAATTCAATGCTAAGGCCTTTGCCTTGTGATTACCATTGGCAAACTCTGCAGCCAGCTGCTGGATTTTCATGGCAAAACATTTTTAATTGAACGCACACTGAGTGTGTGGAAGAGCTGGGAGTAACGGCTCCTATTAATTATTGAAAACATGTGGCACTGATCACTGACTGGTTAGTGCCAGTGTAATCTATACGCACTCCCTGTCCCTGTTCAAACGCCATTAAACCAAGCAAAAACAGGCAAAGTCTTGCTGTGAATGCTGGATCTAGCCACTTGAAATTCGCTGCAGGAACAGTCATGCAGTGCTAAACCAAGGGCTATGAACAACTGAACAGGTACAAAAGCGAGGCTAGCGACACTACAAAAAATAGGCCTAACCTTTTGGCCCTTCCCTTTAATGGATCATAGGCATGGCAATCCAACGATCATAATTTACACTATTATGCACAATGAGTACAAGGGCTTCTTTGAACTTAGGTAGGAAATCTGAACCCATGCAACAAACAGCATTGCTGTTGAATGGAGCCTTTAGTCTCCGTCTGTAGGTATTCATCAATCCAAAAGTGTCTCCACAGAAATCCGTGAAAGAAAGTAGCCTAATAAAAACGTTTTGCCTGTGCAACGAGATAACAATATGAAAAAAAATATAAAGCTGGGGAAATTATTTCACAATACACGAGACAGGAACATGTGACAGCAATTATATCGTACTCATTTCTGTTGAGAAAATATTTTTCACCATGGCAACCGTGAGGAAAGCTGATGAGAAAGAGTGCGAGAGAGAAATACCCCACATCCTCTTGAGATTGACATAAACATATGACCTAGCATAAAAGACGGAGACCTTCTGAAACAAATTAGAGAGTAAATGCCCTGCCATTCTCCTGGTGCGCGGTATGCAATGGCATATGCATGCACCTCATTATAGCACAACAGAAGCCACAGGGAATGTCATACCATACTGTTCTCCAATCGATAAAGAAAACACGGATGGACATCACGTGAGCGGCGACGCAGCCCCGCACCGGCATGGGGCTATTAATAGGCTAACAAGGAAGGGCCCCAGTGCTGGGAAACTGGCCCTGAGAGAGACACAAACCCTTCTTCAGACAGTAGTAGCGTAGGGGGAACACTGAGCTTTCCCCCGGGGGTGCAAGGTCGTGACCCTTCACATCCAAGAGCTCTCTCTGTAATAAAAACCTAGGAGGAGGGCTGAAATGGAGGGGGTGGTTTGTGGAATCCTACTGTGAACTCGGAGAAAAACTTGCTCGGACACCCTGGCCCGGCAAAGAGACCCTCGGCGCGCGTTTGGTTTCCGTGGCAAATGGGCTGACTGCATACCGATCTGTCTCCGTGTGGTTTCGTTCCAAACACCACAACAATCACACAGACGTGGGAGAGAAGGGCACATGCCAAAAGGGAAACATCAAAACTAGACACACATATCCAAGCGGCTCACGACGCTGCACGCTAGCTGGGACAAAGGAAGCTATTACAGTAGGAATTCTGACACCTTTGTCTGTCCTACTGAATAACTGGGACTGTATATATAGACAGGTCTGCCATTATGATAAAGAGTGTGGTTTTGTTGGGAGTGTCGGGTAAGGGCCGCCGTTTCGAATCGTAGCGCCGCTAATGGGATGCAGGACCTGACGGCCCTTTGGGTCGAACTTTATCCCAAATTTCTGTGGCGTGAAGCAGCCAGATAACCAGTCATTATTCCAATCTTTCTTCACACTGACTGATTTGAAAATTGGTTTTAAAGGGTAGAGGGATTTGCACTGATGGCATCAGCACCGATCCCCCCAGGCACTCTGAACACCGGGGAGAACCTTTCTCTGGCAGAACACTGAGCTGGCATGGCCGACACCACAGACTGGCTGTGTGCAGGGATGGTATGTAAGAGCTGGTAGTGGGCAGGCAAGGGGGGGTTGTGACGTTGTCACGGGTGCTTACATCTCAACCTGCCGAAATTGCCGCCGTTCTCCCTCCCTGAAACACACTCCCACACCCGCACACATGCACACACCAATGCGGTCGAAACAGAAAACATGCCATGAGCGATAAGGTGATGGAGTGCTGCTGGAATCTTCTGCGAATTAATCTTTTCCCAGCAGGCCGTGCTCCCTCCTCCTGGTTCTAAAAGATATGGAGCGAAATATAAACACGGAGCTCGAGGGGGCTTTGAAACGGTACGGCTCTCTGCTCATTTCAGGCCCAGATCCAATGCAGGTATTCCAGCTACCACAAACCTTTGGCTCCAAAGCTCCATAAATTAATTATATCCCTGGCTTAAGCTTAAGTCTTGGTGGTACAAGTGGTCACGATGACCTTGTTTCTATAACTAAATCTTTATTGAAAAAATATGTACACAGTGATTTAATATTTCAGATTTAATTGTAATGAAATCCCATAGCACAGCAACCACTAGTAGCAATGAAGAATACACAGAAGAAGTGGTTCTGTGAGGCTCAGTAGGTAGGGCATGGCGCTGACAATGCTTGGGCTGTGGGTTCGATTCCCATTGGGACCACATACACTGAAAAATGTATGCATTCATTACTGTAAGTCGCTTTGGATAAAAGTGTCTGCTAAACAGCACATAATACACTGGCCTGAACAAGAGACCTGATCCTCATCGTTTTCTTTGCTCTGGACCCAGTGCGTCCTCCTGCCCGATCCCTCTTCACACGGGCACACACAATGTTGTTCCATGTAGACATTCTGGAGGTGTCTCTCATTGGCTCAGACCCCGGGAGGACATCTGTGCGCCGGGATCAGAATCCCTTTTTCCAAGTGAGCTCACAGTGTGCTATGTCATGCAATCCCCGGACCTGGCAATATCGGCGCTTGAGAAAAATATGCACTTGCATAGAAGGGATTCCTGTGATGCCAATTCAGTGAGGTTTTAGATTCAGAGCCGCAATGACTATACAATTGAGTCTACCTCAGCGTGCCAGCAAGGGACGATACTTTAATTTAGGCACCGTTAGATGTTATGATTATTATATATAATTAGACAATGGTGATAAAAAAAATCATTTTTTTAAATGACAAATAACAGTTTTTCGATTATGGTGTAGATGGTTCCAGGATCGATACAATTTTGTGATGAGTATAAACCTTTCGTGATTACTGCAGTTTATTCTAGCTGTATTTAAATTGTATTTCACTACAAAATGGTTAAATAAAAATTAGTTAATGACATGTGCAATCTACAATATTTAATGCCCACTTAAACTATAATTCTACCGTGTGAAGTTTCCAGTGCTGCCACTGTGACTCATGACCATTTGTCACCAAGTTCCAGGGTATAACAAGTGACAGCAGGGCCTGGCCCAGCTGCACACAATGTTCCGATGGTCTTTATTTCATTGTTTTCCAAAGAAGAGGAAAACACTGTTCGTGCCAAACAGACCAAGGTCATCCTAGGATGTGTATTTTCTTTTTTTGACGTTTCTCCAATGCGGACATGATTTTTCTCTATGCACATTCGGTGCTACAGTTCCGGTCTTAGCACTTAGGAAATAATCTGTATTTAACACTGCGATGTGTTTGAGGTTCAATGGATAGATCTGCCTTAACCCCCACTAACCTTTGTACACACAGCCCACATTGAGTGTCCGGCGCCAGGCTGCACCTGCTGACCGCACCGCCTCAGGCTGAGAGACCATCAGCATGTTTAAGCGCTGATGGTCTTGATGAATCGCTGCCTCCCTCCACCCCCGATGCGCCGCGCCATCGTTAAACTCCATATCACAGATTCTGGGGGCGCTTCTCTGTGCCAGGGGGGGTCTTTTGCTGAGGGAAGGTCTTAATATGATTCCTCAGCACAAAGGGGTCAAGGGTTTAGTCTCCTCATCCGATTTCAACCCCAGTGACTACAGTCCCCCCCCTCCCATTGAGTAGAGCTACTGCCGCAGCACACAGAGCACCATCTACGTTTGAGGAAGAGGGGCATACAGATGAATACTGTAATCAACATAACTCTAATCACTGCTCCTGTCACATGATCCAAAAGGACAAGCTGCCGTTTGGGAGCGTAAGGAAAACATGGCCGTTCCCAAGGGGTACGCCACTGTCGTTTCTACAACCCTGCATCTCCCCTCCCTTCCAGTCTGTCCAACATGGAGCTCAGCTGAACGCCCCTTTTACTGTGAGTCAACCCATTCCTGCAGCACGACACATCAAGAGCTCTTCCGAGTAAAATAACTGTATGTTCACGGCTGTAATGACTCTCATTGGCTGCGGGGGTTGACTGTACCCTTGAACACCCATTAGACTGTACACAAATGAAGCCGGGTGCCCCGCCCCCATTACCATGGGTACAGTGTTTACCCCGCCTCAGCGGATCGGATTCCCTCTGGGGCATCTGTCCACGTGATTGGCCCCCCTAAAAGACCCCCTAGATACTCCGACGCTCATCCCTTGGGAGGAGGGGTGCTCGGTCCATTACAGTGGGATTAATGGTCAGCATTAATTCGATGGTCCTTATGGCCCCCAGATTACACCTGCTTTGCGGAGTGACCACAGCAGGGCCGGGACTGCACCTAATCCTCTGCCTGCTGCCTCCTCATCCTTTATTTCACTGCAACTCACATGGGGCACTCATAATATATGCTACATAAGCTTGCATAGAGCCTTATCTACCTCAGATAAGGTGAAGTATTACAACAGTGTATATAGCTAATGATTGATCGCAATTGCTAAAACGCGCTACTTGGAACTGAATGAAGACGTATCCATCCAGCACTGGATGCTTCACGTGGCTGCACAATAGTTCAAGGTGGCCATTAAACACTATGGATTGCAAATGTCATTAACCACTTGTTATCTAACAATTATACATTAAATAGCCTTTTGTATGAGGACTATGAAAGGAAAGCAAATGAAGAGGTCACTTGTAATTTGGGCCATTGGCGTATAAAGCGCTGCCAAACAGCCTCTCTGGCTCAGAGCAGAATCGTTTCCAGAGGGCGGGCGGTAAAAGAAAAGCTGCACAGTAGCGCAGTGTCCGGAGAACGTGCGTGCTGCAGAGCAACCCGCCGTGCTCCGGCAGCCTGGTGCACAATGGACCGTTTTCTGTAGAGGGGGGGCGAGATTGTGACACTGTCACAATTTCAACCGGCGTCTCGCACGGCTGAATAAATGACCGTACAATATCCAGTCAAAATCATTTATTCTGGCTGGGGCCTGAAGAAAGGGGCCTTTCAGAGCCGCCTGCGCGCAAACTGTTCCGTCTTTCCTGCGATCCCAGCATTCCCTCTTTCCCACTGATGTGAGCTCGGTTTGCAAATGATTGAAGGACAACGAAGCTGTGGCAGGCGGTGCCGGCGTTTGACACGTCGCAGTGGCCACTGCCAACCCAGCCTTGCAATGCACTCTGGGCCGTCAGTATCTGTCTAGGCCTTGTCCCTCTGCGCCATGTTTTACAGTTACTGACCCCAAGAGCTGCCAACAGGAACAGATTCTTAATGGCGGAATTGGGAACCCTTTCCTCAATATTACAATGAATGAGTTAATATCCAAATAGCAAATGTTATACTGTGTATGTGCAGTATTCATGTCTGTGTGTATGTGTGTGTATGTGTGTGCATTTGTGCATGGATTATTTTTCGTTTTCCTAAAGTGTAAAGTGTCCAACTCTTTTTCACCTCGTTTTTGCACTCTTGTTTTTACTGGATTTGGACAGAACTTTGGTTTGATTCTCATGCCAGACATTCCAGCACAGAGGGGACACAAGATAATTAATTTGAAATCATGTTAATTTAGGAATGTGTCACAGCCACTAATGCACTAAAACTAATAGAGACGTGGTCTGGCAATATCTCCGAGGAACAAAGAGATGAGCTAAAACTAGCTTAGACCAAGAGGGAACACAGTGGACCGCAGCTCAAAAGGAGATCACAATGTCAGTTATCTTTGTGCTCTTTGTGATACTGTAATAAGAAGTGTTTCAGCGTGTGAAGACTCAAACTTCGACACGGTTTCCTTCAGAGATTTTTAGTCATGACTGGCTTGTCAAAATTGGTAACCACCTTCTGAATTATGTTTGTCTAAATTGTGGCGTTTTGGACTTTGATCCATGCAACACTGTTTGCAAAACCGCCACACTCATACCTACACCCTGTTAATGAGCCCGACAGCGCCCTCACGGTAACTTGTGTGTTGTGTGGGTGCCTGTGAGATTACACGAGATCTTCATGATTGTAAAATTCAAATGTCTTGGATATTACGCAAGAATAACTCATAAGTAATTTTACTCTATACTTTAAAAAAAGGTAAATATGTATATTTATTATATTTCCCCTTAAATATAAACTGCAATTTATGATCATCTCGTCATCTCATTGGCCCTATCTCTTTGGAGAAGGAGAAGGCGAGTGAACTGGATGGAACAGGAGCAGAGACGAGGAGGATGGAAGAAGAAGAAGGCAGAACAGAAAGAGTAGGGGCGTCATTGTGAGGTACTGTATAAAAAGGAAGTGAGAAGAGCGCTCCAAACACAGGATTGACAGGATTCCCGCTGCCTATAGATCTCCAAGAGTGACGGGGTGTCTGGGAGAAGAGCCAAACACAAGACACAAGACAGAGCACCACGTCTGAAAATGGGGAGTGCCTCTTTTTTTTCAAACAACAGACAGAAAGGAAGATCTGGAAAGCCCCTTGGGAGATCCTCCAATTTAACATTGTGATGCTCTTTTCTGCTCCACATGTTGCTCAAGCACATGCACAGTCCTACTGTTTACATTAAAAAGACTCATTGCCAATGAGGTACATGACAATGGCACCAACCCCCCGACTTACAGTGGGTATAAAAAGTAATCACCCCCTTTAACATTTTTCAAATTTTATTCTGTTACTTCATGGAATCAACATGGATTTAATTGTGATTTCTTGCCACTGATCAACACAAAATACTCCAACACCAAAAACCAAAACATACATTTTTCTTCATTAATTATAAATACGACAAGCCCCTTTGCCTTAATATTTAGTTGAAGCACCTTTATCTGCAATTACAGCTGTGAGTCTATTTGAGTAAGTCTCTACCAGCTTTGCACATCTGGACATTGCAATTTTAGCCCATTTTTCTTGACAAAATTGCTCGAGCTCCATCACATTGAATGGGGACAGGTGGTGAACAGCAATTTTAAAATCTTTCCACAGATTCCTAATGGGATTGAGGTCTGGACATTTGAGTGGATTAAAACAAAAATCTATGTGGCTTTTTCTGTATACTTCTGAATTGTCCTGTTGGAATATAAATCTTCTCCCAAGTTCCAGGTCTCTTGCAGACTGCGTTAGGTTTTCCTCCAAGATTTGTCTATATCTTGCGCCATCCATTTTGACACGTTTTCCAGTCCCTGAAGTGAGAAGCATCCCCATAGCATTAGGCTCCCTCCATCATTTTTCATGGTAGTGATAGTGTTCTTGGGATGATGCACAGTGTTAGGCTTGTGCCAAACATAGCGCCTAATGTTGATGCCAAAAATCTTGGTCTCATCAGACCATAGAATCTTCTTCCACTTGGTTTGAGAGTCTTCCACAAGCCTTCTGGCAAATTCTAGTCAAGTTTTCTTCAACAATGGCTATATTTTTGCCACCCTCCCATAAAGCGTAGTTTTATGGGAGGGTAAAGCACCCGGTCTGCTGTTGTCCCATGGACAGTTTCTCCCATCTCTGCCATGGAAGACTCCGGTAGAGTTGCCACAGGCCTCTTGGTGGCCTCCCTAACAGTTGCCCTTCTCACAAGGATGCTCAGTTTTGGAGGACAGCCTGTTCTAGGCAAATTCACAGTTGTGCCATATTCTCTCCATATATTTATGATGGACTTAATCCATCATAAACTCCGGGGGATATTCAAAGTCTTTGATATCTTCTTATATCTTTCCCGATTGGTGCTTTTGAAGAACCTTTTCTCGGATTTGCTTTAAATGTTCATGATGAGGCTCATGTTAGGAAATGCACTAACCAAGTTTGGGACCTGTCGCAGACAGGTGTATTTAATTTGATATCATTTGAAATGCCTTAATTGTACACAGGTGGACTCCAATAAAATAATTTTGTGACCTCTGAAGACAATTGATTGCCTTAGTTTATTTAGGTGTGTCTTAGAAAAAGGGGTGAATACTTAGGCAATCAATTACTGTCTGTTTTTTATTAGTAATTAACTAACAATAAGTTGCCATTAAAGATTGTTTTGTGTTGATCAGTGGCAAGGAATCTCAATTAAATCCATCTTGGTTCCAGTAAGTAAGAAAATAAAATGTGAAAAATGCCAAAGGGGATGAACACTTTTATACCCACTGTATGTATCATAGTATGTGGGGGATATCGAACAAACCATGTTTTTTAGTTTTTACCTGCCACCACTATTCCCAGGCACATGGTTCCTCTACAAAAAATAGTGTTTGCTCTAGTCAAGTAGTATGCTGCTTTGCACGCCTCATTACACACACACACACACACACACACACACACACACACACACACACACACACACACACACACACACACACACACACACACACACACACACACACATTTTGCAGATAAGGACAGTGAATCTCCTTTTTTTTACCTCTATTTAAATAGTGAAACAGGGGGGAATGTGATTTCGAATACGTAACAGAAAGAGAACAATAGTTGTATAATCCTTCGGGATCAATGGACATGAGGCATTCGAGTCTGGTTATTGATTTTTATAATCTATTGAAGCCGAGTGGATTGCAGTATTTTACACAACAATCATTAAATAAAACTTTGCCATTCTGAAGCAAATTTTTAAAGTAATTTTTAAAAGAAAACATTTTAATAATACATTTTCTGCATTCACTGATTTATTGGCCAGCAAGGTAATGCAATCTAATACATTGGCCGTGTCCGAAACCACTCCCTATTCCCTATTTAGTACACTACTTTGTGTGGACGCCATTTTGTAGAGTGCGACGAATTCTAAAATGTGAATTTCGTACACTAAATAGGAACGAAAAATACCCACAATTCACCGTGATTTGTAGTGTACATCGACTGTACCCTACTTTACCCTAGAATTGATCCCGTCTACCACAATGCAATGCGGTCGTGTCATACCGAAGGAGAGAAGGGAAAGAATGGCGACAGAAAGAAATACAGCGACGTTACTTACATTTATTTACATTTACACAAAATTTTGCCCGTCTTTGAAACTCAAAACTTTAGCACATTTAAACCTGCCGCCATGAGTGCTCGGTTTGTTTATGATACTGAGCACATCCGCTTGCGTCACCTGAATATCCGGCACTTTTTTTTTTTTTTTGACGCAAATGACGTTCAGTTGTAGTCTCCGAAAACACTACTTTCGTTCTCTAAATAGTACACTATATAGTATATACTATATAGGGAATAGGGAATAGGGAACGAGTGAGCGGTTTCGGACACGGCCATTGTCTCTCTCCTCTGTGGAAATTAGCAAATTATCCACTTGGGACAAGTCACCTATTTTAAAATACCATTTTGTTTGGTTAAGAATAGAACTGAGGCTCTTTTAAAAAAAAAAACTTAGAAGAATTGGTGCAGAGCTGGTACAATATCACTCCCTTGAATTGACAATGAGGCTATCATGAAAATTATACTGATGCAAAATGGGAGTTGTATTCACTTGTTTTAGGTTAGTACAACACTTTCTCCTTCAGTCTAACACTTTAGCAATTAGCATTCCTGAATTCTTAACTGAATTAATTTGAGTAATCAGGTAGACCATAATCTAATATATGTCTTGAGGTTTCAGGTATATACTGGTATCTGTCCACATGCTATGGGATCCTATTCACAGTATATGCTGTAATCCATTTGTAAAATAAATTAGAAATGAGGAATTTAAGATTTACAGAAGCTTATCTTCATAACTGACCAGTCCTTTGGTTTTTAGATCGGTTATCAATAAATCAGCAATGTTTGCAAACCATGATTATGGCACCCGATTTTGCCACAACCACTCCATTAAATCTGTTGTGTTAATCACCCCAGCACACAGAGTGATAGTGATCCCGACCCATTCGTCAATTAGTTGTTGCAGGAGTTAGTGTCAAAGTTGCACTTGAAATATGAGTGCACTATTTTTGTCTGTTAAAAATCTGAATCCCAAACGGTTACACCATTGAAACGACTCACTGGAAAAAAAATTCATGGAATTCATTTTATGGGTAAAACAGAAAACCCCCCAGAAAACCTGTTAAAAGTCATTTACATCACCGTTTGGGATTATAATTTTTAACAGACAAAAATAGTGCACCCACCTACTTAAAGCGCAATTTCATAAATTTTAAAAAATATATTGTTTCTGATATTTTTTCCCCATTTTTCTCCCCATTTAGTAGCCAATTTTACACCCTCTCTTTTTCACGTCAATCACCCCCCCTCGTATTGTGAGTTCGCTGTCGTAGCCCTGAGACTGGCCGTGACCAAGCGATGTGCCGCCGCCTCCGAGTAGGCATTCGCAGAGCTATCGACAGTTTTTCCGGTACATAGGAGCCACACCTATACGCAGCAAAGTCATGTCGGCTTCCCTCCCCCCTCCCTCGGGCGGACAGCCAATCGCCGCCCCACAGTGGCACTCCTGGCCAGAGCCGAAATTGGCGCGCTGGTGGAATCGAACCCCAGTCGCAGTGGTCAGCGTCGGACGTTGTAACAATGAGACCACCCAGGAGGCCCCCTTTTATTTTGACACTAACTCCTGCAATGACTCATAGACGAATGGGTCGGGATCACAATGAAAAAGCCTCGGAACCCTCTGTGTGCTGCGTTGGGTGCCACATAGGACCATATGAATGGGGTGATTAACACAACAAAGTGCTCCATTTAATGGAGTGATCGTGGTCAAATCGGGTGACTATGGATAGCTACCCAATAAATATTGTGAAATGCTACAGCACAATGCTAAGTGGCTAGCAAGATGAGTAGATAAGGAAAGTCCATTCATAAATCAGCTGTATGCTCCATGCAATCTCAATGAATTGCAAAAATATTGACAGACACACTGAATTCCTAATGCATACTTCCCAGCTCGGTAAGTGCATTTATGGACAAAGTGCCTTGTGCTTTTCACAGTAAAACTGAGAATATAGTCAATAGTGTCTTGTGTTTGTGCTAGAAGGCCCATAAAAGCAGATACATTTGAATAACTGAGAAACCGCAAGAAAAACTGTTAACCATTAGACCAGCATGACCTTTGCAAAATAAAAGCTGGAACATATTCGGACAATACGCCTGAATTTATTCAACAATGACCTCATTAGGCACAAAAGCTCCACACAGAGAAAGTGGTCATATAGGCCCACATTCTAGTGTTCACATACTGTACAGTAGATGCTTTCTCTGCAGTTCATGTTATGCACTCAAATGAACACTGTACAGTTATCTGCATTAAACACAAAATGATCAAATAAATGAATGACTATAGGCTGTATACTGAAGTTACAAATTCATAAAGGGACCACATGTGGGGACTGTACGGTATATGTGTAAGGACTGAGTACTGTTACGCGCATTTCCTTTTACTCTTACATGCTTTTCCTGGTTTCCTTGTCTGACACATCTTGAGTTTCCTGTAATGCATAACTTCCACCCACCATTCCTAGACAGAAGCCTTGTGTTGCTCTCACCAGCACTGAGCGTAGGGGTGGGGGCGGGCAGGGAGGGCTGGCCATCCCCTATTGGACAACCTCACTGACCTGGATACTTAACCCAATTTTATCTTAGGATTAACATTAACTGGATGGAGCAGGCCTGTCTTTGAGCAGGAGTGCAAAATCATAATCATATTGATCATTTTAATAGCTTGATGAAGTCTAGATTTTTGCAAAAAGCTCCCGTAAAGCTCCTGTAAGCTAACAGTAAAAAGAGACTATTTGCTGCTCGGTTGGGAGGACCAATCATGTAGCAGGGGGAGGAGCAAACCGCTCAGGCTCACATTGCCCTAGCTGTCTCTCGTAAGGGCTATCCCTGATGGCATTCACACCGTGGGGTCCGTGGCCATTAAAACAGAGTAACATGATGTGAAAGGAAACCGCTACCGTACCCTGTTCATCACCATTCTCAGCTGAAATGTGCAGTTTAAATGCAAGGCTTGCGCAAGGGCACAAACTCAAGAGCTGGCTCTGTGGGAGGCCACCCTGCTCTGAAAGCATCTTCGGAATCCAAGCACAAAACTGTCCATGCATAAGACAAACAGATTACAGTTCATTGTTGTTCACCTCACTAGGAAAATTGGTGCAAAATAGTGAGATGGAATTGGCATAGAGGAACAGCAAGCGCTGGCATGGCTGAAGAGCTGCCCCTCTGCATGGTTTTTGTCATGTTTAGATGAGCTTCCAGATAGTATACCTTGGAGGAGGAGCGGTCTCCCGGCCAGATAATCAGAACCAGACTGAATGGAAGTGGGGGGGGGGGTTCCGTTTGTGTTATGAGTAATCGGGGGCTTTTGTACAAAGGTTAGTGAGCCTATTAATGTGGCGAATAAAATAAATGTTTTTTTTCCCCCATTATGTTTTATTGCTTATTTATTGTATGTAGTATATTCTGCAAAACATTAGCCAACAAACAGCTAAATTCACTGGTTAAGGCAATAAAATCAGTGATTTTACCAGACTCCTGCCTGGTCTGCAGATGTAGAATAAGCTACAGGCAACATGGGGTCATTTAATGCTCTCACGCTGGTGGGAAATGTCACAAATGACGTGAAAGTAAACCCTTGACAAATCCTTCCGCAAACGCATTAACAAGAATTTTAATATGTCAACGGTAATTAATAAAGACAAAATTGTGGCCTAGAATTATTATTGTCTGCAGTTTCCAACAAAAAACTACAACAATTAAGTGATGGCACCAATGGCACCAAAATGACACCAATCTGAATGGATCTGAGCCGGCACGGTGCCAGGCCAAGTACGCGTGAATGGGTTTAGTGAAAGCACGGCAAAAGCAAGGGCCCAAGGGGACCAGATGAGTGAGACATGTGCTCCTACCGATTTCCTCTCCGTTTTGAGCTCCTGGGTGTAACGCGTCAGCTCGGAGATGATCTGTGAGGTGAGGTTCTCGGCGATGACCTCGTGCTGTCCGGCATAGTCGTTCAGCTCGTTCAGGGTTGACAGGAAGGCCCGACATGATGTATATCTGACAGAGGAAGTGACATTGCATTTCACCATCAAGGATGACTACACAATAAAGACAAGGCAGAGTCATGCAGAAAGTCACCCATTCCAAGAAGGCCCCCTGAAAGGGGAAGGGCTTTACTGATATTGAAGGTGATGTTAATGAGCTAGCAACAGCATAGCAATGCTGGTATGTATACCTAGTTAGTTCCGGTAATTCTCAGTATGTTACATAAATCTTATGAAAACAGTCTTGGGAACAGCTGACAAGCACAATCTACAGACATGCAGAACTGTGCACAGTGTAAGTATAGATGTGCCAACATTTCCCAGAGGTATTTCTTGTCAATTACAAGAGGAAGAGGAAAAC
This sequence comes from Aldrovandia affinis, assembly GCA_029706075.1. Classification (NCBI taxonomy): domain Eukaryota; kingdom Metazoa; phylum Chordata; class Actinopteri; order Notacanthiformes; family Halosauridae; genus Aldrovandia; species Aldrovandia affinis. The sequence goes on along the minus strand of JAINUG010000053.1, from coordinate 1,426,519 downwards.
ATTGGGCCTTGATCAAGCCTTCTACTTCAAATTTAAGGTGTGAAATGTTCAGGTAATACTGGATTCATAATTTAAAGTTGAAATGCATGTCAAAAATATCACCACAATGTTATTTTACTATCTAGGAAAGTGCAAGAAGCATTTCTCTCAATGTCACAGAGATAACATTTGTTTTTGTCAATGAATGCTACAAATGTACTCTTTGAAAGGTAAAAGTCTGCAAGGTTTGGTTGAATGTACAGTACATACCATTAACGCTAGTTATTTTAAATCAAAACCCATAACCAGCCCATGCCCCATGAGTGCAGATAGATGCTTTTCAGATTGATTACCTGAGCATATTCAATAATAGAACAGTATGATAGATTTAAAAACTCACTTATTTTCTTCCTCCTCTCTGGAATTCTTCTTGGGCTGATATTTCTTTGAAAGATTCCTGTGCAGAAAAAAGATAAGTTCTTTGTCACTCTACAGAAAATATTTGAGGCCATTTCTGGGATGATGGAGGAAAATAAATAAAACAATTTTGTTCAATCGTGGGCTTGATTGTGTGCCAAATGCCATCAAAATATAGCTACAAGTGCAAAAGTGAAAAAAATTTTTTCTTCAGCCTTTAACCGGCACCACAAACTGACGGGCCCAACAGTTTAACCAACAAAAGACCAACGGTCTCTTCCAGGGAATGGAAGAACATCTGTTCCACAGAAAAAGCTGGATCATATTTAAACACAACCCAGTTAAGAAGGATAAAAATAAATTAATAACACATTGGCATGCATGTTTTGATGTTGTTTTTTTCTTGAATGGAAATGGGAAACCACACATTTTCAGGAAAATATCTGAAGCCTGGACCTTCATCGAAACAGTAAAATCACTTGATCATATTCAATATCAATATCGATTTGCATATGTCATAATGATTATGCACTACCCCCTTATGCGTAGTTCCATATGAACAGTTCATTCAGAATCCACCAATACAATATTGTGGTAGGTTCTGGTAACTGCATGTTCAACAATATATCCATAAACGTATATTTGCTAAAATACATTTGCACTGCAACTGAAGTGCAAGGACTCTCCCAATGAACTTACCCATGAACCATGTAAGACGCTTTGGATAAAACCATCTGCTAAATGGCATATAAATTAACCAGAGACTATTTTCAGGAGACTATCAAAGGAGAGGTGTTTCTCTCCCTGGTAGCCAGTGGCTATATGGTTTGTTGTTCGGAGTAGCTAATGCAGTGGTAACTCAATTAAACCTGGCCGACTGATATGAAAGTGGTAATAACTGATATCTTGAAGTCAATAAATGTTGGCACATATTTAAAAATCTAATTGGAAATCAAACCCAACTAGCAACAAATATTGTTATTACACATGTGCCTATTCATTATCAGAGCACTCTTATCTTTTGTATTTGTAATCAGGAGAGATCGTTCCTGGGTCTGGTGCCTGGATTGATGCACAGACCAATTGTGCGTTACAACAAAGCACTCAAAAGATTAACTAGCATCAGCACATGTTTGTTGTGGGTAAAGGGAGCTTTCTGTGGCAATAGTCAATCTAGTGCTTTAGACATTTCGAGAACACTAGGCATATTCTATGTTAGTGAACTGTGTAAAGCTGAACCAATAATTGTGTTTTTCTTTTTTGCCATGCACTCCTGCTTATAACCATCATCATCACCAAACATTAGCAGGGAATACAGGTATTGACTAAATCTGGCTAGTGAGAAGTTTCTTTTATTCACTGTGAATGCTTTGCCTTGGTGTAATGGTGTGTCCCTTGCCTGTACAATTCAGATAATTGGCTTCTGTGTTTTCTCTGTATTTCCAAAGGCTTAATTGGCCCCAGATCCCTTCCACCAATGGCCAGCCAATTCATCGTAAAAGAGCACTGCTTCCGTATTTCAGTTATAGGTGTGTACATACTACTTTGGTTTGTTGCTTGGGGAAGCCGTGTAAAACCGCCAAATTGAGGAAACTAGAGGAGAGGAAGTGATTATGTTACTTCTCAATATCTCTGTCCGCACTCTTCTTAAAGGTTCACTGTCATCATTAATTAAATTATGACTCTGGAATTATACATACAGCTGCTAGGGATACTGCTTTATGTTTCAGGCAGTAATGGCATAAAACAACATGCACAGCTTTCTTTGTTGCACTATTTATTTATGGGAGGCAAGAGCAAAAAAAACCCATCTAGATCCCTCTTTACACAGAAAAACAATCCACATCTGTTCTGCCCGCTTTGGCATTGTTTTAGCAAGCGAGCCAGCAGAGACCAGTCCTAACCCGGGCCTAGGTGTACCTGTAGGCAATGTGAATGCGACAGCAACCACAGCCAGGTTGAGGTATAGATGAACTCAAGCTAGTGTAAACATGGCTTAATTGTCCAAGCAAACAAATAAATCCAATCTAAACATTCAGAAGGACGCAGGAGGGGGTAGTGTCAGCCCTGTTTAGTGGTTTCATTTATTTTTCCATACCATACCCCCCCGATGTGCAGTTTCCTAATAACAAACTTCAGGAGCTGATGGATTTGCCCCATTTTGCTTATTATCATCACCTAGGCACAAGAGCATCTCATTGGAGGATACCACCCAAAACATGCAGTTCTGAGATCACAACATCCCTTGTGAAGGCCACCTCTCTCCTACACAGGAAGCTTTCTGTTTATTCGGTTAGGCTCATCATTGTAATCAAATCAACGCAAAACCTCTGCCTACAAAGGTCCTGTCAGCACAAGTTCATGAACAGGTGTGGTTGACTTAGTTTCTCCTTTGTGAATAGATGGTTACACTTCACGCCCAGAGCTAGACGGTAGTACAGCTCTTTTTCCCTTTAGATGAGCTCTGTGATGCAGTTTCCGTGGAGACCCATTGCTCTTGACCTCATTTTGTCTCTCGCTGTGAAACCAACCAAGATTTCCCCTCACAGCCACTCACAGCAAGCCAGCCAATTGGAGATTACCCAGCAACCATTAACAAGTCAGCTTGTTAGATTTCACCAGACCATGTCTGTAACAACAAATCTGGTTTGACAGTAAAGCACTGTAATGAAAATTAATTAATTAATTCACTGTCGTGAAAATTAATTTATGCAAAGCATAACCTTTCACAGAACAAAAGGTCAGAAACACAAATATTTAATCTCTCAAAACAATATTCAATGCTTGCTCTTTACCTTTGTTCTCAGTTACCATTACTACAATAGTATTTTACTACTATACTATTGTCTGCATTCTATACTGGCTTTTTCCAATGATGTAAACGGCCTGCTCCACCAATAATAACAGCACATACTTGTGTGATACATAGAAGCCACTTTGCTTCGATCTGAGAGTGCATTCGCAACAATGCACAGTTCAACACAAGTGATTTTGTACACTTAAAGAGCATCATTTTTGTTCAGTACCCCTGACTGTATTTGGATGTTTCACTCTAACGAGCAAAACCGCCACAGATCACAGCAGGGTTGCATGCAGATAGCCAAATGTGTTCTAATAATAATCAAGTATATTATGCAAAAAGGTTGCACTTGAATATTTTTTTATCTGGCTCTCTTGGTGGCTGATGAGATAAATCCACCCCCTCTACACATTGGAGGTGTATGGTCTGTTGCCAGGCAGATCTCCCCCTCTCCCTCTCCACCCTTTTTGTCTGCATAGAGCCAGATGTCACATCACAATACTGTATGTGTAACGGATAGGCTCATACAGCGCTTAGCCAATACAATGTGGCACAGGGTGGAATTAACTTGGATTAGCGGGGGCACATTTGGCCAGGTAATGGCTGCACTGTATGTCTGTCATGTTGTGGTACGGTCAGTGGTAATCTATGACATTTCACACTGACGCTCCATCTTACAGCTCTAGAGCCAGGACTACGGGAGCTTAAATCCAGGCCTCAGTCTCAGCTAGGATTACTGCATGCAAGAGGTTTCGGACATTCAGAGAAAATCGACTTGCAGGACTGATGATAAGTTAAAATCAAAGACACAATGTTATTCGTTTTTATTCAATTTAAAGGGCTGAAAGCACTGCAGGTTGAATTTAATTTAACGAGTTAAGTTAACCAGGGTAAATAATTTATCTTGATTCTCGGTGGAGGACACATTTTTCAGTAACAGTACATCTACAGTGGGTATAAAAAGTATTCACCCCCCTTTGGAATATTTCACATTTTATTTTCTTACTTCATGGAATCAAAATTGCTTTATTGCCAGTAATCAAGCTTTTTCTAGAGTAATTACAAAAAAAAACTGAAAATAAGTATTCACCCCCCTTGACTTAATACTTAGTAGAAGGTAAGAATACTTAGCTGCAATTACAGTTTATTTGAGAGTCTATCAAGTAAGTCTCTACCAGCTTTGCACATCTGGACACTGCAATTTTCAACCATTCTTCTTTACAAAATTGCTCTAATCAGGTTGGATGGGTTCCCATGAACAGGAACAGCAATGGTTGGTTGGTGAACAGTAATTTTCAAATCTTTCCACAGATTCTCAATGGGATTGAGGTTTGGGCTTTGACTGGGCCACTCCAGGACATAGAATTGTTCTTTTTAAACCACTCCAATGTGGCTTTTGCTGTATGCTTTGGGTCATTGTCCTGCTGGAATATAAATCGACACCCAAGTCCCAGGTCTCTTGCAGACTACAACAGGTTTTCCTCCAAAATTTGTCTATATCTTGCTCCATCTATTTTGCCCTCTATTTTATGTTTTCCAGTCCCTGAAGCAGAGAAGCATCCCCATAGCATTAGGTTCTAGGGATGATGCACAGTGTTAGGCTTGCACCAAATGTAGCGCCTAACATTGAGGCCAAAAAGTTCAATCTTGGTCTCATCAGACCATAGAATCTTCCTCCATTTAGTCTGAGTGTGCTCCACATGCCTTCTGGCTAATTCTAGGTGAGACTTTCTCTTTGCCACCCTCCCATAAAGCAAAGATTGGTGAAGCACATGGGCTATTGATGTCCCATGGACAGTTTCTCCCATATCTGCCCCGAAAGACTGTAAATCCGTCAGAGTTGCCACAGGCAAATTGGTGGCCTCCCTAACAATTGCCCTTCTCGTACTGATGCTCAGTTTTGGATGACAACCTGTTCTAGGTAAATTCACAGTTGTGCCATATTCTCTCCGTTTCTTTATGATGGACTTAACGGTGCTCCAGGGGATAGCTCCGGAAGTCTTTGAAATCTTCTCATATCTTTCCTCTGATTGGTGCTTTTGAAGAACCTGTCCTCAGATTTGCTTTGAATGTTCTGTGGTCTTCATTGTGAAGCTCTTGTTTGGAAATGCACTAACCAACTTTGGGACCTCTCACAGACAAGTGTATTTAATTTGAAATCACTTGAAACACATTAATTGTACACAGGTAGCCTCCAATCAAATAATTATGTGACCTCTGAAGACAATTAATTGCATCAGTTTATTTTGGTGTGTCTTAGCAATAGGGATGAATACTTATTGATTCAATTACTGTCTGTTTTTTATTTGTAAATAATTTAGAAAAAGCTTTAAAGTATTTTTTTTCCACTTTGACATTATTTTGTATTTTGTTTTGATCAGTAGCAAGAAATCTCAATTCAATCAATTCTGATTCCATGTTGTAACATAATAAAAAGTCCAAGGGGGTGGACTGTTGCATGAAGGCTTGGCTATACAGAAAAACTATTGTAGCAAAAAACAAACAAAAATTTCAAAACCTTGTTCACCAAGCAGGCAACTCCCACGTGACTGACATGACTATATACTCTCCACTGCACTGAATCATTTTAACAACTGTGGTGAAACGGTGCTTATTTCACAGGAAATCTAACTTGTGTAAATTTTGTGCTGCTTTTTCTTATAGTGTGAGTGGAATAGAGAGATGTCACCCTGCACCCCCTCGCCAAGGGCTGTCAGGGACCATCATCGTCTCCGTGGTGTCTCGACAGAGGACTTGGGGGAGGGGTCGGGGGGCTGACCAATGCTAACAGTTGGGGGGGAAAATATGGGTCAAGGCTGGCACTTCGTTACCATGGAAATACACACTCCCTCCACTGATCATGCTTCCTGTTGCATTGGGCTGCTTACAGCAAGTGAACAACTCCACGTAGCATCTGCTGTGTGCATGTCTATTGAACATTTCAACCACAGCGTGCGTTCTCCCTGAAAAGGTATCTTATAAAAATAAGCGCTTAATAAATAAGGTCAGCACTTAAAACTTCACACCTGGACATATTAAGGCTGTGACAATTGATGAACCTTTGAAGTGTTATCATCTCAAATATTGATGAATTGATTCATTTATGAGGAAAAAACACCTGCCAAAACAATCCCATGTGCACATTTCATTCAGCTGTAGATTGTAGATGACAAAGCCATTAGCTGTAGGTAAATCTAGCAAGCAAACTGCAATAAGACAGCTGCAATAATATCTAGCTAGTATAGCAGGTCGTTTGAAATGTTAACCCTTTCAAATTAGGCTAAATAGTAAAATATTTCATATAAATTACTTATTTATCTAAGTTGTTCCTAAAAAGCGAGCAATGAGTTGCAGATCTGAAGTGATCATATGTTCGCAGAAAATGAACACATAACACATTACTGAAGAAAAAAAAGGTATGGTGCAGATTTGTTTATATTAATCATCTTTCAGTTTTGCTCATTAAAAATATGGGCCCTGTAAAAATCTATGTTTATATATTGCCTATCAAAAGTTGTTTTAAATATGATATACCTATGGATTGATGCATTTGTCCAAGCCCTAATACATACTTGTGGAAGGCGTCGGTCTCGGCAGCTAATCAGGACGATTAGCGGCCACGCCTACTGGCAGAGCAGCAAGCGCACACACCGGTCCTGTGTCTAATAATTACATCTGTGTGTTTTAAAACTGCTCTGCTCCCTTCAGTGGAGGGCTGGAACCCGAAAGGAGAAGGGTGATAGACCGACGAGAGAAAGCACGGAAAAGAAGAAAGAAAGAAAGAAAGAAAGAAAGAAAGCAAAGTGAAACGAAAGAAAGAACGGCAACTGTAAAGTTTCTGTTTATCCATCCATCCATCCATTGTCTAAGCCGCTTATTCCTGGTCAGGGTCGCGGGGGGGGGGGCTGGAGCCTATCCCAGCATGCGTTCCGGGCGAGAGGCAGGAATACACCCTGGACAGGTCGCCAATCCATCGCAGGGCACACACACCATTCACTCACACACTCATACCTATGGGCAATTTAGACTCTCCAATTAGCCTAACGTGCATGTCTTTGGACTGTGGGAAGAAACCGGAGTACCCGGAGGAAACCCACGCGGACACGGGGAGAACATGCAAACTCCGCACAGAAAGGCCCCCGGCCTGGATTCGAACCCGAGACCTTCTTGCTGTGAGGCGACAGCGCTATCCACTGTGCCACCGTGCCGCCGAGTTTCTGTTTAATTGAAAATAAGTTTGTTTGTGCTTTCAATTATTGTTTTGTATCCCGAACCCGTGAGGGCGACGGACAGATTTTTGTTTGTTTGTTTACATAAAACTCCCGGTCTCGGTCTCTGCACATGTCGGTGTGCAGAGAACTTATCTATTTGCTGAATAAAGATCCGGTCCGTGGACCGAAGAATCCACTCCGTCTCCAGACTGCTCTGTTCCCGTCCAGGGATTGCCGTGTGGCGTGTGACAATACTGTATGGGTGTTTTAAAGAGACTTTGTGACAAAAATTGTCCTTAAATTACAGCAATAAAGTATAAAGTGGGAAACCTATGACGTTTCAAGATACATTTCTTCTAGTAGAATATATATGAGTGCTTCTGCATGGTAGCTTTGAATTTTGTTATCTATGAAAGTATCACTTCTGGCTTGATGGTCCTTAAAACATCTTCCCTTATTTAATTGACCAGGGTGCATAGACATGCTTTGTAATAAAATGAGCAACACCTTCAGTCAGTAGTCAGTTAGGCATAATACCAAACAGCCACGGCATCTTCTATTGTAAAACTTTCATGTTTAAGATAATATTGGCATATGAAAAAAAGGTTTTTGCTCTCACCTAATTTGCTTTGCATAGTTGACCTCGATCTCAGACCGCTCTTTAACGAATTTGGTGTACCTCTCCACGAACTCAATACCCCACTGTGTGTGCTTTTCCAAGTTGTCAAACTGGTCCTGTGAAATAAAAGAGAAGGAAGAAAGACATTAAAAGAGAAAGAGACATGCCATGAAAGAGTACAGCTTATGTATAAGCTCTAAGTATAAGCATAGAGGCTACAGTGTTCAGCACAGGAACTCACTGGATACCTTAAACCTCATTCAGTGCCCTCAACCTGTGGTCACATTTCTGTCACAACTTCAAAATGTGTCAACAGAATCAACCAATTACTTAAAGAAATGACTTAAGAATCACTTAAGAAATGGCTTGATGTACGGTAGTTAAAACACATGTTTGCCAGCACACACGTATTTAAATTTGAATTCAACGCCCCCGATCTGAGTTCTCGGCCAGGGCTGGACTGGCACAGTCAGGCTTCAAACCGCAGCTGCAGTAGGCAACTTGCATTCCGGGCGAATGCTTAAACCGTTACACTACCCGAGGCAGAGTACATTTTAAGCAAGTCTCTCTTCTCAAAGCTTCCTGCTAGTTCTTGGTTGGGTGGAAAAGCAGGTTAGAGATAGACATAAATAAAGTTCACCTTAGTTTGGCTCCAACAGTTCCCCATTTGTTCCTCGACCATTTCTGTAATCTCGTCCTAGCAGTTTAGTCAATCTGACATCTTGTAAATGTGAGTACGACGATTGCTCCTCGTCTACCTGATCACCGAAAGCTGCTGGTGGAAAAAAGCTGGGGTGTATGTGATGGGGAGAGAGATTGACTTGCCACCACGAGGCTATAGACACAGGAAGTGGGTTGCAGGGTTGAGCAGTTGTCTGAGCACATTGCATTCTTTACGGCACCGTATTTTTAGTTTCATATTGAAAGACTCAAAAGGCAGCCATTATAGTGAAGCAATGTCACCTGCAACACCATAGACAAGGCTAAAAACATTATTCTCCACACTGCCATGGTAGGGAACAAAAAGTGAGAGTGGTGGGTTCAATGACGGCATCAAAAATGTAGTGTACCTAGAAATACATCACTGACTAAAAAGCCGTTGGGGGGTTTCCAGTGTGTCATTCTGTAACACAGTGGGCAGAAAACTGTGTTTTATCTTGAAAGTACCTTTCAAGAGGGACATAAAACATAAGAAACACCCAATTCCAAATGTTAAGGATTATCCAGGTTAGTATTTAACAACAAAACCTGAGTTTTCCCTACTACAGACTTAATTCACTTAACACTCATAAGCTTGTCTCTGTCTAAAGAGCAGGACACAAAAAATATAATAGTTCTGCTAGTTCACAAGAAGAATATTAATAAAAAAGTGGACTGACTGACTGGAAATATTAGCATGTTCCATACAGCTCTGTGTTTAAAACCCTCCATTCTAGCATTCTATTCTAGCATTCCATTCTTCCACCCTCTTTCGTAAGGCTAGGCCTAGGCCTATAATATTGCAGTGCCCTCCAGAACGATTGGCACCCTTGGTGAAGATGAGCAAAAAAGGCTATGAAAAAATGTCTTTCTTGATCTTCAGCTTGATCTTGCACTTAAAATATGAGAGAAATATAACCTTTCATTGAAGGAAAATTATTCAAAGAAAAACTATCTAGTTCGCCTGAGTCTTTAGGAACTCGTAAGTTGTCATCCATGACTTCTTGTTTCACTGGGGTATAAATATGAGGTGACACACAGGCCAAACTCCCTTAGTCATCCATCAACATGGGGAAGATCAGAGAATACACAAATAAGACAAAAGTGGCCATCATTTATCTGATCTTATCTGATATATCTCATCCACTGATCTCAGGTTTAGCTTGGCTGCAAGTGTGCTGGCTGAGCTTAGCTACAAACTGAGGGACACATTTACTAAGGAAATTGTCTCAGCGCAAAAACAGTTGCTGGCTATTTTGCGGTCGCAGATACCGACACATTAAAAGCCAATTTATTAAGACTGGTTCTAATGACGCAATCCAAAAAATGAAACGCCCTTCTTCGCAATTTTGCAGTAGGACACATCCATAAAAAAGGGTTCGAAACAATATGGAAAGACCACAACGTGGAAAGAAATGGATATGGAGCGCAAGTAATTACGGAACCACGATGTACGGTAAAACTGTATTCCAAATAAATTCTATACCCTACTGACCGCATATGCTGGCAGTGTAGTGTAATGGTTAGGGAGCTGGGCTTGTGACTCAGACGTTGCAGGTTCAATTCCCAGGTGGGGCACTGCTGTTGTACCCTTGAGCAAGGTACTTAATCTGAATTGCTTCAGTAAAATATCCAGCTGTATTAATGAATTGTATGTAAAAAAATCTAAACTGTGTAAGTCGCTCTGGATAAGAATGTCTGCTAAATGCCTAAAATGTAATTAAATGTATATGCACAATTAGATAATTGTTCAAATTCAGAACTACACTTTTATACCGACTGCTAGCTGATGATGGATTGGTCAATACAAATCTGACGTAGCTACTGCGACCTTGTACCCACTGCTTTTGCGTTTGAAAAGCAATCACAATCCTTTAGTAAATCTGGCCCAGAGTATTCAAAGTAGGAAAACAGCATCCAACATGCTGGATGGAAGTTCTGCTGTATCGCCAATGCCAGCTGCCATACACCTATTTTAGTTTACAGAGTTGGCACACACAGACATGGTTTCAATCGTCCTTTCATTTTAAATCAACCATTCCAACATTAAATTAGCGACCAATTCTTGATTGGTGTTTAAGCCATACTTATCATTTAAAAAAAAAATGTTTCTGATTTTATCCCATTTTTCTCCCAATTTGGTAGCCAATTAGACCCGCTATTTTTACGTCAATCCCCCCCTAGTAATGTGAGTTCGCTGCCGTAGTCCTGCGACCGGTAGTGACGAAGCGAAGTGACGCCTCTTACGAGACGGCACCCGCAGGCCGTCGACCGTAACCCGGTACTACAGGGCCACTCTACGCAGCGAACGTCACGTCGGCTCCCCTCCCCCCTCCCTGGGGCGGACAGCCAATCGCCGCCCCCTGGTGGCACTCCCGGCCAGAGCCGACACTTGGCGAGACGGGCATACTCATCATTTAAACGCGGTAATATAGCCTAGCTAAGTGCCTAATTCCCTTATCATTTGCTTTTAAATGTCATTTTCTTCCTGCAAAAATTATCTGGCTACATTTTAAACGTAATTTAACATTTTAAATAACCTATTATCCAATTGTAAATCAATAATGATAATGGTAATGATAGATTTAAAAAGACAAAAAAATCCATGGGCCATTCGGCCCATCTAGGCTCGTCATGTCCTAATCTAAAGAGTATCTAGTACTATATCTAGCCTGGACTTGAATAGCCCAAGTGTTTCTGCCTCTACTACCCAACCTGGCAAGCTGTTGCAGGCATTGACAACTCTCTGTGTAAAGAAAAACTTCCTAATATCTGTGCAGAATTTGCCTTTAACTAATTTCCACCTGTGGCCTTGTTCTGCTGACCCCACTTATCTTAAAAAATCTTTGGTATTTCATTTTGTTAATCCCTTTTAGGAAAAAAAACCTCAATCAAATCCCCCCTAAGTCTCGATTTGCTAAGCTTAAATAGATTGAGTGCCTTAAGTCTATCATCATAACTTTTACCTTTCATACCAGGTATCAGTTTAGTTGCCCTTCTTTGGACTTTTTCAAGAGCTTCTATATCTTTCTTGTAGTGCGGTGCCCAGAACTGCACACAGTATTCTAAGTGAGGTCTGACAAAGGCATTATATAACATTAATATAACTTCCTTTGATTTATACTCAATACCTTTCATCATTCATTTAAATAAGGAAGAGCAGAGGTCCCAGCACCGGTCCCAGCACCGATCCCTGCGGGACACCACTGCCCACAGCACCGAGGTCAGATACGGCCCCACCTACTGTTACTCTTTGTATTCGCCCTTGCAGCCAATTATGAACCCACTCTGAAACTACTCCTGCAATTCCTACTGAATTCATTTTAGCAATGAGCCTCTCATGTGGTACCTTGTCAAATGCTTTCTGAAAGTCCAAATATATAATATCATAAGCCTGGTTCAGGTCAACACACTTTGTAGCCTCTTCAAAAAAGTCCAGGATGTTTGTTAGGCATGACCTCCCTTTAAGAAAACCATGTTGGCTCTACCTTAAAATACTATTATTTTTCAAGAATGATTCAAACTTATCCCTAATGATACATTCCAGCATTTTACATGCGATGCAAGTTAAACTGACAGGCCTATAGTTCCCTGGGTCAGTACAGTCCCCCTTCTTTTATATTGGAATTATACTACCCTGCTTCCAGTCATCTGGTATTTCTCCAGTGATTATGGATTGAATGAAAATATCTGTCAATGGTTTATTTGTAATTTCCCCAAGTTCCCCTTTGAGTACTCTGGGATATATGTCATCCGGGCCTGCTGCCTTATTTGTCTTAAGTTTGTGTAGTTTTTGTAGTACTTCTACTTCCCTTATCTCAAAGTCCTCCAAAACATTCTGTACCTTGTCTATACATTTAGGCATATTTATAACCTCTTCTCTAGTAAAGCTCTCAACAAAGTAACTGTTTAGTGTGTTAGCAATATCCTTATTATTATAAACCATTCCTATTCTTCTAGCTAACTAGCTATCAATATTAAACTATAGGAAATTACACACACAATTCACAACACATATTAACTAAGAAAAGAACATTTTGATCTCAGTGAGCTTAAATTGGAAGATGGAACTGGTCAGGAAAAAAGGAACCTTTCACTTAGCCATTTCTGGTGTGATTGTTTAGAATGTGGAAGTACAGTAATCTTCCACAATGTAAGCCGTTGTTTGAAGAAGGACATCCAACAGTAGCACATCCAATGAAGGTGGGACATTTAGTCAGATCCAGGGCCCCCGGATCGCATAATGGTAAAGGCATTCGTCCGGAGTGTAGGGTGCCCACTGCGGCTGGGGTTCGATCCCCGGCTGCGCCAGCCCGGCTCTGGCCAGGAGTCTCAGTCAGGGGCGGCGGTTGGCTGTGCTCGAACACACTCCTGCTATCGCTAAACCCAAAACGAATTGCCCTAATTCATTAACAGGGTGAAACAAAAGATGATGGACAGGGCTGAAAGTGTGAGATGGCAGCTCGCACGTCATGCCCCTCCTCCGATAACGGAGGTTCCGACTGCGCAGATAAGCAAGCGTGTGTTTATTTTGGGATTCTTTTAGAACCCCTTAACAGTATGCATCTCTGGGTCTGAAGCCTCATGCTGTTTTTGTTTTGCACAGACAAACGCTTCCTGCTAATGGGAGGCCCATTCTGAGGCAGCCCTGACCCCTGACCCCCCCTTTCAAGCTAACTCCAAAATTATCTGGGGCAGTGCAAACAATATTTCAGTTGTTGTTTCATACTGCATCCGATTAGCCTGAGCACAAATGTTAATAACTACACGTCTTAATAAGATGGAAAAAAATGCTAATAAGAATCAGCATTTTAACAATTAACAGTGAAGCCAGTGGAAAGTACCATGAAAAAGTAAAAGAAATAGGCAAAACAAAGATCCATTGTTAAGGACGTTACATCTGCATCCTTTGCATACACTGAACACATTTACACATTTTCAATTTAACTGAATAGGCATTAGCCACTCAAAGCTAATCCAGCACCCTGAACAATTGGCGTATCCACCCCTGCTTCAAGAAAACAAATGGATTCAGATAGTGAGAAGACCTATTTGCTTTTCTGTGGTCTCTCAAAATCCCTTCCATAATTCTCATGCATGGTCCGTCTGAACCAAGTTACTCCATTCCTGGCACACATGTACTGCGTGCAAATTCTCACCCTGCCACTGTTGTACTACACTGTCGCTGTCACAGAAATAGCCTGTAATCTGCCAACAGCCCTGAGATCGCTGTGCTTCCTGCAGTACGCAGTGAAGATTTTGCATGCATTTCACTCGCATGAGGTCACATGAAGTGCGTTGCGTGCTTGGCTGGCAGAGCACGGGTAAGGGCCATTGTTTCTGTCATTCACTTCAGCTTTTATAGACATCACAATATTTCTATTGTTCACAAAATGGCATATTGGGAGTTTTCACTTGCAAGCTAGCTTTAGCAGATCTGTCTGGCCCAGAACATGCAGCAGGTCTTATTTATGGAGCAGTAGGTGAATGTTCACAGACCTGGTTACCCCTGTAAAGCCTTTTTTTTGTTTTGCCTGTCAGTCACCATCACCAGCCTGCAAGCTGCCACAAGCCTCTATCTCCCCATTCTGCAGAGGGGTTGATGTCTAGGATTAATGAGGGATTATGGGACATCTTGGCACTGCTACCCTCCCTCTCCTAGGTTGGTGCCTCAGCCCTGATGTTTGCTATTTGTTTTGGTATAGCTTTTTTCAGCTTTACTCACTGACCCCATTTTTGGAGAGAGAGAGAGAGAGAGAGAGAGAGGGAGAAAGAGATAGAGGGGGGGAATCCTTTTCCTCTTACTGTTCAATCTGCAGTGATATCACAAGGTTCATTTGCACACCCCGGGGCCACAGGCTTGCACAACACTGCACATCCATTTCATATCCTGTCACGATTTCATGATTCTAGAAATCGCTTATCACCATGGTAACACCATTCCTCAACTCAGAGACTTTGGATGGAAATGGGCTGCAGATGAATCCCAGTGCACATTTCTCCACACCAGGAAGCAAGGGGTCAAAGGAAAGAAAAATCCACTCCCATTTTTATCAAAAACACAGAGCCTGTCAGGTTTCCTATCCCCCTCCCCTCCTCCTTCCTGGCTGGGATTTTGTTTCACTGTCCTGTCTGTTTTTCTTCTGGTCTATGGACCAACACATTTTACTAGGTGTTTCTCTTTAGAATAAAGTTGGCACGCCTGTCAATTCATAACCCTCCTGTTGGATAGGTGTGTCCAAAGACTGCTGCCACTGCCTCCTTAGTTAGACAATCAGACATAACATTTCTACAGTGGATATTCCAGGATCCTTGCAAGTACGCAGGAAACCTTATTACCACTACTTGACACAGCACAAGGTACTTTTTGATTATGTAGTTGCATTCTTGAAGTTCTAATGTACCTGAAGAGGGAATCTGTTTAGACTAAGGGGGCATGATTTGGAATTTGGATGGCTGCTTTCGGAAGGTTTCTTTTCTTTTTTTTTTAATGAAACAATGAAAAGCAAAATGAGAAAATTGGATCACAATCAGGAGATGACCCAAATGGATGAAGTAGCCATTTCACCTGATATGAAACATTACAATAAATGCCCAAGCTGAAAAAGAAGATGAAGAGGGAAGTGAGCAGATTCATAGCAGAAGGACGAGCTGATTGATGTCTTTGTTGGTTTATCGGTGAGAGCACAATAAGCCCCATCTCTGACGGTGAGTGACACTGCAATAGGTGTAGAGGGATATTTCATTCACATTAGCCACTTTTGCCACTATATGAACTCACCCAAATTCAATACTCTTTAGAACTGAGGCTAATGGCTACCCTTTCCAATAGGGCTGACCCCATTTAGTCGACTGGTCGATGGTTTGGTCGAGCAGTCGCGCGAAATAAAATTAAAAATTAAAAAATGACTAAAATTCTCCACGCAGCATGAGACACCTAGATTTGCGCCACAGTTTGGCGCGCTTGTCAGTAGAATAATCCATTCTGGACGCTGCGGGTATGGCAGTGACAGTCCTTCACTCTTAACATAGCTAGGCCTATATATGTTCTCTTTAAATTATATTTAGTTTAGGTAATAGTAATGTTGTGAATAATTCTGCAAAACTAATAAAAGTAACATTTTATAATAAATGTGTTTTGCTAATTGTATGGTTTATATATTTATAACTAATATGCGTAACACCCCCTTTCATGTACCCTATATTGTATCCTTCTTGTTTTAGGCACACGAATGTGCATTTTACATTTTTATATTTTTACATTTTAAGCATTTAGCAGACGCTCTTATCCAGAGCGACTTACAAGATGTGCATTAATACATGGTAGGAACAATCATAGTTCGCGCAAGAGATCGCAGTGCAGTATATAGTGATAGACATCATTGCAGGAAGCTGCGTACCATACCTGTAACACTGGGAAGGAAAAGGTTTGTAAAATGATTAAGCTTCACTTGTTGCCCAACTCATGTCCCTGAGCCAAGTAAGGACAGTGGAATTAAGAGTAGGATTATTAGGGATGGTGGCTTCATGAGATTGAGGTTTCATGAACCCCAAAATGGGTGGAGTTACAATGAGCTGTTAATAACTGACTGAACTGAAGCAAAAGATTTTGCTCCCCACAGCAAAACACAATGGTTCCTAACACTTAGCCGCTGATAGCATATGGTAGCTTTGGCACTGATAACATATGGTAGCTCCGCCCATTAGCTCGGCCTCAGGCTACGTAATACAATGTTTTCCAACAGAATCCTAAACTGCAGTCACTAAAGTGCAGTCTTTGTTAGCCAGCAGCGAGTTAGCTCAATAGCTAGTAAAGCTGTGCAAAATTAAGGATAGCTACCACCAAACAAAGAATTATTAAGGCAACAAATGTACTGCAGTAATACAGTGACTAGGTACAGCAATGCATCTATCCCAATAGTGAATAAGCATGTTTGCAATAAATTGGGGTGGGGTGTAGCAAAAGAGAGGCTGTAAGACAATCAATTCATAAAGGTCTGCAAAAAAAACTGCAAACTGTAATTCACTTGTAAAATAAAATAATAAAATAATCCAATTGGATCATGGTGTAATCAATATGTTCTGATACTGTTTGAGTACTACCACTGAAAGCCTTCAGTGAACTGCTCTTCATGCTAGAGGGGAAATTGGTGCTGTAGCAGAGGGCCTCCATTGAAATTGTGCCGTCAGCTAAATGAAAACCCGTGACACAGTCATTACCATTAACATTTGCAAAAGCCCATTGTAAAGGGCTTTGTGTAATTTCAATCGTTGAAAACTAGGCTCGTGGCCGAATCACAATGGCCCATCCCACTAGAAAAACTTGGAAAAATAGGACAATCCCTTCAAATTGCAAACAAATACCCAGGACTTGACATCTGAAGATCTCTTTTTTTTCCTTCTGTACACAGCTACAGAAACGAACTAGCCTGTGTTGTGCAAAGCCTTTGGGAGTTTCCTTGGTTCTCAAGGCCTCTTAAACATGGCCCATTGTAGGCGTTCTGCCATAAAGAAAAATATTTGCGAGAAATGCTGACCCCCGTATCCAACACACAGCGTCTTTGTCTGCGAGTGGACCAGAACAATGTGACTTCAGAGAGCTCTTTGACCCCTGGGTCGGAGAAGGAGTTCTCAACGAAAGGAATGCTGGGACAAAGAACCCCAGATGGCCGTGGTTTCACCGCAAACATTTGCTTTTCTGATATGAAAAGCTTTTCTGCACTCAAGTGCCCCCAAAACAGTGACTTTACACACCAGGGTGACACTAAATGATTCTACAAAAAACGAAGAAGAAGAAAAAAACTGATTCCATAACAGCTTCCCTTTGGCATTTAAAGGCTCTGCATCACCCTGAAAAAACTGTTTTATAAAGGGCTTTTCCCTTACATTAAAAAAAAAAAAAAGTAATTGTCCCAGAAAAGCCCCACAGTTGCAGATTTATAAATAGAGATGCAGAGATTTTCTTGGGACCAGATTAGATCAAAAATTTTCTTTCCTAAAAACAGCAACTTACACAAACATTTTTGCAATCAATTCTGCATCACTAAAACTTTCAAAATAAAAAAAGTGTTCCAAACTGGACAGAGCTTTTCTTTTTTGTGCAAATTAAATTCAATGATGAATAAAAGAGAATCAACAGGGAAGCAGTAATAAATAAAAAAGAAACAAGATTTATAAAGACAAAAAATTACATTTTCCATCAGCTTTTTCCATTAAATAATTATATGGCTTCAACTTGCTTTTCCTAATGGAAAACAGGTTTACATTAAAAAAAAGTAATTGTCCCGTACCAAGGAAAAGCCCCACAGTTGCAGTCATAGAGCATTATAAATTTAGGTTTTGCTGCTCTGAGTTTGTTTGATAGTGGAAAACCAGTGGTTACACAACGTTAATACACAATTTGTGGTTTAGCTGAAATCGCATTAGGTCTAATAAGTTCGAGTACCGTGAATAGTTCAATTCCCCATTAGTCTGCCATTTCAGTGTGCGAGGGCATTATTACTGGCCAGGTTTATGCACTACCACTATGTTCTATTAATGGAAAATGGTTCCACCAGGGGGCGGCGATTGGCTGTCCGCCCCAGGGAGGGGGAGGGGAGCCGACGTGACGTTCGCTGCGTAGAGTGGAAAACACTTGGCCCTGTAGTACCGGGTTACGGTCGAGTTTGTTTGATAGTGCCTGCGGTCTAATAAGTGCCGTTTCATCTTAGCGAACATAATGATTTCGTTGAGCGTCACTACCACTATGTTCTATTAATGGAAAATGGTTCAGAGGAACCATCGTTAATTGTTAATTAACACTACCGGTCGCAGGACTGTCTGATTAGGTTGGTCGGCATTTTCGATTGCGAACTCATGTTGAGCATTACTAGGGGATCTGTTTGCATTGGGTGCGCGCACGTCACGTGAAAAAGAGGGGGGCGGGTCCAATTGGCTACACAAATCGGGAGAAAAATCACCGATAAAATCAGAAACAAATTTATTAAATTATCTCTAATTATAAATTTAGGCTTTGAGGGTAAAAGGCACCTTGTGAGGCACTGTCCCTTTTCTCACAATGAAAAGGACATTCTCTTTCCCTGAACACTCTGGAGCAGGACCTGAAACGGGCTCTGAAATGGGAATAGTCAGACCTGTCTGTCTGTCAGCACACGATTTAGACCGCTCTCTACTAGAACACAACAGAAAGAGGAAATCAGCACTGACAACATGAACATGGAGATTTTACACTGTCAAGACAGCAGTACATTGACTTGTTAATACACAGACATTTCATGTAGGGTAAGTGCATCCTTTAAGCCTATGTACCACTTAAGCCCACTAACACTTTAGAGTCAAATAAAAACAATTTAAAAATCATCTTCTTGTGCGGTTTAAAGTTTCTACCCATTCATCTATTTGTTAGTTAATTGTACATTTTTGCTATAAGACAATCAGATGTGCAAGCACTTCCTGGTGACAACACAGAAATGTGCCAAAACAATTTGGTGTTTAGCAACCCCTAAAAAAACTATTTTTTAAGCTATTTCCAGTTAATTACTTGGTAAGTATACAGACACAACATAACATTTATAAATACTATTTCTTGTCCAAATAATCTTTTGTCATATGTAATAAATAAATATTATTTCTTCTCAAATGTAAAGGTGAGTTTTATGAGCTAGCGAACAAACCACATGACATGGTCAATACATTTTCTACATAATGTGATGCTCTAAAAGCATTTAGCATGTTACGTTACATTTTATATGCATTCAATACCCTCAAATGAGGCATTCATTATTTTGTCTATGTGGAGTTGTTTATGGTACAGTACCACAAAAATCATGATACCTGAGAGGAATGTAGATGCCAAATATAATAGATAAGATAATATACCTATTTATTTTGGTATATTATCAATATTTATCTTGTATGTTGATTTAGTCTACACTATATAGCCTATAATTTATATGACTATCATTAGTCCTGTGATTGATTAGGCAAAGTTCCATTAAATAAGCTACACAACCAAAGACCAATTTCCATACAATATGACCACACAATTGTCGTCACACGGACAACCTCTGGTTATATAGTAACTCACAGTGCTTGTCATCTTCATCTGAAGAAGAACCTGGAGGTACTCCTCGATTGGGGACAGCTCAGAAGCCATTTCACATGAACTGGATTTAACCGTGCGCACGCCGTCCAAAAAGTTTAAAAAGTCACTTCTCAACATGTTTGTGTTCTTCAAACCAACCCAACTGATGGTGAATGAAAAAAAAAGTACGATCCACTTGAGAAGACAAACTACTGAGTGAAAAAAATGACCACTAGATCCTTGAACAAGAGCGAGCAAGAGCTCTAGACAAAAAGATCAATTCCCAAACTTAATGAGATCGCATGATGTGCTCGGCTTGGCCAATGGCGATAGTTCAAGAATGAATCCAAATGCATGTAGAAGCATGTAGTCAGAACAGTATCCAGTCTGTAAGTGAAAAGCAAGCGGACCACTGCTCAGAGGCACAAGATTAAGTTACTCAAGAAAAACGTAGTTTGACGCTGTGTGTGTTATTAATCTGATTAAGTAAACGGCAATGTTCTTGGTGCGATTAAGACATCTGGATACTGGACCTGTACTCCCATAAGCCATTGTTCTTTGTGTAAGTGTGAGCGCCCTCAATGATGGGATTTGAGTTTTGTGTTTTTTTTGTGTTTGCTTTCGTGAATAAAGGTTTGTGAATTATAACATCTCACATAACAGCTGATTTTGTTCAATCAAAACAAATGAAAAATAAATCACAGTAATTCCCTTTTGAAGAAACATCCACTTGCAGGCTACAACATTTTCAGACGATGCGTTTTGTTTGATACCACCTAGCCTAATCTTTCACACAAAGCAAATTGTTTACTGCAGAATGTACATCGAGTCTCACCCCCACTTAGGACCAGTTCTCAGGTTACTGAACAATGTTCTTCTGGACCCCATCGGACTTCTCAGTACCGGCTTTACTAGAAAATGAATCAAATCTCTTTCAGCAACATGATGCATGCTGCTGTATACACATTCTATGGCTACATGATTCTATGGCACATCACCTGCAAATGATTTGTAAAGCCATTGCTTATACATGTGTTGGGTCCAGAGTTGTCTTTAATGAGCCTGAAAGACAGAAGGAATGTCAGCTATGTTTCTACCCTCGCAATACATAAAGCATGTTTATTTCTTACTGTATGTTCAAACACTGAAATACCTATCTGTTTGTCAGGCGCCAACAAACAGGCAGTATAAACATGGTTCCTAGAACATGGTTCCCCTCCGACTTTCCAGTGCATAGTATGAAAATTACATGCAACAGGACTGTTGTGAACACATGCATCTATGCTCTTAAGAGACTGGATACCTCAAAATCCACAGTTTATAAATAGCTCATTCTCGAAGTGCTGGGGGAATGGAAGCAGATCTCCTCTATTTGTGACAGTCCTCCTCTTACCCATAGGTCCTGAGTGAGAGTGTTGTCATGCCCGTCAGGAATCTGGCCCTACGTGCCCCTCGGACATTCCACGCTATTCTGGGGTGTTGCCCTGATCCTCCACCCGCTCTGAAGCGCGCCCTCTCCATCAAACCCGACAGCGCGCCGGTTTCCCTATCGACACCCAGGCCTCGGACAGGAACAGAAATCCCCCACAATAGGGCCTCCCGCGTGGTCCAGTGGTTACAACGTTCGACACTGGCCACGGCGACCGGGGTTCGATTCCCCATCGCGCCAGAGTCGGCTCTGGCCGGGAGTGCCGCCAGGGGCGGCAATTGGCTGTTCGCCCCAGGGAGGGGGAGGGAAGCCAACAGGACGTTCACTGCGCACAGGAGTGGCCTAGCTGTTAACGCAATGACATCATAGACTTGCCAACTGCTTAGACACCATTGTTAGTAATAGCAATAGCAATGATTATTATTATTTAAATTCATTTTTCCCCTCTCACCACAAGGCCCCGTGGAGGGCGGGGCCTGGGGTGGTCGCACGGGTTTGCCCCCCACCCCCCACAAAGACGGGCCTGTCTATAGTTAACACACCCTAAAAAGGCCCAGGCTGAAGAGGAGCAGGGAGAGGTCATGATGTCACAAAGTCTTGGGAATCATGACCTATCACTGGTTTAAACTATGGGACAGTATGTCATTGAAAACTTTCAGTTTGTTTTGCACCAATTTTGTGTGTCTGCAAGAACTTGCATGCATATGTATGTGTGTGCGTGAATATTAATTTTAAATATTCATTTCACAAATTATTTTAGTAAACTGGCAGGATATATTACCTTTAAATGAACAAACTGTAGCTTCACCTTCCAATGCGGTCTAGGGCCAGACCGGCCACGTACGCAACCTGCTGAGATTAAGTGGGTTTTCAGCCTCGTGGGGCATGAGACACATCATCTCTGAATCGGGCTTCTCACTGGATGTTTACATTCTGGCCCCATTGCCTTTTATCTGCCACCATCACGTCAATGAGCCTGTGCGCTCACAGATGCCAGAGGTGGTATTCTATTGGCTGAAACCAGAAGCCAACAGAGAGTATCCAATAGGATCACAGAGAAAAGTCTGCTGCTTGCTGAGGCCTAAATTGACATTGGTCCTGTCAAAGTTTTTCCAAGAATACAAATTTACCCCACTCATCTCAAAAGATCAGAAGATCAATAAATGCAAATCTACTAACTGGAGCACCCAAAAGACAATGGAGTCTTAGGAGAGAGGATAAATAGCACCACACGGCACTTATCCAAACACGCAGCACTTTGCAAGCTTATTCCCCATCAGTCTGCTCTTTTCCTGGCCCTTCGCTAGCTCAAATGGCGAAGTTGGCAGTCCTTCTGGAAAACCTGTTTGGCCAGGGCAGCCAATCAGCAGATGTTGAGATGTGGTTTAGGATTGGACAATGTGAAGCGATGGGGGTGATGCAATGTTCAGAACTGCTGATGTGGTAGATATCTCCCTGCCAACCTTTACATGTTGTTACAGTTTTTTTGAGACTGATCGATAAAATCTGTGAGATACAGTAAATAGTGTTCATCTGAATAACAATCAATAAATATGTGCCCTGTCATTAAATACGTTGCTAATACCGGAAGTGGCATATGATGTTGCCCATAAGCACAAGAAGAGCGACCTGTCCGTTTTTTTCTGTTGAAATGGATCTGTGATAATCAATAACAATCAATCAATAACAGACACCATTGTTGTTCGGTGGCAAGGAAAGCACCACTGTTGTCTTTATTGGGGGCTTTTCTGATGGCATAGAAGGGGAACCCTGAATTATGCCACCCTGAGCGCTCCTTCCACGAGGCAACACGGTTGCTGATGATTATTCATAAGGCCATTATTTCACGACATTTCCGACATATTGTCTTGCTGAGCTCAGCGGCGGGGACGCTATTGCAAGCAGACTTGGGAGTAGCCTGAGCAAAAACCTTACTCAGCAACTAAAATGATGTAGGCTTTACGCCGTATAGGAGTCCAGTCGCAGCACAATGCACATTGTGCATATTTCATTAATAACAATCTTGCGAAAGCACAGACAACAAAGAGAGGGAAAAAAGTCACAATGATGACCCCTGAGCTCTCAATCAAGAACCAGGCCTGAACCGAGGCTTGGCTCTGCTCCTGCTGCTCCTTGTTCTTTTATCGCTGAGGAGGGGAACCGATGTGCACTGACACGGATAATCGGGATCTCTTGTCACCGCCCTTTCCTCCAGTGAATTTCCACGCAGCACCGGCTCTGTTCCCGTTCCAATGCACGTTTCCGCCCCAGCTCTGCATCCCTGAGTCCTGCCCTCTCAACAAAAAACTCAACGGACATTTAACGTGAATCAGAGCCTTCTGCAAAACTGAAACAAATACTGAGAAATATGATTGCATTTAGGAAGGACATTATGCCTTAGGTTAACGTGAAGAGCCTGAAAGTTTAGGCTCCAGTGTGTGGTCTCCCGTGAAAATAAATGACTAATTTTTCCTACACTATTGTCTTGGCTTCAACCTGCTTAATCCATAATTCAACTCCCGCTGCAACATCTGAGCAAGTTTACTATTGCATGTTTGTTAAATAGGCTATAGCATACCTGCAATTGGTCAGGGGCGATAAAAACAAATTCCTAACAGCGTGAAGCATATTAACCTACTCTCTACCAGGTATTAAATCATTAATATTGTTTTATAGTTGAGCATGACCTCTCAGGCGGCGTATTCAGCAAGGAAAGGGGACAAGCATCAGGTTGAAACATGTTGTGAAACTACAGGCGACAGGAAAGAGGAAATAATGCTGAAATCATACAGGGAACAGCGTAAAATGGCAAAACACCCATTTTTATGGAAATAAATAGTCCTTTCTTTGTTTCCAAGGTAAGGTACAAAAGTTATCTCACCTAAAAAAGGGAACTTAGAAAAAGAACATAATTACTCAGTAACTGAGCCACTCATTTTTCAGATTTGTATTACATTTCAATATATGACCAAGAAAATATAATTGCACAGTACGCCTTCATATTGTCAGCAATGTGAGACTCTGAAATAGACTAGGTTATTTTGGATTTGGAGGAGAATTTGCCAGAATGTTTCAAAGTTTGTGCTGTACTCCCAATTAGACGTTTCTTTCAATACCTCAGGCAAAAGTCTGTTACCTAGAAAACAGTCAAAGTGGAGGCCCCAGCTGTTTTTTCCAGACCTAAGCCACAACAGGCAGACACAGAATGAAATGGACAGACACAAGCCACATCCCTTCGGGGGAAATGACTGACAAGCCAAGGCTGATCAGCTGTGACGGACGTGTTCAATTCCCAACAATAAGCTCACACAGCTGGCAATTCATTACAGTAAACTGCGCGATGATGTTCGAGCAGGGGCATTGATCAATAAACACAAGGCTGTTCATTTGGTAACATAATGATCTGCATATGGGAGATGTCTATTGAGCAGATATAGGCGCGTAATTATTTATCTGGGTACTGTCTCAATAATCGGCAATTCCAAAAAAGATATGTTTTTCAGTAGCGCTGAAGTGTTATCGAGGTTCCGACGGAGCGTGCGAATTTGCCCCCAAGGTCTGGAAAATGGCACGTTTCCTCCGGCCGCAGCAGGTGGGAGCAACAGGCGGATCTTCCGTGGCTCAGGCAGTGACACGTGCGTCCCATCGCCTCTGTCGCCCTGCAAAGTCTGTTTGGCTAGCGAGCTGACTGTCACTCAGATGCTGCTAGTTCCTCTCGTTCCACCTCGGCGCCTCGCCACTCCAAAAAAACAAAACTTGCCGTTCCTCTGACGTCTGGGGCGTTTTACGCTGTTTAATCAGAGACCCAGTCCCTCACGTGACATCCAATGTTTTGTGCGGCAGATGGAAAGGCACCGAGTCCTCTTTAAGGATTTTAGCAGCAAATTCTCAACAAATATTCATGCTACACCTCGTGGGGTTGCTAGGCAACACCAGAAAGAGAGCAGAAGTGCATAATGGCCGGGCACTTCTGCAAAAAAGGAAGCATTTCTCACCTACAGCTTCTGCTTTATAACGATCGAGACTTTCTGAGGGAAATTTAGTCTCACTCATATAAAGCAGCTTTAAAAGCCATATCAAAATATTGGATTATCGATATATGCACAGTTTGAACAGAGCTCAAATTATAGTAGCACCTCTTGAATTAGCCTATGCGTCAGTAGAGTCAGAGTAAATAACTCTCCAACATGTCTGTAAATCTATGGATAAACAACTCCCCGTAAGTAATACTTTGTGTGAGGCTATTCTGTTGAATGTATTCTGGGTCAAAGTGTGTGTTTTGCCCTTTTGAAAAAAATTTTTTTTAGTTGCCTTGATATAAATGTAACTTAACTCCAAATGTAAAAAATTTTTTCTTCATAAAAAAACATGTGACAAAACAATTAAATGGCTTTGGCGATTACAGCAGGGCCATTTAAAAATATGGATTCTTGGCACTGAATTCAGCTCCACAACATCAGCTAGCAGATGGGCTTCAGAGAGGATGCCTTCTTCCTGCATCAAACCTCAATCAGACCAGCCTGAAAACGACATCAGGCTATTATTTTTTAAACAACAGCGATACTTTCACTGACCCATGATTTTCGCGGAGCAGGCAGACAATGCTCTTTTGTGCTCGCCCACAGAGCAGAACCAAAAGGACAGCAGTTTTTACACAGCAGTGATCACAATACAGGTAGAATCTATGGAGGATCTGAGGTCTAAGGGAGCAGCTCTGGGGCCCGTGTCACTGTGCGTTGTGTCACAGAGGGCACAGGCATCCCCAGAATTGACAAGAGCCATAATTTACTACAGAGGCACTCTCAGCGCCAAACACATTTACACGCGTTTAGTGAACCTCACACCCACAACTGCAGGAACTGTTGCCACTTGGCTGTGGTGACTATTTTGTACCTTTTCCTGGTTCTGCTATTTCTGACCAGGATCAGTTTTCACTTTTACTGGACGTGACCCAACATTTCCATGTTGCATATCTCGGGTAGGGCGGCTCTTCCTCTGTGATGTTTTCAGCGATGAAAGTGAAACTACCCAACCTTACCAGTATCATGATGTGAGAATGTGGGAAAAAGGTTTTTTTACATCACATGATTTCCTGTGACACACACATAGGGGTCCACAGAAATCCCTCCATCTGTCTCTGCTCAGAGCCATGGAGACAGAATTCCCTCCATCTCCCTCTCTCTGTGGTGGTACAGTAAGGAGTGATGACCAATGAGAGCCCAGACCAGAGATTAACCCACTCATCACTATCCAGCCCTGTCTGAGCATGATTAATAACAGGGGCACCCTGCAGGTGGGTGAGGGAGAGGGCCTGACACAGTGCCCCCGGGACACATCCTGTCAGTGTCCCTGACCCCCCCAGCTGCGGGAGGATACAAACAGGATCGGGTTGCAGCCCTGGAAATGCCTGGATAACGAGTGCACAAAACAACAGTGAAAACAGCGGGAATATTTCTATAAAGAGGGAATCCTGTGGGCGATACGATCAGAAGACAAGAATAATGCAAACGGGGCCGTATATAGCCCACAGAAAAGCACTGGAAAAATCCAGTCCTTTCGTATAACGTGCAACACGGCAAAGCACGGCAAATGCAAAACATCCGATCTATGAGCAAAGCAAGGGCTTTAAATTTGGCATACATGTCTGTGGCTTGTGGAGAACACTGGACACTTAGCAAGCCCCTGACTGAACAGCGTGCGAGCCTCAACGCAAGTCAGCGAAGCCTCACCGATTTCTCTCGTCGGCGTCATTAGCGGGGTGAGAGGCATGCGGTTCTCATTAAACGCTGACTCAATTTGAACATTCCGTACGCTGTCTGTCAACGAGCAGGTCACTGAAAGATATACTTTCGGCCGTGAGTGGCGAATAAGTCAAAAATTAGGAGGAGAATGAGCACCATGTGAGCAAGTGTGACTCAATGTATTCTCATTCTCATAGGTTTATAGTGTAATAAAGTCTAAGTCTAAAGTAAAGAGGCTGCCAGGTAACATGCAGCATAAAATTCCATACACATGTACAACTATGTGACAAAGGAAAATGGCACAATTTTGCCAACACTCAAAACACATATTCCAGATTTTGTAAGGACGACAGGCCGTGGAAGCCTCTAAAGGTGTCAGATGAAGTACGGTTATCATTACGTATGTTGTATAGGCCTACATATTATTAGACAGGAAGACAGGTTGACAATACACACTGTAGCCCTGTGCAGTTCGAGTGCAGAACAAGGCATATCTTTCCCCCTTCCATTGAAACCCATGACCATCTTGTCCCAGCTCTAGCTGTGACACCCTTCTGCTTCCCCAAACCAAACTCTCCTGTCACAGTTCTTACGAAATCTGATCTGTCCGGAAAGAGACATCCCAATAGTGTCCACCCGGGTCAGACCCGAGGATGAATCCGCACCGAGGGAGTAAACGCTGAGAGATGGAGATGCCATTATGCCAAACTTACCCTGAGCTGCTGAACTTTCACCAACGTCTCCACCTTACCCAAGTCCATGGCTGTACCTAAAGCGTCAGGGGTCAGGAGACAAATGAGCCTTCCGAAGTCTATCTCACTCTGATCTAACCTGACATTGGCGGAAACACAGAACTGAAATATTTTCTTGTGGTAAAACACAGTTGCTCTCACTCTTATGCTGTCATAACTTAACAAACACACTTAACAAGTCCATCTTTGAATGTATCAATGGCTCTGTGTGCAAGGCGGACAAAGAGAGGCCGGGTGGACAAAAAATCAGGGGTCAGTCGGACAAAAACTTCAAAACCCCACGTCTGACACGTTCTTGGGTTACAAAAATGTCAGAGTGACGGGAAAAGCAATCCTAACTGCCAATTCCATTGGAGTGCTTTTCCTGTTTATAGTAAAGTGTTTTGAAGTTATGAAATAGTCTTTTCTTTTTCTATCCCAGTCCCATAGAGAAACAATCACATGTTCCCCACACTTGACTTCCTCCTTCAATAGGCGCGTTTGTGTGCAGGGCCGGGAGGGGACAGGCAATACACAAGACGCTTGTGTCCTTACTTAACAATTTCTTATGCAAAGAACAAACAGCATTTCTGAGGCTGCTCAGCGTCTGATGAAACTAAGCCAGGAAACATATACCCAGCCAAAGAGCTTAGGCCTCATTGCTAGCTCAGAGGTAGACCAAAGTAGACTACAGTTAACTACTTGGTGGGCTGTATGTTGAAGGTACATGGAAACGGAACGTTAGCTACTGCGGTAGCAGAATTAGAATTGCAACTGATTTTAAATGACGATGGTCATTGTGGAAAATAGATTAAATAAAAGGCAGGAACAACTAATTTATGGAATTATACTAAAAGCAATGTATTTATTTATTTTTAACGTGAATAACACAAAAGAAGAGAAAATGACATTTGGGCTAGATTTAATGGGTCACCTCTCTTTTGTCTAGACTGTTCAATACTCCGAGTTGAGTATCTGGCAAATGCACCAATGGTCGATGGAAATTCAATTCTCCTTAGCCATATGAAAAGAGGAACTGTGACTGCCTCCAGCTCTTAGCGTGCTGTGCGGGGACTGCGTTTTTTTGTACCCTGGAGTGCCAAATGCACGCTGAGCCCTGTGAATGGAGCTGTCTCTACAAAGACCATGCATCATCCTAGGCGAGGCGAAGAACTGCTGCTGCAAAACATGGCATGCTTGCGGGCAACATCACAAATTGAATGCGCCCAAAAATATAGCATGCATTATCAATTGCTGCGATTATCATGGGAAATTCAGATCCCTGCAAGGTTTTGGTTTCTTGCAGGAACATTACACAGAGGCAGGCATTTCTTATGGAATTTGGATATGATCTCCGATCTCTTGGATTGTATGGGAAAACCTTATGCACATACAGGGCATTATGAGCCAAGCACTTGATCACAAATCAAGACCAGGTTGTATATGAGAGTGAAGGTTATGCACAGAAGAACGACCGATCTGCAGCTCAAACTTCTCAAAGCCACACAAGCGAGGCCTAAAATACCCACTCCACACACATGCTAATAAATCTCATAAGCGAGGTAAAATACAGGGCTGCTAACCACAAACAATAGCTTACTCCTCTCCTCTCTACCTGCCAGTGCACTGTTTGTGAGTTGGGAAACTATCAGCACCTGCAAAGTGGCCAAAAAAACGTCTGTTTTGCAGCCAAACTGAACGCGTGGCACACACATGCGTTTTACTTGGTATCCATTTCTGGGGGAAAAAGCATCAGTGTTTATCAATGACCAAAGAGATATGTCAGAAGTCACAGCTTAACACCGCAGACCATCTGTTCGGCAGCTAAGGTGATGCATTTTTTTGACTCCGCCAAAACATATGACCATCAACGAAGGGTTAAAAATAGCATTCAACCACCTTCTGTCATTACAAAAATTAGAGCCCCTTCTAAGCAGACTATATATATTCTTTCTTGCGGGGCTGACACACTGAACTCAGTGAACACTGACGTTCAGGCTGCAGATAGCTGACAACGGCATGCTTTTACAGGACTGCAAACCAGGATGTGCAACACACTGCCTACTTAAAACACTTGTACACCGTCATAAGGGTTCTGGTTAAGAAAGCTTCTCTTTTTCAGAAAGGGACTTCCTGTTTCACTTGTTCTGCTCCAATGTTACGTCCAGCGTCCACTGTAACACCTACCTATTAAGAGTGCAGCAGAAGTACAACAATAAAATAAATTAAGAGACAAGGATGAAAGGCTCTGGGCACTGTTGTAAGGCTAATAATTCATTTTTGTGGCTTTGAAAGTAAATGTAGCTAGCTTCACTGAGTCACTAACCTCACTCTCTTAAATCTTCCTTCCTTCCTTTTGCTAACCTAAAGTGCATCAGCCGTACTATACCGGAAATGTCCCAATTCAGCAGAGCATTCTAGAACTCTTGTCATCACGCAAGTCAAAACAAAACCAAAGATACATTTGCAGCATGACACAATCTAAAAGTAAATGCCTAGTTACAAGAAAATAAAGAAAATCTAAAAATTCAGCAATGGCAAAGATTTCTTTCAATACTGCCCTGACAATATAGTGAAATGGCAATATGAAGTTATATTTCCATCCCAGCTTTCTGTACATAAACATCAAACCTTTCCACTGCCGCTTTCATTACCAAGTGTGTTAAAGAGAACAGTGGACCAGTAAGGGTAGGTCATTACATTCTTTTCTTTACTTTATCACACACAAAAAAAATGGAACACTCACTACTGCAACTCAATGGAATATTACAGTTTATAGTGTTACAGTTTGCTCTGGACATGTAGCCCCTCAAGGGAACATTGGCGCATCAGCATCTTACCACAACTAATAGTGCCAGCAAAGCTCACAGCTTCATCACCGCGGTCTGTTATAAAAAAACGTCTTGATTAGGATCCCATAAAAATGGATAAACACAGAACTATCACTGCGCAGGAATATGCATAAAGCCTATACTGGCAAAGGCAATGGCTCTCTGCCCAGTCATGCAGGGTCTTTCCACAGGTCTCCTTTGGCATGGCGTAGAAAATGCTAAGACAGGCAACAGAGGCATTAAGGCCTGTGGCTGAGGTTCAGACTCTTCCTAAGCTAGAGTTGCCATGACAACTTTGGACATTAAACAAGGTAGACACTTTGAAATGCAGGCACTGAGGCGCCGCTCTGAGTTTGAGGCTGACAGACATACCTGCAGTTTACATGACATGGCACACAAAACAGACAAGCCTCAATAGTGTCTAAACAGGGTTTGCTACCTGTAGAATATAGTACTTGAGCATCTTACTACTAATAGGTTCAAGGCTGTATGTGCACTGATACACTCAAGCCTGTTAGCAGCATTGCTGTTATTTTGTCATTTATTTTGTAATGTAACCTTAACCTTTGTTTTTTTCACTTGCCTGGCTGAAAGGGAAAATGCAACGAAGCCAATAAAACATTCAAACCTAACCAAGCTACATGCATAATTAAACAAGCAAGTGCAAGTTAAATAGCCTACTACTGCTCAACTTGAATTGAAAACAGAACTAATTTCACAAGTGTTACAGTTTTCCCATGATCGTCTACACACCCTACAGTTTTTTTCAGCATTCTACAGCTTTATTGTCTTTATTTATTTTTATTAGTCCTTTTTCCCTATTGGTGTCATGACTTTATATTCAAGTTGATTAGTGATTAGACCTTTTACGGTAAATGAATGTGAAGTGAGAAGGCCTATTTCAGACAAAGATCTTAATGAAAGCCCTCTGACTTCGCAAGCAACCATTGCTCCATACATGATTTCCTGGGCCTCTTGAGTAACCTGGGCCTTACACTACTTTGTGGGTTTTGGTGTCTCATCTTTGAAAAACATGGTGGTGTATTTGCAAATACATGAAATAGCTTAATATACATAGATATATATATATATATGTGTGTGTGTGTATGTGTGTGTGTGTGTGTGTTTTGTGTTTTAGAGTGAGTAAATTTTTTTTTTTTAAAGGTTTTAGCATCCCATTTTCTCAGTGGGGAAATGGAATCTAGAGAAAATAATCTGGAGGTATTAAGTGTAGCAACTTTGTGAAAGACTTTGGGCAGATTCCTTTCTCGTGGATTGGTGGATGGGTGTTTAAATACCCGATTGAGCAAGCACCTCAGAGGGGATGG
This sequence comes from Aldrovandia affinis, assembly GCA_029706075.1. NCBI lineage: Eukaryota > Metazoa > Chordata > Actinopteri > Notacanthiformes > Halosauridae > Aldrovandia > Aldrovandia affinis. The sequence continues at coordinate 1,394,651 of JAINUG010000053.1, read as the reverse complement.
CAGGGTTCCTCCTTTACGCCGAAGGACTTGTGCGCCCTCAGGCCAACGGGGTGTGACCATGTGGAGATGGTCAGGAAGAGAAGCGAGGAAGCTGGGCATCTGTGGGGTGAGTCAGCCAGTGATTCGACAGCCTCACGTGCTGGGTGGGGGTAGGGAGAAGCGTGCCTCTCCTGGCTTATTGAGATGCGTGCAAAGTGGTGCATTTTCTTCTCAGTGGTCACACAGCTCATTGGTTCATACCCCCTCCAGGACACTGTTGTTGCCCCCTTGACCCAAGTGGTTTCTTAAACCCAGTAGAAAATAACAAAACTTAATAATTTTTTATATATAACATTTTAGAGGGTTAGTTGTCTATTTCGTTGGCATCATTGTCCGAGTAATTCCAACTGTAGCTTATTGCACTGTTCATTTCTTAGATCCAAAATGATCATCTCTCAATGTATCAATTCAAAGGTGGTGCACGGGGGGTAGGTTAAGACAAAAAGTACTTTTTTTAAAAAAAAAGTGAATGCGGTCAGTTTTATTGAAAAGACTTCAAAAAGTCTAACTTTCAAATGTCATTATTATATAAGCAGGAACAGGATTACAGTGAAGTGACCCTTCATGGCATTTTTTTATATTCCTGTTTTAAAAGGTCAATGAATAAAAACAATTTTATGTTATAGTTTATAGTTATAGTTTATAGTTTATGATTAATATTATAGCCTACTAATTAATTGGATCCATTCTTTAACAGGTAACTATCAAACTGTTCTTCCTCTAAACCAAAACTAGGCTATGTTAATGCATCTTGTTTGAATCAACCAATAGCAGCTAGTGGTACACATTATGAACCCAAACAGAATGCGCTTATTGCTGGTTTCCTGCGGCGCAAGTTCTCTTTCAGAAACTTCCCAAAGTAAAGCATCTCCAGACCCACTGCCCCCTCTGCTAAAATTGGCTTCAGCTGTGGGAAGAGGGGGACACAGCATGCCCCTGCAAAATGTCTCTTACTCCGGAAACAACACTCTGAGGGGGCCTAACTGGGTTCCTGGTTCCGAATTACGAGACTGCAGCCCAGACCCATTACGTAGTATTACATACATTTTGAGTTTTTAAAAAAAGAAGTCTCTCTGAAATGATTCCACCACAGGAAGAGATACCTAAATAGCATCAGCAGCGTCCCCTTCTGAGTGCCTCATGTGTGTGCGTGCGTGTGTACATACATGAGACAGAAACAGCATTAGCCTATATCATTATCGTAATTATTGTTTTGCTGGCCTCCTGAGTCACACACTGTTGCATGCCTTGCACCTTACATTGTACACTCCATATTCAATGACAGCACAGGCACCTCTTAAGCAAGTAAATAGTTGTTAAATATAACTAATTGCTTCCTATTTTGTAAGCTCAATCACACTTACCTCTGACTCACGGTGCAAACACCGCAGGCGATTTGAAGAATTTACAAAGGAACACACATTTCTTTTAAAATTTGAGGAGAAAATAAGGAGATTTGGTTTTGCTATGACCGAATTTGTTTCTGCTTATTAGCGTGCAATACAAATAGCAACAGCCGTCCTGTAATCTTCCTATTTTCATGCTGCAGTTTAGGGCACATGGCCAGAGCAGGCCAGTGTTTGGGGTGGGTGAGTAAGTTAAGTACTCTGGAATTCTACTCCGCCAGATCACTCCCTCTTAAGTGAAATGTAACATTTGCATAGAGGCAACACACCACAAAAACAAACACAAGCAAACATTGTCAGAACTGAAAAAGTAGGTCAAGCACAGAGGGATCGTGTCCATCCAGGACAACGGTGTCTGCTCACTGGGGTTGCCGAACGGGGTTCCAGGTCCATGTAGCAAAAACACTTGCTGGGGTGGACTGTCATAAAACAGAGTAATAATGCCAGCTGCATAGCATAAGCTGATATTATCATCATACAGTAACTAAAAGACAAAAATAAATATCTGCTCTGGCGTTGCATTCAAAATCCATAACTTAAGTTGCATGTCACAATGTGCTGGATATCTGCACTTTCTTGAGTGAGAGAAGGCCCCAGTGCAGGTTAAGCTTAAAAACCAAAGTTTTGATGACTAATTATGAACTGAGGTGTGGTGAACGCCTCGTTTGAATTCCCCAAATCGCAATACCCGACTGAAAGCAAGTCAAGTGGTAGAGCAGGAGTGCCAACAGGAAACCATCACCTCATTCAGACATCTAAATGTCCGTGGCTCAGTCTTATGACTATCATTAACATGACGCAGACAGTAAAATCCTCTTATCCTGTCATTTTGACACGTTTTTGTGTATATCCTATGATGGCGAGCTGCGTTTATTCAGCTCCTACCGAAAGGAGCAAACCGACGGACATCCCATCTGGCACTTCTCTGATATGTGCCAGTGGCATACTTTCTGCATTCCTTGAGGAATTTCTCTACAGTGGAGTAAATCGTGTGTCAGGACTTTAGCATGGCACTAAGTTCAAGTAAATTAAATTTCAATTAAATGTGAACTCAAATGAAAGGCTTATTTACTGTGTCATGCAGTGGCATTGCACAACATAACAATCAATTTCATACGTAGTTCAAAAGGCCTTGTTCCTATGTTGGTGATCACCTGGAACCTTTGGGCTGAGATAGCTTGAAAGCGGTCAACATTGACTATACTGTATCTACCTCTAATGGCATGTAGTGGAAAATTAATTTTCAACTGACTATTTAATATCCACCTGCACCATACTGCATCAAATTGCATCAACTGTATCTGGGACATCCTGAATGCATGGACTAGCTAACAGAGCAGCACAGTACCACACCAGACTGGTGTAATTGGACTATCGCATTAAAGCATGTCAACGACATGTTAGAATTGTTTTTAAAAATGTAGTGTTGGAAAATTGAATCGTATATAACAATTAAGTTATTGAATGTATTTTCATTCGGGTTGTATCATCCTGTCATTTCTTTTCATCGCGGCGTTTTAATTAATATGCCGTATTCCATTTTAACTAGAAGTCGTATTATTACACCATCACACACTTTCGTTCATTTGTGGCGTTCATCGCGTGGAGAGCCTCATATCCAGCCTCTTAGCTAGCCAGCTATTCATGAGCTGTGCACAATGAAGCGCTCTGCGGCATTCCTGTTGTGGACAATACTAACGTTAGCTAGCTAGCAATAATATGCCTTAAGCATAAATATGCATAACGCGAAAAACACTGCCTCTGACGAAATCTGCTGGGCTTAGCTAGCTACGTCTTGTCGGCTATTTCACATTTTGCATTGTGCATTATCTAACGTTAGTCGACTATGTACCTGTTAGTCACGCACAACTAGCATAGTGAGCTCCAGCTCCTAGCAGCGATGTGTGCGATTCGTGCAGCTCCTACTGTGACTGCTGTGTGCCAACCCACCATCTATATGTTCAGAATAGCGGCAACGTGCAGTACTCTAGATAATGCAGTGTGGATCAAAACCCTGCGGTATGTTCATTAGATACATTCAAATAACGAGTCGTAGCTACACGCACCTGAAAAACGGAAGAAACAAATGATACAGCGACCTTTTCAACAAACGTAACGTTGCACAGCGAGCTGTCTTAACAGCAGGGAGATTCGCGGAACAACGGTATAAATGCGATGGCTACAGTAGAGCAAGCTAGCAACCAGCCAGCATAGCTACTCATAATACAGGAGAAAGCTAAACTGGCTAATATTAGATTTCTTGTCGTATCCACTGGCTGGCTAGCAAGCTAACGTTCATTGTTCCACGCGCCACACGGGGTCCCGGGCAACATTGAGAAACCGTTATCTCCTAAGCTCCTCAATACCCAAATAGCTATTTATCCCAGGCACATAAAACGGACTCACCCATAGCTCTGTCCCCCAGCTCATGGTTCCAAGGAAATCTCCTCGTAATAATCCACGATTTGGACGAGAGTGTCAGCAGTCAGGACAGCAGTGGGTGAAAGCTCGCCGTTTTTGTGCGTGTCGCGGATATGTTTGTCCTCCTTGTCTCAGTGTGGCTCTCTCTCTCACCTCCTCATTCTCTCTCGCACAAAATGGCCAGGAGCCGCAGCGCAACGTTCAAACGGAGCGCAGCGCGGGCGGGCGCGCGCCTCCACCAGTGACAGCTGCGCGGGCGCGCGCCTCCACCAGTGACAGCTGCGCGGGCGCGTGCACTCGGAGCAAGGGGACATATGCAGTGATACGAGGGATGGTGTGCTGTTAAAATAATTGGTTGTGGGGGGTGCCTCGCGTTTTTTTCCATGTATACACACACATCTGGTTAGCAGTGAAAACTATATATTCATACTCAACCGTAATGTCCGTGAATATGTACACAAACACATATATACTTAAATTACGTTTGATATATATATACATAATTAAATATTCTGTCAACCACGTAATACCATATAAACCATGCCGACCAAGGGATCGAATCGTAATAATCATGCAACAACACTTTGTCTTTGAAATGTCCATACAGCAAAGTTTTGTTGTTGTTCCTTGCCAAGATCGCTGATTTTTTCTTGATGGCCCTCTTCACAAAATTGTTCACAAAACTCTTAGTTCCGAGTCGACGTGAGACATGTCACATATGGTTTATTTGTTTATTATTCGTCTACAGCCTATTTATGCAATTGAGTTCATAAATGTATTAAATTGATTGTAGTGTAATCATTTATTTGTGTAACAGTATAACTGTAGGCCCTACTCTAAATACATGAAAGTTGTCCACAATGGTCTTTAAATAACGAAATAAATATATTTTGAAAATGAAAATTTGAATAAAATAGCCCCGAAATGTATATATAAGGTGGTGAAATGCAATCACTACTCTTAATGTTTTTTATTTACTGTTTTTGAAAATAAATATGGCAACTGAATATCGAGTGGTCCATATTTCATTGGAGAAATATGCAGTACACTGGAACAGACAATAAACCTACTGGGTTCCTAATATGTTTCAATATGGATCTTCTGAGAATTAGACTTTTCCGAGGACAATGAGACTTCTTCCGAGTGCCCTCTTTAATTTGTATTCTATGTGTTTCTTTGGGGGATTGCGAACCTATAGTTTAGTTACTACGTTTAGAGTCTACAAACCTTCATCATATTTTAATTAGGAATCATTTTAACCAAATAAATAATCACTCCAATGTTACACGTGGTTTGAAAGGCGTTATGTATTTGACATAATAATTGGTCCAGTAAATCAATCAAGAAGGACAAAATATTGTTTTAGTCCCTGTATAGTTAGCAATAAATTTACAAAAGATAACTTAAAAAATAATTAATGTAATTGCATTTGTAGTTATTTTGACGTTTCGGCTGAGGAAGTGGTGGAAAGGAGAATAGTGACATCTATTGGGTAATGTTACCCTAAACTGCAATTGGTCCCTTATAATACATTCAGTCATGCCCGTATTTATCTGTTAATATTAATTGGCCAGTTTAAAAAAAATCTAACATTTTATTCTGCCTGTTTTCTTTTTTGGTATTTATTAAAGTAAATAAAGTGGCATAAGGACCATGATTTGCCTAGTATTTTCCAGATCCAGAATCTGAACGGAACCGTTATTCATGGCCCATAGAAATGTTTCCTCTGGTATTTATTTGAGTGTTGCGCATTGAGGATATACGGCATTTTAGAAAAACAGCATGGCAGGAATGCGTGGTTAAACTGGTAAAGTGTTTGCCGTTTTCATGTTAATTTAGAGAATGTGTAGGTTCCTTCAGGTTAATCCGAATTAAGTCAAACAATCTTGTGTATAACATAATGTTCAGTAAGATACCGTGTCGGGCATTAATAGCATGGTAACTAGCTAGCTGGTCTACAACCACGTTCACGTTAAGGTAGTGTAGCCAATCCAGTTGACCTATCCAGATAGTTACTTTTAAACATTATAAACAGCTTGCTCGCCAGCAAACTAGTTTCCGAAGATAAATATAGTCCGCAGCATAATCTCGTACTCAAATTTAGGTGTTGAATCGTGTTCGCTACAAACGAGAGGACGTTTGTATAGAGCTAGAAGTCTGCCTACATCGCAGAGGTAGTTAGGGTCTAGCTTTGGTGACAAGGAGCAATAATTATGTCCAAAGTTAAGTCAAAAAAGTCTGAATCCGCTGTGTCTACAAAGACGCCACGGTCCGAATCTAATAATAAGAACTCGAAATCTGAGAAGAAAAACAGGTTTTGGAAATACCCTGAAACGGTGGCCTCAGCTAAGGATAAGAAAACCCAATTTGTACTTCCTCCCAAGGATTCCCAGCAGTTCTCATCCAACTGGAAAGCACTGCAAGAGGTAGGCTAAATATACACATATCAATACATTGATAGAAAAAAGTGTTTACGCACACTTGCATCCATAGGCGCCGATCCCGTGGGTGCTCCGGGGCCCGAGCACCCACGGAGAAGGCCGAGCACCCACGGGGAAAATTATGCACGGAGCCAAATTTAAATTGATTTGATAGCAAACTCCACCTAGCATACGCTGCGCGGCACCCACGGGCAGAAACATAAATCGGCGCCTATGCTTGCATCTCTGCATCTATATCAAATGTTATTCATTGGTAGGATATCGATATCATATGCCATTTTTATTTTGCAGACATTTAAAATCAGCACCAAGGTAAAAAGCCCTGGAGCGGACCTACTTGAGAAAGAGCAGAAGAAACCTCCCCCACACATTCATAACAAGGCTCAGAGTATCAAATGTGCACAGGTGTGCCCTAAGAAAATGGACAAAGATGGCACTTCAGTTTCAGTCCATCTCCATGAGAATGGCAAGCAACCCTCTGACCCCAAACAGTCAAAGTCCCTAAAAAGGAAACGTGAAGATGGAAAGGTACCTGCAGAGACCATTCTACAGCAAAATAAGAAGAAGAAAGTTAAGGAAGTGACCGTGAAGAAGCCAACAGAGTAGGTGTAAATGCATGTTATTTAAGTTGTCACATTATTGTCACTCATTATTTGCTTTGCATGAGAAGCATACAACACTTGCTGGTACAACATATTTGTACTTCTGGACTTTGTGTAAGTCCAGTGCTCTTACCTTAACACCACACTGTTTCCTGAAGTTTACATTAATTTCTGCGTTACAAAGCAATGAGGAGTAATAATGAATGTGTTTATATATATATTCTCTATTGCCATGTTACACAAGTGTAATTAGAATTTGTCTTTCCACTTATCTCTCCTAAGAGAGGTCCGAGCGCAGGGTAAGCCATAGTATGGCTCCCCTGGAGCAGTTAGGGATTCAGTGCCCCAGGAAGTTAACTAGCCTCCCTCCGGTTTCCAGTTCATTGTTTTTTCATTTGGTCCGGGATTCAAACCAGCATTCCTCCGCTTGCCAGCCCATGTCGCTAGCCACTGAGCCACTGCCACCCCCATCCTGCTGTTGAGGATAGGAGGATGCAGGATTATGAACAGGGTGTACCGTACCATTTTGCAGTACTTTTGATCATTTATGTATTATAGACTTGTCTATATTTGCCATCATATACACAGTATCTTTGCAGGCAGAATATCTGCCAAGTTTAGTTCGCATGTCTTGGCTCACATGTGCTCTTTGGCAGAGAGGATATGTGGTTCGATGACGTGGACCCAGATGACATTGAGGCCACAGTGGGGACAGAAGCGGCTGACATAATCCGCAGGAGGCAGGGGACTAAGACTTCAGACCAACAGTCCACAGATGGTGCACTTGTGAAGGAGCATGCGTTTGAAGGGTAGGTTGTGTGTCCTGTGACCGATGTCTGTAGATTATTATTATTTATTTATTATTTTAACCTTCTCTGCTTTCTTCCCAATTGCAACCACATAGACTGACCAAGGCAGTGGCTATGGACTGTGAGATGGTTGGAGTTGGGCCTGAGGGTGAGGACAGCATTGTAGCCCGGGTCTCTCTTGTGAACCAGTTTGGAAAGTGCATCTATGACAAATATGTGAAGCCCACAGAGCGAGTGACCGACTACAGGACAGCGGTCAGTGGAATCCGGCCACAAGACATTACTAATGGTGAGTACTGAGTATAATAACTGATCAGATTTGTATTTCTCTTTTTTAAATGCTTTTTTTTTTTTTTTTAGCTAGCTAGCTAGTGTTCTTTTGCGGCTGTTGTTGCGAATGGTTGGGTTACAGTTTTCATGCATTCCATTGATATTTTCTGCAGAAGGGAACTAGGGACACACAATAATATAATAATGCAATAGAAATCAAATCATATATATATATTTATTACACCAATCAGCCACAACATTAAAACCACTGACAGGTGAAGTGAATAACATTGATCATCTCGTTACAATGGCACCTGTCAAGGGGTGGGATATATTAGGCAGCAAGTGAACAGTCAGTTCTTGAAGTTGATGTGTTGGAAGCAGGAAAAATGGGCAAGCATAAGGATCTGAGCGTCTTTGACAAGGGTCAAATTGTGATGGCTAGACGACTTGGTCAGAGCATCTCCAAAACGGCAGGTCTTGTGGGGTGTTCCTGGTATGCAGTGGTTAGTACCTACCAAAAGTGGTCCAAGGAAGGACAACTGGTAAACCGGCGACAGGGTCATGGGCGCCCAAGGCTCATTGATGTGCGTGGGGAGCAAAGGCTAGCCCGTCTGGTCCGATCCCACAGAAGAGCTACTGTAGCACAAATAGCTGAAAAAGTTAATGCTGGCTATGATAGAAAGCTGTCTGAACACACAGTGCATCGCAGCTTGCTGCATATGGGACTGCATAGCTGCAGACCGGTCAGAGTGCCCATGCTGTCCCGTCCACCGCCGAAAGCGCCTACAATGGGCGCGTGAGCGTCAGAACTGGACCATGGAGCAATGGAAGAAGGCGGGCTGGTCTAATGAATCACGTTTTCTTATACATCATGTGGGTGGCCGGGTGCGTGTGCGTCGTTTACCTGGGGAAGAGATGGCACCAGAATGCACTATGGGAAGAAGGCAAGCCGGCGGAGGCAGTGTGATGCTCTGCGCAATGTTCTGCTGGGAAAACCTTGGGTCCTGGCATTCATGTGGATGTTACTTTGCAATTAGGAAGGAAGCAGAGAAGGTTAAAAGAATAAATAAATACAGACATCGGTCACAGGACACACAACCTACCCCTCAAACGCATGCTCCTTCACAAGTGCAAGTGCTTTGACACGTACCACCTACCTAAACATTGTTGCAGGCCAAGTATACCCCTGATGGCAGTGGCCTCTTTCAGTGCCCTGCCACACTACAAAAATAGTTCAGGAATGGTTTGAGGAACATGACAAAGAGTTCAAGGTGTTGACTTGGCCTCCAAATTCCCCAGATCTTAATCCGATCAAGCATCTGTGGGATGTGCTGGACCAACAAGTCCGATCCATGGAGGCATCACCTCACAACTTACAGGACTTAAAGGATCTGCTGCTAACGTCTTGGTGCTAGATACCACAGGACACCTTCAGAGGTCTTGTGGAGTCCATGCCTCAACAAGTCAGCTGTTTTGGTGGCACGAGGGGGACCTACACAATATTAGGCAGGTGGTTTTAATGTTGTGGCTGATCGGTGTATATATATATATATATATATATATATACACACTAACGGTCATAAGTTGTAGAACACCCCCATTTTCCAGTTTTTACTGAAATTTAAGCAGTTCAAGTCCAGTGAATAACCTGAAATGGTACAAAGGTAAGCGGTAAACTGGCAGAGGTTAAAAAACAAGTTTAGGTTTCCAGAAACTGAAAAATATTGTACATTTCAGAGTTATTAAAAAAGGCCCTTTTCAGGGAACAAGTAATGGGTTAACGTGGGTTAACAGTCACTCGCCAACTCTGGATCCAGCAAAAGAGCCCCAGACCATCACACTTCCTCCTCCATGTTTGACAGTTGGTGTCACACACTGAGGAACCATCCTTTCGCCTACTCGGCAGCCTACAAAAACCCTGTGGGATGAACCAAAGATTTCAAATTTTGATTCATCGGTCCATAAGACCTTCTTCCAGTCTTCTGTAGTCCACTGGCGGTGCTTCATGGCCCAGGCAAGCCTCTTTTTCTTATTTTGCCATCTTAGCAATGGCTTTCTTACTGCCACTCGACCTGTCAAACCTGCAGCTCGAAGTCTTCTCTTCACAGTTGAAACTGAGACTTCCTTACTTCGACCAGTGTTAAGCTGTGCTTGAAGCTGTTGTCCTGTGAGCCGCCTATCACGCAAACTGTTGACTCTCAGAAACAAGTGCCTTTTAATGGTGTAGGAAACTACTCACTGCCAAAACATTTACATTATTGAAGCTGTCCTGAAGGCAAAGGGTGGCCCAACTCCTTAATAGATAATAAATATTCATATATTGTTTGATGTTTCCATTATTTTCTCTACCTCCTGTGTATGTGTTGTGTGTGTCCACATGTATGCGTTTACTGTCCTCCAATTCAACCTGGTATATAAACTAGAACTCAGCTAAAATGCATTGTTTTTACTTTGGGTTTAAGTCAATCATTGAACATATTCTTTCTTGCAGGGGAAAGCATGAAGACTGTGCAAAAAGAGGTGGCTGACATTTTACAGGGAAGAATTCTAGTTGGTCATGCCATACGCAATGACCTCAAGGTACATTACTGCTTTGATACAGAACGATACATTTCTATAGTGTATTCACATATTTGTCATGCAAAAAAAGCGCTTGACGAATCAACATCTTTCCCTTGCAGATTTTGTTTCTGGATCACCCGAAGAAGAAAATTAGAGACACCCAGAAGTACAAGCCATTTAAGAAAACTGTAAAGGTGAATTATCTTTTTTCTACGGAAGGAAGACTTTGTCCTCACAATTAAATGCAAGCATTTTATATTAATGAACAGTTTGGCAAGATCTGCAATATGCAAAATTAGCTTTCTGTACTTTTATTTGTACATGCATTTCTTCGTAAATCAAACTTAAGGACAAATGTTATACAAAGGGAAGAAATACTGAGGATTCTGCCATGAAAGGGAACTTTTGGTGAATTATGAAACTGGTCGTAACACATAGTCTATGTTCTGTTTTTGTCTTTTTCCTCAGAGCGGTCGACCTTCACTTAAACTTCTCTGTGAGAAGATACTCCATGTCAGAGTCCAGCAGGGTGAACATTCATCTGTAAGGCATTCACAGTTTTTGCAAGGCATGCACAGTTGTCAGGCATGGGCAGTTACATTACATTACATTACATTACAGGCATTTGGCAGACGCTCTTATCCAGAGCGACTTACAGTTTACATTTCTTTACAATCCATTTATACAGCTGGATATTTTACTGAAGCAATTCAGGTTAAGTACCTTGCTCAAGGGTACAATGGCAGTGTCCCACCTGGGGATTGAGCCTGCCACTAGGCAGTTGTTACAAAAAGCATAACACAGTTAGAAAATATTTTTCTAACATTTTTTGTTGAAGTTCCCTGATCAGGCCAATTGTTTTATTGGGTGTCTCTCACAGGTACAGGATGCTCAAGCAACCATGCGCCTCTACACCTTTGTGAAAAAGCAGTGGGAGATGGACATCAAAGCCAGCCACCAAAAAAATGGATGGTCCGAGAAAAAGGCAGAAAGACAACCCAGGGCTGTGAAGAGCAAATCAAACTGAGGGAAAGGGTTGGTCTGGTATCAAACTGAAAGATTGTTTTGAACCACCTTCACTGTTTGCAGCGTTCATGGTCACTTCGAGACATTCAAATGGATTATACAGAATATTTTTTCCACATGTCAAGAGGTAGGGCCTGCACAAACTGTCCAAGCCATCTGCCCTCCTCTGTACCTCAGTTTGAGAAATGTAATGTTTTTAAAAATATAAAAGCTGTATGTTTGTGCGGTCATTGTTGTATTATTTTCTACACGTTTGTTTGTACGGTAATAATTACCATCTGTCAGTGGGGGAAATTTTAACCCTCACCTCTTTACAGTATTGATTATTGGGCCCCAGGAATCAAACACAAGGACTCCCAAATGACAGGCTTTTATCAATGGAACAGTCACAGAATAGTAGCTGTAGCTCTGTCATAACTCCTCAGGGAATGTTGATATTATTTGTCTGTGATTTAAAAGTATAGTATCCATAGTAACATCAGTGAGGAGTTCAGCACATTGGACCACCTGGTCTTCATGCAGTGATTCAAATTGTGCATTAGTCTCTTTTTAATGTCACAGACATGCTGAAGAGTGAAACTGGGTCACTTTATGTATTTTTCCACAAAATGACTCAATTCTGGACATTCATGCTTAGTAGCAGGAAGTGTTTTTTTCTTTTAAAACAAGCCAGCATGGCTTTCATTACACAAAATCAAGTGTCAGTCAATACCTAAACTTCCCAGGGAATTCTATATCCCTTTGTTAAAATATAGAACCGTTTGTTCTTCAAACCATGTAATTGGATGATCCGTTTTTGTTTTTTTATTTAATCTTAAATAGCGATGCACCGATATGAAAATTCTGGACCGATACCGATAATTCAAATGACACAATCGGCTGATACCGATAATTTATTATTGTCCTATTTGTGGCCTGCCAAAAAAAAGTCTACCCTTCATTATCATTTTCAATGAGCAAAAATTCAATCATACTATAATCTATAGAATACCTTTTATTGTAGCATTCTGTCACATACTTGTTGTACTGTGCTACATGTCTTACTTGAAAATGGCTGATTAGATTTGATGTGAATTCATGAAAATGTCCAATATTGTTTTCTACGCTTATAACTACACACTAAAGGCAAATGCTTCTGCGTAAGCGACTGCAACACGACATCCTCTGCAACACGTCACAGAGCACTCAGAAATGTATACTTCTGCGCAACCTATGTGATGTGGTGTCCTTACACTTCTGTACACTAGTAGGCATAAATGTATTGAACAAGGTCGGTGTTTTCGTGAAGTGGAAAGCTGGTTCATTTTATACTGTGTTGAACAAATTGTGATAGCTGTCTATATATCGTTAGCAGGTTTATTTGGTATGGTTGCTAGCTGTTTTGCTTAGCTGATTGTTCTTACCATGATCTCTTGTGCGATCTATGATTGTTCTTACCATGTATTTATGTACATCTAGTAAATCGCTCTAGATAAGAGCGTCTGTTATATGCTTTAAAAAATGTAGGCCTATATGCACCCTGCTCTTTCTTTGTTTTGTTAGTTGAATATTCTGCACATTAAGGTGTTGTAGTGACATGTTACAGTTATATGTAATCTAAAGCACAACAAAAAACTTCTGGATATTTGCAACCTTAAATAGCCTATATAATTTAGAATGACGTGAAGACCAGTCGATCCTTCGTTGTTTGCAGAATCTCCGAGTTTAATGTACTGTCAGTACAATAGACTTTAAAACCTTTGACAAAAAGGTACGCCTGTTCTGAAAGCAGCTTGTGTGCGAGCAACTCACCTTTATAGCATTAAAATAATAGAGTTGGGTTGGTAGCCTAGGTCAGAGTCTACTCGCCTAAAAAGAAATTCTACTGAACTGACTTAATTAAAAAAGTAACTGAGTGCCACTAAATTATTTATTCATCCCATTGATAAGAAAATTCAGCATCACACCCTTGAGTTAATTAACTGGCTGTGCCATATAGGCCCAGGCTGCTATGAAACACAGTAGGGCTTTCAACTGTCCCCCAGAATGCCATTCATTACTAAACAATAAACAATATTACTACTACAATACATTTGAATGTATATATTTTGGACAATATCCTACATTATTAAATCAATGAGCAATATCATGGCTTTTTTATTTTCACTTTTAGGACGAATGGCAGATCTTCCTCATTTAACTACAATTTATAAACCTGTAGGATAGCTAATGGCAACTTATTTTCAATAACGATTTAGTACAACTGGTGCTTTGTTGCAATAACGATTTAGTTCTCCCGTGTCCGCGTGGGTTTCCTCCGGGTACAGTTACTAATTGGAGAGTCTAAATTGCCCGTAGGTATGAGTGTGTGAGTGAATGGTGTGTGTGCCCTGCGATGGATTGGCGACCTGTCCAGGGTGTATTCCTGCCTAAACTATATATTCAATCCATTGGAGAATGAGGGAAAGTTGATTTGAGCCTCATAACCGAAACCCGCGCTCCCTTGACGTTCGCGAATTAGCGGGTGAACACGATTCTGCTAATAAAGCGTGAAGTTGGTCAATATTAGGAGTTGAAAAATTATTCTGGTATCGTTAGAAAGTATCAAATATCCCCTATATCACTATCAGGCTATCAAACCCTTGCAAGCACATGCTAATTCAGATTTACCTGTTTCAAAAACGCATTTTTAATTAGGCTACAACTCGCTCAATTAGGATATAGCCTAATCTATAGGCTACTATAAATTAAAAACAGGACTAAATAAAATTGATTAGGTTATGTTATGCCTACACGTTAACTGTAGTGACTCCTGAGCAGTGCAGGGAAGAAACGACTGAGAGCCAGCAATGCAGCTGCTATTCCGTTGCGCAAGACGAACGCAAAATAAAAGGACACACAGAAACTTTTATTTGGTCAAAAAATGTGTGGCGGCCAATGTTGAAAACTGTAGGCTATTAACTGTCAACTAACGGTGGTAGTCAATCGCAGCATCATCAGAGGAGTAAATTAGTTGTGGTGTCAGACAGTTTAGCCTGCAAATAAAAGATTCTGCCGTTCCAATAAGGTTCCAACATTTAGACCAGATTCACACAACACAAATAGTTATAGGCCACTGCGGTAAATTTAATTTAGCCTACCAATAGTGCACCGATATATCAACATTTCCAACCAAAACACTTTTTTAAAGATTAGGGGTGCACCGATACAGTGGCCGTTTTGGTTGGTAATGTTGAATATAAAGCAGCTTATATCCCCAGAATCCAGTTGTATTGAAGTTTTTGCACACTGACTAGAGCGCAAAAATACAATATGCTGTCTGTGTTAGTATTCATTTCTGCACTTGCCCCATGGGTCACTTGTTTAGTTGTTGCACTTCAGGAAAAAAATATGGGCTTGACACTAAAGCAGATCGATCCATATTTCTACACTGTATTCAGTGAACTGTAGCATCGATGGCATGAAACATCTCAAATAAGTAAAGCACTGAAAATGGTATCAATTCACAGGAAGACAGAGATGAACTTCATGGTTTAGCTTTGCATGGCTTTGATTATTTAAAGCTATTTACCCTTCAGCACCACTGTCATCAGTCACTTTTGCGTTTTGCGCAGTGCCTCGAAGCAATGCGGCTGTTCACATTGCATAAACGTCAACAGTGACTGCAACCAATGTGCTCATTGAAATTATTCATATTGAGAGGTATGTAACAGTGTGCTCCAAAAGTAATGGTGTTGATGGAAATCAAAGTAGGAGGAAAAGTAACTTATTTTCTGCATGCTGCTAACATTTTAGATCACTAGCAATAGATAACTTTCCAGTCAGTAGTTTACAATTCTCACAAGCTGTGTGGAATTCATATTGCTGCTCAGAGGATTAATCAGAGAACTATTAAATACAGATACCGTAATTATGGAATTCTGCAAATGCTTAAGTGCTGTGCTCATCTGTAATAGGTAATTTGGCACAGTGCAAGTCTTAACATTGTTGCCCCTCTAATGCAAACAGTAGCCCAGTCACTATCCTGCTGAGAAAAATAGTCAAGATTATGTACAAAGGTTTTTTTAATTAGTTTTCATACAGGAAAAAACAATCCGCAAACAAGTACTGCTTCTTGAGTTCATTATTCCCCAACAGCACCAAAAACCAACCAAACAATCACTTAGCATTACTATGCGTTGGTATACACACACCCTTTACAGCAATCCAAGGCTAAGAATGCCCAAAAAAAGAATGGAGGGTGGAGTACGGTCTACCACTAAATTGTTTGATGGTGATGCTGCGATTGGACCATTTGCAGTTTAGACCAATCAGAGGACCAGGGTGAAATTACACTTCTGTCAGACCAATTTATTGTGGGTATAGCCGTAATAAAACAGGTATTTATGGATGACCGAATGCGAGTATTACCTCATGAAAATCTAGACAGATGTTTCCGGTCTAGGCTATAGTGTGTTTAGAGGTCTTCTGCATTTACTGAAAACTGGTGTTAAAGGCATAATACAAAACAGTCCAGCGCACGAACGCTAAAGCACTGAAAACAGCTCTAACCAGTCTCCGCAGGACAGAGATAGTCAAATTAATTTGCAAACGTATTCCTGATGACGAGGTGCAGAGCCGTCTTTGTGGGGGCAACAAGTGCGCCCGCCCCAGGCCCCGCCCGATTAATAATAATTTATATTGCCATTATAAACAATGGTTGCTAAGTCTATGATGTCAAATTGAAAATATTCTATACCAGCTAGGCCCCAGCACTCAAAGAGCCATTTGGACTCACCACAGGCCCACACCCATTTTCTGCGACAGGGGGGTGAATTATCGGCCCTGATGAAAAAAGTGTCAATTTATTGAAAATATTCTTGCGCCCCTCGGATTTTCTGTCAACTGGGGGTGGGTGCTACGCAAAAAAAAAAATGCGCCCAATTTTGCGCCCGATTCAATTGCCAATTATTTTCCCAAGGTAAGGCTGAAAGAGCCGCATGCGGCTCCGGAGCCGCAGGTTGTGTTCTATACAAACTAGCTGGTGCATGAGATGATCCTTACAATGGTGCATGTTGATCCTTAATAAAGCAAAGCATAATATCCTAAAATAACTCTGCAAACATATTGTATGGATATACCTGATGCCAGAGGCAATTTACAGAGCAACTGTTGCCCAAACACATTGTGATATTGATATCAAAATCTGAAATAGGCAGGGTGGTACAAGGAAACATGTCCTGGGAGCCACTTTGTTACTGATCTTTTGCATCCATTCTGCTGTAAAAGGCAATCATGCAAACACCTCCACTAGCTACCAATATATACTGTACACAGTGCAAACATGACAGTAGGAATGTTACAGGAAAAAAGAGAATATCGACTCAAACAGAATTGTGGTCTGTCGCTACCAATTAGCCATCCTAACAATGTTAAAAAACAGCTTGTTCAGGTCCATATTTGACTTGCCACCATGTTCTTATCACCTGAAGGACTAGTTGGCCAAGACTACACAGTATTCTACTCTTAAACATGGCAGACACACAAACAAGTCCCTGAATCAAAAACTCCCAAAATGTTTGTCTCATCTAAGTCTTGAAAACAGCCTTCTTTCAAGAGTCAAGCAACAGCACACTGGTAATATTTAAAGGAGAAATCACCCCAGACTGATTAAGCACAAACAAAACAAGGCAATTGATTAGGCTGAAAGTGGACATTTCACCGTTCCCATTGGTTTTTATGCCACAAAGAAAAACCCACAGCCAAACATTAGCTTCACCACTGGCCTTTGAGTTAAATATCAAAGAAGACTTAAGTTCACAAAATGTACAGATCGGTTGTTAAGAGTTTGCAAAGATTTCATCCATGCAATGAGAAAGCTCTTACAATTCTTTGTTCCTGTTGTTAATATATTATGGGTATATATGCATTTTACCTTAATACCCAAACATGCATCGTTTTTAAAGAAAAATTAAACTAACAAAACGTACCTGGTCACAATAAATGGAATAAGAATTATTTTGGTTGATCAACCAAAACCGTTCATTCACATTTCCTGCCTTATAGCATCCGACCATTTATACTTAAACTGCCACATCGATCAACCAATATTGTTCTTTTCATAACATCTTCAATACCTTTGGATAATATCACAGTAACCTGAAGTGTACAGAAACATTCTGTGTAAAAGACACAATGGCCTTTCCCCATAAAACCTCTAAACAAGAGAAAAAAAGAAAAGAAAAAAAAAAACACAAACACAAACCTTAGCCACATCAAATATAGCATAATTAAATTTAAAATTAAATAGCATATTTTTTAATTGAGCACCACACATTGAGAAATACGACTGATAAAAACATTTTCCACAGTACAGTTCCCACAGAAGGTGTGGTTTAGCAAAATAAATAAAAATCAGTAACGGAGAGAGAGTTCACACGAGTCAACAGATAAAATAACATGAGCAGCTAGTCAATGAGCTCTACATTAATTTCCAGAATCAGAGAGAGAGGGGAGCTTGGGAAAATTCCCAAGGGGTGGATGTGAGACGGTGTGTGTCTGTGGGGGGGGACTGGGGACTGGGTCACTGTGCCTCCCCATCCGTCGTTCCTGTTAGCTTCTCCTCATCCCCCGGTTTCTGGTGCTGGAGTCTGGCATAACTCACAGCATCTCCCCTGGGGGGGGGGCAGAAGGGTGGGAGGGAGAAACAGCGATTACTTGCAATGGCTTAGTGATAGAACTAATTATGTACATGATACTTACTGTCATTACTTTGGTAATGGTTACAACATTAGCACAATTGTTAATTTCATCATTCAGTTATTAGTGGCAGTAGTACTTTCTGGGTTTCTTAATATTCCTTTGTCAGTTTTATCATTTTGTGTCAGTTCATTATTGCCATGATCAATTATGCAATTTATACGGTTCAATTATGAGCCAAGTCTATGCAAATATTAGTCCTGTTGACACAGCACATTTAATTAATTTGAATTTAATGTAAGTAGTTTGAATTTAGAGAGTGAGTGAAAAGAGAGAGAAAAGGAGAGAAAGAGAGAATATGAGTACAGATTCTTCCCATTTCTTTGCTCAATGGAGGAAACGCAGGACTAAAGGCATGCTCAACTGCTGCTAGAGATCATTTTCAATCCACGGCATTGGACTGTCCTGTAACAAGTTTACTGGTAAACCTTTCATTAACGGCATCTTCGCGACACATGCGTAACACACTGGTGAAGCACTGAATAAAAATAAATGCAACAGCCACATTGAATATTATCGTGCGATTACATTCTTCAGATAGCGTGCCGTTAATAATGACGGGCAAACCTTATTTTATTTAAGCTGCGCCATATGGGCTGTCAAGAAAGTAATAATACATGAAGGCAGTTCATATTTTACGGGGCAGACATGTCATCTTTATGTAGTACTTGAAAATGACAATGCTACGTATGCATTATTAAGATTCAGTTAACTCAAACGCGTTGCCATATTGTCTGCATGGTGCCACGTAGCATTTATTCTGGTTGGAGTGAAAACCGCTCGGATAGTTCCTAAGTAATGGGGAAAAACGGGAAATGAATCTCACTTCTTCCCCAGGGACGCCAGGCCATACAGAACTCCTGTCGCAAAGGCGATCGCGTTTCCAAACAGCGTGGTGATGGAAAAACTCAGGAAGATGGGAAACAGCGCCATCCTGCAGAAAACACAACAGAAAAAAGAGCTGGCACTGAAACACATTAATAATGGAAATCCCCATGAAACCTTGGTGTTAAATACTGGTCCTGGTTGTTATAAGCCTTATGATTTTAAGATCAAAAGGTTTAGACAGATTCTGAAAGGTTTTCAAATAAAATGATTATCCAAGTGAATGAAAAACAGGCTGATTCAAGTGACAGGCACATTTTCTAAATTCGAGGAGAATTCTTTCAACACAGTCACACGTTTGTAAAGGGAATTCTTTCAACAGTCATACAGTGTTTTGATGTGTCAGATCAAGGCCGAAGTGGAAGCCTATGAGCATCTGCCTTTACCCGCAGTAGAAGAATGCTTTCTGCCAGGGCTTCAGCTTGTCAGCACGGGCTGCCACTGCGTTGGCAAACTCGACGAACTGACAGCAGAAGGGGACTTCACACAGGAACAGCACACAGGCATTCAAGCTTGAGCGCAGAGAAATCATTAGAGCAAAGTTAGTGGAGCACAATAAATTCATACACCAAGAGTCATACACAAAAGGAATATATTTATCTTAATATAAAGGACAAAAGGTCCCTATTAGACTGTACATTCTACATAATTAATTGTTTTTGCACTTTTGTCATGCATATCGCCCATTAAATATACACAAACTCTAGACAAGAACCTAAGCATGCACCTTGTTTCATAATAACTGAAATATTTTTTAAATATATTTGAACACTCAGGACTAGGATTAAACCAAAGCACAAATACACCCAATTAATGCATGCAGTCCTGTGCAGTGCAGTCAAAACTGGATGGCCGGAATATTAATAACGTTCTCATTTTTTGGGGCAAAGAATGAAAGAGCGTTCGTTTTAATTGCCGACACATTTTTACATGCAGTCAAACTAAAAGGCAATGAATATGCAGTAAAGTACATTACTGTAAAATGACACTAACTTCAAAATAAACCATTCAAGGCAAAAAGGTTGACTGAGTGACATCACCTAACGGATGCATAAGGCATCATTCCTCAATGTAGAAGTATGGCTGCAAAATTCTGTGAATTTTGACATTTTCCATAGGAATTTATGGGAATTTATAATCATAAGACAAACTATTCTATACAAAGGAAAACAAGCTTTTCAATCTTTATCAAAATGGATTATTTAGAATTTTATGGAACTTGCAACATCCAATAAACATTTTTTTTTTTAAACAAAATCACCTAAATCCCCACCTACCCCTCAAAAAAACTCACTCTCCTGTGTCACTTTCTGACTGAATCCCCCCCTGCTAAGTTTAGCTACAATGTTAGCAGCAAGCACAGCTACTATCAAATTATCAACTATGTATTCAGTTTGACTGCATCATCACTCTATTATACCATTAACAATTGGCCTAAATCACGATGGCACGTGCCTCTGTGTCGAATTGTGGTTTATAGACCCGATTGTAGCAGGCAGGATGCTCTGACTAAGGCTGTGTTCAGACTGCAGTCCAATTTTTGTGTTGACTGTTCATATTCATTTTTAAAAGTGACCCATATCCGATATCAGTGTAAACTGACCTCCGTCCTGAAATGACCCATATGCACAAATAAACAACAGCAAAATACCTAACGTCTCTCTAGACCAGAGTCATTTTCAGTGCAGTCCATTTTTTAGAATTCCTATGATGTGATGGGCCAAGCCCAGCTCGCAACATTGTCTTAAATACTTGAATATTCAATGAAAAAACAAACGCTATTGAAAACGTTTACCGTAATGTGGCAATAACATATGTTAAAATGGAAATGTTAAGAACATTAGAAATAAAAAACAAAGCCAGAACAAATAAAGATATAGCAAATACAAAATATTTTAATTATTTAAGACTCCAGCTGTTAGTAATTTTAATATATTATATATTTTTTTTTAATATAATATATTTAAAAAAAAAATGTATATGCTTTTCTTGATGGGCAAAGATCCTGTGGAAATTTACCAGAAAGTGTCCACCTCTTTGAAACCCTATATAGAAGTATTGAAGATATCTAAAAAACATAATGTTCTCACCTTAGCTGGCAACAAAGATATATGCAAATTTGCATATGCATTCAGCATCCAGCAGGTAGAATACCTTGATAGCTAGTTCACTTTTCATTCACAGACAGGGGGTGCAATAATTCCTTATGATTACCTAGGCCCATCACGTGTAATGTATTGTTATATAAGCAGCGTTGTACTCAGGAGAGGGCAAAAACAACTCCTTTCCTTTCATAAAAAATGACTGGTAGCAAAGTCTCCACAGAGTGCTATGCACTCCATCACCCGCTCCACAGAGAAGCAAACCGATCGCTGAATGCTTTAGTAGCTCAGGGCATGAACACAACCTCATAAAGAGCGGCACTGACCCCCTGACAGCGCGCTGTGTATTGATAGTAAAACCAAGGACCTGTACTTACATCATCCACACGCCCGCTGCGATGTTTAAGGGGTTGACGGTGACACAGTTCCACACTCCTGCAACGGCACAGGCTGTGGGAAGACACACAGGCTGTTTTTTTGCATGCTCTCCAAGGGCAGACCAAGTTATAAAATAAATGAAAGAACCTTTTCTGCCAAGTCTACACATACTTATCCTATTACATTACAGGCTACCTAAAATGATATTTGTTTTAAGGTTTAATGACAACATGCTTAAAATGGCAAAAGGAAGGCTTATTAAGCCTCCTGCCTCCTCCTAAATTTTCTTGAAAGGCTTACAATTTCAATAACTTTTTTGTGGGATGCATTCACCATCCCTTTAAACTGTGAAAACTGTTTGGCGAAAATATACTAATTGCATATAACCATTGCATTTGAGCGACACAATCCATCACCCAATCCAAGATGTTTTATTAAACAAAACATATGCAGCATTTGAATTTTACTCCCCCCACCCCAGTCTGCAGTACGACGTTACTCAGCACCGTTTAAATGAATACCTAAATTAAACTTCTAGGCGACAATTATTTCAAAGAGGGGCACTCTTCAAAGCCACTGAAGAATCCTGCTTAAAACCTAGGCAAGGGGCCAAACGAGAGGCAGCTGTCTCAAAGTTGACCTGCCTCCGAGCCCCAAGCTATGCCCAATCCCGTACCATACAGTTACCTCACACACTGTGTCTAGGAGGCAGGCAGACACCACACTGGCCTGACAGGACAACCAACAAAAGAACTGCATTTCCTGTATGCTCAGCAGACAGCTGGCTTTACCTTAGGCAACAGCCATTTTACACATTGTCACACTACACCCATTTGTACTTGTGTATACCGCATTAACGATCTTACTCAAAGTGTACTTTAGCAGCAGCAGCAGATCTTCTATTAGTAGTGTTTAACCCAGCAGCTCTTAGCTCATCTTTTCTGGACGTAAGGCCATCCAGTAATATTTATCCACCCCTGCACCTCAGAGCAGAGATCTGTTTGCTTGCTTAGCATATTATTCAAATGAAATGAGCAAATACTCTCAATTTTGGTGAAGAAGTCAACAGTCAGTGCCCTTCCCTTGGAACATGAGTTTAACTTGCCTGAAGAGCTCACGGTTCAGCTCAGTTTGACTATGTGACACCAGCGAAAAAACTCCCCAGAAAATGAAATATGTCGCCTTCACCCACTATTCACCCTTGTTTGCTTCCGAGCTCTGCTAAATGAAGCCAGCTGGCTGAGCCCTCGAGCAATCACTGAAATACTGGTCTCACGGTCTATGGCCAAACATGGATGTTGGGTATACAACCAGGGAGTCGAGTCAACTCAGTAGACACAATCATGCTGGAGCTTTCTATGCAACTTTTTATTCAAGACGCCCGCTTGATACAAGCTCAACACGCGGTCTGAAGAGGCAGTCTCTCCCACGCTATTTTATACCGCTATTTACAGCTATTTTCATAAGGTCTTAAACATTGTTGGAATTTGTCATCACTACTTACCACTCCCAGGAGAGAGAGGTATTCCCCCCTTCCCAGAATCGAGAATACTTAAAATGCATACTTCTCAATCTTAAAACCATAATGAACACAGTTCTCACATAAACACTTTTGTCTCCACGGCACTGCCTGTGACCTTGGCCTGTGTCGGCACAGAGGCACCAGAGAGTCAAGATAGTGCCTAGTGCACCCAAACATTTTGCCCTGCTGAAATTTAATTTAGGATAAACACAAATAATTAACAAAACAATCAACTGTGAAGAGAATAAACAATGTATTTAACATGACTTATTTATTATTGCTATGAATAATTATTTATGATTAATACATAGGAATGTTGAGGATTATCTACACACCAAGAATGTATACAAATACAAGGGATAAAGGCATCCTTTCATGGACGTCAGCGGCTACTGAACAATTAAACTTCCAGTTCTTCCAAACCAATATTACAGGCACAGAACTTGGTGCCTGCTAAAGCCAAACCTGGTGAGGGGGCTCTTTTTACTAATGAATCAGTAACTTTCTCAGCAAGTCTGCTACATCTGAGAGCTGATTCTCCACTTTTTATGTAGCCGATTCTACTTATGTCAATAACCTTACCAATAACCCCTGAGGTACTGCTTGCATTTCAGATAATTGTCCAATTACCCTGACTAAGGCTTATCTTCTTGCACTCTACCCTCACACTACAATTATTAATCAGTCGCTTGAATGGGGTACTGATCCTAATGCTTAATACTGATGGTAACCTCCATTTAAAAATAGCCAGGGCTTTTACCCTCTCCGGTCTGAGTTTTACCCTAAGCAGAGCACCAAAACTGCCTTAGCCAAAGTGGTCAATGACCCTCTAAAATGGTCTGGTACGCTTACCATTCTTATCTTGGTTTTAGCTGCTGCCTCCGACACAGTAAATCACAATGTACTACTTAGCCGACTGCGTAGTCTGGGTGTCACCAATACAATACCAATGCAGGTGAACTCATATTTTTTCATTTTCAAATCAGCCTGTGGTTATAAATACTGTACTTAATGCAATGCATCTGATGTTTTTTCTTCTTCTTTTTTTCAGATTTTGGTAGCCAATTAGACCCGCTATTTCTGTGTCAATCTCCCACCTAGTAATGTGATTTCGCTGCCGTAGTCCTGCAACCGGTAGTGACGATGGCGACCTGACACCTCTTCCGAGACGGCACTCGCCAAGTGTCGACCGTAACCCGGTACTACAGGGCCACTCTTATGTGCAGCGAACGTCATGTTGGCTTCCCTCCCCCCTCCCTGGGGCGGACAGCCAATCGCCGCCCCTGGTGGCGCTCCCAGCAAGAGCCGACTCTGGCGAGACGGGGAATTTAACCCCGGTCTCCGTGGCCAGCATCGAGCGTTGTAACCACTGGGCCACGCGGGAGACCGTTGTTTTTAAAAAACATTGTACCCATGCTTTATGCTGACCCTAACAAATAAACAAACAAATGAATAAATAAAAACTGTTACGGTGTAATGTTTCCACCAGTCAGGCCTT
This sequence comes from Aldrovandia affinis, assembly GCA_029706075.1. Lineage (NCBI taxonomy): Eukaryota > Metazoa > Chordata > Actinopteri > Notacanthiformes > Halosauridae > Aldrovandia > Aldrovandia affinis. Next base: position 1,369,970 of record JAINUG010000053.1, on the reverse strand, counting down.
CTGTTGCCTGACCCAATGCTGAGAAACTTGTGCACTCTATTGTCACAAACAGAATAGACTACTACAATACACTGTTGAATAGTGTCAGCTGAATAGCACTATGTGAACTCCAAATGGTCAAGTCCAGACAGTGTGGACCCAAGCACAAACCCAACCAAAATGTACTATACTACTATAAAGTCCTACTACTGACCTCTAAAGCACTTAGTGGCCTTGACCCGACATCCTGAACCTGTATTGACCTACTAGGGACTTTAGTTTCTCAGTTGATGGTAATCCTTGGAACCCAAAAACAAACCTCCAAAGCTTTAAGGACAAAGCAATCTGTGCCCAGGCTCTGGGACTCTACCTACATCATTATGTGACTCAGTCATTGAATGTCTTTATCAAGATTAAGAACTCACCTATTCAATCTGGCACTTAATTGTTTAGGCTATACAACAAGGGCTTTTACATTTTAAACTTCTGTTTTACTTGACTTTCTGCCCTTACCCTATATTTCATGGTTTTACATTGTTGTATTCTTTTAATAATTTGTTTCCATTTGTTCATTGTGTTGAATTTATTGTTGAGGTGCCTAATTTGTTCATTGTGTTTTTGAAAAATTCATGCTGTTGAAAATAATTCCCTCTAAGCTCAACTTTAATTTCCACATATCCTTCTATTAAAAATGAATCTTCATTTTTTAATGAATAGTACATTCAAAATAATCGGTTTTTGAATAAATATGTTATTATTAATGTCAGCCTGCTCCCCGTCTCCAGTGTGCCAGCAGAGAGGGTTCAGAACCGAATAATTAGGACAAGGTGTTTATGTTGCAAGCTGTGGAGAGACACTTGGCACCTTTGATTTTAAGTTATTAATAAAAAGTAACAAATCAATAGCCAGCAATAGGTTATTTTAAAATAGTTTTTATTCAATAATCAATATAATTTCAGCAGAAACTCAAAAAATGATATTGAAAATCTAGGACTCAAATAGTTTTTATTCTGTTTTATTTTATCAATGTTTTTGTGTTTAAAGCTTTTTATTTTTAAAATAGGTTCTTGTATTTTCTATTTTATTTGTATATTAAATTAAATAAAAAATATTATAAATCGCATTGATGATGTTATTCAAAATTGTTTTAAGCAACATAATATTTGACAGTTCTCCGATTTGTCAGAAATCTTCAGGACACGTGGACCGTTTTTTTCTAACGGAAACTCTGAGTAGTACATTCTAGGTTTTTGAATAAATATGACAAGATTGGCTAACAACAATGAGATAATAATTCAGCAGAAACTCAAAAATGAATTGTGAAAATCTAGGACTCTACATATCAATGTTTTTAAAGCTTTTGGTTCTTGTATTTTCTGTATATTAAATTAATTGCATTGATGGTTATTCAAAAACAACATGTCAGTTCACAGTGGATGATCAAATTTCTCTTAGACAAGATTGGCATTTCAAAGGTGCCATTTCAAAAGCCTGCTTAACTGCTGATGTAAAATACAATTTTGGCTAATTTAAATACAGCTGTCACCGTCCCGAACTGTTGAAAAAGCAAACACTATAAACACTTTTAAACGTGTAGATAAACAAAAAACTTTAAAAAGCTAATGAGAATATAAATAAGCAGGATTAATAGCAAATTAAATTTTTATGAGAAACCTTGTTGCTACAACTCAATTATAATCCATCCCTTTCTCTCTCTCGCTCGCTCTCTCCCACTCTCTGCCATTTTTCTTGGTATCAGCTGACAAGGCACAGCTCCTGTGGTAAATTGTGTCATTTTCAGTCTAGCTTGGCCCAACTTGTGGTCAGCAGTTGATGGCCAACCCACTGCTCCTCATGCTGACCCACATCTGGGCTATTCGCTGACACATGACAGAAATGTAAAGAAGTCATAGAACAAATTATATCTCATCAACACAGTTTTTAGACATCTGCAATGAGCCACTATCTATTAGCCAGTGTACTTTACAACCTGGCGACAGCTCTAATTATACAGAACACATTGAATTTGCACAGTCAACCATGAATGTGATACAGCTGCAGCTACTCCAATATCACCACAAGGGATTGGGGGAGGGGGGGAGGAATACTGCAGAGAGCTGCAACATAGGCCCAATTAATTGTAAATATTTATTCTTCTGTCTTTAAACACATGACCATTCAGACACTTTGTGAACAGGGAGATCAATGATGGTGAAAAGGGTACAGATCGGCATTCCACAAAAATGTCTATCATAAAATTGTGAGAGGCGGTTAATGGATGTCGAGGCCCTGCTCTGAACAGCGTCCTGCTGTTTGCACATGACAATCGAGGGCACCATTAAGGCATCAGCAGTGGCCGTCTGAGACGTCGTAGTGTTTTGTTTGTGAAGACAGCGCTGCACTGAAAAGCCTGAAGGACGAGACACTGCCTGTTCACTGCATGAATACCAATTCCACCCAATCCTACCATCTCCAGCACTCAAGGGGGCGAAAAACTAGACGGGACTTCGACACTGACAGCAGAGGTTTATTAAAAAGCACACAATGCAATGCTGCAATGCTCTCCTCCTGCAGTTAAGAGAGAGGGCTGGACCATCTCTTAGTATATATTAGTGTTTCAAGTGATGCCAAATTTTGAGTGCAAAAAGTCTGCATCTGTTGCATAAGGGTCTGGAAAAGGCTATTGAGGCCATGTTTAATCAGAACTTGTCGTCAAACCCTGAGACTCTAGTCCACTTCTGAATGGGTTTGTTACGCATCTGTTCAGACATTCCAGTTGCTCAGATAAGCATGTCTGCTATTCCCATCCTAGTCCAAACCCCCCAAATCTGTCATCTGGAATGGCTTGGCAAAGAAGTAGTGTACAAAACTGTGACTTATTTGGTCATTATTTGTCTGTTGGAGCACAGCCCAGAATTCCATTGGTTTGTTATGGCACGTTTTGTGAAAAATGTGGTTGATGGAAATCGTATGCCAAATGCCTATACCACAACCAGAGGACAAAGCATCCTACTGTACACTGACTGCAGCCTTCCTGGCTATTCACGAAAATGCACGGTTTGGAAGACACACCGATATGAGCACAAACGAAGTAGAAAGCGAGGTAACTTAGTGCTCTGCCGCCTAAGTCAAAATATGATGATATGATGGTCTACATTTAGACAGTAGACCTATGTGAAAAATATCGCCTATGTAAACTCTGGCAGAGGTGAGACGCCATACTTACAGATTCCACCAACGACACCGGCGATCTTGCAGATCCATCTGTACCACCAAGACATGCCATCGTCCTCGGTGTTGGTCTTGTTGGTGGCGGCTGGTTGCTCTACGGAGCTCATTTTACTCTAGTGAATAATTCAGTGTTTCGCCGTATAAGTTACAGCTCACTAAACAATAGCTACACGCTAGGCACCGAGGTTCAGATTAGGAATACAGCCTCACTTTTGTGATACGTATTAAAACAACGTGTCCTTTTTGTAATTCGCAAAGTTAATTGTATTTTAACGCTATAGCTGGATTGTTTAAAAAAGTTGCCAGTAATATGGCTTTGACGGCTACTATCTTATCTAGCGAGTTAACGTTCGCAGACGCGTGGCTTGCGTATTATTAGCTAGCTCGCTGCTGACGTCTACTGTTAGCTAGGTTGCTAAAATTCCTGTTCAAAGACAGACAATTCTTTCTTATTCAGTTATCTTCCATAATCACAAACATAAAAACACAACGTAGCGCCCTGGTCCGATTACGACCTAAACTTGCCTCTTAAATCCGATCAACTTTTAGACATTGTTTGATTCATGCAAGCAGCGCCGGGCTTCTGTTGTTTCTTCCTTCCCAACAGCTATTTGGAGAAAAAATACAGCCAGTCTAGCTAGCTATTTTTACTCGACATCGACCAATCCTTACGCGGTCAAATCTTAGTCGTTTTCGTTTATATACTTATAATGCTTAAATTTGGCTGTTTTCTTTCTTGTTTGTTATCTGCTGTCAGCTGGAGTCCTTTCTTTGTCGCTTTCCAGGGTTTGTCTGCGTTGCATTGTGGGTAGGACTACATGATCAACGTCACTGCTCAAAGACCATAATTATATTCTTCCAGGCATATTCTTATTTCAGGCTTTATCTACGCATGTTATTAATAATTTCGCATGGTAAATAGTGGGGGAAACAGATTTTCTGGAACATTTTATGCCTTGAAATTCCATAGCTCTTCATAAAGTTTAAGGAATTTCAATTCCAATGTGTTTTATGCATCTCAAATCCAATGTTTGTTGTGCTAGGCATGCACATTATCATCTGAGAACAACATTTCTTACACATTGTCTGATGATACTGCCAAAAGAAACAGATAGAATAATTTTGTACAGGATCAGTTCATGGGTTTTTGGCTCATTGCCTGACCATTACTATTCACAATGAACAAAAACACAGTTGAATATCAGTGGAAACTAGTTCATGATTCTGATACGCAACACACAACACACAAGGCAAAGAAGCCTTGTTCAAACCAAGCTTTTTAAAACCGTTCTAGTCCCTAATTTCTTATTTGTATACAAATTTGCAAAGCCTAATGCCATTTGTTAGCCGATCACATCACTGCAATAGTCTCTGTCAATTCTGGAGTGCAAAAAAGCATGTGGGTTCCCCAAGGCACCTCCTGCCAGCCACAGATTCTTTACACTGCAGTCCACCAACTGAGCTGCGCAGTCATTGAGTTTCAAGACTACATTTACATTTTAAGCATTTAGCAGATGCTCTTATTCAGAGCGACTTACAAGATGTGCATTAATACATGGTAGGAACAAACATAGTTTGCACAAGAGATCAGTGCAGTAATACAGCGATAGACATCGTTGCAGGCAGCTGCGTACCATACCTGTAACACTGGTAAGGAAAATGTTAGTTATTTTTATTTTTTTAAATTAATTAAATGAGGAGTAAGCAGGGATACATATACAAGAAGTGTTGAGCAAGTAGGCAGTGGTGATGACAATTGGCTAGATGTACAGAATTCAGTGGTAGTGGAGTCTGAAAAGGTGGGTTTTGAGTGTCTTGCGGATGATTGCAAGTTATTTCGCGGTCCTGACCGATTGCGGAAGGTCGTTCCACCACCGAGGGGTCAGAGAAGAGGCGAGACCGCGAGGAGCATCTGCCAGGCGCCCAGAGGGATGGGAGAGTCAGTTTGCCAGAGGAGGTGGAGCGGAGGGCTCTGGCTGGGGTATAGGATGTATGAATGTCTGGAGGTATGAGGGAGCAGTACCTCTAGCCGCTTGAAAAGCAAGCACCAGTAATTTGAATCTGATGCGTGCTGCGATGAAGAGCCAGTGCAGAGAGGAGGTAGAGGGGTGACGTGGGTAAACTTCAGCTAATTGAACACCAGACCATTCTGGACTAGTTGCAGTGGCTTGATGGCACAGGCTGGTAGGCCTGCCAGCAAGGAATTGCAGTAGTCCAGACGTGAGATCACCAGGGCCTGGACCAGGAGTTGTGTGGCCTCTTGGGTGAGGAACGGTCGGATCCTCCGGATGTTGTGGAGGGAGAATCGGCAGGTCCGAGTGATCGCTGCAATGTGGCCCGAGAAGCACAGCTGGTTGTCCAGGGTCACTCCAAGACTCCTGGCAGACACTATGGAGCCTTCCACGGTGATTGAAGCATCACCGTGCCAGGACCTGGGTCTCAGATGGAGAGAAGGAGAGAAAGAGTTGAGTGTCATTGGCATAACAGTGGTAAGAAAAACCATGAGCAGATATAACAGAACCAAGTGACTTGATGTACAGGGAGAATAGGACGGGGCCTAGCACTGAGCCCTGCGGGACTCCGGTAGAGAGTGTGTGGGGAGAGGAGAGGGATCCTCTCCAGGCCACCTGGTAGGACCGGTCAGCCTGCCTTGAACCCAGATTGGTTAGGATCAAGCAGGTCATTCTGTAGGAGATGAGCAGACAGTTGGTTATAGACAGCCCACTCTAGTGTTTTGGAGAGGAATGGGAGAGAGAAATGACAGCAGGATTCAGAGAGAGTTTTTTGAGGAGGGGGACAACATGGGCGCTTTTGAGGGGAGAGGGGACAGAGTCAGAGGAAAGAGAGGAGTTGATAACATTGGAAACGAAGGGGAGGATCTCCATAGCAATAGACTGGAAGAGGGGGGAAGGAATGGGATCAAGAGGGCAGGTGGTGGGACGGTGGGAGTGAACAAGTTGAAGGATGTCCGAGTCAGGGAGGGGTGAGAAGGAGGACAGAAGGGTGAGAGGTTTAGGTAGCAAGATGGGTGAGGGAGAGTTAGGTGAGTGATAGGATGGGGGGAAGGAGTTGAATGTCATCAACCTTCTTGCGAAAGAAGGATGTGAAGTCATCCGTGGTTAGAGAGGAGGGGGGTGGGGGAGGAGGAGGGGTGAGGAGAGAGGAAAATGTAGAGTAGAGCTTTCGAGGATAAAGAAGCAGAAGATTTAATTTTGGAAAGGAAAAATGCAGACTTGGAAGAGGAGAGATTAGAGGAAAAGGTAGCCAGGAGTGTGTGGAAGTCAGTCAGAGCCACAGGGGATTTGGATTTTCTCCATTTCCTTTCTGCTGCTCGCAGTTTGAGTCGATCAGCCCGAATAGAATCAGTTAGCCAGGGGGTGGGGGGTCAGAGACAAGCAGGTTTAGTGGAGAGAGGACAGAGTGAATCAAAGGAGGAGGGGGAGAGGACAGTAGGGTGGATGATGCTTCCTCAGCAGGTAGCTGAGAGAAGGCATCAGTAGGGGGAAGGAAAGATAGAACAGTAGCTGACAGGACATCGGGGGAGAGAGAGCGGAGGTTGTGATGGACAAAGACAGTGGGGGCAGGTGAAGATGGTTTAGGCACAGATTGGAGGGGGAGGGAAAAAGACAGAAAGCAGTGGTCAGACACATGGAGAGGTGCCGCAATGTTGGGTGAGGTGCAGTTCCTAGTGAAGACCAGGTCCAGTTAGTTACCAGCCTTGTGGGTGAATGGGGATTCAGCCAGGGCAAAGTCGAAAGACTGAAGTGGGGGAGAAACATGGAGGACTGAGGGGTGTCCAGCAGCAGGTTGAAGTCACCGAGGAGTAAGACGGGAGTGCCATCCTCAGGGAAGGAGCTGAGTAGGGCATCCATCTCATCTAGGAAACTCCCCAGTGGACCTGGTGGGCGATAGAGAACAATGATGTGCAGTTTGCATGGAACAGTGACAGTGACAGCATGAAATTCAAAGGAGGTGGGTGAGAAGTGAGGAAGAGGAACAATACCAAATCCCCACAGGGGGGAGATCAGTATACCTGTCCCTCCACCTCTACCTGTGGGTCGTGGAGTTTGGGAGAAGGTGTAGACAGTGGAGAGAGCAGCAGGGGTGGCCATGTTCTGCGGAGTGATCCATGTCTCAGTGAGCGCCAGGAACTGCAGGGAGAGTAGGGAGGCCTGGGCTGAGATGAAATCGGCCTTCTGGACAGCGGCTATCACCATGTCAACACCGGAAGATCTAGGAGGGTGGATGAGATTGGAGGGGTTGCGGCTGTGAGTAGAATCTCTCCTTCAAGGAAATCTAGAAGAGGAGACACAGACTGGGATAGGGAGGTTGCATGTGGTGTTACAGAGGAAGAACAGGAAGAGACAAAACTATGATACTCAACCATGCGGCGAGCACTCCCTAGCTGGCCTCCCTCGGTGGACTCCTGTAGGTAGACTCACACGTCTTTATCCACTGAGTCTTCGTACGGGGAGGCTAGGATGGGGATGCTGCCGCAAAAAGCTGCCACTTTCCAGAACTAAGGTTACTGATAAAGCTGAGTGGGGCTCAGTAGAGACTACATTTAATGTGCAGCTGCCGCAGGCTGCCAATGATTCCAGATCATAGGCCACCCTGCATCAAGGGCTTTAACTGGACACACTACACTGGAGGGCCAAACTAAATGTTTTGAAGGAGATTTTGGAAAATCAATTGCAATTGATGTAGGCAGAACATGGCCACATGTAGGGGTGTCATTAGAGCATTAAACTACGGTATATTGCTAAAATTATCGTTCTCAATGTATTTTTCTTCATCACTTAAAAATCAGAAGCAAAGTTAAACATTAAATAATTGAATCAACTATCTGATATTTGGCCCCAAATGGTAGCAGGACTTAATACTAATAACTCTCATTATAACTCACTCCAACTCTAAACATCACCAGGCTATGGCAGCAGGGGGTGCCGTTTACTCATTTAATTTGTTTATAGATTTAGTTTATTGCTGCATTAGAATATTCATTTCTAAAACAGCTTTCCATCTCTGATGTGTATGGTGATTACCATGCCTTGCCTTTTTACACAAGTGTTACACAAGCAACTTGCAAAGTTCACGGCTGGCCATAATTCAGTTGCTGAGACAAAAAGGGGACAGGGACATTGGATGGGATTCAAACTTCACACAATTTGTTTTTTTAAACAAACTGCATCAATTTACATTTACGGTATTTAGTAGCCGCTCTTACCCAGAGCAACTTACAAAAAGTGCATTTAAACATTGTAAGATTGATCAAAGTTAGTGCAAGAGCACTGATCTCTTGCACTAACTTTGATCAATCTTACAATGTTTAAATGCAGACATTGTTGGCAGCTGCACATCGTACTGTACCTATAACACAGGGAAAGAAACGTTCACATGTTTTTTATAAACATGCAAACAGTAGTGATGGCAGTAATTCATGTAGAATTAGTGGTAGTGGAGTCTGAAGAGGTGGGTTTTTGGTCTCTTGTGGAAGATGGCCAGTGATTCCGCAGTCCTGACCGAGAGCGGAAGATCCTTCCCCCACTGGGGGGTCAGGACAGAGAAGAGGCGAGACCACGAGGAATGGCTGCCAGGTGCCTGAAGGGACGGAATGGTCAATTTGTCAGAAGAGGTAGAGTGGAGGGGTTTAGTGGTCAGGTGGTGGGTGGACATCCAAGCAGAGATGTCTGCCAGGCATGCAAAGATACACGCCGGAACCTGGGTTTCAGAAGGAGAGGAGACAAAGAGTTCAGTGTCATCAGCATAACAATGATATGAAAAACCATGAGCAGAGATAACAGAACCAAGTGACTTGGTATACAGGGAGAACAGGAGGGGGCCTAGCACCGAGCCCTGCAGGACAATGGTTGAGGGGGTGTGGGGAGAGGAGAGGATTATTTCCAGGCCACCTGGTAGGACCAGTCAGCCAGGTATGACTCAAACCATGCCAGTGCAGATTCTGAGATTCCCATCTCAGCAAGAGATGAGAGCAGGATTTGGTGGTCAACGGTGTCAAATGCAACTGATAGGTTGAGCAGGAGGAGGACAGAGCTGAGTGATTGTCTTTGCCAAGTGGAGAGCCTCAGTGACTGATGCAGAGCAGTCTCTGTGGAGTGACCTGCCTTGTGGAGTGACCTGCCTTGAAGCCTGATTGGTTGGGATCAAGCAGGTAATTATGTAGGAGATAGCGAGACAGTCTATTATATGCAGCCAGTTCTACAGTCTTGGATAGGAATGTGAGGAGAGAGAGATATGAGATGAGATGATTATACTTTATTAGTCCCTGCAGGGAAATTGGTTTGCCAGTAGCAGCATCAGACATTAAGACTTAGACAAACATAGAACAAGGACAGCATAAAAGCTCAAAGTCCAGTCAATTAAAACGTGCAATGAAAGACATCTGGTTATTATATAAAAAAACTCAAATCACAGGACTATTCCATCTTGTCCCCTCATCTAGTCTGATTAAAACAGCATATGGCTGAAGGCAGAAATAACCATTTAAACCTCTCAGTGGAACACCTGGGGGCGATGAGTCGACCACTAAAGGTGCTGATATGCCGTGCCAAGACAGGGTGGAGTGGATGCAAACAGTTCTGCATAATGCCTTTCGTTTTTTCTCCAGCCTACCCTGTACTCTGACCTCCAAAGGGGCCAGTGCCACACCAATAGAGGAGCTTGCCCTCTTCACCAGTCTGTTGATGCATGCTGTGTCCCTCTTACTTATGTTCCCCGCCCCCCAGACAGCTGCAAAAAACAGCACTTGCCACAATGCTGTCATAAAACATCATTTTTTTGCAGACATTAAACCCTTCAATTTCCTTTGGAAATTGTACTTTTTTGTACAGGGCATCGGCGTTCAATGTCCAGTCCAGTTTGTCATCTAGGTGCACACCCTGGTACCTGTAAGAGCACACCATCTCCACATCAGTACCCTGGATGCAAACAGGCACCATTCTCTCCTTCCTCCTAAAATTACATTACATTAAAATCAATGTCAAGTTCCTTCATTTTGCTCACGTTTAAAAGCAGAGCATTTTCCTTACTCCAGGACACAAACTCTGTGATCACCTTCCTGTACTCCCTGACATCTCCAGCAGTAATCACAAACAAAACAATGTACCCGATATTAACGTAGGGCTACAGGTTAGATAGAACATTGATAGACAATTATGCTCCTCCTATCCGAATGCCAAGGTCCTCGATCCCTCACTACTAGGGCAAAAGGAAAAGTAGTGGGTCTTCCAGGAAGCTGCTCCTCTTCTGAAAACACGGTCTATCCAACCACAACACACTAACAAGGCACAAGACATGCAACACCGTACAAATAGAAGATAAGGCATTGAAAGTCTACAGTCTAATGCAATCTGGAGCCATAGCTGGAACCAATGAGCTGGGACCAAGGAGCTTGAACTGCAAACCGGAGTAGTCCAACTTTTATGCTCCAGGGACGATCAGGTTCTCAGGTGTGCACAGGTGTCATCAATTAATCCGGCTCCACCTATAGCATATGTACTCCACAGGACACTGGAATTATTCGGAGTGCGTAACACCCCACTCATAAGACAACAAAAACAAACAAAAAACATGGCAATCACTTTCCCCACATACCAGGGGTCAGTCTCACGAAGAAAGGTCAACATAGTCAGGGCATCTTTGCGTTAGCTGGCTACACAAAGCCTAACAAAGGCAATTACTGTGACGATCTGGACAAGGACCCAAACGCAGACCAGGATATAGCAGAAAGAGAACGTTGATTTAATCAGTCCAAGTTCAAAGCCAGTAATCAGAATCCGAGAAAGTACAAAACCAAAATCCAAAAAAGTAGTCGAGGGGCAGTCAAACAGGCAGAAGGGCAAACAAATCAGAATCGGCGGGCAAAACTCGAAGTCAAACAAAGGGTATCTCGGAAATCTCAAAATAACACAGGCTTACTGACAATCGGCACTGGGAAACTTGATCAACGTTCTGACAAAGTCAGAGTGCCATCTAGGGGCTTAAATACAAACAGGGAAGATAACACAAGAGGAATCAGGTGTGACTGGGACGGGAAAGGGACGAGAAAACAGATGAGAACAATGAGGACCACTAATACAATAACAAGGGGAGACAAAAGACACGGACTGGAAAGCACATGTTTAATAACATATTTTATATTTAAAGTCACATGGGCATTGTAATTTAATCAATGATGCAAGCTTGCAATGATGACACTGTGCATCTTACTGTTTGCTCACAAAAAGGTCATTTTAAATACGTACGTAGCTTTACACTCATCCCACTTACATACAATGGCCAATTGAAACCATTTAGTTATTTGTAACTTTTCTGTGTCCATGGCGGTGGGGTAAGATCCCTTTTGCAAGACTGACTGGCTAAAAAGCCTTGCTTTTAATATTTGATCAGGAATTTTGAAGTGAATTCTTACCATCATCTCCACATCCGCCAAGGACCTTGGGAAAAGGCGGTATATCCTTTGGAATGGTATAAGCTGGATATGCTGAAAATAATTGTTTCGCTTTTTTTTCTGCTGTTTTGTCTTTATTTTTGTAATATGCAAGTAATTGTAATGTTATTCCAGTGAATAACCTGAAATCGTACAAAGGTAAGCAGTAAACTGCCAGAGGTTAAAAAATAAAGTTTAGGTTGCAAAAAACAAACATTAATCACTTCAGTAGCAGTGTAATAATGCTATAAACATATTGGGATAACATCTGATAAGGTTTGAATAGAAATTATTGTTTTTGTCTCATTTGATGCACCACATTTTTGTTCCACAGGTGAGTCTGATACAGTAGCTGCTTGCACAAAAAGTAGAGTTGATCACATTATTGACTGCTTTACTCAAAATTGTGTGGGCTTAAAAATCCTGGTAGAAAATCCACTGTTGAACTGATAATTAATAACATCATTTGACGGACTTCATAGGACTAAGGTAGAAATGAAGAACAAAATTGACATTTTGAGATTATTGAGATCATTAAACGCAGGTGTATGTGGTTTCCAGGAGATGGCAGTGTCGTTCATATCTAGGGTCTGATGGGCGGGTATATGAGATCATATTACCAATGTTTCAGTCATCTTCTGTCTTAGATGACAAAGCATATCATAGCATGTCATTTAAGAAACAAAACAACTATTTGCTCAACAATGCATTTCACACTTTCTTCTGTTGCTGTCACAACTCCCCCTTTGTTTAGTAGATCAAGAACTTTGTATCAACAAAAGCTGTCAAGCAAATGGCTTTGGGCCCTCCATCATGGAAATGTGGTTTCTTCCTAACATGCAGTGGATATAAAAAGTATTCACCCCCTTGGCATTTTTCACATTTTATTTTCTTTCTTCATGGAATCAAAATGGATTTAATTGGGATTTCTTGCCACCGATCAACACAAAATACTCTATAAGGTCAAATAAAAATGACACCTCTAAAGTTTTTAAATTTGTAATTAATTTGTAATTAATTAACAGCTTCCATAAATGTGATGCAGAGCATCCTAAACGCCATTGGTTGATCTGACCATGAAGTTGCTAAGTTGACAGTGCTGCTCTTCATGTTGCCAGACAGATCCTGTCTTTTTGGTGACTGACAGCTGCGGTGACATGCTGTGGATCGGTGTTTTGGATAAGGGGGCAATGTTTTCATCAGGGAGATAAAGGGCTGTCTAAAAATAAAGCACAATAAACCATCACATTTGGGCATGACAGCAGCACCCTCAGACATCCTCAGGTAAAGCCTGTCTGCTATTTTAGGCCAGCTTGTATCAGGATGCACTAAGACAGTGTCGCTGTGCTCATACAAGGAGCCTGAGACAGAATGGATAGAACTCTGTGACTGGAACTAATATGAAATGTTAATCTTGGCAAACTCTTTTTACAGTGATTTATTGCCAGATAGACAGACAAAAAAAACGTATCTTCTACAAAACAACAACTTTTCTGACCCAGTTAATGCCATACTCCAGCAACATATACATTAATGTACGTATATACTGTATGTTGCTGGTATGTGAGTTTATGTATGTGTTGTACTATGAATTTGTTATATTGAGAAGTGACATGTAAATAAATAAAACATACTTACTTCCTTTTAAAAATAAATATTTGAATATATTATATTATATATTATATATTGTGGTGCGGGGAACAGGGACCCCACCCCCTCCCGCGTATGCAGGAAGGAAACCTGCGCTGCCACACTCCCCAACCTGAAGCACCTGCAGCACCAAGGACAGCGCCGGCATCCTCCCCCTACGCTCCACCATGGACAGCGCCACAAGGGCCAATTATTGAATAATGAGACAGACCTATTTCAGCCAGCCAGCTGCAGTGGGTTGAGATAACGAGCTCCCTTCCTATAAAAGCACTGGCACTGGCCCTCATGGAGTCTAACTGCTCCAAGCACTAACTCCGTGATCCGTTTCAGAGTTGGGTTAAAAGCTGAACTCCCGCGGCCAAACCACAGACCCTAGCGAGGCACCTTCCTAACCCCCTCCCATGCACTTCACTGTCTCCCCCACCCACGGACCCTTTGTGCACCACCACGCTAAACACTTTTGTTTGGACACTTCTACCTTTTCAGTTTTCCCCTGTTGTTAATAAACCATTCGATTTTCTGCCTTTCCTTGTCTGCACCCTGCCTCCATGGCTGCTGTACCTGGCCACACCGCAATATACATTTCAAATATTACATTTGTGCACAATGCTATCACATTTGGAGACATTTTAATGTACAGCACTGTACATTGTTCCTAAGATGCACTACCAGCTATAACCACAGGAGAGCACTCATAACACACACATTATTATGCATTTGCTCATCCAGGGCTTACGGCACATAACAGTTTAACATATTATTCACTTATACCACCAGATATTTACTGAAAACATTCAAATTAAGTATCTTAGTGAAAGGTACACTGACATTGCCTAATTTTGAAACTGCAGCTTTGTCAAGATACTTAATCCTTGGATGGACAGTGAACTTGACCCCCCCAAGACTGTACACACCGCATTGCAATGTAGTAGGTGTGCTTTATTTACAAGGGCCTACTATATTATTCATTTTGTGGTGGCATGGCTCTTTTTCATTACCTCACATCTTCGCATTGCTTCAGTGATGACCTTTAGTAGGTGGGAGCTTCCTAGTGTTAAAGCAACACGAATCCACAAATTAAATATATAGTCAATCTGTTTTATACCCAACAAAATTAATGGGTATAGAACTCTCCATTAATTTGATCACTGAATATCGCATACGCCTATCTCTGAATGAATTCAAAGATATTGCGTATCTGATTTGAGGCTCCTGGCAACAATTCAGCCTTTTGTACAATCTCAAAATGAATGCTGTTCGGGGCTGGCATTTATGTTTTCATGCGGATATTATTATTTCAAAAGTTTTATTTTGTGACAGTGATCCCTTCAACAGTGCTCCCCAGTGCCTCCAGTTTCCCAGCATGCTGTGAGGCTGTTCAATCCAGAGAGACAAAGATGGTGAAATGCATTCTGGGGTTTGTATGAGGTTTAGGTTGGCTGGTTATGGGACCTTGAAAGTATTGCATTGCTTAATTTAAAAAAGGTTGCCAGCGTGGACTCATACTTTAGTAAAAAGAACAACACACACATTTAGAAAACTGCAGTTTAATTTTTACTTTACTAACTGTTACACCTACCACATTAACCCTTTGGATGCTAATTTGCATTGAGTGCATAAGACAGATGCTACAAACAGCATATGCAGAGGATGCCTGTTCTAAGGATATCTTTGAGAAGATAAAGGGGAACAATCAAGCAATAAAACAAGACACACAACCTTAATTATTTATAGCACTGCAAGAATGGCTGTCTACAATATAAAGCAAACGTTACAATAGATAACCTGTGAATGGCACTGTGATGACGGAGATAAGAGCCTGCAGGAGGCGGGATATTTATATACGGAAAGGTCAGACCTGCTGTTAAGCCTCACACTCGGCAGGCCAATTGTTTCGCAGCTGACTTCATTTCCCTGGCTACAAGGCTGGGCTGGATGTCCATGGGGTCTGACCGGAAGCCTGACAAGGTCAGTATAAGATGGAGGGTCAAGGAAGAGCTGAGAGCAACATCTCTCCTCCACGCCACTGAATTCATCATCGCGTCCTGAGGAAAGCAAAACATTGGTAAAAATCATCAGGGAATCAGTAATCATCGGTAAAACCAATTGATTGTTTAATTCCTCGACCCGGTGTGAACGTAACAGGGCTTAAAGAAGCGGGCAGCTCTGCGGAAGCTCTGTGGTTTGCAGTCCCTCACTGGGAGAGGGAGAGAGGAGTGAGCGACAGGGTTTCGTCAGTGACACACACTCGCGCACGGGAGATAGCGACAAGCCGGAAACAACCCCGGACAGGCCGTTGAGTCCGGGCATTTTGAGACACCCCTAGTCCCAGTCCCACCACCTCAACCTCCAACTCCAATGGGTTGAGGGGTAAACAAACAGGATTGCAAAATACACTATATCGGCACACCCACGGTTACAAAAACATAGACAAACTTTTAGAGATGGAGGCTATACCTACACAGCAATGCTCCAAATTTGGGAGCGGCAAAAGGTTACCCCCCCCCCCACCACACCTCTCTCATTGCTTTTGCATGACACACATACTGTGAGCCTATGGACTCTGAGAATTTGGACGGTGTGACGCTTGGATACTGATCAAAGTGGCTCAGGAGACACGGCATGCGCCCCTGAGACGTGTGTTTGATACGCTAAATATTCACCATTCTTCACCCAGTGCAGCTGCCCTCTCTCCCTAACTCCTCCGTGCTGGAGGCTGAGGGCTGACCTGGTCCTCACGATCTCCTCGCTAGCTGCTCTCCTGCCTTCCTCTGCCTTCTCTACTGATTGATAGCATAACCAGCCGCCCTTGCCCTGTAACGACAACGGCACAGACCGCTCTGTGTGTAAGACTAAAGATAAGGTCGCCTCCCCTTTTTCCTAGGATCTTGTCACACAGAACAGACCAGTTTAGGTCAACTGCAGAACACAGGGCAGCACATCACAGCACAGAGCTCGTCTGCTTCTGCTTCCCACAGTATGCGTTCCAAGTTCCAATCACATGAATAACTCCATGTCATTCTGATCAACCTCTAGCATACACATGCCTTTAATCTCCAGATAAACAGGAACACAGTGTAAAGCAATATATAGAAGAAGACAATGGGTATGACCTCATAGTTTTAACAGAGTAGTAAGACATTTGGACATCTTTCCTCTAAAGCAGGGGTGGGCAAGGAGGGCTGTATCCATTTCTGGATTTCATGCCAACTTCTGCTCTTAATGATTTAATTAGCCCAATAATTTACGTGATCTGGCATTTTAACAAAATATATTGATAAGCCCATGAATGACAGCTGAAGACTGTTCTTGTGTTCCCACATGAAACATGTTACTTTGGTCTAATCTGCAACTGAACCAGCATTGGTGTATCCAACTAATTAGCTAATTGAGCCAGGGTAATTGGTAGAAACCAAAACATGCATACACACTGGCCCTCCAGGACCAGAATTTCCCACCCCTGCTCTAAAATGATCTTCAAAGATAGCTGCTATGCCATCCAAACAGATTCGCCCCATAGGGGTAGACTGAAATTTGCCTAATAAGGGAAATAACTTTCAAGACATGGGCTATTTCTGCTATTTATTGACACCATGAGTTACCTCTGCACCCCCAGAATGACATGACTAATGTGTATAATGTTAGGCACAACACGTTCTAAACCCACAGAATGCTGAGGGCTTAGCTCGCACGTGGATATGAATCCCAAATGTATTTCACTCAATGGTGTTTGTTCCTCGTTTCTAATGTTGAATGTGGTCAAACCGACGTGTCATAATTGGAGTATAAAGACACACAAAGCTCAAAGCTGAAGGTGTCAGTGCGCTCATGATCGTTCACACTGCACTGATGCGTTCATCATTTCGCTGATATTTACAAGGCCAAGCCTTTCTCAACTGCAGCCGAGGTCACAATCTCTGACGCTGTGATATATTTGGATGCTTGAAAACATGAAATGGATTTCTATCACAGTGCACATCAAACAGCGAGTTGTCAGAGAGAGAAAGAGAAAAGAAGCACATGCATCAGAATGGAAATCCGACAGCATCGAGAGCTAAATTAAAATTACAATCATAATATGTACGTGTATACTGCAAGTAGTCAATGTAAACCATGGCCTGGCATTGAAAACACATGAACTCTAGCTTTTGAGTAGTGTGTCCAGCTAAAACACTGCTATGGTCTGTAATCTTTCTATGGCCCGGGAGAACCACAGAGCGACACACAACTGGCTGCAGCATTGCCCAGGGAGCGAAGGTTTCAGCTGGTAGGGAATCTCCCACCTCATTGGATAAGAGTGCCTTCTACGGTCAATTGAGCTCCTGCAGCCTGCCTGCAACAGCTGTGCAGGATGTGCTCTCCTCTAAGGCAATGGTTCCCAATCCTCTTCTTGGGGAACCCCCAGCTGGTCCATGCATTTGTTCAATTCCACCACTAGCACAACAAATCTGGCAGTGTAGTGTAATGGTTAGGGAGCTGGGCTTGTAACTCAGAGGTTGCAGGTTCAATTCCCGGGTGGGACACTGCTGTTGTACCCTTGAGCAAGGTACTTAACCTGAATTGCTTCAGTAAAATATCCAGCTGTGTAAATGGATTGCATGTAAGAGATGTAAACTGTGTAAGTCGCTCTGGATAAGAGCATCTGCTAAATGCCTAAAATGTAAATGTAAATGTAAATGTAAATGATTCAACTAATCAACGCTTGTTAAGTAGTTAAGGAGTTGAATGAGGTTGAGCAATTGAGTTGAAAACATGTGTTTATTTTGTCGTCATTTTTCCCCTTACATTTTTTTAAATGTATTTTTTTAAATTAATTTATTTCAGATTTTCTCCCAATTTGGTTGCCAATTAAACCCTCTATTTATTTCAATTCCCCACCCCTATGAGTCCGTCGCCCGTCCTCCGGGAGTGAGACACACATTCCTGGCGGAGTGTTCCCGCCTCTTCCGAGACAGGAATTCTTCCACAGACGCCTTAACCTTCTCCTCGACGGACTCGTGCCGGCTCTCCCTCCCCCGGAGCCGGACAGCCAAATGCCGCCTCCGATCGGGCTGACAACCAGGGCCGGTCTGGTAGAGACGCGGGTTTCGATCCGCATCCCTGACGGGCAGCGCACACCACTTCGAAGCGCGGTGCGTTAGACCGCTACGCCATCCGCCAGCCCCCCATACATTTATTTTAACACAATTGCTTGGCTCGTTGCAATGTGCTCTGTCATTTTCCACAAATGGTTTAGTGTCAGTGACCATGTGTCCACACTTTCAGTAATTAGGCCCCCACTGTTTCACCTGCCAGTCTATAACTGAATCAATTAAAAAATGCAAAAAGGAATCTAAAGGAATCATATGTCACTCATCACACATTACAGAAAACAAAAGCATTAGTTAATCTAACTGATTAAAAACCCTGGGGTGTGAATATGGGACAATTACTATTCATGGGATGCATCACTATTTCTGACATATGGCCATAAGAGGGTAAATCACCCCTCAATAGACAGGAAGTGTCTAATTAAGAACAATTAACAGCCCTTTGCAATTCTTGTAATTATGGTTGTAATGAAAACCTGCATACACAGTGGGTCCCCAGAACCGAGGTTGGGAACCACTGCTCAAGGGCAATGCACAACTCAGCTATTGGACTGTTGAGTGACAAGAAATGGTTGCTGGCTCATGTGAAGACAGGAGCGCCAGTTTGTGCTCTCCTGAATGGACATAGAATTTTGCACCTATAAAAAGTTTAAAAAAAATGTAATTAAATAAAAACATGAAACCTCACTTTGCTGGCCTGTTCTCCATCTAGTGGTTAAATTAGGTACTGCCATTGGGGGAGCCAGACTAATAGTGGGTCAGTGAGTGAATCAGTGAGGGACCTCTTCTGTTTCAAGGGCTGCTTGTTCCAGTCAGAGACAAAAAGCCCTGACTCAGAGTCCTCCTCCTGTCAGGGCTCAAGCAGGCAGCCATTATGGTTTTAATTATGGCCGTTGTTCATTCTCGTCAAGCTTGCTCATTAGCGTGCTCGCCAACTCTCCTCCTCTCTGTCCTTCCCCCCAGCCTCCCCGTATAAGCGTAGGTGCTGCTCACTCTCTCTTCTTTAACAAACAAGCTTGTTTACCATGCCAGTCACCCTCACTACACTGCAGTGGAGCTGAGCTCCAACCTTGTGGTGCCGAGGGAGCAGAGTGCAGTGGGGCGAGACGATCAGCCCTGGGGAACACTAACACAGAGAACAGAGCAGCCTACTGTACAACACAGTGTGTTTTCTCTCTCTCTCTCACTCGCATGCACGTACACACCGAGCAATATACTGTCCTACTGTTCAAAACGCTGGTTTCTCACACTGACACACACAGTACACACACAAAGCAGCTTACCGCGCTACTCGTCCTCTCGCATTCCCTTCCACATGCTGCTCTCTCTCTCTCTTTCTCTCACTCACACACACAATTTACTGCATAACTGTACAACTCCTCTCTGTCTCTCTCTCACACACACACAAGCTTACCTCTCTCTCTCTCTCACACACAGGAGCTTACTGCTCTCTCTCTTTCCCTCACAGACAACACATTAGTGTTTCCATATACATACATGCATACACATCAGTTCACTCCCTCTGTACATCACTCATTTTCACTCACAATTCACAGTCCATTCTGTCCTATTGTACAGATCTTATCCTCTCTCTCTCTCAATTCAATTCAATCCCATTCAAATTGCTTTATTGGCATGACAAGTTGACACTATTATTGCCAAAGCAAACGTTTACAGTGACAGTTATAACAATTACAGATATACATTTTCAGAGATAAAACAAAAATAAAAAATGTCAGACGTAACACACAACAAAGGGAACATTAATGAAAACATTATAAACTAATACTAACACTCAGGGCCGTGCACAGACATTTTGGGGGCCGGGGGCTCAAGCAAAAAAAAAAAAAGGGCACTCACCCCACCGACACTATTCCCACCCCGATGTTCTAATGAGTAATGATAAGATTCTAGATCAGCAGTCCTACTCTGACATGCTTGATACATAAGCCCCCTGAATTTGGGATTTCAAAACTTCCTTCTGTTTTCATGTTCTGTATCATTTTGTTACACTGCATATATTTTATAAATGAGACATATGGTACAACTACTGAACTAGTTTGATTTTACTAACATGTTTTTGGGCATCACACTGAGAGGAAAATAAACCAGTATTATATTATATTAAAAAATGCACGCACACACACTACTTAAACACACTCATATATTTATTACATCTATGCATATGGCTGAAAAACTGATCCAGGGTCAGGGAGGTGAGTAGTATTTTGCCTTTCATTGGAGACAGGTGTATTTGCCTGCTTCTTATTTCCCAATCAAAATGGATTGATTGATTGACTGATTGAAACTTTTATTTTAACAGGGAAACACACTGCTACATGCCCAAACAATAATACACTTTTAAACATCACGTTTTTAGAAAACTGGCTATAAAGAAAAGGAGGTGACTACACTAAACTAGCAAAACTATGCAAAACGTAACTACCTGCTTCAAAAATTCATTGCATATTTGTAAGTTGTCCTGCATGACGGAGATAACGTCGTTTTAATGATAATTAGACAAGCTTACTTGCTTGCGAGTACTGAGGCTGGTAATGACAAAATTACAGCGTGAAGGTGGGAAGTCTTACTGACCTACTTCATAGTTTTTTTTTAACGGATATATAACATAAAAAGTAAGTAAGTGTTGTTTAAACGTGGTTTCATATTTAAAACAGTGCCTACCTGAGTGATATCATTCACCGTAACCAAACTTACATGTAAATATTTTTACATTTTAAGCATTTAGCAGACGCTCTTATCCAGAGCGACTTACAAGATGTGCATTAATACATAGTAAGAACAATCATAGTTAGCGAACAAGATCAGTGCAGTAATACAGCAATAGACATCATTGCAGGCGTCTACGTATCATAACTGTAACACTGGGAAAGAAAAGGTTATTGTGTTTTTTTTTTTAATAGTGTAGAACAAGTAAACAGCCAGACAGATTGACTAGATGGATACTGTTCAGTGGTAGTGGAGTCTGAAGAGGTGGGTTTTGAGTCTCTTGCAGAAGATTGCAAGTGATTCCGCAGTCCTGACCGATTGCGGAAGGTCGTTCAACCAGCAAGGGATCAGGACAGAGAAGAGGCGAGAGTGCAAGGAGCGGCTGCCAGGCGCCCGGAGGGATGGGGCAGTCAGTTTGCCAGAGGAGGCGGAGCGGAGGTCTGGGAGGGGTGTAGGGAGTGATGAGTGACTGGAGGTATGGGGAGCAGTACCTCTGGCCGCTTGAAAAGCAAGCACCAGTGACTTGAATCTGATGCGTGCTGCGATGGGGAGCCAGTGCAGAGAGGAGAGTAGAGGGGTGACGTGGGTGAACTTCGGCTGGTTGAACACCAGGCGAGCGGCAGCGTTCTGGACGAGTTGCAGTGGTTTGATGGCACAGGCCGGAAGGCCTGCCAGCAAGGAATTGCAGTAGTCAAACGTGAGATCACCAGGGTGAGATCATCCTCTTGGGTGAGGAACGGTCGGATCCTCCGGATGTTGTGGAGGGAGAATTGGCAGGTCCGAGTGATCGCTGCAATATGGCTCGAGAAGCACAGCTGGTTGTCCAGGGTCACTCCAAGGCTCCTGGCAGACTGGGACGGAAACACTATGGAGCCTTCCACGGTGATTGACGCATTAATCGTCGGGTAGCCCTTCGCAGGGAGGAAGAGCAGCTCTGTCTTCCCCAGCTTCAGCTTCAGGTGGTGGGTGGACATCCATGCGGAGATGTCAGCCAGGCATGCAGAGATCCGTGCCGGGACCTGGGTATCAGATGGAGAGAAGGAGAGAAAGAGTTGAGTGTCATCGGCATAACAGTGATAGGAGAAACCATGAGCAGAAATAACAGAGCCAAGTGACTTGGTGTACAGAGAGAATAGGACGGGGCCTAGCACCGAGCCCTGCGGGACTCCGGTAGAGAGGGTGTGGGGAGAGGAGAGGGATCCTCTCCAGGCCACCTGGTAGGACGGGTCAGCCAGGTAGGACTCAAACCATGTCAACGCAGATCCAGAGATTCCCATCTCGGCGAGAGATGAGAGCAGGATCCGGTGGTCCACGGTGTTGAATGCCGCCGACAGGTCGAGGAGGAGGAGGACAGAGCTAAGGGAATGGGACTTAGCCCCGTGAAGAGCCTCAGTGACCGCAAGGAGAGCAGTCTCTGTGGAGTGGCCTGCTCTGAACCCAGATTGGTTGGGATCAAGCAGGTCGTTCTGTAAGAGATGAGCAGACAGTTGATTATAGACAGCCCACTCTAATGTTTTGGAAAGGAATGGGAGGAGAGAGACAGGTCGGTAGTTTGAGATGACAGCAGGATTCAGAGAGGGTTTTTGAGGAGCGCATTTGAGGGAAGAGGGGACAGAGCCAGAGGAAAGAGAGGAGTTAATGGCATTGGAGACAAAGGGGAGGATGTCCATAGCAATGGACTGGAAGAGGGGGGAAGGAATGGGATCAAGAGGGCAGGTGGTGGGACGGTGGGAGAGAACAAGTTGAAGGATGTCTGAGTCAGAAAGGGCGAGAAGGAGGACAGAGGGGTGGGAGGTTTAGGTAGCGAGATGGGTGAGAGAGAGGTTGGGGGGAAGGAGTTGCTCATGTCATCGACCTTCTCGTGAAAGAAGGATGCAAAGTCATCCACGGTTAGAGAGGAGGGGGTGGGGGAGGAGGAGGGGTGAGGAGAGAGGAAAACGTAGAGTAAAGTTTACGTGGATTGGAAACAGAAGATTGAATCTTAGAAAGGAAAATGCAGACTTAGCAGAGGAGAGGTTAGAGGAGAAGGAAGCCAGGAGTGTGTGGAAATCAGACAGAGCTACAGGGGATTTGGATTTTCTCCATTTCCTTTCTGCCGCTCGCAGTTTCAGTCAGTTAGCCCGAATGGAATCGGTTAGCCAGGGGGTGGGCGGTCGGAGACGAGCAGATTTAGTGGATAGAGGACAGAGTGAGTCAAAGGAGGAGGAGAGAGAGGAAAGTAGGGTGGATGATGCTTCCTCAGCAGGTAGCTGAGAGAAGGCATCAGTAGGGGGAAGGGAAGATAGAACAGTAGCTGACAGGGCAGCGGGGGAGAGAGAGCGGAGGTTGCGACGGACAAGGACAGTGGGAGCAGGTTTAGGCACAGAGGGGAGGGGAAGGGAAAAAGACAGAAAGCAATGGTCAGACACATGTAGAGGCAATACCGTAATGTTGGGTGAGGCGCAGTTCCTGGTGAAGACCAGGTCCAGTTGGTTACCGGCCTTGTGGGTGGATGGGGATTCAGCCAGGGTGAAGTCGAAGGACTGAAGCAGGGGGAGGAATGCAGAGGCCTGAGAGGTCTCCAGCGGCAGGTTTAAGTCACCGAGGAGTAAGACGGGGGTGCCATCCTCAGGGAAAGTGCTGAGTAAGGCATCCATCTCATCTAGGAAACTCCCCAGTGGACCTGGAGGGCGATAAAGAACAATGATGTGCAGTTTACATGGAACAGTGACAGTGACAGCATGAAATTCAAAGGAGGAGGGTGAGAAGTGAGGAAGAGGAACAATACCAAACCTCCACAGGGGGGAGATCAGTATACCTGTCCCTCCACCTCTACCTGAGGGTCGTGGAGTGTGGGAGAAAGTTTAGGCAGCGGAGAGAGCAGCAGGGGTGGCCGTGTTCGGAGGAGTGATCCACGTCTCCGTGAGCGCCAGGAACTGCAGGCAGAGTAGGGAGGCCTGGGCTGAGATGAAATCGGCCTTCTGGACAGCGGACTGGCAGTTCCATAGTCCGCCTGCTACCACCACGTCAACACCGGGAGATCTAGGAGGGAGGATGAGATTGGACAGATTACGGGTGTGGGTAGAATCTCTCCTTCTAGGTAATCTAGAAGAGGAGACATGGACTGGGATAGGGAGGTAGCATGCAGTGTTAGATGCAGAGGAGGAACAGGGAGATACAAGACTATGATACTTACCGTGCGGCGAGCACTCCCTAGCTGGCCCCCCTCAGTGGACTCCTGCAGGTAGACTCCAATGTCTTTGTCCGCCGAGTCTTTGGTGAGGCTAGGAAGGTGAGGCTGCCGCGAAAAGCTGCCGCTTTCCGCAACTATGGTTGCTTATATAGCCGAGTGATGCTAGGCACTACCTGACAACAATACAGACTAATTAACAAGTCACAGGTTCCTCCCACTACTCAAGGAACGCTCAACTACAGACACGGGCTGATATAATAAAACCGATTGAAAACAGCTAAGTACCAAACAACTTTGAAATAAAACTTCTAAGCAGCGATAGAAGCTAATAACCGCTGGACAACACAATACTAATTAAGATAACAAAGTAGCATTAAGTGCTACTTGCAACCAGTGAACAGGATACGAACGCAGAAGCTAAACACCAAATCTAACGCTGGATAACTTACACTTTCTAGCACGCAACGAGACGATTCCAACCGAGATACAATGCACACTTGGGCTGGGGATGCGGTGCTTTTCATAACAAGTTGTATTCGGAATGTCGGAAGATGCAATGTTTATTGATTGAGACAAAACCATTTGGAAGGCGGGGGGTTGGAGAGCGGAGTACTTTTGAAATTGATAAGGTGTATCTTTTCGTGGATACTACTATACATTTCCCTCTTTATATTTGACAGAATTTCAATAACAAATAAAGAAAAAATAAAATACAATTAACAACAGCCAAAAAAATGGCACTTTTTGACTCTGAGGGCAAAAGGGCAGGGCTCAAGCCCCCCTTGGGCCCTATCTGTGCACGTGCCTGCTAACACTCACACACACTCTCTAACACACATACACATAAATGCCAGCTCTGTTTGTGCACACCACATGGCAGCCACAGCCAGCTTGTGTAAGAGTACACAGTTCACAGCAAGAGTAATCACACAGCATGTCTGCCCTGGGAAGCACATTGCCTCCAGCCAGACTAAAACAGATTTTACACACAGATTTCAGTCTATACGCAAGTCGTCTGTGAATGGCTCAGGCGAATGGTGTACCGAAAGTGAGCGTGTGTGCATTTGTGTGCATGCATACACATTAAAGGAATTCAAATGTTACGTAGAGATGTACCTGTACATGTTTACCTACATATGTTAACCTTAGTGTCAATCTGTTCTAGCATGTGCAGCACGAGTGCTTTAGTATTGTGTGTATATGTGAATGATTGTACAATACTTACTCTTTTGTTTAAAAATTAAGAGGCCAATAAGGAGTTCTGTAGCAGGTCTGAGGCCAGCTCCTGTAGCACCTGCCAGTAAAAGCTATGATAACCTGAGACACTCCAAGGTTTCAAATCTATGGTGGAAAGAGGTGTATCCAGCTAAAACACTGGTTCTTTGTGCAGTAAGCTGAATCAAATCTGACTGCACCAGTGCCGACTGTTGCCGAGATTACCGCAGGGCGATGCGTTACTGACCACAGTGCCATCCAGGGAGAGTTTCAGTCAGCAGGGTAATACTCTCCTCATTGCTCAATAGTTACAGAAATAGAAATAGTGTAACATTTTTCAATAAGCAACAACAAAAAGATATATATTTTCCATCCAGCCACTGCTGAGGAAACGAGTGTGTCCATTTCAAAACCAAGCCCCACACTAGAGAATGTCATAGTTCCTCCACATTCTTGCCCTCTGATCTTGTGCTGTCAGCACTAAAAGCAAAATGAAATTCAGCTGACAGCCAGGGTCATCTGCAAGCACATCGGTCTCATTCTTCACCATCCATCTCAGTGGCAAGAATGACACAAGCATGCTATCATTTTTTTGCATTTTTCTTCTGCGCATTGGATAAATGAGTATTGTTTGTATTAAATATGTGTGGACAGAAAAAGCATTATATTCTGTTAAAATGGATGTTTATTTTTAAAAGTATTTAATTTAATAAACTTTTTTTTTTATCTGATATTTTGTTGCTCTTGTATGCACAAGATGGAAATGTAGAGCAGCTACATCTGGGGTCCTAGTACTCGTCTTTTCTTTTACAGAACATCTGTCAACATGATCTTTAACCTCTATGGATGAAATGTATGCAGGTATTCCGCGTGGTAGTTCTACGCAGGTTCTGTGTGGCTCAGTAGGTAGAGCATGGCGCTAACAATGCTTGGGTTGTGGGTTTGATTCCCACTGGGAAAATATATACTAGAAAATGTATGCATTCACTACTGTCTGCTAAATGGCGTACATTATAATATTATATAGGTATTCCTTGGTGTAAGAATAAATGTGTATTTTTTGAGATTGTATGTCTTTTTTTTTTTTTATACATTTACTTTTCAGATTTTACCCCGTTCTTCTCCCAATTTGGTAGCCAATTACCCGCTGTGCTTAGTTCACCCTAACCCTCCCTCATAGTTCGCTGCCGTAGTCCTGTGCCCGGCAGTGACAAGGGCAAATCGCTGCCTCCTCCGAGACAGCACTCGTCGTGCCGTCGACTGTACCCCAGAACCACTCCTGTGCGCAGTGAACTGTGTGTGCCCCCCCCCCTCCCTGGGGCGGACAGCCAATTGCCACCCCCGACCAGAGCCAACTCTGGCCGTGGCCCACTGCGGCCGGGGTTTGAATCCTGTTCAGGGGTGGCGATTGCCTGTCTGCCCCAGGGGGAGGGAAAGCCGGCACAAGCTCGCTGCACGCACAGAAAATGTCCCTGTGGGAAAAATGAACAGTGTCTCAAAGGAAGCAGTTCATTGTCAGCCCCAGGGTAGTGGCTAGTCCTGTAGTTTCTGGTGGCGGGCTCGTGGGGGGAGAAATAGAGGGCACAGTTGGTCACCAAATTCTGAAGGAAAAAAACCCCATGGAAAAATCTGAAATAAGAAAAAATAAAGGACACGACCTAACATTGTATTACTTGTCGGAGCAAATTGATCTCTGGCCAGAAAGACTAATGAACCATTACAGTGAAATTGTCAGGAAAATACAGTGAAAGTGCTCATTGGACACAATCGACTCAGTCACTCAAACCCATTCCTGTGCTTTTAACCCATCGACCCTGACCGTGACCCAAATCTTTAACATGATAAGAGCATGAGGAAAGATCAAGGTGTTAGTCCTGATTTTCGGGACAAAGTGCTCAGAGACAACTGTGTATCATTCAGGCCGTTTCTACATTTGTTTACCTAAACACCATTTTGCCATATGAGCAGTAGGACAGAAAAGTTTTTTCCAGCCAAAAAGAAATGCCTTAAAGCATTTCAGAATGTCATGGTAGCCCTACAATTTTTGTTACACAATGCACCACAATATAAAAACTGTCTTCCACCGACCTCCCCATACAAACGTCATTCTCACTCCAACCTTCCATCGAAAAAAACGCACGCGATTCAGACAAACATATCCTCCCACAAAATATTGCATGCATTTTTCTGCAACACAATGAAAGCCACAAGCAAAAACAAGCTTGAATGTTACAGTACAAACTTTTATTTCCTTTGGTGCTTTGCAAAACGTGTATCTTACAGGGTAATAAACTGGTACTAAGCAAGTGTTTAATACATACACTAAAATAAAATCAAACTATCATTAAATTAAAAATTAAAAATGCATCACTAATAAATTACAAAACATTGCAGTTACTATTCTGTGTTTAATAGAAGTGAGAAAAAAAGAGGCACACAGTAAAATAATTCTCTATACAGATGAAGCATCTCCAAGGAACAGTAAGTCGATTTTGACACATTTGGATGAGGACAATGACAATACTGAACTACAAGAGATGAGAAATGTCTGGAATGGTGGGGTATTGCAATGTGTGGCATCTACACTGTGGCTGTACAGACAGAACATCCCCCACTCACTGCCATGTTGATACGTACTTGAGAATGTCCTTAACTAACCCCAAACTTTCTTTTAAACGGAAAGGATGTATTAATTCTGAAGCCCCATTCACAATAACACGCCGAATGGTCATTGTGGAAAACCATAACAATTTAATTTGACTATCCATCCTCCATAATGACTAAATTACCTCTATCCCCATTGTTAGGCACTTGGACAGAACCTTTGCGTTCATACCCATTTAATTTGATGATTACGGACTACAGTACAACACCCCCAAAAGCCTATCATTGCTGGACAATTGCATGCACAGAATGATTCACAGCACTGGAGCCAACGGCCAATAAGACTGCTAAGGAGGACGTACAGTCAAGAGGTCATGGGGCACGAGCAGCATCTGCACAAACAAGCAATGCTGCGGTGTAATGTCGTCCCAAACGTTTCCAATCAGCATAATCCACCTGTGAACTCAAATGGAGCCTTTTGCCACACTATTAAAATGATCGTTCTAACACGGCTTTTAGCATCAAGGGTGCTATATTTCGATGATCCCTGTGCTTGCGTGAGTCTCCACTTAACCGTGATTGATCTTTAGATTTTTGTAAACTCTAAGATAAATACGTGCTAATGGGTTGAGGTCACCCGGGGACCGTCGAAGGGAAGGAAAACAAACGAGCCTTAATCCTTCGCGCCTGATCTCCTGGCACACGACTGTCAGGGAGAAATCGAGGCATTTCTTTTTAAAACGCGCTTTGTGTGGGCCAATTAAAAATAGATTCTGTGTTGTGCTATTCGATTTTGCAACACCTACGGTACGCTACTCTGTGGTGGGATGACGATCTTGATTTATAACCGCCAGCATTCTCGCCGCTTTCCGCGCACGGGCCGACTTGCCTCAGAGAAATTAAGCGGTGAAGGATTTGAGCCCGGCAGTGGAAGTCCGGCCCGAAGCAGCAGGCTGTTAACGAGCGGCTCTCTCGGCTGTCAGGTTCCACTTACCGAGGCCCGCAAAGCCCGCCGCTCCTTAGAGCTGCGCCGCAACGTGCGATTTCCCCACGGAAAGCAGCGATATCCATGCCAACGGATCCATGCCTCGATGGGGATGGTGGCTTTTCTCCCCAATTACATTTACGCATATATTGGGAATTACACACCACTGATATTGGACCCCTTTTTCCACAGCAGCCTCCAGTGGGAGGCGACACAGATGTAGCCAAGCTTCAATGCAATCTTCCCCTTTTTCTAATAGAAACATTAGGGTATTGGAGAATGGTCATCAAAAATATTACATTTTATCATCCTTAATATAAATATATACATTTATTTTTAATTGTCATATAAAAGCTACTTTTCATTACCTTTTCACAGCAAATATATATACTTTCCCAGACATCACCTTGCCCAAAACGATTTTTCTTGAGTCTGAAAGCCTGACTCACAATAAGGCTATTTACACTCCTGAAGGACCAGAGACACCAGCTGGAGCGTTGGTAGTTTGGGGCAGTCCCAAGGTCCCCGAATCCCCAGCTCCGGTCCTCATCTATGGCAGGCTGGCGATGTCCCGCTTGGGCGGGGGGCCACCCGGCTTACAGCCACTCCCATTAGCCTTGTCCTCGAAGATCATCACCCTGGAACACATAGAGGGAAGGTGAGGGGTGACCAGGACTGGCAATGAAAGAGTGCTACATGACACCATGCTCCAGCAACACAGAGTGGAAGTAGAGGGAGAGGGAGAGGGAGAGGCTTCCATACACTGGAGACTGGAGCAGGGCAATATGGATTATACAGCACTGGCTATAACTCTCAACTCTGAACCTAAGGAAGTCTTACAAAAACCCTATTCTTGGCCTCCAGCGTGGTCTAGTGGTTTCAACGTCCGACGCTGGCTACGGCAACCGGGGTTCGATTCCCCATCGTGTCAGAGTCGGCTCTGGCCGGGAGTGTCATCAGGGTGGCAATTGGCTGTCCGCCCAGGGAGTGGGGAGGGAAGCCGACACACAGTTGGCTGTACACAAGAGTGGTTCTGGGGTACCGGACTTACAGTCGACGGCACAACGAGTGCTGTCTCAGAGGAGGCAGCGCTTCGCCTTTGTCACTGCCGGTCACAGGACTACGGCAGCGAACTATGAGGGAGGGGATTGAACTAAGCACAGTGGGAGTAATTGGCTACCAAATTGGGAGAAAAACTAGGTAAAATCATTTAAAAGAAACATCCTTTGGCCTGAACAAATGTCAACATTTTTCTGTCAGAATTTCCAGAATTTATATACCGTTTGTCAGCAAACACGGGAAACCACAAACATTCATGTGATGTTAATGGAGGCGTAAAAAAAAAAAAAAAAAAAAAAAAAAAAAAGCATGCTGTACATATTTTAAGCCTGCTCAGATTCAGATTAGCCAATCAGGAGCTGTTAGCACAAAACCATACCTGCAGGGCTGGAAGCCTTTCAGCTTTTAATGCATTTACTTCCATGCTATGGTACGTTTTGATTAAGTTAGGCTTTCATCACGAGTCGGGTGTACATTTCTGAAGTGTTTATAGTCTTTCATAGTCTCTTGTGTCACATCTGGATTGGTGTGCATTATGAATGGATCCATACCAGTATCTGTCTAGTGTTTTTGATAAGAAGGGGTTTTGTCAGTTTGTTTGATAAGAGGAGGCTTTGGTTCAGCCACCAAGTGGGGTACATTACTTAAATATCTCCAACCTGTACCCAGGAGGCAAACAATTTTTGGATCAGTCAGGTCATTATCACATTCAAACACACACACACACACACACACACCATAGCCTACCCATAATAACCATCTCATAACCTCCGTACTACGCATCAGCACTGGTTTGAGACGAGACGAGACAATCGTCAAAAGCTTCACTTTCTTAAAAGACCTTACATCTGACGGGAGTGGTGTGGACGGAAGGAATCACACCTTCCTAAATCAGTGGACCGCTTTAAGTACGCTTAGGCCAGGAACGAAACAGGGTGAAATGAAATACAGTGGACATGTGCAGTGGGTGGACAGCAGCGACGACCCTCGACACACCAGCTCTGGGATGCCCTACAGCGTTAATGAGGGACACAGGACGCTGCTCCCCAGGTGTTCTCAAGCTCTATCCCTGAATGACAGTGAGAGGGCAGACACTTCTATTTAAAGCGAACGTCTCTGCTTTCCTTTTTTGGTTAACCTCTGCAAAGCCTCCATAAGCCCTTAAGAGCGTTGATCCCCCACAGATAAACTAGTGCCCAGCGAATTACGCTCCTTTCCGAAGGAGCTTGCTGAGCCAAACTCCTCTGTGGCAAAAACTTTTTCCCCCGCTCTATCTCAGTCTTCCCACCCTACTGTATGTAGGGTCCCACCTGCTGGCTAAACACACTCTAATCAGCCTCCTGTATGACAACCCCAGCAGGTCTAATGCCCCCTTGAGTGTTGGGAGATTTCTCTGATGTCCAGGATTATCTGGATGGCTAGGCTTGGTAATTGGTAACTCAGGATTTCCGGATTTCCTGTGACATAGCTTGCTTTTCACACCATTCCCTGACGACCTGCTGGCAATAATTAAAAGTTTTAAAGTACCCCACCCCCACATTCCTCTTGGCCTATCCTCTCCGGAGTGTTCCGCCCTCGCACAGTTGGTTACACTAAACCAAGGTTCAACACCACACTCTTGAAATTACATTCTTATCTTATCTGGTGTGACTTAACAGATTTATAACTGAATCATTCTTTAGGACCAGCTATAACTAACTGGTCCAAGATTGATTTGCAAACTTTGTGTTAAGTTCTTTGCAACTAAAACAGGATCTGGGTAGTCCTTGTGTGTATGTAATTAGTCGGTTCTCTGGCACTCGGTTGACAATCATGCAGACTACAGTCCTCCACAAACCCTTGTTTGTTATGACTGAATCAACTTTCCCCCCCCCCCCTGTAATTACAGCAACCTAATTGTCTCTCCAGTGAAAGGCTCAGTAGCAGAGTACCTTCAATTTTCCTTTTTCCCCCTCATGAGGGAGGGGAGAGAAAGAGAGACAGAGAGAGACAGAGAGAGACAGAGAGAGAGAGAGAGAGAGAGAAAGAGAGAGAGAAAGAGAGAGAGAGAGAGAGAGAAAGAGAAAGAGAAAGAGAGAGAGAGAGAGAGAGAGAGAGAGAGAGAGAGAGAGAGAGAGAGAGAGAGAGAGAGAGAGAGCGAAAGAGAAAGAGAAAGGAGAAAGAGAGAACCCTGCAGCAGATTCCAACTGCCAAGTTGGAGGGCATCCAAACTGATGCCAAACAGTAGAAACAAAACATTTTTTTTCTTCAATTCGCACACAAAGGAGGTTTAAGGCAGCAACGCATTCTTTCTCTCACAATACTGCGGAGCTGATGAATGAAGCCTTATCGAATGCAGTGAAAAAGAGGAATTGAATTTATGTGGGAAGAATGGAAACCCCTGAAGCTAGGATTATGTGAGTCCACTGCATGAAATCTAATATTAGGATTCTTCACTTGAATTCACAGCGCTAGCCTCTGCCATGCAGGATGACGGACTGAGGGCTGTGTGTGTTTGTGATCAGCAAGCTGTATACAGTTATCCTACATCAGCCCTTTTTGATCAAGATCAGCAAAATATACTCTTCATGTAAAATTGGCCCGCAAATACAACTTTGCACTGAAAATGCACTTTCTAAAATGTTCTCCTTGAAGATAAATAAGCTATGAATTTTTCAGCTCAGAACAAAATCCATAAATCCGGGCAAGACCAAAATCTATAATAATTTTACTTAAATACACTCTTCTGGTGTATTCAATGGGGCAGCAGTTTTCTGTCTGCTAAGGAGGCAACCATGAGTTTATGACATCAGAGTAGCACATCTTTTTTTGCAGACATGTCATGTCCCCATTAAAATATGAAAACAATGTATGTTCCTTCTTAATGTTCTGGAAGCACAAAAATGATTTCAAGTAGGTTACATCACTACATTAATCTCTTGCCAAATTGTCTATTCTCCAATATTTCTTGGACAGTTTGAGCTAACTGATCTTGGTGGAGTCACCCCACTGGTTTGGGTGAGGTCATCCTCACTCTGCCAAGTCAGCTGATAGGATGAGGAAGGACAGGGAGAAAGACAAAACAGGAAAAGTCACACATTTGCTTTGATGATTGATGCACTTGGGATTACATAAGGGGATTTGTCAGGTTTAGGGTCTCTGCAGCTTAGTCTGCATACGTCACTTCTGTCACTTTATAAAGCAGCAACCAAAGCTGGACACGATGATATTGGTCCTGGAGTGCCAGAGGTGTTTCTGTTTTTTGCTCCACCCAAACCCCCACCTACATAATTGAATGAATTATTAGGCTTACTTAATGCAGGTGACTATTCGCTGGAGGTGCTCTGCATTTCACCATTCAGATTCACAGTAATAATCAATCAAGTTTTGGAAACAACAAACAGGGGACCAGAGGCCACTCCGCGACCAGAGTTGTCTAACCCTGTTTTAGTGAACCAACTTGTGAAATGGACCCCGGTGGGAAAATGTCCTGGGATTTGGGTCTAAATTGTACATCAGTGTGTGGGCAGTGCCCGCTCTCGAGTCACAGTGGAAATGTAACACAGGGGCCGTGGAACTGATCCCCAAGTCCAGTACCCACGGTGACAGGCGGTGAGGCCACACGGTGAACATCACCCATCCTCACGCAGTCCCCGGCCCCTCATGCTGATGCTGCAGGGGATAAAGAGACACAGACACACAGGAGCGCACACACACAGACACAGACAGACAGACAGACAGGATCACGAACACACACAAACACAAGCGCGCACACGCACATGCACACACACAGTCTTTTCCCCCACACCCCTATACTCACAGCTTTAAAACGGCAGAGCGTTTGCCCAGCATCATCTTCACAAAGTCCCTGTAGTTTATGGTGTCGCTGCTTCCCCCTGTCACTTCGGAGATCATCTTCTTCATCTCCAGGTGAGTCTTCGGCACTCCAAGCTTCTCCATCATCCTCTTCAGGCCCATCATGTCTGAGACGCACACACGATCACACAAAACATCATGACACAGCAAAGCATTAATAACACTAACACAATTACTCCAGACAGTATTGCGTGTGTGTGTGTGTGTGTGTGTGTGTGTGTTTGTAACCATACACTTCACTTATTTCAGGTCCCTCACGGGAGACTATCACATTGTAAGGCTATCATGACTATCGTTGTGTAAGGTAACCTGTGAATTCTGCAGAATATCAAGGCAGCCTATTAACACCCATTCTTATATCTATATCTAATTTCACAAATTACCACAGCATTACCAGTTATTTGTGTGTTATTCTTTTGGGGATAATCATTTTTAAAATTTTTGGGATAATAATTATTTTGCCTGAAATTCCCCACAGCAAACTGATTTTGTTGCTAGCAGCAGCTGAAACACAGGAGGGATTTCATTATTCATCTTATCTTTTGATCACGTGATGCCTGGTGCTGAATCAAATAGTATTTTAATGTTATTTTTTTATTCAGGAAACTATGGGATATTATGTTGTTTTAATTGATTGACAAAGCTTTCCTGAATCTCTGACTCCATTTTGTCTTCACGGTAGTTGGCAAGAGGCATGAAATGCATCCAACTGTTCAGTTACACTTGAGTTACAGGATTCCTGGTGATTAACTAAAGGATATCATCAAAAGAATTCAAGATCAATTGCACTTGGTCTTGTTAATATTTCATGAGGTGAATGATGTTAAAGTGCAAGCCTCACTTAGATCAGGCCAGCATCATACAACTATGGACGCATTTAAAAATTGGTAATGGAGTTATGGACACCATAGGGGGAGGGGAAAAAAACTAAACAAAACACAAAAAAACAAAAAAACCATTTATTACTGTAATGTTTTTCCCATATTATTTATTGTATATTGTTACTTAATTTCAACACTCCTGTTCTAAAATATAGCATAACACTAGCCAGCTTGCTTGACAACTGTATTAGCTATCATATTAAATCAGTTTGCTAGAATACAGTAGCATCTTTAATGTAATTGAATTATTTTGGCATAATTTAGTTATTTTGGAGTTTGTTTTAAGCTATCCTACAAATGTTACAGGGCAGGGACATTGCAATGGTACAAACACACTGGCTTGAACCAAGTTTGGTGCACTCCTCCATCTTGTTGGTGTGTTAAGAATGAAAATGTATGGTACATGAGGTCTACTAGTCAATGGGAGGTCCTTATTCCTTGCTCTCACTGCTCAGTTCATAAAGGTGCCGATTCCTTTTTACATCGTCTCCACTCATCTATCACTGAAACGCTTATTAAAATGGGTCTAAAATCTACTTCCCAGCAATTTTGCTGTATCTCCTTTTCACGGAGATAGGAAATCAGATGACATAGCCATAAAAAAATTAGAATAATATCTTTGTTTTTGCATATTGATAAGCTGTTGAATTTGTTGTTAATTTAACAGTGAAGGGCGATCACCTACTCACCAATATCTCCCTGGTCGTTGAGGTCAAATTCTGCATATTTGTCTGGAAGAAAAAAAAAAAAGAGAATTCAAGTTCCCTGCCTCATAATAGACGGTGACTGCAGACTGTCCTCTAGGTCACGCACACGCTCAGTCACTCTGAGGACAGGATGAGCCTGCGGCTCCAGGGGAACCCCCTGGGACACCTGCCTCTGACAGATCACGCCAGCGCCAGTACAGGCTCACCTTAAGAGGTCAGACAGCGGCAGCCTGGGCAGAGCTCTGTGATGAAACGCTGACAATCCCGATCCCGAAATAACGGGGCGTGAGGTAAAGAACTGTTACACTGAGGAAAACGTTATGCCAGGAGCCAAACAAACCCTTGTGGAGTCAATAGGACAGTGGCACAGAGCCGCCCCCCCCCAGGTGAGCAGACGTCATGCGTGTGCAGGCAGAGCCAGCCGGGCCTGGCAGGCGGACAAAGGCAACGTTAATGAGGCTTCAAGGGCCACACCATACTGACTAGAGCCCTGGGTAACACGTGGACGAACGCTCTCTCATACATCTCTGCCCTCTGAGCATGGCGTGAAAAAACCTTTAGCGCAAACTGAAATTTAAACGTATCCACAGGCACGTGATGCATTTACCAAACAGCATAATTAAATTATTCAATTAATAAGTCATTATTCTGAAAGTGTGCACGTTCACGTTCATTTGTACCTCAGGAGAACACAAAGACTCCGTGCTAATCAGGATGCTGGGTAGCCCAACTAACCCTACGATTCACAGCAATATATTCATGGCAACTTCATAAAAACAAAACAAAATGCTCTTTCACGGAAGCAGTTGGAAGCTGTGGCTCCCATAGCAATGGGAAATGAAGGGGCTAAAACATCATTAGAATATAACAAAATTGTACTCCCTTAGGCCATTCAAAATTCATAAGATATTATACAAATATTATAATATAAATATTAATAACAAATATTACAAATGCAAATATTATGCAAACTGCTGGCT
Source organism: Aldrovandia affinis (assembly GCA_029706075.1). NCBI lineage: Eukaryota > Metazoa > Chordata > Actinopteri > Notacanthiformes > Halosauridae > Aldrovandia > Aldrovandia affinis. Next base: position 1,333,383 of record JAINUG010000053.1, on the reverse strand, counting down.
GAAACGAAGAGTTCCCTAAACAAAAATGAGACTATTTAGCATGAAAACTTTGAATTTATGACATCCATCATGTTGTCAGTTTAGCCAGCTAGTTAGAATTCTCAAGATTCATTTCAGATTTCCGAAATTGCCTCCATTCCCTAGACGTTCGTATCTCAGGGTTCCTACTGTGTTTCTCCTTTTCTGGCTCTGTATGTCACTTGGTAGCATATCAAAATCTCAACTTTAATAAAGACACAAAAGCCTTTCACACTGACAATTGATGCATGCATTTCAGTGGTGGAATAGTCGTTTTTATTCTGTGCCCCTTTGCCTTGTCTGTTGCTGTAAGAGACTGGGAGCTCAGTAGCTTCACGTGGCAGGTTTACACCTCTCCACTATAAGGCTGATAAAAGCAGTGCAGTTCGAGAATCTCTGGGTTCGGAGACTTGTAGCTCAGTGACCAGGACTTTTGAAGTAACCCTGCTCGTGACCCAGTCCAATTCCTATCTCTTTGTGTGACATCGCCATCACAGTGTTCAAGCCGAATTACAAACATTTTTTTAATATGGTGTCATTTTATCACGATGTTGTCTTGCGAGCACTTTATATCAGGTATATATTTTTGGAGCACTTCAGTGCAAGTCCAATGAAGTTTTTACAAACGTAAGTTTCCTTCCAAAACTCTGGTCTGGTTCCTGCGCATCTTACTTACTGTAGGCGCCGGTAATTTTTGACTGCAAAACAATAGAAGGTTTGTCAGCTCAGCACCACCACCTTCAAAATAAGTCGATGTACAGCCCCAGAGGCCAGTACAGCGCTGAAAGGACGGCTAGAGTCCTGGATGCACACAGGATGAAGGTTATGGCTTTAAAACTTGCGCAGGATTATACTGCTATTTCCGGCTGTTACTGACATCACTCAGTACAGAGGCTATTGTATTTCATTTGAATCATTCGTAAGTTTGCAGGGGTATATGATGTCTTTGTTATGCAAATGCAATCATAATGCGGCCAAAGAAGTGAAAGCACTCCACTCGTAAAATGCCATTTTTGGCATTTCCCCTTTCACAAATTCTCTTCTTAATTAAAAAGAATATATTTAAATCATTTGTCTGTATTAACCATAGATTGTTGCTGCCACATATCACATTGAGTTTACATTATTTTATGTTGCGCTCTTATGACGTTGCCTTAGTGGAGTCCCAAAAAACTATTCTCTTAAATTGCCAATCAGGAGACAACTAAATTCATTCTGCACATACCCATGTACAATATTGTAATATAGTCCTTGTATAATTCTCTATAATTTTGCTGTACTACCTATACATATATTTATATATTTATACTCACCTGTACTTATCTATACATAACTGCACTAGTCTGTATATAAATTATAGCAACCTAACTACCTTTATAGTATTTATTCAATACTGTGCCTGTTAGCATTATAACTTCTGCTATAGTACTGTATTGTAGCACTTACTGACATGTTTGCACTCTGGTTAGATACTAAACTTCTTTTCGCTGTACTGTACCTGTACTGTACAATGACAATAAATTTGAATCTAATCTAATCTAATCTAACTAAATTGCCTCCCTTCCATTCAGCTGCATCCATTTGCAGTGACTGGCAATCGAGTTGAATAATGCATTCGTAATTAGAATGCAATTGCCTCCGTAACTGTGGCACTTAAAAAGGCAAGTGGTGCTGAAGGCGGGATCAATGCGTGCACTGTATGGCACATTCAAACCCTGTGCGCTCAAAGAGAAATAAACATCTACGCACCGAGGACGCGACGCTCTGAATGTGCGCTCGCTGCCGTTTGAACCCATTCTATAGGAGATATTTCCTGGGCGTCTTTACTGAAACACAATGACCCGAGCGGGTTTCCAGGCTCTCTCTCTCTCTCTGTGTGTGCACAGTGGGGCTATTAAGATAGATCACTGGATTAACCCATGCCAGACCCCCCCTGTTACAATGGACAGACTGTTTACAGGCGGACTTGAGCTCTGTAACTGTGTCACCGTGTGAGCTGCCTGGGAACAATGCCAATGTTGTTAATGAACTCTGGGCTCTGGGCACAGGGCCCCCGAATTCCTCTCTGTCCTATCACAAGGAGGGCCTGTGTGTCCTCCGATCGCCTCCCCTCATTTGCCCAGGGGTGTCCCACCCACTGGCCCCTCCACTGAAAGAGCGCCTCTCCCTCATGAACAAACCATCAACGGCTTCCTGGGAAGGAGTGGGAGGGCCCAGAATTCTCCTCTCTCTCTCTCTCTCTCTCTCTGTGCTGTGGCCCAAAGAGTGGACCTTTTCAGGTGAGAACAACCAAGCAAGTTTATGAGACAAATAAAAGTCCATACAGCTGGAGTCGGGGGTTGAAAAGCAAGGGCGGCAAGGGCGGCTGCTTTTGGATTCTCGTCTACTCAACAGAGCAATGAGAAGCAAAGCCAATGAGGAATTTTGGATGCTGGAACGGAGTCACAACCTCCCCCTCCCGAGACCCAAGGCCTCGCCTTGTTTCAACAGCATTTATTTTTTTGAGGAATATCTGAAGAGAAAGAAAAAAAAATAACCCACATGTATGCAGCCACACATATGTCCAACATATTGTTTACATTCCTGTGTGTAGAAAAGCTGTAGGTTATGCCTATGCATCAGGATGAGGGGTATGCCTTAAACCTCAATGTGTATATATTTTTTTAAACACTAGATTTGAGCCTGGTAACCAGGAAAACCACATGTTCTCCCTAAGCCCTGGTTAACAAAATAAACAGGAAAAGCCACAGTGCATGTCCTGAAAATCTGACTTTTCTCAACATTCCTTTGGTCGACAGCAGCTGGTTTCCCCAACGCAGGCCCCCAAACTGACAGATAACCCCAGACGCACACAGGAAAGCAAGGGGAAGGGATGTTCAAATAAATTATTCAGTGCACAAGCTGGAACTAATACTACAAGAAATTATGATTTTAAATGATGCAAGCGTGGGGTGCACTCATTCCCACACACCCTGTGCCCCCACCACTACCATCATCACCCATATATGGACAGATGAGAACAGGACTGCTTTTCTCAGCTTGACATCTTGGTTTTGTATTCTCAACTTCTCATGCAAAGTAAACTCTTTGAAGGACCTATATAATAGCTTTCCTGAAGCATTATATTTGAATATTACCAGCACAAATAGAAGAGAGAGATGACATTCGAACCATTTCTACCCCAAACTGCCACAACGCCATATAAGGAAGTAAGCACGCCAAGGTATTCTAGAAGCACTGCTCTAAGCCTTTCAAGTGCAAATGTTACTTTTAAAGGAATCCAGCTTCTCGGCCAGGTCTTCCTCATCGCAGTACTTCTGGTCCTCAAGGTACTCCTGCAGAGACAGAGGGGAAACAAACACGCCAAGGTCAGATTTAATCTAAGATGACCTCACCCTGACCAGTGGCCTTCACCTCTCCACCGCGATGGGAAACAATATTCCTCCAAGGTCAAAACCCTGTTCCACTGCAATCTCCTGTTCGGTCATACTCCGCATTTCACGGCACAGACATATCTTCAAACAAAATGGTTAAAGTCCAGCAAAGGGGGAGGATTCCTTGGGCAAGTCCACCAGAATGGGGACAATCTGCTGAAACCCAATCTGCTTCCCTTTATCGAGCAGTGTGTAAATGAGCTCTGTTATCTGTGTCCTGCATCCCTGATGTGAGGGATCCTAGTCCTCCTTTTTAGGCCTAATTACCTTGTTTTTGTTGTTCTGTCCTGGGAGATTATTTTGATTGAGACCAAAATAAAGAAAGAAATAAAGAACACATGGTTTTTAATGAGAGGAAGAGTGACAGTCTCAAAATCTGGGGCAGTATGGAATAAAAGCACCAGGTGCCCCTGACAGTACCCATGGCGACCGAAAACACATCTGACACAGACAGCCAGCTGTGCAAGGGAGGGGGGGCGCAACACACCTCGGCTAATTTTCTAACCGTTGCCTCTCTCCCTATTCCCCTCAGCTGATATCTGACCCAGGATCGATGTCAGAGGTCAGTATTACAGGGAGGGGTTTGGAATTCCACCAGTGCCAATCCAACTGTCACAAATGCTGGAGAAACATTAACAGGCCACTCCGTTGTGTGTTGTAGGCTTGTACCAATCTTGAACATTTCTGCATGAGACTGTGGCTGTTATTACAGGGGGTGGGTAGGGGGCAGGGGTTAGGGTAACTGCTGCTATTTCTATAGCTTGCGAGCTTCACCTTTGGATACTTGTACTGGCAGTGTGGTGTAATGGTTAGGGAACTGGGCTTGTAGCCGAAAGGTTGCTGGTTCGATTCCCTGGTGAGACACTGCCATTGTGCCCTTGAGCAAGGTACTTAACCTGAATTGCTTAAGTAAAAAAAATCCAGCTGTATAAATGGATTGAATGTAAAGAAAATAAGAAAAGAAAAAAGTTAACTCCAAGTCGCTCTGGATAAGAGCGTCTGCTAAAATGCCTAAAATGTTAAATGTCATTGTCAACTAAGACAACAAGTAATAATTATTTATAAGGCAAAATATAATCAATACTACTATTTTTCCTTGCTCTGTTGCTGGTCTAAGATCAAGGGACTGGCTTGATGCAAATGTAATTGCCAGCTACCCAATATTCAAAAAGAAATCCATTACACAAATTAATTCTTAACGCGGTTTTGTATGCAATTTGTATGGATGTTTCAAACATTGCACAAGCAAGCTAGCCAGCAAACTACTGCTTGTACTCTATATTTTTGGGTCTTCTTCATGCTGCCCATTGCTAATCGAGGCAAAATGCCTTTCGCACTGTGAAATATTGATTTTACATGATGAGAATATCATTTTTCTTATTTGTTTCAGCTCTTCTCTAAGACCATAATATCTCTCCAGTTATGCCATCTTGTTTACCTGCAGTGTTAAGGTTTCTAGGTTAGTGTAACGTGACCACTTCAGAGTATAAACAACAATATTTATGCAAAGCAAGCACCGACATAAAAATAAGATAGTGCCGTTGCTTTCAGACGGGAAAGCTTGGCATTCTGGAACAGCAAATCTACAAGGCTAATCTAAGGATTAGAATACTTATGGATATCTGAGATTCAAAGCCTCACTCATCTGGGGAAGTGGACCAACACCATACTCACAAAATTGGCCACAATGGAATGCAACTGGATTATTTTCCCTATAAAAATCGCATATTCGTGTGGAGAGAATGTCACGCAGGTCCAACCTCTCCCGAAGCATTGGCATTATTGTGAAACCACTGGATCAGGGCCATGTGTGCTGGGTGTCCTGCCTAAGTTCATCCTGCTGCAGATTCCTCAGTTTATTAAAATCCTGAGCTGGCTCCTGAAGTGGTGGCGAGGGTGGTCAGCTAAATCCGTGGGAGATGAATACGACTCATGCATCTCCCAGGGCTTTCCTGCCCGCCCTCTCTCAGCCAGAAGTGAGTTGTGTTTCTGAGGGCGCCAGCGTGTGTATATACGCGTGCAAGTACGCGTGCTGGTGTCTGTGTGTGTAAGGGTGAGAGAATGTGTGTACAGTAGGTGCATGGGTGTGTGAAAGAACCGCAACAGAGAGGGGAGCCTTCCACACTGAAACAGAACAGACTGAAAGGTACTGTAAACATGGGGATAGAACCTACTGCCTACAGATATCAAAAGCACATTCTGCCAACTGCGGAAAGGTCAAACCAAGCTAGGATACAGGTGAACTGCTACTTTAACAAATAGTTCATATGCGAATACAGCTTCATTCCATGATGGTAAAAACTGGCTGTATTGATATTATTGTGGAGATTAATCATATTCCACAATGGCAACACAAAATATTAAGATATTGTGCCACTTGTATCTCAACCAAGTAGTCCACAGAAAGAGTGGGGAAATGTATAACTGTCCTGGAAGTGATTGTAAAAGTTCTGTTTTTTTCTCTGTATTTCACCTCCACTGTAAATTAGACACAACAAGAGTGTCGATTGTCAGGCAAACTGTGGTGAAAAATAATCATACAGAAACACACAGTATTACCCTGGGTTGGATGGAGTCAATCAACTTTAAGCCTCCTGCTACAAATACATGAAGAACTTGGATATAGTTTATGGGGTAGAACCAACAGGCATTAAAAGGTTTAAATTATTATTATTATTATTATTTTTAAGTAGCAGTACCATATTTTTGCACATGGGTTACCCTTGCGTTTAATTTCTTCCAGTCTCCTTGTTTGCCTCCTCTACTCACGGCACCCTTTGATTTTGCTTTGTGTGAGGCCGGTATAGTGGTAAACACATTCATTCCAAAGATAAAATTCTTGCTGTGACCTTCATATGCCTCTCCGGCTGTGTTAGGCTAATTTTAAGAGACTGCGAAATGAACACAGACTCCCTCACCTTACGCGGAGGCAAAAAAAAACCTCACTCCAATCTATTTACAACTATTTAAAAGGGTTTAAGTAATTTATTTGCTGAACAGATTATCCTACGTTATTTAGGGTGACATTAACAGTTTACTAGGGGTCAGCTAGGGTAGGTTTCAGGTCCACGTCACCATACAACCCAACGTAGGCCTAATTAAATTGACCGGTGTGAAAGGAACAAGGGGTCATATTATCCCCTTTACTGTACCGCATTTGCGGTGATTTGCTGACCACCATGTTACGTCATGTCTTAAAATCTGTGTTGCTGACACAATGTAATCGGCCTGACCTGACTAATAATGAGAACCGGGGAAAGCACAAAACATGCAGATGCAACTCAATATGTCCACTGTAACAACTCCACTAGTTGCTTTATAGCTTCAAGCATGAAATGCTGATTTTTGGAAGAAGAAAAAAAAAGAGTGAAATATGCTTATGGGAGGCATGATTTATTGGTCCATCACTACTGTTTGTAAACATTTTTAAGTCTATAATTCATTACATAGTTGAGGCTTTTTTCATAGTGGTGCGCCATAGTACGTTTACAATCACATTGTCTTAAAATGCACTGCTGCCTCTCCTATGATAGTAGGCTATTGTTCATCAGACATATATAGTACTGCTCCACAGTGAGCATGTTTTATAGTACAGACTATTCCCACATGCCCTCTCACTGCGACCTCATTTTCTCAGCACTTCTGCCTTTTCATGATTCATGAGACCGAATGGTACAGGCGCTGGCCACCTTGTCAGACAGCCAGCTCAGGCTGAGCACAGATCTACAAGGAGCTAAACGGTGGGAGAGGGTCTCAAATGGCTCGCCACAGAACCACTCCGCACAATGGTCTCATTCTTCCGTCGGCCACCTGTTCCCCGTCTGTGCACAGGGAGATGGCCGGCTCCCTTAAGGCTCTGGCCGGCACAGTCAAAGGACTAGGGGCATTTCAAGGACTCACAGGGATCTCCCTTTCATGTGGAGAATGTAAACTGGGTCAGGCCCGGAGGGGTGGGATACACGCTGTTCACTATGCTGGCTGGCTCGCTAGCTCTGCTTTACAAATGGCTTGCAACGCTACCTAGCTAACAACCTAGATGTGTTTCTGGTCCGGTCAATGCGTGCTCCCTTTCAAGGCTCCATGGAGCAGAGAGGACAGTTGAGACACAGACAGGCATGCAACAAGTTGCCGGCTCCTACAACTAGCCAGCCAGTGATGGAATGATTCCCAACTGAATGGAAGTTGGCTAATAGCTAATGTTCAATCATAGCTGAACCTGTCACTGAATTATGTTCAACTGTTCGCATAACAAGACCCCATCGAACCAAATAGATGAACAACGAAAATGTATTAAATAGTCTAGACAATAACTCAGATGGTAGGGTGTAATTTATAGACACGTCGCTAGTTAGCCGCTTGCTAGTTAGCCAGTCTAAATGATACAGCGGCGTGGCTATGAAACGGCAACGAGAAAGCTGGCTAGCGACACAGCGAAGGTTAGCAACTCAATTACCACGGTTAGCCAACAAGCTAGCGTTCATATCGTTAGGTTACCACACTAGCAAATACTAAGTGAGCATCCCAACATACCTTGTTGATTTCTTCCAGTCTGTCTCTTTGTTGGGATTTTAAGAATCCAAACGTTTTCCCACCTGCAAAGAAACATAGTCCATTAAAAGCGCCAAAAATGCCATTTGAAATAGCATACAACGTCTGCCCTGGAGCTCGTCAGCAAACACTGCCACGGAATTCACAGTATTAACGTTAGCTGGCTTAGCTCATTAGCTGTACAATTTCGGTAATTTTGTCGTTTTAAATTACCTTGTAGATTCTGATTCGAAGGCATCTCTGGGTAATTTAGCTAAATAAATTCGAGCTGACAGAAAAGGACAAATTGAGCAAACGTTGTCTCCGCACTCTTCTTCTGGACAGTAGTACACGGGGTACTGCAAGGCAGCGCACAGTTCAGCCAGGGGACGGACACACTGATGCTCCGCGGCGAGCGCAAGATCCCTCACTATCCCCCCAAATGGTGTAACAAGGAACTACAGCACAAATCGCACCTCACCGATTTGACAGGGCAAACATAACAGTTGGGATAGTGTTATCCCATACAAAAAGATTTGCAGTTTCTCAAAATGTTACGAATACTTGTCTATGTTTATAGCAGCCAATAATCATACCGGCCTCACATTATGCAAATATTTTGGGACGACATCTTTTTCGTGATTGTCTTCAAATTAATATATTGTCTGCAGCATAATTTGCATTATTTTGAGTAGATACCCTAACCGTGCATTTTACAGGGCCACAGGTCGAAGCTCTTGCCATTTCACATTCATTATTACAGAGTATTTTCTCTGTGCTCACACACCAGCCAGCATTATCTATTGGTCTTTTAGTTTTAAGCAAATACATCGATAATTCATTTTCTTCTCTCATTCCTGCTCCCACTTTGCAGTTTATGTCATTGTTATACTTATTGGAGACCCTTTTAAAATCTAGTTTTTCTCATTACTGCCAGCCACAATGTCCCCTTAACTCCCTCCCATCATTTGAAGTCATCGTTCTTTTTTGTCATATCATAGATGTTATTGATAGGCTATGTTACTTCAAAGTTTAGTTTTTGTATAACTTATCAGTGGAGGTGTTCGCACACCTAGTACAGTAAACTACAGGTGCCTGGAGAGGAGACGTTGAATATGTTGAAGAATGGTGCCGCACACTGTGTCTCAAAATTCACAGAACAAAAAACAGAAAAGCGAACGCTTTGGTCAGCAAAGCGTCAACGCAGTGTGTGGGGGTATTCATCATCATGTTTTTTTAAATAACTAAAATGATTTCACATGAATTGATTTCACATGAATTGATTTTTTTGTGGTCTTACCCTCAGAGTAGTGGGTTTTAGTTTGCCTTTTCTTTTCTGTATATTTTATTTATTTTTGACTGTCCCGGAAAGTGGGGATAACATGTCCGTCAGCCTGCCAGAACACCTTTTCTTCAATTTTGTCCATCCACTGGACAAAAAAATAAATCACAAATTGATATTATCCTAAATAACTTCCAGTGGGGAGGAGGGTGGGTGGACCTGGGAAGATGGCCACACCTGCCACAGTTATCAAATATTCAATTTCCCTTCTGTGGGCTGAGCTAACAAACTGCTGCAGAAATGCAGTCAATCCTTAGTCTTTACTGAAGAAATGTAATTTGGCACAAGAGTTTTCCAGGCAATTCCCCATGAAACATGCATGCACCTTGGCTGTTGCTGGAAACATTCTAACCACAGTGCATTGAAACCACCGTTTAAACACCAGTCTAACCAAAATGCACTTTCTTCTACAATGAATGACTGACAAATTTCAGCAAGTATTTATTTGTCCGATTCTTGCATGTTATCTGTTATTTTAGTATAAATTAATTATTTGAAAACACATTAGTGCTGGAGGCTGAAACTCAGGCTTTGCAGCCATTCTTCTTCTTAACCCTTTAAAAAAAACTGTATCCCATTTTTTCTCCCAATTTAGTAACCAATTACAATTACATTTCTCTTTTTCATGTCAATCCCCCCCTTATTGTGAGTTCACTGCCATAGCCCTGAGACCAACAGTGACAAATGCGATGTACTGCCTCCTCCGAGTGGTACTCCTCATAGGCACTCGCCAATGATTGTAACTCCGGTACTCCTGCGCCACTCCAATACGCAGCAAACTCATGTCGGCTTCCCTCCCCCTCTCTGGGGCCAATTGCCGCCCCCTAGTGGCACTCCCGGCCAGAGGGAATCGAACCCGGTTTGCAGTGGCCAGCGTCGAACGTTGTAACCGATAGACCACCCAGCCATTCTTCCTCTAATGCTAACAATGCACAAAAGTATGCAGGTTGTAGTCAAGTCAGTGCTTACAATGTAGTATTCCTCACGTTAAATGCTTCCTGGTTCATTTAATCAAGTTGTCTATATAATAATAATAATAGTAATGGATTGTGTTTATATAGCACCTTTCAAGGAACTCAAATCGCTTTACAGTGAAGGGGGGGACGGAGGACTCATCTCAACCCCCACCAAGGTGGTGTAACTATATCTTAGTTCAAATATATTTGCTAATTAGAAGGTAACAGAACTGTTTTGTTCACATACCTATTATAAGTAGGTTTACAAAAATAACAGACAAGAATAATCACAGGCATGTTTCCTTTTTAGGATGTATAGGATATAGGATATATAGGATACTTTGTCCACATAACACTTTGGCAGTGCATATGTACCAAAACTATCATGTTCATTCCTTATCTCTTTTTTTACTTTTCCCAATTTCTTTCTCTAATTTGTAATGGTCAATCAACAGGATAATTCCCTATTGAGTGATGAGTAGGGGAATATTCTGTTGACTGAATCCTCCCACCCGACTGACATGGATCATACGCAATGCTCATGGGAAGTGCATTAACCAGATGTGCCACTTGAGAGCCCACAATGTTCATTGATAAAGTAAAGTGGGAATTTTCCCTATGTGAGTGAATCAAAGTACAGTACATTGATCAATGAACCATCCCTCTGATTGATTGTGAACAACTGATAAACAAAACAATGGACCTAAAGACAAAATCACGTTGCTTTCAAAATAAAGCGGATGAAAGATGTGACAACTGTCCAAATAAATAGATTCTGTGATTCCCATAGGTATTTTTTCTGCTGCATACAGACCTGTTCCACAAGTAAAAGAGTAAAATGACAGAAAATGTGGTTGTTGTGTTGTCGTTTGCCATGTCTATTTGGCCTGGGTTGTTCAGCTTTTAGAAACCACTCACTATTACCTTGTAATAGTCTATTAAAATCAGAGTAGTTAAAATGGACATAATGTGATGTTATTGGTAAGACACCCTCTCTGTTTGGGTGAAGTAGGCCTTATCAATTTGAAACTAAAATGAGTGTTGCAACACCCACTCAAACATGTCACTTCATTTGAAATGTTCTCGATGATAATACACAAAAATTGGCAGGAAATGATTGTGTTTGTGCTTGTTATCGTTTGTGCTCTTTCCATAGGGTGCTGTTCCACCATGTAGATACCAATGCAGGCTCATATACTGATACAATTCTGGGCCAAAACAAATGTTTCACTTGATGAGAACATAAGGTGCCAGACTCCAAAGAAATAGATGGCAGATTAATTACTTCCTCTGATCTGATGCCAAGTATCGTAACAGATCTGGGCCAGTCACAAGGCAAATTTACATACTGCACATGACCTTTCATTTCAGTTACGTAAAAATGTGTGGAACGGGACTCCAGAAATATAGGAAATGAACAGATACAGGAAAATATCTTTTTTTATTTGGCCTGACATGAATTACACTTATACTGTAGGATAATTACATGAGAAATCAATATGAGAAGCCCACTATTTATACAATGGTAAATAAGTTCTAGTATTTTTTTCATCACTATTCAGGGTATTAAAAAAATATGAACCAAAATGTAATTTCTGATTTCAAATGTTCTTTTTTTTTGAGAAACAAAAGATTTTGTATCTTAAATGAACCCAATGAATACCACAATATTTATAATATCCCAATTTTCTGCACATAATGGGGATATTACAGGGTTCAGGGTTCAGATTTTGGAATGTATTTTTATATCATATTTATGTTAATCGAGGCATGCATATTTCTTTCATAACCAGTTAATAGCACCACCATGTGGACAGTCTGGACGATAGGCCACCCAAACCAACCAAAGCCAAAAGACCAACAGTAAAATGAAAAGAAAATGAAAACTATTTTTTGGCACAGAAGTACTCTTGGCAAAGTAACATCAATATAATATCTCTCCATCCACCTTCTTTCCCTTTGCTAAGCATTTCTAAAGCACTCCTCAAAAAGCAGACAACATTAATTAAATCAGGCTCATCCAAAAAATTGCATTACTACGTGAAATTGAACAAGGTCACTAGAGGGCTTTCATTTCATATGACGGAATGAACAAATCGAAACAATTCCATTATTCAGCAGGTATTCCTGCTATTAAACTTCACGGACACTTTGGCTAGAGTAGGCGTGCATTTTTTCCTTTTACACAGCAGTTAATTGAATAAAAGACTTCAAAATTGAAAAGATGAATGCAGAATCCAAGCCCAGTCGCTGTTCTCCTGAAGGGAACATATAAAGAGTAAAGGCCTCATTTTTAATTTAACGGCACTGATTAGAAATGGCTCAATTCTAAATGAATCTGTCAGACGAGGAAGCACAACGCTAATCCCTCTCCCAAATCAACATTATTTTAACTTGGATAAATATGTTGAAGTATCAGGCTTTACAGATATGCTCATTATTCTCGAATTAATCAAATATCAGTGCAAAACCATGGAAAGGAATACAAGAAAGGAACAATCTCCCTTAAAGCTTTCTCTCCATGTGTCTATTCCCAGAGGGGGACAGGCAAAAAAGCAGAGTGCTGCGTGATACACTCTTTTCACTTTGTGCATCCAACTGCCCCCTGTCTCTGTTTGGAAATAATTTGAGGGTACTGTAATGTGTATAGATACAGCAGTAGGGAAGGACTATCTGCTCCCACTGTCTTTCATCACTCTCAGAGGTCACCCAGAGCGTCCTGCCCTCTGAACGTGGAGCATCCGCTCGGCAATCTTCTCACAGCGTCCCGACCTTTGACCCTTCCGTGCAGCCCTGGGGCAGGTGGAGCACGATGTCCTGCAGGCTGCGCCTCTCCTCTTTGATCTCTGCGATGTCCCGGTCCACCTGGAGGAGCTGGGCCTCCTGGTCCTGGGCCGCGTCATGCAGGGCCTGGATCTTCTTACTCAGGACCGGACTCTCCACGCTGTTCCTCAGGAAGCCAAGCCAGGTCTCTGTCTCTCTCAGGATTCTCTCAAACTTCTCATTGGCCATGTCCCCTTCTGTTCAAAAAAGGCAGGGGAAGTACAGTTCACAGTGATGTTCACTTTTAAAGAATGACAAATCCATCAAATACAGTTCCAAGTAACCCCCCAATATATTATTTGGTGTTTTTTATTCTTAGAGACAGAATCCACAATTCCCCAGCTTACCAGTGAATGTCCACTGTTGGAAAATGTAGATATACATGCTATATGTGAGTAATTGAAAGGGTTTTGTGAGAATATTTTAACATAAAAAATATAGAAAACAATCCCTTAATAATTAAATGGGTTCATACTGTATTTGAATGATCAAAACAGAAAGTGACCATAAAAGATTAAAGGCTTTGTAAATAAATAGCCTTTCTATCATGGCAAGATTGTGTCGCTTTGAACAGCAACAAAAAGAGCTAAAGTCTATAGTGATTATTATATTCCCCATCTCAATGGATTCCTGTGAGAGGTAAGGGAAGCTCATGATACAAAACTGGTGAAAATCTGAGGAATTCTCTGGTGAATGACTGTAAATGTCAAGAAAGAGAGTTGTTCTGTACCAATTTTACTGAGCAGTTCTGACAGTGCCACAGAGTGGGACTCCAATTTGAGTTTTGCAGCTTCAATGTTCTCTCTCATGCCACCCACTGTATCTTCAGTCTGAAATTTCAATAAGATATAACATGTCACAATACAGGAGGTTCAATTATAGCTGGGCAGAAGGAGGTTAGCATAATTTCAATCCAATGACCAACATGGCCCACATTATATGAATACATTAAATCTGACAATATTGGTTTGCATTATGAATGAAAAGTGACTGCAACACAGCACAACCCCCCAAGAGGCCTCAAAATCTACATAAATTGTAGCTACTTCAGCCTCTCCCGAACGAGGTCTCTAAAATGGTTCTATTTTCAACTCCTTGTTTGTCTGTACAGTGACAAGGGTTTTGAGAAGGAAGTGCGTGCACATCGGAAGAAAATATAACAGGTGCTGGGGGTGTAAAGTAGGCTGGCAAAGAAAATAAATATCTGCACATTGCATTAAATGCTCCCAAACTGTCTGCACTATTAAACCTGTTTGGGAGCATTTAATACAGCGTTGCGAGGTATTTCCTCTCTACCATTACCTCGTTAGTAGTGTCTGTCTGCATTTGCACAGCGCTGCGCTCTTGGTCTTCCAGTTGCTGCAGGACGGTGTCCACTGAGGAGCTCAGCTGCGCCGATGCGTTCTTGGCTGATTTTGCCTGGGAGCGAGCGTCCTTTGCTTCCTGCGCTCAGAGAAAGGAAAATACATTTGTTTCAATAACAAATTGAATCATTGCCATCATTTGTTAGGATGGCACGTTAAAGCATTGTTTACGAGCAAACCTGAGCTCTAAACCTGAGAAATGGCACGCATAATATTTCTTAAGCAGCGCGTTCCTGTTATAAACATTGAGATAAATGTCTGATGAGCAAAATACCCTGTAATACAACTATGATAAACAATGTATCCTCATATATTAAATATATCAAAATATGTCCTTGGGTTTTAAGCTCATTTGACATTTGCAGTTTTTTTGTTTTTCCTTTTACTGCCAGACATTTGAAACAGGCTGAAAGGGGTACTTTCATGAGTAGGCCTTTTCTGACTCACTTTATTTTCTTCAAAAATCTTAAATCCAACACATCTATTATTGTTCAGACACATTATATATATATAAATATATATACACATTTTTTGTGATTGGGAAAAAGGGAAAGTAATAAATAAGAAGGAGGGGGCAGATAAAAAAAAGGGAAAGAAAAAGAAGGAAATAAATATTTTATTCAAATTAAGTTTCAAGTTACAGCAAAAAGGCAGATTTCATACAGGGGTAGTTCATTCTCTGGTAAATATATATGCTGAGCTTTAATGCATAATACATCACACTGTCAAGGGGCATAGCATTGGTATTCATTACTTTGTCCCATTTCTTGTCAAAGAGCTCTCCTTTATTTATTATTCTATATGTCATTTTCTCCATCACATGCAATTCATTTACAGTTTTTTTCCAGTCATTCTTTTTTGTAAATGTAAATACTTAAGGCTGTAATTCAGAAAATTCTACAAATATATTTGTCTTCATCTGTTCTGTTACTTGGATATTGTCCCAGGACTACACACTCTGCTCTTAAAGATAAAGACTTCTTAAAAATAATTTCCAGAGCTTCACATGTATCAGACCATAGCATGTTTAAAACGTTACAGGATAAAATTATATGTGTGTGGTGAGCTACTGTTTTCCCACAATGTCTCCAACACCCTGAAGTAATAGCATTTTTATATTTTGACTGTATGACTGGCGTTTTAAAAAACGTTGTTTAAAAAAACATATTCCTGCCAATACAAAGAACTGGTTGTCATAAATAAACCATTAAAACAAATTTGCTATAGTTATTTAATTCTTCTTAATTATTTTGGACCATCTTTGTTTTCCCAGAGAATATTATTGTATTTAGAGATTCTGTTAAGCCGATCTCTATTTTCCATGTCAAAATGTGTTTAGCTTGGACTGAATAACAATAAATAATTACATGTGGGACTGCAAATCCATCCTTATCTTTTCAGTCTAAATGTTTTACATTTCACTCTTGGTTTCTTTTAATCCATTTTGAAGAATTTGTCTCATTCTTTAAAAGTTGTTGGAATTAAAAATCAGTACATCTAAACCCCCAAAAAAAAAAAAAAAAAACCCATACATTTTTAAGGTATCAACTTTTCCTGATATTGATAGGCAGTAACCTCCATCTGTTTAGGCCTTTTCTCAGCTGATTCTCCAGTACTCCATATTTGTGTTGGTACAGGAGATTTTCTCAGACTCACTTTGGTGACGGTATCGGTCATGGTCTTGGCCTGCGAAGCCGTGGTGTTGGACAGGGTGGAGTTGTCCAGCGCAGGTTTCACAATCCTCTCTGCCTGCTTTGTCTTTTTCTTGGCGTCTCCCAGAATCTTCTCCTCCACCAATCTCTCTTTCTTCACAATGGCTTTGGTCTGCACAAGCGTGCTGGGCCACCCTGTCCTCATGTCTGCGAGAGTGGTAAAGGCCAGTCAGGGTTCTGACAATAAAACACTTTCAAGACAAACGACTTACTGTGGTAAAGAAGCAGAAAATGATGAGAGCAAGTTCATTTAAGAATTATTTCATAAGGTAGGGTGCTGTAAAACAACATTGTCACCTTTAATGTACATTTTTAATATCAACCGATTTCAATATTTGAGCAGATTTGAGGTTGTATGTGTGTGAAAAATACATCTAAAGGTTTTTTTTTTTGCCATTGTGACATATCAATCCCATGGATCTTCTGTTCTATTCTTTCCTACTGATTCATGGCATTCCATAAAAATTCCTGATGTAAAAGAATGTCCAGTGAAATTGAAGTTACAGATCATTTTATAAGGTTCAAAGTTACACACATGCCCGACAAGAGAACAGACCAACACTCCAATGTCTGGTGTTGATTCGGATCTAACAACTCATGGTCGCCCGGGCTTGTGAACGGAAGCCATGCACGCTTTGTGGGCAGCACGCTTAATGGGCACTGCAAGCGAGCACCTTCCAGGTCTTTCATCAGGCCTGAGGATTGCGACTCGATCCCCTTCCCCTTCACCACAGAAGAAAGAGCGGCGGCCTTGGTCTGCTGGACCTGAGCTGACAGCTTGGCGTGGGCCTGGAACAGAAGAGGGGACGGCGACACGATATCAGACACAACACCACCGAAAAAGCCAGAGACTGCCCGGCCCTCCCCTTCTCCCAGAACGCCTCCCGTTATCCAACATCTGAGTAAAACTCCTGCGTGACAGGAGGCTTGACACGGGGGATTTTGATCGACAAGAATGGCCTTTGATTACGCTCACACTCCGTTACACCTGTGAATGGGCCTTTGATTACACATCAAACGATCGTCGCTCCAGCACTGACACGAGCGCCAGTCGAGCGGATGAGGGAAGCTGAACACTCGCTTCGCGTTTCAGGGGATGCCTTTCTCGCTGTCAGCCACAGCTCACAAAAAGCCCCCGCATCATAGAAGTGCGGCTGGCTGATGGCCTCTGTGTAAATCATGGAAACAGGACAGGTGGCATTTGCGTTACCTGGTTGTACTTCTGGATAGTTTCCATGTGCTTCTCCACGCTCTTCACATGAGGGGCCAGCTCCTCTTGGATCTTAAGCACCAGTTCATCTTTGGACCGGACCAGCAGGTCTAACTCCCCAGTTCTGTTGTTCAGGTCCTGAGACAAAAATAACTGTTTTCCCACCAGACACCTCTATCAGATCTGTATCCTGCATATACATTCCCCTGTATTAGACACGTGTCAAATATACACACCTTTTCGTCTTAAATTAGAATGACTAAAGCGTTAAAGGAGAATAACTTTCCCTTAATACCCCCCCCTTCCTGGCCCTTTTCTGCCCCCAACTCCCAGCCACTGTCACCAGTCAATGGAAACCTAACACGTTTTGTCCTCTCTCAAGGTTGAGTCTATGAGTCGGCCAATCCTGATGGTGAATAACCACTAAAACTGTTGCACCTTGAACAACGAAAAAGTAAAGGTTTTATCCCAACATACCTCTGCTTGTCCCCAGACCAGGTTGGATTGGGAATCATTTGTCAGGTGCAGCGTAGAGGACGTGAAATTGACCAAGGCACTGGCAATCTGGGCAGAATCTTCCTGAATGGAGCTGCATGCTGCCTTGGCCTCTGACAGTGTCTCATTTGCCTGTGCTGTCAGGTTCACTTTAGCTTGATGCATTTCCAGCAGTCTGGGGGAGAGGGAATCGAGAAACCAATCCGTATGTGTTTAATAGACGCTTTAACACTGATATCCCTTAATGTGCACCAGTGAGCATTTACCACGCAGATGTGGGCTGAATTATTACCTTGTTAGTTAATTGTATAAGCTAGGGACATACTATGAGGGCTGTGGACTAGGTCCATACCCATCCAGATTCATTGATCTAACTTCACATGCAGTAGTTTTAAAACATAAAAAAGTAGGTCTTGTTGCTTGTTTGTAGAAGAATCTGTCTATTCAAGACTAACACAAAGCAGAGAAACATCCACTGACTAATCCTTGAAGCTCAGCGTGTATGGGAGGTGAGCGATTCAATTATAAATGCTCACATTCTGAACTGTTGCGGTTATGTAATTCCCATTATTCTGAGTCATTACTCTGATACTAAAACTCTTCAGAGAACAGTACACAAAAGATGGTGGTGAGGTGCATTCCTGGGGATCCTTCTTGGTCTTACTACAATGTAATATGAAATTATGAAGCAGTTAATTCACCAAAAGTACATTATATCAAGCGTTTTGTCATAGACACACACAGACACACACAGACACACACACACATGCTCGCATACACACATGGTCACACACAGTGATGTGTGACAGCACTCACACATGGTCACCCACAGTGATGTGTGACCGCACTCACACATGGTCACACACAGTGATGTGTGACCGCATGCACACATGGTCACCCACAGTGATGTGTGACAGCACTCACACATGGTCACACACAGTGATGTGTGACCGCATGCACACATGGTCACCCACAGTGATGTGTGACAGCACTCACACATGGTCACCCACAGTGATGTGTGACCGCATGCACACATGGTCACCCACAGTGATGTGTGACAGCACTCACACATGGTCACCCACAGTGATGTGTGACAGCACTCACACATGGTCACCCACAGTGATGTGTGACAGCACTCACACATGGTCACCCACAGTGATGTGTGACAGCACTCACACATGGTCACACACAGTGATGTGTGACAGCACTCACACATGGTCACACACAGTGATGTGTGACCGCACGCACACATGGTCACCCACAGTGATGTGTGACAGCACTCACACATGGTCACACACAGTGATGTATGACCGTACGCACGCATGGCCACATGCACAGGAGACAGGCTGTCAGGTCTCATAGAGTAGGGCATGTATCACTCTGAATGTCCATCGGTATGATCACATGAACAGTACTGCAGAACAGTTAAGTGATTGTATTCATGGCCAGGGGGGCTGTGGATTCAAATTCCAGGTTGTTGTAGCTCTGCCCTCTCCAATTCTTAACCAAGACAGCGACCTATCCTAACATCCTTTAGCAAATAAACCAACTGCATAAACAGCTGATATGTATCAATGTACAATACTTCCAAGCAAATAATAGAGATTGTAAAAAAAAACCATAACAGATTTTGGGGAAAGGATTGGTCACAGGCTGAGACCACAGCTTCAGCCCCCCCAAAAATGTCTACAGTAAAACTGGGGCAGTATTAATGGATATAAAAAAAAAATCGAATTCATTTGCAATGTAAAAAACCCCCAACATATTTGCTTGCAGCTCTGAATATTGACAATAGACTCTTTTTGCACTGTTGAGAAATTGCTACAAACGAGCATACATTCCTCAAATCTCCTGGCATGAAATGCAAACTCATCACCCAAAATTAATAGGTTTCCAGTGGGTCACCATCCCCTCCCTATTGGTAAATGTTGTTTTCAGATCAATGGGCAGTGAACTGAATCACCGTAAGAGTGAAAAACACATCAGTCTGTGCAATGCAAATGAAGGAACATGAGATTTCTTAAAAAGACAACCACTAAAAAGCATGAATGAGAAACTGTGTATTAGTTCATACATTACAAACACTGAAACGGTGTATTAATTCATACATTGCTAATTCACACATGCACACAGTGGCTCAGGGGTGGCAGAGGCATTGGGGTGTGAAAAGCTGCAACTTTAATTTCCTTATCACATTTCTGCGGCACAACAGCAGCCCTTCAGCCATCGATTTCTCTCCGTGCATGAAAGCGCCCGTTCAGTGGCTAAGCTGTCTTTGTACTTACTGCTCTGTTAGGCTCCTAAAGTGCACCTCGGTGGAATTATCCTCGAGAAGGGCCATCAGAAGAGAGAAGGTCTGGTTTGATGCCATCAAAGCCTTCTTAGCTATTGATTCGATGTGACTAGCTGCTTCTTTGTGACTAATGGGCAGAAGGAGAAAATTTATGGATTAGAGAAGTGGAATTGGTAATCTTTGACTAGGAAATATTCTGATATGGGGTGATGATATGCCTGCCTTTTTCCCAGGGCCTGCGATTCGTTCACCAGCGTGGTCCATCGGTTTGGTCCCGTCTGCACTTCAAAGGGAATTACCTTGTAAACAAATATTAATACACATTTGTTGGTAAGTGGAAATAATCGGGCAGGGTGGGCATAATGTTACATTTGGAAAATGTGATAAAAATGTGCTTTTAAAACACTAATGTTAATTTTCCTTGGAAACGTGATGTGCTCGGTTACAGGGTTCCCCAACAGGTGATGCAGTTCCCCTTACGTCCTTTTTATAACAATTTCGCAGTTGGCTCAGACTCAGATTGGTTCAACTGAGATAATTAATTGAATTGGGTGTTTAAATGCTTAAGTGGAAAACGGAACAAAAAATCAGTAGACACTTTCAATGAGGGGATCTGCGAAAAAGCGACAAAGCAGGTAAAACAAGCATACATGTTAATATAATACATTCTCTCATCACATACATTAATGTATTCACTGTGGATGTTATGAAACCAATTTCCAATGCCTTCGTTTTGAACAGCTAGATAAACATTGACAGTCCCCTGAGTGAAATTTAATTTGAAAAATATAATTTTCCTTAATAAAAAAGGAAATTGAATCAACATATCTAATATGCACACATTGCTTTTCATTTTTGGCCATGTTCTACTTGTTACTGAGGAATTGCATTCCACTGCCCTAGGCCTGCAGTCGACCAGGTAGGGGACAAAAAGAATTTCAGCCAATCACACTCATTTAAATCAAAGCAACTAATTCAGAAGCAATATTCATTAGCAAACCTGGTTCCCCAGAGTGAACAGCATGACTATAACAGCCCCAATGTGAGGGCCAGATTTACTAAGGAAATGCTACAATGCGGCTCTTTTGCAGTCGTAGATATTGTCAACTTAACGACCAATTTACTAAGACGTGTTCTAATTACACAATCAAAGAAAGGAAACACCCTCATTCGCAATTTTTCAGTAGAAGACACAAGGGTCTGAAACAATATGGCACGCTTACACATCCAGGTCACAATGCGCTAAGAAGAGGCTAGGCTACGCAACAACCAGGCACACATAGCAAGGGAACCACGAGAAAAATAAAACTTAAATTTACAAAACGGTAATGGTCAACTAAAAAAATGATCCGTTAGGTATAACAAAACGAATTTAAAGATTTAAAGAAAATGTGGCATGATGCTAGGTGGTGTCTAAAAGAAAAACCTTCCTACAACATGATATGGGGAAAAGATACAGGTACATGTGTTGGTCCAACTGAGGAAAGAATATTAATATTGAATAGACACAGCCGAACTTGGTGATGGGAGAAGGCCACAGAGCGTATGAAGGTAAAATTGTATTCACGTTTTATTCTATACCCTACTGACACCATACGCGCAATAAGACAATTTTTCAAATTCAGAATTGTGTTTTTATACTGACTGCTAACTGGTGACAGATTGGTGAATAGAAATGCTGTTTCCTTCCATATCATTTTCATATTATATCTGAAAATAAATGAAAAGTTCTAGTAAACAATATGTATGCTATATAGAATATATATTTCAAATTCTGAAACAAAACTTTCAAGGCCTTACCAAACAGCCAGGTTTCTCTTTAGTCCCTGTTACTTAGCTACCTGTAGAATAGTTATTCCTGAAAATAAAGCTGTCGTCACCAGAATTTTGCAGCAACATTTGTGATTATTGTTTTGCATCGCTGGGACACTGCCTAGCACCTAGGAGAGTGCAATACAAAACTCGGACTGCGAAATGGCCAGGCTATATCAGCGCTCAGCAAAATACCACCTGCTTGCAGGTGTTCTTAAAATGATCACACAAAGGCCTCCCGCGTGGTCCAGTGATTACAATGTTCGACACTGGCCACAGAGACCGGAGTTCGATTCCCCATCCCGCCAGAGTCGGCTCTGGCCGGGAGTAACATCGGGGCGGCAATTGGCGGTCCACCCCAGGGAGGGGGGAGGGAAGCCGACACACACAGTTCGCTGTGCACAGGAGTGGTTCTGGGAGTACCGGAACTACAGTCGACGGCACAACGAGTGTTGTCTCGGAAGAGGCAGTGCTACGCCCTTGTCACTGCCGGTCACAGGACTACGGCAGCAAACTATAGGGGTAAGGGGGAGTGAACTAAGCACACGGGTAATTGGCTACCAAATTGGGAGAAAACGGGGTAAAATCGGATAAATAAAAATAAATAAAAATCTCAAGAGGAAAGTCGCAAGTAAGGCATGCTTTAATGAATCGGATTTATAAAATAAGACTACAGAGCGGATTGTAACCAATCCCCTATGCAATTTTCACGATGAGCACATATACTGTACATCAAAAGATCCTCTCTTCACCGTGTTGCCTGGTGCAGTCGGCCGGAAGTATTATGTCTTCAGATGGTACCCAACCGTCCGTGGGTGTTTCAACCCTTAACCGTAACACCCTCCGGCTGGACGGTCAGCGGTGGTGGCCAAGTCTCATCCCAGCTTCTAGCAAAATTCCTCTCTCCTACTCCCTAACCAGCAAGCCAATCCCTAACCAGCTACTTTGGACCCCAGCCCAGTATTTCATTTATTTTGTCTCATTAGCTTATACTACAAAAAAACAACAACCTTAAATAATTTAAAGAATAGTAAACATCAAATAAATGAACCACTGATCAACATAGATGTGTTTTGTTTAAAAGTTTTGTTTAGGCGGCAATGTGGTATAATGGTTAGGGAGCTGGGCTTGTAACATTAAGGTTGCAGGTTCAATCCCCAGGTGAGACACTGCTCTTGTACCCTTGAGCAAGGTACTTAACCTGAATTGCTTCAGTTAATATCCAGCTGTATAAATGGATTGTAAAGAAATGTAAAACTGTAAGTTGCTCTGGATAAGAGCGTCTGCTAAATGCCTGTAATGTAATGTAATGAGATCATTTAGTGAAACTGCTGTAGATTCACTGTGTGATGTGAAAGAAGACACAGGCCATGCAGCATCGGTGACAGGTTGCCCTACCATGCTGCCCAGCGTGTGAATCGCCTGCCTCAGCTGCCCCTGGGCTGTGCCGACCGCAGCTGCGGGGCCTGCGACGGCCCCACACGCCCTCCTCCGCCACTCCACGGCGTTGTCCTCCCTGCTGCAGTTCATTGCCATGGCAATACTGCGCAGTTGGACCGCCACTGTCCGTGCGGACGTCTCCAGCTGTGTGAACTGGCTGACAAAGGCCTCCCGGGCCTCTGCAAAGCAAACAAAAGATTACCATTTTATTTACTTGATCAGCTGTCACCGCTACCAAGGCGTATCGCATATTATCCCTTTACGAAACGGGAGTTTTGCTTGGAGCAATTAAGTTGAAACACTTTACCCAAATGTGGAATGGAAAACCCCCCACCAGGGACTAAAACCTACAAACCCCTGATTAAGAGTCCCAAGCCTAAGCCAACACTCCACACTGTTGCACCCTGATGACATGACATATCCCAAATCTCAAAGGCAATTCTCAAGCAATTTGCGCGACCGGGCTGGATGGCATGTCACAACCAATTACTATCAGCACATTGGGTGCTTTCCAGTGTTGTGCGGTATTTGGCTCACTGCTCTCATGGAGCATAAGTTATCTAAGTCATCTTCTCAAGCATGTGACGATTGAACACGGCTGACTTGACAGCCAAAACAAATAAATGGCATCAGGGATAACACAAATACATAGCAATGCACGAATGCAGGTCTGAGCCATAATTATTACAGGTATTGGGATTACAAATACGTTTAGGTCACAAAGGCCTTTCTTGTGATTTCAGTCCATGCTTCAGGAGTCTGTTGATTTTGTGATATGCCTGGGTGCTTGATACTTGAACTGCCCTCTCATTGAGTTAAGAAGGCTATGTTGGTACAATCTCAGAAATAATTGGACTGACAGGGAGTGGTCTCTCACAGGACAATGCACCCATCCACAGGGTATGAGTGGTCACTGAATTGTTTTATTAGCATGACAACCATATGTAAACCATATGCCATGACCATCTTAGTTGCCAGATGTCAACCCAATTGAACACTTATGGGAGATTCTGGAGCAGCGCCTGAGACAGCGTTTCCACCAGCATCAACAAAACGACCAAATGATATAATTTATTGTGGAAGAATGGTGTTGCATCCCTCCAGGCACTTGTAGAATCTATGCCAAAGCGCATTGAAGCTGTGGCTCATGGTGGCCCAACGTCCTATTAAGACACTTGGCATTTCCTTTATTTTGGCAGCTACCTGTATATACTGAGGCATTATGATAGGTGGTACCTTCATTAGAGCACTGAGACTGAAGCACCGCATGGATGTAGCATGCCTCATAACAATATTCTGCAATACAGTGGAGCTGGGCAGCACACAGGGCACAGGGCAGATGGACAGTGCTATACCACCGGGTATACTGAGGGTGGTGCATCACCTTGGATGGCCAGGAAGTCCTCGAGCGCATTGGGCAGGGTGTCCTCCCCCTGCAGTGTCTGGTGCTGTCGCCCACGACGGCCCCTGCAGCTGTGACGAGCCAGCAGCTTCTCGAGGCTCTGCAGCCTCAGCTGCAGTTTTTCAGCCTGAAACACAGCCAAGCGCGACTCAGAAACCCAAATGACACAGCCATTACCATTTTTAAACGCAGGCTACGGTTTACAAATCTTCATCAAAGGTCCGGGCGTATGTAAAATCTTTGACCAGCGTGCAAGCCATAATTGCTTTGCTGGCCCACACAGATCGGCCATCATTAAAACAGACTCTTTCAGGTGGAACCTGCCATTTACAATGATTTGCATGCTGGTGATTAGCGGCTGGATAAAGATTACATGTAATTTGGCCACGACTCGTCAGGCCATATGCAAACTCCTGCTTCTCTTCATTATTTCATCACAGCAAGCCACCGAAATGTGCAGTCCAGGTAATTAGATATTAACCCTGACAAGAGGTTCTGATATTGCAAACAGAGTCACCGTAGCTATTCCAAAGATGACGTAAGCAGCACTGATTCACAGGAGGACGAGAGCCTCTGGGTGAAAATGTTAACCTGCTGTTTCATCAGGTGGATAGCAGAAAGCCTGCTGCACTACACAGAAACACCGGGGCATGAGTGTTCCCTGACACCTTTTCAAGACAGTACCGTAACGGTCCAATAAATAACATTTTGCACAGATCTTCTATATAGTAACCAGATGGTCAGCTGCATTTGCGACATTGAAAGCTCTGTCTCTACCACTGTTGAAGTTCATTATGAATATTGACGGGAGAGTGTGGTTAACACCATGGCTAGTGTAGCATTGCATACATCACTACTCCTGTGACCAACCAGAATCACCTAGAGTAAGGAACACAGAAGCTGACCATCTGGTTTGTTTATTATCTTTGCATTGTTTAATGTTTTACGTAGAGCTTTTTGTGATCTCAAAGCACTTTATGGTGAAGGGGACAGGCTCACCTCAACCACCTATAGCAGGGGTTAACACTCAAAGAGCCATTTGGACCCGGTTTCCACGAAAAGGGGAGCCGCACCATTTTCTGGCGGGGGGTAAATGAATCTCAGCGAAAAAAAGCTGTGACCAGTTCATTTATTTCAACTGTGGGGGGGGCGGGTGCAACGCGAAAAAAATGCGCCCAATTTTGCGCCCGATTCAATTGGATACTTATTATTTATTTTCCCAAGCCACGAAAACATCGCTGAAAGAGCCGCATCCTTGCCGACCCCTGACCTATAGCAACTGTGTAGCAACTCACCTATAGAGAAAATCTACGTCCTGCACTGTTTTGTACAGAAACACAAGAGAGTGTGTGTGTGCTTACCTGGTCTCTCACAAGGCCGTAGCACACAGGGCACCCTTCACACTGGTATGTGGCTCTGCTCTGGAAGTAGTTGAGCTCACACTTGTCACACTTGTAGCCCACAAACCCCTCTCGGCAGGTGCACGTCCCGTTGCCATGGCACTGCATGGTGATGGAGCCCATGGGGTCACAGTTGCATGCTGAATTGAGCAGAGAAGGGAATGACACACTTAGATGCAGATATGAAGATGATGTCAGTAACATGCGGGTCAAAGTGGACAAGTTTTGGGACAGATTCAGGCTGTTGGGGGTCACATACCTCTGCAGCCCCTGGAGGAAAACCCAAAGAAACCTTTTCGACAGGAGTCACATGATGACCCCTCCACACCCGGGTGGCATACGCACTGCCCCGTGATTGGGTGACAGGCTGGGGAGGAGGAGCCAATGGGATTGCAGTTACATCTGGAGACAACAGCAGAAGGAGCCAGGATACATGTATAGTCAAGAAAGTGCAGCTGTTATGACTGGCTTTTAAAACTGAGTACTAAAATGGACCAGAGAACAGAACCATGCTAAATGGTTGTCATATGTCAGCTTTTAGCCAACTATAGCCTACTAGCCTACTATATCCCATACTTTCTTAACATTCTAACATTATCGATAGTGGGCTAAGCCAAGAAAAAAAACAGTCTACTGTGGATCTGCACATAGCCAAATATAGGAGTAATTCATTTCAATATTCACACAGGTGATAGATTGGCATGTCAAGTTGGCATTGGCAAATCCAATTTTTGCTAATATATTTCGATTTAGGTTATCTTTTAACAAACTAGATGAAAGATTAACACACTTATAAAGTGTTATTCAAGTTTCCGATACTAATATTGTTACATGGCTGTTACCCAGAAAATGAGTGAATTATAATGCACTTTATATGCATAGCACTCAAAAATAAAGTTAACGGTCAATTATAAACCTCTTTTCATGATATTCGCATTTACCAATAAACCCCTTTGTTGCGTTGAAGTCCAATTTTTGAGGGGAGTACGCATTAATCTTCAAATACTACTAGCATTAATGTCAAGTTTTGCAACTTCAATAAAATAGATAGATTTGGTGATTACTTTCCGAGAGGCAGAAACTCCTGTCCTGTGCGCTGTTCCTTTCTCAGTCCACTCTCAGTGGTGTTCCAGCAGTTCCTCAAAGTAACCCCTTGGGTCCCAGTGCAGTCAAGGGGGACATTAAAGTGGGGGCACTGTTATTACAAAGTGTAGGTGCACCACACTGGTGTAGAAATCTTTCTCAATCTGACTACCAAATCAACACTATTGCTGATTGGTTGCTCTGTCCACTCACCTCCCAAGGTCATTGCAAAAAAAAAAAGTTATCCTGCCTGGTAAATAAAGTGTACATTTTCTCAGAAAAAAAGTGCATTGGCTCCTTTATGCCTGAATGACTGAGTGAATCAATGGTTCACTTTGATGTATTCTGTCCGCCTTGACCCACTCGTTCTGGGCACTGCTTCATATGCATGTGCAGTCATACCCGGCTGGAGGACAGTGACAAGTGACCATCGCTATCGCTGGCGTATTCACAGTGCAGCTCAGATGACGGCACCGGGCTAAGGGCACCGGGGGCTGTATCGACCCCCCTGTGGTGTGGCGTCAGCCTCCCTCACTGGCCGCCGTAAGGACCTCGGCTTCGTCATGAGCACTCACCTCTCACACCCCAGACCGGAGCTCAGGTTGAAGTAGCCAGCCATGCAGTGGCCACAATATTGTCCGGTCACATGACTCAGGCAGAAACACTGGCCTGAGTGAGGGTGGCAGTCCTCTATCGGCCCCGCAGTGCCAGCTGGGTTACAGCTGCAAGCTGGGGGATACAAGCAGAACCACATTTATATGACGTTAGCTACAATGCAGACAACAGATGCTCCTATCCAGGTCCCGTTTTGTCCCATAAGATATTAATTATTTATTCCCCCTTTGCTTTTAATCCATATTCTCAGAATTTCCAAATGACTATGCCCTGCTTGGCTCACTACAACACCAGCAGCACATTACTTTTCACACTAAAAGCCACACACTGCTACAGGAGTACAGATTGGAGGGCTGCTGCACTGACGGCAGCTAGTGCCCTGCAGGCACCTGACGAGTTGCTCGAAGGTGTTAATGGAGTGGTGACACAAGGAGCCTTGGCTGATTTGCGCTCACCCTACCCCCGACGGGGGAAAAGCCAATTGCGTTCCTCTCCCAGTCACGGTCAGTTAGCGATGTTTTTCTGCTTCGTATTTCTCTGTGAACGATTCTCATCGCGGGCCGTGCTCAAGGGTACGACAGCTGCGTCCCACTCAGATGAATGCAGGACTGCAGGATAGAGATCAGCATCTACACTCTGACTCTTCACCCTACGGCCTCAAAAGACTTGGTGGGGGCAGCGTACACCTTGTCAGAGCATCCGCATTTTAACTCAGCTGTCTGAAACTCTCTCGAAGAGAGGAGGGACACACTGCGTCTCTTTAAGAATCTTGCTATTTCTGACACTCCCCTGGATTATAAATTGAGCTCGTTCCAGGGCTCCCTTCGATATCTCAGCCTTTCTGAGGGATGAAGGGTGTCTCCCTCACCACTGTTTCACATCTCTGCCCGGGAGAGACAAGAGATTAACCATCGCTTACATCACCACGACAACACGAGGAGCTCCCCCTCCCCATTTGACAGGCCAAATCAAGCTATGGATTCAAGTGCCAAACGCAATGCTTGGCCAGATTAAATGAACATGCATAATGCGTTTGAACTGGACACGGGACCATTCAGTGAAGTTATGCATTTACTTCTCCCTGTACAAATGTAATGTCAAAGCTAATGCACAGGTTGCTGCGAACCTTAGCTTGCATTTGTACTTACAGGGATGTACTCCACTTACTTTTACTTTACTGACTTTGGAACTGTAATCATTACATATTCATGGTAAAAAAACCTTTTACTTTTTTTTCATGTTCCATTCTTGCTCCCGCCTTATTAGTAGACTCAATGGAAGATAATAGTCAGCTCCAAAGGAAATCCACTTGTAGAGCAATTTGGTCTCAGTGGTGATGCAAGCCAAGAATGTATTTCAGTTTAGATTTTCTGAGAGCCCATTCAAAACAAAATGTGCCCTGCTATTTAATTTCCTCTGAAATCCCCACGGAGTTGCTGACTGAACTCTTAAAATGATAATAAAACCTTCACAATCCCCTCTCTCTCACTCTGTAAACATTAAGCTAGCTTGAGGGCATCCCTTTTAAATGTACCACACTTTTATTCTGTTCCATTTGGTTTTATATTTAATGTGCTCCCTGTGAAATGGCTTTCACCCCCTCAGACACCCACGTTCACACTTGTTGGCTTTCTGGTCCAGCGCGTTTCCATAGTAACCCTGTTGGCAGTGCTGGCAGTGGTCGCCCTCCGTGTGGTACAGGCACTTCAGGCAGCGACCTGTCAGGTTGTCGCACACGCCCACTGCGTTGGGGTCCACGTTGCCGTGACAGTCACAGGGAGTGCAGGGCCTTGCTATACCGAACTTCCCCAAGGGGTCGCCATAGAAGCCATCATCACAAATCTGACACCGTGTACCTGGGGGAGCAGGTTTGAACCGCAAAGAGAGGAATTAAAATGCACGAGCATCAACAATACATTTATATAAAACAAATGTTTGGACACAGTAAAGGACCATGCATAATTAATCCATATTAATAAGTGACCTTCAGAAAACACTGGGAAATAAGGGAAGGGCTGTTAAAGACCGATTGGGGTCTCACGACATTCGTATTTACCAGCATTCATTTGACAGTGTTGATAAGGGACTGCATTATAACAAGAGTTCGTAATGTGTTGAAAATTCACAAAAAAAGCATACTTACCCCTTTGCCCAGGAGGGCAGTTGGTACAGACCACCTCCCCAGTCTCTGGCACCTGGGCACAGCTGGTCTGTTCCGGGCAGGGGCAGGACTGGCAGTTGCCAGAGCTGCCTGTCAAGGCGTTTCCATAGTAACCGTCCAGGCAGAGCTCGCAGGCGGGCCCTGTGGTGAAGCCTGTGCACTGACACACACCTGAGGGAGAGGGGACACTGGGGGCTCAGACATCAAATTGGGTTTTTAAAATAGGAGGAGCTACGTGCTGCTACAGCAATGAGATGTAGACCCTGTTTTCTGTGACTCAAACAGGGCACCGCTGCTACCCAATGGTGAAAATGACATCCTGACAAATCTCTGTGAGCTTTGAGCTTACAAAAGCGGACGAGTTTTTCGCCCTCAGCAGCTTTTGAAATATGCTCTTCCTTTACTGTACAAATGCACACGTTCAGCGTAAGAAAGCCTCTATTGCAATTCAAGCACATCAACATGACCGATTGATGTGAACACAACGCATTAACAGTTCCCTATCTGTACACATCCAGAACACAGGCTGCGCTTCTTTCTGCTTACAGCAGATGGCGATGTGTTCTTGGCCATAACGTCCTGATGCCTAGCACTGAAAAATACAGACCAGAGTGCTAAAACAAATAAAAAAGTTACAAATCCAGTCATTAAGATTCTTGAGAATAAATTCAATTTTTTATCTGAAGTGTAAACAAACAAATGATTAAATACACTTTGCTGCATATTTCAAATCAACACAGCTTGCAGTATTTTACATACATATATGTAAATGACGCACTTAAAAATGGAGATGTTGCTGGATACTGGGAATCGGGAGAGCCTGGAGCACACCGTTTTCCCAGAACTATTCCTTGCTACAGCTATCGTATGACCTGAGGCTGGGCCTTTGGCCATTTCAAAGTGGTTGACTAACCCTATGAATGGCACTATTTCCAAGATGTAACTATTTAATTATAAAGACAGTTTATTCCTCATAATAGGGCCTTAAGAATGCTAGGGAAGGTCAATAACAACTCCTTGACATACACACACTGACATGAATTCCAAACGCATAAACCCATAGGGAATAATTCAATATTCAAGAGACACGCAGAAAACTCAAATGGAAAACCTCAAAATAAAACCTTTAAGTCATTCATCTGAGCATCTTTGGCCAGGAGTTGCCATAACAACATCCATCATTAATGAACCACCGCAAGGATAAACGCATCTCATGCATCTATTGAATTACGCACACTTATAATAACAAAATGGAAATTTGAGGATGTTGCATCACATTATCAGGGAACTAATTTATGAAGCGGGGGGAAAATGCAATTTCACCAATAAAACAATGAAGAGGCAAACTTAAAAAAAATTGAAATTCATTGACAAATACAGGCAATGTAACCACGGAAGGGAACGGCTGAGAAAAGACAAGTTAGAGAATAATGATGGAACTTATCTACTCTCATGATGCTTGACTTTAGAAGAAATCATTAACTGAGTCCTTTGACGCACACTAATGCAGCCATTGTGTTAACGTTCGATCTGTGCATGGGCTGCCTCCTCCTATTTCTCCTGTCCAAGACAACCCTTCACCCTACTCCCGGGGGAAGGGGGGGAGGGGCGCGGGGTGGTATGAGGGGCGGGGGAGAGAGGAGGGCGCGCAGATTAGACGGTTCACATGACTCAAAAAGATTTTGTATGTGAGGCACGAAGCACACAGTGGGAAAATCACAGGGCTGCCTTCAGCGTGCTGTGAAGAGGAATCGTTTATCATAAACACACTGTAGGCCTCTCTGCGGCTCCCCAAGCCTTGCGTATGCAAAAAAAAAACCCAAAAACTAAACAAAGAATTCACACAGTAATAATTGACAACACAAAGGAGAAGGTTTTGTCTGTGCGGCACCGGCCATTTTGAGGACGGGACTACAAAAGAAAGATTACAGTTACGGAGA
The DNA here is from genome assembly GCA_029706075.1 of Aldrovandia affinis. Lineage (NCBI taxonomy): Eukaryota > Metazoa > Chordata > Actinopteri > Notacanthiformes > Halosauridae > Aldrovandia > Aldrovandia affinis. The sequence continues at coordinate 1,301,356 of JAINUG010000053.1, read as the reverse complement.
ATGTAAACGGTATTTAAAATATTCCAGGAGGGCAGGAAGAGTGGGGTCTTTTAAATGTATAGGGAGATCAGAGTCAACAGTGCCCAGAACAGCATTTTTTCTCTTCTCTCTCTCTCTCTCTCTCTCTCTCTCTGTCTCTCTTTCTCTCTCATGTTTATTTATTCATCACAATTGGATTCAGAAACCCTCCAACATAATATCCAATCTTGGGAGGTCTAGGGTGAACACACCAGTTTGTGTAAATAGGTACCGTTTATCATGGACTTTCACATAAACAGACTAAGCAACAGATCACCATCTCAGTGTGGGGCAAGGAATAAATGACATGCACCCATAACCAAACCCGTTAATTTCCCCTGCTCATCTGTAGCCATTCATTTCAGCAAACAGCTAGACACTAATTGCAGTCCTTCTCCTGCAATTATGATATGTTCATTGAAATGTTTTTCATTAGAACTGCTCTGGTGAACTGATTCAATTTCATTTGCAGTTTCTTTCACAGAAACACACTGTCGAATGACACAAAGCCTGTACTTGATATAGATCATATGTGATCTGGCCAACTGTAGGTTTATTCAACAAAAAGTTAAGATTTTTAGGGGCATTTTGAAAGAAACTGTTTCACTAACTTTGATACAAAGGCCTAAATACAATCCATCTGCACCACATCCCTATGCTAATGTGGCTTTTCTGTACAGAGCTGTAATGTGTGACAGATGCGGTGCTCGTAGATTGTAGAGATGGTCTCTAGGGGATGTCTGGATCAGCGTATTCTACAGCTGTTGTTGTCATGTGTTCATCAGTAAAGATTCTTTGGCAGATCAAAACTGATACCTGATAACTACAAAAGTTATCAGCTATGTAAAGTCGAGGGGAGTTGAAGTATTGGGTCTTGGTAAATATGTTCTGGCATTTTACACGCTCTAAAATCAAAGTTAACCTGCACCAATTGATGCACGCAATTCTGGGGTGGGTCTGTGGGTTGGGTCTATGGTCCGTGACGGAAATTGGCACAGAAGACAGCAAGTCTCATTGCGAGAACAAAGTAGAAGGATACCCTTAATGGAATTTGAATGTCATATATACTGTATATACAGTATACATATGTATACAGTGGGGAAAATAAGTATTTCACCCCCTGCTGATTTTGTGAGTTTGCCCCCTTACAAAGAAAGGAACGGTCTATCATTTTCATGGTAGGTTCATCTTAACAGTGAGAGACAGAATATTAAAACAAATCCCAGAAAATCACATTATATGAATTTTAAACATTTATTTGTGTTTTATTGAGGAAAATAAGTATTTCACCCCCTACCAACCAGCAAGAATTCTGGCTCCCACAGACCGGTTATGTGACCAGGAGGCACACAGATTAGTCCTCTTACTTAATTAGTACTCCTAATTAAGTACTCGTTACCTGTATAAAAGACACCTGTCCACAGAATCAATCAATGAATCAGATTCCAACCTCTCCACAATGGGCAAGACCAAAGAATTGTCTAAGGACATCAGGGACAAAATTGTAGACCTGCACAAGACTGGAATGGGCTACAAGACCATTGGCAAGCAGCTTGGTGAGAAGGAGTCAACTGTTGGTGCGATAATTAGAAAATGGAAGAAACACCAATTGACCATCAATCTCCTCGGTCTGGGGCTCCACGCAAGATCTCACCTCGTGGAGTGAACCTGATCATGAGAAAGGCGAGGAACAACCCAGAACTACACGGCTGGAGCTTGTTGATGATCTCAAGGCAGCTGGGACCACAGTCACCAAGATGACCATTGGTAACACACTACGCCGTAATGGATTGAAATCCTGTAGTGCCCGCAAGGTCCCCCTGCTCAAGAAGGCACATGTACAGGCCTGTCTGAAGTTTGCCAATGAGCACCTGGATGATTCAGAGGAGGCTTGGGAGAAAGTGCTGTGGTCAGATGAGACTAAAATCGAGCTCTTTGGCATCAACTCGACTCGCCGTGTTTGGAGGAAGAAAAAAGCTGCCTTGGACCCCAAGAACACCATCCCCACCATCAAGCATGGCGGTGGAAACATTATGCTTTGGGGCTGTTTCTCTGCTAAGGGGACAGGACGACTTCACCGGATCGAGGGGAGGATGAATGGGGCCATGTACCGGGAAATCTTGGGTGAGAACCTCCTTCCCTCAGCCAGGACACTGAAAATTGGTCGTGGATGGGTGTTCCAGCATGACAATGACCCAATGGCTCAAGAAGAAGCACATTAAGGTCATGGAGTGGCCTAGTCAGTCTCCGGACCTTAATCCTATAGAGAATCTGTGGAGGGAGCTGAAGCTTCGAGTTGCCAAGCGACAACCTACAAACCCTAAGGATTTGGAGAGGATCTGCAAAGAGGAGTGGGCCAAAATCCCTCCTGGGATCTGCGCAAACTTGGTGACCAACTACAAGAAACGTCTGACCGCTGTGCTTGCCAACAAGGGTTTCTCCACCAAGTACTGAGTCATGTTTTGCTAGGGGGTGAAATACTTATTTTCCTCAATAAAACACAAATAAATGTTTAAAATTCATATAATGTGATTTTCTGGGATTTTTTTAAATATTCTGTCTCTCACTGTTAAGATGAACCTACCATGAAAATTATAGACCGTTCCTTTCTTTGTAAGGGGGCAAACTCACAAAATCAGCAGGGAGTGAAATACTTATTTTCCCCACTGTATGTGTAACATAGAAATAATTGCCGGTTGGTGTGGAAGGCATGCAAAGAGGCTTAGCGACTCTATGTTGATTCAAGAGGGTGACTTGAGGGTGTCCCCACCTGCCAAAACTAAATGTACGTTTTTTTGTGGATAATTTGGATTTTGTAGTATTATTTATTTTGCCTAAAATGGTAGTAGACCTACATTTTTATGCTGATTAAGTACATTTCGCTGACTCTCCTCCCCCCCCTTTGTATGGTTAAGTAGTGTATATGCAGATACTTTGGGATGTTTTCTGAGTATCGTCACATTCTGTAAAAGAGACACACACTCTTACAAGAGAGGAATTGACAGCTTCTGACAGCAATTTTAATTTACATTCATTTTATAATGTCCTTCCACCCTGCACACATTACAATAAAAGCATGTGATTAGTATTGACATTCAAGCTTAAAATCAGCCCAAAAATAACATTAGAATGATTTAAGAGGAGCTATCCGCAGTTGCCTGGGAATGCATACATGGAGGTCATGTTTAATGTCTATTTCTAGGCCATTTTTTCTTCTTTTTTTTGGGGGGAATATCAGCAAAAGTGCTGTCTAATTGTCTAAGGAGGGCCAAACTGATTAAGATTTAGCAGCCTAAAATATACCCCCATAATCTGTTGAAGTTTGTTCTGTTTGTTAGAGATGAGAGTCCCCAGTCACCCGGAGCGAGGGCGAGATGAGCGCCAGATCATACGAGGGTAAATTATCGCCTGTGAAGATGAGCGGCCCTGCACTTAATGAGGACACTCAGAGAGGCTGAAAAGTTGTCTGGGGAGAGCTGTCCCCGGGTAGTGAGTCGAAACGAGCCGACAACATAATTCCCCTGCTGATCACATTGAACTCTGAAGAATAACACTTAAACAATAGATATCACCTCACCCGACATGTCAATGAGATGGCATATATAGTCTATACCCTGTCTCAAAAATGTCACCTTTTGGTACCTTGCAGTCTGAAATTAAAACATGTTAAATCAGACTTTTCCCACCTTCATTTATACATTTGATTGCATGTACCTGCAGTGCAGATTGTTTTCATTTGTCTCTTGTTCTCTGTTTGGGGTAAATGACACCCTAGTCTTAGTCTCATAGTATTTTGTTTTTCCTCCTTTAAATTTAAGTGCTCTTTTGCAATGATAGGTCTACATGAGAGTGTGAACTCTCCATATTTCATGTTTCCTATTAGAGATAATACCTTTGAGTAACTGTGGCAGACACATTTTTAGACTCCAGCAGAGAGACGAGGGAATATGTTATTAACAGGTGAAAAATAACATATATACAGGGTTGGGAGGGTTACTTTGTAAATGTAATTAGTGCCTGAATACTGATTACACGGCTCTGAAAGTAATCCGATACGAATACAGTTACATGTCTCAAAAAAGTAACGTAATCAGATTACTTTTAGAATACTTTTGGATTACTTACTTTTTCCATCACAGATGGGTATGTTTTGGGGTACAGGAGACATTGGGAAGCTGTTATATAGCCAAAGGTGGTGCTACTTAGTACTAAAAGGGTGCTCAAACTTTTGCACACGCCATGTTCACTTTTTTATTTGATCAGTAATACATTTAAATAGTTATTATGCATTACACTTTGAAAAAGGATGTCATGTTCAACTTTCCACTGTGTTGAGGTCAGGTCAGCTTCTGTTCATTTAATAATAAATACTAATACATTTGAGATGTCAATTTAGCTAAATATATGCAACATTGTATCTGCATTTTTTGTTGTAGTCGTCGTCATTAACATGTTATGGAATTAGAATGGACAGATTCAAAATTAATCATAATAAAAAGCAAAGGGATATTGAAAGGCAAGTTCTTTTACTGTTTTGATGGCTCATCATGAGCATAACTCAAACACAGCATCTGAAACAATGTAATAACTTTTGAAACTTTTTTGGCACTGGAATAACAGCGACTTGTAAGGGATATGGCTTAGAAAAGTGCCAGTGTTGGCGGGCTGTGTAGCGGCGAATGCTCGGCAGTGCATAACGTAATTGACGTATAGTAGAGTACAATTGTCTACCAAATTGGGAGAAAACTGGGAAAAATAAAAAGAATAAAATAAAATGTCATCGTTTCAACAATAAAGAAAGCAGTATAAAATTAGCAGAGCAGTTAATGCGATGCCTCAAACCGTAGGCTAAGGTCAGGTAACAGCAAATTACTGCAAAACTGTGTTCATTAAACTAAAGGTTAGCTAACGTTGACTTACTCCAAGTGCTTTTTAAGATTCGAAGTCGAGTCCTTTGATGCCGACAGTATCTTTATCCTGGAAGACACAAGGTACACTGGACCGACAGATTTTTCCCATGTTCTTCTTTAAACTGGAAATTGTGTCGATAACGCCACAAACTAAAAGCTGACTTTTCTTCCATCTTGTCCCTATCAATGTTTGTCTGAGTGTGGGCGCGCGCTTTTTTTTAAACGCATTTTTTTACGCAGTTTTTTGGTTCTGTGCAGCGGCTGTAGTTTTCGTGAGCTGTGTGATGATAATCATGTAGGCGTGATAATTTCATGCTGTAACTTTAGTAATGAATATCAGCTCATTAATGTTTGTAAGGAAAACTTTCCACCAAGAATTCCAAGAAGTAATCCAAAATGTATTCACTTCAGGTTTATTAAAGTAACTGTATTCAGATTACTCGTTTTTCAAATGTAACGCGAGCTGAATACAGTTACTTGATTTTTGTATTCTGATTACGTAACGCCGTTACATGTATTCCGTTACAACCCAACCCTGCATATATATGTATATAGTATACTATATATGTAGAGTGTTTTTCCAAAAATCACTCAGTCCACTTTTGGTCAAGGGACTTGAGTGAGTTTTGGAAAAACACTCTTCATATATATACACTACCGGTCAAAAGTTTTAGAACACCTCCATTTTTCCATTTTTATTGCAATTTACGCAGTTTAATGTTTCAATTCACTCTATAATTAAAGCATAGAACAAATAAACAATTGGAGATAAAAAAGAAATCATGGAATCGTTTTGTTTAACAAAATCTTATCTACATTTCACTGTGTTGTTTGACAGTGGGAGCAGCCACAGATTCTGCTGCAGCTGGTGTGATAGCTTCAACAAGCGATCACACAAGCTGCTAAACGGTTAGCCCAAAACTTAATAGCTAGCTACTTTTAACTTGACTATCTAACATTACGCAATTCAGTTTGTTGGCTTGCTAGCTACATTGTCATTTTTTCAGACATTGTAGCTAGCACTAGGTTGAATTAAATGAACAGCGAATGAATACCTAGCTAGGAAATTGTATCAGAGAGAGGACAGTAGACCGAAATGGGTATGCTTGGCAGGTGTAGCACAGGTGTGCGAGGAGCACTCCTTGCACTTTTAGCTTTCGGATTTATTTTAAACTTTCTAGACACCGGGCCGCATTCGATCACAAAGCTAGCCTATAACAGCAACTCTATGCAGCAATACACGCCGACGACCAAACATTTTGGATTCGGCAAACATGCTTTGATGCAAGCGTTTGTCAACACCGCAGGCCGCGAGCAAAACAAACGCAGCAGCGCCGCCCAACACAAACGTCGAAGCGACAATCTTATTATCATCTTAATCTACTTACTTTTAAGTGGAGATGTGCACCCCTGTCCTGGACCAATCAACGATACCAACAACGAAGTCATCAACTATCCTGTCTCTCAGGTATGTGATCACAACAGAGATTCGACAATCCTTGAATTTACACAGCAACCTAATCTGATGCCATTCGTCTCCTGTCCGAGTGGCGTGGATGGACCGCTGGATGAGCAACATCGGCCCGGGGATTCATCCATTGATCTCGGGGAACGGAGAAGTGAATTGGAGTGCATCACCCCCGTCTCCCAGGATGGTCGGCCAGACGCGCGTCACCGGCTGGGATCCACTGCTGCCGGGAAACGGAGACATCGGACGCGGAGAACTGCTGCACTGGGCGAGGGAGGCGTCGGTAGCCAAGACCGGCCACCGCTGGACTCGCAGACCACCGAGGGAGCTCCGGTAGCAAGGCAAGCGTCCGTTCTCCCAGACTGTGCCCATCAAAGCGGCATTAACCCAATCATGAAAAAATACCGTAACCTGGCTTTGAAAAAACACCGCAAACTGAAGTTAAAAACTGTCAATCACTCCCTACTGATCTGGGACCCACGACGCAAACCCAGTGGTATCTTAGGAGGTCATATTAACATCCGTAGCCTCTCCCCAAAGGCTGAGCAAATACACCATCTTCTCACCAACTCTAATTTGGATTTTCTAGGCCTAAGTGAGACTTGGTTACATTGTAACTCTCCATCTGCTGTATTAAATGTCCCAGGGTATAACATGTTTAGACTAGACCGATAGGCCTTTTGATCATGTTTTAGAATGTATCGGTCTGAATGTTAAGCTCTCTCGAGAAATGTCCTTTGTGCTCATTGTTGTTTATCGCCCACCCCCCGCTAGCAAGGATTTTTACATCACATTCAAAAAGCTACTTCAAGAGTGTGATTCTAAAACAGAAGTGATTGTACTTGGTGACCTGAATTGTAACTGGCTAGACAAAACAACCAGGAAACCTCTTAAACAGCTCACAGATAGTCTGGAGTTTCAACAACTTTTAGATGGCCCAACTAGAATAACCGCATCCTCCCAGACACAGATAGACCTGATTTTTAGCAACAAACCTGAAAGAGTAGTCAAGACATATAATCTTATTACTGGTCTCTCTGATCACAACCTGACACTACTGTCCAGAAAACTGACTAATAAGCGTTTTAAACATCCCTTTAATCCAGTTGAGCAATTAAGGATCCCCCAAAAGGAAATGAACAATTTCGAAAGAGCAGTGCAGCAGACTGATTGGAATAACATCCTCACAGAGAATAGCATAGAGGAAGACTCCAAGGCACTTGCAACCAAACTACATAGTCTAGTCAATGAGTTCACTCAAAAAGTGAAAGGAAAGAAAAAAAACAACTCCCTCCCCTGGCTCAATACTGAGATAGTTAACCTGATGAAGGAACGAGACCTCGCATTGAAAAGAGCTTTGGAGAATAAGCCACAGCTAGTCAGTGACAGGCATAGGTTTACCTCCCTCCGTAACAAAGTAACCACAGCGATCAGAAAGGCTAAAGCTAATTTCTTTATTACAATCATTAAAGAGGCAAAGGGAAACACAAAACGGATCTGGGAACAAATCCAGAATGTCATGGGAACCAACCACAGGCCTAGGAAACAGATAGAGCTGAAACTGAATGACAACCTAACACAAGATCCAGCCCAAATAGCTGTAGCCTTTAATACGTATTTCATAGATTCTGTGAAAGAAATTGCACAGAATTTTCCTCAAACAACCAACAATAATGTTGAAGTGGACGAAACCAAGCCCTCTTTCAGCATTCAGCCCATCTCGGCACACAAAACCCAAGCCATCATTACATCTCTTAAACTCTCAACAGCGAAGGATATCTATGGAATGGACACTACAATGCTGAAATCTCTAAAAGAACACCTAGTCCACCCCATCGCACAAACAATCAACCAATCAATACTAGAGGAAACAGTCCCTAGTGCCTGGAAAACTGCTATTGTATCTCCCATCTTCAAGTCAGGTGACCCCCAAGATATTGGTAACTATAGACCCATCAGTATTTTACCTATTATCTCCAAGGTCACTGAGAAGTGGGTTACAGAGCAGCTTGTTCACTTTTTAAGCAGTAGCCCATTCCCCCTTCATCCAATGCAGTTTGGCTTCAGGACCCTTCACTCTACAGAAACGGCCAACTGCTACTTTTTAGAAAAGGTCAAAGCGATGGTTGATAGAGGAGGTGTTGTAGGTGCTGTGTTTTTAGATCTCCGCAAAGCCTTCGACACAGTCAATCACCAGGTCCTTGTCACCAAGCTGTCCGCCTTCAACTTCTCCCCATCAGCACTTAAATGGTTGGAGTCATATCTCAGTGACAGAAATCAGCTAGTCCAGTTAAACAATCAGCGCTCACCTACCCTCATGTCATGCACCGGGGTACCACAAGGTTCCATACTTGGCCCACTTTTGTTTAGCCTATATATTAACGACCTACCATCCGTCTGCCCAGAAGTGCATGTACAAATGTACGCTGATGATACCGTCTTATATGTGCATGCCACGACCAAACACCTGGCAGCTGCCAAACTTAGCGCTGCTATGAAAAAGGTCACCAACTGGCTCATCAGCTCATGCCTCCAGCTCAATATAAAGAAAACTGTAGGAATGTTCTTCTCCAAACAACACAGCAAGACCATGGCAAACATAACCATTTCAGGGCAAAACATTAGCATAGTTCCGACGTTTAAATATTTAGGGATCATCATTAATTCTAATCTGACTTTCAAAGAACACATCAAGAAAGTGTCCGGTAGGGTGAAGTTTGGCCTGGCAAACTTCAGGTATATCAGGAGTTCACTGACCATGAGTGCTGCCAGACTATATATGGATGCGTCAATTATGTCGCACCTCACATATTGTCTGACAAGCTGGGGCCATACACACACCACTTCCCTAAAGCCACTAGCCACCCTATACAAGCGGACCCTTAAGGTCCTGGATCAAAAGCCTAACAGCACACACTACTGTACCATTTTAGATAAACGTAAATACCTTAGCTGGGAAGACACCATCAAATACAAAAACATCTGTCTTATCCATAAAATCCTTCACAACAAAGCCCCTCCCCCACTTAACTCTTTCATAAACCAGCGTGATCACAGCACACGGCCCACCAGAAGCACCTCTCGTGGTGACTTCATAGTTCCATTCAGGAAAAGCACCTTCAGTAAACAATCCTTCTCAGTGATAGCAATAGAAAACTGGAACTCACTACCCAACCAACTCAAAGACACACACACCTACTCCACCTTCACAACACACCTTAAAGCCTGGCTGACCGAGAACTATACCTGTCCTCATTAATCCCTCTCTGTGCTGCCTCTCCATCTTACCTGTTTTGTTTAATGTATTACTGTTTGTAAGTGCTTAATGTGGTGTGGCCTGTAAACGTCCTGTGGTTTATTTGTCAAGTGTGATGTTGGTGTGCCTTGTCTTGGCCACGTGCCCTTAGGGTATCGAAATGCATTATTTTAATCAATGATTTTACTTTTTACTTGTTACTTTACTTTTTAGGATGCTTTTTAACAACTGGCCGGGACTACAGCTGAAAATTAACCGACTAGGTTAATGCTGCCTTTTTTCTGTATTTTATATGGTTCATGTATCTGGAATGTCCTCGAAATAATAAACTAATAAACTAAACTAAACATTTTTGACACATCAAAGTGGCCACCGTTTGCAGATATAACAGCCGAACACACTCATGGCATTTTTTCTACAATTGAAATCAAATATTGTTCGGAAATTTCTTTCCAACACTGTTGCAGAAGTTACCACAAATGTGTTGCACTTGTAGGTTGCTTTGCTTTCACACTTCTGTCCAGTTCATCCCAAACCAGCTCGATGGAGTTTAAGTCTGGAGACTGTGCTGGCCATTCCATGATTTGAAGCCTACCGTCTTGTTCTTTTCTTCTAAGGTAGTTCTGACATAGCCTGGAGGTATGTTTTGGGTCATTATCTTGCTGTAGGATGAACTCCTGACCAACTAGGCGTAGACCAGAGGTTATTGCATGGTGCTGCAAAATTCTGTGGTAGCCCTTTTGGTTCAGGGTGCCAGTAACTCGCTGACTCTGGATCCAGCAAAAGAACCCCAGACCATCACGCTTCCTCCTCCATGTTTGACAGTTAGTGTCACACCCTGAAGAACCATCCTTTCACCTACTCGACGGCGTACAAAAACCTTTCAAAATTTCAAGATTTCAAATTTTGCTTAATCGGTCCATAAGACCTTCTTCCAGTCTTCAGTAGTCCACTGGCGGTGGTTCATGGCCGAGGCAAGCCTCTTTTTCTTACCTCAAGAAAGCCTCAAGCTTTCTTACTGCCACTCGACATGTCAAACCTGCAGCTCAAAGTCTTCTCTTCACAGTTGAAACTGAGACTTCCTTACTTTGACCAGTGTAAAGCTGTGCTTGAAGATGTTGTCCTGTGAGCCGCCTATCATGCAAGCTCTTGACTCTCAGAAACTTGTCTTCTGATTTTGTTGTGACTTTGGGTCTGCCAGACCTCTTCCTGTCAGAGTTTCCTTCAGTTTCCAAGTGCCTTTTGATGGTGTAGGAAACTGTACTCATGGACACCTTGGCCTTCTTTGCAATTTCTCTAAAGGAAAGATCTACACTTTCAAGGGTTAAAATGGTCTGTCTGTATTCCTGTGTTAATTGCCTTTTTCTCGCCATTATGATAGCAATATACTACTTCCTGCAGTGCAATATTGTCCAAATAATGCTTCAGAGTTTGTAGTAACACAGACTGTTCCAACACTGCTTTTACACAGACAGAGGGTTTGTAAGTAATCAACAAAAGTTGGGACACCTCTAGGAGCTGTTTGCGTCAACTTTCAAGGCTTAATTTACTTGATCCCTGAAAAGGGCTTTTTTTATGACTCTAAGTTTTTTGTAACCTAAACTCTTTTTTTAACCTCTGGCAGTTTACCGCTTACCTTTGTACCATTTCATGTTATTCACTGGACTTAAATTTCAGTAAAAATGGGAAAAATGGGGGTGGTCTAAAACTTTTGACCGTTAGTGTATATATATATACAGTATATATATATTGGCATCCCAAGAGGCAGCATGGGGAAAATGGCTGCCTGCCTCTTTAACTCTTGTGAGCCACTAGAGCAACAGGACTACAGCTCCCAGCAGCCAGCAGTCCCACACCTCATCTCCACCAGTTGAAGCAAGTTAAACAATTGAGAATGCTAGCAGCTGAAGGCAATTTGAGGGGAAATAAAAGACACACCGTTTCCCGACACAATTTACAAGGTAGCGGAAGGGAAACGTGTGGTGATGAAAGTGGTATAGGATTGTTTTGGATTGCGTTGAGAACCCTGTTTTGTGTACCGACTTGCGTGTTTGAGGAACTGAATTGGATTTTGACTGCGGATTACGGACAAAGTGTTTGAATTTCCCGAATACCCAATCCTTTTGTGTTTTTGTCAGTATTCAGTTTAATTAAATTATCGTTTTGTTTGGAATACTGCCTCCTCCACATTTCTTCAATCGCCTACACCCTCTGAAAATGTCCTTTCTATATATATACACACAGCGCCCCTTTAAAGTCTACACCAGGGCTTCTCAAAGTCCAATCTGGATCCAGACCGAACCCCAAATCAATCCAGACCCAGTGTCAAATTAGATTTATATTATTTAATATTTTTCCTCCTTGTATCCGAAAGCACACAACGCGTTGCTAGTGTGATTGAACGTGCAGACATTTGCAGCTGAAACGCATTGCAGACCTCAAGGCAAAGCATTAACCATCATTGACTTTCGCTTTCACAAAGCTGCTTGTGTGTGCACGCCTGTCATCAGTGCCTCTGTTTCTGTGTGTGCGTTCACTCTGGTCCAATCACATAAAGCGGTGTCATTGCTATGACAACGAATTTTCAAAATGTCATTCTGCAAATAAAAGGAAAGTTGACCATGAGAATTCAAAGTGGAATGGACAGAGAAATACGCGTTCATTCTCCCACAATCCAGCACCAAACTGATGTGCTTGATTTGCACTGAGACCAGGGCTGGATCTTGACGTTCATGGGCCCTAGGCCCCACCTCCGTTTTGGGTCCCCCAACCCCCTCTGGCATGGCATTCTGGCAGATGGAGTTCTTAGATTTAACGTTGGATTGGAAATATGATTTCATTTGCGTTATTTATTTTGTATGACTAATACTATTACTATTAATAAGGATCCTGGTGTGATGAACATATATTTATTAGGCGATTAAGTGTAATGTGAATTATGTAATCAAAAAAAATACAAATAAAAAAATACAAATATAAAAAAATAATATCAACATTAATATTTTACCCATAATTCCAGGCCCCATGCAACATTTGGGCCCTAGACCCAGGCCTTGTCGCCCTATGCGGAGATCTGGCCCTGACTGAGACTGTGGCTATCATAAAGTGTGGTCATGTGAAATGCCACTATGAGACAAAGCACAGTCATTTTGAGCAGCAGTATCCCCAGAACACAGCGGTGAGGACTGCAAAACTCACTCAATTGAAATCATCGTTTCAAGCCACAAACAGAATCTTTGTCAAATCTATGATACTGCAAGAGAGAGCGACTGAACCCTCACTCAGAGTGTCTTGGGTTTTGGGCAAGCACAAAAGTATGGAAGTTATGGACTTTGATTGATGTCGGTGCATTTCGTTGGCATTGTTCTGGACTTCTGACTTTGTATAAAGTGGACCTTTAATAACTAAATTTGAGTACCCATGGTCTACACCCTGCCTCATCTTTTGTTGCCTTACAGCTTGAAATTAAAACATATGAAATCTGACTTTTTCAACATTTTACCCTGCAACCCTGCAAAAAATTATCTAAATTTCTGAACATTAATTACAAAAATAAATTAAAAAAGCGATTTTTTTATTTTTAAACCACTCCAATGTGGCTTTTGCTGTATGCTTTGGGTTATTGTCCTGCTGGAATATAAATCTTCTCCCAAGTCCCAGGTCTCTAGCAAACATGGAGCAGGTTTTCCTCCAAGATTTGTCTATATCTTGCTCCATCCATTTAGACCTCTATTAACTATTTGACAAGTTTTCCAGTCCCTAAAACAGAGAAGTATCCCCATAATATTAGGCTCCCGCCACCATGTTTTACGGTAAGGATAGTGTTCTTGGGATAATGTTGACTTGCACCAAACATACCGCCTAACGTTAAGGCCAAAAAGTTACATCTTGGTCTAATCAGACCATAGAATCTTCCTCCACTTGGTTTGACAGTCCCATATGCCTACAGGCAATATTTTAAGTGAGATTTCTTCAACAATGTTCCTTTTGTCACCCTCCCTTGAAGTGCAGATTGGTGAAGCACCCAGACTAATGTCCTGTACCATGGACAGTTTCTCCGATCTCTGCCATGAAAGTCTGTCAGAGTTGACATAGGCCTCTTGGTGGCCCCCCTACAAGTGCCGTTCTTGCACGAATATTGAGTTTTGGAGGATGGCCAGTTCACATTTTGTGATTCACAATTGTGTCATATTCTCTCAATTTCTTAGTCAAAGTCTTTGAAGCCTTCCCCTGATTGATGCTTTTGAAGAACCCTTTCTCAGATTTGCTTCAGATGTTCTTTGGTCTTCATGATGAAGCTCTTGTTTGGAAATACACTAACCAACTGTGGTACCTCTCACACACAGGTGTATTTAATTTGAAATAATTTCAAATACCTGAATTGTACACCGGTAGATTCCAATCAAATGATTATGTTATCTGAAGACAACTGATTGCACCAGAGTTTATTTAGGTGTGTCTTAACAAAATGGGTGAATACTTTTGGAATCAATTATTGTCTGTTTTTTTATTTGTAATTACTCTCTAATTAATTAAGAAATTCATTGTCAACTTTTTTATTTGACATTATAGAGTATTTTGTGTTGATCAGTGGCATGAAATCCCAATTAAATCAGAATTATGAAGTAAGAAAATAAAATGTGAAAAATGACAAACTTTTATACCCACTGTACCTGGTGACCAGATAACCCTGGCTGATGACCCTTCCTCCCTTCTGATCCTGGAACAGTAGTCAACAAGTGTGAAGATGGTATAACATGCTGAGCACAGTTCTGAGATCAGTTGGGATTGAGGGGAATAGTTTGGGATGTAAACATTGCATACCATGAAGGAGGGCATGATGGAGGCATGGCATGGAGTCATGACGGAGACCGATATTCGTTTGTGGAGAGGGAAGGTTGCTTTTGATGGTTAAGGAGCAGTGAGGAAGATTCAGGAGGACATAGATGTCCAGATCTAAACCTGAACAGCAATTCCGCTCCTGTAGGGCCGGTGTGTATGCAGGTCTGTGTTTCTCCCAATGATCCTGGCTCAATTAGCTAATTAGTTGGAATACGCCAATGCTGGTTCAGTTGTAGATTAGACCACAGTAACATGTTTCATGTGGGAACACAAGAACAGTCTTCAGCTGTCATTCATGGGCTTATCAAGAAATGCAGCTAAAAAGTCAGATCACGTAAATGATTGGGCTAATTAAATGATTAAAAGCAGAAGTTGGCATGAAATCCAGAAACGGATACAGCCCTCCTTGCCCACCCCTGCTATAGGGCATACAGCAACACTGGAGGACTGCCATGGAGGAACATGGTGCCATGGTGGTACACTACAGGGAGAATTACGTGTTCAATTTGTTTTCCGGATTAATAGTTTTACCTCCTGTGCAGTCTGGCTCCACTGAAAATGAGTTTGTACATTTATTTATATATTTATATTTATTCAACTTCCCAGCCCCCAAAGTCAGATGCCCACCCCCATCCCCAATTTATGACTTGCATTCTGTTCCCAATTTTATGGATGGCATCCTTCGAATTAACACACAAAAAGTGTATGTGTATCTGAAGGACATATGCAAGACTTCATTAGCCCTGCAGCGCTCCGCTCTGCGAAAGGAATTCGCTCCTTCTCCCCGCAAATATTAACATTTCCAATCTGTTGTGCTGCACTACAACAAATAGAAATGACACAAGTTTGAAAGCATTAATAAATCATGATTACGGAGCACCCCTGGTTCTGCTTGCCTGCATATCCAGAATAAACTCTAGTCCTATTTCAGTTGTATCCAAGAATGTACAACAATCCATTATGTAATTACATGCAATTAAAACAGATTTTCAATTAGACTACAGTTCAGCAATGCATTCATACAATCCCTATAGTGAAACAGATAGTGACAACCATTTTTTAGATTTTGCACTGTAAGGACTACAGAATCAGTCTAATTTTGCAAGCGGAAAGTCTTTAAGACACGCTAAATACCGTAGAGCAGAACCTACCAAACAAATACTTTGAATTTCCTTTGAAGTTAAAATCTTTGAATAAAAAAAATCTTGGGAAGGCTAGAAATCTCTCTTGCTCTCTCTATATCTTTCCCCCTCTCTCTCTCTACTCCCCCAACCCCATTTATTATGACTGCATGCTGAAGTTGTTTGTGTATGTACCCATTATAATTTCCCCAACGTTGTCTGCGGTCTTGGGACCCAGCTGTTGGAGCATAGCTACCGTAAATATTTTACGCAAAGTGTCATTGCTGTGCGGCGAGTAAATGATGAAGAAGACAGAAATATCTGAAAGTTTCTCCGGAACACTTTACTGAAAATGCCCCATGTCTCTGCGGAAGCCTCCGGAGTCTGATGGGCTTAAAGATCGAAAGCCTCTCTTTCTTCTCCTTTCTCTTTTGACAACTGCAGAACCTCAGATCTCGTTCATTTAGTTTTCCTCTCCCCTACGCTTGTATTTCTGGATACTGTGTGCACTGTCAACAGCCTGACTAAAAAAGGGAAAAAATCCTGCTGATCCAGTCTGAATCATTGCCAGTGAATAACCTTTACAATTTTACTACCAAACAATAAAATGAACGCTTAGAACTGTCCTCGTTTCAAGGAAGGGGACTATTATGAGCACAGGCAGATGGCCGTCCTGTGCTTGAGCATATGGAGCGATCATGAGCTTTTCTTTTTGCAGCTCTGCAGGTAACAGAGAGGCCCTCATTCAGTGTCAGCTTTTCTCTAAAAGGCCGGGGGAAGAGATCGAGGCTGACATCACATGCATGCCGGTTGAGACAACAGGCACGCCTTTCACCAAACATGTTTCCTTTTAATGGATTTCAAATAAAAAGGGAGAGTTGGAAACAGTTGTGGGGAGAGACAGTGAGGGTGAGAGAGAGAGAGAGAGAGACTGGGAGGAACGTGTTAGAATAGAATGAATCAGACAGAAATGATAAGCGCTACGAAAATGAATGCCATTCTCATTAACACTACAGGCCCCTCATTTTGTGCCATGAAAGTGCGAACGTGCGGGTGATGGAGCTGGTATTCTACCCACACCTAAATGCAGTGGAATCCGAGGTAAATGCACTAAATGGAAGAACGAAAGCAGAGATAGAAAGGTGGTCTGATCCATATCGGTCAAACCGCAGGAAGGGGAGCGGGAAGGCCTGCTGAAAAAATCCTGAATGAGTCAGCTGGAAGAAATTATTCCCATGAAACCACCGAGGAGATAACAAGGCAATTTGGTCCCTAAATTAATAACAATTAGCTGAAGACCTATTAAGGAGGGCAATTAAAGAGGACAGAGCCATTGACCCCCCTCACCCTGGCCCCCAGATAGATGGTGTAAATAAAGCAGGCTCAGGAATTTTTCTTTAAAACTGCATCATAAATCTCCAGTCACCGATGATGGCAGACATTGCAGAATTTATTCCTTTATTAAACCACTTAATATTGCCTGTCTCCTCCATCCTAAACAAAGCACATCAATATTTATCAGACACTGCTGTGGAGCACCAATATCTGCCACTGGCTCCACTTGAAACCTGCCAATTCTGCAGAGGATTAGAGGGTATCTTTCATAGGTACAAAATAGGAAAACCTCAGGGGGCTTGCATCTGTAAAACCACTAGTATTAGCACGTGAGGGTATTTACAATATATAGTGTTATTAACGTGTACTTAAAAAAAAAAATTCTGACTGAACCACATCTTACTTTACAGTGGACTAATCAGACCTAATGAGATTTATCCTGATTTATCACCTCCTTGAGGTCAGACAGCGTATTGCGTTAAGGACGTTTGAAAAGCAGGTGCAAACTTTGCAGTAAGTGGCAGAGAATTATCCCGGTCAAATGGTTGCGGCACCAATTGTTTCCAGGAGTATGCTGCAGGCAACAAGGACTGCTGGTGAGACCCGACACTCTTTAATTGAAATGTCCTAATACATCCATCCATCCATCCATTGTCTAAGCCGCTTATTCCTGGTCAGGGTCGCGGGGGGGGGGCTGGAGCCTATCCCAGCATGCGTTCCGGGCGAGAGGCAGGAATACACCCTGGACAGGTCGCCAATCCATCGCAGGGCACACACACCATTCACTCACACACTCATACCTATGGGCAATTTAGACTCTCCAATTAGCCTAACGTGCATGTCTTGACTGTGGGAAGAAACCGAGTACCCGGAGGAAACCCACGCGACACGGGAGAACATGCAAACTCCGCACAGAAAGGCCCCCGGCCTGGATTCGAACCCGAGACCTTCTTGCTGTGAGGCGACAGCGCTATCCACTGTGCCACCGTGCCGCCTGTCCTAATACAGTCAAATGAACATACAGGCTTTTAAGTCATAACAGAATTAGTCATAACTCTAGTACTCTCATAAGACTACTTGCTCTTGCTGATGGGTTACCACAACTATAAGGTAATTAATAGTCTATAGTTGTTATACTGTATTTAGTATATATACAGTTAACTGCTAAAATCGAGGAAACCAACATAAAGTGTCTTAATAGGGCATTGGGCCAAAAACAGCTTCAATGCACCTTGGCATATATTATACAACTGTTTGTAACTCTATTGGAGGGATGCAAAACTATTCTTCCACAAGAAATTTCATCATTTTCTGGTTTGCTAATGGTGTTAGAAAACACTGTCTTAGGTGCTGCCCCAGAATCTCCCATAAGTGTTTAATTGGGTTGAGATCTGGTGACTGAGATGGCCACGGCATATGATTTACATCATTTTCATGCTCATCAAACCATTCAGTAACCACTCTCATCAGGTTAGAAATGCTTTACCATAGGCTGAAGGTGGTCACTAAGTGACAGGTGCCCTAAGCATGACAAGGTTTTCCATTGTTTTCTTTATTTTGGTAGTTACCTTTGTTTAGTATATATTAAATTTACTATGTATAGTTTTAATTTACATGTGACAAAAATTTAACGGGTTTCACACAATGAGACATTTCGAATATATGCTTTAGTAATTCATGAAAATGTATTTACCCCAACCGAAGTGCAGTGATAGCAGGCTGGTAATGTCCTCTTATTTGACTTATTTTAAGATGACCTTCAGTGCAGTGAGCACCCATTAATTTTGTACAACAGGAAGCATGTATGCAATGTCACAGCTGGTATCCTTTTTCCACAGTACTGAACAGCACATAGCGAAGAAGCAGGCACGTGCACAGATAGGGCCCAAGGGGGGCTTGAGCCCCTGCCCTTTTGCCCTCAGAGTCAAAAAGTGCCCTTTTTTTGGCTGGTTTTTGTCACGGTTCCACGTATTCATGCCACGTGTTATTTATGTCATGTTTCATTTCATGTCATGTCTTGATTTGGTTTTCATGTTACGTTTCTGTTCATGTTTAAAGCATCCACTTTTTCATGTTCTTTCCGCAAATCTTGCGTTCATGCTTTCTCTCTCTCTCTCGCTGTTGCTCACGCTTCCTGATTGTTTCTAACTCCTTGTCTGATTACTAATTTACTAACGATTAGATAGGTTTATTGTTTCTGCTAGCACGATTGGCAATTTAGTAACTCTAATTGCTGACGTGCTGGAGATTTACTCATTACTAACTCGCTAACCATGTGTATTCATGTTTCCTTTCGTTTCTAGTTCATGTCAATTTACTAATCTACTAACGCTAGGTCAGGATAGGATAATTACTAACAAAGACTAATTATCTTGTTACCTTGTTACGCTCTCCTCAGCTGTTTTCTGTTTCCCTCTGTTCTCAAGCTAAGTGTCTGCACCTGTCTACACCTCCATATAAGCTCAGTGTTTTTGTCACATCCTTGCGAAATTGTTGCCTATATTTCTATAGCACTTTTGAGCGTTTTCCAAGTCTGATTTCTTTGTTACGATCCAAGCCTGTTTTCTGACCATTGTTACTGCCTGCCATTTTGTTACCACTGCTTGTTTTGTACCACGAGTTTTTGCCTGCTGTCTTTTGTGCCTTTGCCCCTCGGAGCAGACTTCGGTCTTGACTCTTGCACCGTCCCTCACTACGAGCCTGCCTACTGTCCTCCTGTACCTCTGCCCCGCTGACAGGTACTCTGGTTTGTTTTGGATTTTGCATGGTTTACCAAGTTCGAGACTGCCTTCTCCCTTGGTACTGTACTTTGGTTATTGGCTTGATTTTTTGGTTATCGGACTTTGCTTTTGAGACTACGTCTCCTGAACATTCCTCTAATAAAGCTCTTGTGGGTCTTTATTTTATGTCATTGTTTCTGAGTTGTAAGTGCTGTTGCATAAATGATGTGTTATGATCTGTGTTCATGATCCATAATTGTTTCATATATTATTACATAATTTCATGCTTAAATAGATAAAGGATTTATTTGATGTAAAGTTAAAAATGTGATTTATGTACAGGAAATTCATTTATTTGTTATGCAGTTAAAACGGTGGGGCACACTTCTGTCTACCCGGGGAGCGGATGCACGTCACTCTCACTTTCGCTCGCCCACTCACGCAGTGCGCTGGCTTCCGGCTAGTTAATTAGACGGCTAGTCAATTAGCCTGCTCACGGAAGAAAAAGCACTGGCGGTGCCCACGTTTAAGGTCATGACTATGATGTCCGAGGTTTAAGCGGACAGTTGAAGGGACTTTCTGGAGACTCCATATCCTCTTTTCATGACAAGCGGCCAATGAGGTATTTTGTTTACTTGTACTGCAAAGTTACAATGTTTCATGCTCATACTAACGTGCCATTTTGTGTTTGATTTGTTTTCATGTTTGTAACACGAGGTTACTGTATAATTTGTTGATGCATTTTGTATTATATTTGTTCAAATGTAGTTTTCACGGCGTCTTGGCGTGGTGGCGCGATGGTGATTGAGTGTGTGGATGCAGCGAAGAAACAAGGCTTGCCACAATAAACGCCCGTATCAAAAAACCGACCTGTGTCTGTGTTGTCGTGAAGAGGGCTACATGAGTCGTGCATTTCGGGTCCAACCCTCACGTACCAGTCTCAGTTTTAATTGTATTTTATTTTTTCTTTATTTGTTATTGAAATTCTATTCTATTGAAAATATATAGTAGTATCAATGAAAAAATACACCTTATCAAAGTACTCCAACCCCCTCTTCCAAATGGTTTTGTCTCAATCAATCAACGTTGCATCTTCTGACATTCAGAATACAACTTTTCATGAAAACCACCGCATCCCCAGCCCCAGTTTGGTTACGGTGAATGATATCACTCAGGCACTGTTTTAATTATGAAACCACGATTAAACAACACTTACTTACTTTTTATGTTATATATCCATTAAAAAGTACGAAACTATGAAGTAGGTCAGTAGGACTTGCCACCTTCACGCTGTAATTTCGTCATTACTAGCCTCGGTACTCGTAAGCAAGTCTAATTATCATTAAAACTACGTTATCTCCGTCATGCAGGACAACTTACAAATATGCAATTAATTTCTGAAGCAGATAGTTATGTTTTGCATAGTTTTGCTAGCTTAGTGTAGTCACCCCCTTTTCTTTATTGCCAGTTTTCTAAAAACGTGATGTTTAAAGTGTATTATTGTTTGGGCATGTAGCAGTGTGTTTCCCTGTTCAAATTAAAGTTTTTTGTTTGAATGCCATTAAATTGCATCCATGTGTGGCAACATCGGGGTGGGAATAGTGCATGTTGGTGGGGTGAGTGCCCTTTTTTTTGCTTGAGCCCCTGCCCCCAAAATGTCTGGACACGGCCCTGCGAAGAAGGCACATATTCCCAACACAAACTAAACACAACTAAACAAATTAGAACAGAGATTTTGCAGAATTGTCAATTTACAAAGCTGGAGCAATTTACTGTACACATATTCTGTCAATCCCCCCTTCACTCAATGTCCAATGAGTGAACTGGAGGGGGGGATTGACAGGATATGGAGAATGGATATGACAGGATATGGAGAAAGCAGCAAACCCGAGAGAAATCGAACACATATCAGAATCCTTTGGGAGTCGGCACGCTCATAAACTAATAATATTAACAACATTAGTATGGGCAAGGCCAACAAGCTTTGAAAAAAGAAATCTTAAAACCAAACTGCATATTATGTAATTGTTTTGACTGCTCAATGTTTTTCATCCAATCTCTTGCTTAACCCCCTGAGGTCGGCTGGATCGGCGCCGATCCAAGCAGCAATACAAGTATATTACTATTTCTAACTTCGCGATATTTTATCATACACACGCGGCAAAAACATTGACAGAAACCTTAGAATCGCGACTTTCCGATTTGAGCACTGGCAAATCAAATGGGATTTTTAAAATTAGCTTAATTAGACCAAAAGTAAACCTTGCTTTTTACTCTGTTTTTACCTTTTAGTAACGTCCCCTTCTATTGACATGTTAACGAGGTGCTAATTTCGGGAGGTGCGTCGAGCCATGTGTGAAAACGCCGGCATAAACAACACAAACTGAAGAGGACAGTCTATGCTGATATTTATTTTATTTCGCTTGTTTTCAAATACTCGTGAAAATATATATAAATTCCGCGTCTTGTGACTACATATTCCGCATGTCGCAATGTAACAAATTGCAATAGGCACAGAAAATACTTTTCAAACAGCCTAAAATGTTATAAAATATATCGTATGTCTGTGTTTACGCTTGCAATCTGCCAGCAACAGTATATTCACGAGTATATTTTCAAATACTCGTGAAAATATATGAATTCCGCGCCTTGTGACTACATATTCCGCATGTCGCAATGTAACAAATTGCAATAGGCACACAAAATACTTTTCAAACAGCGTAAAATGTTATAAAATATATCGTATGTCTGTGTTTACGCTTGCAATCTGCCAGCAACAGTCTATGCTATTGATTTTATTTCGCTTGTTTTTTTATTTTTTTACATCTTGTCTGTGTTTACGCTTGCAATCTGCCAGCAACAGTCTATGCTGATATTAATTTTATTTCGCTTGTTTTCAAATACTCGTGAAAATATAGCCTATGAATATCGCGTGTTGTGACGCCAAACATTCCGCGTGTTGCAACGTAACAAAGAGCCAAAATGAATATTCAGGTATTTAGCATTTAGCCCTCCCACAGCCTGAAATAAATGTGACCAGTTCTGATAAAAACAGGTTTTTAGCTATTTAGATCTCAGATGTGCTAAACTATTTTCACACCCTTACATAACCAAGACCTTGGTGAACAAACGCACATTGGCAAAACAATTCGTCACTATAGTTTAGTGTGTGCTTTCACATCTTTTGTGACAGCAGAAAAATTTACTATTTTTAACTTGTGTGTTTGTAGATCTATTTACAAGCTGCATATGATACTGACCAAACTATTGATGGCATACAAATGTAGCTGTGATTGTCCTTCAAATAAAAATATCAAACACTTTGGAGTAAGTGTGTGTTAAATTGATGAAATTGAGATAAATATCAGACCATGCCAAAATCTAAAAACATTAAAAGCTTAGCACGGACCTCAGGGGGTTAATAGCCTTATCGATCTTGGTTCTCATCTTAACAAATAAACAGCTGTTACCTTACTTGGTCACAACTCTTTTGAAGTCCCACACAACCTGCACATTCATTGCACGAGTACCCTACCCTTGAGGCGTCTCAAGGCCTCACTACAAAATAATGTAATGTTGCTAACAATATTTAAAGCAATATTTTATGGCTGTCTTTATTAGCATAATTAATTTGAGTAAACACCACGGGAACACGAGAACAAGAACACATTCAATTTACAGAGCCAATGCTGTATGCTATAATTTATGACTTCTAATACATTTCTTAGTAATTTCCCCCTCTGACTGGTTTCAGAAAGGATGAATTAATGGATTAATTAGTTTAGTAGATAATTAAAAGCACACATACAGTATAGCCACACTTCAAAACAATAGCAGTACACACATTTAGAATTATTGAAGATAACACAAAAAAGTCAAGGTCCTCCCTTTTGGCTAGGATGGCAGGCAAGACATGATCGACATGTTTCTAGTTGAAGGGCACTTGACATGCTAGTAACAACTTACAGCAGAAATAAAACAAACAAATTGCCGTAATGTTTGTGAAATGTGACAAATCCACCAAAAAACTGTAAAAATATATTTTAAACCATTTTTAAAATATCTATTCTAGTTCTATTTTTGCCAACATTCCATGATGTAGAGTGAGGCAACCGCTGAGGAAAAAACTACCAGGAGCTAATACAAGATATGGAGAGGAGTTGTGGAAAATACTTTCAAAATGGTATGTAGATGTGTGGTAGCTGGCTGCTTTAATGCAGCAAGTCAGGAAAATGGGATAAGTGTCCACAGGTTACCCATCAATAATGAAAAGATGAAGAAAACATGGGAAAGTGGGTGCAATGCACAGGAGTAAGTGGTCGGTGAGAGATTCAAAACACAGCTGTCTATAGCTAGCTATATCTGTACTGAGCCTGTCGCTGCAGATGATGTTTGGAAGAATACCCTGATGAGCGATTTCGGGATGGAGATGAGAATCTCTGGTCTTAAAACCGACGGTAGTATCATCTGTTTTGATGGGGAAGGGGAAGATGGGAGACCAGTGATGAGGAGGCCGAGCCTGGCTTTCCAGAAGCGAGAGACAATCCGGGTTAGGTATATATGTTTCACACCCATTTTCGCTGACTGTCGACAGGGTCGAGGACTGAAAGTGGGTCTGAAAGTCTAACATTAGGTGAGTAGCCACAGCAACAAAAATGCCACGGTGAGGTATGGGCTAACTTGTTTTAAATCAATAAATTCCTGTAAAGTACATCCTGCTTTTTATTTTGAGTTTGTTCATTTGGTAGGTAGCTAGCTATGTATTCTCACTCGTGAATAAGCTTTCTTGCTGCACTCACTTCACTGGCTAATTTACAACAGAGCTGACTAACAGCATTGTCAACCGCTTTAGCTCGAAATAGTCTCAAATACACTATATGGCCAAAAGTCAGTGGACACCCCAACTAATTATTGAGTTCAGGTGTTTCAGCCACACCCACTGCCAACAGGTGCAGTGATGAATCACGCTTCACTATCTGGCAGTCTGATGGATGAATCTGGGTTTGGCGGATGCCAGGAGAATGCTACCTTCCGGAATGCATAGTGCCTACTGTAAAGTTTGGTGGAGGAGGGATAATGGTCTGGGGCTGTTTCTCAAGGTTTGGGATAGCCCCCTTAGTTCCAGTGAATAGCCGCAAAGGGGGGTCCAACTCCATATTTATCTCCATGGTTTTAGAATGGGATGTCCAACAAGCTCATATAGGTGTGATGGTCAGGTGTCCACTGACTTTTAGCCATATAGTATAGCTCTATAGTATGTGCTAAATCAAAACATTATACTGTAGGTACCCAATGACCTTGCTAATTGTAACTTCACAATAGCTATCTAACTACAACGAGGCAATTGGGATCTGAATTTGACGGAGGAGGAGCGGCAGCAACACTATCAGTATCTTTCCCTGAGTTATATGAAATGTATAAATGGGCATATTTATATGTTGGCTTCTGCCAAAGTGAAAAAAACAGGCACCATACTACTATCCTGGATGTACACTGCCCGTCCCAAAAAAAAGTTGCATACTCTAATATTTCGTTGGACCGCCTTTAGCTTTGATTATGGCATGCATTCGCCATGGCATCATTTCGATAAGCTTCTGCAATGTCACAACATTTATTTCCGTCCAGAGTTGCATTAATTTTTCGTCAAGATCTTGTATTGATGATGGGAGAGTCGGACCGCTGCGCAAAGTCTTCTCCAGCACATCCCAAAGATTCTCAATGGGGTTAAGGTCTGGACTCTGTGGTGGCCAATCCATGTGTGAAAATGATATCTCATGCTCCCTGAACCACTGTTTCACAATTTGAACCCGATGAATCGTGGCATTGTCATCTTGGAATATGCCCGTGCCATCAGGGAAGAATAAATCCATTGATGGAAAAACCTGGTCATTCAGTATATTCAGGTAGTCAGCTGACCTCATTCTTTGGGCACATAACATTGCTGAACCTAGACCTGACCAACTTTCACTATTAAACATAGCCGTGAGTTCTACTGTTGATTTTTTACGATATGATTTCACCAAATGTTTAAGTGATCGCCGATCACGATCATTCAAGATTTTTGTCCGACCACATTTCTTCCTCGAAGATGATGGTTCACCACTATCCTTCCAGGTTTTAATAATGCGTTGGACAGTTATTAACCCAATTTTAGTCATTTCAGCAATCTCCTTAGTTGTTTTCTTTGCTTGATGCAGGCCAATAATTTGACCCTTCTGAAACAGATTAACATCTTTTCCACAACCACAGGATATGTCTTCCGACATGGTTGTTTAAGAAATGAGAAGCAACTCACTGCATCAGTTAGGGTTAAATAACTTGTTGCCAGCTAAAACATATTAATCACTGCAGTAATTATCCAATGGAAGGCTCTTACCTATTTGCTTAGTTAAATCCAGGTGGTGACTTTTTTTGGGGGCAGGCAGTGTATATTGATATATTGAATTATGTGTTGATTAAAACGTGTCACGCGCCCTTTAAGCCGTTGATAAGTGCAATTTGTGAGAGTTCTAGTTCTGGAATTTTACAGTTATTTGAGGGTTCCATTAGCAGCCCTTTATGATATCATCAATTAGACTCAACTAGAATGTTACAGCATATTTTAGAATAAACATCAAAGAAACTCCTCAAAGGGTTAATTAACATTTTGGGTTACCTTGAAGTGCACAGTTTCAGTAATGAAGCAGAGTGATGATGAAGGGGGGAGATGGTGTAAATCAGATGCAATCACAGGCTGAAATGTCAACTGTGGAGATTACAGAGAGAGACGAATATGGGAAAGACGGGGCCTTGTTTACCTGTGTCTGGGTGGCAGTCTCCATGCTGGTTGCAGGTGCAGGGCACACAGCGGACAAAGGGGCCCCCATTGGGGACTTCCCTCTTGTACCCAGGGGCACAGCGCTCACAGAACTGTCCTGCGTAGCCTGGAGGACAGGCGCACTCCTCCACCCATGGAGCAGGGGGGTAGGGGCTGTGTGAAGGGGCGGCCGAGCCCAGAGTGACCCTCGACAGCTGCGAGGTGTCTGTGGAGAGCAAATCCTCATTATTCGCACATCCCCATGTAGCTACACACGCACGGTCATCACCTGACACCCACAGCCGTAGCGAACGACCGCGCTACCAATTTATGTCACTTATTCAGAGTCGGGTGTTTTACTGGAGCCACTCGGGTTCAAGGACCCTCCTGAAGGGCACCACAGCAGCGGGACAGGGGCGCGGGTGGCCTGACACCCCGACCCTCTCACTTGCTGCGATCCTTCCTCTCATTAGCTCGACAGGCCATTATCATTGAAGGCAGCCTCGGGCTGGAACCTCATTAAGCCGGTCACAGTGCGGCGCTCACCCGTCCTACGGTTTGCGCTACCAACCGGTGTCTCGCTCCCCTGCCCTCGGGCTCTGCCCCGCCTGCTCAGAGCATCTTTAATAAAGCGAATAAATAAATCAATAAACCAAAGGAGGAGGGGAAAAAAAGAAGAGGCGGCGGGATTACAGCGAGCTAATGTGCCTGGGGATCTCTCCGCGACGAATGAATAATGATCAAAACCCGGGCACATCATCCTCACACCTGCGCCGAAGCCGTGCGAAAGGTCATCGCCGCAGACCTGCGCCACTCCAGTGTAGGCGGTAACCGGGCGCAGGGGGGGAGAGGAGCGCTGGGGACGCACAGGAAGCGGCGAGCTTGTGCGCGTCGATACCTTTACCTGCTTGCTGCCAGAGCAGGGGATGTCAGATTCGATGAGAGCCTAGTGGCAGCCATGCATTTTTAATTGCCACTGAGGCCTGGGATTTCAGCATTCACTTGAAAAAAATCCTCTTGTAAAAATGATACATTCCAATACCTTGCCCATCCATTTTTATTCAAAGGGGGGGGGTAGGTTCTAAGGTTTTCATCCATTCACGTGAGATATACTGCCATTGTTGACATGCTCAACAACACAAAAATGTTAAATGATTATCTACCAAAGATATTAAAAAGCTCTTAATGTCTGCTTGTAATTCAAAGCAAAGGAGGGGTTGCATTTTTCCCAGCTGTACCACTATCAGCGCACTTTAATCCAAGCATATCATTTCTTGTGATGGCATTTCTTGATATATGACATTGACTGATGGTGCTTGGGCTTCCCTTTTGAATATTCAAAAGATAACTTATTCGCTGGTGAAATATCTGGCTCTATTTTTTTTCATCTTTTATCCCCCAATTTTCGTTCCCATTTTCTTGCCCGGTAATATTTGTAGGCCCCTCCCATTGCTGATATCGCGGATATCCTCCATCAATTCTTTTCACTTTGTGGGCTACTTATGAAGCTGGCGGACTCAGACCGTAGACGGCCAATCAACTGGAGGAGTCACTCCAGTGCGATACCCGGCCAATTATGCGCGGCCCTGTCGGGCTTTCAGCCGCTCGTCACGAGCACACACCAGACCTTGGCACGCACCACTGTAATGACAACAGGTGCTTTGGCTGGACACGCCACCCAACAGCCCCACCTGTCAGACAATCCTTGACAAGTTCTTGACTTTTGCCATCCAAACTCTATGTGAGACTTTTGTAATTCCGACAGCCAATTACCGAGCAAGAGGGCATGTGAGGTCACCTGATTAGTTCTCCTCACCAGTATCACAGACAAGAGCAAATAAGAGGTAGCTTTCATGCGAAAAGAAACTTTCCTTCCTCAGCTATTGAACCAGCCATAATAAAGTGCTCACATCACAGTAATGTGAGATTGAAAAAAGCAGATGTCATTGGCAGTGAATTCCCTTAGACTGACTGAAATTACCAGCTGCCAATACAGAACGCCCCAAGGGTTACCTGCTGAAAACCCTCCTCTTTAATCTTCCCTTTCCAGAGACAGGCAAGCGGATTCATTCCACTGTCTGTGCAGGGAGATATTACAGCCTCGGCTTTTGAAGTTAAGGAACACACAAGCAGGAGGAAAGAGGGAAGGGGTGATATGATGAACGATGCACCAAACGAATAAACAGACGGACACTGATATTTTGATAGATGATGGACATAGCACACTGACAGAAATTGATAGATCAAAAAGTTCTCGAGAGATGAATGGTTAGATGGAGAATCTGGAGGATCTATAGAGACGCACGCTGTATGCACACAGGGGGTTGATAGCTGGGTGATATGAGTGCAGACTTAGATAGACGGATGAGGCAGAATGATGAAAAGAAGATGGGTTGTTTCTCTCTTTCACTCACAGTTATGTCCCCCAGCATTGCTGATTTTCAGAGCAGTGAGGTTGAAGAGGAGACGCCGGAACTCCAGCGCAGACAGCGAGGGCCTCAGTCCCCCGTCCCTCTCATGGAGCCTAGGAGCACAGAACAACAAACAGAGCCTTCAAACAGAAGGCTTTCATATCCGAATCGCACAAAGGCAGTGAGCAGGTAGCAGGGACCTGCCATCGGAAACCTTATAATCATATAATCAGCATATGATCTTAACAGTCTGTGAATTTTTTACTGTGTGTGTGTGTGTGACCATATGTGTTGGATGTCTTTGTCTTAGGCATGTGTGTTTTTGTCAAGTGTATGTGTGTGCATTGTGTCGAGTGTGCATGTGTGTGTGTGTTGAATGGAGAATGTGTCTGCTTCTTCAGTTTGTGTTGGGCATTTATGATATTGTTTTGGTTTGGTGTGTGTGTGTGTGTGTGTGTGTGTGTGTGGTGTATAGTCTGAGTAAAGATCTCTTACATATTCTACCTGCCTCTCTCACAGTCTCTATAGAGTCTTTAAAAAAAATCAGATTTGATCCCATTTTCTCCCAATTTAGTAGCCAATTACACCCTCTCTTTTTCATGTAAATTCCCCCCTCATATTGTGAGTTCGCTGCTGTAGCCCTGTGACTGGCAGTGGCAAAGGCAAGGTATTGTCTCCTCCGAGACGGCACTCGCCAAGCCGTCGACCATAACTCCGGTACTCAAGAGCCACTCCTATATGCAGCGAACTCG
Source organism: Aldrovandia affinis (assembly GCA_029706075.1). Lineage (NCBI taxonomy): Eukaryota > Metazoa > Chordata > Actinopteri > Notacanthiformes > Halosauridae > Aldrovandia > Aldrovandia affinis. The sequence continues at coordinate 1,271,727 of JAINUG010000053.1, read as the reverse complement.
TGTCGCCTTCCCTCCCCCCTCCCTAGTGGCACTCCCAGCTAGAGCTGACCCTGGCGCAGCCAGTAGAATCGAACCCTGGTGGCCAGCGTCGAACGTTGTAACCGCTAGACCACCTGGGAGGCCTCTATAGAGTCTTTTGTCCCATTACAAGGGCTATTGTCATAGTAAAGGGGTCCATGTTCAACAATTTGCTCAGATTCAATCACCCGTTACATGTTTCTTTTTCTATCCTAGATTAGTTCATGGTTATACAGTACATACATATATCTTACTTATATAGTAGCTTCAGTCTGACAGTCTGGCAATACCATACCATCTACACACACGCACACCCACTCTGTTCCTGCTGACGTGTAATTATCCCCCCTCCCCTCTCTTTCTGCGTCTACTTGGAGTTTCCAAGTAATCATTTTCACTCCCTGGAGAGCGCGTGTGAACTGCATATCAAGGTGCAGGGGTGCCTGCGCACTCATCAAACTAATTTACAGTGTCTTGAAATTGTTTACATACCGCCACTGAATCTGCGCCACTATGGGCAGAAGTGGATCTATCAAAAGCCGTAATCATTTTGTAAAACTACCAATACATTCTGGTTCTGTTCACACAAATTGCTACTCCAGGAAACACTCTCACAAAACAGCAAAAACAAAACACTACATTTTGCAAGCAAGTTTAGCAATGTAGCTTTAAGTTTTCGAATTACACCCAAATGTCTGCGCCCGCAAGAAATTCCACCAAACTGGCAAAAATCCTTGGTTTTACAATCATTGTCAGACTGTTATCATTAATAAAATGGACTAAAGGTTTGCTTTATTTTGTTGGAGAGCAATTGGGCCAATTTAAATGGGCAGGAAGAGGTAGAGGTAGAAGTAGACAAGTATAGAATTTCTTCAATCATATGCAGTACGCACAACAATTGGTGATCACATGATGGCTAATGGATTGACAATGAGGGTGTTGGTGCATGAACAGAGCCCACTCAAAGCAGATGCAGACTTGTTAAAGCAGACCTACAGTTTTAATTTAATCAAAAAGCAGAGATGTGGAAGAATTGGTTATCACACCACAGTTATTGTCCCTGTTTAGCATGCAGGAAATATAACAACGTTTGCTGCCATTTCTCGTAACGGGGTAATCCCTCACAAAGCCGCACTTGGCCCATATAACACAACACAATCGAGATTGTTTCTTATTCTGATTCGTTATATCAATTCAGTATATTAACATTTTATCTTTGCACAAGGAAGAGACCCGGAAGGGCCAGAGCTTACACACTTTGTCAGACGTTGTCAATGTCAGCTTCCACCATTGTACGCTATCAGTGAATGATTTGATGCCCATGCATGATTTCAACGGTATGTCTCCCACCCTTCCCTCTGTTCCTGAACTTGACAGAATAATTTTTCCTGCATGATGTGGGATGGTGTGATTGCAATCCCCATAAGCAGGAAACACATCATCAGGCTATTGAAGAGGCATGTGAGGAGACTGGGGACACTGCGCAGGCTCAACATATGCATCTGTGCTCTGCGACACAAGATGAGAAAATATCGCCTTTGATGTGTGTGAGATCATGGAGCCTGAGGACAATCAGGGGCTGGATGTCAACTGACAGATTTACTACATTGACAGTGCTGACAAAAAGTTTGCTATGCAGTAAATTACAAAAGAAAAGAAAATTTTTACTGTAAAGGTTTGGGCTAAATATAATTGAAAAAACACCTTGTATACAGTGGGTTCGGAAAGTATTCAGACCCCCTTAAATTTTTCACTCTTTGTCATATTGCAGCCATTTGCTAAAATCAATTAATTTCATTTTTTTCCTCGTTCATGCACACACAGCACCCAATATTGTCAGAAAAACACAGACTTGTAGACATTTTTGCAGATTTATTACAAAATAAACACTGAAATATCACATGGCCATAAGTATTCAGACCCTTTGCTTTGACACTTGTATATTTAACTCAGGTGCTGTCCAATTCTTCTGATCATCCTTGAGATGGGCCTACACCTTCATTAGAGTCCAGCTGTGCTTAATTATATTGATTGGACTTGATTTGGAAAGGCACACACCTGTCTATGTAAGGTCCCACAGTTGACAGTGCATGTCAGAGTAAAAACCAAGCCATGAAGTCCTAGGAACTCTCCATAGACCTCCGAGATAGAATTGTGTTGAGGCATAGATCTGGGGAAGGGTATAAAAACATTGCTAAAGCACTCCCATCAATCAGACCTTTATGGTAGCACTTGGCATTCAGGCCAAACATTTCAATTTGTGTCTCATCAGACCGGATAATCTTTTTCCTGATGCTCTTAGAGTCCTTTTTCCTGATGCTACCATTTGGCAAACTCCAGGTGGGCTGTCATATGCCTTTCACTCAGAAGTAGCTTCCGTCTAGCCACTACCATAAAGGTCTGATTGATGGGAGTGCTGCAGAGATGTTTGTCCTTCTACCAGGTTCTCCCATCGCTGCAGAGGAACTCTGAAGCTCTCTTAGAGTGGCCATTGGGTTCTTGGTCACCTCCCTGACCATGTCCCTTCTTGCCCGGTTACTTAGTTTGGCCAGACGGCCAGCTCTAAGAAGAGTTGTGGTGGTTTCAAACTTATTCCATTTCACAATGATGGAGCCCACTGTTCTCCTGGGTGCTTTCAATGCTTTAGCAATGTTTTTATACCCTTCCCCAGATCTATGCCTCAACACAATTCTATCTCGGAGGTCTATGGAGAGTTCCTAGGACTTCATGGCTTGGTTTTTACTCTGACATGCACTGTCAACTGTGGGACCTTACATAGACAGGTGTGTGCCATTCCAAATCAAGTCCAATCAATATAATTAAGCACAGCTGGACTCCAATGAAGGTGTAGGCCCATCTCAAGGATGATCAGAAGAATTGGACAGCACCTGAGTTAAATATACAAGTGTCAAAGCAAAGGGTCTGAATACTTATGGCCATGTGATATTTCAGTGTTTATTTTGTAATAAATCTGCAAAAATTTCTACAAGTCTGTGTTTTTCTGACAATATTGGGTGCTGTGTGTGCATGAACGAGGAAAAAAATGAAATTAATTGATTTTAGCAAATGGCTGCAATATGACAAAGAGTGAAAATTTAAGGGGGTCTGAATACTTTCCGAACCCACTGTATGTCTAAGTCACTCCATCCTCATCCAGTTAGACCTGTCTGCCGCATTTGGCACAGTGAACCACCGTCCACTCGCTGGGATGAGCCTCTCAGGATCCACCCTCGCATGGTTCACATCTTACCTTAAGAACACTTCCAACCGACTGGTCTGGAGATGATACGTCTCCCCTCCTCACACTCTCATGAGCAGTAAATCGTGTTTGACAGCTAGTTACAATTCAGAGGTTGTCATTTGGTTGGAAAAAAAACTGCATACACAGTGGGTCCCCAGGACCAAGTTTGGGAGCCCCTGCTTCAGATGGGTGCACAGCATCTCCATCCCTGCCTGCCAGGAACTTTGGCATGACCCTGGACCAGCTGACCTTCTTAGGGGCACATAGCATTGATCACCTGGACTTGCTGCATATTTTCCCACCACAATATCAGGAGGATCAGTCCCTTCTTCACCCAAGAGGCCATTTAACTACCTGTCCAGACCCTGCTAATCACACGCCTGGACTGCTGCAACGCCTTGCTGGCTGGCTACCGGCCTGCACCATCAAGCCACTGCAACTTATCCAGAATCCAGCCGTACGCCTGATATTCAGCATTCCTAACTTCACACACGTCACTCCACTCCTCACTACTCTTCACTGGCTCCTAGTGGCAGCTCAAATTCAATTTAGGTCACTGGTGCTGGCGTACTGGGCCCGAAGGGGTACTGCTCCCTCTTAATTTCAGTCACTGCAGCCCCATCCAGATCTCCACAATCCGTCTCCACTGGCCAGCTGGCTGTCCCTCAGCCTGTCCCAGCCTCTTCTCTGCCCTTGTACCTAGATGGTGGAATGATCTTCACTCCAACTTATTCAGGATAGTAAAACCTCTTCTGCAAAAGAATGAAAACTCACCTTTTCCGACTTCACTTGAATTAAAATTATATATATATATAAAATAAATAACCTTTCTCACCCCTTTGTATTACAGGTTTTGTGGCATGCACTTTGGCAACAATGATGATTAAACTGCAGTTTAAAATGAAAGCATAACCTTAAAGGTGATAGAACCATACTAGAATTAAACAAGAAAAGTGTAAAGCACAGACAAGGGTCAGTGAAAGGTCGAGGGAAGCCACCATGTATCATTTGAATAATACTCGTGTGCTTTGTGTGAACATTGTATCTCATTCTATTGCATTCAGTACTGGTCTCTCTTGTGCTCACGCCTGTACCTTGCCTCCCACTTACTTGCCTCTTCCCCTGTGTGTCCATGTCCCTGCATTCCATACAAAGCTTTATATAGGTGTAACCAGCCAATGTCCTGCATCGATGAAGCAAGCCATTGTAAATCAAATATGTATGGGAGCGCACCATTAAATTGAATGCATGCAAGGTGATGCATGCAAGGTGAAATACAAAGACCGTTTCATTACCCCCATGCCAAACCCATCATTTGTCAGTAATATAAATTGGAAAAAAAACATGTCAGTGCCATTGATGTATTGCATCTCAGCAAAATGTTGGATAATATGATCTGTTTTTGTTATTACAAATGTTTCCTTTTCCTGCCTAAATTAGAATTTTAAACATTTAGCTTCCTTTGGTTAATTATTATCTCATGTTGCAAAGGAGGTTTGCAAAGGAAACCACTGTTTTGACCCATACTTAACATAGAACAATACATGTGTGTAAACAATTGGGAAGAACTGTAAACGTGTTTCATCTCTTGAAAAGCATCTCCCTCCCCCTGCTCCTCCCCAAGTTTTGAGGAGTATAAAATGCAAGCGCCGAGTGTCTCTTGTCTGCTCCTGGGTAATATCACACAGAGACCCTTCCCTTTCCTTCATAAAGCAATCCCAGCATCTGGTGACAACATGGCTCCACTTATTCAGGTTAATATATTCAATCTGACGCACATTAATTATAAATTCTGTCACTCAGGAACCATGTATAAGGAACAAAGTGCTGGTGCGTTTTCATGTTTATTTATATTTCTAACAAGTTTGTGACGGGAACTGGAATACATGCTAAAACACCTTGTTTTTATTTCTGTCAACACAGGTGTGAGGGAGTGTTGCGTGTTCAGAGGACAATCGCACGCAGACAGACATACGCACACACACACAAAACACATGCACTCAGGCAGACTTATACACCCTCCCGCACACAAACACACGCACGCACACATCCATTCACAAACAGCGCATGCACACAAACACAGCATTAAAACTGGAAGGGGTTGGAGTTTGGACAGACATCAGAATCATCTTCTGGTTCCAAGTGCCAAAAATAGAAATGGAATAAATGCTTTTTCCTCTGTGGTTTAGGCGTGATCTGCGGATTTCTAATGATGTCCACAATGCTCTTCTCCCCAGAGATTTGATGACAGTGCTCTCAGCAGGAACTGCTGGTTTGGAGCGGAATGAAAGTGCCCTTCTCAAAAGGGTGATTCTCTGTCACCAGTAATGACACACTGTGGTAGACAGCAGAAATATTTTCTAAAGCAAAGATTCTATTGAGCATAAATCTTGGGGGATTGTTGCCCTTTGGTACTCAAGGGTGTGGTGATTTATAAAAACATTTCTACCACTCAGAGATGATGCTAGCTTTTCTTTGTTTTGGGATATGTGTAAGGGCATGCACATGTCACCACCTCTCTCAAGAAGCTGCAGTTCCTTTCTGATCCTCAAGACGTCACTGTAGGCACTATATTTTCAGTAATCAGTGGCAATAACTAAAATAATCATGACCAATTATACGATTAAGTGACAATCTGAGTGTTGGTGCAAGGGTGCAAGTCTACAAATTGACGTTGTTTCAGAGAGGGGAGTTTCCTCTTATGGACAAGTTTTTACCTGTACGACAAGTCATGAAAGAGGAAACAAATTATCTGACAATTATTAAATTCAACACCAAAATATAAAATATTGTGCTCCCTTAACTGAATTTAAAAAATCAAGGCAACTCATTAATCATTTTGTTCTTTATATTTTTATTTTGCCTTTAGACTGTCAAAAAACATTTTCCTTTTGCTTTCAATCGTTTTTATAAGTTCCATGCGGTTTAAAAATATCCACCCACTCATTTCAACATTTTTTATTTTGCCCAGGGCCCGTAATCACAAAGAATTTTAAGGGTAAAAGTTGGTCCTAACTGCGAAATTTAGGAGCAAGTCCCAAAAATAATGGGCGTGTCACTCATAAATTTAGGAGTCCTAAATTTTTGGGATAAGAGTATTTCACAAAGGGTTTGAGAGCTAAAAACAGCTCCTAAGTCCAGGAGAAGTTAGAAGCAGGCAAGAGGACTTCTAAGTCGCTAAAGACCTACTCACGGCGATCCGAAAATCTGCTGCTGGCGGCAATTGTTGTCGCAATCGCGTCAGATACAGAGCTCATAAAAGGTACCGCCTCAATCGCGAGGGTATTATATATATAATATTATATATATTATATATAGATACCCGGTGATTGTTTACGAGATGCAGACATGTAACCAATTGACTAGTCAAATCAGTTTACATGTTAAATCAGTGACACGTAGCGCATATTTTGTATTTTAGAATCTTCATTAGAATATAATAGGGTGCATCAGATCATTTTTCGGATCAGCAAAAATAATAATAATGGCGACCAAAGGCGTGTTTCCACCAAAATTGCCAGGAACTATTCTCAAGGAATTTAATGAATGATAATTTCAGTTTTTCAATTTAAGTTATTTCACTAAATCTTTATTCGACAATTTTACAAAATACATTTTTAGATTCAGTACGCCTTAGGCGATGTAACTAGGGTGGTCTTGTGCCTGAATTAATTTAATAAAAAAATAAAAGATCGCTAATGTTTCAATTCTATTTAATTCGGTCGTGTTTCTAAAAACATGCCTCCCAGAAAGGCATTTAGTATGAAAAACAAAGCAAACCAAAACATATACAGTATGGTTTATATAACAGCGGCTGTATTTGTATTTCTCTATGATGGTTCAATTTAGCTATCCGCGGATCATATGCGTGCCGAACCGGGGGTTGATCCGAGAGAGACCCATCCCCTATATCAGCCAATCACTATGGGCATTCTGAGTAAGCTCGTTCATGAGAAACAACGTCATCCTTAGCAACGACGTCAACCCCGCCCTCACTCTTAGTTTCACAATTCTAAGAATTCCTTAGTAAGAGTTTGTCTTTGGAGCTTTGTGAATAGGTTTTAAGGTGGGACTCCTAATTAAAAGGTTTTAGTGCGATTTAGAAGTACTCCTAGAGGTAAGATAAAATTATTTGTGAATACGGGCCCAGGACAGGCAAGATATGTCCTACAGAGTGTCAACAGAAATATTTTCACAATTGAAGGCAGTAGCCTACTGTCACACGCCACGTGACAAACCCTGGACGGGAACAGAGCAGCCAGGAGACACGGAGTGGAGTTTGTCGGTCTACAGACCGGATTTATTTTTATTTTTTCTTGTCCCTCCCCCCAGACAGACAGTTGGAGTAGCAGGTCAACATATAACAAAGACCAACACAAACACAGACACAAAATCTTCACCCTACTCGCCGCGAAGCTTTCGGGTAAAAACAACGAACTAAAATAACAAGTTAAAATAATAACTTACAGGACACCGTGCCTCTCCATCCGGAGTTCCCTTGGAACCTCCCCAGGCACACACATATCCAGTGACCTTTCAAAGTGCTTCCCACCCATTCATACTGAGACATTCCACAATTCACGCACGCACGCACGCACGCACGCACGCACGCACGCACGCACGCACGCACGCACGCACGCACGCACGCACGCACGCACGCACGCACGCACATCAAGACAAAGACACCAGTCTAACTCACTCACACGACAAGACTGACTAACTCCCCACTCGCCCCACCTGCTCTTAAATAGGCTTAGTTTCTGCTTGGCTCAGGTGGGACTCGTGAGGCAATCACCCAATCACAATCACTCAACTCACATTCTCACACAGACACCCAATCAGCCAATTGACTTCCATATCAATTGACTGAGTGACACCAATTAAATAATTAAATTATAATTAAACCAATTATGGCCTTTGGAGCAACCTTCCGGGCCACGGTTTACTCTCACACCCTGTGAGAGTGCCAAACCTGCCCCTGGAAAGTCTACCTGCTCCAAAGGCCTCCACAACATGTAAAGACACAGGCAACCCTGCCACTCCCACGTGGCCGAGACCGACGTCCTCCACACCTACTTACAAATAAATGAGTATGATTACGTGTGGGTGTGTGCAGCGCCAACTGCTCACTGGTCTACTACACTGCAATACGCACCTCATTTATGGTACTTTTGCCTAACAAGTAACTTCAAAAAGTCTTACATTAAACTCTTGGGGCCCTATTTTGGTGAATTAGGACGGTGTCGGTAACGCAGATGCAAAGCGAAGACGGTGGTGCTTTAGGGCGTGTCTAACGCAATTTAGGTCATTTTGTGATTTAGGATAATAGCGCAGTTGTAAAAGAGGTTGGATTAACTTTAAAAAAATACATGTGGGTGTGGTGGTGGTTTGGTTTCATAATGGCCAATCAGAACACCTATTTTCTATCCCTTTAAACACCAGTGCGCTAACGCTATAGCAAATTGGCAATTTCCTGGCATGGATGACAGTTTTGTGCGATTTGCTTGTGCTCAAGGTGTGGAAAAGTTGGCGCGTGAATCAGAGGGGGAAAACAAGGCGCACATTAATTTGTTATTTTGATTTGAGTATATATTTGGAGACCTACATGGTTAAAAGAAAGTGTTTTATTTTACCATCTCTTTTTTCCCTTATTTGTAGACTTTCCAACCTAAAAAACAACATTTATTTTCTTTTAATTTAATGTAATTGTTAAATGGAAAGCAATAAATAAAAAAAGGCCTACATGCATCCCCCTGGAGTGTGCATCACAAACCACCTGCATATTAATGGAGTGGACCCCCTTCCGATTTACATAAATGATACCGTAATCAGATGGTGCTCGCAACTGCACATATGTGCAGTCAATGGCACCAAGACCCCAAGGAATCCACATTGCGTATAAAAATCCTGTTTAGTTCTCTGCTGGCTGTCAGGTGTAGAAAAAGTAATAAACTAATTTGCATTTTGGACAAGACTGGAGGAAACTGCATGTACAGCCGAACTGATAGCCGTCTGGCCAACACCGGCTACCAATTCACAATATTCACAAAACATTTCAGATAACCTTATGTTCATATGTGCGCATCAATAAAGTCACCAAATTGCACAGAGCGCCAGCATTTGCGCTAAGAGGTGGTCTAGTTGGACATTAACTCAAACTAATTATTTGACTTGCATAGCGCTGACTGTTTTCATAGTCACACCCCCTACTGCGCTGCCCAACCCATAGTCGTGCAAACGCCTTCATTGCGCACCACGAAATTGCCAAACTCAGCGGAGACGGGAAATATTCTGTTTGCGACAGACAAAACTGGCAATTCGCCTGCGCTAGGGCATAAGCCCGCTTAGCGCCGGCAGGAAAATAGGGCCCTTGGTGTTGGAGTATGGAACTGCAGGTTCCTGAAAGAGGTGGTGAAAAATGGGGTATAAAATAACCAAAACGAAATGGGTCAAGATTACAAAAGCAAACATGCTAGTTTAATATTAGCTATATAAGGTCAAATAGAAGGTAAAATACAATAGGTTGATTGGGACACACAACTATACACTTCCATCATTTTGAAGCTTTGTGTCAATAATTGCTATATATACAGTATATATGTATATATACAGTATATATATATATATAATCCAAAATGATGTTTTAAGTGAAAGAATATTAAACCCTGTCTTAGGTGAGAAAGATGTTTCAGGTGAGAGATAATGGTATCTCTTCAAGACTAGATTATATAAAACAAAATGTATGTTTATTTGAAATGAAAGATATGGAAATATATACTGATTAAAACAAGTAGCTTAAGTGTTGATATTCCTCTATGACTATTTATTTTTTCCATTGTCATGCATAGAATTTGACAGTGTGACTTTAAATTTCTTTTGCAGATCATTCATTAATAGAAAGTAACAAGAAACATAATTGCATATAGGAACCGAATATTTACCTAATTGTTTTCTAGAAATGAATCAACTCTATAAATTCTGCGTTCTTATGAAACATTAATGTTCTCACTTAAATACTGTTCCCCTTTAAAATCTACACTCCTGTCTCAAAGGTTTCACCTTCTGTTGCCTTACTGCCTGAAATTAAAACATATTACATTAGCCTTTTTCCACCTTTATTTACACATTTTACCCTACAACTTCCAAGTGATAACAAAATTCTCAAAATGTCTGAACATTCATTAAAAATAAAAACCTAGAACAACTTGGATTGATAGGTCTACACCCTGCTGAGTACTTGGTAGAAGCACCCTTTGCTTGAATTACATTGAGTCTGTATGGATATGTCTCTACCAGATTTGCACACCTTTATTGGGTAATGTTTGCCCATTATTCCTTACAGAACTGTTCAAATGTAGTCAGATTGGGTGGGGACCTTTGCTGGATTGTGCTCTTCTAGCCATTCCACAGTTTTTTCAATAGGTTTTAGGTCAGGGCTCTGACTAGGCCACTCAATGACATTCACTTTTTTGTTTTTTAGCCGTTCTACTACTATTGCTTTACCTGTGCGCTTTGAGTCATTTTCCCTTCTATTCTACTCTATTCTTAAGTGCCCCAGTCCCTGCTGATGAGAAACACCACCATAACAGAATGCTGCCACCACCATGCTTTCCAGTAGGGATGATTGTTCTACTTAGCTAGATTAGTCAAGTAGCCTAACAATACATAATGCAAATTAGCTATCTGAATTGGTAGGACTTGTTTTACCGTAGCTGACAAATAGAAATAATGCTAGCTAGCTAACACATTTTTCTAGCAGTATTACATAGCTTGCTAACCGATTATTTTAAAAACATAAATAAATAAATAAATAAATAAATAAATAACAATCAAAAATATAGCTGTGAGCAGAGATAAGTGATGTCCAAGCACCAACAAACTGCCCCAATGGGATTTGCTGGTGCGATTAAAGCGATAAATTGTTTTGCAGAAAAAAAAGTTGTTAAATCATGTGTCATTGTCTGGATTAGAACCTATGACCTCTTGGTCTGAAGGCAGAAGCCTAATCAACTGTGCACACAAGGTTTTGAGTGCATCCAGTGTTTGTGTGTTGAGAAATAGGTTTCAATGCATTAAGTGCAAATGAACAATAGTTTTACAACCCTTACAAGTGTCTCTCTGTAAGAGTTATGGCCTACTATAACACCAACATTTAGCTGATTGGCACCAGGGCATATGCTTGACATGGTTCTCTACAAACATGGAAAGTTTGGTTGAGTTTTTGATCCTTCCTGTGGATTTTACAGGCATTTTTGCCTAATAATAATAATAATAATAATTTTGACATTACTTGAGGACCTTTTTGAAGTTCTACCACAATGATGTCAGTTCAGTGTAGAGTGGGACCTAATAAAAATATGAAGTTTGGAATAAAATTCAGAGCAAAAAATATGTTTAATAATGGTGCAGATATACAGTGGGTATAGAAAATATTCACCGCCACATTTTATTTTCTTACTTCATGGAGTAAAAATGGATTTAATTGGGATTTCTTGCCATTAATCAATGCAAAATACAAATACAATGTCAAATAAAAAATGACAAATAAAAAAACTCTTTTTTTGTTAATTAATTACAAATAAAAAAAGAGACAATAATTGATTCCATAAGTATTCACCCCTTTTGTTAAGACACACCTAAATAAACTCTGGTGCAATCAATTCTCTTAGGAAATCACATAATTATTTTATTGGAGTCCACCTATGTAAAATTAAGGTGTTGATTTGAAATCAAATGATTTCAAATGAAATATGCCTGTCTGTAAGAGGTCCCACAGCTGGTTAGTGCATTTCCAAACAAGAGCTTCATCATGAAGACCAAAGAACAGTCAAGGCAAATCTGAGAAAAGATTTTTCAAAAGCACCAATCAGGGGAAAGATATAAGAAGATTTCAAAGAAGTTGAATATCGCACAGAGTACCATTAAGTCTATCATAAAGAAATGGAGAGAATATGGCACAACCGTGAATTTACCCAGAACAGGCCGTCCTCCAAAACTGAGCATTTGTGCGAGAAGGACACTGTTTAGGGGGGCCACTATGTCACCAGAGGCCTATGTAAACTCTGACAGAGTTACAGTCTTCCATGGCAGAGATGGGAGAAACTGTGCATGGGACAACAATAGCCCAGGTGCCTCACTAACCTGCATTTATGGGAGGATGGCAAAAAGAAAACCATTGTTTAAGAAAACACATGAAATCTCACCTAGAGTTAACCAGAAGGCATGTGGGAGACTCTCAATCCAAGTGGAAGGAGATTCTATGGTCTGATGAGACCAAGATTGAACTTTCTGGCATCAACGTTAGGCGCTATGTTTGGCACAAGCCTAAGGCTGTGCATCATCCCAAGAAAGCTATCCCTACCATGAAACATAGTGGCATGAGCCTAATGTTATGGGGATGCTTCTCTGCTTCAGGGACTGGAACAATTGTCAAAATAGAGGGCAACATCTATGGAGCAAGATATAAACAAATCTTGTAGGAAAACCTGCTGCAGACTGTAAGAGACCAGGGACTTGGGAGAAGATTTATATTCCAGCAGGACAATGACCCAAAGCATACAGCAAAGGCCACATGTAAGAAAATAAGATGTGAAAAATGGCAAAGGGGGTGAATAATTTTATACCCACTGTGGTTGGGTGCACTAAAGAGGCAAACTGCGAGAAGATTATTCATTGTTTCCAAGAGTTGTCTGTGCCAGGCCCAGACCAGATGATGTAAACATTTTCACCAGAATGCTTTGAGTGCCCGCCCCTTTCTTCTCACAGAGGAATTTAAACCAGCTGTAGCGCTAGTAAAGCAAGCAGTTTGAAGATTGTCAAAACCTTGAGAGATTTGAGTAAAAATGCATTACCTTAGCCTTACCTTCACATAAACTTAGTTTATGGTTTAAGGTATAAGTTCACCTTTGTATTTGCATTTCTATGGAGATTTTTTGCTTTGGTAGCTTGTTAATGCATTACTGGTTTACTAATAAGACATTCGCTATGGCAAATATTACATTTTAATTAAATGAAGCAGATTGTCCTTAACTTTTCATTTAGTCATTCTGTTCACTGACAGCTAGCATTCAATATACCTATATCATATCTATAGTCAGCCCACATCACAGAAATGAGGAAACCACAATTTAGTTTTGTTCTTGAAAAGCCTGATTAGTGTTATTTCTTATTATAAAATGACAATTTGCGGACTGAATTAGAAGGCAGGGAAAATGTATTTGCTTGCCTATCTAAGTTAAAAACAGCTTCTCTTGTTAGCATGAAAGTTTCAAAACACTGTACTTCAGTATAGCAACCGGAAATCTAGCTAGAAAGCATAACTTAAGCTTCGTGCCCTAACTATCATTCTTTGTTCCTTGTACACTGATTTGACTCATACATGTTAAATAGCTCTCAGAACAGAGTATGTCAGGTAACAAATTGCATTTGTTACCTGAAATAATGTTTCACAAACACCTCAACTGATGCTCCATGAAAATTAAATGAGTAAAACAATTAATTGATTATTCATTACTTTGCAGTACCTCTGGTTAAATAATATCACCACATCATCAAGTATGATAAATAGCTGCAATTTATGAGAGATGTAGTGCAATTCATAACTCAGGTCAGTCTACCTTTAAATCATCACCACATGTCTTGTATTTTGCATAACAGTAAAAAACATTCTGTCAGATTTTCTTCTGACTAATTATAGCAAGGAGGTGCAATTAAAGAGTTTCGTGGACCAGGGGATGGGGGGTGGGAAACTCACCAGGGAGCATGCCCAATGAAGGTATACTGGAGACACAGGCAGGGACAAAGTGCTCCCTGGGACGGAAGGAGTTTTAAGAGATACAGGTTCAGGGAGAGTGCTCCCCTGACATTGGAGCTCCCCTGATATGCTGGGAGCGACGGGCAGGGACAGAGCGCTCACTTGAGAGTGGATATACTCTGAGAACAACAGGTAAAAAGAGAGCACTTGTTTGAAGATGCACTTGTCTGGGATTGGAGCTGACCTGTTGTGCCGGGTGCTCACCTGAGAGTGAAGGTGTGCCGGGGGGCTTGAACCGGCCGAGGGCTGGGCTCCGGTGACAGCTCAATGGAGACCGAGACGGCGGACGCCTCAAGGACCACGGTAACACGCCGCGGCAACAGCTCCAGGCTCTCTGCCACGAAGGCGATTGAGAGCAGCTGGCCGTAGCTGAGCAGCTGGTTCCCCAAAAACCTCTCTGCAAGGAAAGGGAAGGACACGAGGAGCAATTAGATCAACCTGGATTTCCCGTCTCAAGAGCACACGGGAGTCCAACAAACAACAAATGTACCGCATCACTATGGAGGAACCTTCAAAACCCACTAAGATAGATTGGAGCGTGTTATTTACTTCTTCGCCAATCTCCCAGGGCAGTTTAATTGCAGGAATTGCACTCTAGACCTCCGTAGCACATGGACACTGCTGCAGCACATGGGATGCATGGAATTTACATGAAATTGTCCTTCAAGTAGTAAAGGAACGGCAACAAAAAAGTCAAATCCTGGAATTTAATTGCTGCTGAATTTCTCTGGAGGTCTCCCACTGGCAGAAAGCATTAGGTTGAGAACGTTTCCCCCGCTGGTGTAGGCCTCCAGCACCAGGCCGTGGAATTCAAGTGTCTCTCTGTCTTATTTTATATTCACACACTGGCTTTTTAATAAAATAGTTCCCTGTCCTGTAAGTATTGTAGACTGCATTTCACGACGAGAAGAAGAAGAAAAAAGACAAAAGAGCAGCGTTTCGTCCCGTGCCGTTTGCCGCACCGCAGCGCACGGTTATGCTATGATCATTAGAATCCCCAGTGTTGGCGCAGTCCCACTGTGAAAACAGAATATTTTCTGTAAATGAATTCGCTCCACACTGTGATGCACTGCTGTCTGGTTCATCCAACGCCCCTTATGACTCACTCGAACGGCTGGGTGTCACACACACTGTGACCGGTTCTAGCAAATGTATGATAATTTGCCCATTTTCCTTGATTTCAAGTAAATGGGGGGAAAAAAACACTTCCTGTCTCTGAGACCCACTCTGCATATGGTAATGTCTTTGTCTGCCATTGCTCAGAAGAAAACCTTGACCTTTGCACATATTTTCAGGCCATGAATACAGCGCGTGATGGCATTTATTGAACTATTCAAGAGCCTGCGATCAGTATGGATTCATATCGCTCATCTGATTCATATTTTACCCAAATCAGTTTTACTAGCTCAATTCCATTTACCTATTCCAGTCTCACACACAAGATACATAGTTCACATTTAATCACCTAACTTCCACTGAAAATGTGCATTTGGAAGGTGACAATATGGGAAAGCATGGCATAGCAGTGGTTAATAACTAGATATGGGCTCAAAACTTGGGTTGAACAATTTCCTTGAATTGCCCCACTAAAATCAATTGTATCAATTAATGAATTACATATGACACTGGCACAGTATTGTCTCGTGTCCATAGCTGGATTATGCTTAAAAACAGGTTGGCAGCTGTTTTACTTGAGAAGGTGTATTGTATAACTTGCTGTGTTGTGGTTTTTGTATTGTATTTTTATGTGGCAACATAAAAACATCTGCTTGTTGCTCTTTTTGGCCAGTGCTCCCTTGTGAAAGAGACAGACATCTCGATGTTACTCACCTGGCTAAACAAAGGAGAAATAAATAAATAAAAATGTGCAGGCCTATTGTAGGTTGCGCTGTTTGTGGTTAGCCTTGATTTTTGCATAGCCACATCTGCCAGGGTGCTCCCTGCTGACTGCCTCTATCCCCAGGCAGGCTCTCAGTGATGGAGATTCGTAGCCCTGCTTATGGTGTAACATCAAACACATCTGTCAATCCACTCCACCTGGGTAATGTATAATCGGCTCTTTATCTTGGCCATGCTGCGTCCGCTGTGGTAGAGGTTGAACTTGGAGGCAACTGAAAGCACTGCTGACTTTTGACCGCTTCTTTCAGCATCTCTCCGGCTCGTCGGAGAGCTCCTGCTTTTGATATTGGTTTCCTCTGCCTCTTGGGCTGTAAAATGTGATGTGCTGTGCCAATTGCTGCTGTGCATTTTCTTGCCTGATTTGTCACTTGAACACCCTTTGCTAAAACAAAAACAAAGGCATTACTGCTCAGTCAAGCCTTTTTTGTTTTTTGGTTTCCAGCACTGTTCTGCGAGGTTTGTTGCTGTTTCAGAAAGAAGGCCCTGGCCCCTACACTGCACTTTCACTTTTGTATGTGTTGGTTTTACCCTGAAAAGGTATTGCTTACCCCCACCCTCATCTCTATGGTTCTCGCAACAGTTCCTCATTCCCAGAATTACAGTCAGCCCTGTCTTCGTGCCAACTGCAGCAATACCTGTGACTGGCAGAGACGCTGACACTGAGTGTAGCACAAGGCCCTGTTTGCCTACTCCTCCTATCAGCGCACAATCAACAGCGAAGCAGAAATGTGCTACTTCTCTCAGAAGAGTCAGGCTCAACTGAAGTTTCCACACAGCACTAGGAGTAAACAACGCTTGACTCCCTCCAATTACTGGCAGGCATATTCTGTAGACATTGCATTGTCAGTTGATATTTCTGGAGCAACAGGAAACAAGCCTGCATGCTGCGTCTTACTTCTGTTTCTTTTCACAAAGACACCGACTGATCTAATTCCTTTTTAAATGGTAAGCGTTACTGGGGAGAAATGAGAATAGACGAAAAACGGTTTAACAAGAATAACCAAAATTGCTTTTCCTGTGTTGTTCTCCATGGCGTTGTCAGTCAGAATTATTCCTCGTTGTAAAAAAAAGGCAGTGGATTACAGTGAAAATATAAAAAAAAAAAAAAAAACTGCTGCAGTTTAATCTTTAAAGTGACTGTGCACATGCAAAAGAGGGAAGAGAGGGAAGAGGGAGATCATTAAGCTTGGCGCTGAAGCAATGGATCTCGGCAATTTGCTGTGTAACAAACAGCACAAACAAGAGCTGGCAGAGTGTGATAAGAGGACACAATGGGGCTGAGAGGTGAGCACTAGTCAGTGGTAGGTGGCCAGCTCAGACACAACTCACTGACGAGCCTCAGAAAAAAGAACCAATAGATAGATGGTGGGGGAAGAAAAGTCCGTAATACTCCCCCAGGTCCACAGCAGGGCCAAAATCCATCTGGGCTTGAAGATGCGGCGGATTTCACGGGGGTCCGGCGATCAAAACTCTGAATTTCACCACGGCAAAGAGATTTCTCAAGCTGTGAGCCGGTCCTCTCATCCGCTTTGCCCCCCTTTCAGCGTTATTCGGTTTTGGAATCCTGCCTGCCCTCGCGTAACCCCCCGGGCTCTCCCGCTCTTCTTCTCTCCTCTCTTCAACCCACACAAAAATATTTGTTCTTTTCTGTGGTGTTTTAGGATTCCAGGGAGAGGATGTTTTCTTTGCCCGGTGACATTTCATATGGCCGCCGGATGGGTGACCTATTCTGCGGGACCCATTTCATACGAGGCGGAAATTTGGCCAAAATACAGCAAGGGCGGGAAGGGGGTCTGATTGAGTCCCCAGGGTGTTTTCATTTGCAAAGGAGACAAGAGCAACAGGCTAGGGGAATGTGCAGTAATATAAAGTACAGTGATTAGCACATACAGCATACAGTGTTCAGCCTGAAGATGCAGCTTACTCATAAAAGACTGCAGGCTTATTTTCCTAGTACAATGCTGGTAAGTCTTCATGCAGATTAGATAGCGGAAATATCACACTCTGGGAATGCACAAATATTGTCCTCTGGATCGTGTAACACTGTCCTTGGGCATGGAGCAATATTTGATGAATAATGTTTTTAAGCATTAAATGTAAGTTTTTTTGTGGCTGTATAAACCTGTGTCAGAATATACTAGATGTTACGGATATGGGTACATGGAATGCTAATACTGATGCATGCTACACAAATGTCCAAGGAAGATTCTATTTCATGTATAAACTACAAACTTTCAAAGCGGATAACACAGTGCTTATACTGTTCCACAAAGGTTTTTATATAGACTGTGCCGACCTTTGGCATTCTGTGCTGGCGAGGTGCTTTTTCTGTTCAAAACAGAAACAAATGTAATAGAATAATTAATATTGGCTGCAAGATCTGGGGCGCACGGTTTCAAAATATCACATCTCTGTCTGAGCGGAATATTTCCAGTCTTGCTAGAAAAATAGATGCTGATCCCTCGCGCCCCTTACATTTCGAATATAGGTCCCGATCCACTGGCTGTTGTGATCTTTTGCCTCCATTGAGCACGAGAAAAGCAATCTCCCCAATCACACAATGGGCATTTCAGCTCCTTAATAAATTCACTGAAATGAGAACTTATGTAAATGAGCTGATTTCATATTCATACACAATTCGTAATGGCATATCTCATATTATATAAGGGCTAGAACCATGAGTTTATTTTCAAAATCCCAGAGTTTCATTTAACCAGTGTTATATAGGTACAGATATAGGTATAGATATATACCGGACATTGTGATGTTTTTGCATGTAGATTTGTTGTATTTTTCCAGTGCTTCCTTGCATGTGCTTTTGATGGTAAAGGATGCTATTCTATTCTACTGAAATAGCTAGTATGACGTAGCTAGCTACGTGAATTAAAGTGAAAATATCCCAGATGGGGGTGGGGAGAGGTTCTGGATTAGAGTCCTGCAGTTTAGTGAACCTGTAATTGTTTTCTTATCCTTGGAGGGGATGTTGGAGACTAATATCACAGACAATGCACCTGCTTGACTCACCTGGGGATTTATAGAAACCAATGTCATCCTCGCTGTAAGGCAGCAGGTACACCTCCCCCTCTTTCCAGATCAAGGGGAACTCCAGCCCACCTGAGAACTCCCCTGTCCAGCCGTCTGGGTCTAGGGACATCGTGACCGAAATAAGAGCACATTCCTTCTCTCCTCCTCACCGTTTATCATCTTCAGTGTTTCACGGCAACTAAGCCTATACATTTCTCTGGATATACCAGGGTTCAGGAGAGTAGTATGAGCTGTGGGGCAGAGCACAAATTAGGACAGGACCTCTGGACAAGAGCTAGTCAACTGGAAACCAAAAGGGGCATTTTAAAAAACGGGGACCGTGCAGGAACCAGGATGAAGGGGTGGGAGGGTGGGGGATTACAGAAGGCACGGGAGCCTGGGCTCAAACCATGATTATCTGTATTCTAGAGCAGGATTAGCTGCCCCACTGATTACCTTCCGCAAAGTCAGAGGTGATGCTGATTGCCGAGTGCCGGGTGGAGGACGCGCAGGCCACGGAGTGTCCAAAGCAGAAGCAGCTCTCACAGCCCGCAGGATTGTCAGACGCTAGATTAAAGGATCCGGGCTTGCACCTGCAACATGGAGTGGAGGGTCATGAGGGCAATGACGTCAGGCTGTTTATAAATAGCACCATGGACCACACAACACACGGAAACCACATCCAGCAGGCTGCAACACAGGTTTTTGGCCATACGCACAAAGTTAAAAAGCCAAAGCTTGAGCGTTGTTTAATCTCGAAACTATTTTTTACGTTTTGTTTGTTTTCATTGGAATTCCAATGCCAAATCGCACCTTTTCAGCGACAACACCTTTTCAGTTAACTTGTATCTCCACACATAGCACAATTTTCATTAATATTTCCAATTGACAAGCAGTCACTGCCAATTTAATAAATTCACACTCAGCTGTGTAAACATCATTTTTACAATTAAACATCAGCTGTCGGAACCTTGGAAAAAAATGGTTCATGTTTTTTTTTACTGCTACAATACAGCGGTTGCTTTCTTTGTGTTATGTAGTGAAATACTATTTACTTGGGGAAAATATATCAAAATGATATCAACAATATTAATTTCCAATTCCATCAGAGCATAACGGTAAGACACATTTTGATGGTAGTGTTTTACATTTACATATTGGGATTGTGGGAAATTACAGTAATTGAGAAAGTGAGGTATTCATATGAGGACATGTACATTTGTATTAATTTTAGATATGACTCTCCCAAACGCATGCTGTCTTTGAAAGCCACCAGCCATCAACTGATCTACCTGAGCTACCCAAACAAAGAATATAGAACTCATACAAATCCTTTCATATACACAAAGACATTTTGGAATGTGATATTTGAGTAAACTTAATGAGGGATGAGATGACAAGATGAAGAAAGACTGGGCCAAGTTACTTTAATAAATGTGATGTGATGATATTAGTATTTGTTTTTGAGAAATGGCAACGTGGTTTACATCCTCTATTTCATTTCACAACGGATATCTGAGATTTGGAGCAGACTGCTTTAAATTTGGCGCTAAACCTTCTTCAGAACATACTGTATGTTGTTTTAAGAAATGTGTGTAGACCATTGACAAAAACAAATATTTTATTTATAAAAAGGTATTTTTTTTTTTTTTGCTCAAGCGAGCCAGTGAGCCGTAGTTGGATGAACAAAACAACAATGGCGGCAGCGTATGGAGAGACAAGAGAGGAAACGACGGGAAGCACCTGCCACATGTGTGTCCCTCGACGTTCGTCTTGCAGGGACACTGTCCATCGAGAGGGGAGCAGACACCCGCACTGCCGGAGGGGTGACACTCACATGGCCTGTAGGTGACAACGTCCTGACGTTATGAGCAGGGGGGTGAAACCTTACAACACACACATTTGACCACTCTCATTGATTGATTGTATTTCCACAGAGCTGTAATGCAGAATCAATTCTTTAACGAGAGCACCATAAAGAATAATTCAATTATCCAACATCCCCTTTTTGCTGTTCTGCTCCACTGGCTTGAGTAATTCACACTCCAGTTTAACTGTGTGCGTGTGTATGTGTGTATGTGTTTGTGTTTGTGTGTGTATGTGTATGTGTGTGTGTGTGTTTGTTTGTGTGTGTGTTTGTGTGTATGTGAATGTGTATGTGTGTGTGTGTGTGTGTGTGTCTGTGTGTGCATACATGTGTGTGTTTGTCTGTGAGTGTGTGTGTTTATGTGTGTGTGTGCGTGTGCACATGACTGAATGTGCAGAGCAGCGAATGACACATTTACTTCTTTCTTTCTTTGGCATGCAATTCATCCAGGGGACAGTATGTTCTGATATGAATATTTATACTTTCTGCATTCACCTGGGAGAAACAAAATGCTTTGATTATTTTCTCCTCAAACTGATCTCTGCCAAGCCTTCTGATTATAGGAACATGTGTAGCAGCACAAGCTGAACAAAGGGAGCCTTGTAATTCATATGCGGTTCAACGCTGCCGCCACTTCTCACCACAACATTAAAAAAAGAGGTTGGGTCATTGAGACCTGTAATGGATATCACATTAATAAATCACAGAGGCTCGTCACCGTGAGCGATACAACGCCGCCCGTGCCATGGGGAAGATACCAGTACCAATGCTCCATTATGTCTGGGCAACCTAATAACGCTGCACTGCGTAGCTCAAATTATTTATAATCACGGTGTTCTCCCTGTGAAGGTGATAGATGGGGCTGCCCACCATCTGATAATAACTCGGTTAATAACAGCCTCGCCGCCTGGTGTGGGGGTAGGCAGGCAGAGAGCTCTGCTCTCCTTCCGCACGCGCAGTCCCCTCACCTGCAGCCGGCGGGGCCCAGTGAGTGGAATCCGGGCTGGCAGTCTTCACATTTCTCCCCAGTTACACCCTGTCTGCAGTGACAGACTCCGTTGTTCTCACACTGCAGGCTTGAAGACCCTGTATGGGGGGTGGGAGTAGGTGTTAGCGGGTAGGGGTGGGGGAGAGAATGGTTGGAGGGAGGGGAGGGATTTGTCAGTGCACATTGCTACATTTAAAAGACTACTATCACTGTTGCTCCTGTAACTATCACTATTACTACTAAAATGACTACATCTACCACTATTGCAACTTCAATGACTACAACTACCAGTATTACTACAATAACTAAAACCACCAAACCAGTATTACTAAAACCAGTATTCCTACTACAGCGATTACATCCACTGCTAGTGCTACGACAAATATTCTATTGCTGTTACTACTATTACTACTACTACGGTGGGGGGATGATAAGAGCGAAAGAGCTAGCCAAGCTACACAGATCAAGACAGTGGGGCAGACTTAGAAGTGCTGTCAACTGTCTGGTTTGGCCTTTGATCAACATTATTCATCCAAAGTGCTCACGTGCAGCGTGAGAGGACACTAATCAGTCAGTGTTTAGACACTGTAAAACGTTGAACATGTATAGCCACTGGATTACATTACCATGTGCACTGTGGGCAGCTCCAGCTCAAGGTATTCTCTGAGTATCGCTGTGCATCGCAAGGACATTGGAATGCCACATAGCGCAAACCACACTGCTTTTGTCCCCTGGTATGGCCAAAATATCAGTCTGTCACAGGTTATGATTTACCCTCTGCGTAAGTGCAGAGGTGGCAGTGTAGTATAATGATTAGGGAACTGGGCTTGTAAATGAAAGATTGTAGGTTCAATTCCCAGGTAGGGGAACGCTGCCATTGTACCCTTGCGAAAGGTACTTAACCTGAGTTGTTTCAGTACTGCATAAATGGATTGTATGTAAAAGAAATGTAAGCAGTCTAAGTCGCTCTGGACAAGGGCGCCTGCTAAATCCCTGTAATGTAACCACAGAATTGGGAGCTGTTGAGATGTGGTCTAGGGAACTGGTGTTTTGCTGAATAATCGGGCCTTCTGCTCAGGTGTCGGGACTTCCTCTCACCCAGGCTGCTGCAGTTGCAGGGCAGGCACACATCTGACGGGGAGTTGCGGTAGAAGTTTTCCCTGCAGCGTTCACAGTGTGGCCCATCTGTGTTATCCCTGCAGCTCGCACAACGCCCCCCACTGCCCGTACTGCGATAAAGCTCTGCGTCAAATATGCACGCGTCTGTCCGGCCACTGCAATTACACACTGCAGTGAGAGGGAGGGAAAGAGAGACTGTGTGAGCATTTTGTGAAACACGCTAAAATAATTATTACCACATATTTCACAAGAGGATAACACTTCTGCTTGGCAAAGGTCCTTGGATCTAAAATATATTACACGTTTTTCCAAGCAATTACTGAATAAATTCTGATCAGAAGTCGAGCAGAACACACTGTGTGGGAAGGTTCCCTGGGTACCCATGAGGAATTCTGGTAAATTATCAATTTTAATAATGGACAAGAGGGAACAACCTTTATCTTGTAAAGGAGAACATTTATTGGGGATTAAATTGTGCAGGGCTTCAGCTAACTTATTCCCAGCACCAGCATTGGAGAAGACGGAGGCTGGAACAGGTCTTGGGTGCCTGAATGCAAGCAGAAGTTGTTTTGTGTCGTTTTGTACCTGCGCTTTGACCTCCGGCAATAAGTCAGCTGAGGCTCTGCAACATTTAATCTCCACTAAGTGTTCATCGTTGCAAGATAAGCGTTGCTTTATCTTCCTGTTGCTTATTACTTTGCCATTTTTTGAGCAGCTTTTTATTTTTTTCAAATGTTCCTTTTAACAAAAGTCCCAGTTTCATCATTACTCAAACTGTGTATCCAGTTTGAAATAACTGCAGGATTTTTTTTTTCCCCCAAGTGGCGAGTTGTTTTGGCATTCTTCTTTTCTATAATTTCAGTGGGACATTTCTGGGACAGGTGCAGGTGTACCACAGTTTGATAAACCTGGAGCAAGCTATAAAAATAACCCAGGCAATATGCTAGATCGGGGATTATCATAGCTTCAGAGCTCAATGCAAAAAACCTTCGCAGGATTATTTAAACATTAATACCTGCCTTCACAAAGCGCTATCCACAGAGGAAAAAATATGCACTGTATCAATGTTGTACGATTAAACCTCATTCCTCATAACAAAAGAGTAGAGAGAATCAAACCAGTGAAAACTATTGCCCTTTTCTGTATAGCAATGTCACATACTGATGAAAAAGACGCCCATTGTCAATCACCTAGTTTATAGCTTGACAAAAGCGGCATATGGTAGAATTTTCAGACGACTGCGCTGTAAATCAAAAGATTGGTGTAGCAGGCTGTGGAGAAATGATTCTTTTTTTGTTGGATACAGGGATTATATGCACTTATTGCTTGCTTGTTTCACATTTTTTGCTTTTTCAATATGGCAGTCTGCTCAAGAAGCCATCTGTTTAATTCGGGCCAACTGTAATTAAAAAAAACATGTTGCTTAATAGATTTGAGCATAGAAACAAATAACTCTGCACTCTCCTTTATGGATTTACCGGTCAGCTAAATTCATTGTTTTGCTACAAATTGCTCCGAAGTCCCTGATCTTTAAAAATCCAATATGAGTTACGAAACCAGCATACTGATATGCACAGGCACGTATGCTCAAGTGTAGCCAGCCTTATTTATCCATGAATGATATATGCTTCGCAGCATGCCAGAACAAAGGGATCACAATAGAGCGCAGTTTGGAAAAATGTTGACGTTTTTGAATGTACGTACCATATGTTGAATGAATCCAATCAAATCCATTTTCTAGTCTTAAGCAAATATAATGAGGGGCTTTTTTTGTGTGGGGGAAGGGGGGTCTGTCTCCAAACTACTCGGCCCTCAAATTGGGGTCCTATCAGGCCTTTATCCCCAGAAGTTAGTTGCTGTTCTACTTTCCTGAAGTCCTTGTCCTCCCTGGCCCTTGACCCCAGAGAGTGGCACACTTACACCGGCACTCGTTGGCTGAGTCAGCAGTCGCTCTTGCCCATGGCCTGTCCTGGTAAAAGGGCTGACATCGTTGGCAGTCTGCGCCGTCAGTGTGGTGCTGGCAGGTACAAACCAGCTCCCCGCTCTCCCTCGTCAAACACTCGCTTGCATGGCCATTGCATTTGCACCTAACTCATTGCACACACACACACACACACACAGAGACACGCATGCGCACGCTCATGCAGCCACAGCACACATGCATGGACACATCACAAGCGCACACATCAATGCACGTGGTCAGACACACACGCACGCATACACGTGCATGCACACACACACACACACACACACACACACACACACACGGACACATCACAGAAGCACACATCGACGCACACATTTGGACACATGCACGCACACAGGGGAAAAGAACAGAAAAGGGAAAGGAAGCATAGAATGAGAAGGTATTTTTACTATCGAAAGTTGTCACTTTCCATTACATCTCTTAAATATCATCCAGGATACAGTTGTGTTTTCATCCCCATCAGTGACTTGGCTCTTCTAGTGCACCTGTCATGCTGGACTGTGTATATTTAATTCTCCTGAATTATGAGGACCCACCCTCATACTCTAATGGGGCAAAATGCATAGTGTGGGAAGGCTTGGCTGCTAAACACCATAATGTTGTCATGATGAGCATCAGAGAGCATACTGATATTTCATCCATGCACAGTATGTTAATTTTGGATGCCTGCTTCTCCATTCACCTGGGAGACTGTACTCATTTGAGTGCAACGCTTGAGTGCAACAGCTGCTCAGTGGACAAACATAATCTAGCGTATGTGGAGAAAGCCGCCACTCACACAGACGATAGCAGAGTGAAATTAAAAAGTCGTCACGATGCTAGTATTGGCCCTGGCTCCTAGAGTGTTGTCGGAATAGCAAAGCAGTGAGAGCAGGAAGCAAGCAAGCAGCGGAGACGCTGCTCACAGCTGAGCGGCAGATGTTTCCAGCAGGAAGAATACACACACGGCAACTAGAATAACACATCACGAGAGCAGCAGAATGAACACAAAGACATGGATCTATCTCAGCGAACAGAGAGAAAAAAAGTGCCTATCAAGATAATCCAAACTCTTTCCACAGCTCCTGGCCATGTAGTAGCTCTCGCCCTCCTTTTTTTTATTATTTTATGAAATGTGGAGATCTGGGGGCGTATGGAACAGTGTCAGAGCAGGGTTATGTGGGTCTTTCCAGGTTAAAGGGAACTTGGCAGAGACAGAGCAGATCTCAAGCTATCAATCTCACAAATCTGTTTGTCAAACAACCCTGGCTTAATTTGGGCTGTTTGTGTAGACATGACATGAATTTGGAGGAAGCTATGTGTTTTTGCAGTCATATTATTTAGATAATTAAAGATCTATTTCACTGCCACACAGTCAAACCATGTAAGCCTCTGCTCATTCATTAAAAAACTGGTAATAATTTCATTTTTTAAGTTAAGCATGACATTATTATAATATATAGTAAAGTAATGAACAGGTAGTAAATAGCGAATAAGATTTAGTTTTTTTGTTGTTTGTAGGAGAATGATTAAACTGCAGTAAATAGTGAAATTAAAACTCAATGCAACTCACATACATACATAACGTGTCTTAATAGGGTGTTGGGCCACCATGAGCCGCCACAACAGCTTCAATGTGCCTTAGCATAGATTCAACAAGTGTCTGGAACTCTATTGGAGGGATGCAACACCATTCTTCCATGAGAAATTCCATAATTTGGTGTTTTGTTGATGGTGGTGGAAAATGCTGTCTCAGGTGCCACTCTAGAATCTCCCATAAGTGTTCAATTGGGTTGAGATCTGGGGACTGAGATGGCCATGGCATTTGCATAGTTTTTATGCCCATTGTAACAAAACAGCCTGTCCCGTAGCAGTAACGCAGGGCATGACATGGTTTTCGTTTGGTAGGTTTTACAGCGGTTTTGCAGTACTGCTAGAATTGTACTACGTGTCCTTAGGAGACCCGTCAGCTTTTTTCACTCAAATGGTGAATCCTTGGTGCGGTGCTACATCATTCCGATTAGCTCTCACATCTGCAGGATATTGGGAGATGTGGGTAGAGGCATAGGTTGGGTGCACACAACTTGTGCTCTGTTTTCATGTCCTAATGCTCTCATTCTCACATTTCTATAAAAAAATCTATATTTAACCCACTGAAAAACAATATAGGCTACTTGCCATCTATTTTGTTTACTTTATTTAGAATGAGAATGTGTATGTATTTATGTTCTTATCTAATAAGGTTGGTGTGTCTACCCTGGAAGATGCTGTTCGCTTGGCTCCCTCTCGTGCGCTGCACTAGGTTGTTCACGGGGAGGAGCACTGTGAAAGGAGTGCTCCGCAAATGTTCTCTGGTATATATATGCAAAATAAATGTGACAGGAGGCATCCCGCACAGGTGACTACCTTTGGGTTACGGGGGAAGTTTGATTTATCTTGGATGTTCATAAATAAAGTTGATCTGAACTATGGTTGAGTTTGTTTGGACCAGTATAAATATACAGCACATTGTGGTAATTTGCCTTGCCCTATAAGGGGCTGAGTGAACCTAAACCAGGAGAATGCACCCCACACCATAACAGAGCCACCAAAACTATTCATCTACTCAATTGTTAACTTTATTCTGGCAGCTACCTGTATGTTTCAAGAAAGCCAAGCTATAAATTTAGGTATTTATTTATACCTTTATACCTATTTATACCGTATTTACAGAGAATAGTTTGCACTTAATCCCTAATAATCATGTTTTCTTAGCTATTCATATCTTATTACATTTCCAACAATATAATATAAAGTGAGATTGCAAACCACAATACAGTACATTAATGAATGTACTGTTCAATGAATGCTGAAATCCCATTTTACCATCAGCCTACTGTGCGACTTGACAAATATCAAAAGATCTAACCTTGCCCCAGAAATGTGCTGAAAGCTTACTCTCTAGCAATGGGTTCAGAAACAAAATGTAGAGACCAAGTCCTTCTCAAAGGCATCTGTCAGGTCTTTTACCTGCCTCCCACAGAAAAATCTGAGATGGCGTAGTAGTAGGAACGGAGGACCTTGGGATCCTTGAAGAACTCGTCTCCAAAGGTGTTCAGTCTGTCTAACGAGATGAGCAGGTCTGTGGCTGTCACCCACTCCTGCAGAAAGAGGGAGGGAGGGGAGGTGTGGGAGAGAGAGAGACTCATTTGTAGTTGTAGCCTTTGGCAATATTTGTGCATGTTATGCTCACAAATCATTCTGAATTTGAAATTGGTAAAGATGGAGCAGGAAATTGAAAGACACAGAGAGAGAGGAGAGGGAATTTAATAGGGGAGACGATGAGGGCAAATGCAGGAGGGTGAGGTCAAGAGCTGTGGTAATCAGAAAGACGGTACGATGTTCTCTGCTCATACAGTAGCAGCTTGGAAGACACGGCAAAGTTTTACAAGTTAGGACTGCAGTGGTAAACTCAAAGGCAGTTTAATCTAATGTTGTCTCAGCTCCCCTCCCCAGTGGCGTGTTAGAAATTTTTGGAGGCACTGGAGGCTGAGCCGAAGATGAAAACAGTCGCTACGGTTCATGCGCTGTGACTCAGCTTTATAACTTATTAGTCTGCTGGAGTCCTGGCTCGGGAGAAACCACAAGGACGCAGCTGTGTCCCAGGACATATCCCATCATGCCCCTGTTCCATCAGGCGCTGTCTGGTAGCTAACGACTCCGGGTGAGAAAAGGCTGCACACCAACGAGTGACAAACTGGCAATAAATAAAAGTTAAAAAGCAATGTCCCTATGCAGGAAGGAAATCTGAGGGGGAAGGATTATGAGGGGACACTAAAAGAGGGTCCCAAACCCCTTGGAAGATGGTGGATTTGAAATAAATGTGGATGTGAGCAGTCCTGTGAGGCAGGAGAGAACTGTGGAACTGTAGCCTCAGCATGTCAGGTAGGGCACACATGTACCACAGCTGCTTTAGGCTAAATAATGAGGTTGCATGGGCGCTACATTGGAAAGACCTTAATCGCAGTTGGGAATATTGGATAAGGATCTGCTTGGCAAATAATACATGATAATGGGGCGCGGAAGTGTGAAAAGCCTCCAGTTAAAGCCGGCATGTTAATTAAAACTGTGGCAACCCATCTGTGCACATCCTCCTCTCTCTTTCCATCCCTCTCTCTGTCTCTCTCTCCCCCTTCTCTCTCTGTCCTGTTCTTTCTTTCCATCCCTCTCTCTCTCTCCTCTTCTCTCTTTCCATCCCTCTCTCTCTCTCGCGCGCACTCCCGAGTGGTCTGGCTCCGTTCAGATTCTAAACACTGCACGCCCCTGGCCCAGATTGCCAGCACGATGTGGGACGCATTTAGACGTGCTTATCAACACGTTTCTTGGCACTGCACATCTCTAATGGGGTTGCATGCTAATGGACGCCTTGGCCACCGGGGCTGTGGGTTTAAATGCGTGGTCATTCTCCACAGGCCATACGTTTGTAAACATATCAGTGAAGCCGACCGGACAACGGCACACAGGTGGATGTGGGAAACATTCATATTCCAGATAACAAAAAATTTGATTACTTCCCAAACCCTACAAGTTCAAGGTAGAGCAAAGGCTGGGAAGTTGTGTGTGAGTGAAATAATTATCTGAACTGTGCAGGGCCGCCCTCCTTTTGTCCCTGCGTGAATCATAATAACAAATGAATGCAGCACTTCCAATTGAGAAGTCTTACTTGCCTTCCTGTAAGGGATTCGGCACCATCATCACCTCGAGATTCACGGTTGCGGTAATCGCTCCGGGGCTGCGATCAGTACTCCGTCCGTTGAAAATTGGGATCTACACGACCCCGACGACATTAGTGGAAGGCGACAGACAGGGTGATCTGATCATGCCGCTGGTCCACTGATTCATTTTAATCAAGAATATTGCTGGGCCTTTGGCAACTGTTTTTTGTGTTTTTTTCAGCTAAAAAAATCTGGTCTCCTTCCTTCAAAAGTCTCATTGACGCTGGTGTTCTATTTGTTTAAATTCTGCTGCCTTACACAGTGACTTGATCTGAATTGCATGAACTGCTGCCTCCCCAAGGAGCAATCAAAAATGAGGAAGGTTGCTAGCTACACTGCCTGTTGGGACTATTTGGAGAGAGGGAAGAGAGCATGAGGGTGCGACAGACATTAGGCTATATTTATAATTTACAGTACCTCAGTCAGACCTACTTTTTCTTCCTTCTGTGGTTTGTATTTTGTACTTAAAAGTACACTCGGCTCTTTCGGGAAAAGAGAATAAATATAGCATTCCTCATAAACACAGTTCAGAATGTAGTCAGATGTAAGTCTAATGCCGTGCCACTGTTTGTGATTCCGATCCCAACACAGAGACATTTATTTAAAGGCTTGACTGCAGCTGTGGGCCAGCTTGTATGAGTCGAGACAAGAAACGTACCGCTTTAAGGAAATATGATGCTCTTCATTTAAGAACCCAAAATGCTTCAAGGCAACTATAAATAATATAAACCATAGCTATTATCTCTTATAAATACACTGGAATAACAATAACAGAAATTTCTAAAAATAAAAAAAGGAAAAGGCTACCTGTAGTGCACTTCTTCTCCAGATGCAAATATTATATTCTAAAACAACCCAATAAATGCAATGGTGTGGTATCAGGGGCGTGTTTAGGGGGTGGCCTAGGGTGGCACGTGCTACCCCTGGAATCTGATTGGCCACCCCAGGTGCCACCCCAGATGCTGCGGGTGCACCGGGCGCAAAATTCCAAGGGGTGCAAAATTTAAGAAGAACAAAAAAAAACAGCAGTCCCCAACCACCACGGTTTCATGCACCGGGCGTAAAATTACGAGGGGCGTACATTTTTTCCTCCCATGCAAAACCTTTCATAATGATCATTACAAAGTACCTTTATTGACATTTGCTATATACAGTACGTGGACATAAAATATTCAGTGTTAGAAAACAGCTCTTTTTGCAAACATCAGGATTTAATATTATGGCAAGCTTGCCATGCCCAGATATACTGTCATGAATATAGCCCTGGCTCATTGTACACTTATTACATGAAACCAAAGCTAAAAACATTCTAAAGAACAAGCCAGCTAATAACTTAATCCACTTTTGTGAACTTGATTCTCACGTTTCCTGATACAACACCATCAACATTTTAAATGTTTACTTAATACAGTGAATGGTATGAAAGCAGAGCATGCAGTATACTTATTATTATTAGGATACTTGAATTCTTCAATTACATAAGTCCACTCATTTTACAGGGATCCAAAGTAAAATGTAGGCTATAATGCATATGTCAACTACTAAAAACACAGAAATGTACATGTATTGTGTACATAAATGAATTATTGACATTACAATTTTATGTAAAAAAATATTATATTATCACTTGGGTGATTAGGGATCATTTCATTGGCTTTTATTTGCGAGGAAAACAGAAATAGAAGAAGTGAAAGGAGGATGCTTGTGAAGTTGAAGGACGCTTGTGAAGGACGCTTATAGGAATCTTATCAGCCAAAAACATAAAGAGCAAAAGTCCGGTTCTGTGAAGCACAAACATGTTCAGAGCAGTGTAAATGGAAACGAATGCCAGGGCTGCTACTGCCTTCAGGTAGAGAGTGCAACAAGGTCGGCTCTCATTCACCTGACCTGCGGCACGGGAGCCAGGAGGTAAGAGAACAATGCCCTGCGATGGCCCGTGGACATGGCGTCACACCCCACGCTTTTCCACAACTCAGCAGCTGACAGTGCATTTACTAATCTCCCCTTGTATGAGAATCATGAAAAAAACCCTGGGGAAGAGAAGGAGCATATTTAAGAGGGAATGCAAAACAAAGACTGTCCATCAATCACCTGCTCACCACCCACCGGCTGAGAGTACATCACATGGTGGCCTTTATGTACTAGATAAGTACACTAAAGTGACTAATAGAGACTAAAGCAGGGGTGGGTAATTCCATTCAAATATTGAGAGTACGTATGCAAATATGTGATAGCTCATTAGGGTCTAAAATATGCATAATCTGAATAATGATATAATATATGCCATTTAGCAGACGCTTTTATCCAAAGCGACTCACAGTTGTGAATGCATACATTTTTCAGTATATGTGGCCCCAGTGGGGATTGAACCCACAACCTAAGCGTTGCCAATGCCGTGCTCTATCAACTGAGCCACAGAGAACCACCTGTGGTTTAGAGAATAACTATGCTCAGGCGCAGTTTTGTTCATTAAGTATACCCTCTGTGTGATACCTATTCTTAAATATCTGTAAAAAATAATATTAAAATACAATTGTAATTGATGATATTGTGTTGTATAATTATCATACCAAGGATATTGCCCCACCCCTAGTCAGATCACATACATGATTTGGCTAATTAAAGAATTAAGAGCAGGTGTTGGCATGAAAATTAGAAACAGATCAGGCCTTCGTTGCCCACATATGGATTAAAGTAACACCACATTGGGTCACCATATGTAGAGATGTACGTCTACATCGTCATCATCATCATCATCGCCCACAAGAAGCCTGTCAGCTCCAATCACTCCTAAAGTCAAATGTGTGACTCAAGGACATCAATACACAGCAGAGCACTGATCAATCTTGTGTACAATGTCCCAAATGTACATACATTGCTGTTCTGAGCTAGGTGCTGCGCAGCAGGCCAGGCTACGGTACACTGAATAAACCCAAACAGGGAGGCCCCGAGGGACAGCCCCTGATTGACGCCAACAGGGCCATCCCCTCTCAAAGCCAACATCTTGACTTGATCACGACAGTTGGATGAGCTAATAAAAACACTACTCCAAAAAAAAGCATGACAATAAAATGCAAAAGTGTTTTACTAAGCTAGCAACCAAACTAGACTATCGGTTCTCAACCTGGGGGTTGCCAAATAATTTGTGGGGGCATCACCACACGATTTTCTGAATGTGCTGGAAAAAGTCAAATCTGAAAACAAATATTTTTGAAAAAAAGAAATGTTAATAACTTTCTTAGTTAAATAGTTCAGTGCACAATGAAGAAAATTAAATTAATAATGTATACTCATGATATAGACAGATTCAAACTGACAACAATAATGAACTCTCTAAACCTGAAACATCGGGTTTACTTGTGAAACAGATGACGTTACCTAGCCTGTTAGGAGTTTACTCAGCTAGCTAGCAAAATATGTAGTCAATATTTTTGCAGACTGCCAAATGAGGAGAAACAAAGATACTTGGGGGAACCAAACATTGGTTCTCTTGGTTTACTAGACCCATTCAATATATCCTAGAGATTCAGCATCTTTTCTCCCTACCAGAGATAACTCAGCTAACATTGCACATCTTTGAGTAACTTACTTAGTCAAATCCAAGTGTGTTTATATGAAGGGGGCAATCCGAGCCTATCGTAGTTTGTAGGAATACAGATATTTCCATTCTGGGAAAGTGAAGAACCTCCTTGACTACAGAGTGGATGATATATGTGTGGTAAGAGGTCAGGGCCAGTCAGACGCTCTCCAAGCAGTATCTGCCTGGATTGTAGCAGTGACAAATAGAGAGATCACTCCATGACGCTGTACTTGAATGGCAGGATAAGTAACTAGCTAGCTAACAACTGGATAGCTAATGAAGAAGGATAGTTACACCCGGCTTGAAAAGTCCAAGTTTTAATTCGGTGAGCTATTTGGTTGGAATACATAATGTAGCTAATCTTCCCTGATAGTCTGCTGACCAGAGACAGGAGGACCTGGCAACTCACTGGGTGGTGGGGGGCAAGGTTCGCATTGGCATCTTGGCCACAGAGCAACCCCACCTCTTATAATCGCTCAGAGTACAGTGCGAACTCCCTCAACTCCAGCAAAAACCAGCAGCCCCCTGTGCTAATGTCAAAGAAGCAGGTCAACTTCGAACAGGGCAAATGTCGACCAATCCCAGGACAAAGGACAAAATTATTGCCACCAAATAGACAAACCCTCTTATCTATGTGGTTAATGACTTTGTTGTTCTCAATATTTTGAAATTATAGTTAGAATTTTCAGTTTAAGTTTAGTTTGAGGTTTTTTTCTGTAAAATTGGATTGTAAAAATGTGTAGAATTCATTCATTTAAATGGTTATTCTTCATAATTGTCTGAACAATATATATAAAATGATGATATCTACATATCAGTTCACCATGAAAATAATAATATTTTGCAGTTGAAGAGAGAATTTGAGTGACAATGATGTAAATCCTGTTTAAAGCAAAAAAAACATTGGAGGACAAGACTACACATTTTTTGTATAAATCCTTGTTGTAAAATACTAGTAACCCATATCCATATAACTTTCTTTTTTGACTTGTGATATTGTCACATGTTATTTATGTTGTTTATAATACAAAGGAGTGTATATGGGGACATTCCGAACCTACTTTAAAAACCTGTACTTTTATGTCATTTTTTGTAACAGTGTGAGAAATTCAGTCAATAAGATAAAATATTTCCTTTGGTTTATAAATGTCCCCCTTCACTACTGTTCCTATTCACATATTTTTGCTATCATAAGCTTATTTTTGTCATGTTTCTTTTACTCAAAATATGTCCCATTTCTGATCTTTCAGTTCTTTCTAAGATTTTGGAGTCCCAAGTTAGTGCTCAGCTAAGGGTTCCTTCAAGATAACAGTATTTTGACAGTACAATCAGGCTTCAGAGTCACTCATAGCACCATAACTGCTGCCAGTGGTATTAATGACATTGAACAAGCTCTAGATGACAAACAGCATTGTGCCACCTTATTTATTGATTTCTTTAAGGCCTTTGATACTGCTGATCACAGTCTTTTGATTGAGAGATTGCTGAATATCGGCCTAAGCACTAATTGGTTTCTTTCTGATAGAACACAGTGTGTAAATGTAGGTGGTCAAAAATGAACATTTCTGGAAGTCAATCCCCAGGGGCGTAACTATGAGGTATGCAAATCAACAGATAAAAAAGTTAAAATGGTAAGAATAATACATAAATACATTTATAACAATTAACAATAAATGTCAATAAACATTGTTACAAATGTTTGAATGGCATGCGTACATAGCATAAAATATAGTACTGCTGTTTTTAGCTTTTGTTAGGGTTTATTTTTTTGCTCTAGCTACATCAATAACGTCATTTTCAGAAGGAACGTAAGAAATGGTGTGATATGTAAATTGCAAACCATGGATACGAGAAAACAGTCGTCAGGCACTAAAAAATTTAACAAAAAAGTTAAAATGAATTAGAATACAAATTGGATGGGACCCTGGGTAGTGTAACAGTAAAGACACTCGCCTGGAGCGCAAGTTGGCCACTGCGGCCGGTGTTAGATTCCCTAGCTGCATCAGCCCGGCTCTGGCTGGGAGTCTCACTCAGGGGCCAATGATTAGCTGTCCACCCCAGGGAGTGGGGAGGGAAGCTGGCACTGGCTCGCTGCATGCACAGAAGGCTTCCCAGTGGGTATTGAAACCACGGTCGACAGCTTGGCGGAGTCTGTCTGTCTCGAAGGAGGTTGTTCGCCCACCCACGTCATTGCCGGTTCCTGGCATGGATAATTGGATATCCCTAATTGGATAACCCAACAACAAAAGCTAAATCCTAAAAGTGACAGTGAGAGGCAAAGCAATGAGGCTATGTTTACAACTGCCAAGACAGCGAGGGATAGAGCAGCGAAGCTAGTAGGCAAGTTACCATTACTACATCCCCCAATGATGTATCATTTCTGTGGCCAGCAAAAAAAAAAATCTAAAATGTATTTCTTATCATTTTATGTGTAAACCATGCAAAATATTGTTTCCTAATTCAGATAGCTAGTATGACAAGGTAGGCTGCAAAACCATGGACTTATAGTCTTAGACCAAGAAGCAGTTGGTGTAGTCAGCTACAAAACCATGTCTTTCGACGTGTTTCATCGCTAGCTAGCCAGTGACAAATGCCATCATTGACCTTGGACTTCAACATTGGATGCTTGCATTAAGTGGACAGTTCCTGTGCACTTACCATGTACATACACTGTTGGTATACAGAAGTAACTATGGTTTTACATTTTAAATTAAGTGGGCAGTACCTGTGCATTTATCATGTACATACACGGTTGTTACCCAAACTTACCTTGGTTTAAACAAAAGTGGGCACAGTGCACAGCTGCACACATTAAGGTGACTAAAGATACCTCCTCACATGTCGTGCTGTAGGAAATAAAGTACAAGAAACATTTGATACATATAGTATTTCATACAACACATGAACATGGACTTTCAAACCAGAATGCTATTTGTGTATGTTTTTTGAGAGTAAAAATTGAAAATTGAAAAGAGTTAACCCCTGAAGTGAAATATCTGAACATCTGAAACAATCTTTCTACACATTCATAATCATCAATTTTGAACAAACAGTACCAAATCCATCTTTCTATTATGTATGGGTGGACTGCAAGTGGGTACAAATAAACGTAATACATCCATATAGATATCAGCAGTGCTCCATTTATCATTGACCCATGTTTTGGACGATACCTTGAGTGGGAAGTTGTGTTGATTCACTTGTTAGTTACAACTCTTGTTACACAATTTGATTTCACATTACAGTGTACTTACACAATATAACATATTTCTTGTTACACGTGTACTTACATAAACAATACAAATCATTGTTACACATGTGTAACTCCTTAAACCACAAACAGGCTTTAAGGTTGTAAGTGCTATGTAACAATGTGAAAGTACACAGTAGGTACAGTGTAACTACACAGGTATTAGGGCCACTTAATGTAAAGTGCAACCCCTTTTAAGTCAATCATGTCCTCACTTCTCCTCATTGTCATTCATTGCAAGACTGCTAATTTGCCACACAAGCTTTCCTGCTTCACCGAGAAGAGAAAGAGAGATACAGAATTTGAGAAACAGAGAGAGAGGGAGAGAGAGAGAGAGAAACTATTTTAATGGATGACTGAGTAAATTAAATTTGAATTCACTGAATGGCTTTCATCATCTTTGGATTTACAAAAAAAAACTCTTTACAAACTCTGAGTCAGATTCCCTTTGAAGTAGTCCATTGCTTCAAAAGGAAGATCTACACACTCTGCTAGAAGGTGAGAGTTTGTTATTCTGGTTAATTTATTTCGCAATGACAAAGCAGGAAGGTGTACGTATAAATACATAGACAGTAACTTCATTATTTTCAGACACGATGGCTATAAAGTAATATCCAAGCTTCACTGACCCTTCTATAGGACGTATTTTATGAGATGTTTGTGGGATAACATATAGTGCAGAGGACAAGTGTTACCACCCAAGAGGGATTTCTGTTCTGTCATCCACCACTGAGCTTACATATTGCTTCTTTTTCATGTCTTTTCTTTAAAGACTTTTTCCTGAGCCGACACGTTTAATGATGAGAAAATAATAACTCAAATCCTTACACAGTATGTGGTCTCATCTGCACCATGGGGAAAGCAGTATCATAGAGAGTCCAAGGATTAAAATACTAATAAAAAAAAGGATGCAATTCCGATTATAAACCTCATGAAATATGCATGTTCCGTTTGAGTTATACAGTGAATGCTTCTGAATGTATTGGAGAGATGAGCAGAGTTCATTTTATGGTCTGTTGACATTTTTAATACTGAGAAAAAGCAATATTCCTCAAAAGGGAGGGGTACAGGTAGAATACTTAGGAATCATAATGTCACTTCTATAATATTTCCTAATTATCTTCACTTAATCCTTAATGGAATTCCAAGCAAAAGGTTATTCTATCCTTCATGGATTGTATACAACAAGATCTTAGACATATAGGATATGCCCATAGATTTACCTAACCTTCAATATTGCTATTACATTGTAGTTACACCAATATTACATGATTATAATTTGTTAAGTTCTGTAGCAGCCACATTACCTAAATCTAGACACACTAAAAATCACCCCTCTATAATCTCCCTGGGTGAGAAAACTCTTCCCATTTTATCCCTTTTTTTTTTAGCTGTTTGAGGATTATTGTTTGGGACCTGTTTGAATTTCACTCCAGGCCCGTGGGGGAATGGGGGGCACGACACAATCCTCGCCGAAATGGGAGTGTTGTTTGTGCCTTGATTCCGGGTAACAAAAGGAGAGATGATGCCTCAGGACATGTGAGGGCTAGGCCTTGGTGCTGTGGCTGGTGTCTGTCAGAAAGGCAGGTCTGATGTGATGTGACACTCCCCTCTGGCCACCGCGCTCATCACAGGCTCAGCTGGGTACCTCCTCCGCCAACCTAGCAGTCCCCAGGACTTAGCTACTATGTGTCACAAAAGTTTATCTCATGATACAGATTTACTAAGCAGACACCGTTATTCAGGTCAGAGCTCTCACTTCAAACATTGTCCATTTATACAGCTGGATATTTTACTGGAGCATTTCGGGTTAAACACCTTGATAAAGTTAAAATATTACTTTTGAGACAGGTACGTGAGGGTTGGACCCGAAATGCACGACTCAGAAACAAAGACATAAAATAAAGACCCGCAAGGGCTTTATTAGAGGAATGTT
The DNA here is from genome assembly GCA_029706075.1 of Aldrovandia affinis. Classification (NCBI taxonomy): domain Eukaryota; kingdom Metazoa; phylum Chordata; class Actinopteri; order Notacanthiformes; family Halosauridae; genus Aldrovandia; species Aldrovandia affinis. The sequence continues at coordinate 1,233,272 of JAINUG010000053.1, read as the reverse complement.
CAGCAGACGTAGTCAAAACAAAAGCAAAGTCCGATAACCAAAAACTCAAGCCAATAACCAAAGTACAGTACCGAGGGAGAAGGCAGTCTCGAACTCGGTAAACCATGCAAAATCCAAAACAAACCAGAGTAGCTGTCAGCGGGGCAGAGGTACAGGAGGACGGTAGGCAGGCTCGTAGTGAGGGACGGTGCAAGAGTCAAGACCGAAGTCTGCTCCGCGGGGCAAAGGCACAAAAGACAGCAGGCAAAAACTTGTGGTCTAAACAGGCACTGGTAACAAAACGGCAGGCAGTAACAATGGTCATAAAACAGGCTTGGATTGTAACAATGAAATCAGACTTGGAAAACGCTCAAAAGTGCTATAGAAATATAGGCAACAATTTCGCAAGGACGTGACAAAAACACTGAGCTTATATGGAGGTGTAGACAGGTGCAGACACAGAGCTTGAGAACAGAGCGAAACAGAAAACAGCTGAGGAGAGCGTGACAAGATAACAAGATAATTAGTCGTTGTTAGTAATTATCCTATCCGGACCTACCGTTAGTAGATTAGTAAATCAGACATGAACCAGAAACGAAAGGAAACATGAATACATGGTTAGCAAGTTAGTAATTAGTAAATCTCCAGCACGTCGGCAATTAGAGTTACTAAATTGCCAATCGTGCTAGCAGAAACAATAAACCTATCTAATCGTTAGTAAATTAGTAATCAGACAAGGAGGGGAAACAATAAGGAAACGTGAGCGACAGCGAGAGAGAGAGAGAAAGCATGAACGCAAGATTTGCGGAAAGAACATGAAAAAGTGTATGCTTTAAACATGAACAGAAACGTAACATAAAAACCGAATCAAGACATGACATGAAATGAAACGTGACATGAATGAAACATAAAACGTGGCATGAATTACATGGAACCGTGACAACTTTCCCAATAGCAATTCTAATTAATGACCTTCTGTTTGCCAAATCCAACTCCTTACCCCAAAATAATTACAAGGCTATATCACTTTGAAATCAATAAAATTGAGTATATCATGGATCCAAAACGGGCTGGTCACATGTAGCCTTCATGCTCATAATCACTCTGACCCAGCTCTTTCAGTAATGTGCTCATCAGATAATCTACTGTTCCTACGATACCTGTTCACTGTTTTATCGAAAATTGGTGGTCACCTTTAACCAACCCTACTGAGTATTCCGGCAATTTCAGAGAAAAGCAAAACTGGATTGAACAGATGTTTAAGGTTCATCCATCCCGCAGCCAACAAGACAGCTCCCTGGCCTTGGTAATAATTACACAATCATGGGGTGTAAAATGTTTCTGCAGGCAATTTTATCTTGCACAGTTTACTTCACAAAGTAATTGTCACTGCCTGGTGTGTCCTTTGTGGGGCACTCATGAGCACGTGTTTGTGTGTCCAGGGTGAACGAGAGCTGGCTGGACCAGTGTGTTGGGGATACGAGCCAGTGCTTTTGTGAAGAAAAAAACAACACCCGCGCCCGTCTACACATTTGCATGCAATGCAAAGACCCAGTAACTGTAAACACATTCAGCACACAGCCGCTGAATGTGAATGTTATTACTTCAAAGGGAATTCGACTAAATTGTTCCCCTGAATGCACCGTCACCAAAGGGCTCAATTAAGACATTAGACAAATCCTCTAAACGAATTGTTCTTCTACAGTCTTGATTCTTTTTCATTTCCATCCACAGAATAGATGCAAATAAGGATTCATGGTCAACCCCCCCCCCCACACAAACACAATTTCTTTATTTTGTATGTTGTCAGGAATAAAACCACAACAGTTTTTAAAATGAGCATCCTGTTGTGCTTCTCATATGACCAGGACAAAAAGGTGTTGCCACCTTCTACCTGAGATGTCAAGCCTTTTTTACAGGTCCGGTGCCTTTTCTGTGGTAACCTGATGAGGACCATTGCTGGTCAAAAGGTTGTAACAATGCAGTTCACTCAGGAGAATCAAAAAGGTGTGCTGGTACTACTTATGTGTCCTTATCTGGCCGTGTTGCTGCAGCCTCACTCCAAGGTGCATTCATGTCTAATCCAGCAGAATATGCCCTAGTGTCCGCAGACACATGCTGCTATTCAGCTCTGTTGGAAAAGGTCAGCTCGGTACCGTGAGAGTGTGATAGACATCATCAGGCCAGTGTCACAACGAGGGACACAATTAAAATCAATGTATTGCCTTTCACATATCAAATGGGAGAGAAGAAAGACCTAATTTATGAAATAGCTTCATTGATTCCCCCCCTTCAAATGGAACAAACGAATGATCAATTATCTGACTTCAAGTTCAAGAAAGAAGAAAAATAACATTTCCAGCCAAGAGAAGATTTGTCAATTTTGATCTGCTTATCCACAGATTCCTATTAATGCAGGACTGGAAGCTTTGTTCAGCCTTAAAGGTCTTCAAGTAGCATGGCTGTTCAGTATTTTATGACTTAAATAAAATCATAAACCGTTTTTACTCTCTTAGTATTAAGTATTAATAGAGTATTCGTATTAATAAATGGTTGGCCTGAAACTGTGCCTGCATTCTCCTGACCTCCCTCTCCTTCTGTGGTGGAATACACTCTTTGTTGCTGGCTCACATTCCATGTACATTCAATCAAAAAATCATAAAATAATTAAAATTCCACAAACACACCACATCTAGTGGTAGCAAGCAAAATATAATATATTTATAGATTAGAAAAATGTAGGGCCAATTGTATAAATGTAATTCACAATTTTCCATTGCAAATCAGATACTCAGCAGGGAGTATCTGGCCGGCAGAGCTTTTGGGGGTGTTTTGTGGTGTTTGTAGCCTGCCTTAGATTAATAATGAGAGAAAAATTAGTGTTTAAGTAGGAACAGCTACCTTGCACAGATACAGTCGTGTCACGGTTGTTCCCCAGATTCACCACCAGATGGCGGTGTGCGCCTTTTTCCTTAACGCGCTCAGCTGGCTTGAATGACCAATTATCTCTTCCCTATAATTACTCGCACCCAACTTCATTCGGGGCGAAATCGTAAGCCTTCTTTACGATTTTTAGCCGGTAAGGTAAGAATGTCTTTTTCAAGACGTTCACAAAGACTTCACAAAGACCTTTCTTTAGAAACGACTATCTCCAATTCAATCCCTTTTAAAAAAACGCAAGAACTTAGTTAGTTGTACCTTTTAAGGAAACCTTTCTCTCTAATTGGGGGTTTTCGGTTGGTTTCCGTTCGTCAGTCTGTTCGACTGTTTTGGGTTGCTAACTTGTTCTTTTGGCTCTTCTAGCCGTTTACGTTTTTGGGGAGTACTCTGGTCCTACGAAAGAACTTATTTAGTTTCCTGCTTTTAGAAACCTTGTTCGCTAAAATGCGCTTTTCTTTTGGTTTCGTTTTATCCAGCCGGTTCGACTGGTTCGTGGGTTACTACTGGTTCTTTTGGCTAACTGCCTTTCTCGTTTTGGACATTAAGAGTTTTGGGTTAAGGTCGGTTCATTCCCCATTTAATTGTACCCACATTTGAAACTTCTCTCGTGTGTAAATTGTACCCGCATTTGAATCTTCGCTCGTGTGTAGGAGCGATTGGTTAAGTTTCTTTTGTTGGGTCGCTGAGACTGTTTTCGGGTGACAATCTTGTTCTGTCGGCTCTCTTAGTCTTTCACGTTTTCGGACGCACAGAACTGTGGGTTATGTCAGGTCATTATAAATTATTTCTGTGTCACTTACAAATAGAAACCTTGTTCGCTATTAAGCGCTTTCTGTTTGGTTTCATTTTGTTCAGCCAGTTCGTCTGTTTTGGGTTTCCATATTGTTCTCGCGGCTCTTCTAGCCCCCCCTGCGTTTTCTTACGCTCAGAACTTATGGGTCAAGTCTTAACATTCGGTTCGACTGTTTTCGGGTGACAAACGTGTTCTGTCGGCTCTCATAGCCTTTCACGTTTTTCGGATACTCCGAACTGTTGGTTATGTCTGGTCATTATAAATTATTCTTTTGTCATCTACAAATGATTCCTTGTTCGCTATAATGCGCTTTTATTCTGGGTTTCATTTTGTTCAGCAGATCTCCTGGTATAGGTGTTACCCTGTGGTTCTGTCGGTCCCCCTTAATCCGTTTCGTGTTTTGGCGGACGTCAGATGTGGGTCTTGTTGTGCCCTGCTGTCTGTCATCCCCCCCTAACTGTCTCTTAGGCTCCTGCGTTTCCATACGCTCAGACCTTTTCGCCACCATTTAATTGTACCCACTATTGTACTTCTCTCGTGTGTAAATTGTACCCTCCTGGTCGCTGAGGCTGTCTTCGGGTTTCAATGTTGTTTTGGTGGCTTTGCAGTTTTTGCGGATGCCAGATGTGGGTCAACTTGTGGGCCCTGCTGTCTGACGAGGATGTCGGATGTGGGTCCAGTCGTCCTGCTGTTCTGCCGGTCCCCCCTAACCGTTTCGAGTTTTCGGACGTTCAGAACTAGTGGGTCAGGTTTTACCATGTGATCTTGTGGGCTCTCCTAGCTCTTCCGCGTTCCGGACGCTCAGTACTTTTGGTTATGTCCAGTCATAATGATTTATTTACTTGTGTCTTTCTAAAAAACCCTTTGCTCGCTATTAAGCGTTTTCATTTTGGTTTTCATGGGTTCAGTCGTCTAGACTGGTTTCAGGTGATAACCTGGTTTTGTGGGCTCCCCCTAGCCTTTCTCATTTTGGGATGTTCAGTATTATTGGTTCGGGTATTTACATAATACTTATTTAAATTGTACCCTTATTAGAAACCTTGCTCATTTGTTATGGGCTTTTGTTGGGTTTCGTTTGTTCAGTCACTTCGACTGTTTCGGGTTGCAATGTGGTTCTGTGGCTCTCCTGGCTTTCGCGTTTTCGGACGCTCGGAACTTTTAGGTATTATGCAAACTGTTTAACATGTTTATTGTACCCACTATAAAAAAACCCTGCTCGCTATTAAGCGCTTTTCGTTCGGGTTCTGGTTGTTCAGCCTGTTGGGCTGTTTCTGGTTTCAACCATGTTCTCTCGGCTCTCCTAGCCTTTATTTTGGGATACTCGTGTCTTTATTTTACGAACTTTTAGTTGTAACTATTATAAAGAACCTTGCCCGCTAGGCGGTGCTTTGATTCAGGTTGCTTTTGTTCAGTTCGGTTGGACTGGTTCAGGTTACTACTTGTTCGTTTGGCTATCATTGCCTTTACGTTTTAAGACACTTGGAGTTACCACCCGGTGGGTGTGTTTTGCGTTCATCCCTAATTATCTTCCCTATTCTCTGTTTTACAGAGCTAGTGGTTAGACGGGTTCCGTCTAACTTTTTGATCCCCTAGGGTTCTGCGAGTGGCGCCTATCACCACCAACCCTTACACAGTCGTATGAAAAAGTTTGGGCACCCCTGACAATTTCCATTATTTTCATTTATAAATCATTGGGTGTTTGGATCCACAACTTCATTTTGATCTATCAAATAACTGATGGACACAGTAATATTTAAGTAGTGAAATTAGGTTTATTGGATTAACAGAAAATGTGCAATATGCATCAAAACAAAATTAGACAGGTGCATAAATTTGGGCACCCCAACAAAAAAATCACATCAATATTTAGTAGAGCCTCCTTTTGCAAAAATAACAGCCTCTAGATGCTTCCTATAGCCTCTAATGTGTGACGATCGGGATAAGGACCAAGACGCAGATCAGGACTTAGGCAAAAGAGTTATTTATTGGGAAGCAGGGGTCAAAACCAGGAGTCAGATATAGCGAAGGTACAGAATCACAATGCAGAGAGTAGTCACAAAAAGGCAGTCCAAAAAGTCAAAACAGGTAGGCAGAAAGGCAAACAGACAGAATCGCTAGGCAGGCTCGGAGTCGTAAACAGAAGGGATGTCTCGGAAAAATCAATAAACACTGGCTGAATAAGAGTAGGCACAGTGAATAAGGATCAACGTACTGACAAAGAGAAAACGTAAACACTGAACATATATACAGGCAGAGACAGAAAACACAATGGGAATCAGGTGTGACTGGGAGGAGAGAGGTAGGAACACAGGTGTAAACAATGGGAATCAATAATCTAATAACGAGGGGATTCGCTAATAGAATAACGAGGGGAAACGAAAGACACGGACTGGGAAACATACAAACATATATACAATAAACGACCTGGGAGAACAGGCAGACACGTGCATAGTTAAAGGGGAGGAACGCAAAGAGAGAAGCTGCATGCGAATGAAAGGGAAAGTGAAAAGCTAACAGGGATAGGATAATGAGAGAGAATGAGCGAAAGTTAGAAGCGTGAGATAATTAGTGATTAGTAGTGTTAGTAACTTAATCTAAATCCCTAACGTTAGTAGATTAGTAGGTTAGTAATATATACATCTAATTAATATATACAAAGTGCAATCTAGAAAGTAAGAAGGAAGAAAACGAGATAATAAGCGAAGACGGAAAAAAACCCGAAAAGTATAAACTCCCAGAAAACTGCATGACAAGACAAGGAGTGGATCTCGAAATAAACGGAACAAGGACAGACAGGGAGCAGAACGTGACAGAAACATGACTCGAAGAAAGATAAATAAACAAAGTACAAAAAACAAACCGAACAGACACTCAGAACGTAACATAATGAGTGTCTGGATCCTGGATGAAGGTATTTTGGACCATTCCTCCATACAAAACATCTCCAGTTCAGTTAGGTTTGATGGTTGCCGAGCATGGACAGCCCGCTTCAAATCATCCCACAGATTTTCAATGATATTCAAGTCTGGGGACTGGGATGGCCATTCCAGAACATTGTACTTGTTCCTCTGCATGAATGCCTGAGTAGATTTTGAGCAGTGTCTTGGGTCGTTGTCTTGTTGAAATATCCAACTTCAACTCTGTGACAGATTCTTAAATATTATTCTCAAGAATCCGCTGATATTGAGTGGAATCCATGCAACCCTCAACTTTAACAAGATTCCCAGTACCGGCACTGGCCACACAGCCCCACAGCATGATGGAACTTCCACCAAATTTTACTGTGGGTAGCAAGTGTTTTTCTTGGAATGCTGTTCTTTCCCAGCCATGCATAACGCCCCCTTGTTATGACCAAATAACTCAATCTTTGTTTCATCAGTCCACAGCACCTTATTCCAAAATGAAGCTGGCTTGTCCAAATGTGCTTTTGCATACCTCAAGCGACTCTGTTTGTGGCGTGTGCGCAGAAAATGCTTCCTCCGCATCACTCTCCCGTACAGCTTTTCCTTGTGCAAAGTGCGCTGTATTGTTGAACGATGCACAGTGACACCATCTGCAGCAAGATGACCTTGTAGGTCTTTGGAGGTGGTCTGTGGGTTGTATTTGACCATTCTCACCACCCTTCGCCTTTGCCTCTCCGATATTCTTCTTGGCCTGCCACTTTTGGCCTTAACAAGAACTGTGCCTGTGGCCTTCCATTTCCTCACTATGTTCCTCACGGTGGAAACTGACAGCTGAAATCTCTTAGATAGCTTTTTGTAGCCTTCCCCTAAGCCATAATGCTGAACAATCTTTGTTTTCAGGTCATTTGAGAGTTGTTTTGAGGCCCCCATGTTGCTACTCTTCAGAGGAGAGTCAAAGAGAAGAACAACTTGCAATTGGCCACCTTAAATACCTTTTCTCATGATTGGATGCACCTGTCTATGAAGTTCAAGGCTTAATGAGCTCATCAAACAAATTTTGTGTTCCAATTAATCAGTTAAGTAGTTACAGGTATTCAAATCAACAAAATGACAAGGGTGCCCAAATTTTTGCACAGCCTATTTTTCATGTTTGATTTAATTTCATACAACTTAATATTGCTACACTAAAAATCTGTGTCTGGAAAACACCCCAGTACTCAGCTTTTATTAGAAAATGAATGGCATGCCACTGTGATCATTTTCTGTGAAGACAGAGTAAATTATTATGCAGCCTCAGAGGGGTGCCTAAACTTTTTCATACGACTGTATGTTGTCCTTGGTTGAGTTTCATAATTATACCACACATTGAATTGTGGGCCTACCCTACACGATGATTACATGATTTCTTGTCCCTGCACCATAGTGGAAAATTTGTGATTATACTGTAGCTAGCTACCAAGGTAGCATAACAATTTAATATAATAATATAATATATGCCATTTAGCAGACGCTTTTATCCAAAGCGACTTGCAGTAGTGAATGCATACATTTTCAGTATATGTGGCCCCAGTGGGGATTGAACCCACAACCTAAGCGTTGCCAACGCCATGCTCTACCTACTGAGCCACAGAGAACCACAATTTGGGTGGATACAGTTCATAAAATAAATTGCAAGAATCCCACAACCAAGTTTTCATGAAAACAGTGTCAGCTTAGCTTCTCTCTAGCAGAAAATAATGTAGTATGCAAACTATAGGCATTTAATAACTTAAAACGATTCATGGGAAAATAACAAGTAGAATCCTGGGATAGCAGATGAAAGGAATACAGGGAAACCTGAATTATGTCTCTATTCACATACACTGGATCAAAGGAGGCAGTAGAGGTGAACGTTTCTTATTATATACTATAATATTATTATTATTATAGAGTTGGGCCACCCTCAAAGGGGTGACTGAGAAGTTTTTTGTGCTATTTTGAGAGCTGAGGGTAAGTCAGTAATCGTTGAGAGAGAGGCTCAGGACTGGACCCAACCCTTGGCTTCAGCGTATTATAATAAAGTTGCTTTGGCAATGTTAATAATGAAGAAGTAAAATCAACTTGAAATGGGATAATAAATAATAAAAAGGAGTTATCCAGAGATGAGGCTTAATGGCTCTGTAGCATTACAGTAGGCTTTCAGGTCTGCGGGACAGCTAGCAGATCAGTTCATAGCAAATAAGAAATAGCAATGTTGCTATCCACTGAAAATATATATTTTTTGTCAACACTAACAACAACAAAAAAGTATCAGAGAAAAAGCTCATATTAACTAACTCCCTACAGTACATGTCAGGGAATGTTAGCCAATTAACTGTTATCCATCTAGCTTGTTAGCTAGATTATGTCAGGTACTCACACAGCTAGCCAAGTCAAGTTATACTTGAAAGTCTCAATAACCTTCAATAAATGACAGCTCGATAGTTGAATGACCTTTTATCACTCATCCCTCGCTAGGCATTTCAGCGTAACTAGCTTCTCATCCTAACCGGCAAACTAGCTCAGCTGTACACATAGGAGGTGGTAGAGGATTTTCTAATTCAAGGTTATTAAATTTTAATAATGCATTTCAGTGCTGGCACAGTGGTTAATCCAAAGTTGAGTATCAGCCAATGTTTTGTGGGAGCACATAGGAACAGTAGTTATAGACTGAATCTTTATACAACAGGTATATAAAAATGGCACTGTTGGCTATAAACACAATCCTGTGTGGTAGGAGGTGGGAGGTCGTACCCAACAGTACAAGGCAGAAGGCAGTGCTATGCACTCATAGCCAGAGTCAGGAGTTCAAATGCAACACTGGGTGGGATGCAACAATTGTTTGCCTCCGCAAAGTAAATTCAATTGTTAGCACCCTATGATACATTTACATTTACATTTTTTTAAGCATTTAGCAGACGCTCTTATCCAGAGTGACTTTCACAGTTGACATTTCTTTTACATATAATCCATTTATACAGCTGGATATTTCACTGAAGCAATTCAGGTTAAGTACCTTGCTCAAGGGTACAACAGCAGTGCCCCATCTGGGGATTGAACCTGCAACCTCTAAGTTACAAGCCCAGCTCCCTAACCATTACACTACACTGCCAGCCTAAGATACCCTGGATACTTAGAAAAATAACTAGATGTAAGAATCTGAGTAGGGCCTCCAGATGGTTTTGGAGATATTACTGAAGAGGGCATGGAAGAGAATCATTCACAGACCTTGAAACAGTGAGGGGGCAATACACATGGCACAGTGTGGAGGTAACAATAAATGAAACACCAGTTTTTCTCTCTTCACATTACAACTAATTAAAATCCAGAGTGAGTAATTACAGCCCCTGTGAATTAATGGGAATGTCAGGCCCATAATGCAACATGTGGCGCAGTGGCACAGCATCAAGCTTTTCATTTTAAATTCAGCAGAGCGCAATGATGAAGTGCCTGGAGACCAGCGTTACTGCACTCAACATCAAGTTTTCTGTACGTTTAGGTTATACATATCCCAAACATTTATCTAATGAAACAATAATACAAACACACCCCTGCTTGGATCGTGAAATTACGGGATTCTATATATGAATATATGGCTGTGTCTGGTGTTTAGCAGCTGGAAAGGGCTTCTTGGTGATTGATCAAGGATCTGGCACATATACTGTAATTATGACACGTGAATTACTGATCACACATTTTTATGATAATTGGTTGTTGAAATAAGACTTGCATACGGGCGAAGTGGATGCACTGTCGCCTCACAGCAAGAAGGTCTCGGTTCAAGGCCGGGGCCTTTTGAGTGGAGTTTGCATGTTCTCCCGTGTCCGCGTGGGTTTCCTCCGGGTAGACAGTCAAAGACATGCACGTTAGGCTAATTGGAGAGTCTAAATTGCCCGTAGGTTGAGTGTGTGAGTGAATGGTGTCCCTGCGATGGATTGACCTGTCCAGGGTGTATTCCCCTCTCGCCCGGAACGCATGCTGGGATAGGCTCCAGCCCCCCGCGAACCAGGAATAAGCTGACAATGGATGGATGGATGGATGGATGGAAATGCATACGTGTTCAATTTTGAGTGGAAGTGTAGAATCAAAGAAGCGGAACTACCGTGGGTTCCTAGGGTCCATTGACACGCCCCACTCGCTGCAACCAACTGTTAAGGGCCCCTATTTCTATCTTGCAAGCACATAAGTTATTTGAATAAATACTGTTAATAATATTTAATCACTTACTATATAAATCTATAATTGTTGTTAAGAAATTTCAAACCATTGCATGACAGCATACTGTGTCATACTTCACCACTTTTTTCTTTAGCTTACATGTTTGGCTCCCCTCTCGTGGTTCTGTTTCTTAAGTTATGCCCCCTGCCATGAGTAGGTAGTTCTGCCCTGTGTACTCTTTTAAGCTCACTGAGTCCTTGTACCCATTACTCCAATAAATGTTTCTCTCGCTTTGCATTTTTATTATCTTTTTTTTAAAATTATCATTGCCTTTTTGTGCACGTTAACATTTTGCTTACATTTTTTTTTAGCAATGTGGCTGATATATATTTGAGCTGAGACGCTCATAATAAGGTGACAGCAATGATTTAGATGCTGAGATACTTGGTTTATTGAAAATATTATATGGACCTGCGAGGCAAAAAAAGAGGTCTAAATAAAAAATGTAACAGAGAGAAAAACAATGGAGAAGTGCAAGTTGATTTTCTCTTGGGAAGTCACGCGTGCTCATTTTGAAACCAGGCATTGGAACGAGGTGGTAAAAGATGCACCGAAATAGAAGGTTCTAAGTCTCTTCCTGCAAATTAAATGGTTGTAGTTAAACCACATAATCCGATCCGCGGCATTTTCAAAAGAGGTAGACCCGCAATGGAGGCCAAATCCAACATTTGCAGCGCCCTCTTGATTGTGTTACTGACTCTCCTCAAATACAACAACACAAAAATGTTTGCTGGGAAAAAAAACATTAGGCTTAATGCAATTTCCTTTCACCCCCCAGAGGGATTTTGCAGAGAAATGTCTTTATAAACTATGCTGTGCAGATTAGCATGTATTTCAGTTGATGGGCGTTCTTTTTTTAAAACCCCAAACCACTGAAATGGTCTTCAACGGGACAGGGGGCAGAGAGAATATCGTAGATTAAAGACGGACTCATGCTGACAACACTTGAGCAAAGGGGCTTCTTTAAAGAGAAGAAATACACCTCCTACGTCTTCGTACATGCAGGATACAGTTGCAGCCGTAAAATAAAAACTAAAATAATTATTAAAATAATTCCAGATGTCTAAAAAAGGCTGCTTCTTTCTGTGTGGGATATGGGACTACACGTTTATGTGGCGTGAACGGTTTCTGCCTATTCACAATGTCTGATCACTCTCATCCATCTCTGTGTATTTGAAATATTTTCAGTCTTTTTAAGCTTCTCCACTAAAATGGGAGGGTTTGGAAACATAAATACTGAAGACTTTAGTTGTGAGGATGCTCGAATGCACAAGCACACACACACACACACACACACACACACACACACACACAAACACACACACATGGAGTGTCTTACCTGAAGCACCGGGCTCTGGTCAAAGTTGTAGGCGCTCGGACGTCCCTCAAGTGTGGAGAATGCCACATTTCCCCCTGTCAGCGGTGAGATGTCACTGAACTCATCTGTGCAGAGAGCCATTCTCTCATCCTCACCTGGACGAATGTACCCTTTGGCATTCTTCCCATACGTCTTCTGACAGGAGGCACTGTAGTACTGGTAAGGTAGCCAGGGCCCACCTTCTTTTGAGCGCCTATAGATGGCAAAGCTCTCCGGGCGACTGGTGTGGAACTTCAGCCGGATGTATGTGATTTCGAAGGCCTTCCCTGTGGACCACGGATAACCAGATCAATTTGACAAAAATGATGCCCACAATTAAGTAGGAAAAGGGCTGGAGGGCTGTAATTACAGGGTGGTGAATGAGGGTGAAACATAAACAATGGATAGAAATGTAAATAGAAGAAAAGAGAATTGGTCATTTACTGTAGCTGGCTTTTCTTTTGTAAAGAGGGACTATTTGATACAGTTCAGCTTGCAGTCCAGCCGAATTAATCTGAACACATCAGAGAGAGAGAAAACCATGGAGTACCGGAAATAAAATAAAAAGACAATAAACGAACAAACCAAAAACACATTTAATATTCTCAAAAGTAGGCCGCTGTAGAAATGGCAAAGCTTTCTAAAGACCAGCTGCTTGACTTTGCCCTACATTTTGGATCGACAAGCATCTTTGACGATGAAACTTGGTCTCATCCAAAACATCAGGCTTTTAAAAGTAGCTTCATATTCTTGAAAACCTTTGAATCACAGGATTTTTGCCCCAATTAGATGAAGGGCAAAATGAAAGACATTCCCCTGAAATGAAGATACTTATCGAAATATGATAAGCTAACTGTTATTCATTTTATATTTTACATTTTAAGCATTTAGCAGGGTGGCACGGTGGTGCAGTGGATAGCACTGTCGCCTCACAGCAAGAAGGTCTCGGGTTCGAATCCAGGCCGGGGGCCTTTCTGTGTGGAGTTTGCATGTTCTCCCCGTGTCCGCGTGGGTTTCCTCCGGGTTACTCCGGTTTCCTCCCACAGTCCAAAGACATGCACGTTAGCCTAATTGGAGAGTCTAAATTGCCCGTAGGTATGAGTGTGTGAGTGAATGGTGTGTGTGCCCTGCGATGGATTGGCGACCTGTCCAGGGTTTATTCCTGCCTCTCGCCCCTATGCATGCTGGGATAGGCTCCAGCCCCCCCGCGACCCTGACCAGGAATAAGCGGCTTAGACAATGAGATGAGATGAGATGAGCATTTAACAGACGCTCTTATCCAGGCCCATTTAATTCATGGCCTTTAAGGTTTCTGGAAAATAATAATAGTAATGAGGTCACATTTCCAGATGTAACATGGAAGCAATGGTCTCAGCATTAGTTGAACTGCGAGGCCACTATTCTGAGGTGGCCACAGAGACGAGGAGATTGCATACTAGCTCTATTTGTATTCAGAGGATGCTACAATAACCAAAAAGTGAACATTTCAGGGGAAAAAAATCCATTCCAAAACTCCATTAATGTTGAACTTAATGTGGAGAGCGACTGAGAGAAAGGGAGATGGAGAAAGAAACAGCTTCTTTGAGTATTCAAATTAGCATGCTAATTTCGAACTTATGAATCTCAGAATCTCAGTTAAAACCATTGCTGTATATTTTTTCTTGCGGCCGATGTGCTACTCCTGAGATACCAAAGGTAGTGGTCGGGGGGGAAATCCACTACGAAGAATACAAATATCCTGTCAATAAAATATGTTGGTGTATTCAGTTCTAGAAAAAATACAATATAAAAGTTTGAATAAATAACAGAGTCTCGTGGTCCCAAATCAGGTTGGCGCCTGAAATGGGAATCTGATTTGACAGAGTGGTGCTAAAACAACATTTTCAGGAATTCTGAATCAGTCATATGCAGCAAATGCATCCACGGCAGAGGGCTGCTGTCATTTGCTCGACATCCTTAAGACTTATTTAGGCTGCGCTTGTTGCTATTCCTCTCACGTTACTCTGGAGTATTATATCCATGCCTCTTCAGCTTCAAGTCACTCAAACACTTTTTCTCCCGGGGCTGATTTTCCTTAAACGCGTTTGTACTATATATATATATATATATAATTTTTTTGCACTTTTACACTTCAGCTGCTCTCACCCACTACTTCACAGACCGCATCCATTTTTCGTCAATCAGAGGAAACGTATCACTTAGAGCATTTTGTGCTCTCATCTTCCGGATGTGTGCAGAGGTTTCAAGCGCCAAGATCTTTATTTATGGAGAACTCTTGCAGAGGGCCGGCAACCCTTGATGCACAGCGTCTTCCGGGATCCAGTTAAAGAAGATTTCCTTTCAAAATTAAAATTGATGGGGGGGAGAGGGATTTGGCAGGGATGGGGGAACTTCTCATTAATTTGCACCTGTACTTAATTTTGGTGGCGGGAAACCTTTTTTTTTTTTACTTTGTTTGAGAAACACCTGCTACATCTTCAGAATATCAATGCAAAATTGGACAAATGCCACAGATTTTTACCCAATCTCAGTATATTTTAGCCTATGTGCATTTCACACCATGTGACTAACAAAGCAGTGAACATTTCATGAGCTGACGGGAAATTCAATTAATCAATAGACGGCTAACTTTACCACATTGAGATGTGATGAGTCCTCTGTCAATACATTATACATTCATTCTCCAAATCCCCTTGCGTGAAACTGATCAAATGAAGACTGCAGTGGTTTCCTTAACAACTTGAAAGAAATACTTCACTCAGAATGAATTGGGACCACATACTGATTGATTCTTTGTTACACAATTGTGACTGCAATTCAGCAAAAAAAAAGTTATTGTAAGCAGCTAATTACGCAGTCAACATTTTTTTGTGGTGGTTGCGCTTAGCAAAGAGACAATCATATAAATTGTGAATTTGTGTGTAAACTGTGCATGTGCACAATACCACGCCAACTTTGTGAATGGGTAAACCTCAAGCTAAAATTTGACCAAAGCCAGGCACCTCGATCGAGCATTGCTGTCTTAAGACTATGCCGTGTGTCCCCACCCACATGACAGTGCTAATTTGCATGTCAAGAGAAGGAAATACTGGTAACGCTGGTAATGAAAATGACAGTGTCAGGACTGTGACTTAATGCCTGCCGTAACATACCATGACATTCACAGCCCTGTCACAATGAGCAGGGGTGTCACAACGCTGCATTCACCATGACATATGAAAATGTCAATGTCAACAATTGGGTCAAAGTTACATTACAGCATGACAGCAAATAGTGGTGCCTTGTGCAAAAACACATTGTCATGAGTCTAGATTCTTTTATGTGCTGGTTGGGATCAGTTCATCTCGATATATTGATTATGAACCATGTTTATTTGCTGTGAAACATTTCTTAACCTTTGTAAGAACCATGTTTTTGAAATGTATCTGCCCAATGGAAATACAGGTGGATATGGTTCCATCAGTGTCATGTCACTGTATGGATCATGTTGCTATGCAAGTGTCATTTAAGGTTTCATTGGAAATGCTGAGACCACCAAATTGACAAATTTTATATTGTGTTTGTGAGGTGCATAGCAGTGTCAATGATATTGGCTAGTTTGCTAATTGGCCAGCATTTGACATCTGACACGCATTTAGGAACATTAACTTTAGCTAGCCAGCATTGACACTGTGATTTCTGTATGTGTGTATATATTAATTTAGTTATTCTTTGTTTTGACAGGAAAAAAACTCAAAAACAATAATATTGTGTGTTTGTATGTGTGTGTACATGAGTCTGTATTAAATGGACAAAACACCTTGCCTAGGGAAAATAACATCACAGATATTGAATGCATTAGGACAGATAAGACATTTGTGAAGATTGTTGAAATCCTGGTTTTTGATGACCTATATCAGAGCAATCAACAGGAGACCAGAAGAAAAGCCAGCATGAACAAATTCTGACCTCAGAAACGACACAGGTCCACCTGTGGAGGGCCACTGTCAGAGCTAAAGCAGCAAGTGAAGGAGTCACTACAGGTAAAGTAGGTGATGGGACTGCGTGGCACAGAATTGCTTTTCACTCAGCTGGGAAGGCAAAGCTTTTATCAGAAATATTCTCCTCTTCGGTCTTCTGATTTGATGATGATGTCTCTCTCTCAAGACAATTAAAGCTGCCACAGTTAAACTCCATATTGCATTGGCTATAGCCCATTCATGAGCTCTGTGATGAATTCGTTTTTCATAGTTTCCTTTTTGTTGGCAAGAGTGCTGCATACTTTGCATGGATTTTGCATGTGCAAAATTATTTAACATTAATCTCCTTCACCCAATCTCCTTCTTGTTTTTTTTTACATTCCAGAAATACATAAGGAAAATATAAGGAAATACATTATACATGTATCCATACCAGAAGCACATGGAGGTAACATTCATAATGAATGCCCTGACAGCAATTTGGACCTATTGCATGTTTTTTGCAAATGTTATTCTTATTTATTTTGCTGTTTTGCAAAGGAAGCACAATCCTCTAGTGTATCTATCCCTGACTCATCGCTGAAGTTATGACATGACTGTTCTATAGAGAAGCATTATCTTTGAGTACATTTCACAATGAACCATTGTTTTCTGAATGCACTAAAAACAAAAACCTTTAAAAAACCAGTCAGTTACATACTGAGTATGGTTGATGCAACAATAGTTTCTTCCTGAACATTAAATAAATGACATACCTTTAGTCATTTATTCAATGTTCTGTGCTGATCTAGGATCAGTTTAGGCTTTTAGCTCATAACAGATAAGGTTAAGATATTGACATGGCAAGCCTAATCCTAGTGTAGGAGCCAGAAATAAGTTTTGTTTAAAAGGATCTAAATGTATATGTTGTATAAAATAAGTTTGTAGTTATGTATTAACATATTATTTACATTTTTGAAATGTGGAATATCGCTTTAAGTTTTATTGCTGCTGGTGGTGGTCCTTTAAGCCAGGTATCACCGATAATGCACTATTGTTTATAGTGACGCATTTCATTCAAAGTAGGAGGAAGTAGAACGTGGAAGCTTTAGGAGCCTCGGAGCACTACAGTTTTTGACCGTAAGCGAAAACGTAAGCATAATCGTAAGCATAAATGCAAAACGTAAACGTAAAGGCAAAAGTGAACAGAAGTAAAAGAACAAGTTAGTATTACCAGCATATTTTATTTCTTTGTTATCCTGCTCATTTTACTTTGCTAATAAACAACTCAACTAAAGAAAGATGCCTTCGTCTGCTGTGTACTGGATGCTGTGAGTAATAATGTAAACGGATGCTGCTTTCAAGCTCAGTCAAACAGACGAGGTAAGAACATTTTGGATACGTGTCAGCTACAATGCAAAAGGGTTCCTTCAAAGCTGAAGTAGTGACCGAAGTGCCACTATACCTAGAGCATCACTCCTACTCTGAGAAGCTTTACGTATACGGGCCCTGAAGTGCAACAAGATGCAAGTTATAGAGAGGTTCATAATTCCTGAAACCCAGAATCACGAAAGGTTTAGTAAATATATATTGTGGCAGCCTAAGGGGCTGTCCAAGGAAATGGCTGCCTGGCCTCCAACAAATGGGAGCCAGAACACTACATTTCCCAGTAGGCCACAGTCACACCTGAACTGAGTCAAGCAATCGGGACTGATGAACAGCTGAAGGCTATTTGGAGGCCTATTTAAAGGGCTCGTTCCTGTTACACGTGGAAGGAGTAGGGTGGTGTGTTAGAGTAGTGGAGAGAGTTGTTAAGGAGAGAGTTGTTAAGGAGAGAGTTGTTAAGGAGAGAGTTGTTAAGGAGAGAGAGTTGTTAAGGAGAGAGAGTTGTTTGTTTAGGAGAGAGAGTTTGAAGAAGTATTTTGTTGGATTGTTTATCGTGTTTGACCCAGATTGTTTGAGGACCCCCTTTGTGTACCGACTACTGACCTGGATTACGGAACTGGACTTGGACATTGGATTTTGGACAAAGACAACGAGTAAGGATTGTGGACTTTATGTTTTTGAATTCCCCCAAAGACCCCACCCTTTGTGTTAGTCAATTTGTTTAATAAATTATTGTCTTGTTTATATACTGCCTCCTCCGTGTTCTTTAACCTGCCTACGCCCTCTGGAAGGTCTGTGCGTGTCACCCAACCCCTAGGGACACCACAATATATACATAAATAAATATTCCCAGTTGTGAAAAGCTGCCAGACTAACATGAAATTAGAACATGCTGTCCTTTGTCCTCCTTCCCTACTTGACCAAATGCATTTGAAAAACAAGCGAAAAGAGCAAAAAATACATTCTGATAGTGAAGGCACACACTGAGGTAGCCTAATGGAATCATTTTATGTCTTTCCATCTCAGTGACAATTTTGCTTCAATACAGTCAAATTGGCTGTGTATCATTCGATCTCCCCATGGGGTAATTTGAACAGGTATACTTTAAAAATACCTAAAACATAACAGTGAAGCAAAAGAAAGACTCAATACATGTATAAATTATTTGTAATTAGTTTAGGCATGTGTGGAATGCTCACTGAGCTGTGTGGCTTATCATCTTCTCCACCAGCAACCACTTTGCCTTCATCACACACCAGCAATTAATACAAAGTGTTTTGTTTTTCGAAGTTACCTCCCCAGCTCTTATGTCTCTGGGGTTGATGTGTACAGGAAAGCAATTGATGGGGAGTTGCTAAAATGAAACTAGACGTTAACTGATGTAACCTATTTTGCTGATCAGAACTAATGCAAATTAAGCATGGAATGTTTTTTTTATTTAATAGTTTTGCTCCCAAGACTCCTCGATTGCATATGGCCTGTTTGTATTTTATATTTACATTTTAATTATGCTTATGGATTTTATCATTCATTTTAAATTAGGAGGTATCCCAAATGATGAACGTTATATCGAGTCAGATTTTGATAGGCAGAAGTTGTCTCTTGAGATAAGAATGCTATAAAATCAAGAAGACACATTTACTGACAAGTGACTTAGTTTTCATCTTGTAATAGTTGATGATAATGAGAATGGTGCAATTTTGTTTTAAAATGGCAATCCCCCATGTGTCCATGCTCTGTATTAAAATAACCATTTAACTACAGTATTTCTGGGAGAAAATCAGTATCAGTATCAGTAGCATAGCAAAGACGACACAAATTTAAATCATAACCAAAAAACCTTCTACCACATAGTTAAAAACAAAAACACAGCCGTCTGTCCCATCCTTGTTTTCCTTCAAAAGATGCTGAGGCTAAACTTGTAATCACAATATTTATTGCAACATTTATAGGAAATCCTTTTGGCATCTGTGTGCAGACAGTACTTTTGGCACCAGAATTCTCTGAAAGGCAGATTTAAATTGTGGTGAAATGTGTACACATTACATTGACAGTAATTTTAAAAACCTTGTGAAAAACTCATCATTTCAGCCTGCGTGGATGATGTGGAAATGTCCTGACCGTAATTAAGCCTTTCTTAGAGTGTATTAAATGATTATTCATGCTAAATATTTCAAGAGACGGGAAGCAGACTTTTGAGCATATGTAAACAGTTCTGATTCATAATTGCAGATTATTTTTTATTCCTGAAGCTCATCTATCAATTCTCCCCATTGTTTACAAGCAATGCCATCTATTACAACTGTGATAAGGTTAGGGATATAAAAGGAAATGAGAAGATTTTGGAACAGCGTTTAAGATTGAGCACTCATGAATCATGGTGAATTTTCAGGAAACTCTATACTGTCAGATATTAAGTTCTAAAGAGTTCTTAAAGAGTTAGTGTGCCACAAATGCATTGTGGCACACTAACACAACGCATTGTGGCACACTAAGACAACACAGACTGCCACTTTCACCAGCCCGCCGCCAACTGATTTTCATTTTGCATGGGCACTGATTCTGTGACCCATCCATTCGGGTCCGACCACTGCGCATACAGTTGCAGCGCAGTGCTGCCGGGCCATCTGACTCTGACTATTTCATCTTTTCATCCCAGACAGGAAGTTCTTCGTTTAAGATCCGAGAACGAGAACCAGATGCGGTTTGCGTTGCGTGTGTCTGGGAAAGGCCTGACCCTGATTATAAGTTCTGAAGCGACAGACTGCCCAACCATTTTTTTCCCCCCCAACTTGTATTTTGTTTGTTCTCCACGTAAATTCTTGACCTGGTTGCAGCCTGTCCCTGCAGCCCTTTTCATGTGTGCAGGCAAGTGTGTTGTTTTAGAGTTCCCCCTGGGCTGAGCTTGTTTTGTTTAGAAAGGAAAGAAAACAGATTCTTCAGGAAGAGCCCCAACTGCTGCGCAGATGGGAGAGGCACCAACGTTAACAGGGAAAAGACCACAATCCTCTCTGTGTGTGAAGAAAGATAGGCCTGACTGTCTACCTTCTTCCCTAGAACTTCACTGAAACTATGAACCACAATACTGGCATTCTCAGTCTGTGACTATTGCAATGTCAGAGTTTTTTCACAGCATGCATTCACAAAAAAAGTGAATTGATATTAGACGGGCTTAGATGTTTGATGTTTAAATTTTAATTAATAATTTCTATTTGAGTAATGAATTAGAAGCTACATACAGGGGGTAGACAAAATAATGGAAACACTACATGAAAAGGGACATTTGAGAAGGGATCTACAGATGCGTTTCATATTAATGTCAATGCTAATTGCCAATGTGTTTCTGCTATAAAAGCTGTTTTAAAATCAACACTTTAATATGTGAGTTTCTGAAGCAACATGAGAGGTCAAACAGATTTTGAAAGAGGTCAAATAGTTGGTGCCAAAACATCAGGGGCGTCAGTCACAGAAACAGCAAAATTATTTAATATGTCAAAGGGTTCTTTGTTCCCTTGTTTCCTCAAGATCCCATGTTCAAAGGTGATAATGCCCCCATTAACACCGCTAAATTGATCCAGGAGTAAAATCCAGGATGAAATCAAATACCTTCTATGGCCAGATCTAAGATCTAAGATTTAAGATTAAGATCTAAACATCATTGAACCTTTATGTGAAGTTCTGGAACATAGAGTGTAGAGTATATTAACATCTCATTAATCTCTCAAAGAAATGGAGGCTGCTTCTTCGAAGATGGGTCCGATATACCACAAGAAACCAAACATTGATGTTGTTCTTAAGGAAAGGGGCAGCCTAACTCCTTGTTAGTTCATATATTGTTTGGTGTTTCCATTATTTTGTTTACCCCCTGTATATTAATAGACATGCAAATTAATACCCCTCCACCTTTTCCAAGTAGATAATTGGAAGCATTGTTAGGCATATGATATCACATGGGTAGAACCCTGGCTGGTGGCTTAAAATAGGGAAGAATTGTAACTGTACTCTTTGTACTCCAGTAAGGTAGATTAGTTAATGCCTGTAATAAATACTTGTTTTGTACTTGTCAGAAGAAAATGTAAGATGGTTATGAATATGTTAAAGATATGTGTTTAATATTTTATTGTTGTGATTTGACTAATCTGAATGCTTCAATCTGGTACCTAATCAACCTCTAGGTTACCCCAACTGATTCATGTTTCACAAGTGCCCAAAAGCTGCCACATCACCAAGTTTTATGCTACTCATAAAACTGAATGAGTTTTATAACTCATAACTGTCAATAAATGAAGTGATTTACCCCCTTCACTCTAAAATGGCATGAGATAATTGGATGACTGGTAATATACAAATCCATTCTTATCATACAATATTGCCATACAATCATATTTACTAAAATGTACTAAAAGTATGAACTGATGTTTTTGCATGTTTACATTGACCAAACTTTCATAGCTGAGGAACAATTCAAACAAATGTACTGCACATAAGGATGAATAAATTAACTATTCAGATGTCCTTAAACCAAACATTAATAATACCAGATACCAGTGATTAAATTAACTATGGTCTTTGGGCATCAGAGCAGGGTTGCTGTTGCTGTTTTTTTGTTTTTTTTGCACATGTTTTCAGTGTTCGCTCTCCCTCCCCCTAAACAGTTTAGATTTCCTCAAATTTACAATTACAGAACATTTGCAGTGAACCTCTGCTTCATTGGACTGTGACCAGCCATATCTGTATTTCTCTATGCGCCACTTAAAAGTTCCCAGAATAGGAGCATTGATATATGCCTTCAATTATCTGAACAGTATGACTTTAAGCCATGTGTAGGGTGATACAGTTTTGCATACGAGTGCTGAAGCATTAAATAGCAGCACAAAAGGTGCAGTACATTTGAAAAGACAGCCGCTTTGCGTCGGGGAATTTCAGGTTTCGTTCCCTGCACTGTTGAAATAGAGCCCACACAGTTGAAATATACTTCATATGACTTTTACCATCCATATAACTTTAACGGATGAACACTTTGAAAGGCTTTGTGTTTAAAACCCCAGGTTACAACCTGAATATGAAAAAGTTAGATAAAGCACAGGAACCCAGGAAAACTCTACCCTTGTTTAAGTTGGCAGGCGACAAGCGAGGAAAGTAACTGGATGACCGACGGTGGCGCTCTTACCCAAGTGCAGGGTGAGGTTGACGGACCTGGGGTGCTGCACTCCATAAAACATGGACTGGCTCTGCCACCAGGTGGGCTCCTCATCGCTGTGGAAATCGGTCAGGTAGGTGACGTTGTGGTGGCGCTGGGGGTCGGAGGCATCGCAGTGGTGGCAGGAGCGCGTGGAACCGGCCTGCATGCAGTAGTCCTCGGGGGGCAGGCCACACACGTTGGAGGCCATCACTGTCTTGTTGAAGGCTGCGTTTTCAAACTTCGGCAGGCAGCGGCTGAGGGACCCCTGGTCGTCGATGCAGGAATCCATACCCGCCGAAACCTGGCGGGAGAGGCTCCAGGCGAGGAGCAGCAGTCCGAGCAGGGCACTCTCCATGATGGCACAGGCAGGAGGCACACGCAGGCAGTCGTGGAGAGACCGGAGCGCAGACACATGGGATAAAGGATTCCGAGATCTGCCGCGTTCCTCAGCCTCCCCACTCTCCCCCCCTGCACTCCGCTTCCATGGGCCCTCCCACTGTGAACTTCAGAGAAGCTATTCCGTGATCCCCAAACATAAGGGATAGGGCAATAAATGGGACAGGAATGAAGATGTTTGCCCTCTGCTGGATGAAATGTTAATTATACCCAGAGTAAAACTGCATGGAATTAGTTTAGCCCAAAGTTATAATGAGCGGAATTCATGGATAGATATCATAACCCAGATGTCAATATATTATGTTTGGGGGTGAAATGCATGAACAGAAGGCAATATATGTTTTTAAAATGTGTATATTTTATGTCATTGTAAAACAAGTTGGGTATATTATATGATATGTTATATTGGATGATACATTTGTATAATTATCTAATATATTATTGCATTACTACCAGATATATATATATATATCTTTCTTGATACAGATATATAAAGCAGAATGTGTGTGGAGTAGAATGGTTGACCAGAAAATATAGTTAATAATAATAATAATAATAATAATAATAATATTAATAATGTTTTTTATTTATAGAGCACTTTTCATAGCAAAGAAATCTTCAAGCACTTCACAGTGGCAGCATAAAAACATACAGGAATTAAAAGTGAGACAATTCATGAAATTAAGGCAAGCAACATAAACATAAATAAAGGTGTTTAAATCCTGCCTTTTTCCCCATTGAATGTGTATTATTGACAAATAGATACCATACACCATATGTTTTGCTCAATCTGGAATAAGACCAAATATTGCCAAATTGCTCACAATACTGCTGTGAATAACATAATATAGAACTTAATACTTTGTTCTGATCCTGGCTTTGATGCAGCAGCTATACTCTTGATCAAGGCCCTTTAACTGCATTTGTTTTGAAATGTATCATCATCTGCATTCAGCATTTACAGTAGCTTGAAACCCTCAATACATAATAATAATAATAATAATAGGTTTATTTATAGAGCACCTTTCTAGCTTTGAGCACAAAGTGCTTGACAAAAGACAGTAAAATAGCGCAATAAAGCGCAATAAAAGCAAAACATGACAATGGATATTAAGCATACAAATATAAAAGTAAAAATAAACAGTCAATACAATAAAATCATACTTTACATGCCAACCTATATGGTATAATAATTCATCCAAAATGTTTTCCAGTTTGTTTAAGATACAATGTATATGCATATATGTTAATATAAATCATTTTTAAAAAATACCAAATTACTTATGCATACTACATTTGTATAATACTGTATATATTAAAATACATACAATCTTGACAAAATGACAATACTTTCTACAACATATGTACATATAAGAATGTGTACATCCAAATGTAGTGCAGTATATCTTCAATATTTGAAATATTTGTACATTTCCCAATATATGAAAATGGCAATAATTCACATATTCTATCATTCTAATGCATACATTGTCACTTTTGAAAATAAATTCTGAAATATATTTCATAATGTATATTATTTTGGAAAGGGTAAACATGCTAAAGGTATTCTGAGTTCACTACTCACAGGAGACTAAACAGAAATGTTAGCTTCTGAAATGTAATGTGTGGATGAGCAGAAATGGAAAGCAGAACATGGATCTTCTTTGAATTGAGGTCTCAGAATAGTTACAGTTTGATAGTTGTGTAAGAGGAACACTGGGTACATCCCAAACTCTTTATTTGGGAAAGACACAGAAGGAGAAGTTGAAACAAGAGCTCTAGACTTAGCTACGAATGTGAATGCCTTGTTTGTCCTAGCTTTATGGAAAAGAGCACAATTTATCCAAGACATGGTCACCTATGGTTCATACAATATGGAAACAACTTATGGTACAAGCCGATTCAGAGCTGGCATAAAATAATAATTGAACTGAAGCAGAAAAAAAGACAAAGAAGATGTGCATTATACAAAATACAAACGAAAAGTGCCATGAGAAAATTACATGGACAATGTATTGATGAATGGTTCATCCATTCATGTTTTTAGAAATCAGTGTTAGTGATTGATTCAATAACATCAGTTTGATTAATTGACTATGCACAGCTGATTATGAAACACTCAAGTGAACTGACACTCAACTGGCAATTGCATAAGTAGATCTAGATCACGTCATTAAAGAGAGAGGTGACTGGACATAATGATTTCACCTGCTCAGTGTCACGCCTGATGAGAATCTAGAAATAAAAACACAAAAAGGGACCAACATGCCTTATTATTCTTTGTGGCATTTGTACGCTGCCGGCTGGATAGCTATGGCACCGTTACTTTCCTGGGGCTTTCATAGGTAGTCATTTTTATCTTGGCAGGATAAGAGTATCAAAACACCTCAAGAAGATGGAGACATAATTGTGGCTCATCTTTCTGACCGTTTTCAAGCTGCCCACTTTCACTGCACCGTAAATGCCAGGTCGCGAGGGTCTGTGCAACGGCGAGTCAGCTACAGCTAACATCCATCGTTCGCAGGCCAGACAACCGCACGGGGGGCCAGTGCTCACAAATCTTCATCGGGGCGACAGAATGAGATGGTGTCAGTGACTCCTCGGGTGGACTCGCCAGCGAGGGAGCCAGGTTCAGCAATGAATCAATGCTTTATGTAGGCCACCCTGCTGGACGTCAGGGAGCACGGCGCACGCTTGAGCACCAATACGCTAACTGCTGTGTGCAGCAGACCAATCAATGAGGAGGTCAAAGTGTGATAGTCTGGCCAGCAGTGCCCAGTGTAATGGCCACAGAGCACCGTGTGCTGCCTGACTGCACGGCCCAAAAGTGAACACCTGAAGCCTGGCTTGCTCATCTCCCTGCAGGGTCATTCTGATGTGGACGAGCCTGATTTAAGGAACACATGTCCCCATGCTGTTTGTGTGACCATGGCCTTCTCAGAAGATGGATTTATTACAGTTATGGCATGAGTGCCCCATTTAGTGGAATTGAGCCCAATTGTGAGACGAGCTTGGAGGATGTGTCACACCTATGTGCTCAGAGATTTTGCATTTAAATATATAGACAGTGAGCCACAGAAATCCCATTCTCATTGCAAGCAATTATGTTTTCTGTTTTCTTTCAAAAGTGGCGTCTGTACGAACTTATCTGTTCCTTATTATAGTTTTGAACCAAAGTGTCCTCCTGCCATACCTGTTGCAGGTAAACCTATAGTGGTTGCACGTACAGAGAAGGAAATAAAAAAAATGAAATGGAGCGATAGAGAGAGAGTGAGAGGTGGGGGCAAGAGTATAGGGGCTGAGCACAGCCAAGGCATTTGGATGTGCAGATATATTAGGTCCCAGATTTATAACGGGCCCGTTCCCATATCTCGCTTTGATTGCTTTGATTTATTAACACTCTGTCACAGCTGGGGCAGGGACATTGTAAACGGGGCAGATCTATTTGCAATGAAATCCTCTACTGACAGCGAGTGTGAGTGGGCCAGTTTGAATTCCTTCTGACTGCCGATGGTTCTCACAATGAAAAATACCTCACACTTCCTGTACACAGGGCTTCTATTCATGAACGGTCATTCCAAAGCATTTGTTTATTGTGCACCTCTTTCAAGATCTACCAATATCCCAGCACACCCCCACCAGCACATCCACAATTGATAAAATGACATAATTAGCATGCATATTTGAAGCTAACCTGCATTATAGTTGCGTGCAAAATGTTTAATTTATGACTTGTTTATATGCCTTCATTAGTCAATTGTTAATTTTTTCCTCTGAGAAATTTTGACCTGAGTATTATGAAAAAAGGTGAAAATGAAAAAAGCTATGAATAATTCAAATATTTAGTAAAAACCCACCATAACACAGTTTATTCCAAGTACCACCCACAGACTTCCCAAGTACCCCTTTGGGTACTGCTCTAGAAAGCCAACAGACCCTCGTGTATACATATGTTTGCATGGGAGTGTTTGCGAAAAATAACAAATCTCTCTATTTTTCCCCACAAAGAAATTACATCTTGGATGCAGGTACAGTTTTTTTTATTTGAAGGAAATTACTTAAAGTAAATTGCAAGTAAAACTGTCATTTTGGCAATGCTATAGAATGATTTGAAGCGTAAAATTAAGTCAGCACGCTAGGAAGAGACAGCTCTGGAAAGTGTGATGGGTTGCAGCGCCATTCTTTCGTCGCTGATTTAAAATAATTTCTCTGGTGGGACTTGCTGCCTTGCGTTGCAGTTGAGTTGTGACGAAGCGCACTTGCCCCCACTGCTATTCCCAAAGTGTTTCTGCAGACACGAATGGGGTAGATTCCACCAATCCATCATGGTTGTTAAGCTCAGTTTGTTTATTTTATACTTTTAACCCCAGAAGCCACTCTCTAGTATTTTATTAGCGGTACTTGTTGAAATGTGTTACATAAGCTTCATTTCCACCACCCTGAGTCATGCATCACAGAACATCAGGTGATTTATTTGGGTTAAAATCATCATCATGGCATGCAATGACAGAATTATTGCCGCTTGTCCATGTGGAAGAGTGAGATGGCAGATTACGATGATGATAATTATAATAATAACAATAATTTATTTATTTAACTTTTCACAAACATCGATGCATGGTATAGATAAAGTCAAGGCGCACAAATATATGGTTGCGACAAGAAAATGTAAAAATGGTCTGACAGCGAACTCTAAAAGTAGTCTTAGTCATGGATAAAAACAGGCACATGAAAAAACGCAGAGGCAAGATAAAACCGTGATGAGAGTGGCTTACACCCTAAAAATGAAAGTATTAAAACACCAAGACCATGTAGCATATAAAAATACATGTTATTTAGTTAAAAAGGCCTCAAGCAGATAGTATTAGAGACAAGCGTAAAATAATTTCTTCATCAAAAGCACATTACAGAAAATCATTGCTGCACCTAAGAGATATTTTCACAGCAGAAACAGCACTCACGTTGTTCTGCAAGCTCACCCTTTGCCCACAACTCAACTGTATGCTCAGGGTCAGGAGGCAGTATACATATATATTTTTTAATGGAATTATAAACCAGACTTCAAAATATATAATGGAATATAAAAAAAGTTTTGACGTCACCTAACTTGAGATATACTGCATCTTTACATGTTGTAGTATCCACTTCGTTTTTTCAACACAAATCAAATAAGTAGCAATCAAACATTTTAAAGCATATTGTTTCTAGTCGAGGCTAGTAATTCACAAAAACTGAATGAAAACCAGGAGAATAACAGATTTGACATGTTAAAGACACATGAGCACAAAAAAGGAGGAAGTAAACCAAGCAGAAAAAAAATAAAAAAAATCATTTAAAAGCCTCATTAAACAGGGGAACTTTATAGTCACCTGTGTATCAAACCGGAAGCCAATGAAGGTGTTTTAGAACAAGACATTTGTGATTCGATGGATTAAGGATGAATGAGCGACTCAGTTTTGTTCATTTGTTTTGTCTCAATAACAGCATTTCAGTGGTCTAAGTTGTGTTGTAGCAAAAGTGTTAATTTATTTTTCAGGGGAGAGAGTGGGACTTAATCTCTGGCAGTTCTGTGAAGATGAAAACAATCTACTTTCATTTACAAGCCCTACATGAGCCCTAAAACCCAAACTTGTCCAGCTGGGATTTATCCAGCCAACTCATTTTTCCATAGTTAAGTTTCAAAAAGTTTTCTCGCATTCAGATGTAATGTTATGCAGACAATCAACTATTGGAGAGGCTGGGAGATTGGTGAGAGATTTAGAGCTAACATACATCTGTGTATTGTCTGCATAGTAATAGAGGCTAAACCCATAGTTTCTGCCCCAGAGGTAAAATATAAATAAGAACTGAGGCCTGCGGGGACCATGAGTGAGGCCCTGAGTGACTAACGCTTTGACAGAGGGTTTGACCGTTGAGGGTTATTAGTGGTATAACTAGTGCCAGTTAGTTGCCAGCAGCCATATCACTCTGTATCCTTCTCATGTTGAAGAGCTGCAGTTAACTGGCGTTGGGCTTGGGTCGAGCTTGGATGGTAGGCAAACAGGGCAAACCAAGTTGCTGCTGGAAGTGTTGTTGGTGGACCTGTAGGGGCCCCTGTATGGTGGTTATTGGGCACCGTGCCCACAGTGATGGTGTCATCCTGCAGATGATACATTGTTAAGCTGTGTTTTCTACTCTACTACTTTAATATCCCTACTGTGGATATTAAAAAGCCCATGCACTTATCAAGAACAGTATGGGTATTAACCCTAATGTCCTGGTCAAATTCCAAAACTGGCCACCAAATCATCGCCCCTACACTTGATTAACTAAACAATCCTTGTATTCCCTACCCGACTTGATTTCCTAGGTCACTGAAAAAGAAAACTAGAAATAAAATGAAATTATTTTATTTTATTTTCTAAAGCCATGAATAATTGTGGAGAGTAAGATATATTCAGCACTACTTGAATATGTTGAATATCTCCAGGAAAATTCTACTGAAGATGAATAACAAGCGACGAGGCTATAATTGCAAAAGTTGAAATGTGAAACCAATGGAACAGAATTCTGATCTATATGTATCCATGAATGAATTAAGTTTCATAAGAATTTTCCCAGTCTGAAATAAAGCAAACCTAATTGGAAAAAAAGGAGAAAAAAAAGGAAAGTGGACCAGATTGTGAATACAGCAAGTAACTATGATTGAAGGTGTAAAATGCCATGGTTTACAGGATCAAGTATTCCAAGATCATGTATTTCATCAAGATGACAAATGTAAGAGATCCTGAGTCAGAAGACAGTATGAGGTACAACTTTCGCTATGTCAGTTTCTGCACTATGCTTGGAACTAAAACCAGCTTGAAGTACAGAAGTCCCTTGCCAGCTGCAGGGATTACAAGTCAACCTGCAGTTAAAAAATCTCCTCGGCTTGAAAATAGATAATGAGAGTTTACAGTGAGTGATCTTTGAAAACCTTAAACATACACATTCAAAACATAATAAAACTGCAAACAAAACATGTTTATGTGCACCATATAGAAGTACCGAGACAATGTGTTAATAACAAGTAACAATATAAATATTGCCATTGTCAAGAGAGCTTCACTTGCTAATAGCAATTTCTTAGCCACACCTGCTAGTGAAGGTAGGCAACAACAACAGATGCCAGCACAACAATAAACATACAGCCTTCAACCTTACCAGATGAACCATTAACAAGAGTTGTCCCAGCTGAAGCTGTTCAGCACCTGTCCTTGAGACACTATCACAGTTTCTCTTTAACAATGCAATTCCCTGTGGCTAACTCCCTGACCACATGCAGAGCTATGGAGACATAGAAACAATTTACAACCTGAATGAATCATGAACATAAACAGAAAATGTTAAAAAAGTTCAAATGTAAAATTATAGTAAAGGCACTTGGTTTTCTCAACGTGACTTACATTGCCAACAGCTGTGCAGCTCAGTCCTCAATGGATACATTATAACTGTAGCGTTTCCCCTGACATGCTGGCGTGTATTGATGTGTGACAGTTTCTTGCACACAACAATAGATGGAGGCAAGAAGTGGACATCAGACAGATGCAAGCCAGTAACAGATGTATTAGCATACTGATTGGGAGCAATTAACTCCATGCGGAATGGTGGATAATCAAGGGGGAAGTCTGCCCTTGGTGAGACATACAGTTACACTTCATAAATCCTGTAACATCAAAACCATGGTGCGCTCATAAAAACGATGCAGGCGATTAGTAAATGTAACATGAAAAAAAATCTATGATTTTAACAAAGAAATTTTAGTTTTTATCTTTACATGAATATTTATAGTGCCTTACTTAATTTGTTCCACACAAATATTTAAGATTATATGTTAAAAGGACACCAGTTGCATAATCTCAACATCGTTTTGTAAGTATGTACATCCATTGACGAACAAATATTATGTTATATTTACTTACTGCTACAACCTTCACATAAAATGAAGAGATTCAATTCTATCCGATATACCATCACTTTACCGTTAGGCCGATTTATTTTTGATAGGCACCTTAACCTAATTAGAAAATGTTGGAATACTATAGAGTTGCTGTTGACTCATGCCAGATAGTTCATGCAGTATTTAAATGAGGTGAGATTGCAAGGCTATTGAAAGTATATGGCAAGAACTGTTAGCTATTTGTGCTCACTCGTTCCTGTCCAGAAACATGTTTGATGTCCATTACAGGTAACTGCTATGCAAGGATGTTTCACACAGCAATCACATGGGTTGAGTTTGCAGGGGATTGGACGCTCTTTGATGAGAACCATCTTTGATTGGACTAATTTTGATTTTCCCACTATTCACTGCAGCATGGTCACCTCTCAACCATGTGGTATGCCCAGGCAATATTTCAGCAGGGAGACTGAAGCAAGAGCAAGACTGAAGCTAGTTTATTTATTTATAGACTGAAGACTTTCAACACTGTTGACGACAGGTAAGGGCCAAATTGTAAATGGAAGCCAACTAGATCATTACATCTTCTCATGGGCATTCGATCAAGGTAAGAGTCATCTCGTTGCGTTCTAGTGAGTGTTGGTTACCCGGCGTTAGACTTTGTGTGTAGTTTTCTGCGTTCACTGCCTGTTTTCACCTGTTGCAGTAGCAGGTCTCGTTACTTTGTTAGTTTAATTAATAGCTTGTTGCTTTTGTTCCACAGTTTATTAGTCTCGATTACTAGCTTCAGTCGCTGCTTAGAAGATTTAGTTCAAAGTTGATTGATACTTAGCGTTTCAATCGGTTTTGTTTGAACAGGCGTAGCACCCGTGTCTGAGGTTGATTAGTGTAAGGAATTGGTAATTATTCTGTAT
Source organism: Aldrovandia affinis (assembly GCA_029706075.1). NCBI lineage: Eukaryota > Metazoa > Chordata > Actinopteri > Notacanthiformes > Halosauridae > Aldrovandia > Aldrovandia affinis. The sequence goes on along the minus strand of JAINUG010000053.1, from coordinate 1,201,333 downwards.
TGTTGTCAGGGGGCATTTGCCACATATAAGCAGCCATAATTATGGATAGCGGCAGCTTTTCGCGGCAGCCTCACCTTCCTAGCCTCACTGAACGAAGACTCGGCGGACAAAGACGGAGGAGTCTACCTGCAGGAGTCCACCGAGGGGGGCCAGCTAGGGAGTGCTCGCCGCACGGTAAGTATCATAGTTTTGTATCTCCCTGTTCTTCCTCTGCATCTAACACTACATGCTACCTCCCTATCCCAGTCCATGTCTCCTCTTCTAGATTGCCTAGAAGGAGAGATTCTACTCACACCCGAAACCTCTCCAATCTCATCCTCCCTCCCAGATCTCCCGGTGTTGACGTGGTGGTAGCAGGCGGACTATGGAACTGCCAGTCTGCTGTCCGGAAGGCCGATTTCATCTCGGCCCAGGCCTCCCTACTCTGCCTGCAGTTCCTGGCGCTCACGGAGACGTGGATCACTCCTCCGAACACGGCCACCCCTGCTGCTCTCTCCGCTGCCTAAACTTTCTCCCACACTCCACGACCCTCAGGTAGAGGTGGAGGGACAGGAATACTGATCTCCCCCTGTGGAGGTTTTTATTGTTCCTCTTCCTCACTTCTCACCCTCCTCCTTTGAATTCCATGCTGTCACTGTCACTGTTCCATGTAAACTGCACATCATTGTTCTTTATCGCCCTCCAGGTCCACTGGGGAGTTTCCTAGATGAGATGGATGCCTTACTCAGCGCTTTCCCTGAGGATGGCACCCCCGTCTTACTCCTCGGTGACTTCAACCTGCCGCTGGAGACCTCTCAGGCCTCTGCATTCCTCTCCCTGCTTCAGTCCTTCGACTTCACCCTGGCTAAATCCCCATCCACCCACAAGGCCGGTAACCAACTGGACCTGATCTTCACTAGGAACTGCGCATTACCCAACATTACGGTATCTCCCCTACATGTGTCTGACCATTGCTTTCTGTCTTTCTCTCTCCCCCTCCCCTCTGTGCCTAAACTATCCTCACCTGCTCCCACTGTCCTTGTCCGTCGCAACCTCCGCTCTCTCTCCCCCGCTGCCCTGTCGGCTACTGTTCTATCTTCCCTTCCCCCTACTGATGCCTTCTCTCAGCTACCTGCTGAGGAAGCATCGTCCACCCTACTTTCCTCTCTCTCCTCCTCCTTTGACTCACACTGTCCTCTATCCACTAAACCTGCACGCCTCGGACCCCCGGCCCCCTGGCTAACCGACTCCATTCAGGCTAACAGACTGAAATTATGAGTGGCAGAAAGGAAATGGAGAAAATCCAAATCCTGTGTAGCTCTGACTGATTTCCACACACTCCTGGCTTCCTTCTCCTCTAACCTCTCCTCTGCTAAGTCTGCATTTTTCCTTTCCAAAATTCAATCTTCAGTTTCTAACCCTCGTAAACTCTACTCTACATTTTCCTCTCTCCTCACCCCTCCTCCTCCCCCACCCCCTCCTCTCTAACCACGGATGACTTCGCATCCTTCTTTCACGAGAAGGTTGATGTTATTCGCAACTCCTTCCCCCCAACCTCTGCCTCACCCATCTTGCTACCTAAACCTCTCATCCCTCTGTCCTCCTTCTCGCCCCTCCCTGACTCAGACATCCTTCAACTTGTCCTCTCCCACCGTCCCACCACCTGCCCTCTTGATCCCATTCCTTCCCCCCTCTTCCAGTCCATTGCTATGGACATCCTCCCCTTTGTCTCCAATGTCATTAACTCCTCTCTTTCCTCTGGCCCTGTCCCCTCTTCCCTCAAATGTGCTCATGTTGTCCCCCTCCTCAAAAAACCCTCTCTGAATCCTGCTGTTATTTCAAACTACCGACCTCTCTCTCTCCTCCCATTCCTTTCCAAAACGTTAGGCGGGCTGTCTATAACCAACTGTCTGCTCATCTCTTACAGAACGACCTGCTTGATCCCAACCAATCTCGGTTCAGAGCAGGCCACTCCACAGAGACTGCTCTCCTTGCTGTCACTGAGGCTCTTCATGGGGCTAAGTCCCAATCACTTAGCTCCATTCTCTTCCTCCTCGACCTGTCGGCGGCATTCGACACCGTGGACCACCAGATCCTGCTCTCATCTCTCGTCGAGATGGGAAAAAGTTAGTGAACTTTTCTTTTTCTTTTTGGAGTATAGTGTTGAACAAGTAAACAGTGGTGAAGACCATTTAGCTAGATGGACAGAGTTCAGTGGTAGTGGAGTCTGAAGAGATGGGTTTTGAGTCTCTTGCGGAAGATCGCAAGTGATTCCGCGGTCCTGACCGATTGTGGAAGGTCGTTCCACCAGCGAGTGATCAGCACAGAGAAGAGGCGAGACCGCGAGGAGCGGCTGCCAGGCGCCTGTAGGGAAGGGACAGTCAGTTTACCAGAGGAGGTGGAGCGGAGGGGTCTGGGAGGTGTGTAGGGAGTGATGAGTGACTGGAGGTATGGGGGAGCAGTACCAAGCACCAGTGACTTGAATCTGATGCGTGCTGCGATGGGGAGCCAGTGCAGAATGGAGAGTAGAGGGGTGACGTGGGTGAACTTCGGCTAGTTGAACACCAGACGAGCGGCAGCGTTCTGGACTAGTTGCAATGGCTTGATGGCGCAGGTCGGAAAGGCCTGTCAGCAAGGAATTGCAGTAGTCCAGACGTGAGATCACCAGGGCCTGGACCAGGAGTTGAGTGGCGTCTTGTGTGAGGAACGGTCGGATCCTCCGGATGTTGTGGAGGGAGAAACGGCAGGTCCGAGTGATAAAATGTATTGGAATTAAGGTCATTAACTGAAAAATATCCATTGTGTTTACATTACATTACATTACAGGCATTTAGCAGACGCTCTTATCCAGAGCGACTTACAGTTTACATTTCTTTACATACAATCCATTTACACAGCTGGATATTTTACTGAAGCAATTCAGGTTAAGTACCTTGCTCAAGGGTACAACAGCAGTGTCCCACCTGGGGATTGAACCTACAACCTTAACGTTACAAGCCCAGTTCCCTAACCATTATACCACACTGCCAGCCTGTGGTATTTAGCTACTTAACAGATTTTCTGTGGCATTGTCAATTGTTTTTACTAAGATTTTACTAAGATTAATCAAACCATATCCTCAACAGGTGAATCCAACCCGTTGTTGTGGACTAAGTTCATCTGAAGGTATGTTTAAACAACGTAGCCTAATTGTTTTCATGGCACCTGGAAAAAGGCCTAATGTTGCATTAATGTGGTCTCGGTTTATAAAACTCTTTTGTTAAACCTGATGGTTCTTGAATAATTTCATTTCATTTCATGAATCATTGTTACGCGCAGACAGGAAGGTTGGAAATGTACAATGATACCCATATGTCATGGAAGACAACAGATTTCGCCATCTTTGTTGTGACAAACTAGGTACAAGCACGCAACATCAGTTAATATGCCAGCTAATGTAAATGTTTTTCCTCAAGTGTGCATTTATATTCCGATACATACGCCTACGCATATTTATATGTTTCTGTTTAGTGTTTTTTGTGTTTTCTAGCTATTCTTTAATAGGCTACTCTTCCCATATAAGCATTTTTTGCACATTGATGACATCATATGCCTAGTTTTGGCATAACCCCCACTTCCTGAAACTTTTCCAGCTCATTAACCCCTTAGGAAGTCGACAATGATGATACCGCTAAAATCCAAGAGGACTTCACTTCACTGACCCTCAAGATCTTTGTAAACAAAACCACTGACAATCCAGTCAAAACAGCCACTGAAGGAGCAGAGGTCCTTTCTGCTATTCCAAGTATAGCACAAACATGCACCTTCCTGATGGGCCTCATCTACACCTTAACCTATGCCACCCACCACTGAAAAAAGCAATTTTCACCTGCTTTACACTATCTTAGATAAAGCCTTATAATTTTACAATAAAATACTGCAGAGACATGGTTGATGGCAGGGTTTTAAGGGCACAACTGTACCATCAAAACCTATGAAATATGTGAGAATATATTTATGGTATACACTTAAAGTACATGACAATGTAAAAACATCATAAATTGTTTGATACTGTACTTATTGTTCTTTTCATTATCATACATTACATCTCAGCCAGGGGTGAATTATTACATACAGTTCATCCCCAACATGTAACAGCAAAAAGATATTGTGGAAGGCGTCGGTCTCAGCAGCTAATCAGGACGATTAGCGGCCACGCCTACTGGCAGAGCAGTAAGCGCGCACACCGGTCCTGTCTATAATAATTACAACTGTGTGCTTTAAGACTGCTCTGTTCCCTTCAGTAGGTGGCTGGAACCAGAGGAGAGGCATTTGAGACCGAGGAGCAAGAAAAAAACAACGAAAGAAAAGCAAAAGAAAAGCGAAAGAAAAGTGAAAGCAAATATTGAACTAAAAAGAGCCGGTTCGATATTGTTTAATTTAGTTTTGGTATTTTCATTTAGTTACCCAAAAGCTTCGTGGCAACTAGGGTAACGGGTTTGTTTGTGTTTATTAGTGTTTATTATTTTACGCTCCCGGTGCTTGTTCTCGGCCCAGTGTGGGAACAGAGAACGCGCCGAAAAGAAAATAAATAAAAATCTGGTCCGTAGACCGAAAAAACTCCACTCCGTGTCTGGACTGCTCTGTCCCCGTCCAGGGTGTGTCACGTGGCAGTCACATGTGACAGACATATTAAAGCATTCAAATTCTCTAAGGACTGTAATTTTGTGTGTTTTCCATGAATTCTCGCCTGTTTCTTTAAGAGCGTCTGTGCGACTTGTTTATACTGTTGTCAGTTCAGCCGTGCTGCTTCAATTGTTCCCTAATTCCATAGAAGGCAAATACCACCTGAGGCTTCCTGGCAGTAAACACTGGAATCTTGCCAGACAGGTTTTCGTGATGTGACCGTGCACGTCGGCACACTGCAGGCGAGTGTGACTGTGTCTGCTGAACCAAGGCAAACCAAACATAGGCAAATGAGTTACCATTTCAAATGATTACGCCTCAGGGATTTGCTTAACCACCTGAATTGGCAGGCAATTGAACCTATCATTGCCCAGAATACAGAAAACACCCTTCTTCCTAGATCTGTGTAATGCGATTGGTACATGATATGCTCCAAGGCAGGGGTCTTCAACTCCAGGCCTCGAGGTCCGCTGTGTCTGCAGGTATTTGCTCCAACCACGCACTACACCACCTGATTTAACTAATTAGCTCGCCTCCTGGACCAAGGAGGTAAACTAATTATTCTAAATCAGGTGGTGTAGTGCGTGGTTGGAGCAAATACCTGCAGACACAGCGGACCTCGAGGCCTGGAGTTGAAGACCCCTGCTCCAAGGAAAGCTACAGGTTAGGCTGTCAGCCAAAAAAGCGTTACCAACAACCCCAGTGGATTTCCATGCTTTGTTTTACAGCATTTATGTAGGTAATATTAATATTTGTAAACACTATATCCATATGTAGAAAATCTGTTGGGTCTCAAACCGGTGAAAATGCTAAGGGGCATCCATAGAGGTATTTCAGAAAGTATTTTTGAGCTGGATGTAGGGTCAACCTCCTCCAAAATCCAATCTCTTAAGTCACTTGACAAGGTTATGAAATAACTTTGTACATACAGGGCTGGTTTCCTGGTCAAGGATTAAGCCTAGTCAAGGACTAAATTATGTTTTCAATGGAGATTCTCTATAAAAATGTCAAGTCCAAGACAAGGCTTAATCCTTGTCTGGGAAACCAGCCCATTGACTTTTGTTAAATACTTATTACTTGCCTAAATATCATTTTTCTTACATTTGTATTTGAACCTTGAGATCTGTTTGTGTCCATTATCCTTCAAATGGGAAATGTTTCAGCCAGTCCTAAACCCAGCCTTTAGCCCTCCCCCTACTCCTTAGGCTGGAGTACTTGGAAGTTTACCTTTCTATTTGAAGTAGAGAAAGCACACTGTTTTCCACAGTGAAGGTGCACTTTTTTCTACTCTTTGTCACAGTCTTTGGCCCAAATTTGTTGGCAGGGTGGCAGTGTCGCCTAAATGGCATTTTTCTTATATTTGTCACAAAAATGACACACAGGGTTGAATATACAGAACGGGCCATTCACCCATCTAGGCTTGTCATGTCCTAATCTAAAGATTATTTAGTACTGCATCTAGCCTGGACTTGAATAGCCCAAGTGTTTCTGCCTCTACTACCCGACCTGGCAAGCTGTTCCAGGCATTGACAACTCTCTGTGTAAAGAAAAACTTCCTAATATCTGTGTGGAATTTGCCTTTAACTAATTTCCACCTGTGGCCTCTTGTTCTGCTGACCCCTCTTAAAAAATCTTTGGTATTTCAATTTGTTAATCCCTTTTAGGAATTTTAAAACCTCAATCAAATCCCCCCTAAGTCTCTGTTTGCTAAGCTTAAATAGATTGAGTGCCTTAAGTCTATCATAACTTTTACCTTTCATGCCAGGTATCAGTTTAGTTGCCTTTCTTTGAACTTTTTCAAGAGCTTCTATATCTTTCTTGCAGTGCGGTGCCCAGAACTGCACACAGTATTCTAAGTGAGGTCTGACAAAGGCATTATATAACATGAATATAACCTCCTTTGATTTATACTCAATACATTTTGCTATGTATCCCAGCATCCTGTTGGCATTTTTCACTACTGTAGCACACTGCTTTGATGCAGATAGGCCTTGATCAACTACAAGTCTTTTTCAAATTGAACACCTACTAACTTTTCTCCTCCCATAAAATACTCCTGTCTAATGTTTTTATTTCCCACATGAATAACTTTACATTTAGCAATATTGAATGTCATCTGCCATGTACCTGCCCATTCTTGGATTTTGTTTAAATCATCTTGGATTACTTCAGTCGATTCCAAACTGTTTGCCAAACCCCCAAGTTTAGTATCATCTGCAGATTTAACTATTTTGCTCCTAACGTCCATATCAAGATCATTTATGTAAATAAGGAAGAGCAGAGGTCCCAGTACCACTGCCCACAGCACCGAGGTCAGATATGGCCCCACCTACTGTTACTCTTTGTATTTGCCCTTGCAGCCAATTATGAACCCACTCTGAAACTACTCCTGCAATTCCTACTGAATTCATTTTAGCAATGAGCCTCTCATATGGTACTTTGTCAAATGCTTTCTGAAAGTCCAAATATATAATACCATAACATGGTTCAGGTCAACACACTTTGTAGCCTCTTCAAAAAAGTCCAGGTTTGTTAGGCGTGACCTCCCTTTGAGAAAACCATGTTGGCTCTCTCTTAAAATACAATTATTTTTCAAGAATGATTCCAACTTATCCCTAATAATACATTTCAGCATTTTACATACAATGCAAGTTAAACTGACAGGCCTATAGTTCCCTGGGCCAGTATGGTCCCCCTTCTTATATATTGGAAGTACTCGGAAGCTTAATTTTCTTTTTGAACCTTGAATGAATGTGATCAAATAATAATAAAGTGAATGCTGGGCGTTTTTCCAGGTTTTGTTTATTTTTATGCAGGTGGTAGTGTGACAAACATTTTTTACAAAAGAAAATTGTGGAAGCCATTTGCATCAGCTTTTTGAGTAGATTTTCAAGAAAAAAATAATGTCAGGAAGTTAAATAATATACTTTTCATGGACCTGAATACCATGCTTATCTAGTTCGAAAAGAGAAGTAATTAATCAGATAAATAAAATAAAACAAACTTAGAAATGGCAGTTCTGGGAAAAAAAGGTAGATCCAACTAACAGCAATGACCTGTTATAATTAAAACCAAATTGTTTTATCAGCATTAAAAGCTAAGTATATCATACAAAAACTGGTCTTGTCCAGAATAGTCAAAAAAGCTGATGCAAATAGTTGCCACAATATTTTTCTCTCAGCCTGAAGTTTTAAGCACAGGCCATAATTGTGGTTTTAAGAGAACACTACCCAGTTCTTCTTTATTTATAATATTGAAAATGAGGGTGCAGAGGGTAGAAGTACAGGCGCAATGTATAGCTAGAATAGCAGGATAACAATTGAGGAGTAATGCATTAGAAAGCATATTATTATTGAAAACTGTGACTGTAGTAGAAACCTTTGAGAGCAGCACTGCGGTACAGCAGAATATGAGGAGTCAGTAATCACTTTTAACTTGTGACCAGGAGTAAGGTACATGTAGTGGGTGAGGGCTCTGGCACATAATATATGTGCATGTCATTTTGCTTTGAAACAATTGCAAGAGTATGGTAAGGCCCAAAATGAAACAGTATTCACAGCGGACTAAATCAGTTTGTTTAGAATGGATAAGAGGACAATGGTATTGCCAGTACCATTTTAAAATAATATTTGACGGAAAAGAGAGAGTATCTGTATAAATGAGAAGATGCCAGCAGGCAGTGGTCTTCCTTTTGTCCTTGGGACAGAGAGAGCAAAATGGCAGATATGCCTCCCTTTCACTGCTGCTTTGCTCTCCAAAATAGATGTGTGAAATCTGTCTCTTGGTTGTTATGAAAACATCATTCTAAAGGAACTTATCTGAAAAAATAGGTGTCGAAATATAATTAATTTCAATGCCAATTTCAACACCCATTTTTGCGGGAAATAGTTATAATCATTCCACAAAGCTGAATGGTTTTATTGCCATTAATGACAATTAAATCTGAAAGGGATGATGGGTCAAACCTAGCACTACCCTAGCATGTGCAGATTCCATATTCCTAATCAATAATGTGTATATTTGCACTTACAGTGCATATAAAAAGTCTACACACCCTTATTGAAATTGCAGGTTTTTGTGATGTAAATTTGTTTTAGGAAAATTATTGAAAATAAAAACCCTACAATACCCTGGTTGCATAAGTGTGCACACCCTTAAACTAATATTTTGTGGAAGCACCTTTTGCTTGTATGATAGCAGTGAGTCTTTTTGAATAAGTCTCTATCAACTTCGCACACCTGCAATTCTATCCCACTATTCCTTGCCAAAAAGTTCAAGCTCCATCAAATTGCGAGGGGATCTCCTGTGCACAGTCCTCTTTAGGTCATTCCACAGGTTTTCAATGGGATTGAGGTCTGGGCTCTGACTGGGCCATTCCAAGACTTTAATCTTCCTTTTTTGAATCCATTCCTTGGTTGACTTGGATGTGTGCTTTGGATTGTTATCATGTTGGAAGGTGAAATTCCTCTTCATCTTCAGCTTTCTGACAGAGGCCAGCAGGTTTTGTGCCAAAATATCTTGATATTTGGAGCTATTCATTATCCCCTCTATCCTGACTAGATGCCCTGTCCAAGCTGAAGAGAAGCAGCCCCAAAGCATGATGCTGCCACCACCATGCTTCATAGTAGGTATGGTGTTCTTTGGGTGATGAGCTGTGTTGTTTTTGCGCCAAACATATATTTTAGAATTAAGGCCAAAAAGTTCAAACTTGGTCTCATCATAAGACATTTTACCGCATGGTTTGGGGTGATTTTTTTGCAAAATTTAGACGGGCTTGGATGTTATTTTTTGTGAGAAATGGCTTCCGTCTTGCCACCCTACCCCATAGCCCAGACATGTGCAGAATACAGGAGATTGTTATCACATGAAGGGAGTGACCAGTTCCTGACAGAAATTCCTGCAGCTCCTTTAATGTTGCCGTAGGCCTCTTGGTTGCCTCCCTAATAAGTTTTCTCCTTGTCCTCTCATCAACTTTGGAGGGACATCCTGATCCTGGCAATGTCCCTGTGGTGCCACATTTTCTCCACTTATCAATGATAGTCTTCACAGTGTTCCATGGCACATGTAGTGCCTTTTAAATTATTTTATACTCATCTCCTGATTGGTATCTTTCAACAATGAGATCCCGTAGATGTTTTGTAAGCTCCTTGCGGACCATGGCTGTCCCAGTAGGATGCAACCAAGAAAACTTCAAGGGAATCCTACAGGAACAGCTGATCTTTATTTGAGGTTAATCAGAATCACTTTCATTGCTGGCAGGTGTATGTTAATTACCTTTGAACATGATTTTGAATGTGATTGGTTAACTCTGAACACAGCTACAGCCCCATTATAAAAGGGTGTGCACACTTATGCAACCAGGGTATTGTAGGGCAATTTTTTCCTTAAAATTGTCTATTTGTTTTTCACTTGAAAGGTCACATTAAAGGTGAAAAAAGGTCTGACATGATTTATCTTGATTTCAGGCTTTACATCACAAAAACCTGCAATTTCAATAAGGGTGTGTAGATTTGTTTTATCCACTGTATGTTATGTTTCTTATTTTGATACAATATCAAAAATGTGTTATGCCTCCTAAATATGAACTGAGATTTATTTATTGTCATATAACGTAGCTTAATCAACTACTGCAGTAACATTGTGAAAATCTTCTCTATTTGTATTCTAAACAATTTGAAAGTCAACCTAGGTTTATACTACATGGAACTCACAGGCAAAGGTCTCTCTGTTAATATTAGTCAGAATAAATTAGATCTGGGACAAGCAGAGCTGTCAGGTAGCAGAGGCCAGCGTTACCACCAATGACCCCAAAGGAAACCTGACAGGATTCCCAACAGGTACACTGCACCCTCGCGGCACCCAAGTAAGAGAATTTACTACATCTTTGTCCATGAGTAGAAATGTTCACTAGTCCCAATTCATGCCTGTGGGCCTCACTTTGTTGGCCAGCCACCGAGTGTCACTAATTACCAGGGTAATGGAGCATGAATGATGCAGTGTGACATGTAAGGACATGAGAGAAGAGGAAGGAGTCTGGGGGCCCTGACCCACAAATCATGCCTCCCCATCTTGAACAATGGCTCCATTGCCACACTGTAGGCCCAAGCAAGGAGCTACCTTGATAAATAATGTCTTTTGTCTTGTTAGCCCTCTGCTGAGCCACTGCTTCTGACTTTGCCAACTTCCCACTGCAGGTAACAAAAAGGGTAGAGAATGCCCTGAATGTCCTGTGCCACAGTTTGTGACATCCGTTGAATAAAATTAAACATGGCCTCTAACCTGATGGAGGGGACGGGCAAAGGTCAGTCCGTCAGTCTCCTGTACTGACAGCTGATGTCCTTACTGCAGTCTGTGTCTGTGATTGATCTCACATGCCCCAGCCATTTGCTATCTGTCTGATTTTGCAGCAGGTGCAAAGCACCCACACACGTGTTATATGTGGTGGGTAATTGACCTAGACAATGGGCATTGAAAAGAGATGACTAGTTGACTTGAAATGATTAACTAATTACTTGCCACTGTTTGCCCTCCAGCCCCCTGACAGAGTGTGTAAAAATATTTTTTACATCTTTTCACCCTGTGTACTTGCTCCCAGAATGCTGAATTGCAGAGATTCAAACATTCCCTCAAAATGCGGCTTACCTCAACTGTCACACAGAACTACTCTATCACAGTTAGCTTTCTTCTTCAATGTATGTGATTTATTCAGACATGAAGACAAGATTGTATATTATTGTCAAAATATGCTTGGTTCTAAAAAGGAAGGCTGTAAAAAAAGGTGTCTTCTTAGTTAGGCACCATATGAAAGGTGAGAATGTGTCTAACAAAGTTTTGTCATTTCCTCTGGCATATTTTTAGATTCTACTTTACTTGAAATGAGAATTTCTTGCATAACAAACACAAAGTATACATTTAAAAAAAGAATATACTGGATCTACTTTCAAAATTTGAGGTAACAATTTCCATGCATCTTTTCAAATAATCCCAACAGGTATTATTAAGTCAATTCTATGAACCTATCATTGTCAGACTAACACAACTAAATTAAACACCACCAACATGATTTTTTTCAACACCTGAAAGATAAATGAAGTTCAACCTACTTAATATTAATTTCATAATTTTGTTAGACTAACACAACTAAATTAAGTACCACTAACATGATTTTCTGCAACATCTGAATCTACACAGAAACATGACAAACGCATGGGGGTCACCATTTACACATACACCTACCATCATGGTGCACAATGGTACAATACACATACAATAACCCTCCGTAACAGGGGAGATAAACTTTCATACAAACTGCATTCCACAATTGCACAAGTATTACAGCATGAACATAACTAGATAATAAATAATACTTGTAGCATTCGCAAAGGTCTATGGGATATTACCTTAGTGGCTACACTACATACAGGAAGTAGCAACTGCTACTAACAAACAATATGGCGGACACGTTAGTTTAGCATCAATGAAAACAATTCCTTGTACTAGTGTCAGCAGGTACGATTAGGAATACATAATGTAAAGCTAGCACCTGACACGCACAGATGTGACAGTCAACCAGATATTTTCATTGACCCAACTCAATATTTGTGTGTTGTTGAGCTCCAATTGATTGTGCATTCAAACTGGACATAATAATGCTTCAAGATAAAAAAAGATTTTCATTTTGTCTGAACTCACTATTTCAAGTAAATGTAAACTGATTTATTTATGCTGAAATTACTTGTTCATTTTTAGCTTTATTTACTAACCCTCTGAATGTTTTTTAGAGTGTACATATTGTTAGCACTTATGGTTTTCTGTTTGACTCTGTTATGACAGCACCAATAGTGCAGTGCAGGTAGCTCCTCATATATTATCTCTCTCTCGCTCTAGAGTTCAGTGCTTTCACATCATCGGTCTATTAAAACCAAAAAACTATATTATAAGTGAAAGATAGTGGTTGGCAAAAGCCGAAAAATAAGGGACATTCACAGGAGAACCTCAACCATTATCTTGACCTATGCACTGACAAGTCTTCCAACACACAATGCTTTGATATCTGTTACGGTACTGTAACTGTGTTGGTCTACTTCATACAATGTGATCACCACTGGGCAGGATGCAGAGGACTCAATCAAACTTTCTCTTTTATCATCAAGCAAATAGATTATTTTCAGAGGAACACAGGACTTAAAGAGTTGATCCATTTCTAGAAAACAATTAGGTAAGTATTTGGATTCTATATATGTTTTTAACCCCCTGAGGTCGGCTGGATCGGCGCCGATCCAAGCAGCAATACAAGTATATTACTATTTCTAACTTCGCGATATTTTATCATACACACGCGACAAAAACATTGACAGAAACCTTAGAATCGCGACTTTCCGATTTGAGCACTGGCAAATCAAATGGGATTTTTAAATTAGGTTAATTAGACCAAAAGTAAACCTTTGCCTTTTACTCTCTTTTTACCTGGTAGTAACGCCCCCCTTCTATTGACATGGTAACTAGGTGCGAGTTTCGGGAGGTGGGGGAGGGGCGTGGGGCCATGTGTGAAAACGCCGGCGTAAACACATAAACTGTCCCGACAATTTGAAGCAAGATTTTATACAGACATACAATTTTATTCAAGATGGAAAGATTTTCTGCGCTGCAGTGTTTGAGAGTATTGATGAAAAGCGACGAAGACAATAACTGACGAACAGTAAGTAACTATATTTGATTTGCCATGTTATCAAATACTCGTATATATATTCAATATATGAATTCCGCGCCTTGTGACTACATATTCCGCGTGTTGCAACGTAACAAATTGCAATATGCACACAAGATCTATGGAAGAATACTTTTCTAAAGAAGAACAGCCTAAAATGTTATTTATTTCGCTTGTTTTCAAATACTCGTGAAAATATATGAATTCCGCGTCTTGTGACGCCAAACATATTCCGCGTGTTAGTAACTTAATCTAAACCCCTAACGTTAGTAGATTAGTTGGTTAGTACTATACACATCTACCTAATATATACAAAGTGCAATCTAGAAAGTAAGAAGGAAGAAAACGAGATAATAAGCGAAGGCGGAAAAACCCCGAAAAGTATAAACTCCCGAAGTGCATGACAAGGAGTGGATCTCGAATAAACGGAACAAGGACAGACAGGGAGCAGAACGTGACAGAACAGGGAAAATGCAATACTGGATAAAGAATAATGAATAAGGACTGAATGAAAAATAAACAAAGACCAAAAACAACAGAACAGGAACTCAGAATATAACACTGATGGCCCAGTGAGATGGCCCATCTGACAGATCTTAGAGGTGTGGACAATGAATAATGAATATTCAGGTATTTAGCATTTAGCCCTCCCACAGCCTGAAATAAATGTGACCAGTTCTGATAAAAACAGGTTTTTAGCTATTTAGATCTCAGATGTGCTAAACTGTTTTCACACCCTTACATAACCAAGACCTTGATGAACAAACGTACATTGGCAAAACAATTCGTCACTATAGTTTAGTGTGTGCTTTCACAACTTTTGTGACAGCAGAAAAATTTACTATTTTTAACTTGTGTGTTTGTAGATCTATTTACAAGCTGCATATGATACTGACCAAACTATTGATGGCATACAAATGTAGCTGTGATTGTCCTTCAAATAAAAATATCAAACACTTTGGAGTAAGTGTGTGTTAAATTGATGAAATTGAGATAAATATCAGACCATGCCAAAATCAAAAAACATCTAAAAGCTTAGCACGGACCTCAGAGGGTTAAGGCTAAAAACACACCTGGGTTAACCACACCCCTAGACTAAACCACAAATACAAAAATAAATTAAAGAAAGAAATAACAACTTGAGCAGCAAGATTACATAGGATGACCATTTATCCTTTTCCACCCTAACACATATGTTCCCAACTTTGTACAGTCACTATAAATATTGTTAAATGCCATTCCATGGACTTAAAAGAACCCCCTTATTTTGAAATGGAATGTGCCACTAGTGGTGCGATGATGTACTATATTCGCGCCTGGAAATGGTAGATTATCAATGTTAGCTTTGTAAAACCTTTGCATAGAATAGCATATTTACTTGACATGTACAACATTAATGAAGCAAAGTAGAAAGATGACATAACACATCATCCTGTTAGTGAATTACAGCGCCTGAACTCAATAAACAATAATGGAAGGTACAGGGAAGTTTCTGTGTTGTTCTTGTGCTGTACATATATGATAGACGAGCAACTGAGGTGAATACTTTGTAAACAATGTACCTGTAAACATATTTTACTTTGCACAATGAATAAGGGCATGCGTTTTTCACCACCTCTGTCAGGAACCTGCCATTCTGTCCTCCAACACCAAGAGGTTGACACATTAAAAATGTCCAATGGCCTTAATGGCGCAATATTTTCCAGTCTGTATTCCAACAGTGACAGAGCCGGGGTTTTGTAGTAGCATCACAAGGGACAGGCGCTTGAATATTAAATTAGGTCCTTTTTCCATTAAAGTGATAAGGACAGCATGAGTTGGAGCGCTCTCTATTCAAACACGGAATGTTCGAAACAATAGGACCCAAACTTTTAATGTTAGAACATGGGAGTGGACCATCTCTACTATTATCTAGAATCTCTGGCTGAACTTTCACACTTGCAGTGGTTTCTGCACTTTAGGACAGAGCTTGAGTCATCAATAAATTAGCTTTTGGCACATTTAAGCTGAAGGACAGGATTAATTAGCATGGTGTCTAATGCTTACAATGTTAGAAGTTTCAATTTAAACAGAATCTAATCTTGAACCAAGAGACTATTGTTTATTTAATTACTGTTTGCATTAGCAATAAAAATGAAAGGTTTTATTTAGTAGGTTTTTGTACAAAAATGATTGTGCTATCCTCTTAAAGATTATGTGCACAGCCTTACCACATAGGCCTTCATAAGGGTATTTAGGTATATAGTGTATTTTCTTTTACAATCATTCTAACTCCTTCTACATATTTCCTGGTGGTGGGACCCAGGTGGGTCGCTGTATGTAAATATGTGTGCGGGGCATTGTGGGTGAACATTGTTGTGTGTTTGTTTGTTCCCCCCTGTGTTAGTTAGAGTTATGTGTGGTAAATCATGTTGTGTGTGTTATTTGTTATCATTATGTACATGTAAAACCGATGGTCGCGGTGAGATAAAGGGTAAAGCCACCGCGACTGACGTTTGCTTATGGTTTAGTGCAGTTGCCTGTAATCCTGTGTAAAAAAGTGTTCATCGTCTGAAGAGTACTTCCTGTGTGAGGTACTAGTTAGTCGCCAATGTGCACCTTGCGTGACCCTTTAGGCACGCGCCCGTTCTAAAGACAGACCTGAAGACGATATCTGGGGTCGTGCGGTGTATGGGGCATGGATATTGTCACTACTTCCTAATAAAGGCTATGAGGCCTAGTGGTGCACAAAGCACGTAGCCACATTGAAATTGCTGCCTGACTCCATTCGTCTTCTTGATGCAGCCCACCGCATGCTTGTTACAGTGGTCAGAAGTGGGATGCACCAAGTAAAAGATGAAGCAAGAGTCATCAGTGACAAAATCTACTGGATGCAGCGTCAACTCGAGGGAGGAATGGATCAGGCCGAATACCCCTGCCTGCATTCTGAGATGGAAGAGTCCATCCGCCGGATGTGGCAAACGTGGAAGAGCAAAGCTGCGGAGGCCAAAGATCTTCCGACCCATGCTGAGATAGATGCGCCATTCCACCGGAAGTGGCACCAGGAGAAGGAAGGAGGGCCGGAGACCGGAGAGTTTTTAACACGCCCGGACGGAGCTAGCGCTAACCGCCCACGCCGCTCCACGTCCAAGCCCAGGGATGCTCCCACCAACCCTGCTGCATCCCGACCCCTAGCCAAGCTGCCCAAGTATGACGGAACAGCGGCGCTAACATCATACCTCGCCCAGGTACAGCTGGCGGCTGATTACAATGGATGGGGTGAAGCGGTCACAGCCGTCCACCTAGCCTTAGCCCTGGAGGGTGGGGCCCTGCAGGTGCTTCTGACCTCTCCCCAACGGAGCAACGCAGCTACCCAGCGCTGGCTACGGCCCTGGAACGACGTTTCGGTCAGCGGGTCTTCGAGAGCCACAGCCGGGAGGAGCTAGCCAACTGCTCTCGTCAAGGGAAAGAAACCGTAAGCACTTTCGCTGCCAATATCCGTTACCACGCCCGGCTGGGCTACCCCATGTTCCCCGCAGCTCTCCAGGAACAGCTAGCGCTACATGCGTTTCTGCGTACCCTAGCCCTGGAGGAGCTGTGCTGGCACGTCCACCTCGCCACTCCCGGTTTGCTAGCTGAAGCTATTCTAATAGCTGAGTGAACGGAAGTGTTTTTTAACGCTCCTCTCCCTGAGTCAATCGCCTGCCCACCGCCTCCGGAAGGCCACTGGTGATGATGGCAACACAGACGGAGAAGCAGCACCAGCACGCCAGGTCCACTCTGCCCCCAACGCCAGTCTCCGCCATCACGAAAACGTCGGCCCTGGGCCACTGACCGGTGCTATCGCTGCAACGAGCCTGGCCATATTGCACGAGACTGTCCGGCGCCGGCACCTAGGCCTCGCCCCACCGCTGCCGAGGGAAACGCAAGCAGAGTGGTGCAGTGAGGGAAGCGCTGCTCCGATCCCCAGATCCCCAACGCTTCCCTCACTGGGCCACGGGGCGAGGCCTAGGTGCCGGCGCCGGGCAGTCCTGTGCAATGTGGCCAGGTTTGTTGCAGTGGTAGCACCGGTCAGTGGCCCAGGCCCGGGCCAATAACTTTATTGTGCAAACCATTACGTATAGCCTAAGCAATGTGTTCAATCTGGTACTACTACTACTACTACTACTAATAATAATATTAATAATGAGGAAACAATTAGGCAGCAGACGACATGTTGGCGCTCTTAGATTTCCAAATACATTTTACATTACATTTACATTTTAAGCATACAGTATAGCAGACGCTCTTATCCAGAGCGACTTACAATATGTACATTAATACATGGCAGGAACAATCTGTCACACGCCGCGTGACAAACCCTGAATGGGAACAGAACAGCCAGGAGACACGGAGTGGAGTTTGTCGGTCTACGGACCGGATTCTTTATTTATTTGTTTTTCTGTCTCTCCCCCCAGACATGGGAGAGAGACAGTGGGAGTAGCAGGTTAACATATAACAAAGACTAACACAAACAGAGACACAAAATCTTCACCCTACTCACCGCGAAGCTTTCGGGTAAAAACAACAAACGAAAATAACAAGTTAAAATAACCAAACTTACGGGACACCGCGCCTCTTCCTCCAGAGTTCCCCTGGAAGCTCCTCAGGCACACACATATCCAGTGACCTTTCAAGTGCTTCCCACCCATTCATACTGAGACACTCGAACTTTTCCAGTTCGAGTTCTCTTACTCATTCATTCCAGAGACACTCGCCACTCCCAGGATGTGAGAGTGCTGGCAACCGGCTCTCAAGACACTCCACTCTTCCGGGGAGTTCTTGGGCTTGCTCAGACACTCTCCACTGTCGAGTGCGAGCTCTTTTTACTAAAAACCGAGGGCGAGAGGCGGACCCTCTTCCAGGGCACCCTCCCGCTCCTCCATAATCACACCGAGGAGAGAGGCGGACACCTAAAGCGCACCCCCTCTCCCTCTTCCTCACTCACACAGGAAGCACTCTACTCAGTCACTTTCGACAAACGCACACAAAACTCCACAAACATTAAACATCCAACATTCAACATCAAACATTCCACATCAAACGTGCACGCGCACTCACACACACATCAAGACAAGACTGACTGATTCCCCACTCGCCTCACCTGCTCTTAAATAGGCTTAGTTTCTGCCTGGCTCAGGTGGGACTCGTGAGGCAATCACCCAATCACAACTCACATTCTCACCCAGACACCCAATCAGCCAATTGACTTCTATATCAATTGACTGATTGACACCAATTAAATAATAATTAAACCAATTAAGGCCTTTGGAGCTCCCTTCCGGGCGACAGTTCACTCTCACACCCTGGGAGAGTGCCAAACCTGCCCCCGGAAAGTCTCACTGCTCCAAAGGCCTCTACCACATGGAACAAGACAGGCAACCATGCCACTCCCATGTGGCCGAGACCAACGTCCTCCACACAATCATAGTTCGCGCAAGAGATCAGTGCAGTAATACAGCGATAGACATCATTGCAGGCAGCTACGTACCATACCTGTAACACTGGGAAGGAAAAGGTTATTCATTTATTTTATTTTATGGAGTAAGCAGGGGTATATAGTGTTGAGCAAGTAGGCAGTGGTGATGACAATTAGCTAGATGTAAAGAATTCAGTGGTAGTGGAGTCTGAAAAGGTGGGTTTAGAGTCTCTTGCGGAAGATTGCAAGTGATTCCGCGGTCCTGACCGATTGCGGAAGGTCGTTCCACCAGCGAGGGGTCAGGACAGAGAAGAGACGAGACCGCGAATATCTGCAGTACTCCAACATTGCCACAAGGAAACGTACGTACGCCAAGTTGAAACCTGACGTGGAGCTGAGTACTTTTCCACATCAAAGACCGTTTTTATAAATCTGAACTTTGGCGTGGATTTGAGCGTACGCACGTTCTAAGATCAAATCTGTGCGTAAGTACGTTTCATAATTTAGGCCCCTGGAGCACCGAGGCAGACGTGCCGGCACAGCTCCTCCGGGGCTAGGGTACGCAGGAACGCGTGTACCGCTAGCTCTTCCTGGACAACAGCGGGGAACGTGGGGTAGCCCAGCCGGGCGTGATAGCGGATATCGGCAGCGAAAGTGCTTACCGTTTCTTGCCCTTGACAAGAGCGTTTTGCTAGCTGTTGTCGGCTGTGGCTAGCCAAATGTCGTTCCAGGGCCGTAGTCAGTGCGGGGTAGCTGAGTTGATCCACTGGGGAGAGGTCAAGAAGCAAGAAGAATCTGCAGGGCCTGTCCAGGGCTAGGGCTAGGTGGACGGCTGTGATGGTTTCGCTCCATCCATTGTCGCTCCTCCATCCATCCGCGAGCTGTACCTGGGCGAGGTATGATGTCAGCGCCGCTGTTTCATCGTACTTGGGCAGCTTGGCGAGGGGTCGGGAGGCAGCTGGGTTGGTGGGAGCGTGTCTGGGCTCAGGCGTGGAATGGCGTGGGCGGGTAGCGCTAGCCCCGTCCGGGCGCGTTAAAAACTCTCCGGTCTCCGGCATTCCTTCCTTCGCCTGACGCCACTTCCGGTGGAACGGCGTGTCTCTCAGCATGGGGGGAAAGATCTTTGGCCTCCGCAGCTTCACCCTTCCGCGTTCGCCACATCCGGCGGATGGACTCTTCCATCTCAGAACGCAGGCAGGGGTGTTCGGCCTGATCCATTCCTCCCTCAAGTTGACGCTGCATCCGGAAGATGTCGTCACTGATGACTCTCGCTTCGTGTTGTACTTGGTACATCCCGCTTCTGACACCACAGTAGCGAGCATGCGCAGTGGGGTGCAACAAGGTAGCCCAGCCGGGCGTGGTAACGGATATTGGCAGCGAAAGTGCTTACGGTTTCTTTCCCTTGACGAGAGCGGTTGGCTAGCTCCTCCCGGCTGTGGCTCTCGAAGACCCGCTGACCGAAACGTCGTTCCAGGGCCGTAGCCAGCGCTGGGTAGCTGCGTTGCTCCGTTTGGGAGAGGTCAAGAAGCACCTGCAGGGCCCCACCCTCCAGGGCTAAGGCTAGGTGGACGGCTGTGACCGCTTCACCCCATCCATTGTAATCAGCCGCCAGCTGTACCTGGGCGAGGTATGATGTTAGCGCCGCTGTTCCGTCATACTTGGGCAGCTTGGCTAGGGGTCGGGATGCAGCAGGGTTGGTGGGAGCGTCCCTGGGCTTGGACGTGGAGCGGCGTGGGCGGTTAGCCCTAGCTCCGTCCGGGCGCGTTAAAAACTCTCCGGTCTCCGGCCCTCCTTCCTTCTCCTGGTGCCACTTCCGGCGGAATGGCGCATCTATCTCAGCATGGGTCGGAAGATCTTTGGCCTCCGCAGCTTTGCTCTTCCACGTTTGCCACATCTGGCAGATGGACTCTTCCATCTCAGAATGCAGGCAGGGGTATTCGGCCTGATCCATTCCTCCCTCGAGTTGACGCTGCATCCAGTAGATTTAGTCACTGATGACTCTTGCTTCATCTTGTACTTGGTGCATCCCACTTCTGACACCACTGTAATGACCATGCGCGGTGGGCTGCATAAAGAAGACGAATGGAGTCAGGCAGCAATTTCAATGTGGCTACGTGCTTCGTACACCGCTAGGCCCCATAGCCACTTTATTATAAAAAGGTGACAATATCCATGCTCCATACACCGCACGACCCTGGATATCGTCTTTCGGTCCTTAAAAGGATACACCGGGTGTGCCTTGTCAACTAACTAGTACATCACAGAGGAAGTACTCTTCAGACGATGAATGAACACTTTTTACACAGAATTTCAGGCAACTGCACTAAACAATAAACAAATGTCGGATGTGGTGGCTCTATCTTTCGGCACACCGGGGCCATCAGTTTTACACACACAAACCGATAACAACTAACACGGACAACATGAATTACCGAACATAACCCTAGTTAACACAGGGGAGAACAAACAAACATACAACAGCGTTCCCCCAAAATGCCCTGCACACACATTTACATACTGCGACCCACCTGGATCGCAACAATATACTTTATCTTTTTACTCAGGCATTTTCCAAATGTCCATGTCCACCATTTGTTCAGATCACAAGATAAGAAGTGGTGATTTCTCTTTTAATTCTGCATTCTTGCATGACATTACACAGTACATCTTCTCAGTACATTACACAGCTCTCTCTTGCTAAAACACTTAGAATATGTGCAAGCTCTTCAATAGAAATGAGGGCATGATTCTCTATGAGTGAGTATCTAGTCTAAATCGTATTTCCATCCAGCAAAATTGTGTATTTTTTTAAGCAGTTCTACTTTCCCACTCCAGTAAACCAGTCCAAAGGGCATATACAGTACATGGTTAGATCATGTTTGAAGCACAGCATCAAGACGAGGAAGGCATTAGACGTGTTATTTTATTTATTTGTAGTCCTTTTACTTTTTAATGCACTCAGTGCATCTTTTCTCTTGTTATTTCATTGAATCTATCAATTCAATATTTTTCCTCTAAATTGATCTTTTACATTTTTTACGCTGATCGTTCCTCAGATTCACACTTTTAGTTCTCTCCTTGAAAACAAACAAGTGATTAAATGGAGGGTGGCATCTGCCAAGCCAATAACTTAGCGTGAATGGCCTCTCTCAATGAGATTTGCATCTCTCGCCGAGTGACTTATGCTCATGTCAGAGTTGGGATCCTTGTGGGGGTTTCGTCTCCTGTCACGCAGGGTTTAGTCAGCGGTGGAGTAATGCGATCACGGGAGCGGGCTGGAGACGAGATTTCGTAGCAGGTTTTGCTGGGCTTGGTGAAGTGGGGGAGTGGGGGCCGTGGCCACTCATTACACTCTTGGCAGACCTGAAGACTCTTGCACTCAGAGCTCCTTTATTATTTAATGAGGTGGTAATTTACTCACTTTTTCATCCTCCCGCATCTTCTCTCACTTCTGCTGTGGCGCCGCACGTAACAGCGAGAAGCCTGAGCCTGTTTCGCAGGAAAGGAAATAGACTAGAGGTGAAGTAGGCTTCGTACACTTCTGTTTTCGTATTCGTTTTAGGATTACCGTGGATAACGAAGAATAGTTTACAAATATAAAGAAGTAAGAGTCAATAGCTGGAGTGGTGTTAATGTCACATGACCTTCTCTCTGTTTCACTTTCAACAGCGCTGTGAAGCGGGGTTTTTTGAGACAGTCTCGCCCGGCGCCCGGAACACCGACACATCCAGTTACCACAGGTCCACCTGTTTGCCTTTGAAAGTGCTTTTGCCTGACTCCCACTACACAGACTGCAGTAGGCTACATCAGATTTCACCATCTCTCCATAAGCAGTGCCGTCCTATTCTTGTTATCTATGGCAGGGGTCCCCAACCACCGGGCCGCGACCCGGTACCGGGCCGGACAGAAATAATAAAAACGTTTTAATTTAAATTTTATTTCCATTTTATTGACTATCGCAGTCTGCAGGGTGTTTTATTTTGAAAAATGACCACTTCCGTCTGTACCTCTTTTCCGCACTTGTCTCAGTTTTTTTCTTCTTCTTTCCATGCCCCGGTCCGTGGGAAAAATGGTCTTGCATGAAACCGGTCCGTGGTGCAAAAAAGGTTGGGGACCGCTGATCTATGGAGAGAAACAGCACTGGACGAGTCATGAAATATCTCCCTTTAGCAGCCATTTGACGTGCAACATACATAAGTATAAACATTAGTGTAGAATAAATAAAACATAATGACAGTGCCGTGTAAGGCTTTTACGGACTCTCTGGGGGTCAGATGACTGATCCAGCTGTGGTATATTGGAGGTGCACTTAAAATTGAATTTCTACAGCAGGGGTGGCAAGCGTTTCATATGCTCTGTGGAGGGCATCTCACATGTTGTTGACAGGGTGGTAATAAGTGCTTACTTTACTCTCCTGAAAGCTAATTAATTTGTCATATAGCACAGAAGCTGTGAAAATTCAGGTTCAGTTGCAAACCATATTTACTGCTACATTTAATCATTAAAATGAATAGCATTACAAATACTTAAACTTCAGTTCATAAAATTTGTGTGAGAACACATTCTACCAGAACGTTCTGTTGCTGTAGTTATATGTGGCCTGTTACCAAATATGATTATTTAGCACATAACTGTTTCAACCAGCATGCATTGTTAGAATTACACTACAGTAGCCATATTGCTAACTAGCTAGCCATCTAAATGTACAGTATATCATTAAACCATATTTACCAAGAAAATATATAATTATATCATCATTAAAAATACCCAGCTCACATGCGCTACAGATACATTTTTGTCTATTTAGCCAACTGACTGTTGTCTTCTTCTGGCTTGTAAAAACTCTGATTGCTCATGGATAGCTTACCAACTGACATGAAATGCAGTACATTAGTAGACATACAGTATTTGTGAGATTCAAAGTTATTAGATATAAGGTGTTTTAAACTTTCTAGCAATGATAGTGGTACAAAAGGTACAACTGCAAGCACAATCAACATTAAGGAGACAGTTAAGAGACATGAACTTAGAATTCAGTAATGCTTAGCTGAGTCTAATTTATTTGAAATTGGGTCATTCTGTTGCATTGAGTTTTCTGGAATACATTTCGGAAATGACTTAATTCAGTAAATGTATTTCACTTACAATTAAAACCACAATTTGGACACATTTCCTCACAGTAAAAAAGTATTGTTAATAGCCTGGCGAATGTGCCATTAAGTGGTGATGGTATTTCCATATGTATTCCTAATTCAAGTAGTAAGTTTTGCTGACTATGTCCAACAGAGCACTATAACGTACAGGAACCCATTATAGTGTGAAAAAAAAAATATATATCTCCAGAATCAGAGAAATGTAATAGAATATAGCTGACCTATAATTTATCGGAATGCTTGTTTACTTTAATCGCTAATAAACTGGGCACACTAGTTATCACTTGTTCTATGTGTACATATGTATGTGTTTGTGTGTGTGTCTATGATGACATTGCTGCACAAAGTTTATTGGTGAAAATGAGGGCTGTCAATCAATTGGCGTTAAATTCACACGATTAATAAAAAATAAACATTCTTGCTATGGCCTTGCGTTACATGCATAGTTATTTACACATTTCTACAAAACCCCTGTGATAGTCTACAAAAATTCCTCCTCTTGTCACTGTACAATCATTCACATTCAAGAAA
This sequence comes from Aldrovandia affinis, assembly GCA_029706075.1. Classification (NCBI taxonomy): domain Eukaryota; kingdom Metazoa; phylum Chordata; class Actinopteri; order Notacanthiformes; family Halosauridae; genus Aldrovandia; species Aldrovandia affinis. Next base: position 1,176,861 of record JAINUG010000053.1, on the reverse strand, counting down.
AAGCTGGAAAAAATAACAAAGAGATCAGGGAAAAGACAGCAAAGTGAGCAGTGGGAGCCTGCCTTGCACTCCCATGACTTCACCAGCCTTGCCATATAGTACTTCTCTCCCATAGTTCAGATCCTTTACACCTCAGGGGTTGAGACCTCACAACAAGATCCCATCCTCCTTCAAGACCTGTAAGGCCACCAGCAGTGCTCCTAATGTGCTGCCCTAGAAAGGAAAGGATGTGCCTAATTATCAGGAAGGTTTATGGCTTGGCTTGGCCCAGGGGAAATCCCATACAAGGACACCAGTTTTTCCTCTGGGGAAGTCCCGTGTAGTATATCCAATCTCTCAATCTGAGGGGCAAACAACCAAAACATAGACTCACTGAAAGGCAAAGAGAAGGCCTTAGTCACATGTACAACCCATAGCTTGCATACAAATGGCCTGTAATTCCGCTTTCAAATTACCCAACAATCTCATGCAGTAGGTTTTAAATTAGATAAACTGCATTGCACAGATATACGATAGACTGGCCTTGTGGAGCGAGATGGGGCAGTCCAAAGGATAAAACAAAATTAATACCATAGCCACAAACTTAAATAGCCGTCACAGACATTACAAAATTAAATCGCAAAGTTAAAGGTTTTGATCAAAAGCCAAAAATGCAGGAAATTCAAATAAGCATCAAAACCTTTAATTTCACATATGCACTAACAAGGTTTTCCTGCACACAGCTTTGACACCTGCTACAGTACTGTAGCTATGTTAGTCTACTATACTTCAAACATGGAGGCTGCTCACCACTGGGCACGGGCAGGTTGTTTAGGATTAAAATCTTCTCTCAAACAGCCCAATTCATACTGCATTTTGATAGTTATATTTTTTTCATTGAATTATTCTGGCTTGTTTGTGACAAAAGCAAAGTCCGATAACCAAAAAATCAAGCCAAGAACAAAAGTACAGTACCGAGGGAGAAGGCAGTCTCGAACTCGGTATACCATGCAAAAACCAAAAAAAACCAGAGTAGCTGTCAGCGGGGCAGAGGTACAGGAGGACGGTAGGCAGGCTCATAGTCAGGGATGGTGCAAGAGTCAAGACTGAAGTCCGCTCCGCGGGGCAAAGGCACAAAAGACAGCAGACAAAACTTGTGGTACAAAACAGGCAGTGCTAACAAAACGGCAGGCAGTAACAATGGTCAGAAAACAGGCTTGGATCGTAACAATGAAATCAGACTTGGAAAATGCTCAAAAGTGCTGTAGTAAACTAGGCAACCATTTTGCAAGGATGTGACAAAAACACTGAGCTTATATGGAGGTGTAGACAGGTGCAGACACTTAGCTTGAGAACAGAGCGAAACAGAAAACAGCTGAGGAGAGCGTAACAAGGTAACAAGATAATTAGTCGTTGTTAGTAATTATCCTATCCTGACCTAGCGTTAGTAGATTAGTAAATCAGACATGAACTAGAAACGAAAGGAAACATGAATACATGGTTAGCAAGTTAGTAATTCGTAAATCTTCAGCACGTCGGCAATTAGAGTTACTAAATTGCCAATCGTGCTAGCAGAATCTAATCGTTAGTAAATTAGTAATCAGACAAGGAGGGGTTAGAAACAATAAGGAAACGTGAGCGACAGCGAGAGAGAGAGAGAGAGAGAGCATCAACGCAAGATTTGCGGAAAGAACATGAAAAAGTGTATGCTTTAAACATGAACAGAAACGTAACATGAAAACCGAATCAAGACATGACATGAAATTAAACATGACATAAATAACACATAAAACGTGGCATGAAATACATGGAACCATGACAATTTGCTCCTGGCCAGCGTTATATGTGTGATTTTACAAACTATTACAGAGTATCAGCTCAGCCAATTCTAGCTTGTTGTTTGTCAACCATAGTACGGTGTTGTGGCTCTGTTTTTGTTTTCGATAGAACGTTGAATGTGGGTGCCACAGTTTGCTGGCATTGTCAAAATGCTAACTTTTGGTAGCTCACCATTCAAAGTCAATGGGCGCATGCATCCGGTAAATTATGATTTTAATAAAAGGTAAAACACATACAAAGTTGAGTCACTTTACGATGATGTAGGAGATCCATACCAATATTTGTATACAGCAATATTTTGTCAGTGTGGTTGATATTTAAGTAGCCTTGACAAAATAATTGTCTTAGAACATTTTGATAATTTTGCTGGGAATTTGGTTCAAGAAAATGGCAGTTTGAGAGTTGAGAAATATATTGTACATGGATATCCAAGGACATGTGCTAAATTTCTGCCAAATAAGTGAGGAAACAGCAAAGGTAATGATAATAGATTTAGGTGGATCTGAATGTGAGCCGTTCGCAAAACCTTTTAAAAGGTAAAACATTTTGTCACCCCGTTATTGCAAGTTGACTATCTCAATATTTAGACTGAACTACTGCAACTTCTGGTAATCATAAAATAAATTAAATCTCACCATTACATTGGAGTAGGAGTGCAGAATGGTTAGGAAACATTCCTAGCAAGATCATTTGGAAGTTGCAGGTCTAAAGCCAGGGTGGGGTTGTTGTACTATTTTATGAATGGACAATATAAAGCATTGTTAGTGACATTGTACAAGAGCATCTGTTAGTTAATAAGTCATTGACAATGGCAAATGACAATTTTAAGCAACCTTTGGTTGTTATTAGTGTGTTATAGTTCAGTTCAGTTCATGAAAAAGCTGCTTAGATCGAATCTTAGAATGAAGAATGGAGGGGAAGACATATTTTCCATGATGCAAATACTTTCAGGTTGAACACAATGATGTGAAGAAATTCTACCTCCTTGATCCTTGGAATTTGTAATTAGCTGACTGTTGATTAAAAAGGGCACTGGAGAAAGGAAGAGGGCCAGCAATTACTCAGTGTATTAATCCAAGAGAATAGGCTCATTAACATGCTGAATGCTTCTTGCTTCAAGTTCAATTTAAATTTACTCTGTGATTTTTATACTGCAATTTGCACTTTTAATTTGTCTTTCCCATAATTGTGCATGCATGGATTACAGCTGAGCTGAGCTAAAATGGAGATGCCACATTTATTTTCTCCAGTAAGTTAGTCTCAGGGCTTGGACAAATTTGCAAGTTCAGTCTTTTCTTTTGGTTGACATGATAATACGTTTTTACAAGCGGCTGTCTTCATTACTAACAACAAACCCCAAATGCCATGATCTCATTTATTTTCTCCAAATTAATGCATTCTCAGACTCAGATATAGAAATACTCCAAACAACAAGTGAAAAATTGATATTGCACTTTTTTTAGGCATTGAAATTCACCGCTTCCCAAATTAATATCTAATGATTGTAATTAGGACATCACTCAGGCACACTAGGGATGAATTCGTAGCCTTTATTTTGCTGTGTTTAATTTGAGTTTGTTCTGTTGATGCATCACGATTGCAGGAGTATTAGCACAAGATATGCAAGTTGTGTATCTTGAATTTTTTTTTTTTTCATTCACAAACTTCCTCAGTAACTTTTCATTAGGGTGCTTGTTTATAGATTTTTGCGGATTTTCTGTCTGCACTGTGTAAGTTTTTGAACAACATTAATCAACATGCTATTGTATGCCTTTTTCACTATTCAGGATTTTCTAAGAAATATGATCATATGAAATATATTCAGTATCTGTAAAACAAAGTGGGGAGGGTATTGTAGCTTGGGTTAATGGCGGTCTACAGTGAGATTAATAGCGAAGCAAATGTGTATACTTAAAAATTCAATCTTCATAACATTAGGCTTAAATGAACCATGATCCCTCCACCACCCCGGAGGTAATGGTGTCCACTTAATGAAGTCTGTGATGTATAAGGACTTCTGCGTTCATTTAAGAACCACTGGAGGAGAGCAGGAGACAAGAGAAGCTGGAGGAACATGCCAGACGCAAGCAGCTTGGGAAGGCGCTAGGCTATTAATCCCCAGCAAGCTTGTCACATAACAGGGATGTGTAAACAAGGCTGGGGAGATGCTCTGACAAACGGGGATGAGCACCAAGAGAAAGACTTTTAAACAAGGAGCAATTACTAAACCATTATATGGAATGCTCTCCCCCTTCCGCTTTGCAGTGCAAAAAATATGTTCTAGGTTCCTTCTGTCGTAATGGCCAGGTACTAAACAAGAGAAATGGTAAGAGAAATTCAACCTTTTAAACTGACTGCAGAGCACCAGCATGCATAGACTTTTGTCATCTGTGAAAGAGACAATTGTACTTCTCACTTTACAAGAGAGAGAGGAATTTATTTTATCTTAAATGTTGCATTGCATCTTTAATCAGGTGCTTACAAAATGGCCAAGTTCATCGCAATTATGAACAGAAAAGTACAGTGTAAATAATCCTATTTCTTCATTTTGCCTTCCTAAACCATAGATAATATCTGCTGGCATGATTAAAAATGTTTTTGTTAAATGGGATTGGAATACAGTGGCCAGCTTTGAACCTATTTACAAAAACTGGTTACAATATGCAAAACCGATCATTCTGTAGTCAGTCTAGAGAGACATTCTGCTGTCACAGTTAGCAGGGTTATATACACATACTGCATCCTTGCATTGCATTGCAATGTGGGTAGCATCTCACAAGACAAGTCAAGAAAAAATTATGTCAATAAAGAAATTGTACTCAAGCCAAACACTGTACGGTGGTAAGTCCAACAGTAACAGAAATGGCATGCATACAATGATACCCCAAAACAACAATATCTATTTGCATAGTGCTCATGTTCACTGCACTCAATAGCCTTCATACATCTCTATCATGTACATTATTCAAATTATGAGGACATAAATGTTGTACTTTTTTTTCTTTCTCCTGTTTTCTCCCCCCGTTTTTCTCCCCATTTTTTTTGTATCCAATTATACCCTCCTTTTTCACATCAATTATCCCACTCCCTCATATATCTTACGAGTTTGCTGCCATAGTCCTGTTGCTGGTGGTGACATGCAGCTGGGCCCCGCCTCCTCCGAGCCGGACCCCGCCAAGCCTCCTCTCACCCTGGGGCAGACAGCCAATTGCCGCCCCCTAGTGGCACTCTCGGCAAGAGCCGGTGCTTGCATGTCCGGTGGAATCTAACCCTGTTCGCAGTGGCCAGTGTTGAACGTTGTAACCGCTAGACCACCTGGGAGGCCCCCATAAGTGTTGTATTTATCTGAACCCTGAAACATTATTTAAAGATGAAGAGCAGTGCAGGAGGCTACATTGAAAAGTAATATGTAGCATGTTAGATAATAGACCTCTAATACATTATTCCAGGATGGAATAACTTGTTGCTCAAGTCATGACAGAAGAGCACAGGAAAGTCATCTTAAGAATAATAAGCATATTGTATTTCATAAAACCGTGAAATACAATCGTATGATGTATGTGATGTAGTTGATTTGAAGTTGATATTGTATTAAAACATATTTATACTACAATGTGAATGCAGTCGTTTAGCTATTCTGAACCCAAGGCACAAACATATCACATTGGATCCACATATAATTTAGAGAAATGTCACATTTATTTGTCACCTGTCACTTGGGCTATGCAGCATTGTGCATAATGTTTTAAGATATGTGGCATGAATTGTGTTCTGTTGGGAAATGGACATTTCAATATCAAGGTCAGCAGATCACACAGAAAAGCGTTTGCTTGTGTCAGCTATAGACCTGGGGCCATCGGGAACAAGCGGAGGTTATAAAAAGGTTATAAAATAGCAAGTAGAAATGGGCGCCTCAAGGCCGATGCAGAACGATAAACATCGATGGGCCCAATAATCTCGACTGAATCCCATACATTTATTTATGACAGAAAGATGGACTGAACTTTTAGGAAGAATCCAACAGAGAGCTTTTGAAGGACGTACAATTTTCTTGTGTGTTGAGCTGGCTAAGGACTGTGTTCTCTACCACTGCTTCTTCAGAACCTGACAGAGGTGAGACAATGGGAGCCCGGAGTATTGCTTTAATATAAAGAAAACATAATTCTCATACCATCACATCAACCCTTGATTAACTTATATATATATATATGTGGACATTTCTGCATGTTCTTTTCTTAATTTTCTGTTGGCAAGCATATCAGCAAATGTATCACATCTACACTTACAACTTACATACTGTATATTCACAAACTCCATTCATGTAAACATGGTCTCCCTCTGTTTGTACAGCATTACCTCTTTACACTTAGTGAGACATGACTACATACATTTTATGTCAATCCTATATATATATATATATATAAAAAAGTATATAAAAGGCTTTTTCACTCAACATTTTTTTCTTCAGGCCCTTAAAGTGGCTTGGTCAATTCAATCGATGAGGGTACAGGCAGAGCCCCATAGTGGGACAGAACTGACTTTGCCCCAGGTTTAAGATGACCAGGGTTTCTCAGATCACTGCTGTACAGTATAAGCACTGGCTTATAAACAGAATGGCTTCTCACCAGTTGCTTACAATTTACGAGATTTTGTCACCCATGATTAATACTAGCTCTACTGTGGTACACTTGATGAGTTGTAGAGTGCAAAATAATCACTGGTTTGTAGGGCTGTGTATTGGAAGTGTGTAGCATCAACAGCAGTTCTCCCTAAATGGACGAGGGCAGAATAGCCATGCATGAGAATAGAATTCCAAAAAAGGAAAAAGACACATTTAGAGTGACCTTCTATTGAAAAGTAAAATGAGGGTTACCTACTCATACCTTTTGATAGCACATTTATATATATGTTTCTCAGTGGAAATGTAAAACTATATAAATATGCAAAGTAATACAATATAACACAACTTAAAATTAAACGTAAAACCTTTTAGGGTATTTATCTCACGTATTTTGAGGATGCCTATGTGAATTAGGTGTGTTTCTCTCAAATATGTTTCGTATTGTTGGAGGCATGAGAGAAATAAATGCATTATCGAAGGTTATAAAACAGGTTTGGCCTTTTCTGCCTCCTGATTGGCTGAGAGGGTGTGGTATAACGGTGTATAACCCACGGCCATGCAAAACGTAACCTTTTCACATGCAGATATCATTCCACCCACCTAAATCCAGTAATTTTTTAATATGTTGGTGGACAAGTAGTAGAGATACATTTTTTATTCTTTTTACTTTTATTTAGAAAAATAGTTTGTTTTGGCACTGCCTATAGGGCAAACAGCAGCCCAGAAGACTACTAGTGACTGCTAGCACAGCCAAACCATAAGGATTTCTCAGCCTAGTCAAATATGAGCTTAAAAATATATTGTCTTTCTTTGTCTTGCCGGAAATAGTAATTCATGAAGAATATGGTTATTGATGTATTTTTTGTTCATTATCTGCTTAAAGGAGCACTATGGCCAAAATCCATAATTTCATGATGTACTACTTAGTATTTGTTTTGTCGATCCATCCACGTAACGCTGTTGACACTTTTGCGTTTATGTCAGTTTCCGTGTGAGCCATGGGTGACCAAATGGCAAACAAAATAGGAGTCAACACCAAGTAATACACAGAGACAAACTACACACTAAAATCACCAGACTAACTGTAATTTCTGTTGTTTGGCTCAGCTAGCTTTGGGACATGAAATGACAGCTTCTGAAGAAGCGGAGTATTGGACAAAATATTGGTGTTACAGATGCGGACACTTTCCTGAAGTCCACTAAGGCTGAACATTTGTGCTGCAGCAAGTGGGATCTGGCTGTGACAAAGCTAACTTAGAATAAATTGTTTGATGGCCATTTATATTCCAGAGTGCTAAAGACTTTTTACAGCATACCTAAAACAAACTAGAAAAGGATACCTATTCTAACCATCCTGACTGGATGGCCAGCTTTTGAACTAATAAGTAACGCTAGCTATAATGTTTTGTTATGTAGCCTGTCATGTAATGTTTTTATCTGCCTTGCAAGCTAGTTAGCTAGCTAGTTATGAAAAACGGAATGATACAAAGTCAATGTTAATAAGGCCCGGAAGAGTAGTGTAATAGTTAGGGAGCTGGGCTTGTAACTCAGAGGTTGCAGGTTCAATTCCCAGGTGGGGCACTGCTGTTGTACCCTTGAGCAAGGTATTTAACCTGAATTGCTTCAATAAAATATCCAGCTGTATAAATGGATTGTATGTAAAGAAATGTAAACTGTGTAAGTCGCTCTGGATAAGAGTGTCTGCTAAATGCCTAAAATGTAAAATCTAATGTAATAAATTAGCTGATTAGCTATAATAGTGAACTTTATCAATCATAAGAACACATTGTTTGGATATATCCTCCTGCGACCCAGCCTATTCATTTATGTCATCTGTAGTAGACATTTTGTTTTTGTATCTTCTCTTTTACTGGTTTGAGCTACCCTATTACCCTATTATCCTATCCTTTTGTATTCTCAAACGGACATCCTGGGCTTTCCAATTATACCACATGTGTAGGTGTGGCCTGCTGACAACTTCCTTTTCCTTTTTGAACAAAATGGCTTCTATAGGAACAAGCACATTTTATGGAAAGAGAAAGGATAAGTCAAATATTGTTTTATTATCAATTTGTGAGTATGATAATCATATATTTTCTTGTTTATTAACATATCAGGAATTATTTAGTAAGGTTTGAGAGAAAATTTTGTACAAAATAGTTGAGGGAGATTCAGATAAACAATACACATAAACAATGTGTATCCCCAGTCAGAAGATCTATGATATTATTGGCAGCTTAGTGTTATAAATTATATGTATACAGTAAATAATATAACTACTAAGGAATATTATCAACACAGTTCATTGCGATCAGTGGGGATGAAGGTTTTAAATGATGATTTAATTCAATAGACATCGAGGAGGAATGAGTTAATGACAAAATGTATTTCTCTGTTTCCATCATAATAGATTCACACCTGAGCTACCTGTGCCTCTTGATTCCCACGATGACCCTACAACCCATGCAGCTTGGAGTCAATACTTTTCCCAGTACATTGACAGCAAAGTCTTTGAAGACATGGCAGCATTCACAAATCAATGTGAAATTCAGATGAGAGGAATGTCTCTGAATACCACACCACAGGAAGTGCAGACCTTTGGAATTACAGTCCATATGGCCTGCCTTCGATACCCAAGGATCAAAATGTTTTGGGCCCAAAAAATAAAAGTGCCAATAATAAGCAATGCAATAACAAGAGATAGGTTCTTCAAGGTTCTTCAGGGAGAGAAACTCACTGAAAGTCATCAATGACCTGGATGTGCCAGAAGAAACAAAGTCAGGCCACACCTTGACAGAGTGAAACAAGGCTGCCTTAGCCTACCGAAACCAGGAAAGCTCTGCATCGATGAGCAGATGAGCCCTTTCACAGGCCGCTGTCCAGTCAGGCAGTATGTTCCAGGCAAGCCGTATCCTACTGGATTGAAGGTGTTTGTCCTTGCCTCTCCAGAATGGTCTCATGTTGGACTTTGAAGTGTTCCGTGGAAAGAATACCTTCACTGACAGAGGATTGGGCATAGGGGCGGCATCAGTCCTCCACATGGTGGAATCTGTTCCCAGAGGAACTCTTATGGATGCATTGCTGGAAAAGGGCCTTCCAGCAACTGGAACCATAATGAAGAACAGAGTGCCTAAGGAATGCCAGCTCATTGGTGACAAAGCATTGCAACAAAAAGGAAGAGGAGCATCAATGATGGTGGCCAGAAGGATTCCTGAACTGGCTGTGACAAAGTGGTATGATAACAAACCAGTAGTTATGGCCTCTACTGTACATGGGAAAGAGCCAGAAGACATCTGCACCAGATGGTCCAACAAGGAGAAGGTACACGTCCAGGTGACAAGACCAGCAGCCATCACAGAGTACAACAACATGGGCGGAGTGGATTTGTGTGACTGCATGCTGAGTTACTACAGGATTTCATCCAGGACCAAGAAATGGACTGCACATGTGATCTGTCACTTCTTTGACGTTGCCATCACAAACTCCTGGATCCAGTACAAGTCTGACAGCAAAGAACATAAGAACATAAGAATACATAATGATGAGAACGGGCCGTTCGGCCCATCTTGGCTCATCATGTCCTAATCTAAAGAACATCTAGTACTACATCTAGCCTGGCCTTGAATAGCCCGAGCGTTTCTGCCTCTACTACCTGACCTGGCAAGCTGTTCCAGGCATTGACAACTCTCTGTGTAAAGAAAAACTTCCTAATATCTGTGCGGAATTTGCCTTTAACCCTCTGAGGTCCGTGCTAAGCTTTTAGATGTTTTTTGATTTTGGCATGGTCTGATATTTATCTCAATTTCATCAATTTAACACACACTTACTCCAAAGTGTTTGATATTTTTATTTGAAGGACAATCACAGCTTGTAAATAGATCTACAAACACACAAGTTAAAAATAGTAAATGTTTCTGCTGTCACAAAAGTTGTGAAAGCACACACTAAACTATAGTGACGAATTGTTTTGCCAATGTGCGTTTGTTCATCAAGGTCTTGGTTATGTAAGGGTGTGAAAACAGTTTAGCACATCTGAGATCTAAATAGCTAAAAACCTGTTTTTATCAGAACTGGTCACATTTATTTCAGGCTGTGGGAGGGCTAAATGCTAAATACCTGAATATTCATTATTCATTGTCCACACCTCTAAGATCTGTCAGATGGGCCATCTCACTGGGCCATCAGTGTTATATTCTGAGTTCCTGTTCTGTTGTTTTTTGGTCTTTGTTTATTTTTCATTCAGTCCTTATTCATTATTCTTTATCCAGTATTGCATTTTCCCTGTTCTGTCACGTTCTGCTCCCTGTCTGTTCTTGTTCCGTTTATTTCGAGATCCACTCCTTGTCTTGTCATGTTTATACTTTACGGGTTTTTTCCGCCTTCGCTTATTATCTCGTTTTCTTCCTTCTTACTTTCTAGATTGCACTTTGTATATATTAGGTAGATGTGTATAGTACTAACCAACTAATCTGCTAACGTTAGGGATTTAGATTAAGTTACTAACACGCGGAATATGTTTGGCGTCACAAGACGCGGAATTCATATATTTTCACGAGTATTTGAAAACAAGCGAAATAAATAACATTTTAGGCTGTTTGAAAAGTATTCTTCCATAGATCTTGTGTGCATATTGCAATTTGTTACGTTGCAACATGCGGAATATGTAGTCACAAGACGCGAATTCATATATTGAATATATATACGAGTATTTGATAACATGGCAAATCAAATATAGTTACTTACTCTTCGTCAGTTATTGTCTTCGTCGCTTTTCATCAATACTCTCAAACACTGCAGCGCAGAAAATCTTTCCATCTTGAATAAAATTGTATGTCTGTATAAAATCTTGCTTCAAATTGTCGGGACAGTTTATGTGTTTACGCCGGCGTTTTCACACATGGCCCCACGCCCCTCCCCACACACCTCCCGAAACTCGCACCTAGTTACCATGTCAATAGAAGGGGGACGTTACTACCAGGTAAAAAAAGAGAGTAAAAGGCAAGGTTTACTTTTGGTCTAATTAACCTAATTTAAAAATCCCGTTTGATTTGCCAGTGCTCAAATCGGAAAGTCGCGATTCTAAGGTTTCTGTCAATGTTTTTGTCGCGTGTGTATGATAAAATATCGCGAAGTTAGACATAGTAATATACTTTTATTGCTGCTGGGAGCGGCGCCGCTCCCGTCGACCTCAGGGGGTTAACTAATTTCCACCTGTGACCTCTTGTTCTGCTGACCCCACTTATCTTAAAAAATCTTTGGTATTTTACTTTGTTAATCCCTTTTAGGAATTTAAAAACCTCAATCAAATCCCCCCTAAGTCTGCGTTTGCTAAGTTTAAATAAATTGAGTGCCTTAAGTCTATCATCATAACTTTTACCTTTCATACCAGGTATCAGTTTAGCTGTAGCACACTGCTTTGATGCAGATAGGCTTTGATCCACTACAACTCCTAAATCCTTTTCAAATTGAACACCTACTAACTTTTCTCCTCCCATAAAATACTCCTGTCTAATGTTTTTATTTCCCACATGCATTACTTTACATTTAGCAATATTGAACGTCATCTGCCATGTATCTGCCCATTTTTGGATTTTGTTTAAATCATCTTGGATTACTTTTGTCGATTCCAAACTGTTTGCCAAACCCCCAAGTTTAGTATCATCTGCAAATTTAACTATTTTGCTACTAATGTCCATATCCCTGCGGGACACCACTGCCCACAGCACCGAGGTCAGATTCGGCCCCACCTACTGTTACTCTTTGTATTCGCCCTTGCAGCCAATTTTTAACCCACTGTGAAACTACTCCTACAATTCCTACTGATTTCATTTTAGCAATGAGCCTCTCATGTGGTACCTTGTCAAATGCTTTCTGAAAGTCCAAATATATAACATCATAAGCCTGGTTCAACACACTTTGTAGCCTCTTCGAAAAAGTCCAGGAGGTTTGTTAGGCATGACCTCCCCTTGAGAAATCCATGCTGGCTCTCCCTTAAAATACTATTATTTTTCAAGAATGATTCCAACTTATCCCTAATAATACATTCCAGCATTTTACATGCGATGCAAGTTAAACTGACAGGCCTATAGTTCCCTGGGTCAGTACGGTCTCCCTTCTTATATATTGGAATTATACTACCCTGCTTCCAGTCATCTGGTATTTCTCCAGTGATTATGGATTGACTGAAAATATCTGTCAATGGTTTATATATAATTTCCCCAAGTTCTTTGAGTACTCTGGGATATATGCCATCCGGGCCTGCTGCCTTATTTGTCTTAAGTTTTTGTAGTTTTTGTAGTACTTCTACATCCCTTATCTCAAAGTCCTCCAGAACATTCCGTACCTTGTCTATACATTTAGGCATATTTATAACCTCTTCTCTAGTAAAGCTCTCCACAAAGTAACTATTTAGTGTGTTTGCAATGTCCTTATTATTATAAACCAAAGTTCCTTCCTTATTCTTAATGCACTTAACCTCATCTTTAACTTTCCTTTTTCTACTACAATATTGAAAAAAACTTCTTAGGGTTACTTTTTGCATCTTGGGAAATTTTAATTTCAAACCGCCTTTTAGCTGATCTTATTTCCTTTTTAGCCTTAGCCCGCATATTACAATAATCTAACTTGTTTCTCTCTGAGTTATCCTTTTTATATACTCTATACAGTCGTTTCTTTTGCCTCAAAATCACCCGTAAAGATTTAGTCATCCATTGTGGAGACTGTTTTTCATCCTATTTTTCCTTACTTTGGGGATGAATTTACACTGTACATCTACAATAACCCTTTTAAATATAGTCCATTTTTCATTCACAGTTCTGCAATCTAGAAGTTTAACCCAATCTATATTACTTCAATTCTCTCTCATTTTATTAAAGTCAGCTCGTCTAAAATTAAAAATTCGAGAGTTAGAGGAGGCTGTCTTAACTTGCCAAAAATATCAAAAAGAACTGCACTGTGGTCACTTGCTCCTATTGGTTCTCCTACCTCTGTGTTGCAAATTCTATCAGGATTGTTACACAAAACCAGATCCAGTATTGATTTCCCTCTTGTAGGCTGAGTAACAGACTGTACCAAAAAGCAGTCATTGACCATATCTATAAACTCCTCTTCACATTTGCCCTGACCTGTCACTATCTCCCAATTGATAGAGGGGTAATTGAAGTCACCCATTATTATTGTCTCTCCTTCAGCACAGATTTGTTTTATGTTATCAAAGAGCGTACTATTTATGTTACTATCTGAAGCTGGAGGTCTATAACATACTCCTATATTCAGGCCCTTCTCACGATCTCCCAATAATCTAATCCAGATGTCCTCACAAGAAACTAATGGGTTTATACCTGGAATTTCCTGCACATTAAGATTGTCTTTCACATAAAGGGCCACTCCCCCTCCTCTTTTATTAGTTCTATCCTTCCTAAACAAGTTTTATCCTTCCTAAAGCACTGAACCATCCAGCAAAGGACACTCAACAATACTTGGAATTGTCAAACAGTGCTCGCTAACTCTTTTTATGATCGCTATTTTTTTATTTGATTCACAGTTCATGTTTTTTTGCATAAACTCAGCTAGTTAGATATATTAATTAGTAGGATTGGTGCTGAATTGTAGGGGGAAAATATGCAATTTAGCCAATTTTCCCTCACTATCAAAAAGTTAGTTTTGGTCTCCTTGCTTGCTGCCAACTATACTTGCTACTTCACTAGTATTGCATAACAAAAATAAAGACCTACCAAGTAAATATTCATCTTTATTTAATTGTTATGTCAATGCGTGGTCAATGGGTGATTTTGGTGTGTACTTTTTCTTTGTGAATTATTGGTCCTTGATTCATACATTTTCTATTTGGGCATACACGGCTCATAGGGAAATGGACATTATTGCAAAAGTATCAACAACACCATGTGGATGGATTGACAAGACCTAAGTAATACATCATGGAATTATGTGTTTTTTGTCAGAGTGCTCTTTTAACTATTACCACCATGTTGGCTTCAAGGTAAACCTAGCTATAGATTTCCTTTATTCCAAGCTGGTTATATTAAGCTGGCTCGATAAATTGTGGACAAAGCTATCGTCATAGTGAGCTATTCATTATTCTAGTTGTGTCTTAAACATTTCTCCATACAATCAAATTAACTGCTTTGAGGTTATTGGCATCATAATCTAGTATTTATTGTGGTGTCCCTAGGGGTTGGGCGACACGCACAGACCTTGCAGAGGGCATAGGCAGGTTAAATAACCCAGAGGAGGCAGGAATATAAACAAAACAATTGAATAAACAAATTTCAATTAAACACAAAAATGGTGGGGTCTTCGGGGGAATACAAACACATAAAGTCCACAATCTTTACTCGTCGTTGTTGTCCAAAATCCGATGTCGCAATCCAGGTCAGTTCCGTAATCCAGTCCAGTAGTCGGTACACAATGGGGGGTCCTCAAACAATCCAGGTCAAAACACAAACTATCCCAAACACACAAACTCTCTCTCTCTCTCTACAAATCCCAGCTGGTCAACAGACTTCACAGGTTCTCTCTCTCCGTTCCAAACACGTTCCTACTCCTTTCAATGTGTGACATGAGTTAGTCCATGGCTTCCAAATGGCCTTCAGCTGTCCATAGTCTCAAACACTTCTTTCAGGTGCGGGACTGTGGCACTGCTGGGAAATGTAGTTTTTCTGGCTCCCATGTGGGGACCAGGCAGCCATTTCCTTTGCAGCCCCTTGGGCTGCTACATTATGTATTGGGTTACAACTTTACTAGCTAGCTAACGATAACGGCGGACCGACTGCAGGGAGGCTGTACCTTTACCAAGGGACTGATCGTTTCACCACCACACGTGCTCATGCTCCAGGTGTCTCACACACACACATACATGCCACACGCACTGCAAAAGAGTTAAAAGGTGTCAGTGTACTTCATTAGCACTACAACCAATGACAACATGCAGTGTGAGGGACAGGGACCACTATTCTGGAGAATGCCACACCCACGAGTATGGCCGCAACCTCTCCAAACAAATCTACAAAGCAGAAAAGAAACCAAAGGATTGAATCAGGTTAAATAGAACACACTGAAGCAATCAGCCATGTACACAAATTGTCCATACAAAGCCTGTACTTGTAGCAACTTGTACCAGGTGTATATAGGTTACAATACTTAGCCTGAAGCCAGAGTAGCCTTCAAATCTTAGACAAAGGCAAGGCTGATGTTATTCATAATAGTTAGGCACCGAGAAGGCAAAACAATGTTATTCGATTACAACTTTTGAAAAAGACAAAGCTAGTGGTATTCAAATACATTTTTCAACAAGGCAAGCATATGTTGTTCTATTAAAACATTATAAAAAAACAGCAGTGGCAATGTCCACCGAAAACACCACCGAAGGTCCAGAACACACCCATTCCGATGTCTACGTACCAAAGCACAAGCAGAGCACACACACCGAAGCAAGCCCTCGAACGACAAGGAATCCAGCAGCAAACATACCTCTCAGTAACGACCAGCTCCGTACAAGAAACACCATGGCATAGAGAAATCCGGAGACAAGCTTGGATACAAAGGGTTTTACTGGCCAAAAGTTTTGAGAAAACCAATACTTGTGTCATTCACAAAGTTTGCTGCTTCAGCGTTTTTAGATCTTTTTGTCAGATGTTACTATGGTATACTGAAATATAATTACAAGCATTTCAGAAGTGTCAAAGGCTTTTATTGACAATTACACTACCGTTCAAAAGTTTGGGGTCACCTGCTGGAAACTATTTTTATCTCATAATTGACAATGCTTTACACCGTATACATTTCTGTAAATACTTTAAAATGACAAAAAACACATGTAACAATGAACAAAATGAACATCAAAGAAATGTTCAAGAAAATTATATTGAAAATTGAATCTTGGATTCCTCAAAATAGTCACCCTTTGGCGTGAGAATAGCCTCACAAACAGTGGCCATTCGGTTAATAATTTTTAGCAGGAAATCATCCGACATGTTTTCCCAGCTATCCTGCAGCAATTCCCAGAGAAACTTGTGGGTTGCTTTGCTTTGACTCTTCCTTTCCAGTTTGTCCCATACAAGTTCTATGGGATTGAGGTCTGGACACTGGGCAGGCCAGGTCTTTAGTTTGAGTTGTTGTTCACATTCCTCCTTCACCAGATAGTTCTTGCACAACTTCAAGGTGTGTTTCGGGTCGTTATCTTGCTGAAGAATGAAGGAGTGCCCGATTAGCCATAGTCCAGATGGAAGGTGACCCCAAACTTTTGAACGGTAGTGTACATTAAGTTCATGCAAAGAGTCAATATTTGCAGTGTTGACCCTTCTTTTTCAAGACCTCTGCAATTCACCCTGGCATGCTGTCAATTAACTTCTGGGCCACATCCGGACTGATGGCAGCCCATTCTTGCATAATCAATGCTTGGAGTTTGTCAGAATTTGTAGGTTTTTGTTTGTCCACCCGCCACTTGAGGATTGATCACAAGTTCTCAATGCGATTAAGGTCTGGGGAGTTTCCTGGCCATGGACCCAAAATTTCGATGTTTTGTTCCCCGAGCCACTTAGTTATCACTTTTGCCTTATGGCAAGGTGCTCCATCATGCTGGAAAAGGCATTGTTCATCACCAAACTGTTCTTGGATGGTTCGGAGAAGTTGTTCTTGGAGGATATTTTGGTACCATTCTTTATTCATGGCTGTGTTCTTAGGCAAAATTGTGAGTGAGCCCACTCCCTTGGCTGAGAAGCAACCCCACACATGAATGGTCTCAGGATGCTTTACTGTTGGCATGACACAGGGCTGATGGTAGCGCTCACCTTTTCTTCTCCGGACAAGCTTTTTTCCGGATGCCCCAAATAATCGGAAAGGGGATTCATCAGAGAAAATGACTTTACCCCAGTCCTCAGCAGTCCAATCCCTGTACCTTTTGCAGAATATCAGTCTGTCCCTGATGTTTTTCCTGGAGAGAAGTGGCTTCTTTGCTGCCCTTCTTGACACCAGGCCATCCTCCAAAAGTCTTCGCCTCACTGTGCGTGCAGATGCACTCACACCTGCCTGCTGCCATTCCTGAGCAAGCTCTGCACTGGTGGTGCCCCGATCCCGCAGCTGAATCAACTTTAGGAGACGGTCCTGGCACTTGCTGGACTTTCTTGGGTGCCCTGAAGGTTTCTTCACAACAATTGAACCTCTCTCCTTGAAATTCTTGATGATCCGATAAATGGTTGATTTAGGTGCAATCTTACTAGCAGCAATATCCTTGCCTGTGAAGCCCTTTTTGTGCAAAGCAATGATGACTGCACGTGTTTCCTTGCAGGTAACCATGGTTAACAGAGGAAGAACAATGATTTCAAGCACCACCCTCCTTTTAAAGCTTCCAGTGTGTTATTCTAACTCAATCAGCATGACAGAGTGATCTCCAGCCTTGTCCTCATCAACACTCTCACCTGTGTTAACGAGAGAATCACTGACATGATGTCAGCTATTCCTTTTGTGGCAGGGCTGAAATGCAGTGTAAATGTTTTTGGGGGATTAAGTTCATTTTCATGGCAAAGAGGGACTTTGCAATTAATTGCAATTCATCTGATCACTCTTCATAACATTCTGGAGTATATGCAAATTGCCATCATAAAAACTGAGGCAGCAGACTTTGTGAAAATTAATATTTGTGTCATTCTCAAAACCTTTGGCCATGGGTGTACTCTACCATAAACGATCATGTCCCGTTACTTCCTCATCCACGCCCAAAAACTACGCAGGGGGGTGTGGCTGCAGGAAAATAGTACTATGGTGGCTGCATAATTCAAGGCGTATAAAAGGGAGATTTATTTCTACCGGTTACATTTGCAAAAGGGGTGAATACTTACAAATAAATACAGACTATTTTATTACATAATTAATAAAAAGCTTTGTTGTTTTTATTTTATTTGACATTCTAGAGTACCTTGTGTTTATCACTGGAAAGAAATCCCAATTAAATCAATGTTGATTTCATGAGGGAAGAAAAAATGTGAAAAATGCAAAAAGGAGGTGTATACAATTCAATTACAAACCGTACTGAGGTTGTTCCGAACAGTCTGGTCCAGAAATGGCAACAAACTCCTTATCACTAACTTAGCTAGGCCCGATTGTTTGTGGCAAGTTAGCTAGCAGTAGCCAACCGAATCCAATTACCTCCTACACTAGCGCTCACTTTAAGATAAACGAAAGTTAGCTAATATTTCCCTGCTCTTGAATTTGCTTGTGAGAGGTGAAAAACTACAAACAATCCTCGTTAGCTCAATGCAATAGTTTAACTGGTCAGCTTGTTAACAAACTAGCCATAGCTAGACGGAGGAAAAAGTGGAAAAAAGGGCAACGAGAGTTACAACTTTAGGTGCATATCCTTAGGAACACATGCCTCAGAGGTATGTTCTGTCACCTCTCAGAAATAGTACATTTTTACATTTTACATTTTAAGCATTTAGCAGACGCTCTTATCCAGAGCGACTTACAAGATGTGCATTAATACAAGGTGAGAACAATCAAAGTTAGCGTACAAGATCAGTGCAGTAAAACAGCAAAAGACATCATTGCAGGCGTTTTTTTTTATAACAAGTAAACAGTGGTGACGACAGATTGCTAGATGGACAGTGTTCAGTGGTAGTGGAGTCTGAAGAGATGGGTTTTGAGTCTCTTGCGGAAGATTGGAAGTGATTCCGCAGTCCTGACCGATTGCGGGAGGTCGTTCCACCAACGAGGACCAGGACAGAGAAGAGGCGAGACCGCGAGGAGCGCTGCCAGGCGCCCGGAGGGATGGGGCAGTCAGTCTGCCAGCGGAGGCGGAGCGGAGGGGTCTGGACGGGGTGTAGGGCGTGATGAGTGACTGGAGGTATGGGGGAGCAGTACCTCTGGCCGCTTGAAAAGCAAGCACCAGTGACTTGAATCTGATGCGTGCTGCGATGGGGAGCCAATGCAGAGAGGAGAGTAGAGGGGTGACGTGAGTGAACTTCGGCTGGTTGAACACCAGGCGAGCAGCAGCGTTCTGGACTAGTTGCAGTGGCTTGATGGCACAGGCCGGAAGGCCTGCCAGCAAGGAATTGCAGTAGTCCAGACGTGAGATCACCAGGGCCTGGACCAGGAGTTGAGTGGCCTCTTGGGTGAGGAACGGTCTGATCCTCCGGATGTTGTGGAGGGAGAAACGGCAGGTCCGGGAGATCGCTGCAATATGGCTCGAGAAGCACAGCTGGTTGTCCAGGGTTACCCCAAGACTCCTGGCAGACTGGGACGGAGACACTATGGAGCCTTCCACGGTAATTGACGCATCAATCATCGGGTAGCCCTCCGCTGGGAGGAAGAGCAGCTCTGTCTTCCCCAGGTTCAGCTTCAGGTGGTGGGTGGACATCCATGCGGAGATGTCAGCCAGGCATGCAGAGATCCGTGCCGGGACCTGGGTATCAGATGGAGGGAAGGAGAGAAACAGTTGAGTGTCATCAGCATAACAGTGATAGGAAAAACCATGAGCAGAAATAACAGAGCCAAGTGACTTGGTGTACAGAGAAAATAGGACAGGGCCTAGCACCGAGCCCTGCGGGACACCGGTAGAGAGGGTGCGGGGAGAGGAGAGGGATCCTCTCCAGGCCACCTGGTAGGACCGGTCAGCCAGGTAGGACTCAAACCATGTCAGCGCAGATCCAGAGATTCCCATCTTAACGAGAGATGAGAGCAGGATCCGGTGGTCCACGGTGTCGAATGCCGCCGACAGGTCAAGGAGGAGGAGGACGGAGCTGAGGGATTGGGACTTAGCGACGTGAAGAGCCTCAGTGACCGCAAGGAGAGCAGTCTCTGTGGAGTGGCCGGCTCTGAACCCAGATTGGTTAGGGTCAAGCAGGTCGTTCTGTAAGAGATGAGCAGACAGTTGATTATAGACAGCCCGCTCTAACGTCTTGGAGAGGAAAGGGAGGAGAGAGACAGGTCGGTAGTTAGAGATGACAGCAGGATTCAGAGAGGGTTTTTTGAGGAGGGGGACAACCTGAGCGCATTTGAGGGAGGAGGGGACAGAGCCAGAGGAAAGAGAGGAGTTAATGACATTGGAGACAAAGGGGAGAGGATGTCCATAGCAATGGACTGGAAGAGGGGGAAGGAATGGGATCAAGAGGGCAGGTGGTGGGACGGTGGGAGAGAACAAGTTGAAGGATGTCCGAGTCAGGGAGGGGTGAGAAGGAGGACAGAGAGGTGGGAGGTTTAGGTAGCGGGATGGGAGAGGGAGAGGTAGAGGGGAAGGAGTTGCGAATGGCCTCAACCTTCTCATGAAAGAAGGATGAGAAGTCATCGGCGGTTATAGAGGAGGGGGGTGGGGGAGGAGGAGGGGTGAGGAGAGAGGAAAACGTAGCATAGAGTTTACGTGGGTTGGAAACAGAGGATTGAATCTTAGAAAGGAAGAATGCAGACTTAGCAGAGGAGAGGTTAGCGGAGAA
Organism: Aldrovandia affinis; assembly: GCA_029706075.1. Classification (NCBI taxonomy): domain Eukaryota; kingdom Metazoa; phylum Chordata; class Actinopteri; order Notacanthiformes; family Halosauridae; genus Aldrovandia; species Aldrovandia affinis. Next base: position 1,155,978 of record JAINUG010000053.1, on the reverse strand, counting down.
GGAAGCCAGGACTGTGTGGAAGTCAGGGTAATCCACTGTGTGTGTGTGTGTGTGTGTGTGTGTGTGTGTGTGTGTGTGTGTGCTGGTTTTATTACAACCAATGTCTTGATCAATTAAGGTCATTGAAAACATGTGTGTAAGTTCTACCATAATTGTTTTCCTTATACATATTTGAACACAATGCAGGTTTGGCTCGTTGTCATTTGCTCTGTCATTTATCTCTTAATTTTCCATAAGTGTTTAGTTTCAGTGACCAGGTGTCCACCCTTTCAACAATTAGGCCCCCCACTGATTTCGCCTGCCAGTCTATAATTTAATAAATAAAAAAAGGTCACTTCTTTCTCAAGGAATCATTTGTCATATAGCACATTACAGAAAACAAGAGCGTAAGTTGATCTGACTAATTATAAGTCCCATGTGAATATGGCATGCATAGCTATTTCCAACATAAAGTGGTTGTAAATTGACCATTAAAAGAGAGTAAATTGTTACAAAAACCAGCATACCCATTGGGTCCACAGGACTGAGTTTGGGAACCACTGCTCTACATTAACGATTGTATTTCCTATAAGGCCTCAAGTAAATTACTAGTTTTTTGACCCCACACTGTTTGCAGGACTAATCTTGAACAATCTTGAGTCAATTCAATGCCAGTAGACAATATGGTGTCCTGGCACTCAGGTATTCTCAAAATTAAGTAAATTATAATTGACATTTGTAAAAATAGCCAAAGTCCATCTTCAAATGGACAAATGGACAAATGGTTAGTTCCTTAAAATTGATAGGAATGACAATCACACTCTCTCTAAGGTAGGGTAATGAAACCACCACAATAGTCAAAGCAGAGAAACCTGCCCACTTATTGCATCAGCTGAGGAAATGTATAGAGAGCCAAGGAAGTTGATGCAGGATGATGTTCAAGCAACATAGGAACCGCTTATGTCCCCTGACTTAGCTGCAGCAGCACTTAGCCCAATGTCCTTTAAATATATCTGCCTTCTACCAGCATTCCCAAAAGACCGGGTGCATGTTTAGAGGCATGACTGTACAGTAAGTAGTCACAGATCTGAGGTTAAATCTGTACATTTATTTGTAATCCTCACATTACAAATAACCTTCATCCTCACACAACCCCTGCACTGTGCACAACTCAAAATTGTTGTGCACAACTCAACAAGCAAAAATTCTATGAAAGTAGGGGACAGTGGGGACAGTTGCAATACTTTTTGCATTTCTCTCAATTACTCAGAGACTATTTAGACTAGACCAACCAAATTTTAATATATTAAACTTACATCTGTATACAAATTACCCATACCATTCAAAGATGATCACATATGACATATAGTTCACAATATTTATTTGAATGGAAGAAGTCACATGTTGCAACTGACCCCAAGCCTGGAGTCATGTTCCCATGATCCAGGGACAGTTGCAACATATTAAAAATACATTAAATTGTACTAATTAACTTTTGCTTTTTGTCTCAATGAGCATAGTATTCTGAAAATATGTATTGTTTTACAATAATATTATATTATTTCTCTAAAAATTTGTTATTGAGTTGTGTTTGTTTATGCGTAGAACATAGGCCTACCTTACGTCAATGTGCAGATGTTGCCGGGTTCAATGTCTTACCATTTTGCAGTGTGAGACAGGAAGAATGGAACAATTTGCAACGTAACAGACATATTCAAACTTTTATTGAATATATATTTCAGTACAAAACTGCAACTTAAACTGCAAGGCTGAACAGCAAACCTCTTATGAAATCAGCAGTGAACTGTTCAAATTATTTTAATTTCATTAGAATTTCATTTAAAAACTGATTTTCTTCCTACTCCAGTGAATGTAAAATTATTTGACCCTTGCTAAAAACTTGTAAAAAAGGATCATTTGGAAATAGGCTAATTCTTTCTGAATCTGACATCAGGCATGTATAAAATTCCCCTCCAGCTGTGCACACCTAGCCTTGCACACCCAGCACTGCAGCCATACTTCTCTTGATTTGGAATAGCTTTCCAGACATACGATGCACACTTTGTCTTTAGATTCAGATTCTTTCCAGTTTTCTTTCCAGGTTTCTTTTTGTTTTCGGCAGTGATTTTTCACCTCGCCTTCTGCCGCAGTGTTTTGTTTTTCTCCATTTCTAATATCTCCTTCACAGGAGTGTCTGTGAGGATGCAGTGGAGCATTGTTTCCTCCCTTTTGCAGACTCTTTTCTGGCTCCGGCTTTAGGGTGTGGCCGGATAGTTTCGGGCAAGAAATCTTCAGTACCCATCACAGAGGTTGATGGTACTGAGGGAGATGCCAAGGATGGAGGTGCTACTGTGGGAGGTGTCACGGAGGGAGGTGGACCTGAGGGAGGTGGCACAGAGGGAGGTGGCTGTATGGGAGGTGGCACGGAGGAAGGTGGCCATGTGGGAGGTGGCCCTGAGGGAGGTTTTATGTTGCAACTGTCCCCAACCCCAACAGCCATGACATGTGCTAGCTAGACACAACAACCTTGACACATGCTAGTCATGTCACTTAGAAGTCAACAAAACAATGATTCAAACTAAGTAAGTTTGGATTAATTCATGCAAATGGTCAGGACAGTGTGACAAAAATACAGCTCATGAAAAAAATTACTTTCATACTTCCAAAACAAGTTGTCGATAAATCCAGAAACATAGGTCAAATGTGACTCCTTTCTTCCATGTGGGGGGAGGGTCTAAGTGAGCATGTGCACTATGAGTCATCACTCTAGCATGTTTCTGATTAGAGGAATAAGACTTGTTGCAACTGTCCTCACTCTCCCCTATAGAAACCTAATTTTAGCTTGCTTTTCAAAAAGCTTCACCTCATACCTAACAAAGACATATTTGTGATCTATCACAGCCTCTCGTACCTCATTGCATTAATACTGTATATCCCGTGTCATTCTAATTCATCCCCAATGCAATACGAGCCAGCCAGTGAATGATGCTCAAATCAGCTCTTCAAAATAGACTACAAATGAAGTAGTAACAAACTAAGATGTAATCAGCACTGAAAACTTAACTGAATCAAGTTGAAGCAGCCTGTTCTCATTGAATGAGTCATTATTGGAACCAAGGGTTCTGAAGGGCATTGATGTTCATGGGCACAGGATGCTAATTGTGTAATAATAATGAAAATAAACCTTGTGTGGGTGGCATGATAAAGCATGTACATTACAATAAAAATAAAGGCAAGATAGTCATTAATATAGGGCTCCATAACTGCTGGTTAATGATCCAATATTCATAACTCCTTGAATAACTCATTCATACAAACTCAATGAGGTCAATTCGCAATCATTTTGGAAATCTACTTCATTCTACTTTTTTTTCTTTTTCTTTATATTGGTTTAATACCTCTATCAACCACTTTGGGATGCTTTCAAGAAGCTACAAGAAGTTCATATGAACACACTCAAGTGATTCAGTCAACACTAATTTGTTCACCTGATCCACTGAATCTCAAGTGTTTTGTAAATTGGCCATAGCCCCTGAATTCAATAAAAAATGCATGAGTCATTTTTTATGAGTGAAAAATGATGAACAAGTTCAGCATTTCAGGTCAGAGGAGTCTGAAATGATTCTGACCTTTGTCTTTCTTTAGACAAGAGCACAGTTGTCTATGTTATTGCTGGTGGCATGGAACAATTACTGTAAGTGCTTGTTTGATATTCAGCTGAGGAGGCACATCTTCCATTTTCCTGGTTTCCCATTTCTGTGCTTGCTTTTGCGTTATATTGTGTTGTCAGCACTTCTACATCATAATGCACCGCCTCAAAAAAGAGGTGAAATGTACAATATGCCATTTATGCCAATAGAACCCCCGGAGTTTACGGATAGACATAAGTCATTCAACAAACTGAATGATGGAAAGGGTTTGGGACACAGATCTAATGGGTATTATCTAAGAATTATAAAAGATGGCCGAGCCAGTTTTACTTTTGCTCTTTTGCTGGTAGGCCAGATTCATTGCAGTTAATCGTTTGTCTTCCCAGAAACTTTTAAAAACAATTAATATTTGCAGACATATGCAATATCATACAAAATTGAATGTACAGATATTTACTGTATATGAACACATTTTTTTTTAAAATTTGGGAAAACAACACAATCCTTGTATTTCTCTTTTTAAAGGAAACATATCATGCACACAGTTTAAAACTTTTAAAAACTCCCAATATCATGAATGTAAATGTATTAACACATTTTTTTTTTAAATTGGGAAAACAACACAATCCTTGTATTTCTCTTTTAAAGCATATCAACAAAGACAACGTGAAGTGATGTATGCCCACATAAATAAATAAATAAAAATACCACTATGAATGGCTTCTAGCCAACATGCTAGTGTAATACTGTAATACTGTACACCTGAATGTGGCCAGTGACAACATGGCCTAATTCTTCTGAGAAGCTTGGAAAGGGCTAATGTGGTCTAGAGTCCATTTGTACCCAGTTTTATAGAAACTGAGATGAAATCTAAAGCCCTTTTGAGATCAGTTCCAAACTTTAGTTCTCACTAACATCTTAACAACCCCAGATGTAAAAAAGCCAGGTTTATTTATAGCAATTGACTGAAATGTGCACTGTAAACAAGCATGTGTTGGACAGTGTTTCCATTTCTGTTTCCGAAAGATATGCACCACTCCCACTATCCTCTCCATGATCTGCTCCCACCAAAAAGAGTGGACAGGGCAGGCAGGCGTGCTGTGTAAGCACAACAAACCCACAAACATACCTTGGAGAACCGGACGCTTGCGGAACTCAACCGTCACCGCTGCAAATGCGAATTTTATCTTATGCAGTCATGATCAATTTTAAACTGTTTTAGGGTATTATACGTATTGTATATTTTGCATATGTTTTTACCTGCATGCAAATTCTGCATCTCATTCAGTCTACATGATTGTCAAACAAAGTCAAAGTCAAAGTCAAACAATAAAATGGACTATGACCATTTCTCCATAATCCCAGAATCTGTTCTTTCACTAACCTAAGTTTATAAAAAGAAAACTTTCCCTCACGTTCATTCCTACTCTTGCAGGCAGATCTCCACCTGGCCCTTGGGACTGCAGTCTTGTCTCCACCCTTCTATGTCTCTCTCATATTTTTGCCTTTGTCTTCAGTGCCAAACTCCTCCAGATGCTATTCCTGGGGTAAACAAACCCGCATCCATCATGGTCAATGGCAGCCATCCACGAAGAGACACGTGTCGTTTCTTTCATGGCCACACGTGGATCCACCTATGGACTCAGAACAAAAACACCATTGTAAATTGTCCCTGTACATACACCAAAAGCCATTTGCATCATGAATATACACCTTTAAAAGCCTTGTGTGTTTGAAACACTTTTCCTCATTGAAGAAGTTATTAAAAAAAGGGAGCATATCTGGCAAAGAATCTGGCATATTTAAATGAAATGCGCAACCAAAGCAGTTTTCATACATTAATCTATTGTATTATCCTTGACTCAAGGCAAATTGAGCCAATTATTAAATGTACTGCACTCAGAGTATTAATTCAGGAAGTGTAATTGTGTCATGTGTTATGCTATTACAGGCTGTTGGTGAAGGAACATGGAACAGCTGCATGAATTAGAATTGAAATGCTTATTTATCACTCCACAGGCAGAGAACAAAGCCTTCCTGCATTTGAAAAATGCCTTCCTCTTCATTAGCACAGAAGGAGAATGCAGGAAGTGTCCTGATCTGGCTGAGAGGGGTCTGCTGAAATGCTTGGCTTCCAAAAGAGCACTAAGATGACAAGTAACAAAGAACAGTTGACGAACTGTGAAAAATGTGTTTTAGGGCGGCGGATAGCTTAGCGGTCTAATGCACCGTATCTTGGCTGGTCCTGTACGAGTGTGAGCTGCCTATCAGGTATATGGTTTGAAACCCGTCTCTGCCAGTCCGGCCCTGGCTGTTAGCCCCGATCGGAGGCAGCATTTGGCTGTCCACCCCAGGGGAAGGGGGAGGGTGAGCCGGTACGAGTTTGTTGAGGAACAGGAAGGGCGTTCCATCTCTGAGGAGGCAACCAAATTGGAGAAAAACTGAGAAATAATTCAAAACTATAAATGAAAAAAATAAATGTGTGTTTTAAATGAATTCAAATGAAGATAGCTTCAAACGATGAAGCTATGACCGATAAGGAACAGAAGCACTTGCCCACTGTTAGACTTTTAATTGCAAAAGGGAACAAATTGTACTGGGAGAGAAGCTGTCATTAACTGAAAAAATGCACACCTTTATGCCTTCTGTCTTTTCATCAAACGATTTATACCATTGAAACATCTCAGAGCAGTTGACCTCATTAAAGAGGCCAGCTTTTGGTATCAATGCTTCATGAAGGTGACAAATGCAATAACAGCCACATTCACACACCCGCCATGCTGCAGACCCCAGTGTCGAATGCTGCATTGACTGTGAGGTGGGTCACTTATCCAAAGGTTAATTGCAGGGTGTGAAGTAACTAAGACCTGTTGCTGTGTTGGAATGACCAAATCGAATGCAAATCAAATGACTGTCAGCCCTCTTGTCACTGCTTTATTAGATTAGAGAGGGTGACAGGATCCCACTCAATCTGCCATCTAATCCACTACCAGACAACCCCATCCCACCCAGCAGTTTAAAGGCAGGGCTTTGGAGTGTATCCTCAGATTCTATTCCCCAAATTATAGTCATAGCTCAATGCCCCTTGTGTGGGTGGCTACTGTTAGATTTCAGATATAATTCTCATCCTGACAAAGGGCTTTGTTTAAATCCCCTTTGCATTATAATGTATTGCACTGAAATGCATTCTCCCAAGCAACTCCAAATTGCGTGCTGGTACACCATTGGCACATGCAGGTGTTTTTATACAGTGTTTTATGACGCATGCCTTCTTGTGAAATACTTGCTCAATGAATCAGATAGTCCTAGACATGGAGACGTTATTTAGTCATAGCTATAAATTCCTTCCTTTTTAGAAATATTGATTAATAGTTAAATTCTACAAAAAATAATAAAATTCAATATGTAAGCGTATGGTAAAGTATGATATTCTTTCCATACATATAAACATACATTTTTGCCACTTTCTTATATGCAATTTAAGGGAATATACATATGTCCTCATGTGGTGACCAAATAATGTCGTGACAATGGGCTGCTGGGCCCAATAAAAGGGTATCCAAGACAATCATATATTTTACTACTAATTATACAGAATTATATGAATTTCAATATATAATATCAAAATGACAATAATGAATAATATAAATGTATGCAGCTTGGGTCAGCTATACAATATGACAAAACATTAATAGCAATTTTAATTAATCAGTCTCATATAATTAATTCTTAAATTACAATTATGAATTTTAATGTAAAATATTAAAATGACAATAATCAGTAACTTAACGACAGGCGTAAGTTATTTAAGGTGGTAGGCTAAAATATTTATCCAAACAATAAGAATCAGAATCAGACTTATTTATTTGCCAAGTACAATGTGCAAGGAATACAATGTGTCAACATACAATCCAATACAATAACACGAGCTTAAAAAAATAAAATAATAAAATAAATCAGACTGATGACCAGGTTTATGAAAGTAGAATTTATTAAACAATAAGCAAACAATCAAAATCTTATGGTAGAGAAATAAAAGGAAAACCAACGTGTGATGGAAACAGGATGGGAACAATGGGCGTGTTCCTGTGTGTATGTGTGTGTGTGTGTGTGCATGCACACAGATATGCACACAAGTCTCTCTATATATGGTGCAGTTAATTAGCTAGTGCAGGGGTGGGCAATCTTACCCTGTGTGGGCCGGTGTGGGTGCAGGCTTTTGTTCCAGCCGAGCAGTAGCTCACCTGATTTGACTAATCAGCTAATCAAAGTCTTCAATCAGGGCTTTGATTAGTGGAATCAGGTGTGTCACTGTTCAGTTGGAACAAAAGCCTGCACCCACACCGGCCCACACAGGGTAAGATTGCCCACCCCTGAGCTAGTGGCTAGCTAATTAGTCAAGTGACTCTATTCACCAGAGTGAATGAGATCAAATTGTCACATCTCGTGTTCATGTTCCCCGTAATTAGGTGTTTGTAGTTTATTCCATGTTTTCCTAGTTGTCCGGTCCATGTTTTTACTTTCGCTTACCTGTTTCCAGTCTCGTCATTGTATTATTGTTTTCACCTGTTTCTCGTTATGGCTGATGTAGTTAAGCTGTTTGTTTCCCATGTTCATTGCCAGATTGTCTTGTGCTTTTCTTATGCCTACACAACTTTCCAGCAGCTGCCGTGCGTCCGTGCGTCCGTGCGTCCGTGCGTCCGTGCGTCCGTGCGTCCGTGCGTCCGTGCGTCCGTGCGTCCGTGCGTCCGTGCGTCCGTGCGTCCGTGCGTCCGTGCGTCCGTGCGTCCGTGCGTCCGTGCGTCCGTGCGTGCGTGCGTGCGTGCGTCCGTGTTTATTCCTGTCTCAGTCTTGTTCCCGATCCACCTGTTCGTGCTCCTCGTGGTTCCTGCCCTGCTCCTCTCTGTGTTCCCCGGACTGATTTCCTGTTATCGACCTCCGCCTGCCCATTGACCAAGTCTTGCCTGCCTCTGACACACCTGAAGCCTGGAACGAACTTTGCCTGTCCCCGACCACTCTTTGGATGCCTGTATTGCCCTGATTGCTCCTGTTTGACCATTGCCTGTTTTTTACGCAATAAAGGACATTATTGCATTTCTGGGTCCGCCCCTGGTTTTCCTACTCTGTTCCTGACACATATCTAATGTGATAATCTAATCTAGTTCATCTTTGAAGTTACATGTTGGTATGACTAAACATTTCGAGCATATTGTTGGCCATTCTATTGAACCCGATTATTCTGTGATAAATGAAACCAGTAAAAGTAGCCAGAATTACCTGGGCTGCTTATGTTATGATCATTGAGAAAATTGTTATGTGACATGCAAACACATATGCAATGATGGCCACTATATATCTCTCCCTTACCTGGTGTTTACCTAATTAGTTAGCAGTCCCTATACCAGCCATTTGATTTACTAGTGTGCTGGCTAGCTGATGAATCCAAGCACGAACTCAACACATTCAATTAGTAGTGTGATGTGGTCTTGCATGTAACTTCGCATTGACGTTACTTGCATGAGATACAGGAAGGATTTCCCGTACTCCGACAGACAGACACAGTCAGGTTGACCCAACTTCCACAATGGTTCTTAATGTGTATGTAATGGCCAGACATTGGTTACTCCACAGTAATCCCCCCATTTAATTCTGGAATACCACCATGATCGGTTAAAAAAGCTGTGGTAGTATTTCACGCTGCCACTGGCAGAGTCACTTACTTACTGCACAGTCTTTGATGTCAGGTGGTCACTCGTTCTCCTGCATGATTGGTTGAATGTAATTTCCAACTTGAAATCTGAAATTTATTTTGAATCAGAATTTTTTTAACTGCATTTAAATTGATTATTTAAAAGTTGCATGTAATAATCATTCAATTCAATTATAAACAAATAGTTTCAACTTCATATTGCAAACTACAGATTCAATTTTTGCATTATTCAAATCAAGCCTTACAAATTCAATATCATGCAATTAAAATTCAATTTGTGTTGCCACTAATATCACTCCATACTGGATGTTTGAGTCAGTCTTACTGGTTGGGCAGGGAGGTCCTTGTGGCTGGTTGAGCCAGGTTGAATCCCTGGAGTAGAAGTGGTTTGATGTCCGACGTGACGAATCCATAGCACTTTCTTTCCACTGCTCGTGGGAGGGATTTATCTGTCCTTTCAGTGAGTCATTGCCGCAGCTTGTTGACAGATTTGGACTCAATGGATGGTAGCTTGCATTTCTCAGAGACCGCTGGGTGCAGCTCCAGAGCTTCTGAGGGGGAAATGACCCCTTAGAGAGTGAGGCATCTCTACCTCTTGTCTCCCCCCTTGTTAGTTCAGCTCCAATTCTTGCATGGAAGAGAGAGAAGAGAGGGTGGACAATAGATGCTTGTTTTATGTAGTTACATTGGGGGAGGTGAAACGTTACTGTACTAGTTGTCTTATTGGCCAACAGTCTTTTGAACTTTCTGCTCAAAATTGTGTGCAAGTTATGTCTATCCGTCCTTGTTGATCCTTCCTGGATGCATAGACCCTACACTGTTTAAAACATGAATATATATTTTGACATATAACATTACTAATATTGTTACTAAGTCCTTTAAATTATATATATTGACACAAACAACTTTTTCATAAGAGAGCTGTTATCCTTATTTATTATATTATATATATTATATTATTATATTATTATATTATATATTATATTATATTATTTTTATTATATTATATTTACTATTTTACAATTTTTTTACAATGTATTACTGTTATTCTTATTGTGTACTGTTGTGTTGTGTTGTGAAGAGAGATCCATATGGGAACAACAAATCTCACTGCCATGTACGCATGTGTACGTGATCAATAAAAACTTGAACTTGAACTTGAATCCATTGACCAAATAAGTACAGGATGTAGTTGGCCCCCTACTCACAAACTGGCACAAAGTCTCTCTGCTCAGACACATAGCTCTCTCTGGGCTCAATCATTTCTTTAACTATTTAACTTCCTTCCCAGTGGAACCACAGATTGTGAAATGCTCAAACAGTTGAGAATGCTACAGGGGATACATCTTAGTGCTCTTTCAGAAGCCAGGCAGTTCAGGATGTGCAAATGTTTAAACTGGTTCAGTGTGTAAATGAACACTTCCCGAACGGAGCGGTTGCCAAGGAGCGTCAGTGCTTCTCCATGCGGGACTTCTCATTTACTGAAGATTAGCTGAGCTCTGTGTAATCCTGTTTGACATTACACCCTCTCCAAGGGGAATGTCTGTACTTTGACTCTGTGAAGACTCCCATTTTAATGTTCCAGAGTGAGACACCCTGTGTACACTGCTAATGTTGGCAAAGCTGCCATATGGAACACGCTATATGTATTAAATGCTAAATAATCATGGTTGGTCATTGCTATCATAAACACCACTTGTGAAAACGTGTGAAAATAATTATGTTCCTTAAGAGCCATGTTGTTCAACAATTATTGAGGACAAACAAGTCTTTGACTCTCCTATTTTTTACTGATTTGTACATTACCATGTTTAAACTGATCTATTTATTATTTAGGCAAACATTATTCATATGACCACAGCCATTGCAGTATAGTATACACTACACACTGTATTTGTTTATTGTAGCAACAATTTATAATGATACAGTTACAGATAAAAACCAAAAATATAACTGCAAGCAGCAATGATCAGGGGCCAAGCATAAAATATTAACCAGTGGTGGGCCGTCAGGGCCTGCAAGGCCTTCTCTGCTGGCCTAAAAAATATCTGAATCACAGACTGATGTTAATTATATTTTGTCCATGAATACTTATTAAATAATTCCAAATGGTCTGTCCGCTTCCTTTCATAGCTTTTCCCCTGGTTGAGCTGCTTCCAGACGTGTATTTTCATATTAAAGCATTTAACCAATCACATTTCATCACATCATCATTTGTTGCCAGGGTCAAAGAAATCTGCCTGGAGGCCTTCACAATCAATTCTGAAGGCCCTGTAGCATAAAATAAGTGTTGATCAAACAGTTGCTTCAACCAATCAAATTTTGAGTTGGAGACACCAAGGCCTTCTAGAAGGCCTAGGTACGTCAGCGTATTCACACCCTTTGATTGGACAGTCAGAGAGTGTCTGACTATGATGTAATGTGATTGGTTAAATGCTTTAATATGAAAATACACGTCTGGAAGCTGCGCAGCCAGGGGAAAAGCTATGAAAGAAAGCGGACAGACCATTTGGAATGATTTAATAAGTATTCATGGACAAAATATAATTAACATCAGTCTGTGATTCAGACATTTGAGCGGACATTTTCAGCCCTAAAGCGAATTAAAATTTATGCCAGAAATACATCAGGGCAGGCTCGACTTTCAGCATTAGCTTCGATGGCGATAGAAAATGACTTCTTGATGGAACTGAAACACACGGATAATCTGTACGACAGAGTAATTGAACTCTTTTTGAGGAAAGAAAGGAGGATGGATTTTGTGTACAAATAATACGGATTTTTGGTGAGTAAAATGTTGCTATTTTCCTAAATAATATTGCAATTTTATGAGGTTATTATTTATGTTTTTGTATGTGTGTCGCAGCTGTAGCACCCCAGGTTTGTTTCTTCAGTAAAGGCATTTATTCTGGCTACACGAGTTAGATGCAACGGCTCTTTATAGGCTACTGCATTTCTGTAACGATTCAACCGGCAAATAGAAATGTACCCAAATCTGTCACGACTCAGTCAACTAGCAGGCATTTCCCCCAAGCGCCAATCAGGAGGAGTGAAAGACAAGCCAAGAATGCACCTAGCTAATCAAAGTCATTACAGACAGCTGTGATCATTTACCGGGAGGACATTTAACCAGCTGAATTTCTCTGTTCCTTGCTTGGACATTATCTTGCTTGCTTTGCCGAAACCACTATTGTCTAGTGTGCTTGCCTCTCCTGAGATCGTTATTCGTGTTCTTGTTTGTTTTCTTAGATTTCCAGTGTTTTGTTTATTCCGTGTTTCTAGAATACGTTTTGGAGTTTCTAATTAGCTAGTTTGGTTTGTTCCTGTTCATTGATTCTTTTGTTTTGTTTTGTTAGTTCTATTTGTTTTCACGACACGGTTTTACTTTCGTTTCCTGCCAGCGTTAAGATAAATAAATATTCTTAACGCATCTACGCATTCTGGGTCTCTCTCTCTCCCGCACTTGGTTTCACACCTACTACATCCCTGACAATTTCTGCATAATAAGAATAAGATGGTTTTTATAGCCATAAAATAGTTATTGAGGGGTGGATCGATTCAGACGGAGCCATAGGCGTAGCGTGGGGGGTGCTACCCCCCGGTCCGCGAAATAAATAAACTGGTCTCCGCTTTCTCTCGCGTGTACCCCCCCGTCCGCGGAAAATGAAACCGGTGAAAGTTTGGGCACCGTTACGTTACTGCGCTACACCACTGGGCGGAGCACTACTGAAGGCCTAGGTGTGAAATGCACGGCCCGCCACTGATATTAACCAACGTTGTGATTTGTGTCATGAGTGTGAATAAAGTGTTATGATATTAATGTTGTTATGAAAGTGTTATAAAGATATTCACTTAATGAAAAGCAGGGAAAATTAAGAAAACAATTAGTATTTTAGTAGTATCTTTAGTATCTTTACCATATGATTATTAACACATCCCATAGGCCTGTATACATGTGTCAGGTTCAATCAAATACAAACATAGCTTGATCATAATTCCATTTAAAAGCATTATTTCGAAATTAAGCTATTATTTCCCTGTTTCATAGATCTTTCATTGAATCCATTTGAACTTTTCCCATTATATGTTGGTTTGATCATTTCAATGTCAACTGCCTATAAAAACTGAACAAGATTGCCAACCATTGCTCAGAAATTAGAGTCCAACAGTCAGGGTTGCAATTACATGGGGTACAGAGTATGCCATGCATAGGGGTGCCAGACCATGAGGGGCGCCAAAGAGCGCTGCAGAAATATATTTTTATTTTGATGATGACAGAGAACGGGCCTGTTAAATGCCTAGATGGCCCATTTCCCAGGGCAGAGAAAAGCAACAGGCGCTTTTCTAAAGTCTACTGTTTTCGTTTAATACCGAATGGTGAAAGAGTTGAATGAGACTGGTAATGTTCTCTAATAAAACAAAGTTGCTTGCTGCTTTGCGTGCAAACCTTTTAGTGGAGCCAAACAACACGGTAGACGCTTAGTTGTAGGATATAGCAACTGGCAATGTCTGTCAAATATACTAAAACTCCATGAGACAGGGACTGATCATATAGATGCTTACCTTGCCTGGAAGGAATTAGAACCACAGTTACGGCTGGGAAAATGCATCAACATTCATAGACAGTCATCTTCAAAACGTTGCCTATATTGAAAAATAAAGCTTTAAAATTGATAATCACTGTGTAATTGTTTTCCAGTGTGTGTGATTGTCTGCGCACTCATTGTTGCGCCAAGTCGTATTTTGCATATGCCCTGAGAAATGAGTTGTTGCCCTGCCAACAATGCAACCATGCCTCATTATATGAAAATAAAATTCCTCGTTTAGAGTGACCTTAAATGGCTGTGAACTCCCAATGTTTTTAAAATTCTAGCTGTTCCCTTCAGGGAGAAAGTATAGAAATTAGAGTGTCATTGAAATGAGAGTATCAAGCCTAAATCTGCCTTTTCAGCCAAGGCAATATCTGTACTCAATATACAAATGGACTAACCTTCTCTCAACCTTTTATATCTTTATTTGTTACACACAAGGCTGGTCTATTTTTGGTGTATTGTATGTTGCAGCATTGTACATGTTGTGTGAAGGTCTATGGGTAATTGTGAGCAGAACCACGTGATCTACAGGTACGTACAATGGCTCATCATTCTCTACAAACCTGCAAAACTATAAAATAGTTTATAAGAAATAGTGGACATTGCTAGGGCTCTGCTGAGTGAGTACTTTTATATGGCTACTTCTCGGTTTGCAAGTATTAAGTGAGTCTATTAGAATATTTGTTCATACAGAAAATAAAATGGGTTGATACTGTAAACCCTACATGTTTGTGTGCATCTGTGTTGACCCAGAAGCCACCAGGGGCAGCAGTTGGATAAAATAGTCTTAAATCAGGCATGAAGGCAAAAACAATATGAAACACAAACTCTTTTACCATTAAAACAATTAAGTTACATAATCAGTGGATGCACTTGTTTTTGTTTTACAGATGCTGGATCTGAGATTGCAACAAGATGAAAGTAGTCATTCATTTGCAATCAATTTTACAGAGTGAAATCTTTATTGTCATTTGTTTGACATTGTCTGGCAATCTTGTGCTTTGTTTAGTGCAATGCATAAATTTAATTTTCTTGTCGAACTTGCTGCTATCTTGGACTATATATCTTGTAAAATAGATTATTTTACCTCAATGGGACAACCTGATTAATTAAAAGGTTCAATAGATACAAATCTTAAACTAATACAAATCTTGGACTATATCTCTTGAAAATTTGATTATTTTACCTCAATTGGACAACGTGGTTAAATAAAATGTTGAATAGATTTGAAAAAAATAAAAGTTGGTTAACCACTATATTTAAAATACAAATAGAGATGTCTGAGTGTATCTTTTGGAGTGATTGATCTACCCCACATCAACCCTCCACTGTTGGTTCTTTTCCCCAGGTATCCACCAACCCACTACCAAAGTCACTGGCCAATCGACCACCATCCCATAAAGTATAAAAGAATAAGACTCTGGAGCCTTTAATGCCAAGCTCATCTCCCACCAGCCCAAATCCCTCTGGTTGGCTATGCCACGACTGCTTAACCTGAATGATAAGAGAGGGTGGAGGTGTGGGGTAACATAGAAGACCAGCAGCTCACTGTGCCCTGACTGGAATTTTCTCTTACCCACATAAAACTCAAATGACCACAACCTTACTGTATGGAACCGGGTCCCCAGAAGAACCAAGCACTCCTGAATGGACCTATGGTCACCTGAGCCCCATCTACTTTGGCTTCCTCCATCTCTTTTTGTGTTCTCTTTGCCACAGGAACAGACCATGTCTCCCCCCAACCTGATTCCCATCCATACAGCACGCAGGTGCCCGGCTTCATCACACATGCACAAGAACTTCTGTGCAAATACCAAGAACTAAAAGGAAAAAAACGAAGGAAATGTAACCTTCCTGTTATGTTCAAAACAGTCATATAGACATATTCTAAATTATCATAATGTTACTTTCCAAGAATTACAAAAATAATAAAAGATAAATAAAGGTTTTAGTCTACATACAACACTTATATATTACAGCACTCATTTTCATTACCAATCATGCAATGGACTACAAATTTTTCATTATACTGCACATGTAAGAATGTATGTGTATGTGTAGGGACACAGTTGATATTTTGTGAGCTTAATAACATTGTGTTGTGTGTCAATTTGATGCAATCAGCTAAAAACAGTCATATGTATATCCTGCCCCCCACCCCCAAATGGTTTAGTTTCAGTGACCAGGGCCCGTATTCACAAAAAATTGTATCTTACCACTAGGAGTATTTCTAAATCGCACTAAAACCTTTTAGTTAGGAGTCCCACCTTAAAACCTATTCACAAAGCTGCAAAGACAAACTCATACTAAGGAATTCCTAGAATTTTCAAGCTAAGAGTGAGGGCGGGGTTGACGTCGTTGCTAAGGATGACGTTGTTTCTCATGAACGAGCTTACTCAGAATGCCCACAGCGATTGGCTGATATAGGGGATGGGTCTCTGCCCGCGTACGGATCAACCCCCACGGTTCGGCACGCATATGATCCGCGGATTAATAGCTAAATTGAACCATCATAGAGAAATACAAATACAGCCGCTGTTACGTTTTAAAGTAACAATTCCCTAAATCTCGATGCAGAGTTACATTGAAGAGATAGACAACCATATATGTTTTGGTTTGCTTTGTTTTTCATACTAAATGCCTTTCTGGGAGGCATGTTTTTAGAAACGCGACCGAATTAAATAGAATTTAAACATTAGCGATCTTTTAATTTTTTATTTAATTAATTCAGGCATAAGACCACCCTAGTTAAATCGCCTAAGGCGTACTGAATCTAAAAATGTATTTTGTGAAATTTTCGAATAAAGATTTAGTGAAATAACTTAAATTGAAAAACTGAAATTATCATTCATTCAATTCCTTGAGAATAGTTCCTGGCAATTTTTGGTGGAAACGCGCCTTTGGTCCCCGTTATTATTATTTTTTGCTGATCCGAAAAATGATCCGATGCACCCTATTATATTCTAATAAAGATTCTAAAATACAAATGTAGGCTGATTTAACATGAAACCAAGAATACTGACTGATTTAACATGAAACCAAGAATACTGACTAGTCAATTGGTTACATGTCTGCATCTGTCAGTAAACAATCAGCGGGTATCTATATATAATATATATAATATTATATATATTTATATCCACAAAGACACAAGGCCAAGGGACACGGGTTTGCCAAAGAAATGAACTTAGTAAAACAGAACAGGCTAGCTACAAACCAAAACTTTTATGAGCTCTGTATCATTCAATATCTCCAGTGTTGACCTATCCCAAGCCTAAGTTTAACCATACACTTTCACTTCCAAACTTTCAAAGGTCTACACACTCTCTCTGTCTCTCACGTTCAGCAAACAAACAGCAAAAGCAGATTTCATCAGGTGATTGGTGGAGGCGCTGTTGACAGTAGGTCTTTAGCAGAAGACAAAAGCTTAAGAAGTCCTCTTGGCTGCTTCTAACTTCTCCTGGACTTAGGAGCTGTTTTTAGCTCTCAAAACCTTTGTGAAATACTCTTATCCCCAAAATTTAGGAGTCCTACATTTATGAGTGACACGCCCATTATTTTTCGGAGTTGCTCCTAAATTGCGGAGTTACGACCAACTTTTACCCTTAAAATGCCTTGTGAATACGGGCCCAGGTGTCCACACTTTCAAAAATTAGGCCCCCGCTGATTTCACCTGCCAGTCTATAATTGAATAGATTAAAAAAGGTAGCCTCTTTCTACAAGAATCATGTGTCATACAGCACATTCAAAGAATGAGAGCATTACATTTAAATTTTTTACATTTTAAGCATTTAGCAGACGCTCTTATCCAGAGCGACTTACAAGATGTGCATTAATACAAGGTAAGAACAATCATAGTTAGCGCACAAGATCAGTGCAGTAATACAGCAATAGACATCGTTGCAGGCATCTGCGTATCATACCTGTAACACTGGGAAAGAAAAGGTTAGTGGGTGTTTTTTTAAAAAATTTTAAATAATGTAGAACAAGTAAACAGTGGTGACGACAGATTGACTAGTGTTCAGTGGTAGTGGAGTCTGAAGAGGTGGGTTTTGAAGTTGATCTGAGGTGGGTTTCCCCAAAATGTCTAAGATTAACGTGTGTCTTTACAATGAACGTAGGAAAAGTATGTGCTACTTTCAATCTTTATTTTTGGATAGCGCCATTTACAAACAGGTTGTCACACAGCACTTCACAATTGACATTTTCCAGAGGGAATCAAAAAACCAGAAAACCATTGGAGCCAATGTGGGAGACTGGAAAATTATTCCCTGACCCCTTAAAAGGCGGTCGAGATGAACTCCTGGAAAATGGTGGGATACAAGGAAAAACAAAACAAATAGTCCTTGGGGCTCATGAGGCTTAACAGACCACCAGAAGGGCATTCTAAGTGTAGGGGTGGGGTGGACCTCATCCCTCCAGATACCAGGGCAGGGGGGGATGGAACCAGCAGCTAGGGTCCGGGCCAGCGGCATCCGGCTAACACATTGCAGGGGTGGGGGGTTGACTCTGGGGCAGGTGAGCTCCGGGCAGGTGCCACGAAGCCGGGGAGAAAAGAGGAAAGGTGCAATTATGACTATGATAAATATCACACCGGATCAGGGGAAAGAGTAGAGTGATAACACTTTTGCACCAGCAGAACTAATCTAGGGCAGCATAACTAATTAGGTGAGTGGCACAGGGAGCACGCAGCTATGAGGGCACTCAGAGACCATCCCACCACATCATCAGCAGTCCTGATAGGGGCGGATCATTACTTATGATTGGTGACAGTAAGGATAGCTCATTGCACCCTCCACATCTGCACCTAATGACTATAAGAGAGACTAAAGTGATGTGTTTTTAACCTAGACTTGAAAATTGAGACCGTGTCTGACTCCTTCACAGAGACGGGTAGACTGTTCCACAGTAAAGGAGCTCTATAGGAGAAAGCTCTGCCACCTGCTGTATTTTTTTATATTCTAGGGACTACCAAGTTGCCTGCATCTTTTGAACGAAGCGAACGTGGGGGATTGTATGGATGAAGTAGATCAGTCAAATAAGAGGGTGCAAGTCTATGCAACACCTTATAAGTTAAGAGGAGTACCTTATAGTCTACACGATAGTTTATAGGAAGCCAGTGAAGTGACGCTAACACAGGACTAATGTGCTCATACTTCTACATGGGTTTCCCAAAAGGGGTCTGTGGAGGGTGTCGGTCTCGGCAACATAGGAGTGGCATGGTTGCCTTTGATTTTACATGTTGGGGAGGCCTTTGGAGCAGGGAGACTTTCCGGGGGCAGGTTTGGCACTCTCACAGGGTGTGAGAGAACTGTCGCCTGGAAGGTTGCTCCAAAGGCCATAATTGATTTAATTATTATTTAATTGCCAATTGATTGGAATCAATTGACTGATTGCGTTTGTGTGTGAGAATGTGAATTGTTTGGTGCTGAGTGATTTTTTTTTTGTTAATTGTTTTTGCCCGAAAGCTTCGCGGCAAGTAGGGTGAAGATTTTGTGTTTGTGTTTGTTTGTTTTATGTTAACCTGCTCTCCTACTGTCTCTCTCCCATGTCTGGGGGGAGAGACAGAATTTTTTTAAAATCTGGTCCGTAGACCGGCAAACTCCACTCCGTCTCCAGACTGCTCTGTTCCCATCCAGCGATTGTCACGTGGCGTGTGACAGGGTCGTTAGCTGGAATTTTACATGCGAGTTTAACATGCTTCTTAGTTAACTCTGCCCCAGCAACATTCTGGCAAATGATGATGATGTAAACTAATTATAAATTACAAATAATTTAAACAGTACATTTTTAAGAATACAATTACAGGGATGGTAGAAATAGGCACTGAATTGGACAACGAATCTAGAGTTCCCCCTAGAACTCTAGAGTAAAAGGAAATGGCAAAACCTACAGGAAAGAGAAAAAAGTTTTACCTCTTTTAGATGAAGTAGCACAACATAAACAAATATTATTTTCAAAGGCCCGGGGCAGTCTCTCCAACACTGAGGGGAAAAAAATGGGACAACATCGCAAACAAACGAACTGCTTGCAGTGAGCAGTTTAGGACTGACTTGGATGTATGTCAGAAAAAAAATGGCAAGACCTTTCCAGCCAAGCCAAACGAAGGGGGGCTGAATTACACCATGAAAGGGTACACAATTACCTGATGCAGGAAGCACAAAAAAACCTTTTTTAATAATCTTAGAATTCATTTTCCCCTCATATCTGTATAAGACGTGACATTGTATAGTAAAAATTTTTTATAATACATACAGTATGGCATGTGACTAGCTAAAACCAATGAACAATTTTATACGGACACCAATGGATGCCTGGATTTTGTTTTTAGAAACATCACTGTAGAATTTGATTGCTTTTAGATATTTGCATTCAGTTTTTGTGTGTAGTGTTGTGTTGAAGTGTAGGACCCAAAAAGCGCATACAACCAGTGGTTTTAAGTCTGCTCACATAGCAGCATTAATGCACACTGCTTGGCTGTGCGGAGGGCGTAGCCGACATAGACGGCATCTTTGTTTTAAATGGAGGATTCTCCGAACTGCTGCCATGATTATGATAACCTGGTTAGACCTACCTGCTGCTCTTATTTTAAGGTGTTGAGTTGATAAACTTATATGACAATTTAATTGAAACTCAACTTAATATAGAGCCTGGGAAAAGTTTTCAACTTTATAGGCTATTCTTTTGACCTATTAAAATACAATTGCCATTTAGCAGATGCTTTCATCCAAAGTGACTTTGTAGCAAGGTGGCAGGGGTGGCCATGGTGAGTGGATGAAAGACAACCCAAAATAGAGTTCTAATAGGCCAATGGCCAGTTTCCTTTTACTTTATAAAATAAAACAAATCACAAAAATAACAAAGCTAAATCAAAAGCTATTGCTTAGAGGATAAACAGCAACAAAAAGCTAGCACCTCTTCCTCCATGCCCAAAAACTTCCCAGTCAGGCATGGCAGGCTGTGCTTTTAAAATGGCCTAACGAAGGCAATGGTTCACAGTTGAGTTGATTGCTCATTAGCCTCAGATGAGCCTGCCTGTAAGTGAGGCCGCTGCTGTTCAAGGTCCTGTAATCCTTTCCAGGCTGTGGGAGGGAACAGGAACACCTGACAGCAGCCAAAAGGCAGGCGCAGCCCTCTCTACTCCTCCCTTCACCTCTCCCAGTGTCACAGACTTACAGTAGTGAATGCATATATTTTTCAGTATACAGTGCCCCTCTATACCCGGTCTCAACAATGTCAATTTTTTTGCCTTACAGCCTGAAATTAGACTTTTTACACCTTCATTTACACATTTTAACCTACAACTTAAAAGTGAAAAATGTCTAAAAATGTCTGAATCTGAATCAAGCCATTCTAGTTTCCTGGAATAGAAGCCTATTGTGTAAAAGCTCAATGGTGCTATTGTAAGGCAATTGGCTACCATGTGCATGTGCATGTTTTCAACTGCTGTAGGTATGACAATAACGTATATAGTTTATTAACCCTCTGAGGTCCGTGCTAAGCTTTGAGATAGTTTGTAATTTTGGCATGGTCTGATATTTATCTCAATTTCATCAACTTAACACACACTTACTCCAAAGTGTTTGATATTTTTATTTGAAGGACAATCACAGCTACATTTGTATGCCATCAATAGTTTGGTCAGTATCATATGCAGCTTGTAAATAGATCTACAAACACACAAGTTAAAAATAGTAAATTTTTCTGCTGTCACAAAAGTTGTGAAAGCACACACTAAACTATAGTGACGAATTGTTTTGCCAATGTGCGTTTGTTCATCAAGGTCTTGGTTATGTAAGGTGTGAAAACAGTTTAGCACATCTGAGATCTAAATAGCTAAAAACCTGTTTTTATCAGAACTGGTCACATTTATTTCAGGCTGTGGGAGGGCTAAATGCTAAATACCTGAATATTCATTATTCATTGTCCACACCTCTAAGAGTTGTCAGATGGGCCATCTCTCTCTCTCAAAGGCCATACAGAGTAAGCAAGTCAGTGAGCCATGCAGAAGAATATATGCTTTTTTCATTTTGGAAGATTTATTGAAAACAGCACACAAACTACTATACAGTATATACAGGGGAATGCCACATATTACAAGTCATACAGCCTAACAATAATGCACATAATATCCTCCTGAGACACAAAAAAAAAAAGGGTCTTCCAATTAAACTTTTTTTGTGATTTTTTTCACTTTAGAATTAAAACAACAACTCACAATTTAGATTTTAAATGGCAAAGCAATATTTGAGTTACCATTTCTCCTTTCACAACAAGCGCATCTTGTGGCAGCAGCCATTTTGGCTCTTATTTTATTATCCACAAACGTAGGCAAAACAATGTCGGAGGCGACACGCAAATAACTCACAAAACAAACCAAAATGATAAACGAAGCTAGCTAAACAGCAAATCCAAAACGTAATCCCAAACACAGATTTAACTAAACAGAAGCACTCTAATAATAAACAAAAACAAGAATCGATTTTACAAGGACGTGAGATCATGAAACCGATCATGCTACATACGATTTTTTTTTCTAATATTTTAGGCTGTTTGAAAAGTATTCTTCCATAGATCTTGTGTGCCTATTGAAATTTGTTACGTTGCAACACGCGGAATATGTAGTCACAAGACGCTGAATTCATATATTGAATATATATATACGAGTATTTGATAACATGGCAAATCAAATATAGTTACTTACTCTTCGCCAGTTGTTGTCCTCGCCGCTTTCCATCAATGCTGTCAAACACTGCAGCGCAGAAAATCTTTCCATCTTGAATAAAATTGTATGTCTGTATAAAATCTTGCTTCAAATTGTCGACAGTTTGTGTTGTTTACGCCGGCGTTTTCACACATGGCCCCACGCCCCTCCCACATACCTCCCCGAAAATCGCACCTAGTTACCATGTCAATAGAAGGGGACGTTACTAACAGGTAAAAAGAGAGTAAAAGGCAAGGTTTACTTTTGGTCTAATTAACCTAATTTAAAAATCCCATTTGATTTGCCAGTGCTCAAATCGGAAAGTCGCGATTCTAAGGTTTCTGTCAATGTTTTTGTCGCGTGTGTATGATAAAATATCGCGAAGTTAGAAATAGTAATATACTTTTATTGCTGCTGGGAGCGGCGCCGCTCCCGTCGACCTCAGGGGGTTAAAGGCATATCGTCAATAGAGAAATATTGATATCGCCCAAGAATAGTATGCTGTTTGTGGATGCACTTTCTGCATTTAAAACATATGGTGCTGGTCTTGGAGTCATTACGAAAGGGACAGGCCTGGCATCTTGCATGTTTTACCAGTTAGAACTACAAGCAGGGTAAGGCTGATTTTATGTCCTGGACATGGTTGACAGTGAATCTGGTAGGCCCTAGAACTTTTTTGATTATGTTAGTGGCTGGCAGACACTACCCGGACTTTCATGTGTGGATGGGGACCATACTATTTTGATTTTTGTTGACATGAACATCACCACTCTTGTGCTGGCAGAGAAGGATGAGGTGTCCCTTCATTTTCAGTTTGTGACTGAGAGACGAGAGGAGTTTCCTCCTCTGAACACACTTTTTCACCAGAGGATTGATTCTTGATTATCAGGATCCTCTTTAACATTGTCCTCTCTTTCTGACACTTCCTCCTCTACTTCACTGTCATGCTAAAAGAGGTGTGTAAGAATTTAATTGACTGAAAGCCTTTTGCGATTTCTTATTGTATTTCTGTATTAGAGAAGCATTACCATTGCACCAAGAGAGAGAATGGAGGGCTATGTGCAGGTCCCTCTTCCACCACCCACATGAGTTCTAAGAGTTCCTGTAATGTAAAATTCCTGCAGGTTTGGGTCCCACGGCACTGGTGGGAAACTTATCTCATATTAAGGCTCTAAGGCAGGTGTGCCCAAGTTCAGTCCTGGAGCAGGATTTTCTTCCAGCACCTCACTAACACACCTGATTTACTGCTCATTAAGCGAATTAATATTGAAATCATGTGTGTTAGTGCTGGGGTGGAACAAAAGCCAGCACACCCAGTAGATCTTGTTGATTAAACTTGGGCACCCCTGCTCTAGGGCATGGGAAAGCTCTATACAAAAATAAACAAGTACAAAGGAGCCATCAGTATCAGTCATCAGGATCAACAAACTAAAACAGACATTTATGAAAAATTATATATTTTTTTTGCTAGAATACAAGGGGTCAATCCATCTACAGAATTTGGGGGGTCAAATTGACAACTTTGTATACAAAGTGTGTACAGGAATGTACAAAAACAGGAACAGTTTCATGCTGAAAAATAATGTTAAAGAGATTTTTAGTAATGTAGCTCTGATTGGGGTCAAATTGAGGGTTAAGCAGGCATGCACACATTGCCTGAGAGCAGTAACCTTGCAGCAGTTTGTTCCCTAACTTTCCCCCCCTGGTATGTCCTTTTAAATTATCCCATGGCTGCTTACTCCACCCCCTTCCCATAATTACCACTGGTGCCCTGCATTTCCCCATTATCCCGCACCTCCCTGCTAACCACGCGAAAGCACACAATGTCTGAGTGAATAACTGACATGTCCATGGGAGTGTATATTTGGTCCTTTTCTCTCTATCGTACTCTCCTGCTCAGTTTACTCTGTAGTATTTCTGATTGGATTGAGGCCAAAGTCAGAACTTTGCAATAAGTGACCTTTAAAGATTTCTAAAGCTCATTATTCCTCATCCAGCCACTGCAGACTCTGTGGGGAATGGAGCAAAGCAACGCTGGTGAATTACACCTTGTCAGCGCTATTGTGAACCCTTGAGGAGGAAGTGAAAGGCTCAGCATGGTCCTTTGGCCTAGACTCTATCTCCCAGAGTGAAGAGAGTGGTCAGTGGTGCAAGTCGTTCATCTTGAAACCACCTCAATGTGTCCATAGCTTCAGATGTCTAACACGCATTATTATAGACCCACACCATTATAGTCATTGTTGTGTCACTTCACCCCGTTTCAGTGCTGCACCTCTAAACCTTGAGGGCAAATGATGCCTGGTGTCCTGTCATCTGGCTAGTATTCTTGTATTACTCATTGCCTGCCTTGTGAAAACCTATAGATATATGATCTACAGCTATGGAACAAAGAAATGGAAACCACATATGGCCAATAAGGCCTGTATGCACCTTAGCATAAAGTCTACCAGTGTCTGGAATTCTGCAGGATGAATATGACACCAGTCTTTCACAAGAAAGCTAATCAACTCACACCTAGTTGAAAATCGTGTCTGAAACGTTGTTCCAGAATACCCCATAAAGGCTTGATTGGGTTTAGATCTGGTGAATGAGAAGGCCATAACATATGTATAATGTCATATCATGCTCCTTAAACTATTGTCATGCTTCTTACACATGCTATGTGGACAGCAGCATTGCCATCTTGAAAGATACTCCTGTACGTTAGCAGGGGTCACATCAACGCACACGCATTCAATATTTATTTGGTGAGGATGGTAGCTAGTAGAACTCAATTTGTGCAGAAGTAAAGACTGACAACTAATATATCAATAATTAGAGCGTTTATTAATGTATCTCTATAGTGATGTCTATCAATCAACTAATTCTAATTATAGCACAATATAACCAAAACACACAACAACAAACTAACTTTAATAACTATGACAAACATACAGGATCTAACTAGGGAAGCATACAATTAAAGTAAGAATGAAAACAGCAAACAGCAGGAAAAAGAAGGAAAACAGCAAAACATTCATTTATCCGGTACAACACAAACATATGC
This sequence comes from Aldrovandia affinis, assembly GCA_029706075.1. Lineage (NCBI taxonomy): Eukaryota > Metazoa > Chordata > Actinopteri > Notacanthiformes > Halosauridae > Aldrovandia > Aldrovandia affinis. Next base: position 1,130,297 of record JAINUG010000053.1, on the reverse strand, counting down.
CACACAAGGAAAAATGAGATGCTGATTTACTTAACAGATTTACTTAACTTAAGAAGTCAGTTAGCTGGCGGAGTTCCATCTGGTATAATCCAGCAGAAGGGATGACTCGCAAATTATCAAAATCCGTTGGGCCAGGTGTGCGCCAGAAAATTGCACTAGGAACATGCGAATGAACCTTAGGCTCTGCTGTAGTCCAGGGGTCTGGTGAGCGATGGGAACAGCAGCGGGAGACCTCACCAGAACCCATGGAGACGGTCAGACCGAAGGACTCCTGGAACTGGAGCCAAGACTCATAGATCTGGCAAGAATTGTTAGGGCAGCTGGGAGTTCATAGTTCAGTTTGTTGTTAGCTAGGTAACCCCCTGTTCAGACACAAAATTTTTATATTTTGGGTTACCTAAGTTGCCGCTATCCCAAGTGGGTCCTGCTCCGTTGACAATGGGTCTCCTCTTTGTCGCTGATTAGGATCCCCAGGTGTGTTACACTCTTCTCTGCAGGAAATAATTGCTTTGACATGGGGTGAAGATGATCATTCAATACCATTAAATAACTATTTACAACCTTGCCTTCAAAGGGTATGGTTGTACCCAAACTATGCCAGGAAAATGCGCCCCACATGATTATGGGACCACTGGAGCTCTTCAATATGGGAACACTGTTTTTCCATTATTTTTTCACTATCTGTAACCTTTGAGGAACACCGGTGAATACTCTTACCCTATACCCTAAGATGTGAGCCAGGTTCTGAAGTTTTACAGATTTAAATTCTGTGGTTCACAGTAGTGACCAGAGGTTCACTGGTTTGATTCGTGGCTCGATTCTGTTATACCATTATGTAGCAGTATTTAGCACAGTCCTTTAGCACATATTGCTGATATATTAGCTGACATATTAATTAGTGGCACGTTCAGGTGATCTACTGTCCTTATTGCAGTGATGCACCCTATGGTCTGGTTTGAATCCCGACCATAATCTGCATAATTATGTAACAGATATAGTGTTCAGCACTTGTAATCCTTAAGCACCGCCCCTTGTATGACGTAAAGTACTTCCTGGTCAGGTAAGCCATTTAGGCTGATTTACGTGTATATAAAGACCATGCAAACGCGTCCTAATGAAGCTGGTTTCCTGTTTCAGGTCTTTTGTTATACTCGTGAGGTATGTTTACATTTGCCAAACAAGACTTTGCTTGCTTCTAAGTATATTTAATACATGAATGTATTTGTAACCTGTTGCAATGGGAATTCCTAGGTCGCGCAGTGATCGCAGTAGTGCATAACGTTGGCAGGACGAGACTCCACACTGACCGAGGTAACAATATTTTGCTGTTTTATTTAGCGGTACATGTAGGAGTGCGCATTGACTCCGAGGTATGTGTTTTAATTATTTATTTCATTAAGTGTATTCGCAGTAAATGTAGGAAATTAGTTCCGAGGTAATGTATTTTAATGCTGGCATTGTCCGATGCTTATCATGTAATAATGGGCTTTGTATCTCTGTTTCTAGGCTCACCTAGCTGCTGTTTTGCCTAGATTAGCGTTTTTGCCTTTCCGTTGTGGTTACAACCAGAGGCGTGTCCAGACTGTTTTGACTGGGGTGGCCCAAGTGGGGCACTGACCGGGGGTCCGCTGCCCTAACTGTGTTTTTTTTTCTTCTTCTTAAATTTTGCGCCCCTCGGAATTTGGTGTCCGGTGCGCTCTGGGGTGGCACCTGGGGTGGCCAATCAGATTCCAGGGTAGCCACCCCCCTAAACACGGTAAACACCCCTTGGTTTGGTGTGTGCTATTTAATGCGAAACCGTCATTGCAGTTTGAGACCGTCTTATTTCTAAACCATTGATTTGTGGGATTACTAGTCGGTATGATTCATCTAGTGCTACCTATTTATCACTACCGTAGTCTTTCTCAGCATAGACTGATTTGAGTCCAGCCATAGTGGTGTTTTTCTGCACTAGCCCAGTTCGCATGTCTTTTGTTTATTTTGATGAAGCCAACTGTTTCTCAGTGCATATTACATTTTAGCACTACCTGCATACTAACATTGTGTATCTTTTAGTGGCCTGCCCGAAGAGCCGAGCATCCAGACTTGTGGGGGTGGTTATAGAACAGGAGGCCCCTTCCCTTCACTGCACTGCATGTTCTCTTGTGATATTTACCTTTAACACTGTCTTCCACCTTTTCTTCAGAGTACAGTGTGTGTGCATGTGTGTGCGTGAGTCACCAGAGCACAAGCATGATATACCTCCCCCTAGTCGGGCCGCCTTGCTCCCTTTTTTTATATAGTGCCTTTGGCAGCTGGTTTCTGTTTTGATTTAGGACTAATCCTAATCTGTAATTGCCCTTTTCATATTTTCTGTCTCGGCCTTGCTAACCGATAATTGTTTATAATAAATTCATACTCCTTTTTGATACTTACTCATTACCCTTTTTTTGCAGGCTCTTGAAATTCTAAATAAAATTCAATATCTTTCACTTTGAACTCACATCTCTGCTCCATTCATTTAGTTGAATAGACCTGTTGGGGAAACCTCTGCTTTATCATTAAAGTGTTAAAAATATTTATTTGGGCGCAATTCCCATTGTGATGTAGTCCGGCATAGCTATTGGTTCTGATTGTACTACTTGGTCACAATTATACATAGTAACCTCTAGGGATGGAGGATTTCAATCAGCAGGGTATTCTCCACCTCATCATCCAGTGGCAACATCTCTGGTCATTGAACACTGGCAACCTGGCTACACCAATTACTTAGTCTTCTGGGCCCGTATTTACAAAGCATTTTAAGGGTAAAAGTTGGTCCTAACTCCGCAATTTAGGAGCAACTCCGAAAAATAATGGGCGTGTCACTCATAAATTTAGGACTCCTAAATTTTTGGGATAAGAGTATTTCACAAAGGTTTTGAGAGCTAAAAACAGCTCCTAAGTCCAGGAGAAGGTAGAAGCAGCCAAGAGGACTTCTAAGTCGCTAAAGACCTACTCACGGCGATCCGAAAATCTGCTGCTGCCGGCAATCGTTGTCGCAATCGCGTCAACACTGGAGATATTGAATGATAGAGCTCATAAAAAGGTACCGCCTCAATCGCGAGGGTAATATATATATATATATTATATATAGATACCCGCTGATTGTTTACGAGATGCAGACATGTAACCAATTGACTAGTCAGTATTCTTGGTTTCATGTTAAATCAGTGACATGTACACTACATTTGTATTTTAGAATCTTTATTAGAATATAATAGGGGTGCATCGGATCATTTTTCGGATCAGCAAAAAAAAAAATAACGGGGGCCAAAGGTGCGTTTCCACCAAAAATAACCAGGAACTATTCTCAAGGAATTGAATGAATGATAATTTCAGTTTTTCAATGCAAGTTATTTCACTAAATCTTTATTCGAAAATTTCACAAAATACATTTTTAGATTCAGTACGCCTTAGGCGATTTAACTAGGGTGGTTTTATGCCTGAATTAATTTAATAAAAAATTAAAAGATTGCTAATGTTTCAATTTTATTTAATTCGGTTGCGTTTCTAAAAACCTGCCTCCCAGAAAGGCATTTAGTATGAAAAACAAAGCAAACCAAAACATACATGGTTGTCTATCTCTTCACTGTAACTCTGCATCGAGATTTAGGGAATTGTTACTTTAAAATGTAACAGCGGCAGAAAAACTATTTCTCTATGATGACCCATCCCCTATATCAGCCAATCGCTGTGGGCATTCTGAGTAAGCTCGTTCATGAGAAACAACGTCATCCCTAGCAGCGACGTCAACCCCGCCCTCACTCTTAGCTTGAAAATTCTAGGAATTCCTTAGTATGAGTTTGTCTTTGCAGCTTTGTGAATAGGTTTTAAGGTGGGACTCCTAACTAAAAGGTTTTAGTGCGATTTAGAAGTACTCCTAGTGGTAAGATAAAATTCTTTGTGAATACGGGCCCTGGTGCATTAAATGTGGAGCTCTGCTGGTTGATTGCAGAGTGAAAAGTGCTGGTTGTCTGCATGCATTTTGTAGGACCCTTCCAAATTGACTGAGGATGTTGAAGTGATGGAACAAGCCTACAAGCATTTGTTAAACAGCATATAGCACTAATACTAATTGGGATAATTGAATTTAGAAATGGCCCCAGTACATGGTTGTGTCACCTCATATTAGGAGTCAAATTTAATTACTCATTATGACCAGAAGAACCTATCACTTGTAATTTTAAAAATCCAGGTGAAACAATTGAATTTAAAATATTGTTTCAGCCTATTTGATGGAATCTTCAAAACCTCATGTCCAAAAAACGCTTTGCTGGGCACTTTAAAAATAGGTTATAATAATAACCTAATAACCTCTATGTGTCCGCAATCACCTCTTTGTGCAAACTATTGTATATAAAAAAACAGGGATGACAAATATATATTTTTACAGTTAATGACACTTGATTACCCATTTAAAAACCAATTTTGTGAAATGCTTGTTCAATGGTTGCATTTACCAAATTTGAAAATCCCTGCTGATTGGCAGTCTATTCATGGCCTGGCTTTGTCACCTGAGAAGCAACTTTGAACAAATGTATCCTTAATGGTCTTTTTGGCTGGGGGATTACAAAAAGATGGACTTCGCTTGAATAGAATGTTTGGTTTAGCACTCCCTCTGGAGCATTTACATTGTTTTAATGTTCAACAAACTATTCAGTCACCACTCGTGCCCTGTGGATGGGGCATTGTCATTCTGTGAGAGCCCACTCCCATGAGGATAGAAATGCTTCAGTATAGGAAGAAAGTGATCACTCAGAATGTCTTTGTATTTATTACCATTTACCTTACCCTCTAATGGATTGAGTGGTCCTAAACCACGGCAGGAAAATGCATTCCACACCATAATCAATCAATCAATCTTTATTTTTGTATAGCGCCATTTACAAACAGGTTGTCACACAGCGCTTCACAATTGGCAGAAAACCATTGGAGCCAATGTAGGAAACTGGAAAATTATTCCCTGACCCCTTAAAAGGCAGTCGAGATGAACTCCTGGAAAATTGTGGGATACAGAGAAAAACAACACAAATAGTCCTTGAGGCTCATGTGGCTTAACAGACCACTGGAAGGGCATTCTAAGTGTAGGAGTGGGGTGGACCTCATCCCTCCAGATACCAGGGCAGGGGCGGGGATGGAACCAGCAGCTAGGGTCTGGGCCAGCGGCATCCGGCTAACACATGGCAGGGATGGGGGTTGACTCTGGGGCAGGTGAGCTCCGGGCAGGTGCCACAAAGCCGGGAGAAAAGAGGAAAGGTGCAATTATGACTATGATAAATATCACACCGGATCAGGGGGAAGAGTAGTGATAACACTTTTGCACCAGCAGAAGTAACATCTGCACATCTTGTAAGTCGCTCTGGATAAGAGCGTCTGCTAAATGCTTAAAATGTAAAATGTAAAATGTAAGTAATCTAGGGCAGCATAACTAATTAGGTGAGTGGCACAGGGAGCACGCAGCCATGAGGGCACTCAGAGACCATCCCACCACATCATCAGCAGTCCTGATAGGGGCGGATCATCACTTATGATTGGTGACAGTAAGGATAGCTCATTGCACCAGAAGGCTCTATTGCTACGCCCCCTCCATCTGCACCTAATGACTATAAGAGAGACTAAAGAGATGCGTTTTAACCTAGAATTGAGACCGTGTCTGACTCCTTCACAGAGATGGGTAGACTGTTCCACAGTAAAGGAGCTCTATAGGAGAAAGCTCTGCCACCTGCTGTATTTTTGATATTCTAGGGACTACCAAGTTGCCTGCATCTTGTGAGCTAAGTGAGCGTGGGGGATTGTACGGATGAAGCAGATCCGTCAAGTAAGAGGGTGCAAGTCCATGCAACACCTTATAAGTTAAGAGGAGTACCTTATAGTCTACACGATAGTTTATAGGAAGCCAGTGAAGTGACGCTAACACAGGACTAATGTGCTCATATTTCTTTGTTCTAGTCAGGATCCTTGCAGCAGCATTCTGTACAGAGTTGTAGGCTCCTGAGTGAGGCATTGGAACAGCCAGACAGTAATGCATTGCAATAATCTAATCTAGATGTACAAAGGCATGTACCAATTTTTCTGCATCTATTAATGACAGGAAGCCCTAATTTTGGCAATATTCCTCAGGTGAAAAAAAGGCTACTCTGGAAATGTTTTTGATGTGACTATCAAATGAGAGACCAGGATCTATAGTAACACCAAGGTCTTTTACCACCAAACTTGCAGCAACAGAGCAACCATCCAGATTAAGAGATAAATCAGATAACCCTCTTCTGAGGTTTTGGGCCCCAAGACCAACATCTCTGTTTTATCAGTATTCAACAATAGAAAATTATCTGACATCCAGTCTTTTATGTCTTTAAAACAGGCCTCAACTGTTCGAATTGTCCTTCGCCAGGTTTCATTGATAGGTATAATTGTGTGTCATCTGCGTAGCAGTGAAAATGTACGCCATGTTTATGAATGACATCACCAAGTGCCTGTCCACGCAGTCCAACTAGGTTTTCAAGTCTGCTCAGAAGAGTTTGGTGGTCTATTGTGTCAAACGCAGCACTTAAGTCCAAAAGCACAAGAATAGAGACGCATCCACAGTCAGCTGATATCAGTAAGTCATTGACAACTTTAATAAGAGCAGTCTCAGTGCTATGGTGTTGCCTAAATCCTGACTGAAAGGTTTCATAGATGTCATTTGATGTCAGGAACGAAGTCAGTCTCTGAGCTACAGCTTTCTCTAGAACTTTTGAGAGAAAAGAAAGATTAGAAATTGGCCTGTAGTTACTGAGATTTTCTGGGTCAAGGTTTGGTTTCTTTAAAAGTGGCTTAATTACTGCCACTTTTTGAGAATTTGGCATATAGCCTGATGAAAGAGACAGATTAATAATGTCTAGCATGGATTGCCCCATAACAGGAAGAAGTTCATGACATTGTGTCCCTCATGACATTGTGTTCATTTAGTAGATGCTCTTATCCACAGTAACACAAGAATATACAGTATACACTATATATATATATATATATATATATATTTTTTTCATTTTTGGTAACCTAAACTTTTCTTTTAACCTCTGGCAGTTTGCCACTTACCTTTGTACCATTTCAGGTTATTCACTGGACTTGAACTGCTTAAATTTCATAAAAACTGGAAAATGGGGGCGTTCTAAAACTTTTGACCGGTAGTGTAAGTGCATTCACGTGAGTTCTATGAGCAATGGCTTGCAATTATAAAAGCAGTATTTCAAAATTACAAAAAAGGAGGTCAAAACATCACAATCTATGAATGCCACAAATGCTTTATCTTTCCTTGTCTTTAACATAATCACAATTTAGCTAATAAAAGCTATTTTACTTTGAATTCTATGTATCCTCTAGCATACCCTATATCTTGTCATCTCATGTAAACATTTTTTTTTTTTTTAAGTAAACAAAAGTTATTTCTGTCAACAAAAAATGCTCCCTACCTGAATCATATGACAGCCTTAAAATGTACCAAAGTAAAGCAACTGACCATCTCCCAGTCGCCACCCTAAAAAAGATCTGAGACACGGAAAATATCATGCAAAATGAGGGAGGCAGAAAGCAAAAAAACGAAAAAATTATATGTTTGTTGGTGAAGTTGTGCAATTAAAACAATGATGGCATGTTATGGTTTTATGTTGTAACATTGAGCATGGTATGAGTAAATTATCATTTATCCAAAACAACTTACAGTAGTGAATGCATACTTTTTTTTTTTTCAGTATATGTGGTCCCAGTGGGAATTGAACCCACAACCTAAGCGTTACAAACGCCATGCTCTACCTACTGAGCCACACAGAACCACAGCTAGCTAATGTTACCTAAGAGGCTAAGGCGTATTATTGTGTCCAAGCAAACTGACATGGTAGCCTGCTAACAAAGTGGCTAGAGCTTAGCTAGCTATTGTTAGTTAGCAATGATTTATATTATCTGATGTTTGTCACCACTACAAACTCGTTTGCCCAGAGAGCCATGTCAGTGAGAACATTCAACAGAGAACATTATTGCATAGTTATGGTAGTGGTAGTATGGTAGCGTTTCAAATATATTTTCTATTGCATTAGTTGTGGCTTACATCTGTTGTTGGATTGCATTTAATGACACATTACATTTAATGAACATATAACCATCAAAAAGCAGTTACCAAATTGCACTATTTAACAGTAAACGGCTCACATACAGCAGGCCTCCCACACAGATTGGCTATTTTAAGTGTGAAGTTATTCAAAGAAATAAGTATTTACCTCTGTGTGGGGTTTTGAGTTTCGAGCACGGCTGTGGTAAACTAAAGTGTCCCTTCTTAACAGACAATCTAACTTTTCATAATTTATGAATGGTGCAACGTTTCCAAAAATATCTATTTAATTAATTGTAATAATTAATTAAATTATTTAACCACATAACTGTCACCGATCACATAGCATGTTCTCCTTTAAATATTACGGTTAAATGTATCGTAAATATGGACATGTGTTCTATGCAAAGATCAGGTGGAATCTTGTACTTTCAACAATGCATGCACATACACGTCAACTGCGATAAACAAATCCTGTCCCGATTCAAGGCAAGATACTCTAGGAGAATAGCTGCTCCTTACCTTTGGTGAAGTCCAGTGAAGTTCCAAAATATGACAGATTGTTGATAACGTGGGCATGCTGATCACCGTAAGGGTCTAACAAACAAAAGTAGTGACCCTGTTTTGTCACAAGAGCAAGCCAAATCAAGAGAGTTCCAGTGTTTTCTATGTGCTTCTTATCACCAACACAGTAAAGATGCCATTCTCCTGGGTCTATGAGATATGTGAGTATGTTTCTCATAGGAAAGTATTGTATCCTCTATTTATGATGTAAATCTTTGCTACAAAATAAGCCCACATCCCAATAATTGAACAGGCCCCCCTGAATGGCAACCAGTGCCACCAGTAATATAATCATGTGGAACTTTATACTTTTCTCTTTGCTTATTTGCATTTATTATTAGTTTTTTCAATACCAAAAGCCCCAAAGAAGACCTGTTCAACAGTCAGGATCCTGTTTACAACCGGAGAGTAGCTACCAGTTACCTAGTGGGCAGAAGTGCTGACTCTGCTATCAGAAGACACCTATCAAGTTAATGTCCTGTGACGGAGACTGCTTCAATGACTGTCACAACCAAAATAACTTATAGCTTCACCTGTGTTGCCTGACGAGAGAACACTAACTCACAATGTAACTAGTTTTGTGCAATGAGGGCAGACAATTGCCAAAAGTGCAATTTGTTCATGGCTAAACACATTTGTGATATTATTTATATATTATAATAATAATTAGATATTATTTATATTGGTGCAATATTTTTATATATTTGATTTATTTAGCTTATTTTTATATTTTGATAACTGTTGCTGGGTTTTTTGTATGTTTATAATGGTAAATGCCTGTTGGAAAAAAACCTTCTGTTGTTGTTATCCAATTCTTTGGTTTGAATTTGGTGTGTGTGTCTCATAGGAAACATGTTGTATTGTTTTTCTCAGTGTCACAGAAGTGAGTGGTGCCACTTGGAGACATTAGCATACACTTTTAGCCATCAATCCATAATGGCTTGGGTGATATAAACACGTTTTATAGTCATCAAAACGTTTTAGTATGTTTTCCAGTGTCACAGAACTGAATAGAAATCATTGAGCTATTTTGGCCACCTTGTATAGGTTTTGGGACTCTTGGAGACCACTGGTGACACCACTCACAAAAAAGCCTCTAGTTCATGAGTCCTTGGGTCTAGTATTTTCTGACTTAGCTGACATATTGTACTGTACAAGGCAGGCACAAAAATCCACAGGTATATCATAACATGTGACTCATGTATTGCTTTTCAAACATGAAATTATACACAAAAGGACTATAAAAGCCTACTTTATTATATGTTTGATCTTTGGTCCTTTGGGATGTGTTGTTTCCACATGCTTCATGAACTTTTCCGAGAATGTTAGCTTCCTGTACTCCAGAGTGAATTATGTCACTGAATTGAGAGACTGTTTGGGAGTGTTGGGAAATCTACTTGGAAAATGTAGCAAGCTAAGCTACCAGTTACTCTACAAAAAACATAGCTCCGCTACATGAAAGCTATTTGTGAATAGGTGCAGCGTGTGTCCCATTCATGTGACCAGAGAGAGAGAGAATTTAGTGGGAGGTAAAGGAGTTTTTACTTTGAACCTTTCTCTGCCAAGCTCCCTGGAATTTCAACTCGCAGGTGGGGCAGGGGAAAAATACAAAATAATAATTATGTTCCACACGATTTAAACAAAACATTCAATGAGCTAGCTTTAGCCTGGGTACTGGTGTCTCTTCTCTGGGGATCTTTGGACGGATGCCTGCCAGCGGCTCCACAGTGTTTAATTGACTCCATTACTGGGCTCAGGCATACTCCTCTCCGGGACGGATCAGGCACTCAGTTGCTTGGGCTTGCAGGCTTAGGGATTGCTGCTGGAGGAATCTGAGGGTTAGAGAGAGAGTTAGCAGCGGTGACATGACAAGCAGGCAGCCATCAGGAATTCCGCCTTGTGTGTCTCGCACACTGTTTTTCAAGCAGCCGCCTATTAACAGTGAGTGGCTGCAGCTGGGATTTTCCAAACGAGGCACAGCTGACCCTCGTTTCAGCAAACGGCCAGCTTCCGTCAGTACAATTAGCTGCGCAGACCTGTTTGTCCCGTTCGCTGCTGTTGCAGGCAGCCTGACGGGAGCTGTGAGACCACCCCGTTGCCCTCCCGTCATCCGGCCACACTATTGTGGGAGGATAATTTAGAGACTGCAGTCTGTTGAGTGGCTGTGGCTATTTGGTGGACCGCATATAATTTACTTCAAAGACAAAGGTTAATGTTTAACAAACAGAACACCTGGAAAACCGTCTTACAAGCACAGTGCCACATGAAGCATATGATTTGGGTCAGAAACAAAACCGTCTTATAAGCACAACAGCGTACACTATATGGCCAAAAGTCAGTGGACACCCCTACTAATTATTGAGTTCAGGGCTATTTCTCAGGGTTTGGGATAGGCCCCTTAGTTCCAGTGAAGGGTATTCTTAATGCTACAGGATACGAAGACATCTTAGCCAATTGGGCACTTCCAACTTTGTGGCAACAGTTTGACTGTGCCCCTGTGCACAAAGCGAGGTCCATAAAGACATGGTTAGATGAGTTTGGTGTGGAGGAACTCGATTGGCCTGCACAGAACCCTGACCTCAACCCCATTGAACACCTTTGGGAGGAATTAGAATGCCGATTGCGAGCCAGGCCTTCTCGTCCAACATCAGTGCCTGACCTCACAGATTCTCTTTTGGCTGAATGGGCACAAATTCCCACAGACACACTCCAAAATCTTGTGGAAAGCCTTCCCAGAAGAGTGGCAGTTGTCATAGCCACAAAGGGGGGTCCAACTCCATATTAATGCCCATGGTTTTAGAATGGGATGTCCAACAAGCTCATATAGGTGTGATGGTCAGGTGTCCACTGACTTTTGGCCATAGAGTGTTTGTAGTGGGGAATTTGGTTCAAAAATATGAACAAAGTACATAGAAACAGTGGCAGCCAGGGAAATGTAAACAGATGCAGATGGAGATAAGCGTATGGAACGTATGCCTTGTGTGCACAAGGAAGCCAAGGATATGTCTGCCTTTACTTCCCCCGTACTCTTTCGAAAACAAGTTTTAAGAAATGTATGATTGGGGCTAAATGGTAACAAACTGTTATCAGAATCACAATCAAATTCTCTATTGCTGTTCTGGAAGGGAAATCAGGAGGGGTTCACACTTATGACACACTCATGATCTATCAGTATGACTCCATAGCCATGATCTGTCATCACAGTTATTATCTAACATTGTATCTTATTGAACCACTATTGTAGCCATTTAGCAAATAGCATTTTCAGTACATACTATAGATATATATTGCATAGTTAGGCTAGCTTAAGTGATCGCTTATTTTTTATTAAAGAGTGAATAATAGGAAAGTAGTGGTGGAGAATTAAAACTACTGAAGAGGCAGAATGGGAAACCATGGAGAGGAAGTAATGTATGTGAAATCATGGGGGGGGGAAGTAATGTAACCAGGGGAGGGGTTGAGTCAGGTGGGAGTGGTATGACGTCAAGCTCACCAAAGGAGGGGTTAAAGAAGAGCATATAAGGAGGATGTATGCTGAAAAGTGTTGGGAGTTGCTGCTTCGCGAACCAGCCCGGGTTCTTGTATGTAATATCGCATCATATACAATAAACCCTATTACATCAGATTCTGAAGATTGTGCTATGAAGAATTATCCAGTGTGGTGGGATCCCTCAGTCTAACTGGCCCTGGCTGAGGTCAGATTCTCCTACATTAATTGGCAAGCCAGCCAGGAGAGGCATGGGGGGGCCGGACGCTTGGACGGAACTGCTGTTTTTCTGGTCAACAGTGGCAACAAAGAGAATAAGGTAAGCAGAGCCTTTTTTCAAAAATCTGCAAGTTTTTGTTGTATCCGAAGGCAGTGTGTATCCGCCAGGCTAAGGCCATTGCAAGTCTCTCCTCCAAAGAATCTAAATTATAGTAAGTAAAAGAGTCTGATGTAATATTATGTGTTTTGTGTGTATGAATGAAGAGGGGTGTATGTGAGTGTGAGAAGAAGTGTTGAATGAAAGTTCTGTGGATACCGCTCCGACCTGTGTCGAGAAAGTGAATCGGGGAGGTCTGTGCAGGCAGAACTAAGTAGTGATGCTTTAGCCGTGGTGAAGTTGCAGGAGGAGCACTGTGACTCCCTGAGAGTGCTGGGAATCATGGCTGGGGAGCTGGAAAAGGAGAAGGCATCCCTTGTCGATGAAGTGAGGCGGGTAGAAGCTCACAACCTGGCACTGGAAGAAGGTGAGAACCCTATCCAAGATGTTGGAAGGAAAGAATCGGCAGTGTCTGGACATCCAGGAGTCCCAGGACCGGGCCAAAGAGGAGGATGTACAAACTAGGCTCGAGCAGAAGGAGGCGGAGCTGAGGAAAGCAGCGGAGAACCATGCATCCGAGGCGGAGCAACTCTGGAGCCGAGTGGAGCAGGAGAGCGAGGGAAGGCCGGAGCTGGAGACACAGTTGGAGCAGGGGAAAGCTCTTGCTTTACAACAAGAAGAAAAGATTTTTGCGTTGCAAGAACCTCACCGAACCGCCTCTACAGCCCTCCTGACCAAATAGAAGAGAAACGAAGAGCTCCCTCTACTGCGAGAGGAAGTGCAGGTCTTAACTGAGAGGCTGGACCAAAAAGAAGCCCAGCAGCGGGCTATAGAGAAATCTTGTTGCGAGGTTTTAAAAATTCAAACCACAACTCTGCTTGATCTGCAAAGGCAACTGGAAGAGGTGAGTGAGGAACTTCAGTGTACAAAATGTGTTCCTGTCACCAAAGATGCCAGCACACAGGTGGAGGCCTCGCAGCCAGTGGAGCTGAGAGGAGATGACGACCAGACGTTGGAGTCGGAGCGGGATAGATGGTCCTCCGTCCCACTCAACCTGCAGGACCTTGGAGGGGAACTGGAGGAGCAGTTAGCAGAGGAGGAGCTATGGTGGGACCATGGTGTGGAAGAAAGCCTCTTGGCGATGGCTGAGGTCAGGTGGGACACCCAATCATCTCCTGATGTGGTGAGTCTTTCTGTTCCGGTAGAATTAAAACGACAGAGAAGAATGGAGTGCAGAAATTCTCGTCTGAAGAAAAATGAGAAATGGAGCAGGCAGATGATGGAATGGGATGACCCTAGGAAATGACTAGGGAAAGGGGATTTTGAGGCAAATGTGGAAAATAAATCCAGGAATAAAATGTACTCTGTGTTGAGGAACATGTTTTCACTGGATGCTGAACTTGACCCCCTGAAAGCAAAATTGATGGAGAAGAAAAGGCTAAAGCGAGGACACTGGATTCCGAAATGGCACAAAGTGCACTGGAGGAGCCATGGAGGGCTGGTGAAGACCAGAGCAGGAGCGGTGACTGCTCCGTCTGTGGAGCCCAGAGCCGGTACACCCATATGGCCACTTGGTGGCAGTAAAGGTGAGCAACTTGTGCCGTTCACTAACGGCATGCAGATGCTTTTTCAGGGGAACGGAGACTATGTAATCCGGACATTTGACCCAGGGGGGACACTTCCTGAGGGGACCTGGAGATGGTGGCTCTCCTGGTTACCGCTGAACCTGTGCCACTCAGCCCTCCCGAGGTCAGAGCTGAGGAGGAGGGTGTGTGGCAGCCCAAGGGGTCCTTCGACACAGGGGAGCCAAAACACTACATTTCCCAGCAGGCCACAGTCACACCTGAACGGAGTGAAGGCAATGGAGCTAACGACCAGCTGAAGGCCATTTCAAGGCCTATTTAAAGGACTAGCTCCCAGCACATTTTGAAAGGAGTAGGGTGGTTTGAGAAAAGGAGTAGGGACGTGTTTGCGATTTGGAGAGTGAGTACTGTGAAGTCTATTGACCAGCCAGTATTTGGAGAGAGAGTGATCGTTGGAGTGTTTTGTGTTTGGAATTGGATTGTGTGAGAACCCCCTTTTGAATATCGACTACGGATTGGATTGTGGACTTGGAACTGGATTTTGGAATTGGATTGGACATTGACAACGAGATAAGGATTGCGGAATTTGTGCTTATATTCCCCTGAAGACCCCACCCTTTGTTTTGTGTTTGTCAAGAGTTGTTTTGTTTTTGAATACTGCCTCCTCCATGTTCTTAAACTTGCCTACGCCCTCTGCAAGATCTGTGTGTGTCGCCCAACCCCTGGGGGCACCACACTATTCATATAAATTGTGTAATATATTGTGATAAACTTGTCGAGGTTCTGGTCTAACAGAATAAGGACCGTGGACGCATGAGCCCCAAATACTCTTAGTCTATGAGCCCAAGATAAGGGAGTAAGGTTAACGAATAATAAGCACACAAAGGTTGCCCCTGGTTTCCTAGTAATAACAATAAAGTATAAAACACATACTCCACTTGCCCTAGAAACCCTCATACACACGGGGACGTAGCTACCGACAAGTATTTATAATACATTTGTACTGGCTAGGAAATTAATCATAATAAGTATCTCTTTGTTACTGTTTACTGAATCAGAAATGGAGAAAGAGATGTTTTAGATGAGGGACCTAAAATAGGGATGAAATCATGAGACACTGTGCATTGATTATGTTGATTCATGTGTTAACGAATGAGATACAGTGATATTTATTTGCTTTGTCTAGGGTTGTTTATTTTGTGTGGTCCAGTTTGTGGGAATTTACTGGTTCACAGGCTGGTTTGGTTCGTCTCTTTATTTGCTTGTAAAAGTTAATGGGGGAGAACAAAAAACCCCATGTGTCATTTTCTGCCAACAAAAAACATTAATTATTAAGGAAATAAGGAATAATTAGGAATAATTAGATTAAAAAAGAATTAGGATGGGATGGTGACATCCGCCGCTGATCAGCCGCAGTGACTCCAACGGTCAATCGTGCACGGGGACCATCAGAGGACGGTCCAGGGAGCATTTTCTTATCAAAAAGCCTCCAATTTGACAATGGGACATTCGGTAACATTATACACGTCCCATCAATTACATGCATTATTAACTAGCCCACGCTTTGTTTTAACCCAAGCTAGGAAAACCGGCTACGAAGTCATTTTGTCCTCACCGGATATCACCATCCGGCGATGCACGACCATTAACCCGACAACTAGAATGTTTTTGCCGACTGATATTTACAATATTTACACAGATTCGGCATATGCCTATGGTGTTTGTCATGTTTATGGGACCATCTGGAAACAGAGAGGTTTTCACAGGGTTGATGGCACACCCATCACACATGGGGAAGCGTTTAGAGGCCATGAAATTACCTGAAGCAGTAGCCATTATAAAGTGCCCAGCACATCAGAAGGCATGTACCCTGGTAGCTAAAGGCCATAACTTAGCAGATGAAGTGGCGCGTCGGGCTGCAATAGGGCAGGACATGATGGGAGTAATATTAGCAGAAGAGCCTAGTCATGCAGGAGACTTTTTCTCTCTCATTGGGGCACAAAACAAAGCAAGGGTGTATGAAATCAGTGTTTGGTTAAAAAGAGGGGCTGTAAAAGCACAAGATGGCCCCCACAAGGGGTTGTGGAGAGGACCGGCAGGACACTTTGTAGCGCCTGCATCACTGATTCACACCATGATTAAGGATGCGCATGGTCAAGGTATAGTGAATGATCCCCGGTTCTGGGCCGCCTATGCAGCTTACAACACTGATGAAGAAGACACTGATCGGAATGAGGAGGAGTGACCCGAATCTGCGCATCGTATGAGATGACTCTCTACGATGCAAAGCACCTGGATTGAAGAAATATAACATTTACACAGACTACACATGCACATGAAGACCAAAGCAGATATTAACACACAGGAGCGAGATGCTCCCTTACCTATAGCAGATAGTTAAAAAACACACATAGTTATCGCACACACTTCTGCCAGAGAAGATCATGACCAGCGACGGCTGAATGAAGAGCAACCTCTCCTCTGTCCACTGGTCCAGTGGTTTTGACGCAAGGCCTTGGAAGAACAGAAGATATTATCCTGCTTAACGATTTTATTTAACCTTATATGGCTAAACCGTAGCTGGTTCTATTATCACTATAATCATGCATTATGCTTAGCAGATAATATTTACTATTTATGTATAGTCTGTCTAGAGGAAGGTCAGCCTACATTGAGCTTCGTTGTGAATCAATGGCCACAATTTGCCCTATGGGTGTTATACAGACGGTCCGAGCGATGAAGAAAGGCTCCTAACCACCATGACTACAGGTGGTATCTATGTGGACGGGGGCCCACATAATGCAAGAACAACAAGGGTACTCGCATGCCCAAGCAACGTTCTGCATTGATGCTTAAGTCTGACTACAGTCGTGCGGGTTCGGCTTGGGTGATGGCTGCTGGGCAAATTGGTTTACTAGTGGCTCATGTGAAGCAACAGAAAGGCCGGCTAGGGAGTCTGTTGGTTTATTTACTCATCAGCGAGTCGATGTGGGCTGACTAGGTTTATTATGTTTTTATTGTTTAACATAGTGATTTTCGTTGACTCCGATGAATTGAAAACTGTATCATATGAATAATCCAATTGTAACTGTATGTTTGATGCTGTGTAGGGATAGGATCATCAAGTGATGAAGTCTGACAACAGACACTAGGAATGGCATGTCATGTCTGAGTGTGACTAAAGAGTCGCAAAGGGGGGAAATGTGGGAGGATAATTTAGAGACTGCAGTCTGTTGAGTGGCTGTGGCTATTTGGTGGACCGCATGTCATTTACTTCAAAAACAAAGGTTAATGTTTAACGAAAAGAACACCCTAAGAAAATCATCTTACAAGCACAGTGCCACATGAAGCATATGATTTGGGTCAGAAACAAAACCGTCTTATAAGCACAACGACGTATGTAGTGGGGAATTTGGTTTAAAAATACGAACGTAGTACATAGAAACAGTGGCAGGAAATGTAAACAGATGCAGATGGAGATAAGCGTATGGAGCGTATGCCTTGTGTGCACAAGGAAGCCAAGGATATGTCTCTCCTTACTCGCCCCCGTACTCTTTCGAAAAACACGTTTTAAGAAATGTATGATTGGGGCTAAATGGTAACAAACTGTTATCAGAATCAAAATCACAATCAAATTCTCTATTGCTGTTCTGGAAGGGAAATCAGGAGGGGTTCACACTTATGACACACTCATGATCTACCAGTACGACTCAATATCCATGATCTGTCATCACAGTTATTATCTAACACTGTATCTTATTGAACCACCATTGTAGCCATTTAGCAAATAGCATTTTCAGTACATGCTATAGATATATATTGCATAGTTAGGCTAGCTTAAGTGATCGCTTATTTTTAATTAAAGAGTGAATGATAGGAAAGTAGTGGTGGAGAATGAAAACTATTGAAGAGACAGAATGGGAAACCATGGAGAGGAAGTAATGTATGGGAAACCATGGGGGGGAAGTAATGTAACCAGGGGAGGGGTTGAGTCAGGTGGGAGTGGTATGATGTCAAGCTCACCAAAGGAGGGGTTAAAGAAGAGGATATAAGGAGGATATATGCTGAAAAGTGTTGGGAGTTGCTGCTTCGCGAACCAGCCCGGGTTCTTGTATGTAATCTCGCATCATATACAATAAACCCCATTACATCAGACTGAAGATTGTGCTGTTTTTTGAAGAAGTATCCAGTGTGGTGGGATCCCTCAGTCTAACTAGCCCTGGCTGAGGTCAGATTCTCCTACACTATCCCTCAGAGAAATTCAGCTAGCTAAGCTACTAGCTACATGGCAAAAGTAGCTTGCTACACTGAAGCTACTTCACACCAAATGTTGTCTCTGAGGTCAAGCAAGGAATGAGTCCAGAGCTGCCCCCATAACCTCCATATGAATCAGCACCATAGTACAAATTCAGAATCCGTCCTTAAAGATAAGTGGTGAAAGACACCTGCTCCAAGCAATAACATTAAAACATGTCTGTATGCAAGTATGTTTAAGAACAGTGTGTGTGTGTAGGTGTGTATTTGAGTGTGTGCAAGCAAGGAGAATGACTGAGTGGTTAATAGAAGTAAACAGAGAGTGTAATGTTACGTAACATCCACATACCCTACATACTGTACTCTGCCATCCTAAGAACAACTGCTCTCCACTTCAAAGACATCAACAACATATTTAAGAACACCTCCAAAAGGGGTACAATATAAAACAGCTCACATATTTTTCCACATGTCTCTAAGGGCTAATGTTAGCTAAGTTACCTAATTCTGGTTCACGGTGAACCTAACATTAATAATATAGCTAATATGCATACTAATATTGAAGCATTAGCTAGCTAGCTACAATGGCTAACATTAGCTTAGTCGGCACTCGCCTGAATATGTGTTTTTAAATTTGTGTTGGACGTCTTTGAAGTGGAGAGCAGCTTCACTTTGAATTGCAGCGTAAGCACCTAAAGGTTTTTTCTGTTGTTTCAGTTAAAGTCATGTACTTGTAAATGTATGGTTATAGCGACTCCTGTTCCAGCATCCAAACTTCCTCCCCCTCCTCCAGAGCTCCCTCGACCATGATTGTGTTGGAAAATGTAAGCTAGCAGCTAAATTAGCTGAGTGCCGGATAACGTTACCACCCGCTGGTACCACCCGCTGGTACCACCAAGTGCCGCTCACAGGGCAATCTTTGGTACCCAAAGATTGTTGGTACTGTAGTGAGCACTGGGGAGAGAGAGGCAGAATTCCCTGCGGCAACACGCCCACGTTCTCGGACTCACCTGACAGGTGACGTGTCAGCCGGGAAGTAGAGATAAGCGGGGGGTTTAGCGAGGGAGTGGAGAGCTTCCTGACGTGGCAGTCTGCTTGTATCTTTTCCAGAGCGATATGCTCTAATAAAGTTGTTTTTGCATACCTGAAAACCAAGCCAGTTGTTTTTCTCTGCAAACTCCACATTGGTGACCCCGACGCTTCTTCGGACGATTCCGAAGTGATTCTTTTCTCTGCGAAAGATGCACGCCGTCGCTCTCAAGCTCCCGGAGTTCTGGCAGGAACATGCCGCCGTGTGGTTCGCTCAAGCGGAGGCGCAGTTCGCGTTGAGAGGCATAACGCAGGAGGACACAAAATACTACTACTAGTAGGGGGAATTATGTGAAATTTCGTTACGCGGCGGATAGAAGCATGGAAATTGATACACATGTTCCTTGGGTAATCCTAAGACATCCTAGAAGGGGTGCCCAAAAAAATCTTAAACAGGAAGTGAGTTATTGACGAAATTCAAAATGGCCACCTAAACTGTTGGCAGTTGACTCAAAAGACACCTAAAGAATCTCATAAAAGCATAAAATTTGGCACAAATGTCCCTTGGGTGATCCTAAGACATCCTACAAGGGGTGCCCAAAAAAATCTTAACCCCCTGAGGTCGGCTGGATCGGCGCCGATCCAAGCAGCAATACAAGTATATTACTATTTCTAACTTCGCGATATTTTATCATACACACGCGGCAAAAACATTGACAGAAACCTTAGAATCGCGACTTTCCGATTTGAGCACTGGCAAATCAAATGGGATTTTTAAAATTAGCTTAATTAGACCAAAAGTAAACCTTGCTTTTTACTCTGTTTTTTACCTTTTAGTAACGTCCCCTTCTATTGACATGTTAACGAGGTGCTAATTTCGGGAGGTGCGTGGGGCCATGTGTGAAAAACGCCGCATAAACAACACAAACTGAAGAGGACAGTCTATGCTGATATTTATTTTATTTAAGCTTGTTTTCAAATACTCGTGAAAATATATATAAATTCCGCGTCTTGTGACTACATATTCCGCATGTCGCAATGTAACAAATTGCAATAGGCACAGAAAATACTTTTCAAACAGCCTAAAATGTTATAAAATATATCGTATGTCTGTGTTTACGCTTGCAATCTGCCAGCAACAGTATATTCACGAGTATATTTTCAAATACTCGTGAAAATATATGAATTCCGCGCCTTGTGACTACATATTCCGCATGTCTCAATGTAACAAATTGCAATAGGCACACAAAATACTTTTCAAACAGCGTAAAATGTTATAAAATATATCGTATGTCTGTGTTTACGCTTGCAATCTGCCAGCAACAGTCTATGCTATTGATTTTATTTCGCTTGTTTTTTTTATTTTTTTTATATATATTATGTCTGTGTTTACGCTTGCAATCTGCCAGCAACAGTCTATGCTGATATTAATTTTATTTCGCTTGTTTTCAAATACTCGTGAAAATATAGCCTATGAATATCGCGTGTTGTGACGCCAAACATTCCGCGTGTTGCAACGTAACAAAGAGCCAAAATGAATATTCAGGTATTTAGCATTTAGCCCTCCCACAGCCTGAAATAAATGTGACCAGTTCTGATAAAAACAGGTTTTTAGCTATTTAGATCTCAGATGTGCTAAACTATTTTCACACCCTTACATAACCAAGACCTTGGTGAACAAACGCACATTGGCAAAACAATTCGTCACTATAGTTTAGTGTGTGCTTTCACATCTTTTGTGACAGCAGAAAAATTTACTATTTTTAACTTGTGTGTTTGTAGATCTATTTACAAGCTGCATATGATACTGACCAAACTATTGATGGCATACAAATGTAGCTGTGATTGTCCTTCAAATAAAAATATCAAACACTTTGGAGTAAGTGTGTGTTAAATTGATGAAATTGAGATAAATATCAGACCATGCCAAAATCTAAAAACATTAAAAGCTTAGCACGGACCTCAGGGGGTTAAACAGGAAGTGAGTTATTGACGAAATTCTAAATGGCCGCCTAAACTGTTGGCAGTTGACTCAAAAGACACCTAAAGAATCTCATAAAAGCATAACATTTGGCACAAATGTCCCTTGGGTGATCCTAAGACATCCTAGAAGGGGTGCCCAAAAAATCTTAAACAGGAAGTGAGTTATTGACGAAATTCAAAATGGCCGCCTAAACTGTTGGCAGTTGACTCAAAAGACACTTAAAGAATCTCATAAAAGCATAACATTTGGCACAAATGTCCCTTGGGTGATCCTAAGACATCCTAGAAGGGGTGCCCCAAAAAACTTTAAACAGGAAGTGAGTTATTGACGAAATTCAAAATGGCCATCTAAACTGTTTGCAGTTAACTCAAAAGACACCTAAAGAATCTTATAAAAGCATAACATTTGGCACAAATGTCCCTTGGGTGATCCTAAGACATCCTAGAAGGGGTACCCAAAAAATCTTAAAACAGGAAGTGAGCTGTAGAAGAAATTCTAAATGGCCGCCTAAACAGTTAGCGATTGACATAAAGCACAAAAAGGACGTCATAAAAGCTTATAATTTGGTACGTACATTGAGTGATCCTTATATATCCTAGAAGGGGTGCCCCCAAAAACTATTAAACAGGAAGTGAGCTGTTGAAGAAATTCCAAATGGTTGTCTAAACAATTGCACTCTGCATCTTCTTGCTTATTTTGCACTCTGCGTCTTCTTATTTATTTTGCACTCTGCATCTTCTTGTTTACATGTACACTCTGCATCATCTTGTTTACATGTACACTCTGCATCATCTTATTTATTTTGCACTCTGCATCTTCTTGCTTATTTTGCACTCTGCATCTTCTTATTTACATTTGCACTCTACATCTTCTTGTTCATTGCTGTCTAGTAGTGACTCACGTGTGCCAATTCACATGTTCCAGCACATTGGCATAATGCTGTGCAAGGTAACCCAGCATCCCGGCATCGACACTTTCGAGAACAGAGGGGCTCAGCTTTGCAGCCACACTTCAGGAGTTCTCTACAAACTTTGGCAGCCTCTGGCAAGAGTGTCCATAAAGGTGTCCACGAATCAGCTACTTTGGTCCATCCATATTTTTCAGGAGAAGGTACAGACTGGATAGCTTTGACTTTTGGACCAAATGCTAGCTTGGTAAACTGCTCGATTTGAATGTTGTAGCAGCACAGCCTGTGTGGGAGGAATGTTTTCCATTGAGAGACATTTTTGAGCAAACAGGTCCTTCCTTAGATCATTGACATTTTCAATGTCAGTTGTCTTGTCATACAGAACACAGGTGTATCTTTCCAGCAATGCAAAACTGTTTGATTCCTGGCTAAGCGGTTGAAAAGGATTAGCCGTCATTGCAATGAAGCCATTTGCCACTTCTGGAAATGATTTCCATGCAGCCCAGGCTGTCTTTTTGCCCTTGCCCTGGAACTGTGAAGTTGTATCACAGCCTGTGAATGAGTGGAATCCCGGTAGAGCCAAACTCATTTTCTTCCCCAGCTTTTTGAAAATAGTATTGATGCATATTTCCTGGAAGTTTTGCCCCATACCAAAAGCAACCCAGAGGCCTATATTTGGGTAGTCTTTGGCAAGCTGTCCAAACAGACCAACGAGGATCACTATGATATCCGTATCCACTGTTCGAATTACGACTGTCTGTGCACCCTTTTCTAGAGCATCTTTTAGATGGATGCATACTCTAGTGTCTGCCTCCTTATGGTCACACTCTGGCATTGGGGCTAGAGGACCTGATGAAAGCACATGCCTATCTTTAGTTACATATACTTGCTTTCCTGGTTCAAACTTGGTGGAGTTAACCTTCTCGGCTAGCATTTCAAAGAGCTCTTCCTTGTTCAATGGGTTCTTTAGAAAATCAGAGAACTTGCGGGGAAGCTTAGTCATCTCACCAACTTTTTGTCGGACGCCATGTCCTCTCTTTTCTCGTGTTGATTCTTTGAGGCTATTATTTTTGTATACATCCCAGACCATGTCAAACTAACCTAACCTAGTTACATGCTAAATGTGAACTTCATAATCCAGGGGGAGTGTTTTTTTCCAGCACAAAATACATAATTGAACCGAGCACTGTTCTGATATACTGCCTTTATTGATTAGTTAAGCCCCGCCCCCTCACACCCCCCTACCTCCCTTCCCTAAGGGTCAGTCCAGGTTCAGTCCAGTGTCTTGTTTGCAATGATACAACATTTCTATACATTCGCAATAGTACATCCAACTGTGTGCTTCTATCCACAACATAAGAAATTAGCCAATTTTGGGGCATTAAAATGCTAATGAGTTGTGCCCCAATAGAGGGCTTGATCTCTGGTCATATGAAGATTTTAACAATATATTATCTATAGATAATCATTCATTGGGTCTTTTAAAAGTTTTTAAAAACAATTATGTATATATGCCATTGACAATATATCACTCAGAAAAGGATTCATTTGGAAGGTCATCTCATTCCGAGTGTTTTTAAGCCTATGTTTGGTGTTTAAAGCTGTTTAAAATGTATTTAAGACATTTTTTCATGGGTTATTTTGGGCAAATCCTTTAATATTAGTCTATTTACTATAAATGTAAAAGCTATAATTAGCACAATCAGCCAAAATGTCAGCATTCTATCACTTTTTAGGAATCTTGGGTCTTTTCTGGCGGCCATTTTGGATTTCCCCTTTTAAAAAGCCTTTAATGGGTCCAAATTTTTGGGCACCCCTTCTGAGATGGTGAGATACATCCTAAAGAGTGTGTGTACCAAATTTGGTGCTTCTATTCGCCGCGTAACGAGTTGGCCATTTTTTGAGCTTAATCCCCCCTACTATACGTGGTTGCTGCTTTGAATAGTTCGACAGCATCGCGGGTATTAAGCCTACTCCAGGATCCTCCGGAAGCGGATAAGTACTTGGCTCTCAAACAGCTCCTGTTGGAGACTTTCGAGCTGTCAGAACCTGAGCGTGCTCGCAAGCTCCTTACACTGCCTGGTTTGGGGGATTCTAAACCGTCTGAATTAATGGACCATATGCTGACACTTTTGGGTAACCACCAACCTTGTTTCATATTCCGGGAATTATTTATGCAGCAGATGCCCAGTCAAGTGCGTGCAGCTCTGGCAGGTTCCCCGGTGAAAGACCTCAGGGCTCTGGCCAGGGAAGCCGATAAAGTTTTAAACTCCAGCCGGCTGCCCGGTCCTGCAGTAAGGGTGGTTGGCGCTGCTGATGTGCAGGCTATCCGGGAGGATGTCATTGCCGCTTGTAGACCACAAGCCTTTAGCCCTAGCTATGGCTATGGTTTCGGAGCCGTGGTCCGCCCGTCAGCAAAGGCAGTTGGCATTCGTCTCCGAATTCACCACGGACATCCAGCACGTCGCAGGTAAGGACAACGTGGTGGCTGACTGTCTTTCGCGGTCCATAGTGGACGCGGTCAATTTAGAGGTGGATTACGGGCAAATGGCTGCTGACCAGGCGTCTGATCCCGAAGTGCAGGCGTTACGCGCAGCGACTACAGGTCTGCAGCTGCAGGAGGTGAGTTTTGGTCCTTCATGCACCCCACTCCTTTGTGATGTGTCCACCGGGGTCGCCAGACCTGTGGTGCCGGTGGTTTGGCAGCGGCTTATTATCGAGGTTTTACACAACCTATCCCATCCGGGCCGCAAGGCGTCGCAAAAGCTATTGTCTGGAAGGTTTGTGTGGCATGGCCTGAAAAAGGATGTCCGTGACTGGGTGAATGCTTGCTTAGCGTGTCAACGGGCTAAAGTTCACAAGCACACCAAGGCTCCTTTAGCGCCGTTCGCCGTCCCTGAAAGGCGGTTTGACCACGTTAATGTGGATCTAGTGGGGCCGTTGCCTCCGTCGCGGGGTTACACACACCTTTTAACAATCGTAGATAGGACCACGCGTTGGCCGGAGGTAATACCGCTGACGTCCACCACCACTGCTGAGGTGGCTCGGGCGTTTATTAGTGCGTGGGTCTCGCGTTTCGGGGTTCCGGCCGATTTATCCTCCGACCGTGGGGCTCAGTTTACGTCAGAGTTGTGGGCGGCGATAGCTCGGCAGTTGGGGGTGACGCTGCATTGGACTACGGCGTATCACCCTCAGGCTAACGGGATGTGCGAGCGTTTTCACCGTTCGTTAAAGGTGTCCCTCCGCGCTGCACTGCAGGGGGACGCTTGGTTTGATACGCTCCCGTGGGTCTTACTGGGTCTTAGGACGGCCCCTAAGGCTGATTTAGGAGCATCTTCTGCGGAGCTAGTTTATGGGCAACCGTTGCACGTACCAGGGGAGTTTCTACCTAGCTGTTCGGTGCCTTGGTCAGCTACGCGCCAGCTCCCGGTTCTGCGGGACGGTCTGAAATCGTTCGCCCCTGTGCCTACGACACATCACGGTTTGCCCCGCTCCCACGTTCATCCAGGTTTGGGTGAGGCGCGCTTTGTGTTCGTGCGCCAAGATAAGCATCGTGGCCCTTTGCAGCCTCCTTACGAGGGACCATTTCGAGTAGTAAATTCCGGGGAGAATTTTTTTGTTTTGGATATAGGTGGTAGGTCTGACCGCATTACCGTAGACCGCTTAAAACCGGCGCACGTCGATTTAGATTCGCCGGTAGAGGTCGCTTGTCCTCCGCGCAGAGGTCGCCCTCCCGCTCTCAGGTCGAGAAATCCTGCCCCTGACTTAAACCCTGACCCTGGTGACAGCCCTAAAACTGACTCTGGTATGGGTCCTGATCCGTCCGGGGCTGCGGGCAAGAAACTGGGGAGGTTTGGCCGTGTCATCCAGACCCCTAGGCGGTTTTGCTGCCACAGTAAATTCTGGGGGGGGCTTGTGTAGTGAGCACTGGGGAGAGAGAGGCAGAATTCCCTGCGGCAACACGCCCACGTTCTCGGACTCACCTGACAGGTGACGTGTCAGCCGGGAAGTAGAGATAAGCGGGGGGTTTAGCGAGGGAGTGGAGAGCTTCCTGACGTGGCAGTCTGCTTGTATCTTTTCCAGAGCGATATGCTCTAATAAAGTTGTTTTTGCATACCTGAAAACCAAGCCAGTTGTTTTTCTCTGCAAACTCCACAGTACCACATATTGAAGTTCAGAAAATGCAGGACTTCATTGTTACACTTTATCACTGGATTAAAATATAGTTTTTTTCTTTGTGCTTGAGTTTGGGAGAATGTAATGATATAGCTTTGGTGTACAGTACGGCACTATATGATCAACAAAACGTCTTCGCTAATGAAAAAGCTATTTGATTTAGGAAATAGTGACGGTACCACCACGCTACTGGGAAATGTAGTTAAGCTAGTAGCTTCGCTACTTGTAGTGACGCTACTGCCCAACACTGCTGATTGGGATGTGGCAGGTAGAAGGCAGAAAGCTAGGTATGGTGGCTAGCTGATATCTTTTTTATAATTAAACACATTTAATGAAGCCTGATCCCATTAAAATGACAATGTGAATAATTAAAATGACTTAATGCAAAGTATTACGTTTGCCAAATCATCATGGTGGAAACAATCAAGTAAACAGGAATCAGTTGCTAATGGGAGCTACTCTTTTTAAATTTGCACATTTGTTAAGCACACAAAACAATCAAAAACCGACCCAGGACAATTATCAGTTTAAAGGTTTAACATTTTTAGCCTCCCTTATCTCAACTGGACTCTTAATAGTGGCTTTCCAAACCTAATTAAGTAAGAGTTTAGTTTCAACAAAACATCATTTTCAGCTCCATTATTGCTGCCTTTGGAATACTGCTGCATAACTTAAGCCTGCGTGTGC
Source organism: Aldrovandia affinis (assembly GCA_029706075.1). Classification (NCBI taxonomy): domain Eukaryota; kingdom Metazoa; phylum Chordata; class Actinopteri; order Notacanthiformes; family Halosauridae; genus Aldrovandia; species Aldrovandia affinis. The sequence continues at coordinate 1,103,206 of JAINUG010000053.1, read as the reverse complement.
ACACCCCTAATGTGAGAACCCATGGGACTCCCAGACATCTCTATATCAAAGAGTTTAGGCTGGACAGTGCTGAAAGAAGGCTAGAATCAGAGTCGATTTATTGTCTAGCAGACAGTTTAATTTGTCACTTACAAAGCAATTGTTCTTGTGTCATACTTAATGTATCACAATGTGATAGGCCCACGATGTACCAAAGGAGCATATTGATGAGTGGCAATGCCAATTACAATATTCATGTTCATATCGCTGTGTTCATTACTTTTTAATGCAACTGTAATCACTTCACTCTTCTCAATAATGAAGGAAGGAAAATATGCATGTAATTTTAATTCAGCCTCAGAAGATGCTGGAATTGTAATTTTTTAATTACATTACATCTCAGGTCTGGATTGGAAGGAGGTGATTCCAAGACACTTCCATCATCACCTCCTCTGCAGCGGAGCCACAATCAATACTCCAACCACTGATTTCCCATTTATAAAGCCTTATCTGCGCATGAAAGACTTTTAAGACCAGTTTTATTCATTGTGTGGTTTACTTTTATGGAAGGCAAAGACCAGGACTGGCAGGACATTTCAATTCGGATAACAGCATGGGCAACAGTATGGCTTAGTAGCTTGGGAGCTGGACCGAACCAACTGGATACAGGTTCAAATCCCTGGGGGGGGAACTGCTGTAGTACAGTATATTACAGTTAAATTACATTTATTTAGTATATTTGAGTAAGGTGTTATCTCAAATGCTTCAGCAAATCAAACTCTATAAATTGATATTTTGTAAGAATATGTAAGTACCTTATGTCACCCTGGATTAGGGCATCTCCCATGAAAATATATTATGATTATTTTTACTGTTATTAGACTGCCCCTTGGGTTAGATGTAGTGACTGGCTATGCACAATGGTGAACATGGTGTCAGTGGCTGGATTACAGCAATACCGTGATGCTTACTGGATTTAAGGGTAGTGGGCACTGCCACTACCTTTGTGTTCCCAGAGAGGTCTAGGTGGAGAATTAAGGAGTGGAATAAGGGTCTAGAGGGGAATGGCCACTGACCACCATGAACCTGAAGCTTGAGGGTACACCAGACAGCACACATGTTCAAGACATTGAAATGGATTACATGGAGATAGACATAAATTCATTAAAATAATGAGCAAGACTTGGGAGACTTTTAAGGGGTGGGGGTAGAATCAACCATAATTCCCTGGGATGAAAGTTTTATCAAAATACAGTATATTGTGTACATTCATGTCAGTGAATGCCACTTCAGTATGATCCACACTGGATACGGCACTACACAGCCATAAATATTGCAGTGATTAAACCCAGCACATTCCATTACACAGAGACAAAAAAACTCAATATCCTAAGTGACCAAATCCTCCCCCTCCCCAGAATTTCTCAGGCCCACCCAGTACTGCACAGACACAATTTAAATCTAAAAGGACTAAATAAAATCAGTGTTGAAGGCTTTAATTGGGCAGTGTAATAAGCAACATAGACTATGCAAACAATGTGAAGCTTTCCCTTCATGTATTTGCGAATCTAGGAAAAGACCAGCTTGTCGAACGTGTCTGGGTGTTGTATGCCCATTTAAGGGAGAACCTGCTCAACCTCTATTATATAGACCGCACGTTCCAGCAAATTCACGAGGGATTATGTGCTGATTTACAAGGATTTACAACAATTTCTCACTCCATTATCCATATTTGCTACAATACAACAACAGAAAAGCTTGTAGCCAATAATGAGCACATATAGTAAATTATTTGGCTTTCAAAGGATTTAATGTTTTCCATGTTTTAGCAAACTAGCTAGCTTGCTAGATTTGACAGATAAATGAGGAATGATATTAACTCAAGTATAACCAAATATTTATGCTGTGACATTTTTGATACATCTATAAAATACTATTTTTTTGATGATCAAAGGACCAAGAGTATGTCTATAGCAGCCCACCAGTTTAATATCCCTGATCTAATCTAGTGATTTTATTTTCATAATTGAGGGATTGCTGCATGAGCCTGCTCAAATAGTTATCTTATGTATTAAAGTAGCTATAATTTAGTTAGTGCTAGCTGCCTACCAAAAAAGAAATGTATAAAATCGAGTAACAATTGCAACAAAAAAGACTAGTCTGTAATATTGGAGCCAATATGTTTTCCCAATAATTGGCTTTTTTTTTTGCAGATGGGTGTCATATCACTGCGCATGTTAGCATGCTGCAAAGTCATAAATATATTATTCTGCTTTTAGAATTTAGGTATCTTAATGTTTCTTAAGACCTGCCTCAATAAAGACATTAATTGGCATCTCCTTGTATGCCGCAAAGGGGGCTTGAGCCCCTGCCCTTTTGCCCTCAGAGTCAAAAAGTGCCCTTTTTTTGGCCGGTGTTAATTGTATTAAATTTTTTCTTTATTTGTTATTGAAATTCTATCAAATACAAAGAGGGAAATGTATAGTAGTATCCACGAAGAAATACACCTTACCTTAAAAAGTACTCTGCTCTCCAACCCCCCTCCTGCCAAATGGTTTTGTCTCAATCAATCAATCAACGTCGCATCTTCCGACATTCCGAATACAACTTGTCATGAAAAGCACTGCATTCCCAGCCCCAGTTCGGTTACAGTGAATGATATCACTCAGGTAGGCACTGTTTTAATTATGAAACCACGATTAAACAACACTTACTGACTTTTTATGTTATATATCCGTTAAAAAAAAAACTATGATGTAGGTCAGTAGGACTTGCCACCTTCACGCTGTAATTTCATAATTACTAGCCTTGGTACTCGCGAGCAAGTAAGCTAGTCTAATTATCATTAAAACGACATGTCATGCAGGACAACTAACAAATATGCAATTCATTTGTGAAGCAGGTAGTTGCATTTTGTATACTTTTGCTAGTTTAGTGTAGTCACCCCCTTTTATTTATAGCCAGTTTTCTAAAAACGTGATGTTTAAAAGTGTATTATTGTTTGGGCATGTAGCAGTGTGTTTCCCTCTTAAAATAAAAGTTTCAATCAATCAATACATTTTGATTGGGAAATAAGAAGCAGCATAAACACTGCTAGAAGAGGTAAATACACCTGTCTACAATGAAAGGCAAAATACTTCTCACCTCCCCGACCCTGGATCAGTTTTTCAGCCATATACATAGATGTAACAAATATATAAGAGTGTGTTTAAGTAGTGTGTGTGTGTGTGTGTGTGTGTGTGTGTGTGTGTGTGTGTGTGCGTGCGTGCGCGCGTCCTTCTTTGAATATAATATACTGTGGTTTCTTTTCCTCTCAGTGTGATGCTCAAAAATATGTTACTAAAATCAAACTGTAGTTCAGTAGTTGTACCATATGTGTCATTTATAAAATATATGCCGTGTAACAAAATGATACAGAACATGAAAACAGAAAGAAGTTTTGAAACCCCAAATTCAGGGGGCTTATGTATCAAGCATGTCAGAGTAGGACTGCTGATCTAGAATCTTATCATTACTTATAATGAAAGGTAAAACAGGTCCCAGGTTGTTTCTCAAAGAAACCACTGATCTAATGTGACTGAATTGGTCTAAACAACTGAACACTGACACTGACTGCATTACTTACTGGTTTCAGTATAATTGAAACAGGTCCCATGGTATGAACATAGTGTGTGATTATGGATGGCGGCGGTGTGGCAACATCGGGGTGGGAATAGTGCGTGTCGGTGGGGTCAGTGCCCTTTTTTTTGCTTGAGCCCCTGCCCCCCAAAAGATAAAATGAAAGATATTGTTCCAATTCAAATGAATGGAAATATTTACACTACAATGATAACTATAAAAATGATCTACAACCATAACAATAGACATTGTTTAGATCACTCTTTAGCGATTTATTTAGTCCACCCAATGTGTCCAACCAATCACTGCTGTTTTCTCTCTGTACTGTGGGAAGCATACCTGCTGACAGGTGTGTACAAACATTAAAATATTGTTGCTGTAGATTGTTGCTAGTTAACGATTTATAGTTTATCATTATTTGTATAGTCATGAATTATATATACTTGTGAATTGCTCTCACATACTTAAAAATGTGTTGAAACCTATCTAGTTTATTATTAGTAGTATTTTACAATAATCATCTTTATCATCATATCTTGTTAAAGTTGTAACTTCTCTACAAAAAACACTTCAATTCATAGCTGATTGCTTAATGTTGTTAATCAAAGCAAATATTCTACTTGGGTTAAAATAAAGTATATCATCAACTATATTGGTCCCACTGTCCCCATTTGTGTTTTGTTTATATTTTCAGATAATCAATGCATAGTTCTATTGTGAGCACATATTATAACAAAGCTCATTAATAATCTGTCATCAGACATGCTACAATATATCTGTACTTCACAGTTCAGTATTTTCCCAGGGCTCTATAATACAATGATGCTCATTAATGGGATTAGAAATTCAAGCCACAAAATACAATGTACCATGAGAGATTATTACCTTTTATTTCTGTGGAAGCGAAGACTTGACTATGATCTTGGGTGTTTGGTCTCCCTCACACTTGCTCCATTTTCTCAACTGTAGCCAAGGATTCCAACGGGACCAAGAAACAGCAATTTTTCCATCCATTCTCTCATAATTCAGACGTTTTACATTTCTCCAAACAATGGTAAAAAGCTATTTGATTCATCCAGCATTGTCTCACCTGGACCTCAGACAGGCATGGTAAAAAAGGCATATCAACAATGGAAATAAGCTCTTGTTTGTAGGAAAAATTCAAGTCTGTACTATTTGGCCCTTACAGTAGCGCATACTTGAGTGAGCATCGTGCTTCCCTAGTCACACGCATTGAAGAACTTCACACTAGTAAAAGCAAGAGAGAATCCAGCATGTAGAGCACCCCTGAGAAGGCCGCTCACTCTCCCCGAGGCTAAAATGCCTGAAGCTTTCTTCCACCGTATCCTGCTCTCTCTCTCCTTGTGTAAATTTTCTTGTAATGCTGTCAGAACACAAGATTAGTTATTCAATCATGCTGAAGAGGCATATGCTTATAGATAAGGACCGATGAAGAATCCCTGAAGAGCCTCTTCTGAACCTATTCCATATGTCAGAGAGAGATTGGATCGCCCTTATCGCAGCCGGAGGTTTGAATTACCCTTCCTTTCTCCCTTTTTTTGCGTTGGACTCGGCTCCATCTGCAGACTCTGCTTTTGTGGCTCACTGTGCTTCTCTTACTGCAGTGTCTCAAGGGCTTTGCCGTGATGCTGCAGAGGAGCCTCTAATATCTGTGGTACTTTCTGATAGAGTTAGACCAGCTCAGGTACATTCAAAATATCCCGCGTGCAATGGGAAAATGTATGAAATTAACACTTCTGGCACTCTGACAATTTTGGTATGCTTTACGCTTTGTTTCTGGTCACACTGAAGAATTTCAATTTCAAAGAGCCCTTAATCAATTAATTGTTTTTATTAGCAAATTTAGGCTAAACATGAAATGATCATGAACTGTTTATTATAAGCCTGAATATAGAATCAATTACTATACTCTTTATGTAAGTAAATTAGAAGAATATTAACAATGTAAAATAATTGTATCGAACTTGAGTTACCTAAATTCAAGGTTCAGTACAGGACTTGGGATTGCATTGCACAGGAAGGATGAGATTTTAGTATGTGATATTGTCAAAGATATTCCCTGCATTTTGCAGAAGTAATGAACGTCTTGTTTTCTATGCTTAAAGGACAAAACTAGCACCCAGTATTTCCCTGCTTACAGTGGTAGTCGGTAGGTGAGACCTGGCCAGTAGCCACTCTAGCTAAGGCCCTGAACAGCTGCAATCACCTCTGGATGAGAGATGGGGTCTGTGCTTTGTTATATTCCAAGGATATTGGTGGATTACTACTACTGTCTAGTGGGAAAATAGCATTGCTAGCTAACTCAAGAACAGTGTAGCAGATCTCCAGTTACCAGTGGGTGGTCATGCACTGACAGGTGTAGGTTGATGTGATGTATCCTGGCTGTCAATTCTTCATTAGGTGGAAATGTGTTTAATCACTACAATAATATTCGCTATATGACGGGTCATGATAATGCTTTTCTTCTTTAATTAAACTCGGAACTTGCTAATATGATGTTGAAGAGTTGTATGGTGCATCTAATCATTTCTTGTTATACATTTCATTCATAGTGGGTTGATATGTCATATGTTGATATGATATGTCAGTATTCAGCAGTGTCTCCAGTATGTAACATTGCAGTTGCATGTGACATTATGACTTTGGAATCTTGTCATTTCCGAGACAACATTTATCCCGATTCATCTAGTCTTCTTCTCCATTGTAATTTAGCAGATATCATCACCCAGACCAATTAAAAATATAAGACGACTCTAAGATAACTCTCAGGAACCCATGCCCCCCAAATATGTTTTGGGTTGAATGTCTACTACAAAGAGCAGACCTTTTTTAAGAATCAAGAAATCTGCACATTAATGCATGCTTAGCTTTGTCACAAATCCAGGCTGAGCCTTATCTCAGACATTGGTAGTTTGAGTCAGAGCTGATGCGAATAGTTGACAATAACCAGGAGTTCCACACTGTGTTCTTATTGGATGTAGAACAGTCAATGGTCCAGAGATGTGTGCAAATTCTTCGGCTGCAGTACTTCCTACATGGGTTTATGGGATGTATTGGTGATGTGAATCCAAATGGGAGAGAAAAAGGAGATAAAGGTGAAACAATAATTTGCTTCATATGAGAAAATCTATCATAAATAACGTTTTTAAAAAGTAATTTGGATGTGGTATTATGTTGCTAAACCTATCAGGTAATAAGATGGCCATCAATAATAATAATAATAAATAAATAAGGAAGGGCTGCTGTAAATGGAGGAGTTTTAATGTTGCCTACCCTTTCATTGCTAAATGACTCAATGTCTCGACTGGAATGTGCAGGCATCTCATGTCTTGTGGGTCAAGCAATTAAAAAGAAGATTAAAGAGGTTTGCTTGGCCAAAATACATGACTTAATTGGCAGAATGGTTCATATGCGTGACATCATTCATCTTCCAACCATTTTAAAAACAATACAAATTTGTATCTTGATTTATGTATTTAACCTTTACAGATGATATGTATAGAACAATGATAAACCTTTTGTGAAAGCCATAAAGTTACAGATTTCTAGGTCTTGCCGAGACACAGCTCTTCTTATGAATAAAGGAATGAATTGTATAATAATTGGTCATAGAACAATGAAAGGAAGATTAATTTCATGTTTCAACAATTTAACTTTTACTCCAAAGTGTTTGATATTTTTATTTGAAGGACAATCACAGCGGTCTCATTCAGTATCATCAAATTCCAAACACACAAGTTTGACTACAGTCCCAATGTAGAATTGCAAACAAATGCATTTTTTATCAGAACTGAGGCTGTGGGAGTCTTGAATATTCATTTTGGCTCTTTGTTAGACACAGCTCTTCTTATGTATGCTTGTCTTGTAATTGCACAACGTTGTTCTTTCTTTGGCTTCAGGTCTCGTGAAATGAATTGACCGGATCCCAATGGATCCTCTCCAAGCTACAATTAAAATGCATAATTGAACAAGACACAGAATTAAATTAATGTACATCACAAAAGTATTTGATATTACAAATGCATCTGCTAGTAAAATAAATGGGCTACTATTTAATAATAAATAAATAAGAAAAACGATTCAATTATGGGCTTTAAAAATACATGCTTGAGAATTAAATGAATGAACAGGATGAATCAAAGAGTAGGAGAAATGTAGCATTGACATTAGCCCTTCCTGTATACACTGCATAGTCCATGCATATCTTGATTAATGGTTTGAGCATAACAGGTAACCCACATTTTTTTAAGCCATACATTGCTAGCTTGTTAGGCAGCCCCTAAAGGGACAGTGCTTTCTGAGGGGGACAAGGCATTCATTCACTGTAACGTTTGCCCTCTCAGTTGTACGCTTTCATTCCATACTTCCCAGATTGCAGCTAATTTGTCTTTTTGCCAGTTATTAAAGACCCTCAGACTAGCTAGGATGTAAAACATCTCAAGAGAAAGTGTGGCTCAATACGTACAGTACTAAACTTACCAGTTTGGTGCAACTTGTAGTTGCTTCTTTAGATCTGTATACTCCAACCAGTAATATAGCGATACAATCAATGTGTACATTTATTTCATCATTACAATATTCTTTCCACATTGCATGAAATAAAAAGTACCCTCCAAATGTATAATTTCTAGTACTAGGTCTGATTTCTGGTTTTATGTCATGGGAAGGCTTTTGATGCCAATGGAAACTGAGACAGTTCTGCAAAGTGAAAGTAGTGATTATCTGAGGGGTTTGTTCGTAGTTGTTTGCTCAACAAGCTACGGAAATGCCATCGTTTGACTATTAGCTCTTATTAAATATAACTTTTGCCCATATTTTGTTGTGTTTTCATAATGCACATATGATGAAATAATCACGTTACTTTGTGGTGGGGAGAGTGAACTGCTCTCAGGTTTTATTACTTCTAATTACTATATATAGCCTCACAAACAACCAGAAATAATTTAGACCATCATGAAGCTAAGCTTTTTAGCTTTATGACAATGTATGATATGTTTGTCAACAAACCGATTTGCTCCGATTTAGCTCTTATCACTGTTTCCGCTGAAAAATTCCACCGGCGGAACTTGAGGGGGTTAAAAGTTATATTCTGCCATTTAGTTTTCTGCTTGCTTTAGCCACCTTGGCCATATGAGAATGGATAGGGTGCCACTCAGTGTACTCCAAAAAAAAAGAGTCCCCCAGCAAACTCCAACACAACCTGTATAGCAACAGTGGGGTTAAAAATGCAAGGCCTTCAAAGATAAGATGTTATGTATATCAAGGTGGTGGGGGATGAGAGTGAGAGAATCTATTTGTGTGGCATCTGAGGTGGATTCTGCTAGCCCACTCTGCATCAATGAAACCAGTTTTGTTTTCTCTTAAACACTACACTGAATAAGAGTGAGTCGGTCAGTAAGTAACCCATGAAGCTTCACTTCTCTCTCTGTTCCTCAATAAACGTATTCAATGGAAGCACTATTCAGTCCTCTTCTCTAGGGCCTCCAATGGTGGACTGGAGGTTACAGGGATATGACTGTACATTAATTAAATGCACTGAAGTTTGACCAGTACCGTAGAGGCAATATCTGCAAGTAGAATGAAATAAATGAACCCAGGAAGACTGTAGCCGTCGGCAGCTTTAGGAAGGTTCTGAGCGCTTTTGTTCCGCTGGTGCTGAGTCATGACCTTATATATGCCACTCTTTCATGAAAGGCTTCATCAATTTATCCTGTAAAAAAAAGAGAATAAGAGCAGCCAGGGTGAGTGTTCATTTAATGGTGGGAATGCTGTAACACATCAGAGAAACATTAGCTTTTCATCATGAATAATTGCTTTTTTTATTATTTTAGCATGATCGGACAGAAGGATCCTAGGTACTGTTATAGTTGGCAAAGAGGTTAATTAGAGGAAGGAGATAAAATAATTCCCTTTGAGCATGCCGTATTGTATCAATGCTTTATATTTTATGAGCTAGTAACCAATTTAATCAGACCATAAAGGCAATACTGTGCAGCATACAGCAATTTAAAAAGACCAGCCATAAATATCTGGCACATTCCATAAAACCCACAGAAGATCATTTATATTGAATATCTATGATCAAATTTGGATCATTTCTCTTATAAATAGAGACAGTGCTCAAAGGAAACAGTTCAAATTATTACAAATTAGAATTTGAAGTGATGAAATTGATTCACTGTAGAAAGCTAATGACACTTAATGGATGACTGATTAAACAATGAATATTATAAAGATTTACAGAAGAACTGAAGTCACATGTAACAATGTCAAATGACTGTAATTACTGTGGATGCAGGTGAATTTAGTAATACATTCAATAAATTATGGAATTGTGTTAAAATGCAAAGAAAACACCATAGGCAAAAACCCTCCTCTGTCCTCTCCTTTCTCTCTCTGCACATTGACATTTGAACAAAAACAATAAAAAGTTGAAACATAAAGACGGAAAACCTAGTGATACAAATCTGTTGAAAACTTTTTTCAACATGAGATTACATGTGTTTTCTTAAGCATTTTGACATCAATCTTCAACAACAGCCATTGCAAAATATGTACACTTAATTGGTTTTACCCCCACTTACTCCATCCTTGTGCAGTTGGCTGTGTTAAATCGTGTCTACAGCAATACGTGTAAACTAGGCCATTTATCAGAATTACATTCAAATATGAACAGCCCAGCCTTGGGAATTCTTAATCAGAGATACCTCATCTAGCATGGTTTCTCTCCATTGGGTCTGTTTTCTATGGTACCATTTTTGCACAAGCATTCGATTGGCTGTTCAGCTCCCCTTGCATTCTGTGGCATTCCATCAACCCAACACTCTGTGATGCTATTCTATATATCAGTATCCCCGACATGCTATATAATATAAATTGCAATACCATGCTGATGACTGATGTTGCAATGCTCCAGATGTTGCTGTCTTCCAGCATTATATTCATCTTCATTGACATGGATCAAGAGAGGAAACAAAAAAACGTGTCCAAAATCAAATGGCTTGCATATCCCGCTGGTACATTCTCATGTTGTGGATCATAGATATTGTGTGTGTGGGGGGGTGGTGGATACAATACTGTAGGAGATTTACATTAACTGGGGTAAGGACATTTTATCTTATTTTTTTCTTCTTTTCAGGAATGTTGCATTAAATTAAATGGACTGATTAATATTCAAACTGATGGTGAAAGTCCAAAGCCTGGATTCAAACAAACAGCCCTTAACTTTAATTCATAATTAAATGCAAGTGTTAGTATTTTTCACAGAAAACATTTGCATTCAGAAATTAAATGAATGGGAAATAACACTTGCATTATCTGATGTTAGTCAATGTTAAGGTCAAGTGCTGATTGAGTCCAGGCTTCAAGTCCAGTCCATTTCTTGTGAAATTTGCGATAAGCATCTGAAACAACACCATCCATCCATCCATCCATCCATCCATTATCTAAGCCGCTTATTCCTGGTCAGGGTCGCGGGGGCTGGAGCCTATCCCAGCATGCGTTCCGGGCGAGAGGCAGGAATACACCCTGGACAGGTCGCCAATCCATCGCAGGGCACACACACCAATCACTCACACACTCATACCTACGGGCGATTTAGACTCTCCAATTAGCCTAACGTGCATGTCTTTGGACTGTGGGAGGAAACCGGAGTACCCGGAGGAAACCCACGCGGACACGGGGAGAACATGCAAACTCCGCACAGAAAGGCCCCCGGCCTGGATTCGAACCCGAGACCTTCTTGCTGTGAGGCGACAGCGCTATCCACTGCACCACCGTGCCGCCTGAAACAACACCATATATGAACAAATGTAAAAATGTTGTGCACCTGCCAGAGGATGACCTTTTCTTTTTTAAAATCCCAGAATCCCATTTCTGTGATGTCACAGAGGGAAAGCATCCACCGTTGGGGTATGCTGTTCTATCGCAGTGCTTATGTACCAAAAGTATATCTTTGCTTGCAGATGGCTCAGAAAGCAAATGTATTTAAATTAATTTATTCAGGAAATATTACCAACCCCCGCAACACTGTATGATCTCCCACAACAACATCTACTGGCCTGTAAATGTAGCCATCTCGCTCACATTAAGTTGCTACTCTCTTTAGACTTTAGGGTTTATCGACCACCCGTGGTATCAGAACCACACTCACATTAATTTTGGTTCACAACTCTGAATTGTTACACTTGATTTCCATTTTCGGTTAAATAATTTTTAAAAGTAGATTATTTTAACAGATTTGAAATCATATTCTCTTATGATACTTCTATAGTATCAAAGCTATGTAACATATTTGGTTTGGTGAAATATGAACTTTAAACAGCTAAATAAATAATTATCTTTTGTTCATAAAAGGCTTATGGAATAAAAGATGGGTGTCAGAGATACACATTGCCGTTAAGTAATTGAGCCTTATTATAGCAATTAGTGCAGATATTTAGATGTTAGCTTCAGCATGTAAAATGTAATTAATGGGGATGTATGGACAAGTAAAGAAAAAGGAAATACATAATCATTAATATAATTACTCATTTATGCCACCATTCTGTTAAAGACACTTGTCATTCTCTTGTGAGGAATGGAGTCAAGTTTCAGTAATACCCTTAAAGCACAGCCATTTAACATTTAATATTTTAGTAGCTTGTTTGTCTAATTTGATAAAGTGGGTTAATTTGCAGTATAATTTGGATTTGATTGCGAAACCCGCCAATACATTTATCAGATTATCACAATTTACTCAATAATAATAAACTTAATAATGAATAATTTCATTTGTGGAATGTTACAATTTGTATTGGGTCCACTCTGCAAAATGAAATTGGCTAATACATGTGGAAAGTCAATCACTTATTGCTATCCAAAACTTCACATTTTCATGCTCAGCTCAGCTCGGACAAATTTGGGTTGTGCCCCAAAGTGATTTATGTTGTTACAGATGGAGCTGAATTGGAAATGTGTAGGAACGTAAAGGTGCACTACGAGCACTTCCTTTTAGTTCCTGATGACACAGTCAGTGAAGTGAAGCGTGAAGTGAAGTGAGGCACATAATCGTCACAATGTGACCTCTATGGTACTTCCTGCATGCGTGTCACTGGTGGCAGCCAATGGCGGTCCTGTGTAGCTGGAGGTAATAAATTGCCCTTGCGGAGGATCCAAAGACATTCCTCCTGGGTGACCCACTGGCCCAAGACCCAGTATTGACACCCCCTGAAGACCAGATCCCAATAGTCCAATTCCATCTAGCCAGGCTTGAACAATTCCTATTGGCTTCTTGACCTCATACCAAGCCCATTCTGCTGTTCCAGGAAGGAAACAGAAAATTGCATTAATGAATGATGAAACCACTTTGGTTCACTGCAGGTCTGTCATATTAAAAGGGCCCTCATATATTTAAGGTATACCCTTTTGAATGTATGCAGTTATTTTACTGACACAGGATGTGACACCTGACTGGGGCATTGTTGTCCACAGGACCAAATCTGACTGTTTGCTGTGCATTGTTTTAATGGCACGGACACGCTCTGTGCTTACATGACATTTCATCCATTATTGCTGGAATTATTTTACTCTGGGGTTCGACGGCCAGGAGCTGGGCATTACGATCGACTCAGCATGTCAAAGCAGAGGTTCTTCTCAATTACGTAAGAAACTCAAAAGTTATTACAGTCTTTTGAGACAAAAGGGAGAAAAATACTCTACTATATACTATGCGTCTTCCTTTTGCCTCATGAAATGGCTCCTGCCATACCAGTTTAATGCTATATTCTAAATCGCCAGTCATTACTGAATGCATCATTTGACTCGCGGTGCTCTTTCAGATCCAAACGCATTCAGAAAAGGGGACGGCCGTGCCGGGCCACCTCCCAGAAAGGTGCGAACACATGCGAGACATCCAACTTTATATCATTATGCACGTCCCACTCTTGCTTTCAAATGTTTGGCGGTCATGCACGGCCCCCAGCTGCGCTACTTTGGAAAAACACTTCTCTGAAGCAATTGCCTGCGGCACCCCTGGGCTTCAGGATAAAGAGCAGCTCTTAAGCCCTGAGGAGAAGGCAAAGCGGATGCCTTGCAGACGGCTAATTCATCTGAAGTTGTCAATGACTGCAGTCATTCCACGTCACATGCATTTGAGTGTACATGCCCCCAAAAAAGTGGATTTTGTGTTGCACTTCTTTTTTTTTCTTTCTTTTTTTTGTGCTGTCCAGTTGAAGTGCTGTATCAGACCAGTCGCGTTTCATTGTGATCCACATATTGGTGAAACTTTATCTTTAAATTGAGCTATACAATGCAGAGGAAAGGGGAGTGAATTGTGATCGAACTTTAGCCGAGAACTAGTTTAGCCTGTAACTAGTGTCTCCAAACTTTTTTTTCCCCTCCCCTACCATGTCCTTTTTAACACAACTGAAAATAATGTAATTCAGCAGTGTCTCTATGCCTCTGAATCCCTTGTGGCTTGAAACCTCACAGAACTGATGGACAGAAAGCATTAAAGCATTGCATTTTGAATCAGTAACAAATAAATAAAAACGCGGTTCTGCCTTGATGCCTTCTACCTCAACTGCTAGAATGTAAATGCAACACAGAGGTATGCATGCTATACACACACACAGTGAAGAGTACACAATCCATCTCTTTTAAGCACCTCCTTTTTTTTCTTTATACTACATTTTGTGTTTTTTTTAAAGCATATGTTTGGGTGCATTGAGCCAAACAGGTGCTGCACTCTACAAATTGGAATATTATGTACTCATTCAAAGCATCCCCCTGGAATTTCGGACATGCCATTCAGATAGCTGATGCACTGTGTGCATCTGTGTGTCACTTATTTATTTTTCACACAAGGTCATAGATAGAAATCCGTGTACTGTTTGCAGGAACATTGTCATACAATAATAAGTTTGATTCTGGTGATAGCACATGTGGGCATCCTTGTGACCCACGTGACTGCAAATACACGGATGTGTCATACGCTCAATATGAAAATTCCCCGGGGCCTGAAAGATTACAGCCACACAAATGAGAGGTAAACACAAACAGCTTCTTCCATTCCTGCTAAGAAGTCTCATCCATTGATCTGAAAGATCAGAGGGCAATATGTGAATGTTTTTTGGCAGAGGGACAAAACTCAGCCGTTGATCGACGATGTGATTCACTTCACTGTCCAGCTTCTGGGGCTGCCAACCTGCCAACAGACAAATGGCGTGCTCTTTATGAAGGTTTGTAAGCTCAGAAATGTCTATAATCTCTAAGTGCAATGCCTACAGGTGTGCAAAATACCATCTTTACTATTCAGTCTTGAAGGCATTGGATTGCTTTCTCTGTCTCATAATTTGTACATGCCATTATATTTAGGAAAAGATCCCAGCCTTTAGTCCAAAAGAAAACAAGTATTTAATGGTTTCTCAAAAAACTGTCCATGCCTACAGCGACTATCAGCAGAATGCAGGAAAAATGAAAACATCTGCAACATTTTCAATGTGTCAAGTACACAAAGTGCTCTAACAAGCGACTGACTCACCACAGCATAGAAAGGAAATCAAAGTGAAACACAAAAACCACATTCATTTTTAAAGACAGAGAAATCACATATGTTCCAAATGACTGACCGAAATTTTATTTCCAAGCAACTGTGCAATGCAACTGGTTCATCAGAGCACAGCTAAGAGAAAATTACACATAGGTTATTTCCCTTTTATGAGTGAAAAATAATTCCTTGCAAAGGTGACATCCCAGAGGCACTCTTTTACTGGGCGGAGGGCTGATTGCAGTAGCCAGCTCTGGACTGTTTTTGCAATCTCTCTGTGGATTCTTCTGCATGCCGCCATGCAAGCCAATAAAGGTGCTGGAGGCGATGTATTGATGGAACTGCAGTTGTTCATTCAACTGAGCACCCGTTCACAGTCGCACCTACAGCACTCTCCAAACGAGTCAAGCATCACCCCCATTCCATTTCAAATTAAGGATATCAAGGAGCAAGACTTTAAAAATGATGAACCAGTTGACTCCTTTGATCCACTCAACTGATTCAGAGTTGCTTATCTGTTTTGCCCTGCACCTCGAACCAATGCTTGGACATCAAGGTCAAGGAGTATATGCTTTTGACCACAGTTGTTCTTAGAAGATGTCTTTCCCTTAGACTTCCATGCCAACATCACCATAGCTACTGTTCCTCATGAAACATCAGCAAGTTTAGCAGTCTTCGCCGTGGTAACCAAAATAATGGGCAACTGGGCCTGCCCAGCATTTTTACACATGACCCTAAGCATGATTAAATGTTACCTGCCACACCTGTGTGGAAGCACCTGCTTTCAATATACTTTGTATCCCTCATTTACTCAAGTGTTTCCTTTATTTTGGTTTAATTATGGAAACGGCTGCAGAAAAACTTTTTTTTCTATTTTCTCTTTCTGCTTTTTGCCCAATTTTTCTCCCAATTTAGTAGCCAATTATACCCTCTTTTTTCATGTAAAGTATCCCCTCCCTCATATTGAGAGCTCGTTGCCATAGTCCTGAAACTGGCAGTGGCGTGTGGCGGAGCACTGCCTCCTCCTAGCCGGAACTCACCAAGCTGCCACCGCAACGCCGGCATGCACACAGGGCCACTCCTATACGCAGTGAGCCAATTGCTGCCCCCTAGTGGCACTCCCGTCCAGAGCCGAAACTGGCCTGACCTGGTGGACTCGAACCCCAGTCACAGTGGGCAGTGTCAGTGGCTGCAGTAAACCTGAGGTTTGCAAGCATGAGGACGCAATTTGGAGCCATGGCGTCATGTTTTTAGAAATTTCTGCCCCTGACTGTTCGGAACCACCTCGGTGTATAGTATTTTTCTCAACTTGGTGTCTCTGTTTTGGCAGTAATTAGTTCAGTGCAGGGAGAGCAGTAGACTAATATTTAGGGGTGAAAATGTGGCCATCGGCAGTGCAGTGCGAGTGTTGCAGGATGATTGCGTTTCTGGAAGGAGACTTCCAGGAGGGTTTTGTCTGCGACCATTGCCAGCTTGTGAAGCATCTTTCTTGATCTCGAAGCCCAACTTGCTGGTCTCGACTGCATAGTTTGTAGAATTCCAGGAACTAATTAGCACGCCCTTTAGAGAGTTAGCCCAAAGCTGGGTAGGGGGAGCCTCTAGAGCAGGTAGGGAGAGAGAGTTGGGTGACGGTAGGGCGCCAGCCTAGAAAAGGGCGCGCACATTCAGGGGCAGCATCTCCAGAGCTTGTGGTGTCTAACCGATTCCAGCCCTTTCAGGAAGAGGATATGGCCCAGCCCTCTGTGAATGGGAGGACTGATGAGCCCCAGGGCACCCTGGTGGCCATGCCACCCAGGAAAAGGGAGTTAATTGTAGTGGGGGATTCAATCGTTAGAGGTATAGACAGTATAGTCTGTTCGCGGGAAAAGGAGTCTCGCATGGCATGTTGCTTGCCTGGTGCTCAGGTTGGAGACCTCTTGGAACACGTGGACAAGCTCCTGGGCAGAGCAGGGGTGGATCCAGTGGTCATGGTCCATGTTGGAACCAATGCCATAGGTAAGGGTAGGTTTGAGGTTCTGCAGGACAAATTCATAGAATTAGGATCAAAGTTAAGGGGCAGAACCTTCACGGTGGTGTTCTCTGGAATTCTGCCAGTACCATGTGCTAGCAAAGGCAAGCAGAATTTTATATGGAAATTTAACACGTGGCTACAAACCTGGTGCAGGAAAGAGGGGTACAGGTTTAGGGAGGGAAATTAGTAGTAGTAGTATTATGGATAGGGAGGTGCAGACTGCCCAGATGGAAGATACCAGGGCGGAGTATAATAAATCGAGGTGGTTCGGCACAGTTATGTGTGGAGGGGAAGGACAACGTAAGTGTGAGTAAGGCTCTGAAATTCATGTCTTTAAATGCGAGAAGCATAAAAAATAAATGTTTGGAACTGGAGGCTGTCATGTTGAATGGGGGTTATGATATTGTTGGGATAACTGAAACATGGCTTGGCGCAGCGGATGGGGATGAATATAATGTAGAGAGGTACAAATTGTTTAGGAAGAATATAAATAAAAAAGAGGAGGGGGAGTGGCCCTTTACGGAAAATAAATTCCAGGTATTAACTCATTTGTTTCTTGTGAGGACATCTGGATTAGATTACCGGGAGATCATTACATTTTTACATTTACATTTTAGGCATTTAGCAGACATTTCTTTACATATAATCAATTTATACAGCTGGATATTTTTACTAAAGCAATTCAGGTTAAGTACCTTGCTCAAGGATACAACGGCAGTGCCCCCACCTGGGACTTGAACCTGCAACCTTTGCGTTACAAGCCCAGTTCCTTAACCATTATGCTAACACTGCCGCACTGTTATGAGATCATGAGAAGGGCCTTAATATAGGAGTATGCTATAGACCTCCAGCTTCAGACATACATAAATAGTATGCTCTTTGGTAACATAACACAAACCTGTGCTAAAGGAGAGACGATAATAATGGGAGACTTCAATTACCCCTCTATTAATTGGGAGGTAGTGACAGGTCAGGGTAAAATAGTTTTTAGATATGTGGTCAATGACTGCTTTTTGGTACAGTCTGTTACTCAGCCTACGAGAGAGAAATCAATACTGGATCTGGTTTTGTGTAATAATCCTGATAGAATTTGCAGCACAGAGGTAGGAGAACCACTAGGGGCAAGTGACCACAGTGCACTTATTTTTGATATTTTTTGGCAAGTTAAGACAGCCTCCTCTAACTCTAGAATTTTTTATTTCAGACAAGCTGACTTTAATAAAATGAGAGAGAATTTAAGTAATATAGATTGGGAAAAACTTCTAGATTGTAGAACTGTGAATGAAAAATTGATTATATTTAAAAGGGTTATTGTAGATTGTACAGTGTAAATTCATCCCAAAAGTAAGGAAAAATAGGATGAAAAAACAGTCTCTGCTGTGGATGACAAAATCTTTACGGGAGATTTTGAGGCAAAAGAAGTCTGTACAGAGTATATAAAAATGATAACTCAGAGAGAAACAAGTTTGATTATTGTAATATGCGGAATAAGGCTAAAAAGGAAATAAGATCAGCTAAAAGGCGATTTGAAATTACAATTTCCCAAGATGCAAAAAGTAATCCTAAGAAGTTTTTTCAATATTGTAGTAGAAAAAGGAAAGTTAAGGATGAGGTTAAGTGCATTAAGAATAAGGAAGGAACTTTGGTTTATAATAATAAGGATATTGCTAACACACTAAACAGTTACTTTGTTGAGAGCGTTACTAGAGAATAGGTTATAAATATGCCTAAATGTATAGCCAATGTACAGAATGTTTTGGAGGACTTTGAGATAAGGGATGTAGAAGTACTACAAAAACTACAAAAACTTAAGACAAATAAGACAGCAGGCCCTGATGGCATGTATCCCAGAGTACTCAAAGGAAATTACACTGGGGAAATTATATATAAACCATTGACAGATATTTTTATGCAATCCATAATCACTGGAGAAATAGCAGATGACTGGAAGCAGGGTAGTATATTTCCAGTATATAAGAAGGGGGACCGTACTGACCCAGGGAACTATAGGCCTGTCAGTTTAATTTGCATCGCATGTAAAATGCTGAAATGTATTATTAGGGATACGTTGGAATCATTCTTGAAAAATAATAGTATTTTAAGGGAGAGCCAACATGGTTTTTTCAAAGGGAGGTCATGCCTAACTTTTTTGAAGAGGCTACAAAGTGTGTTGACCTGAACCAAGCTTATGATATTATATATTTGGACTTTCAGAAAGCATTTGACAAGGTACCACATGAGAGGCTCATTGCTAAAAATGAATTCAGTAGGAATTGACCCTTCGCTAAACCACGCCCCGAAACGCAGACTGGCCAATCACAGTGCAGTATTTGACAGACTCCGACAGAGGTCCGACAGTTTTTTGCTGCACTCCATTGACTTTGATGGAAAAATTTGAGATTTTCTTCATTTTCGAGCTGGTTTTGTGGATTTTTAGCTAATTATGGTTAAACATTGTGCCTGGGGCACTTGTAACAGTGACATTCGTTACCGAGAGAGGTTGGAAGGAGATATACGTTTTTTTTCCTTTACAAAACCAAAATCAAATCCTGAAAAGTGTTAGCCAGCTAAGCTAGTGTGGCTACGGTCTGGATGTACAGCTCCGGGTTGCAACGTTGGTAAAGTTAGACTAAATGTTAGCTTTGTTATTCGTGATCCAGCCAGCTTGCTAACGTTAAGATGTTACAGTCAAGCTCTAAAAAACCTGTGGGTAACGTTACCTTGATGTCAAAATGTAATACTATTTTTTCATTACTATTTCAGCACTTTGTCAATGGGAAGCCCAGTCCCGAGTACCCAAATCTTGTGGAGGACTGAGCTGACACACTGCTGATATTTTTTGCTTTACAGAGGTCCAGGGTATAGAGCTACCTGTGGAGCTAACCAGAGTAATGTCGTTACAGCACACTATAGGCTACTAATGTTACGTTTGTTAGCTAATGCTAGCTAACTTACTACTGAATGTAACGTTATATAGGCCTACTGCTTTTGCTTTTTAATGATTATAATAGTGAATAGAGACCTACCCAGCTTTACAGGAACAGTGTTGCTCCTTAATGTCGTTGTCCTCTGTCTCAATTGCCAGGTGATGCGGTGGTTCACTTTTACTCTGATCTGTAGGCTTTCGCTTCTATCTTATTTTTTTAACGACATTTTGTTGCTGAGTCAGTGTGATATCTTGAATATAACCTTCAAATGCATATTGTAGACCTTTCTGTCTGCTTCTATCTGAAATCGCTTTTTCTATTTTCCAAAAATTTGACAATATTTCTCCAGGGATTACAGTGGGAACGTCATGCTGGCTCCGAAAGCTTGACGGACTTAGCAACAGTAACTAAGGGGGACATGGTTTAGCGAAGGGTCAATTGCAGGAGTAGTTTCAGATTGGGTTCATAATTGGCTGCAAGGGTGAATACAAAGAGTAACAGTAGGTGGGGCCGTATCTGACCTCAGTGCTGTGGGCAGTGTTGTCCCGCAGGGATCGGTGCTGGGACCTCTGCTCTTCCTTATTTACATAAATGATCTTGTTATGGACATTAGTAGCAAAATAGTTAAATTTGCAGATGATACTAAATTTGGGGGTTTGGCAAACAGTTTGGAATCGACTAAAGTAATCCAAGATGACTTAAACAAAATCCAAGAATGGGCAGATACATGGCAGATGACATTCAATATTGCTAAATGTAAAGTTATGCATGTGGGAAATAATAACATTAGACAGGAGTATTTTATGGGAGGAGAAAAGTTAGTACTTGTTCAATTTGAAAAAGACTTAGGAATTGCAGTTGATCAAAGCCTATCTGCATCAAAGCAGTGTGCTACAGCAGTGAAAAAAGCCAACAGGATGCTGCCATACATAGCAAAAAGTATTGAGTATAAATCAAAGGAGGTTATATTAATGCCTTTGTAATGCAGACCTCACTTAGAATTCTGTGTGCAGTTCTGGGCACTGCACTACAAGAAAGATATAGAAGCTCTTGAAAAAGTTCAAAGAAGGGCAACTAAACTGATACCTGGTATGAAAGGTAAAGGTTATGATGATAGACTTCAGGCACTCAACCTATTTAAGCTTAGCAAATGGAGACTTTTTAAATTCAAATTAACAAAGTGAAATACCAAAGATTTTTAAAGATAAGTGGGGTCAGCAGAACAAGAGGCCACAGGTGGAAATTGGTTAAAGGCAAATTCCATTTAGATATTAGGAAGTTTTTCTTTACACAGAGTTGTCAATGCCTGGAACAGCTTGCCAGGTCGGGTAGTAGAGGCTATTCAAGTCCAGGCTAGATGCAGTACTAGATACTCTTTAGATTAGGACATGATGAGCCTAGATGGGCTGAACAGCCCGTTCTCGTCATTATGTATTCTTATGTTCTTATGTTCTTATGTTTTCTTAACCAGTTTTTATTCAATCATATTCATGCTGTTGGCCTGTCTCAATGCCACAATGCCCCATCAGTTCAGCAGCTCTCCTACCAAGCACGTTCTGCCAGCGCACCTTCTGCTCTACAGTTCACCTGCTGAGCTGCACATTTCATGCATAGTTAGCGTAGGCAGACTGCAGTCCCTTGATCCCACCAGTGGAATCACTCTTGTGAAATGAGACAGGGACAGTAGTGTCAACTCAGACCTGGTACCACCCCACTGGTAAATGCTACAGGGCCACAGTTGGAACTGGCGTTGTTAGAATTTGAGTGTAGGGTGCGTCACTACACTGAAAACCAATGTTTTTAGCAGGATGTGCCACTCAACAAAACCTTGTTTTTGGAAAATTGATGGAATATTTTAGCTTTTCATTACTATTCCACTGTTAATGAGATGTTAAATATTTCTGAATTCAGAGACATTAAACAAAGAAAATGTGTTTGATTATCAATTTAAGTAATTAAAAAATATCAGAACAATCAATCAATATTCAGTCAATACAAAATGATGTTCTGTTGATTCTACAAAATCAGAAATCAAGGAATTATCCATTATCCATATTTACTAATACAGTTACACTGGCAGTCCAGGCTACTAGGCTAACGATTATCTGCTGCAAGCCTGCTCACCCACTCAAAACCCCCAGACCACATCGCAACCATCCTCTGTAAGAGGGGTTCTCAGATTTGGTGCTGGGGACTCACTGTGTATGCTGGTTGCTGCTATAGCCAATCTCTTCATCACTTAAGGTTATTGAAAACATATGAACATGAACATTGAAGTTCTACCTTTA
Organism: Aldrovandia affinis; assembly: GCA_029706075.1. Lineage (NCBI taxonomy): Eukaryota > Metazoa > Chordata > Actinopteri > Notacanthiformes > Halosauridae > Aldrovandia > Aldrovandia affinis. Next base: position 1,080,835 of record JAINUG010000053.1, on the reverse strand, counting down.
TTTTTTTCCTTGTGAAATGTGGCCATGTCATGTCATCTAGGCATCTATATAATAGAGCCAGAACATTTGAAAAAAAATCCTGAAAAAAACCATGGCTTGTTATAATTGTACTCTAATGCACTTGGACATTTCTAGCTTCTAGCGCAAGGTTATGACCTCACTCCCCACTTCTCTTATAGCAATACCCCTTTCCGTTCCAACCTTATTAAAGAACCGGAGGATTTTTTCCACTTATTATCTTCACTGAATTGTCACTTCCCCAGGAAGTGACTTCCCCCGGTTTAAGGTGACATGGTTTTCCCTTAGGGCTTAGTGACAGATGCTGCTGTGCTTAACCACTGCCTGGGGTTCCTGTGTAAGGTTATGAATTTAGCATTCTTTCTGAGAGGTAAGGCTTCTCATTGCCCCTGTGTAGATAGTCATATGATTTGACTCAAAGGCATTGTTGAAATAACTGAACAATAACCTTCCAAATAATTGAACAATAACCTTCCAACCTTAATTGGGAAGCTGTGCAGAATATAGATGGGAGGGGGGGGGGATAAAGCTTCTCTGTGAACTGAGTGGAAGCATAATTGATAATTATGTAATTATGTTTAGAAATCAGTGTTGCAGTATTGAACCAAGATCAAAGTGGTAGGCAAACAGTGAGTCGCCCACAGAAAACAAAACAAAAAATGAATGAACAAAAAACCCAGCCCAACTCAAATCAGAGTGAATGGGAGAGGATGGTGCATAAAACCACAGCTTCCTCTAATTAAATCTTTTAGATCTTTTTTTTTTTTTTTTTGTGTGGTGTGGGTTGCAAATGAAAGATGACAACCCTGCTGGATCTGTGCTTAAACTCCACACTTAGTTACCATTTGATGAATGTTCCAGGATTGATTCTCACCCTGCGCTGGCTGAGGGTTGAGCCAGTGCTCATAGGCAAATGTTTTTCTAACCACAGGGACAATTTTCCAATGGTGGAGATCATTCTGGTTTGCGTATCCCCTTTAATTGACTCTAATCAGGGCGTCTTGTGTGCGACATGCTTGTGACTCTCATATTTCTCACAGATTGCGGAGGGAGATTACATGGGGTGGCGGTTGCTGACATGTGCTGGGACATGTGTTTCCACTAAATACTTGGACTAGCTCTGCAGCAGGGTGAACCCACCATGACCCCAGCAAGGGAGTAATGGGAATTCACTCTATGGGCTGGAGAACTAATTAATTTGAATCCTCTCAAAGCTCTAAATTCAAGAGCGTTGATAAGACTGAGAGTTGAGGAACCAGTTATCTTTAAGCTTCTGCTCTCTGACTTGAAAAAAAACCAAACAAAAAAAACAGACACATGGAAAGTGAAAGAAAATTAAAATATGCCAATTATTTTGCATTTGGAGAAATAGAAATGACTTCACGCTGCAAGAAACTGTCAACATTAAAATGAAAATGGACAAGACCTGTTCCAAGCTGCCGCAGTAATGACAGATCATCTAATATACTTTTCATGGTGTTTAAAAGCCAGGCACTTTGCCTTTCTTCACCCATTGGAGATGTTATTTTTATACTGATGGAAGACATTATTAAATAGATTAAAAGAGTAGCTTGCAATTTCAATTATGCAAAACATTCAGAATGATTTTTACATTATGCTGTATGTGCCGGCAAAATACAAACCAAGCTAAGGAGTTCTGTATAAACAGAGCTTGGGTCATTCAACCTTAGCTACATTACTATGTGTGGAAATCAGTTGGAAACACTCAACATTTTCTCAGATGAGCCCTGATCATTCTGATGTGCTTCATCCATGTGTGTGTGTGTGTGTGTCTCGACAGCATTCAGCGACAACATTCAGCATTTAGCATCAGCATTCACTCCATCGGTTCTTAATATGGATATTGTGAGAGACAGTGCGATGACGAGGGAACTGAGACACTTCTTTCTAGGAAAGTCTTTTTAAAAACCTACAAGTGGTTTCCTGCCCACCAAAAAGCTTTAGCAGAAAACTCAGTGAAACGGGTGGGTAACTGCAATATCAATAAAGATGATACATGGGGAATGTGAGAAATTAGCTGAAAATACCCCCCACCTCTTCTATGACTTGCACTGTAGGCCTCCTTAGCCTGCCTGCCTGTGTAAAATGAAGTTATGCTGTAATTAAACACAGGGGATGCCTGGGTGAGTATGCATATATGCTGAGCCAAGGCTACGATAAAAACCCTCTTTGATCTGAAAGTAGAGGACATTGTACATTGCACAAACCTGTACAAAACACTCTTGCACATTGCCCTTCATGTTTCCACAGAGACTGGTTTGGGAAAAAATGTCAGGTCCTTTTAAAAAATCTCCCAGCGTCAGTGTCACCACATGCCCTGCAGTGGTACAAGCACATACTGAGCTGTATTCTCAGAGGAACTAAAATGCATTGATGGTTTTTGTCACTAAGGGATTCAGGGCCACTTGAGTGCATTCTGCACAAAACACTACTGCTCCCCAAACAGCCAAAATGTATGAATATGCAATATGTATATATATATATATATAGTGTATCCGGAAAGTATTCACATCGCTTCACTTTTTCCACATTTTGTTATGTTACAGCTTTATTCCAAAATTGATTAAATTCATTTTTTTTCCTCAGAATTCTACACACAATACCCCATAATGACAAAGTGAAAAAGGTTTTTTATGGGGTATTGTGTGTAGAATTATGAGAAAAAAATGAATTTAATCCATTTTGGAATAAGGCTGTAACATAACAAAATGTGGAAAAAGTGAAGCGATGTGAATACTTTCCGGATGCACTGTATATATGTACCCTCATAGAGCTGTCACTGTCAGTGCCTAATGCTCAGAATAAGTTATGATAGTCATTTTGAAATTAATACTGCATTTTGATGTCACACATACATGTTTTAAAAAAAATGGTTTTAATCAAAAATGGTTATTATCCTCAGTTCAACATGCAGTGCAACAACTGAGTACTGTTCATTCAGTAAATTGATGCCTTATCTTGTGATCAAGTCAGATTAAGGAAAACTTCCCCCTGGCAAGGGCTGAGAGGGCAAGTCCCAATGTTCAGTGCAGCTCCAGTTAATTGGCAGCTGTGTCTGGAGACAGACAGTGACAATTTTGTAAAAACAAAACAAAAAAAGGAGCTTCAGTAAAGCAAATACATTTTGAAAGAAGTTTGGATTATTAACTCTCATCCCAGACCCCCAAGGGAAGTTTTCCCTTAAAGTATCAGTCTCATCCCTATTTAATGGAAAAGGGTAATCAATAACCAATTTCAAATTTTAAAAACACAATTTAATCCTGCAGATCACCATTTTCTCCAATATCCTCAGCTGGGTGGACCCAGCTCTCTCATTTGGATTCTAACTCAACTACTCCAATTAGAGTTGGGACAATAATGGAAATGTGTATCTTGATAGTCCTGTGAGAAGAATACCATGATAACTGCTTTTATTGTGATAAATGATTTTCAAAGAAAATGCTGTTACACAAACTTCTGAGACATGTTTGAAATTCAAACAACTACTGATACAGTGTTTTATTATTCTCAAACATTTTGATGGGATTCTTCTATAAGCTGTGAAAATAACTATGTCATCTATATATTGAGTACATGCACCAAATTAACAATTTAGAATTTGATATTTGCCATGTTTGGTTGTTCATTCTATTGTTTGAAAATAATGTCAAAAGAATCCAGGCCCATTTTGATTTGGGAAATATTTGTTATTATTATATTATTATGTTATATGATATAATAATATAAGGGATAACTCAGAGAGAAACAAGTTAGATTATTGTAATATGCGGGCTAAGGCTAAAAAGGAAATAAGATCAGCTAAAAGGCAGTTTGAAATTAACATTTCCCAAGATGCAACAAGTAATCCTAAGAAATTTTGATGAGGTTAAGTGCATTAAGAATAAGGAAGGAACTTTGGTTTATAATAATAAGGATATTGCTAACACACTAAACAGTTACTTTGTTGAGAGCTTTACTAGAGAAGAGGTTATAAATATACCTAAATGTATAGATAAGGTGCAGAATGTTTTGGAGGACTTTGAGATAAGGGATGTAGAAGTACTACAAAAACTACAAAAACTTAAGACAAATAAGGCAGCAGGCCCGGATGGCATATATCCTAGAGTACTGAAAGAACTTGGGGAAATTATATATAAACCATTGACAGATATTTTCATTCAATCCATAATCACTGGAGAAATACCAGATGACTGGAAGCAGGGTAGTATAATTCCAATATACTGTATAAGAAGGCGGACCGTACTGACCCAGGGAACTATAGGCCTGTCAGTTTAACTTGCTGGAATGTATTATTAGGGATAAGTTGGAATCATTCTTGAAAAATAATAGTATTTTAAGGGAGAGCCAACATGGCTTTCTCAAAGGGAGATCATGCCTAACAAACCTCCTGGACTTTTTTGAAGAGGCTACAAAGTGTGTTGACCTGAACCAAGCTTATGATATTATATATTTGGACTTTCAGAAAGCATTTGACAAGGTACCACATGAGAGGCTCATAGCTAAAATGAATTCAGTAGGAATTGCAGGAGTAGTTTCAGAGTGGGTTCATAATTGGCTGCAAGGGCGAATACAAAGAGTAACAGTAGGTGGGGCCATATCTGACCTCGGTGCTGTAGGCAGTGGTGTCCCGCAGGGATCGGTGCTGGGACCTCTGCTCTTCCTTATTTACATAAATGATCTTGATATGGACGTTAATAGCAAAATAGTCAAATTTGCAGATTAAACTAAACTTGGGGGTTTGGCAAACAGTTTGGAATCGACTAAAGTAATCCAAGATGATTTAAACTAAATCCAAAAATGGGCAGATACATGGCAGATGACATTCAATATTGCTAAATGTAAAGTTATGCATGTGGGAAATAAAAACATTAGACAGGAGTATTTTATGGGAGGAGAAAAGTTAGTAGGTGTTCAATTTGAAAAAGACTTAGGAATTGTAGTTGATCAAAGCCTATCTGCATCAAAGCAGTGTGCTACAGCAGTGAAAAAAGCCAACAGGATGCTGCCATACATAGCAAAAAGTATTGAGTATAAATCAAAGGAGGTTATATTAATGTTATATAATGCCTTTGTCAGACCTCACTTAGAATTCTGTGCGCAGTTCTGGGCACCGCACTACAAGAAAGATATAGAAGCTCTTGAAAAAGTCCAAAGAAGGGCAACTAAACTGATACCTTGTATGAAAGGTAAAGGTTATGATGATAGACTTAAGGCACTCAGTCTATTTAAGCTTAGCAAATGGAGACTTAGGGGGGATTTGATTGAGGTTTTTAAATTCCTAAAAGGGATTAACAAAGTGAAATACCAAAGATTTTTAAAGATAAGTGGGGTCAGCAGAACAAGAGGCCACAGATGGAAATTAGTTAAAGGCAAATTCCGCACAGATATTAGGAAGTGTTTCTTTACAGAGAGTTGTCAATGCCTGGAACAGCTTTCCAGGTCGGGTAGTAAAGGCAGAAACACTTGGGCTATTCAAGTCCAGACTAGATATAGTACTAGATACTCTTTAGATTAGGACATGACGAGCCTAGATGGGCCGAACAGCCCGTTCTCGTCATTATGTTCTTATGTTCCCAGGTGATAAACAATGTTAACAGGAAGCACACACAAGGAATACCTAGTTTTGGACTATGGTACAGTGTGCTGATAAGCTATTGGTTCAGGTTATTGGGGCAGTGTTTCTGGCCCAGATCTCCATCTTGTGTCTTCTTCTCTAAAAGACACACTGATTGCCCTAATACCCATAAACAAATGTGGGCTGTTCTGGTGTTCATCACTGACGGGTTTTAATACTCCTTTGAATAAACACCAGAGCACCTAGGTATGGGGGTTATCAGTGCCAGCTCGGTCTGCATGACCCAGTGGGTTAACACTTAATTTGGAGGTTCCTAGAAGTTGAATGCCTCTAAATTCCCTATTGTTGAATTTTGAATCTGTAGCATTCAATTGACAATGGCGATGTGCAGGGAAAAACGGAAGTCCGCGTGCCACAACAGGCCTTGTCACATCGGTAGCAATATTTTTTCCCTGTCACCACTATATCTTATTTGATAATTATTCACTAACTCTCTGCTCATCTGGCTGCTCCTTCCCTTTGTGAGAACACATTAAAAATTAAATGTGTCCTTATTGCCCCCTCAGTGGTGAAATGGACTACCTGTAACTGCAGAATCATTCACACTCTTCCAGTTGTTAATAAAAGCACACTGGTTTAGATTTAACTTTTGGAGAATTCTAGAAAAAATATATATTAGTTTCACATTGCGATGGATTGCTTGGCATTTACCAACAACAGAGGTTCTCTCAGCAGAGGAGAATTTATAGGTATGGACAATGTGTTTTTTTGTGCTTTCATCAATGAACTGCAATAGAAATGCAACTTACTGAAAGAGTATTGCATCTATCTGTGGACTACACTGTTCTTATGTAAATGAGTGACGTCTGGAGAACTGAAACAAAAGAGGCGACTGAAACAAAACAAATTCATCACTTTTCAGTAATTCTTTCACCAGTGGAGGAAATATCTAATATACAAAACTATGAAATAATTATGTACCTGGGTGAGTTTAGCCAGAAAGATAGTAAGTAGTATGTGGTCATCAGAGTTATGTTATCTATGGCTCCATTCTTGGCATATATAAAGCTTTACCTTTGATTTCAGAATCTATATACAGGTAACTGCCATAATAAATGAAACACGTGAGTAAATTAAGGGTTCTGGTGGCTCTGTTATGGTGTGGGGTGCATTTTCCACTTCCAGAGGTTTCAACTACAGCTTCAAAATAACTGAAATGCATTTCTATTGAAATCAAACAGTTAGATGAACTTGGTGTATATTTGCTCTAAAAATAAAACAAAACACTGACCTCGTATCAGGAACCTAGTTTTGTTACTGATTTGAGTTTTAGCTTGGGGACCTAACAATGAATATATTTTTTATTTTTAATAGGTATAAAATTCATGAAACCATTATGTGTTACACAGTCCCTTATTAAATGAATATCCAGAAATTGTTTAAGATTCCTAAATGTTATTCTGGCTCTTTGCAATGAAGACATGACTGATTGAATTCAATTAAAGCTCAAAATGAACAAGAGCAATAAGGCGGCGAGTGTGGGAGACATTGACTCTAATGGGCATATTATTACAGCAGTGTTGATGGTCCTATTATTTCTGACATCATTATGGAGAACTGAAAAACCACAGAGAAACACAATGTTAAATGTGTAGTGTCTTTCAAGCATCACCACTTGCAGAGAATATTGATCCATCTATTTATCTGTGTACAGTGTTCTATCAGTGCAGTTTTCTATCTATATCTACCACCACTGCCCATCACAATCACTACCATGGGTGGTGGTGTAGTGTAGTGGTTAGGTAACTGGGCTTGTAACTCAGAGGTTGCAGGTTCACTTCCCAGGTGGGGCACTGCTCTTGTACTGTTGAGCAAGGTACTTAACCTGAATTGCTTAAGTAAATATCCAGCTGTGTAAATGGATTGCATGTGAAGAAATGTAAACTGCGTAAGTAGCTCTGGATAAGAGCGTCTGCTAAATGCCTGTAATGTTAATGTAATCTATCTACAGTATTTCTCCATTCTGGCTAGAATATCACTGATAGAAATAACTACTGTTTTCACCTCATGTATATACTTTACTCTGATATACTTTTCTGACCAGATAAGATAGCCAGACATATATATCCATTCTTCTTCACAAAATTGCTCGAACTCCATCAGGTTTGACGGTAAACATTGGTGTACAGCAATTTTCAAATCTTTCCACAGATTCTCAATGGGACTGAGGTCTGAGCTTTGACTGAGCCCAGACTAAGACATTGATCTTTTTGTTTTTAAACCACTCCAATGTGGCTTTTGCTGTATGCTTTGTGTCATCGTCCTGCTGGAATATAAATCTTCTCCCAAATTCCAGGTCTCTTGCAGACCGCAGCAGGTTTTCTTCACAAGATTTGTCTATATCTTTCTTCATCCATTTTTCCCTCTAATTTGACACATTTTCCAGTCCCTGAAGCATCCCAGTAGCATTAGGCTCCTGCCACTATGCTTCATACGTACAGTCCCGGCCAAAAGTTTTGTCGCATGAGTGGACAAAAGTGTCAATTGCTAATTACCCAACTCTTAATTAGCTAATAAAGTTAGGAAACAACACAAATTAATCATAAGTGTCTAAAGTTTATTTAGATACCATCAAAACAAACATTTCATAGATGCTTATAAGGTTTATTGCTTGATAATGATGAACAAGCCAGTTTCTACCTGGACAAAAGTCTTGTCGCAAATCAAATTATAATCAAGAAATTGTATCTTTCTCAAAAAGTAAATAAAATAACAAATGAAAAATCAGTCTAGTATTTCATCATGGACTATAAGTTAAGAAATTAATATCTTCTATGGGTTCCTTTGGCCTGCAGAACAGTTGCCATCCGGTTTGGCAGAGAGTCGTAGAGCTTGTTGATGAAGTCGTCGGGGATGGCATGCAGGCATCCCAAAGCTCCTCCAAGTTCTTCGGCTTGGTCCTCCAAGCTTCCTCCTTCATTCTTCCCCAGATATGCTCAATAATATTCATATCTGACGACAGCTTGCTTGTCCGACTGTCAAAAGCCAGCCCCATGTCAACCGCCTCACAGCTCCAGGAGGAGTGGACGCCAGCAATGCCTGTTTCGTCAAGAACTGTATGTCGGTTTCTTGCTCGCAATGGTCTCCACGGTCGTATTGCTGCCCAGAAACCAGCACTAAACAAGATACAGCTAAGAAATCGTGTTGCGTACGCCAAGGCCCATAGCCTGACGGAAGGGTGGACAGCAGAAAAGTGGCGAAAAATAGATTTTTCAGATGAATCGTCAGTTGAGCTCCATCCCAAGCACCGCCAATATTGTCGACGACCCTCTGGGGCCCGTCTGGACCCACGGTTCACCCAGAAGACAGTCAAATTTGGAGGTGGAAAGATTATGGTTTGGGGTTGCGTCCAATACGGAGGTGCCAGGGAGATCTGTAAGGTGGATGGTAACATTGACAGTGCCAAATATCAACAGATTCTTGCCTCCCAGTACATTCCCAACTACAAAAGGGGTCAGATTTTTCAACAGGATGGAGCTCCTTGCCATACCTCAGGTTCCACTACGAAGTTTCTCAGGGGGAAGACGATCAATGTCCTTCAGGGATGGCCAGCACAGTCTCCAGATATGAATATTATTGAGCATATCTGTGGAAGAATAAAGGAGGAAGCTTGGAGGACCAAGCCGAAGAACTTGGAGGAGCTTTGGGATGCCTGCATGCCATCCCCGACGACTTCATCAACAAGCTCTACGACTCTCTGCCAAACCGAATGGCAACTGTTCTTCAGGCCAAAGGAACCCATAGAAGATATTAATTTCTTAACTTATAGTCCATGATGAAATCCTAGACTGATTTTTCATTTGTTATTTTATTTACTTTTTGAGAAAGATACAATTTCTTGATTATAATTTGATTTGCGACAAGACTTTTGTCCAGGTAGAAACTGGCTTGTTCATCATTATCAAGCAATAAACCTTATAAGCATCTATGAAATGTTTGTTTTGATGGTATCTAAATAAACTTTAGACACTTATGATTAATTTGTGTTGTTTCCTAACTTTATTAGCTAATTTAAGAGTTGGGTAATTAGCAATTGTCACCTTTGTCCACTCATGCGACAAAACTTTTGGCCAGGACTGTAGTGTTAGTGTTAAACATAGCAGTCTTATCAGACCATAGAATCTTCCTCCACTTGGTTTGAGAGCCTCCCACATGCCTTCTGGTAAACTCTAGGTGAGATGTCATGGGAGCTTGGCAGTGGCAGTGGTTATTTTTGCCACCCTACCATAAAGAGCAGATTTGTGAAGTGTCTGGGATATTGTTGTCCTATGGACATGTTCTCCCATCTCTGTTATGTCCAACTGTAACTCCTTCAGGGTTATCATAGGCCTCTTGGTTGCCCCCCTACCAAATGCCCTTCTTGCACGGGTTTGGAGGACAGTCTTTCTAGGCAAATTTACAGTTGTCCTTATTCCCTCCACTTTTTCATAATGGACTTAATGGTGGTCTGGGGGATATTTAAAGTCTTCTTGGATTTGCTTTTAATGTTCTTTGGTCTTCAAATGCACTAACCAACTGTGGGACCTCTCACAGACCGGTGTATTTAATTTGAAATAATTTGAAACACCTTAATTGCACACAGGTGGACTCCAATCAAATAATTATGTGATCTCTGAAGACAATTGATTGCAACAGAGTTTATTCAGGTGTGACTTAGCAAAAGGGGTGAATACTTATAGAATCAATTTTTGTCTGCTATTTTTCTAATTAATTAAGAAAAAGCTTTAGAGTTGTTTTTTTATTTGGTATTATAGAGTATTTTTTATTGATCGATGGTAATAAATCCCAATTAAATCCATTTTGATTCCATGATGCAAGAAAGTAAATAATGGCAAAGGGGGGAATTTGTTTTATACCCCCTGTGTGTATATATATACAATGGGGGAAATAAGTATTGAACACATCAACATTTTGTCCAGTAAATGTATTTCCAATGAGCCTATTCAAGTGAAATTTGCACTAGACTTTGGTATTAACTCGATAAATCCAGACAAAAAATCTAAACATTAAAGTCCATATGTAAATAAAGTTATGTGTAATAAAGTGTAATGAAACAGGAAAAAAGAATTGAACACACTAAGAAAAAGCAGTACACCACAGCAAGGAAAGGCAAGGAACCAGCTGAAAACCATAACTAATTAGGAGGCAACTCTACCTCCAATCTGTGCTAATTAATGTCAGCTGGGTTAGAATATATTGATGGGCTATAAAAGGTTTTTTTTTTGTTACCAAGGTGCCACACAAGAAACAACTAATGATGGGTAAAAGCAAAGAGCTCTCTCAAGACCTTCGCAACAAGATTGTTGCAAAACATGACAATGGAATTGGCTACAGACGTATTTCACAACTTCTGAATCTTCCAGTAAGCACCATTGGGGGCATTATCCGTAAGTGGAAGCAACATCACTCCACCATCAACCGGCCACGCACAGGAGCTCCTCGCAAGATTTCTGATCAGGGAGTCAGAAGGATACTTAGAAGAGTAGCCAAAGAGCCAAGGACCACTAGGAAAGAGCTCCAGAAAGACTTGGAGGCAGCAGGTACAACTGTGACAGAAAGGACAGTAGGCAATGCACTCCACCGCCATGGCCTCTGTGCACGCTCAGCCCGCAAGACTCCACTACTGAAAAAAATACATGTTGAAGCTCGTTTGAAGTTTTCCAAACAACATTTGGACAAGCCAGTGAACTACTAGGAGCATGTACTCTGGTCAGATGAGACCAAAATTGAACTTTTTGGCTGTCACACAACACACCATGTTTGGAGGAGAAATGGCACTGCACATCACCCGAATAACACTATACCAACAGTGAAGTTTGGAGGTGGAAGTATCATGATGTGGGGCTGTTTCTCCTCTCGTGGTACTGGCAGACTTCATATCATTGAAGGAACAATGAATGGAGCCATGTACAGAGAGATTCTTGAGATTAACCTGCTGCCATCCACCAGGATGCTGAGGATGAGACGTGGGACTTAAACCCAATTGAACATTTGTGGAAGCATCTGAAGATCCAGATTCACAAGAGGGCCCCCCGCAATCTTCAAGATTTAAAGACAATCTGTGTAGAGGAATGGGCCAAAATCACACCTGAATACTGCGGGCGATTAGTTACTTCATACAGAAAGCGCCTTGAAGCTGTCATTACAAACAAAGGCTTCTCCACTAAGTATTGAATTAATTTCAGTCAGTGTGTTCAATACTTTTTTCCTATGTCATTCCACTTTATTACACATATGGACTTTAATATTTAGATTCAAATTCAATCTACTCCCAGTAACTCCATTTGTCTTTCTTTTACTCAGCTTGGGTCTGTCTTACTGCCCCCCTGTCTACATCTATATCACTCAAACACTTGATGTCACATTATATAGGTTATTATATATATCTTATTTTGGTTTGGAGCTGACAATGTAAATAAGCTGATGACTTATTTACATTTAAAACAGTATTGCACCCTCTGCGTGTGTGTGTGTGTGTGTGTGTGTGTGTGTGTTTTCCAGGGTGTTGGTGCATAATTATCACACAATATCACAATTTCTGAAAAATATTTTCTGGATTACCACCAACTTGTATATTATGCAAAAATTACTCTCTACAGATGATACATATAATTTCACATTTCTGCATAATTAAGAAGCATATTTTCTCTTTTCCTTACTGTGGGGCAGCATGCTGCATTGTGAAGCCTTGTCTGTGCTATTGTGGGCTGTTGTGTGCACAGCAGTACCTGTTGTCCCTCTGCCTCTTTTTCATTACTCTCTTCTCTTTGCCAAAAAATGTGAAAGAGCTGTAACGGTTAACTGTTTTCCAATGACTACACACAATGTGCTTTTCTGATCTGATTAATGTACTAATTAAGACAGAGGAAACTTGCATCCCAAGGGCAGTTTCCCAGGCAATACTAATTAAATCTCAGAAGAATGAGTGATCCGCATTGTGATCGGATGTGACGCTGTATTGCAAAATGAAGTTGGCAAGAGACGAGCACCCGTTGCTCGAGTTGAGGGACTACACCCTGTACCACCTCTGCCTTCTCAGATCACGGATATCTGCGATTCACCTCTCGCTCACCAACGTCCATATTTTGCTTCGCCATGGAGATTTGGACCATATCTATCATATAAACATAACTCCTCTGTTTCCTTTAGAAGGAGTAATTACAAGGGCATCCCATTGATTAAATCTGATGTATTAAAGGAGGGGTGACTGTGGTTATAATTTTACATTTGACTTGATTTGCTTAATTGACTGGTTTTACAGTCCATTCATATTTTATTTTAGGTAAACCTCACCAGGGGTTCAAGGGAACAACCCTTGAGTCCCAGCTCGTAAGCTCGCCCAAACAGTATTGATTTTTATGTGTATATTTTTGCTGTTACGTTGTCTCAGGTAACATAATTGAAATATCTTACACTTACATTAACATTTGTAAAAGTTGAGCAAATGGTACAAAATGTATATGTAAATGATGGTTAATATTGTTATGGAAACAATATTGTATGTTTGTCAGACCTGTAATAAATGCATCACTCAATTTTCACTCCATAAAGTATCAAATACAACTTCATCTATCATAGTTACTAATCCATTTTAAAACTGTCTTACTGGTGTTTTAAGTGAATTTAAGTGCCACCTAATGCTTGGTATATGCAGTGATGTATGAAAACTAGAATTTTGCTTTGATTACTATTGCCTTTTAAAAATATTTTTCATCATGAAAAATGAAAATAAAATTCCATCACCACTGCCAAACTGACAACTAGTGATCAAATCTAACAAAAATGCCATTATATTTCAGCTCTAATATTATGTAATAAAACCACATCATTCACTTTTAGGTCTGAGGTTTAAGCATTTGAAGAGGCCATCTTAGGTTTTGCTGGTATCTTTACTCTGATAAAACATGAGGAGTGATGAGTACTGCAACTGTACTTAACCAAAGTAAATGGCAAAAAGGCAAGTTACTCACATATACAAAGCCTATAGTCTCTGTACATCTGTAAAATACAATTCCTAAATTCAGTCTGTGTACCAAATTATTGATATCAAAATGATGCCAAGTTACAACAAAACTTTAATTAAAATATTTCACTGTGGGAAAATGTTTAAGACATGTACTGTGCAATATTTTAGTAAATTATAATGAATGTTATTAATTATCGCTCTCATATCACAAGGTAAATCGTGACACGTAGACCTCTGCTTTCCTCTGGAGAAATTTGGGAAAGATGATCCGGTATGATAACTATACAATTAAAATTAAGTATATTTATACAATATATAATGCGGACATTTGCTTGCCCCTGTCTCTGTAACAGCCATATAGGAGTCAAATGGTTTAATCTCTAGGACCCACGTCATAGAAACCATCCCATGGTGTGCCTGGTACCCCGAGATTCCAGACTTAAAGAATTCACTGTCTGTATACAGTCCAGCTACTAAAGACATTCTAAGTCTGATTGTAGTTCAGTGGCATCAGAACTTAGAGCATTCGCTCTCTGCATACAGTGCAACTACTAAAGGCATTCTAAGTCCGCTACTCTAGGGATGATGCAGGACTGACTACACAGCACAGCGGGACTGATGCCGTACTATTGGCATGGGCACAGACCTTGCGGCCTTGCTCCCGGCTTGTTAGATCTTTCCCTTACTAGCACTAAAGAGAAAGAAGACATAGGTTGAAATGACGATTTCCACATTTATTGCAACCTTAGCAAATCTCACAAAACAGACTTTACACAATATGTACGAGAGAACCTACAATACAAGACAGTATAACACATTCCCGAAACATGCTAAATTAGAGTGCCCGGAGCCTTCGTTAAGCGAATGAACTCCCCAAGCTGAGGTTTTACTACTTCCTTTATATGCCTCTGACCAGCCTAGACAGTACTTTACCTGTTGGTTGTTCTATAAAGAGATGTTGGACTAGCTGCACACCTTCAAAATAACACCAGTTCTTTCCAATATTCTGTATTTGGCCTGTTTACTGGGTTTATTGCAGGACCCTGGGAGCAGCAGATGATAGTGGGTGCCCCCCACTGTGAGGGTATTTGATTTCACCTTCACAAGACAGTCTCAAATCCTTTGATGGCAGTTCGTTCCAGCCATTTGTCCGATAATAGGTTCTCCAGATCACAGAACTACAGTACAGGGAGGGAGAGAAGCTGGCTATTAAAATCATACAGCCAGCTCTTTCCAACCCTACATCACAGAAAGTAAACAGGCACTGTTCCAAAGCAATGCTTCCCATATTTTCCTAGATCCGTTCAAGTAACCTGGTCCTTAAGATAATACAGGTAAACTTTACCTATGGAGAATGTAGCTAGCAATTCTATCAATGTTAGGATACATTGTACTTGTATTTCATTTAGCGCCATTTTTAAAATTTAAATAAACAGCTAACCGGTTGTTTTAGCAGGTACTGACAACATTGCTCTGAAATGGTGTATAATATTGCATATAAACAAATGTGTATAATACTGTATACGGTAATGCAGCTCATATAAAAATGTGTGTTCATTGTGTGGCATTCTGGAGCGAGAATACAGCCTACTTTGGTTGTGTGCTGGCTGCTGCTATGTGCTAGTCTGAATAGCTATGACTGATAGGTGGTCATAATACAGCATATAGAGTTTAGACTACAGTCATAATACAGCACAGATCATCTAAAAGTTACAGAACATTACAGAAGGTTATCTTTAGTTATGGAGAATGTTGCTGGTGATTTTATCCACGTCACTGTGTGTTGTACAATAGTTGTGTCCCATATAACATGAATTCAAATAAACATGCAGTCTTGAGGAAAGCATTGTTCTTTTTAAACTGTAGATGTGGGAAGCCATCCTTCTCACTTTAATTCCACTATGCATAAATTAACAATGCATGTCATGAGCTAGCCAAGCTCAATTTGTGGGAAGTAAATACAGCAGGCAGTAGATAGCCTACTAACAGTATAGCTATGTCACTGAAAAGCTGTTGTTAATGAATAATTTGACCTGTATGTAGCTGGCTAGGTAGTAAACCAGGCAGCTAACATAGGCAGCCACCCTACTAAGGTTATTGATGCCATTTTACTGGATAGCTACACTTCAGTAGTAAGTGAACTGCCCGAATTGAGCAAGCTAACTAGCTGCTTGTTTTAATGAAAAGCTATGTAGCTGTGTAGCTGCATAGCTAGGTAGCCAGCTGTCTGGATGAAATAGAGCATCTCAAGTGCCAGTGCACCAGCATAGCATTTCAAAACATACACATTGGGTTGGTCACATAATTTGTAAAAAAATATTACACTCATGCTGTATGAAAAACTGATAAAAATCCAAGGATTACTTCTATTACAATAGAAGTAGCAGAACTAGTCTCAACTTTACACACTTAATGTGCTTTCAGGGTGAATTTCAGATTTTATATCAAATTTAATTAGTAAAATAAAGTATTACAGAATCAAAATATATACATATGTGATCTGAGATAAAATAATGTTTTAACTATAAAGTATAATTGTTTACAATGCCGCAAATAATGGTGAGTGAGCTGTGTCTGGGCATGGGCATGAATATATGGTTAAATATTAAGTACACTATGTAGCAGGTTTTGTTACTGTTCAATGAAATACTCCAGGTATGAGGGAGCACATTTTCTAATTTTTGGTTTAGTCAAATCAAACATGTTAAACCTTTGTTCTGTCCTCACAAATGTGACCTAAAATCTAGTTTAATAACCACATTGTTCTGTACTGCAGTGTTATGCAGTGGTGTGATATATATTTAAATAATTTGTGTATTCTGTGGATAAACTTCTCATTAAATTGTCCCGCATTTTAGGATTTAAAATATTATATTTTATTTACATCCTTGCCATTAGGGAATGCTAGTGTTTATGTACAGTACATTTTTTCTCCAAGCAGGAATAAAGGTCTTCTAATCAATCCAGGGCAAATAGCCCAAAATGCTTATTTATTTATTTATTTTCTGTACTTCAGTCACTGTATCCTGTTGTTGGGCATTGTCTGCACTTTCAGTTTGTGTGATGAATATCTAAGATGTTCCACCCATGACCCTGGTGCAATGCAATTGGTAATGCTGCTACAGGTGGTTATGCTGCTCTGAAAAGAGACATCACCTCCTTCTCTTGCATGCTATGCAGTTCCATCAACTTAAGTGGTTTGGTGCGTGTCTATGTTGTAATAGAACATAGGCTCTTTTTCAAATTCAAGAACTGAAGGTAAGTGGAGTGTAAATTCTTCAGTTAGGCTGTAGAACTGTGTTCTTTGAAAATCAACCCGTTAGTGTTTCATTAATATATGGCTATAACTGGTTTGGATTTGGTCAAACTAGTAATTGTTATGGCTAGCTAAGCTCAGGTGTAGTTAATTAACTGGGGGACATTTCTGCCAACAAGGTTTGGGGAAGGAGAGGTCTATAATTCTTGTAGCTAGCTTGGAAAATAATTTCCCTGATATTTTTTCCATGATGCTTTGATGCCAGCTATGGTACTGTAACTATGTTGGTCTAATTCAAACAATGTACTCACCACTGGGCAGGCTGCTGAGGATTCAATTGAAATTTCTCAGTGAATCAACAACCAAATAGATTATTTTCAGAGGAATGCAGGACTTTATTTTTAGAAACAATTAGGTAAGTATTTGGTTGCTATATATTATGTTAATGTTCTGTCAAATAAATTAAACTGCACAATTCGGAACAATATTAGTCTAAACAATATTATTATTTTTAAAAATTTGTTTCTGATTTTTCCCGTTCTTTCTCCCAATTTAGTAGGCAATTATACCCCCTATTTATTTTGATTTACCCTCCCCACATGGGTCCACCACTCGTCTCTACGAGGAAAGCTAATTCTCCGAGGGCAGCAAACTCTGCTTCCTTCGAGACGGAATTCACCCACCCATGTTCTGGAGACCCAAGCCTCTATTCTGCTCTCTCCTAGTCAAACTTTTTATTGATTTAATTAACCTTTATTTAACCAGGCAAGTCAATTGAAAACCAGTTCTCATTTCCAATATTGGCCTAACCAAGAGGCAGACATACAGCAGTACAAACAACAACAAAAATAAAACTATACAAAACACAAACAAATCACATACCATCATCAGATCCAAACAGGCACAATTGGTGAGCATGAAATACAGAAGTACAAAGAGCCAGGCACGTGCACAGATAGGGCCCAAGGGGGGCTTATGTTTACGATTCCCAATGTTTACACCTGTGTTCCTACCTCTCTCTCCTCCCAGTCACACCTGATTCCCATTGTGTTTTCCTTCCCTGCCTGTATATTAGTTCAATGTTTATGTTCACTCTTTGTCAGTACGTTGATCATTATTCCCGGAGCCTATTTTTCCTAAGCCAGAGTTTATTGTATTTTCCGAGACACCCCTTCTGTTGACTACCCCGAGCCTGCCTAGCGATTCTGTTTTGTTTGCCTATCTGCCTACCTGTTTTGACTTTTTGGACTGCCTTTTTGACTACTCTCTGCCTTGTGTTTTTGTACCTTTGATTATCTGATTCCTGGTTTTGACCCCTGCCTGAATTAAAACGTTCCTTTTTGCCTGATCCTGGTCTGCGTCTGGGTCCTTATCCCGTACATCACAGAACGTACTGACCAAAATGGACCCAGCAGACCCTGACCAACTACGCTTCGCACTCGAGCAGCAGGGGGCTATGCTGTCATCAGTCCCACCTGGAGACGGTCACCTGCCATCTCCAGATCCTGACCTCCAGTTTGGCTGGACTTTCGAGGACTCCGCAAGCTCCTGCATCCAGCACCGCACCCCAGCAACCTGCTGACCCACCCCATCTGGGTTTTCCTCCGGCGCCGGTGCACGAACCCCGTCTGCCTCCCCCGGAGAAGTACGCAGGCGAGCCTGGTGGCTGTCGCTCCTTCCTCACGCAGTGTCAGCTCATTTTCCAGCTGCAGCCGCTGACATTTCCCACTGAGCTGTCCAGAGTGGCTTATGTCATCACCCAGCTGACTGGTCAAGCCATGATGTGGGGAACCGCTGCTTGGGAGGAGTCCTTTCATTACTGCCAGAGCTTCAAATGTATGCATTCACTACTGTAAGTCGCTTTGGATAAAAGCGTCTGCTAAATGGCATATATTATTATTATTATTATTATTATTATTCAGCCTGTTTGCTGCAGAGATGAAGAGGGTCTTCGATCGCTCCAAGCATGGCCACGAAGCGGCGAGAGAGATGCTTCACATGCGCCAGGAGAGAAGGTCTGTCTCGGACTACGCCATTGAATTCCAGACGTTGGCTAATTCCAGTGGATGGGATAAGAAGGCACTCTACGACACCTTCATTTTTGGCTTATCCGAACAGCTTAAGGATGAGATCCTGACCCATGACCTACCCGAGTCCTTCAACGACCTCATCAGTCTGGCCCTTCGTGTCGACTCACGGCTACAAGAACGCCAACGCTTCCGGGATCCAGGGGTTTTCCGCAGGCCAGACACTGAGAGGTCCGAGATTCCTGCCATCCTTGTCACTCACCCTAGAATTCTCTCTGCACCTACATCGGAACCGGAACCCGTGCAAGTGGACCGGGTTCGTCTGACCAGAGAGGAACGTGAGCGGAGGATGGTTTCCAAGGCCTGCCTCTACTGCGGTCAACCGGGTCATTTCATTTCCAGCTGCCCGGTTAAAGGCCAACGCCCATTAGTGAGTAGAGGAACACTAGTGGGCGTACTCCCTGTCGACTCTTCCTCTAAACAATGCACCTGCCTGCCTGTGACGATAGAGTGGGGAGACCAGATGCGTGAGACTACCGCCCTCATTGACTCTGGCGCTGAGGAGAGTTTTCTGGATGCTGGTGTGGCTGCTAGGTGGGGTATTCCTGTTTCCAGTCTTTCACACCCTCTAGTGGCCAACTCACTAAACGGTCAAAAAATTGCTCACATAACCCATGTCAGTTCTCCTTTGACCTTGCGCATCTCCGGCAACCATCAGGAGAAGATAAAGTTGCACATCATTGACTCTCCTCACGCTCCCATTGTTCTGGGTCATCCCTGGTTAGTTCGACATAACCCCTCCTTGGAGTGGAGCAGTCACAGGATTGTGGGTTGGAGCCCACAATGTCTCTCCCAGTGCCTGCAGCAAGCCCATTCTTCTGTTCCGAGCCCCCTGTCTTCTGTTCCGAGTTCCCTTTCTCCCGAGAAACCCTCTGACCTGTCTGCCATTCCCTCCGAATACTTGGACCTCAAGGAGGTTTTCTGTAAATCCCGAGCCACCCGCCTACCCCCCCATCGCCCCTATGATTGCGCCATCGAACTTCTGTCTGGTACTACCCCTCCTAGGGGGCGCCTGTTTTCCTTGTCCCGTCCCGAGATAGACACTATGAATAAGTATCTACAGGAGTCACTGGCTGCTGGCATCATTTGCCCTTCCTCTTCACCCGCTGGAGCTGGTTTTTTCTTTGTGGGCAAGAAGGACGGTTCTCTACGCCCTTGCATCGACTACCGGGCACTTAATGACATCACCGTCAAGAATCGCTACCCTCTCCCCCTCATGACATCAGCTTTTGAACAGCTGCAAGGAGCCACTGTTTTCACCAAGTTGGACCTGCGCAACGCCTACCACTTGGTGCGCATTCGTGAGGGGGACGAGTGGAAAACAGCCTTCAATACCCCGACTGGCCACTGGGAGTACCTAGTGATGCCGTTCGGTTTGACCAACGCTCCAGCAGTTTTCCAAGCCTTGGTTAACGATGTTTTAAGAGACTTTATTAATCAGTTTGTGTTTGTTTATCTCGATGACATTCTTATTTTTTCTGAGACCCTAGATCAGGGGTGTCAAACTAATTTTAGCTCAGGGGCCACATGGAGGAAAATCTATTCCCAAGTGGGCCGGACCGGTAAAATCATAGCATCAATAACTTAAAAATGACGACAACTTCAGATTGTTTTCTTTATTTAAGTTTAGTGAACTTTAGTGCAAAAACAGTACAAGCATATTTAGACTTGGTGTATCTACAAAGCCATACAACAACTTTAAGTCACAGCCTTACTGGGATTGAACAAAATACAAAAACTCTTCTCAAATACCTAATTTGTCATTTTAACATATTAATCATGTGCTACCTCATCAAATGATACAAACTGAAGCAGAAACTATTCAAGAGGGTTGAGTTACTTACTCCCTGCCTTGTAGGCTACATTATTTATTGATAAATAAAAGCTGTGCAATGCATGAACAATTTCAACAAACCAAACTTATGAACTGAAGTTGCTGCCATTATTACAGTAAATCACACACTGTTCACTTTCTTTAAATCTCCACAGAAGACAATCATTTTTACAGAACTATATCAGGGTGCAGTGTCTCATGCAGCATTTTAAGTGGGGTTACCCACTGCTGATTTTGCTCCTGAAACCTGGCATCTTTTAGCTTTCACAAGTGCATCGATATCAGGCGTCACATCCTGAGTGGCAGCCAATTTCAGGATGTTATTCAAGTGCTTGTGCGTGAGCCTTGAGCGCAGCTTTGTTTTATTGATGCTCATTACAGAGAAAACTTGCTCACAAAGATACGTGGTTCCAAACATGCACAACACTTTTGCAGCAAGGGCTGTCATGTTGGGGTAACCTGGCAAAAGATACTGATAAAATGTGTCTAAGCCAGCTGCGGCAAATTTCCCCTTCAAATCTGAGTCACACTGCAAGTCTATTATTTCAAGTTGAATGTTGACGGGCAGATCAGAGGCATTCGCGGTGAATGGCGAGCAGAAAACTTTGAAGTCTTTCTCCAGTTCACCAAAAATCTGAAAGCGTTGCTCAAACTCCCGCAATAGTCCCGTTAGTTTATCTTTGAACCGCTTCATGTCTGCGACATGTTGGGTCGCGCACACATTTTTCAGACAAGGAAAGTGCGCTGCATCACCTCCCGCGAGCTGTGTCTCCCACAATGACAGCTTCAACTTGAACGCACATACGCTGTCATAATACTGCGTCACAACTTTGTTGCGCCCCTGCAGCATTTTGTCACAACACCTACTTTTTTCCCGGTCATTGAAGGCGCACCATCTGTAGCCACGCTGACAGCGCGTGACCAGTCCACTCCGACTCTGTCCAGCGCACCCTCGAGTGTGTTGAAAATATCAGCTGCTGTCGTGGTATCCGTCATTGGCACCAACTCCACAAACTCCTCGGTGACAGTCAAAGTATCATCAACTCCGCGGATGAATATTGCCAGTTGCGCAACATCTGTAATGTCCGTGCTTTCATCAATTGCAACTGAAAACGCAATAAATGACTTTACTTTGCGCTTCAATTGGCTTTCCAAATCCGCCAAAAGATCAGAAATCCTGTCTGCAACTGTGTTTCTTGTCAGGCTGATATTTGCAAAAGCTTGACGCTTTTCAGGGCACACAATCTCTACAGCTGTCAGCATGCATGTCTTCACAAATTCACCCTCGCTAAATGGTTTTGAAGCCACTGCAATTTCATTAGCAATAAGGTAGCTGGCTTTCACTGCAGCATCGCTGATTTCTCGGCTATGAGTAAACACAGACTGCTGTTTCTTCAGACCCGCCAGCAATTCCTTCACCTTCTCGCTTCTCTGTTGTCCTTTCAAGTTACCGTATTTGTCGGCATGTTGAGTCTCATAGTGGCGACGAATGTTATATTCTTTCAGCACTGAAACATGCTGTGAACAAACCAAACACACAGGTTTCCCATTCACTTCCGTGAATAAATAGGAGGATGACCATTTTTCATGGAAAATTCTGCACTCTGTGTCCACTTTTCTCTTTTTTGACAGCGACATTTTGGGGAACGAGGATGCCAAACACGAACTTGCTAGTACAGGTCTACTTGCTCAGCCCCGTTATTAACAGTTTGCTTGCTTAAGAGAATTGCTATTGCGAGATCCAGTGGACACATTTAGAACAGCAGTTTCTTTCATTGAAAAATCGCAGCTCTTACTATTTTTTATACTTTCCAAAATCATCTCGCGGGCCGGATTAAACCCGTTCGCGGGCCTGATCCGGCCCGCGGGCCGTACGTTTGACACCTCTGCCCTAGATGATCATGTCATTCACGTCCGCAGTGTTCTCCAGCGTCTTCTGGAGAACAGACTTTTTGTTAAACCTGAGAAGTGCGAATTCCATTGCCAAACTACCACCTTCCTGGGCTATATCATCTCGGCCGGGAGCCTCCAGATGGATCCTCAGAAGATCAAGGCCGTTCTGGACTGGCCCTGGCCGGTGAGTCGCAAGGAATTACAACGGTTTTTGGGATTTGCTAACTTCTATAGAAGATTTATCAGGAATTACAGCACCCTGGCAGCACCCCTCACAGCCCTCACTTCCATCAAGGTCCGGTTCGACTGGAATCCCCGAGCAGAAGAAGCCTTCCACGCTCTCAAGCAGCACTTCACTTCCGATCCTATCCTCATTCATCCTGACACTACCGCTCAATTTATCGTGGAAGTCGATGCATCCAACATCGGAGTGGGTGCCATCCTCTCGCAACACTCCTCCAAGGATAACAAGGTACACCCACGTGCCTTTTATTCCCACCGGCTCAGCCCCACTGAACAGAATTATGACATTGGCAATCAAGAGCTGCTTGCCGTTAAACTTGCCTTGGAGGAGTGGAGGCACTGGCTGGAGGGTGCTCAAGTCCCTTTCATTGTTTGGACCGACCATAAAAACTTAGAATATTTACAAACCGCCAAGAGACTTAATTCCCGTCAGGCTCGCTGGTCCCTGTTTTTCGCGAGATTTAATTTTACTCTTTCTTATCGACCCGGTTCCAAGAACACCAAGCCTGATGCCCTCTCCCGCCGATTTGACCTTCCTTCCAATTCTTCTGATCCTGAAACCATTTTACCTCAATGCTGTATCAACTCTCTTCTACTGGACATTGAAACCACTGTTCGCTCTGCTCTGGAAGGGGAGGTTGGCCCCAGTCGCTGCCCTACTAACCGCCTTTTTGTTCCGGATTCCGTTCGTCCACAAGTTCTGCAGTGGAGTCACTCTTCTCTCCTGTCCTGTCACCCCGGTATCAACAGAATGATCACCTTCATTAAAAAACTTTTCTGGTGGCCAGCCATGACTAAGGACATCAAGGATTTCGTCTCTGCCTGCTCTGTCTGCGCCCGGAACAAAACACCTAATCAGCATCCCTCTGGTCTGTTACAACCCCTACCCATTCCCCACCGCCCTTGGTCTCACATAGCCTTAGATTTCATCACTGGTTTACCCCCCTCCAACAGCAACACCACTATTTTGACAGTAATTGATCGTTTTTCTAAAGCTGTTCACTTTATTCCTTTACCTAAACTCCCTTCAGCTAAAGAAACCGCCACTCTCATCATCCAGCACATTTTCAGATTACACGGTATCCCCACTGATATTGTTTCTGACAAAGGTCCCCAGTTTACTGCTAGGTTCTGGAAAGCTTTCTGTTCACTCCTTGGTTCATCTGTTTGTTTATCATCAGGTTTTCATCCCCAATCTAATGGCCAGACAGAGCGGGCTAATCAAACTATCGAGACTGTTCTCCGCTGCTTGTGTTCTCAGAATCCTACTTCATGGAGTCAACAGCTACCCTGGGCAGAATATGCTGTCAACTCCCAGACTTCTTCTTCTTCCCAGATGTCCCCTTTTGAATGTTGCCTTGGTTACCAACCGCCTTTATTCCCTAGCCAGGAGAAAGAGGTGGGAGTCCCCTCTGCCGAGGCCTTCATCCGCCGGTGTCGTCGCACCTGGAGGTTAACACGCCGCAATCTACTCCGAGCCAGTTCCCGCATGAAGGAGATCGCAGACAACGGACGCTCAGAGGCTCCCCATTATCGTTTAGGACAACGTGTCTGGCTGACCACCCGGGACATTCCCCTCAAAGTTGACTCTCGTAAGCTTGCACCCCGTTTTATTGGACCTTTCCCCATCATTAAAATCATCAGTCCCACTGCTGTTAGATTAAAATTACCTTCCACCATGAAAATAATTCACCCCACTTTCCATGTTTCACGCCTCAAACCCCTTGTTACCCACCCTTTGTGTCCCGCCCCTGAGCCACCCCCACCCCCCCGTCTTATTGATGGGGGAGAAGCATATACAGTCAGCAGACTGTTGGACGTTCGTCGTCGGGGCCATGGTCTCCTCGTTGATTGGGAGGGCTACGGTCCCGAGGAGAGAAGTTGGATCCCCCGCTTTGTCCTGGATAAGGACTTAATCAAGGACTTTCACTTGCTAAAACCTGTTCCTCCTGTTAAAACGCCAAGAGGCGTTTCTTAGGGGGGGGGTCCTGTTATGTTTTTGAGTATCTGTTCTGTTGTTTTTGTACTTTGTTTATTTTTCATCAGTCATATTTCATTATTCTTTATTCAGTATTGCATTTTCTTCGTTCTGTCACGTTCTGGTCCCTGTCTGTCTTTGTTCCGTTTATTTCGAGATCCACTCCTTGTCTTGTCATGCATTTCGGGAAGTTCTGCATTTCGGGTTTTCTCCGTCTTTGCTTATTATCTCGTTTTCTTCCTTCTTACTTCCTAGATTGCACTTTGTATATATTAGTTAGATGTATATAGTACTAACCAACTAATCTACTAACGTTAGGGATTTAGATTAAGTTACTAACATTACTAATCACTAATTATCTCACGCTTCTGACTATCGCTGTCTTTCTCGCTTATTATCGTATCCCTGATTAGCTTTTCACTTTCCCTTTCATTCGCACGCAGCTTCTCTCTTTGCGTTCCTCCCCTTTAACTATGTACGTGTCTGCCTGATTTGTATGTTTCCCAGTCCGTGTCTTGCGTTTCCCCTCGTTATTAGATTAACGATTCCCAATGTTTACACCTGTGTTCCTACCTCTCTCTCCTCCCAGTCACACCTGATTCCCATTGTGTTTTCCTTCCCTGCCTGTATATTAGTTCAGTGTTTATGTTCACTCTTTGTCAGTACGTTGATCATTATTCCCTAAGCCTATTTTTCCTAAGCCAGAGTTTATTGTATTTTCCGAGACACCCCTTCTGTTGACTACCCCGAGCCTGCCTAGCGATTCTGTTTTGTTTGCCTATCTGCCTACCTGTTTTGACTTTTTGGACTGCCTTTTTGACTACTCTCTGCCTTGTGTTTTTGTGCCTTTGATTATCTGATTCCTGGTTTTGACCCCTGCCTGAATTAAAACGTTCCTTTTTGCCTGATCCTGGTCTGCGTCTGGGTCCTTATCCTGTACATCACAGTCACATCTTCCGACATTCCGAATACAACTTGTCATGAAAAGCATCGCATCCCCAGCCCTAGTTCGGTTACGGTGAATGATATCACTCAGGTAGGCACTGTTTTAATTATGAAACCATGATTAAACAACACTTACTTACTTTTTATGTTATATATCCCTTACTAGCCTTGGTACTCGCGAGCAAGTACGCTAGTCTAATTATCATTAAAACGACGTTATCTCCATCATGCAGGACAACTTACAAATATGTTTTGCATAGTTTTTCTAGTTTAGTGTAGTCACCCCCTTTTCTTTATAGCCAGTTTTCTAAAAACATGATGTTTAAAAGTGTATTATTGTTTGGGCATGTAGCAGTGTGTTTCCCTGTTAAAATAAAAGTTTTTTGTTTGAATGCCATTCAATTTCACCTTCCTAACTTTCTTTCTCAAAGAAACCACTGATCTAATGTGACTGAATTGGTCTAAACAACTGAACACTGACTGACTGCATTACTTACACTGACTGACTTGCATTACTACATCAAATCTGTGGTTTCTTCATGGAATAATGTATTTCAGTAGAATTGTGAAATGTCTGTGCATGGCCCTGCAAAGAGCCACAGATATGTATAAAATAACTTGTGGCAAACTGTGAGAATAACCTGCAGTGACCTTTAATTTATACAATCAGATTGTGTGCCGCTCGTTGGATGTTCATTGGAAATCAATAGGTTTTGGACAAGTAATTTGCCACGGTGGCTAACTAACATTACTTTCAAACTTTTTCACTAATCTGCTTTGCTTGCTCGCTCAGCTCGCTACCTTCTACTAATTTGTTATGTCACTAGCCTTTCAGTTATCAGTTAGTAATGCTAGCCCATCATCTGCAAGGATTTGGTGAGTGTGTTATGGTTTTATCTAACGTTGCTTAACATTATAGTCATGAAATGCTAATAATTTTCACTCATCTGTACAAACAGATGTGTATGATTTTGCAAGGATTAGTTTCAATAGTAAACAGTGTACAGCCATTACTGCAACCATGCAGTTTTGTCCCGCATTTCAAAGATGCCATCTTTTGCAGTGTCCCCACAAACATAACATGTGATTAAAAGATCATGCAAAACAAAAGACAACTTGCTTTTACAAATAAAGTCATAATACAGATGGAAAGCTAATCAAAAAGAAGTTGATTAGTGGTTTTATTTCTGTCTTCCGTTTTGACAAAGTGATATGCATGGTACCACAAATATGAAGACTTTGAAAGGGTGTTTTTTCCCCTTCCCCAACACAGACAGCAGTAGGTTACAGGTAAGTGCAAAAAGACATTACTTTATTTAGAATAGGTAGACCGATTAAAAGAGCTTTAAATAAGTACTGTGTTTGGCACTAATAAAATTAAAAGGAGTCGACTTGTAAAAGCTTGTTTGTTCAATCTTTAATTGGAAATACTCAAGTGTAGTGCAAAAGTCCAGTCCAGTGGGCTCCGGTCCGGAACTTGTGGCCAGGTCAGCCATCTGTAACAGTCAATAATCAGTCGAGTACGTTGACTCCAGAGCCTGCAGTCGCCAATCCCACACAACTCTTCAGCTTACATGATGCAAAAAAGGCTGTAGCAGGGGTGGCCACCATGCCCCAAAAACCTTCCCCCAGCCATCGTGGGCCAGGCTTTTATAAAAGTCTAACGAAGGCAATGGCTAACACCTGAGCAGATTGCTCATTAGCCTCAGGTGAGCCTGCCTGTAGGTGAGGCCGCTGCTGTCCAAGGTCCTTTAGTACTCTCCAGGCTGTGGGAGGGAATAGGAACCAAAGGGGAGGCACGGCCCTCTCCACTCCTCCTTCCACCTCTTCCAGTGTCACAACCGCTAAACACAATAATGCAGGCGAACCTCCAGTTTTACAGATTTTCCTTTACTAGACCTGTCAGTTGCCCATCAATGACTCATTCTATTTTGACCCTCTCCTCTCATCCACTTCTCGTTCTGTCTCTTGGTCAGACCCTAAAATGCTGGCACATGGAAGCTGCAAAACACCTGTCTCAAACAGGGGATCCTCACTTCCACAATCGCCACTCAGTATCAGTTCACACTTGTACCGAAGCTGGCGTATGTTTATGTTAAACACCCACACTAACCCTAAGCTGCGTATTATCTTTTAGTTCTCATTTCAACAGTCTCTACATTTCTTGCTGCCTCCGAGAGTAGACTTAAATACTATATCTTTAACTTTGGAGAACAGTATCTTTTTAGGAAGGAAGGCTAATGGCGTTTAAGGAGAAAATCCTGTGCTCGGAGAGAGGTTAATAGGCACCCACACTCTGCCGGTATAAGCTAATTGGTCTTAGAGAATGAGTGTGCTTGTGCATGTTGTGGTTTAACTAGTCCCATCTTGATCCTGAGCAAATCCTGTTATTAACAACATTGTACTATTTAATCTAATTCATGGCTTGGTGCAGTGGATAGCACTGTTGCCTCACAGCAAGAAGGTCTTTAACTTTCTGTGTGGAGTTTGCATGTTCTCCCGTGTCTGGGTTTCCTCCGGACAGTCCAAAGACATGCACGTTAGGCTAATTGGATCTAAATTGCCCGTGGTATGATTAAATGGTGTGTGTGCCCTGCGAACACCTGTCCAGGGTGTATTCCTGCCTCTCGCCCGGATGCTGGGATAGGCTCCAGCCCCCCGCGACCCTGACCAGGAATAATTCATTGGATGGATGGAATCTATTCATTCATCTATTTCATTTTTTTGTATATCTCTTCTTTCTTCCAAACAAACAATGTGAACACAAAAAACAGCCTTTTTGATGACACCAATTGTGCTCAAATTTAATCAACGGCCACTAATAAGGAAAGTATGATTAACAATGAATTATGTATCACCAATTCCAACTATAACAGGCTTGCACACTATCAAAAGAAAGGATATTTCAGACATAAAATAAAATATCATAATTTTCAAGTAACCCATTCAACCTTGAATGATGAATACAAATTGAAAGCAAAATTAAATGGGCCAATATATTTTAATAATGGTTTAAGCAATAAAAGAGGAATTTTGATTTTATTTTTAAATAATGTTCAATATACAAGACACTCTATTCCAAAGGACTCACTGGGAAGATGGATCTCGTTAGACTTAACTCTAGATAATTTTTGTTTAGGACTTATAAATAGGTATGCCCAAAATACAGATGATGCACCTTTTTATTCTATAGCACAATTCAACAATTAAAGAATATTAATATTATTAATATTCATTGGTGACTACTATGCTGTACACAACCATAAACAGAGCTCAGCGCCGGTCACACAATTCCCACCCAAATAACTTAATGACAGAAATGAGGATTTAGATCTTGTAGATGTCTAGAGATTGTGAAACCCAAACTCAACCAGATATACATGACGAATAGGGAATCAGACAAGTCGTATTGACTACTTCCTTATTATTCCTTATTTATGAGTATCACAATTTGTCATTGCAGACAGTCTGCACTCAAGTCATATTCTACTACAAAATGTAGCATCTATATATCTTAAAGGTCCAGGCTATCGGAAGTTCAATCAGGCTTTATTGAGTGATATTAAGCTCATAGCAAAAAAAAACCAATGTATTACAGACAATTTCTTTCATATTGTAGGATTAGCTTATCCTCATATTGAGTGGGATTCATTTAAATGTGCAGTTAGAGGCCATGTAGTTAATATAGCCTCGTGGAAATATAAACAATACTTACAAATTAATGAATTGAGGAGATTAATTAATTAAATGAACAAATTGATACAGTACCAGACTTGAATTTAGAAACAATCAAATCAGCAAGACAAGCAAGGTGAGCTCTAGAGACTATATTATGAAAATTAGTTAGAGGTATTATTTATAGAACTCGTGCCACAAGGATGGAGGAAGGGGAGAATGTAAGGTAAATTAAATAAATTACTAGGGAAAAAGCATCACACACGATTCCATACTTCTACTGGTTCAATACTTACTTACCAAAGGAAATAACACAATAATAAAAATGTTCTATATTTGCTCCATTGAAGATAACCTAATTCCATTGACTGATCTTAATACTAAGCTTTATTTCCCTGAAAACAAATAAAACGTTATCATAAAAGCAACAAAAGTGATGCGATGAAAATTTATTAGGGGTTGCTATCAATTCAAGCAATCATTAAAATCAGGCAAACATCCCAGGTTGAATGAGATTCCAGCAGTTTTATAAGACCTTCTTCAACAAAATGAAGATTATTTATTATCAGCCATCTTTTGAACACTGTAAATGATCATAAACCCCAAAACATTCTAATCTCATTACTATTAAAACAGGAAGCACACGGGAAGGACAAAAATCCATAATATCTAAAAAAAATTGGAGACCCTTGACACTCTTGTGCTGTGATAACTGAATCATATCCAAGTGTTTAGCACTTAGAGCAAAAGCAGTTATCGGTGAAATTATGAATCATGATCAGATTGGGTTTCTTGAAAATCGCTTCATTGGAGATAATATTCACCATCTTCTTGAAATAATTGAATATCATGATGTGAAAAATCCAGGCCTTGTATTCTTTGCTGACTTTGTAAAGGCTTTTGATAAAGTACAATGGGATTTCATTTACAAATGTCTTCTTTTCTTTCATTTCAGTGATCCCTTTTTAAAATGGGTATGTATAAGTGCTGTATTACAAACCCATCAGTACAATAATAAATTATATATATATATATATATATATATATATATATATATATATACAGTATATATATATATATATATATATATATATATATATTTGTGTGGCAGCCTGCAAGGGGGCTGCACCATAAAATGGCTGCCTGGCCTCCAACACATGGCAGCCCAAAAACACTACATTTCCCAGCAGGCCGCAGAAACACCTGAGCAAAGTCACGGCAATTGGACTAATGAACAGCTGAAGGCCATTTCAAGGCCTATTTAAAGGGCTGAATCCCATTACCCATTGAGAGGAGTAGGAATGTGTTTGGGAAGGAGTTGCTGTATTTGTTTGGAGAGTGAAACTGTGAAGTCGATTGACTAGCCAGTATTTGGAGAGAGAGAGTGTTTGTTGGATTGTTTTGTGTATGAAAATTGGATTGTTTTGAGGACCCCCTTTGGATTGACTACGGACTGGATTACGGAACTGACTTTGATTTGGAATTGGAACGGACATCGACAACGAGAAGGATTGCGGACTTTGTGTGTTTGTATTCCCCTGAAGACCCCACCCTTTGTTTTGAGTTTATTTATTAAATTATTGTTTTTGTTCTGAATACTGCCTCTGTGTTTTTGAACTTGCCTACGCCCTCTGCAAGGTCCGTGAGTGTCGCCCAACCCCTGGGGACACCACAATATATATATATATATATATATGTGGCAGCCGGCAGAGGTGTATGAGAGGAGAGGTGGTGGAAAACCGATATGTGCGCTTCCCGGTGTTTACCTCAATGCCCATATATGGAGTTCCGCAGCAATCGGGGAAATTAACAACACTTGTTCCTTATTCACGCACAGCTGCAGGGAATCAACGCACGGATTGGATACGCAAGAAAAGGGAAATCACACACACACACACAGACGGGAGAGTACCTTAACCGGGAAATCAAAGGAGGATGTGAGTAGAGAGAGAGAGAAAGAAAGAAAGAATATTAACACTGTGTATGATCTTGTTTGGAAGGAGGAAGCTGCTGTGTGCTATTCCCGTGACTGTCTGAGAACCCGCCCCGTAATTGACCCTCGCCTGCCTGACTTACCTCCGCCTAGCCCAATCCTGGACCATCTGAGATTCCGTCTTCGTGTGCCGAACCCTGCTAACAGATGTGGAAGTAAAAATTTTGTTTAAGTTGGAATGCTAGAGAACATCCACGGGACACGCAGACACTAACTCAGTGGGACGCTGCAGTTCGGAGGGACCAGGCAAACAAAGGCTTTTCGTGCCACAACTTCAAAAGAGCATCTGTTCTTTTGTGACGTTTCCCCCTACAGCAGGAAACCTCCTTCCCATTGGTTTAAGACCCTTGGAGGGCTGTTCTAACAACCTGTTATATCTTCATGTTACCCCATAGCTCCAATTACCTGTAAGTTAACGCCCTGTTACTTCCCCCTTGTGACTGTTCCCTCCCTTTCTGTTGTGTTGGATATAAATATCAATTTGAATTTGAAGGCGGGAGATTCGCTGTCCTGCCTGACACGGGTCTCCGTGCAGCTGTTCATAATTAAAGCTTTAATACTGTTTAAAGAAATTCTCTCTGATCCTACTGAGTTTTAATTTCCACGACACAGATATCGACGAGTCGATTGGAATGTGGATTGGACTGTATTGTTATGAGTAACTTTTGCTCTTGCTCACGCCAAACAAATAATACATTTTTGAGTTTAATCTATTTTGTTGTGGACAATATAATGTATCATTTTCAGTCACGTGAACACTCTCCAAACCCACGAGTGTGTCACAATATATATATATATATATATATATCTGAAAGCTTTGAGCTTTCCAGAGGAAATCCTTATGTATTTATTTTAGCAATTAATATCACATTTTTGTGAAGTTAAAATCAACAATGTTTAATGCTCAATCAATGATCAAATCTGATCTCAGGTGGCACAAGTTTAGTGATCTGAGTGTTCCTTTTTTGAACACCCAAGATCAGATTAACAGCATTTTGTATTTGAGTAAGTCTCAACTGTCAGAATTCTGACTGACAGGCAAGGCAAATTTTTCCTACAGACACTTAGCAGATCCAACTTTATAGCTTAATAGTCCCAACTGATTGGCCAATGGTTTGTATGTTTAAGATTGACATCAAGGGGGGCGGCAGATAGCATAGAGGTCTAACACACCATATCTTGGCTGGTCCGGGCTAGAGGGTATAATTGGCAACCAAATTTGGCTGGGGAGAAAAAGGAGCAGGAAAGAAAAATTACTGGGCCGAACTATGGACATTTAAAAAAAATAGAGGGTATATATTGGGAGAAAAACGGGAAAAATGAGAAACTATAAAAAAATTTTTTTAAATATATACAGTATAGCTCCACTTCAAGCAATATGCGGTCTGTGTTGTAGTTTAGGCAAACGAATAACATGGTGAAAATGGCTGATACAATTTACATGGCAACAGCGAGCTGAGTTTTATTGGTTTGGAGCACATCAACAAGCCACATGTAAGTTCAGGAAATCTGTAACATTAATGTCACAATTCAACCATGCCTTGGGACTTAAGCCATTTATTTAGGTTGTGACTGAAATGTGTGCCGCCACCGGTAATTATCGAGTAGCTTCACTTGACATTTGATTGAGGACGTGATAAAGGGGGTCACATAGGGCACACTCCCTTGATGTAACACCTGTTAAACTTATACTGCATAAGCTACAAGATCACAGACTGTTCATTTAGATAAGGTAGACTTCTCTACCGTTTAATTAACACATCCGGGTTTGTTTACTCATGTAAAGATAAGTGCCAAATTAATGCCAAAGCACTCTTCTAAGACAGTCACCACATGCAATGCATCTCTTGAAAGCAGGAACCAAAGGCACAAATGTGTTTTCATTTGCACCTACCCTCAAAGAGAGGCTTTAGCACAGGGATCTGCCAGGAAAATCTTACAGTAGCTCTTGGCCTCCTTCCTCTGGGCTTCCCTCCTGTGCACTGCTGTTCTGAGTCCACCTTTCAAAGAAAGAGAGCATTTGATCCACCTACTTTGAAAAGAGGTGTAAAGGGACGTTGCCGTGCGAGAATTCTAAAGAGGCACTGCATCACAGTTTTAGAGTGATGTCAAGGTTTATTCCAACGTTGCTTCCCCTTGACAAGAGACCCGGCCATGGCCTCCTCCATCATTTTACCGCCGCTTAGACTGATCAGTATTCCAAACCAACGCTCTGTAAATCCCAGTAAATTAGCGAGTCAATTTAGCTCTACTTAATAAAACCCTCAACTTGTCTCAAACAGCAATAGGGGAAAAAATGAAACATTTCTTTAGCATGTCTATCCTCTCCCTCTGAACCCTGCATCACTTGTAAATCTATCTTATTCCTCTCTTTAATAACCTAAAGCTTAGCTAGCTGTGGATACTTAGCTAGTGCTGTTAGCAGCACACTCATTGTACTTTATCCACGTATTTCGCTACGCATCTATACATGGTGCATTTGTTGTTGAAGCATTCACATAAAATGTATTTTAGTTCATTAAAAAAATATAACAATATATTGTATGATGTACTTCTCTGTCTCCAAATTGTTGTCCTTGGTTAAATTCATCATTAAATGTTTTTTTAAGTATTCAATTTGTATTTTTAAAAACTAGGGTAACAATAGGCTGCTCAAGCAGAAAATATTTAATCTTGATTTTATTTAACATGTTCTATTTCTATATTAATAAGGAATATGATTTCATATTCAATATTAATTCAAACTGTTGTCTGTGGGTTACATGCAGTGGTGCTAATACTTCAATACGTATTTGCATTGTTTAATTTTAACAACAATATTGTCATACAAATTTGAACAATAATTAGGTTACAAAATAGTGAACTGTTGAACTTTCCATTGCTATTCATTATTCCATTATTTGATGAACAAGTTGCACATTCTGGTTTGGGAAGAAAAACTATTCCCCCATCAGCATGCCATTGTTGCTATGCTATGTAAAGGAGTGTGTGTGCCTGGCAACAGTCTGCTAACCGTACGCAAGTCCAAGAAGTGAGATCAATTATTTAAGGTTATATCATTGTTATTAATAACAGCTGTTCATTCACTTTTATTAACTGGTCACCTGATGTATCCACTCACACATTAATTGCTATAATATTAATATCATTCAATTATTTGATATTGCCGACATTCCTTAAACTTAAATAAGTCTTACGTTTAAGGGGACTAGCAGGAGAATCAAGTGATACACAACGCCAATTGTACACTGTTTCTCAAGGATTAGAATTTGAATAGTCTCGATCCATTGCGAGAAATGTTTTAATCTGCTGGGACGCCATAAAGAGGAGACTTTCATGATTTCATATTGTGGCAGCCCAAGGGGCTGCACAACAAAATGGCTGCCTGGCCTACAACACATGGGAGCCAGGAAATACTACATTTCCCAGCAGGCCACAGTCACACCTGAGCCAAGTGAAGGCAATGGGACTAACACCCAGCTGAAAGCCATTTTGAGGCCTATTTAAAGGGCTGATTCCCACTACACTGGGAGAGGAGTAGGAACGTGAGTGGGAAGGAGTTGCTGTGTTTGTTTGGAGAGTGAAATACCTGTGAAGTCATTTGACCAGCCAGGATTTGGAGAGAGTGTTGGAGTGTGTGTTTGGTTGTGTATGAAACTTGGATTGTTTTGAGGACCCCCTTTGGATTGACTACGGACTGGATTACGGAACTGAACTGGATTTTGGAATTGGATTGGACATTGATGACGAGCTAAGGATTGCGGACTTTATGTGTTTGTATTCCCCCGAAGACCCCACCCTTTGTTTTGTGTTGTCAAGTGTTCGTTTAATAAATTACCATTTTGTTTTTGAATACTGCCTCCTCCTGGTTCTTGAACTTGCCTACGCCCTCTGCAAGGTCCGTGAGTGTCGCCCAACCCCTGGGGACACCACAATATTTTGAATGTAAAAGCTAGTGTTTATATGTAAGTAATAAACCATGACAAGCGGTGCATTTTCAGGATATATACGCACGCCTGCAGTGGTGCTGCGGCATGAGGCTGTTAAGCATAATTAATGTTCAGAAATTTTGAGACAAAATCTTTCCACTTGGAAGTTGTAGGGAAAAAGTCTGATTTAATATGTTTTACTTTCAGGCTGTAAGGCAACACAAGGTGACATTTTTGAGATGGGGTGTAGACTGTAAAGGGGCACTGTATACAGTGTATAATATACACCGATCAGCCACAACATTAAAACCACTGACAGGTGAAGTGAATAACATTGATCATCTCGTTATAATGGCACCTGTCAAGGGGTGGGATATATTAGGCAGCAAGTGAACAGTCAGTTCTTGAAGTTGATGTGTTGGAAGCAAGAAAAATGGGCAAGCATAAGGATCTGAGCGACTTTGACAAGGGCCAAATTGTGATGGCTAGACGACTGGGTCAGAGCATCTCCAACGGCAGGTCTTGTGGGGTGTTCCCGGTATGCAGTGGTTAGTACCTACCAAAAGTGGTCCAAGGAAGGACAACCGGTGAACCGGCGACAGGGTCATGGGCGCCCAAGGCTTATTGATGCGCGTGGGGAGCGAAGGCTAGCCCGTCTGGTCTGATCCCACAGAAGAGCTACTGCAGCACAAATTGCTGAAAAAGTTTATGATAGAAAGGTGTCAGAACACACAGTGCATCACAGCTTGCTGCGTATGGGGCTGAGTAGCCGCACACTGGTCAGAGTGCCCATGCTGACCCCTGTCCACCGCCGAAAGCGCCTACAATGGGCACATAAGTGTCAGAACTGGAGAAAAGTGGACTGGAGAAAAGTTATGGAGATGGAGGTAGAGCCTCTCATAACTTGCTGTTTGCTCTTCATCATACATGATGCAATTATCAGTTCACTATTACATTGATGATTAGAGTAGAATTAGAGAAGTATTCGAGAAAAAAGCATCTGATCCGATTGGCCACAATGAAACCAAACCCTCACCACACAAGCAAACCATTTATTATTTGTAAACCAACCTCTTTTACAACTGTGCTGCAAATGCACTAGAATATCTTGTCACCAGAATTACCGGAATTGAGTTGGACATGCCATAATGCACCACCATTTTGAATCAACGCTAGCATCTTGACATTGCACCTTGACAACAAAACATTGTGTGCATGAAGCAAGATTCAAGGACATACATGAAAGAATGACATGCCAGCCTTATCGATGTGCAATGACTTTCTGTAAAATATCTTACCGATTTCCATCATTTGAACAAAATGTATTTCTCATTTGGTATTTCACAAGAAAAAAATTCAGCCACAAGAGTGCGAATCTTTTCATCTGATCGAGGTGTTGTTTTCATTTGTGCTCTTCCTCTGGGTACAGACAGAGGAGAGCTGGTCCCTAACCATCAGAGCATATGTATGCCACAGGCATGCTACTCGTCTGTGTGCCACGTGTCCTATAACCTTTATTTTATAAGATAAAACTATGTTGTGAAGTTACAAAAATATCAGTTTTAGAGTGGAATATATTCAATTATTTTGAACACACATTATGTAAAAATACAAAAAGGTACCGAGTTGGTTAAATAAGTTTATCATGTGCATAGTCAATTTAGTTATATTTACAATATATAAATAGAATTTATAAAGAATTATATATTGTAATTTGTCACGGTTGTTCCCCAGATTCACCACCAGATGGCGGTGTGCGCCTTTTTCCTTAAGGCGCTCAGCTGGCTTGAATGACCAATTATCTCTTCCCTATAAATACCCGCACCTAACTTCATTCGGGGCGAAATCGTAAGCCATCTTTACGATTTTTAGCCGGTAAGGTAAGAATGTCTTTTTCAAGACGTTCACAAAGACTTCACAAAGACTTTCTTTAGAAACGACTATCTCCATTTCAACCCCTTCTAAAGACGCAAGAACTTAGTTAGTTGTCCCTTTTAAGGAAACCTTTCTCTCTAAATGGGGGTTTTCGGTTGGTTTCCGTTCGTCAGTCTGTTCGACTGTTTTGGGTTGCTAACTTGTTCTTTTGGCTCTTCTAGCCGTTTACGTTTTTGGGGAGTACTCTGGTCCTAACGAAAAGAACTCATTTTAGTTTCCTGCTTTAAGAAACCTTGTTCGCTAAAATGCGCTTTTCTTTTGGTTTCGTTTTATCCAGCCGGGTCGACTGGTTCGTGGGTTACTACTGGTTCTTTTGGCTAACTGCCTTTCTCGTTTTGGACATAAAGAGTTTTGAGTTAAGGTCGGTTCATTCACCATTTAATTGTACCCACTTATGGAACTTCTCTCGTGTGTAAATTGTACCCTCTGGGTCGCTGAGGTTGTTTTCGGGTTTCAATTTTGTTATGGCGGCTTTGCTAGCCTCCTGCGTTTTCTTACGCTCTGTGCCATTTAATAACCTATAGTTCCTACATTTGAAACTCACTCGTGGTTAGGAGTGTTCCTCTGGTTTCATTTGTTCAGTCGTCTAGGCTGTTTATGGGTTCTATTTTATAACCAATAGTTCCTACATTTGAAACTCACTCGTGGTTAGGAGTGTTCCTCTGGTTTCATTTGTTCAGTCGTCTAGGCTGTTTATGGGTTCTATTTTATAACCTTTAGTGCCTACATTTGAAACTCACTCGTGGTTAGGAGTGTTCCTCTAGTTTCATTTGTTCAGTCGTCTAGGCTGTTTATGGGTTCTATTTTCCTAACCTTATTTCTTACATTTGAAACTCACTCGTGGTTAGGAGTGTTTCACAGTTTCATTTGTTCAGTCTGATAGGCTGTTTACTGGTTACTTATTGTTCTGGCGGTTCTCCTAGCCCTCCTGCGTTTACATACGCTCAGAACTTTTGATAACCAAATTCGTTGTCACTTATGTATTAGAAACCTTGTTCGCTAAAAATGCGTTTTTATTTTGGTTTCATTCTTGTTCAGCAGATCTCCTGGTATAGGTTTTACTCTGTGGTTCTGTCGGTCCCCTTAACCGTTTCGAGTTTTGGCGGACGTCAGATGTGGGTCTTGTTGTTCCCTGCTGTCTGTCATCCCCCCCTAACTGTCTCTTAGGCTCTTGCGTTTCCATACGCTAAGACCTTTTCGCCTCCATTTAATTGTACCCACTATTGTACTTCTCTCGTGTGTAAATTGTACCCTCCTGGTCGCTGAGGTTGTCTTCGGGTTTCAATGTTGTTTTGGTGGCTTTGCAGTTTTTTGCGGATGCCAGATAGCAGGTCAACTTGTGGGCCCTGCTGTCTGACGAAGATGTCGGATGTGGGTCCAGTCGTCCTGCTGTTCTGTCGGTCCTCCCTAACCGTTTCTAGTTTTCGGACGTTCAGAACTAGTGGGTCAGGTTTTACCATGTGATGCGTTTCCGGACGCTCAGTACTTTTGGTTATGTCCAGTCATAATAATTTATTTACTTGTGTCTTTCTAAAAAACCCTTTGCTCGCTATTAAGCGTTTTCATTTTGTTTTCGTGGGTTCAGTCGTCTAGACTGTTTTCAGGTGATAACCTGGTTCTGTTGGCTTCCCTAGCCTTTCACATTTTGGGATGTTCAGTATTATTGGTTCGGGTATTTACATAATACTTATTTAAATTGTACCCTTATTAGAAACCTTGCTCATTTGTTATGGGTTTTCTGTTGGGTTTCGTTTGTTCAGTCACTTGACTGTTTCGGGTTGCAATGTGGTTCTGTGGCTCTCCTGGCTTTTCGCGTTTCGGACGCTCGGAACTTTAGGTATTATGCAAACTATGTAACATGTTTATTGTACCCAATGTAAAAAAACCCTGCTCGCTATTAGCGCTTTTCGTTCGGGTTCTGGTTGTTCAGCCTGTTGGGCTGTTTCTGGGTTTCAACCATGTTCTCTCGGCTCTCCTAGCCTTTATTTTGGGATACTCGTGTCTTTATTTTACGAACTTTTAGTTGTAACTATTATAAAGAACCTTGCCCGCTAGGCGGTGCTTTGATTCAGGTTGCTTTTGTTCAGTTCGGTTGGACTGGTTCAGGTTACTACTTGTTCGTTTGGCTATCATTGCCTTTACGTTTTAAGACACTTGGAGTTACCACCCGGTGGGTGTGGTTTACGTTCATCCCTAATTATCTTCCCTATTCTCTGTTTTACAGAGCTAGTGGTTAGACGAGTTCCGTCTAACTTTTTGATCCCCTAGGGTTCTGCGAGTGGCGCCTATCACCACCAACCCTTACAGTAATTACGTTGCGAACACAACACAGAGCTGACCACAGAGCTGAGCTGACCATTAAAAACAAGTTATAAGTTGTATCCATATATGTTGTATGTGAACCAAGGGTACTGGCATGGATATTACATGAACTGCATGAAGTAACCAGAGCAGACAGCACATATACAATGCATAGGCAAATACAGCTCTTGGGATTACAGATTAGCTAGGTAATACCTCACTTGGTCTGAGAGAGAAACTCTGCCGGGGGATACAGTAACAGCAAGTATTCTGGATTTCCCAGGATCCGACAGGAGCAGCGAATTTGACCAAATCACTGTTGAGACAACAAAACAGCCAAGAGAGAAGTGCACAGCCGTGTTGTAGAGTGAGCGCTAGGGGTCAGAATCAGGCTGGTCCCCATCACAGAGAAGCCCTATCATATCAAACAGTCACAGAGGAGATTGGCTATATCAATCATAGGGGAGGCTAGTTGAATCTAACACAGCTACAGAGAAGCCTGTAATATCAAACAGTCACAAAGGAGGCCTATGATGTCAAACACAGTTACAGATAAGCGGAGGAGGAGGGCAGAGGGGCAGTGCCATGTAAATCCAACTGAAACTACCAAGAAACGGGGTCCCCAAGTTTGAGATGTATCGCATGGGTAGATTAATTTAGGTATTCCTTCGTGACTGTAAAAGCACAAACATCCTAACAAACAGGAACATTGGATTCACAAAGCACTCGGAGAGGCACATTGCAGACTGCGAAGCCTACAGATTTCAGTGTTCACACATAAAACAGGAAGAGATTGTGTGAATGCAGTTGACAGAGAAGTGGATCAAGCTGACTGGTTTTTACAGTACTTGGTGCCTGTGCTAATTATGCATTGCTACCATTGAGAAATATTATCATTAATTCATGAAGCCAATGCAATATGGATGCATGCCTTTGCCTATAGCAGATGTAACAAGATGGAGACATTATGAATAAATCAGTTTACCAAGGGAAATGATATCCCAGACAAGCTACCATCTCAGTCATTCCTATACCATGCAGTCTCATCTTCTGTTTGACCTGCAGCATGGTAGAGCAGGAAATGAGACTGCATATACATACATACAATGTATTTGTTCTACTATTTGTTATTACAGTCAAAGTTGAGTTGCAAAAAAAATCAACAATATGCTGTCGTGTTTTCCTCATTATGCATCATCCTGGTTTGAAATATGAATTCAGTCCTTTCACTTCAAAATATTTTTTTGTGTTTTTGTGTTGAAGTCAATGAGAAGAACTTGTGCAACTCTAGGGCGTATAGGGGATACAGCCGCCAGAAAATGTACCTACCAGTGCGATATGGTAGGCAGAACAAAATTTAGGGGGGACACAGTTGCCAGATAAAACTTTTGTATCACACAGATAGCTTCTCATGTATTGTGAACAGTCAGAATGTTATCTCATCGCCTAACTGAGTGATACTAATGCGTCTTTCTGATTGGCTCTGTCACATGTTCAGAACCTGTTTTTGCTTTAGCAATTGGCCTTAGTGCGAAACTAGTGTTTTTGAAGCAATAGAAAACGCCAGCTTGGAGGACAATGGAGATTGCAGGGGGCGTGTGGCTTAAGAGTACGATTGGGCATTCCAAATTGGGAAAAAAAGCGGAAAAATTATTTAAAAAATGAAACATATATGGATTAGCTTCAAAGTTACTTGCATAACATTCCATAAATATATACAGTGGGGAAAATAAGTATTTCACCCCCTGCTGATTTTGTGAGTTTGCCCCCTTACAAAGAAAGGAACGGTCTATAATTTTCATGGTAGGTTCATCTTAACAGTGAGAGACAGAATATTTAAAAAAATCCCAGAAAATTACATTATATGAATTTTAAACAATTATTTGTGTTTTATTGAGGAAAATAAGTATTTCACCCCCTAGCAAAACATGACTCAGTACTTGGTGGAGAAACCCTTGTTGGCAAGCACAGCGGTCAGACGTTTCTTGTAGTTGGTCACCAAGTTTGCGCAGATCCCAGGAGGGATTTTGGCCCACAGATCCTCTCCAAATCCTTAGAAATCCATTTTCAGTGTCCTGGCTGAGGGAAGGAGGTTCTCACCCAAGATTTCCCGGTACATGGCCCCATTCATCCTCCCCTCGATCCGGTGAAGTCGTCCTGTGCCCTTAGCAGAGAAACAGCC
The DNA here is from genome assembly GCA_029706075.1 of Aldrovandia affinis. Classification (NCBI taxonomy): domain Eukaryota; kingdom Metazoa; phylum Chordata; class Actinopteri; order Notacanthiformes; family Halosauridae; genus Aldrovandia; species Aldrovandia affinis. The sequence goes on along the minus strand of JAINUG010000053.1, from coordinate 1,038,944 downwards.
CCAAAGCATAATGTTTCCACCGCCATGCTTGACGGTGGGGATGGTGTTCTTGGGGTCCAAGGCAGCTTTTTCTTCCTCCAAACACGGCGAGTCGAGTTGATGCCAAAGAGCTCGATTTTAGTCTCATCTGACCACAGCACTTTCTCCCAAGCCTCCTCTGAATTGTCCAGGTGCTCATTGGCAAACTTCAGATGGGCCTGTACATGTGCCTTCTTGAGCAGGGGGACCTTGCGGGCACTACAGGATTTCAATACATTACGGCGTAGTGTGTTACCAATGGTCATCTTGGTGACTGTGGTCCCAGCTGCCTTGAGATCATCAACAAGCTCCAGCCGTGTAGTTCTGGGTTGTTCCCTCACCTTTCTCATGATCAGGTTCACTCCACGAGGTGAGATCTTGCGTGGAGCCCCAGACCGAGGGAGATTGATGGTCAATTGGTGTTTCTTCCATTTTCTAATTATCGCACCAACAGTTGACTCCTTCTCACCAAGCTGCTTGCCAATGGTCTTGTAGCCCATTCCAGTCTTGTGCAGGTCTACAATTTTGTCCCTGATGTCCTTAGACAATTCTTTGGTCTTGCCCATTGTGGAGAGGTTGGAATCTGATTCATTGATTGATTCTGTGGACAGTTGTCTTTTATACAGGTAACGAGTACTTAATTAGGAATACTAATTAAGTAAGAGGACTAATCTGTGTGCCTCCTGGTCACATAACCAGTCTGTGGGAGCCAGAATTCTTGCTGTTTTGCTAGGGGTGAAATACTTATTTTCCTCAATAAAACACAAATAAATGTTTAAAATTCATATAATGTGATTTTCTGGGATTTTTAAAAATATTCTGTCTCTCACTGTTAAGATGAACCTACCATGAAATGTATAGACCGACTGTTCCGTTCCTTTCTTTGTAAGGGGGCAAACTCACAAAATCAGCAGGGGGTGAAATACTTATTTTCCCCACTGTACATATTTAAGGGTTATTAATGATTGCAATCTAATCAACTGAAGCTCCTGTCAGTATCTAAGCTAGATTCAAGGATTTCATTATTTGATGTGAAAATTGTGGTTGGAACAGTTTTAACCATCTTTAGCTAACATGAGAACTCGATATTTAAACTTAACTAGCTAGCTACGTCAGGGTAGTTAGTACTGTGTCAACACTTGCTAAAGCGTCCTGGGTTGTTTGCAAGAAGAGCGCTATATAAGAGCTTTTTGTATTGTATTGTATTACATTGTATTGTTAAATGCTGGGTTATGGAAGTTAACTTGCCAGCTAGCTAAGTAGATATGACCTTCCCCTCCACCGATAGCATAACAGTTGCATGCCACCAACTGGCAATTTATCCCTGTTCTGGGTCCCCCACCATTGACAAACTGCTTTACCTACCACTCTAACCACAACCCCTCCGCAACCCTCCCCCTGTCGGCAAATGCATGAGCTCACTCGCTCGCACACAGTTCTGGAAGGAAAACAGCATGGTGTACTATATCTGTTTTCTTCTTGACTTCGAAGGCAGTTGGGATGAGTTAAAGTCAGCAGTTTTAAGGAAACTTGATATGCTCTAATTAAATGTCACCCTCTCATGAATTCCTGCCTGCTGAGGCCATGCCTCCCAAATGTGATCGGATGAGCCAACTGTCACCGTGAGAATTACAGACTTTCTCACGATACTCCGCCTCTGACTGAAACCCACCCACCCAGACATATATTGGTTCCAAGCTCTAGGACATATCCTAGATCCAGCCACTTCAACTTGTGTGAATGCTAGTGCAATGCAAATGATGGCTCTTATGGTTTCTGTTATTGTACTCCTGAGGTTACGTCTCTTATGATTCTACGCAAGGCACTTGTAATGCTAAGTGATTAGGAAATATTTTCCTTGTGATCATTTAGAAATTAAGTATATGCTTCTGTGTAATTAATTGTACGCTTATATTGCCAATGTTTAGCTTCATGCTTTAACACATTTATCACATTTTACTTACACACACTTGCAGCTCTTGTGCACTTTATGTATCCTATTGTGATGGTTCTGCAAGTAGCTTTGCTTAAGTGCATCCGCCAAATGAAAAATACATTTAAGAAAAAAGCACTGGAGAGAAATAATTGGAAATGATCATATTTAACAGCAACAACAATGATAAAAGCAACCTCATGATGCATTGAATTTAAAATAGACACAAGAACTGGAGGCAGTATTTCTCCTGATGGCATGTCTCTTATCTCTATACAATATCACAGTGGTCCGGTATCGAATCCAGACCATGCCAGTGCCGACTGGCCAGTAGCCCTGCGGGGCAATGCGTAATTGGCAGTAGTGCCGCCCAGAGATGGAAATAAGTCAGCTGGGTTGTACGTGTCTCTTCGCACACCAGATATTTGACTAGTCACTTCTGAATTATGAATATATTGACATTTTTATATCAAAGCTACAACTATTGACAATATGCAAGTGTGGGGGAGAAAAGACACAGGGGAAAAGCAGTACCGAAAACAAAGGATAGGATATCACAGTCAGTGTGAGTCTTGGGGCTCTAGTTTGGGGAGGATGGCAGCGAATTGCTGTTTTCTACCATTGCAAACTGAATATTTCTTGCCATTTTGGTACTTTCATAGTCAGAAATAAAAATGCTTGAGTCAACATCGGTTGGGCAGCGCAATGTGGGGTGTATCAATAAAAACATTAGGCGCGGTGCAAGTTTTGTGTGTGATAATTCATTTATCAGCATTTTTGTCCACTCAGACCACCCATCTTAACTCATTGGCATTGTGTGCCAGTTTGATTATGTTATTAATGGCCACAAATATGCGATAAATATCCCATCACACAATACTGTTTTGTGGATGTTCTTGTAGATTTCACCTCACTGATGCAAATCATTGAATAAAATATTATTTGTAATACAATCTTTATTCAAATAAGCAGTTCAAAGTATTTGAGCTTTGTAAGGAGTGATCCAATGGACTTGAATGAGAGAGAAACCATCCCTGTGTAATTGTGTATGATATAATTTTTAAAATAAACATAAATATACATATGTATGTATGCACACTGGTTTCTGTTATGTTTAAAGTAAAATATTAAATGTTCACTACAATCAAATGTAAGCTACATGATTGGTTGGTGTATCATGGGGCAATGCCCTGAGCGATTGCAGAGGTTGGATATGATTGCACAGGAGAGGAGAGACGTTACAATGAGGAATAATAATGAATGAAAATATGATTGCTGATGATATTTTTGAACTGTGGGATGGGGGATCATGTCCGTATTGTATATCCATAAATGTTTGTACTTTATTTAAAATAGTCAAAGAGCGAGATAATTGTTGCAATAATATTGTTGAGTGGGGGTCACGGATATTACTTAATAAAATAATACCATAATGGATATATTTGTATCCCGTCATTGCAGGATTCGATATTTCCGCATGATACAGCATTTAATTATGCACTCCATTTTATTGTGGTGAAAGCAAGTCTCATAACGTACTCTTCACAAGCCATGGTGCTCACTCTTCATTAGACATGACGACATTACCAGTTCACTATGGCAAAGGTATTACAGGGAAAAAAGCTGATGATCTAATTGGCCATAATGAACCAACCCCTCATCACACCCACTGGAAATGTATTATTTTATAATATATCTCTTTTACAACGGTGCTGCAGGTGCACTACCGGAATAGACAAGGACATGCCTTAATGTGCCTCTGTTCTGGGTTAGTGCTACTGTCTGCGCATTGCGCTTTGACAATGAAACTAGTCTCTGATCTACATCCTCAGGATCGCCTCATAGGTTTCAACTCCCAGGCACATCGATACATCGTTGTGGAATATTATTTTAATTATATCTGAGTTCACCATGATTGAAAAGTCATTTGTCGTTTGCCGCAAACGATGACTGGACTCAACCAAACATAATCGCCCCAAGAAAAACTGGATCACATGAATATTCTCTTTCAATGACTAAAGGCTGTGTATCTGCTTTTTAAAGCTTGAAACCTAAAAGACTGTACAAATCTGAATGGATTTGACAGGGAACTTGTTCAAATGGAAAATGCTTTAAAAAATTTGATGTGAGCACACCTAGAGAAAATAAATATTGGATGAAGAAAGCCTATATTTTTTGTACCATTATGGAATACTCAGGTAAAAGGAAGCCATCTAATTTCAAACAGATTGTGCTGAGCATGGTGCACTGCAATGTGCAGAGAATGAGCAATTGGATAGAGTTAAACTATAGTTAAATATCCAGGATAAGTATAGCTTTTATAAATGTGGAAAATCCCTAAAGATACTGTTGTTTTTCTCATGTAACCCACTGACCTGGGGAAAAAATCAAATGTATTTATTGTACGGATACCCTACTTTTCCAGTTGAGGTCTTCAGTAATATAGGCGCCCAGCTGTCATGGACTACATTCCTTTGTGGGGTTTTTTTTCTGTTTGTTTCTTTCCTCTTATTTTATACACCTTATTATTCCTTTCTTTTGCTAAACCAGAGGAGCCCTTGTCAACTGATGTTTGGCAGATTGCTTAGTTTTTTTGGAAGCCAGGAGTTGGGATTGAGTCATCCCATGCTGTGCCATTGAGCTTGTCAGGATCTCCTTTCAAACAGCATGCTGGGAAGGGTTTTTCATTGCTAATTTACAAAGTCGAACATTCTCTAAAGCACAGTGAGCCTTCAGTAAGGCACAGAAGTGGCTATGCTGCAGACAGAGGGTGCAAGCGCTGTACACTGGCGGGTATTGATTTGTTTTCCAGCAGCTGTGGTCCAGTGAAGATGTGGTCCACATCTCAGGCTCATTCAGCCAATGAAATGGAGCAGGAAATTGCACTCACAGATAATGTAGAAAACGAACATCAATTAATCACCATTGTACCCTTCAGATGTACAAAATGCAATGGAATTCAAGCATGGAGGTTCATATTTTTGGACTAAGTAGAGCACATCAAAACGGCACAAATGGAAATGATTGCACCTCTGTCACACAAGCCGCAGAGTCACCCATCACAGACATTGAAATCTGATAATTCCATCCCCTATTGGATACTGGCAGCAAGGCCTGATTATGTTGTTACTGTTTGCTTTCTTGTTGCCACTGAAAACATTCAATTCCATGCTCATAGCCAGCATCTCAGATTCATGGGGGGTGGCTTTGTTTATCAGCAACAGAGAAAACATTTAGTTTTAGGATACATGAGAATGTATAGCATATTTCCTTCACACAGTGTATTTCTGTGCTTTTAGATCTGTTTTTTTATTGATTAAATATTAAAACTTCCATCCTTCTACCTTCTGAGTTGTAAAGTAATCTTGTAAATAGGGTCATTGTCACACCTAAGTGCCATGAATAGATTCAGTATGTTTATAAAATACATTCTCCTGTCATGTAGACATATTACTGTGACATTCTCATGGATATTTTTCCTCAATAAGACATGTTGTACAGTGTACAGATTCACAAAGACAATAAGAACATGAAGACATGCATACATACAAGGTGATTAGCATTATTCTGCTTCTTTTTAACATAGTGTAGCGAGAACAGGGGTGTGGGGTTTCCACGCAACCAAGTTAGATAATAAAACAACACTTTAGACAGTCAATGAAAGTATAATTATTTTTATTGGGGGGTTTTAGCACACAACTAGGGGAAGGGGAAAATAAGGCAAACAGTCCAAAATACGTAATCCAGTTTCGTTGTCGCTGTCCGTTTCCAAGTTCGTTATCCAGTCGTCGTTCTCAAGCAATCCAGGTCAAACACAAATCCGATACAAAAACACTTTTACTCTTTAAACCACCCTCCTTGCTTTTCCAAAAGGTACTTCGCCCCGGTTAGGGCAACACCCCCGTTTATCCCCGAGAAATCGGCTGTCAGGGGTTCCCCGGTGTGTCCCATTTCCTCTGGACCTCCATATAAGGTTTGGGGGTGGAGCCAGCGGTTCGTCACATACCTCCCGTCTATTACCATTCCCCGCACCTCCCCCGGCTGTCTGCCACACATAGATTCTCCCTTCAAGTGACAAGTCTCTCGCAATATCTACCTCTCAGAGAACCTGCTTTTCTACATCAACTGTTGTGTTCTCTGCCATTGGAAGATAGTAGCAGTGTATGTTTTCTCTGAAATTGTAAGACCTCTATGCATGACACTTTTCACACATGCTCAGAACACACAAATCTAATATGCAACATACAGCGATTGGCCTAATTCTTTCTTTGTTGGACTCTCAGTAGATATGTGGTGTTCTGGTGCTAAATTACTGCCATGTACCACTTGGGTGGTTGCTCCACATTGGTGGTTGTTGAGGTGGGTTACCCCTCCCTTCACTGTAAAAGTATGCTTTTGTTGCATTCTACGATTGTCAAGATTCTACCTGCTGCCCCCTTCCACAGCTAGAAAAAATTTAATATTAAGAATAGGAGGGTGTTTATCATGGATAGAATGACCTTAGTTCCTGTTTGTGTTCCTTGTCTCCATGACCTTTAAGCATGCTTTTGATCTTGCACCATTCCCCCCCCAAAGTGATACACTGCTAAAAATGCAGAAGTGATTTTATTCTGTTTCTGAATTCTGAAAATCATGTTTTGAAAGTTTGCCTATTGGCAGCTATTCCGTACAGTACAGGTGTTGCATAACTGTTCCAAATTGTGTGTTGAAAGAATGCAGCACAGTTGAGTAAATCCATATATATTTAGAATACCAATCCTGAAGGGCTTCTGCATTGTTTCATGCTCTCCAGGCTACAGGTCTAGAAAACCTTCTGTACCAGTATTTTTTCAGTTTTATTTCTTAGGCAATCAAGCCAGTCCTTCATTTACAAGTTTCTTTGCACAATATTTTTGTTGGGGTATATACCTCAGTGTGACATTATCCGATTCCAGTGAAACTTGGTATGCTTATCTGACCCACTGAGTGGATTCTCGCAAAACTGTCATGCTCAGCGTGACAGATAATGTATTTTTGTCAGTGATTTACTAGAATTCAGCCTACTGAATTTAAACGTTTGCTGATGATAATCTAAAGATAATGTTCTTGCAATCCACCATATATTTTCTCAAAGTCATGGTGTCACAAAATTGTGAAGTAATATATTTAACCAAATCGGAAGGGAATTGAAGTGAGTACTAGTTTGGTGGCCACACCCCTTATCATTGATGGCAAAACTAAACAGGGCCAGTAGCTTAAAAATGTGACCATTTACACAAATGTATAAAAGTTACAATTAGCTAGGATAAATAATTCGGTTTGCATATTTTGTTCGCTGAATATATGATAAATGTTTTTATAAGCATGTATACTGATTCATCAGTGGCATAACCTTTCAGTCTTGTATAGAGCTTCATACCATATTGTCCCTTTGATATGTGATTCAGACTTGCCAATGGCTATATTGCATTTGGTGAATATACAGTACTGTATGTACAATTGTTATGGGCGGCTGTTCTGGCCCGAGGGTCTCCCTCCCTCAGCTGCCTGTTTCCCGCCATTGAAGCCATGCTGGGAGCGCGTGATCACTCGTTGTTTACTAGTTGAACTGTCTCCGACCTCGACTGGCCGCGCCCCCTGAGCTGAAGTGGTTAAAAGGCCTGAACTCCAGAGACAGTCTTCTGGAAAATAACCTTCTTTTGTGACCCACTGTTTTATGAAGAGCTTGTTTTGTGTATGACAACCTTTCTTGTGAAGCCGGTTTTCTGAGCAGCCCTTTTATCTTTTTGTGGCGTTTCACTGTGCTTTTGTTTGTTTGCTACCCTTCCTTATCTTTTCAGCACCTTTTGGTTCGGTAGGAAAGGTAGAGTAGATTAGTCAGACTGCGGAAGAATCACTATTTTCTTTGCACCAGGAGAGAGGGAAGTGTTTCTTTTTTTTTAAGTGATAGGATTAGGCAGTCTGTTTTGTTTTGTTTTTGGTTATTCCCAGCTATGTGTAAGTATGTCTTTCTTTATAATTTTGTAAATAAATGTGTGTTATTCTTATCCGTTTGACTGGCGGTATTTGTTTGTTATGTCCTATTTGGTCAGTCACCTGGCTATTGCAGTGCAGGTGGCTTTGAGGGTTGTAACAAGTGTGTACCTATATAACCTTAAGGGCTCTAGTGTCATGTCAGAGTGCAAATGTGCAGACTCTAACGTTAATCCAGGATGGAGTGTCCAATGAGTTTCCAAGTCCTTTCCGGTAGTTTTGTGACAAGAGCCGGTAGTGCACCTTTGGCGCAGTTGTAAAAGTTGATTTTAAGAAGAATAAATTACCTGTGGGTGTATAAATAAAGTTCTTATTATTGTGCCACCATCCTGGATTAATGCAACCTTCTGTGCTTTGACAACAAAACTAGAGCTCAAGAGCAGCATCAGATAACTGGCTAAAGGTCGCCACAAACAATCGCTAGCTAGTCAGTTAATAATAATACTGATGGTGTCATGCTAGTGAGCGAACAATAACATTAAACACAATCATGGTTTTCTAAATTGTGTTTGAAATGTTTTAATAAGGTTTACGAAAATTGCACTGACACTTTGAAAATGAAGTTGCTAGCTATTTAACTTGCTAACTAGCAACTAATATGCTTTTCAAATTCAATCAAGTGTAATTTGTCGACTTTTTTTATCAAGGAGGAGATTGAGAATGTGTGTTTTATTGACTACTTTGTGTAAAACAATGTTAAGCGTCAACCTGCTTCTATTATGTTGGATTCATTAAAGTAATAGGTAAAAGTGACATGCTGCCACCCTATAATGGGAAAGCATGCCATAACACACCCGTTGTTGTTTTTTCATCCATACCCCTGCTCAACAGTTAAACCATATACCAAGGTATTTTAAAAGGGTGGTATGACAGTTTGAATATCTGTAAACCTCACACCCCTAGTGATATGGTCTGGTGGCTATGTTGGGGCGTAGTCCTTTCTCTTGAATTTGTCACTTGTGTAGCAGAATCCAGAGCATGTGAACACCCATCACCAAAGGTGTCACCACCCCTGGATCTCCCTTGATAAATAAGAGTGAGATTAGTAGGTCCCCCAGCTGGGGACGTTTGGTCTTTGAGGTAATTGTATCTCTTGTTGTGCCATGTGAACCCAAAGCAGACTTATCCCCATTATGCTTGGCATAATATTCAAATGTGACATTCCTTATATGTGAGCTCAATTAAATTTACCTCAAGTTCTGTACTAACACTTACATCACCTTCAAATCTTTCATGCAGAGTTACAACGTGGCACATACATACAAAATGATTTAGTGGTAGGAGTAGTAGCTTTACCAATTAAATTAGTTCTTAATGTATAGCTTACATTTGTGTAGGAGGTAGTGACCACTATAATTGTTGTAAGGGTGTTGCTTCTTTCGATAGTGTAGATCTTGCTCATTTTTGTGTAATCAGAAAATATCTTGAGCCCTTGACATATTTTGATTCTCAGGATGTATAAAATATTCATATAAGATAAAGTGTGCTTTATGTTGTGCCTTCTCATACATTTGTAAACTCTTAGAGGTATAGTATACATTTTAAACCTGTTATGTACCATTGGCCTTTTCTAATTCAATTCAATTAAAGTATGACTTGTTATGACCCAGCTCTCTCTTGTTATGTTAACAAGACAGCTCCTTTAAAATGAGATTTTTTTATCTCGTACAGTACAATGCTTCACTATTATTTCTCCCTATATATTAATTTAAAACACAGAAAGTGAAAGAAGTAGTCATGTTGAGATCTGGGCTCAGGCTGCTCCTGTCTGGTTGTCATATTTCATTTACCAAGACAGGATGTAGACAGGATGTTCTAGTAGATTTAGTTCCCCTTTTGACTAATTAGAGGTTCTAGTTACTGGTATCGCCAGTCAAAGACAGATTGAAGTAAATATATTTTATATACCTTATTGTTGACAGACTGAATTCCTTCTGTGCCAATTTAACAAGAGCATTCTATGTTAAGAAATCAGACTCAGAGTAAGATGAAAGAAAAGCACAGAGTGTGGTTTTCCATTGTCTTGGCTCAAAGTGAGGTCATGTCTGAATCCAAATGTCAGTTTTTTTTCTTCCTCCATTGCTTAATTTTAGATAGAAACTGCAAGCTTGTGTAGTATGGAGATCCAGCACTCCAGAGCTCTTCCGAGATCACCCTGTCAGGAGCTGCTGGGTCATGAGCGGTCTGGGGCCTCTGGTGCATGTTATGATGGATGATAGCTGTGAGGGTGATGTAGTGACCCAGACATGGAGGTTCTGTGGGCTAGCTTTAATCAGAGTGGCGTGCGGCAGTGGGAGACATATTAGCGCCATCAAACCAGTGTTAAGTGCAGTCAGACACTACTGGTCAATGGTGGAGAGAGGTATGAGTTCACTCAGCAGCGCCAGCCTCATCGAGCAGTGTAGAGTATTGGTGTATACAGCAGCATTTTAAATGGATTTGATAGTAACAATATCAATATTGGAGTTCTATCAATTAAACATCTATTGTATGAGGATGACAATGAACCTATTAGTTACATTTTTTCAATAAAAGAATATCGGTACATACCTTAAAACTGTAAACATTTTTGACATTATAGACTATTGATGATTATGGATACCAAATTCCATCACAAATGTTCAAATGAGTTTTACCATTAGGCTTAATATGCCGATAACATAGACAACTTGTGGGTTACATTCTGAATATATTCTATATATATATATATTGACAGATAGATCTTCTTTTATGTTTTTTAATAAAAAAACATTCTGTTCAGCCACTGACAAATAGACATAGAAAAACTGGATTTATAATTTGTTCTATAATGAGGCTATTTAGACAAGCCAGTGCTCTCCTCTGAAACACGTGATGTCAGCCGCTGCTCCTTTTAACAAGTCTACAAGTCAAGCTTGCACACACAGGAAGACACTTTGTGCACAGCTTTACACTGGCAGACTGTGGGTGCCCGATTGATCGCTGATGTGTGAAAAGACACGGATATCCCGGCCAACTGAATCACTCCCTCCCTGGTCGACAATACAGGCAATTATGCATCACCCTGCAGATCTGCTGGCCACAGTTGGCACTGCCACCGTCTGGATTCAATACCAGGGCTCATCCACAGTGCCTTAACAGAATGAGCAACGAAGTAGCTCCCATTGGTGTAATCTAAATGACCGGATCCACCCGAACCCGAAAATCTGAGACTGTACCCAAGTTGTCTGACATAGTTGTCACAGGTCTCGGGTAAATGAAAATTTGCCCATTGTAACCCGCAAGGACCCATGCACTGCAAAGTTTCAAGATGAGAAACTAACATTTAAAAAAAAAATCCATTCTTTGGACATTCTAAAACTGGTTTTAAGACTTGACATGTTTAACCAGTTAATTGGTTGCTTTCTAAATCACCAGCTGAGCCATTAAAAGCGAGTTAGTCAGACACACACTTAGACGGTGAAGCTTTATCAAATCGATTCTGGCATTGTTTGTGTAATTTCACACAATAGAGGTTCAATAGACAAATAAGAATGTTTACCTTGAGCTGCTGTATAGACTGATTTTAACTTGGCTAGCTAGCAAGGAGGTGCCTAAATGAACACTTACTAATATCAATAAAAATGTATACCTAAAATATATAGCCTGCCGATATCTTATCTGCCTCACAGCAAGAAGGTCTCAGGTTCGAATCCAGGCCGGGGGCCTTTCTGTGTGGAGTTTGCATGTTCTCCCCGTGTCCGCGTGGGTTTCCTCCGGGTACTCCGGTTTCTTCCCACAGTCCAAAGACATGCACGTTAGGCTAATTGGGGAGTCTAAATTGCCCGTAGGTATGAGTGTGTGAGTGAATGATGTATGTAGTGCCCTGCGATGGATTGGCGACCTGTCCAGGGTGTATTCCTGCCTCTCACCCCAATGCATGCTGGGATAGGCTCCAGCCCCCCGACCCTAACTAGGAATAAGCGGCTGAAGATGAGATGAGATGAGATGAGATGATATCTTATCTCAATTAGGTAGCTGGCTAGCTACCAGGCAAGCAGACATGAGCAACCTAGACTTAGCTTCAGTACCTATCTACCTACTTAATAGTTCTCCAGACCCACTAAACTTCATTAGCAAAGCTACATCTCCAAGGTAAGATAGCTCTAAATGTGTACTAAATAACGCCAATTTCATAGCTGTGAGTCATTGAAAAACACAAGCAGCTTGCTGCTTACCTAGTAAATTCGGTGGTAACAGGTGGTTATTAGGTGGTACATAAAACAATGTATAGTTTGTGTTCTCACCATCTACTGTGGCTTTCTACCAGAGGTGTAAGTACTCTCATTCCTGTACTTGAGTAGTATTTATTCATTAACAGTGCTAGAAGCAGTTTAATCCATATCCGCCTAATGCCTAGCCACATAACACATCCATTCACACTCAGCCAACCTTCAGTCTAACACTTCCCTCTTATTGAAAATAAGAGAAACAATAGGCAAATTATGTATAATTGGAAAGAGCATGAAATTATCTTTATTTTGATGTATCAACTGAAACTGATGTGCAAAAGATTGAAAAGCATGATATACAAATTATGAACATTTTAAAATATATATTTGTACATCATTTAGAATAATACATAGTTTGTGGTGATATATGGTATGTCATATCAATTAAACGTTTTAACAAATTAATGTTATTATATACAAAATAAGTGTGTAAATTATGTACAGATACGTACATTCTTACAATCTTACATTTATTTGTCACATCTACATTTACATGTAACCATATATTTCAAGGAATTGAGTTTGTATCATTCTCTGTAATATCACAAGTTCTTTCTTCATTTTGTTATTAGTTTACATTTTTTGTGTGCCTTTTGTTTGTTGTGTCTGTTGGGATCCTGTTGAGTTCCTACTGCTTTCCTGTAGCTTATACCTATCAAGTTCGTTGATAGAGACTCTTTGATGTCGCGCAATTTCATCTTTGTATTATGAGCTTGCAAGCATTTAGGATAGTTATGTCAAGCATGTAATACATTATTTTATAGTACCACTTTAGTGACTTCGTTTGTCTCTTGTAACAGGCCATTTTTTTGACAGCGAAGTCTACACCCCCATGTGTTTGTTATATAATGATATAATATTTGGACGTTGCACCTCAACACAATTTCATTGAATTTCTGCTATGGGATTTTCCGTAGGACAGCGACTGTAGCGTTTGTGTGGTCTGTGGAATATCCCGTAAATCGGTGAATGAAGGGTTTGCATGGTCTATGGAAAATCTTGCAGTTCAGCGGATATGGGTTAAGTTGACCTGATTAGTCAAAAACTGCCTGCTTGTGTGCTGGCCAATGCTCCATTTGGTTCCCTCAGAGATCTGGTGTCTTTTATTACACTGCAAGAATCATCCCTCGCTAGCTTACGGTATCTAACAGAACAGCCCCTGTATCGTTCTGTCTGACTTTTGTTGGTCAGTAGCTTTACATTTTTTATGAGATGGAAACACATATTTTCTTTCTTTTTGACATTTCACCTTATAGTTTGTAATGGAAAATCCTACTCAAGTAGAAGTACTGCTATTTCACTGAAAATATACTTGAGTAGAAGTAAGAGTACTCCTCCAGGAAACTACTTGAGTAAGAGTAAAATAGTAGTTTATTAAAAAAGTACTGTTGCATTAAATGTTTTTAAAAACACGTTTCATAAAATGGAATGTGCGTGATATGTGTGTCTGTGTGTGTGTGTGTGTGTGTGTGTGTGGTTGTGAGAGTGCTAATGAAGCTGGGCATGTGAGGATGAGACTTGATGTATCTGTGATGTGCAAATTATACAAGTGTAGCTGAGTTGTTACAGGAAGTGCCCTTTTTAACATGTGTACCATGTTGGCACGTCCACCCACAAAATGTGTCTTTTATATTTAACTATCTATAAATAATTTCACAAAATGTTTCAGAAACTGACAAAATCATATACTACCCTCTCTTAGGTACTACCACAGCAACTATGAAATTATTACTAAATTTGTACTGTCGTAGCAGATGTCTCGTGATTATGGCAGATTTTCTGGACTTGTATGGGTTTCACCAGAAGTTGTCTTTTTTTCCCAGCCATCATATCTCATCCCTATTTAGCCAAAACAGCAAAACATTTGAACAAAATCAAACTGTGCCAGTAGAAACCTGGGAACTGAAAATAATTGTGATTAAATTGATCAGATAATAATAGATTAAATTGTGATCAACTTTTTTTTAATCACCCAACTTAATTCATAGACATTCACATACCTTGTTCTAAAACAAATAACAAAACTCACAAATATTGCTGTTATTGTTATACAACAACAATACTACATATGACTGGACACTGTTTTATCAATTGTGTCAATTAAATGTGGAAATAAACAGTTTTTCATGTGAGCCATTCCCAGATCAACATCGTCTACATATTGTCTTTCCCCTGGGCTGAGCCATGTGTGTGACTGTAATTATAATCCCAAATCAACCACGAGCTGCTCTTTCAGTAGCAGGAACATGTCCAGCCCCTAGCTGCATGTGGATTGGGACCTGTTGGCTCACAACCTCCATCAGTTCCTAACCTCCTGAAGTTGATATATCCCTGTGGAAGGCGTCGAGTTGGTCTGGTCTTTGGTGTGTGTATATGGGTGTGAGTGTCGCCCGTGCTCCAAAGGCCATAATTGATGTAATTATTATTTAATTGGTGTCAATCAGTTAATTAACATGGAAGTCAATTGGCTGATTGGGTGTCTGTATGAGAATGTGAGTTTAGTGTTGAATGATTGTGATTGGGTGATTGCCTCACGAGTCCCTGAGCCAGGCAGAAACTAAGCCTTTTAAGAGCAGGTGGAGTTTTGTCTTTGTCTTCGCTTTGTTTTTGTTGGTCTGGTCTTTGTTTGTTGGTGTGAAAGTGACGTGCACGTATGTTGTGGAGTGTTTGTGGAGTTTTGTGTGCGTTTTGTGTGCGTTTGTTGAAAGTGACTGAGTAGAGTGCTTCTTGTGTGTGTGGGAAAGAGGGAGAGGGAGCGCACTAAGAGTGTCCACCTCTCTCCCTCGGTGTGAACGTGATAGACAGCGAGAGGGCGCCCTGAAAGAGGGTCCACCTCTCGCCCTCTGTTTTATTTGTGTGATTGAAAGAGAACTCGCACTCGGGCAGTGGAGAGTGTTTCTGGGCAACAGCCCGAGAACTCTCACTGTGGGGAGTGGCAAGTGTCTCTGTATGAACGGGTTGAAAAGAGCACTCAGACTGCAAAGTTCGGGTGTCTCAGTATGCATGGGTGGGAAGCACTTGAAAGGTTATGTGTGTGCCTGGGGAGGTTCCAGGAGAACTCCGGAGGAAGAGGCGCGGTGTCCCGTAAGTTTAGACTATTTCAGTTTGTTATTTTAGTTTGTTGTTTTTACCCAAAAGCTTCGCGGCGAGTAGGGTGAAGATTTTGTGTTTGTGTTTTTGTTATATGTTAACCTGCTACTCCTACTGTCTCTTCCCCATGTCTGGGGGGAGAGACAAGAAAAAAATGAATAAAAATCTGGTCTGTAGTCCGACAAACTCCACTCCATGTCTCCAGTCTGCTCTGTTCCCATCCAGGGATTGTCACGTGGCGTGTGACAATCCCCAATTCCCCACAGCGTATACAATCACTAAACTCATTCCTTCACAACTGAATCTCAGGCAGTGAAATAGAATACACTACTGCTTTCATCATCAACAATGTACAATATGCAAAAACAAGTTGTTGATGTAAGCCTTGTATCTGTAAATCATACCTGGCTATGTTTGTCTGGAGAATATAATTGACCAACTAAAACTATAATTGATGCATTTCAACATTAATTTGTAAGTTATATGAAGTAGGGATGCAACAATTAGTCGACGTCGTTGATGACGTCGACCATGTAATTTCATCTATTTGCATATTCATGACCAACGCGTCGTATTGTTTTGAACATGGTGGCGGCAAACCCAGCTGAGAGTGCGGGAGAGAGTTCATCCAAAAAAAAACGACCCAGAGCATCCAAAGTGTGGGAATTCTTTAAGCAAAAACCCAATAATATGGTGCTTTGCACGCTGTGCAAAGCCGAAATGGCATATCACCACAGCACGACGGCCATGCACGAACACCTTAAAAGAAAGCATCCAGGAGCCGTGACCTGCTAACTTGATGCACAGGACGGAGCAACATGGTAAGGTGATGCTAGGTTATCTAGCTTGCTGCTTGCTATTGTTATGTATATGTAGCTCTGTAACGTTGTCAACATTGCTATTCTCAGACATGTCCTTGAATGAGCTGTATTAAATTATAGTGTGTTGATTGCATGATTTTAGTGACATTAACCTAAAACCCCACGCATGTCTGCAATCTAGCTAGAGCTCTCGTATTAATATAAATACAACCATGATAATTGTTGGAATTTGAATGGACTGTTGGAATTGTTATAACGCCACAGTTACACTAACGTTACAAAGCCCCATTTCCACTGCTGAGTTATGATGGCTTCAGCCACTTAACGTTATGCATACCAGTAGCTATATTAGGCTACTGTGTAACTCTGCAAAACTTTGACCATGGTTTTACATTCCATTAATGGTATCAGCGATCAAGTGTTTTGTAAGGCAAACAAAAGGCAACATCAGCAGCTGTTTACCATGTAAATATGGATATCCCGTTTCAAAAGCAGTCTTAACATTTTTTGTCTAAACGAACCAGTTGTAAGGTTAGCTTTATAACGTCTCTGATTTTACTTTTGCCGTCTTTGCAGTGGAAATGGCAGACGTTCAAAGTCATAACATGTGCAACATGTGTCATCTAACTAGTGCACAATGAATGAATCACGTTCGAAATATGAATAACTTCTCCTAAAATATGTTTATTCAACAAATTTGAATTTCAATGTTTCCATGTCCAAGTCCAATGTTTACCATCACCCTAATAAACAAGTAGCCTAATAAACAAGTAGCCATGTGCACACTGTGTAGTGCACAGACAAACAAAAATACACGCATTGCATTTATTTTTTCAGCAATGTGACTGTTTCTTCAATTTAATTCACAGTAATGGTTCTGCAGCATGCTGACTATCTGTGAAAAAAGAAGGGTAAATTATATTATATGTTATATATATGTTATATCAGTCTGCTTTTGAGCTCTACTCAAAGATGGTCTACTCTGGGTATTCAGTAGGTGGTGTCAGAGAGGCAACTACCCATGTGACCTAAGGATAGTAGTACCGCACTTCAAAAACACGTCAATAAATTTTGAAATGTTCAATTGCAAATTTAATCATTTGTTTTTTCTGACAAATTAATCGTTTAGATTAATCGACTAACCGATAAAATAATCGTCATATTAATCGATAACAAAATAATCGGTAGTTGCAGCCCTAATATGAAGTGAGTAAACTGAGTAAACTGAAGCCATTACTTTTCATGATATTTCAACGTATTGAGTTAGTCCAGTCACAAAAGTCATTATTTTCAGTGATTTTAAATGAGCAATGCAAAAAAAAACAGCAACCTAAAACAAGTATAATAATTTTCTGGTCTCTGGTTTAGAATAGGCAGAACGATATTTGCATACAATAATACAGAGAATGTAAATCAATTATTATACAGTTTGTGAATTGACATTACACCATTAACAAAAATGTGTCACTAAGCTAATTGGAGAGCAACGTCCAATCAGAGCCTCTATTTCCTGGCAGGTTATGAACAAGTACTAAACTTGTGGCAGCACATAACACAATTTCCTCAGTGAAATGGTCTTCTGTGCTGAGGGCATTCAATTAGCTTGTATACCTGTGGTGACACTTTCGAATTAAGTATATAAGGCTGCCATCAGGAGGCGGCACGGTGGTGCAGTGGATAGCACTGTCGCCTCACAGCAAGAAGGTCTCGGGTTCGAATCCAGGCCGGGGGCCTTTCTGTGCGGAGTTTGCATGTTCTCCCGTGTCCGCGTGGGTTTCCTCCGGGTACTCCGGTTTCTTCCCACAGTCCAAAGACATGCACGTTAGGCTAATTGGAGAGTCTAAATTGCCCGTAGGTATGAGTGTGTGAGTGAATGGTGTGTGTGCCCTGCGATGGATTGGCGACCTGTCCAGGGTGTATTCCTGCCTCTCGCCGGAACGCATGCTGGGATAGGCTCCAGCCCCCCCCCGCGACCCTGACCAGGAATAAGCGGCTTAGACAATGGATGGATGGCTGCCATCAGCACATATTATCATTTCACTGATAAAGGCAATATGCCGAAATGTTTGAATCTTAAAAAAAAAACATTTGAGAGCAGAACCTTTATGAATATGGTTACTGAATTTCTTTGATCTACATACCTCAGTTTTTATCCCAAAGGGCTAAAATAAGAGTGCAGTTTATTCCAATTTAATATAACTTTTTGTTATTTGCTGCCTGGCATTGTTTAATACTTGTTAATGGCCTACCTGAGGCTCTGGTTGGTAGTTCCTCTCTAGTTAGTTTGTACACCTGTGGTGACACTTTAGAGTTAGGCATACGACTATAACACTGCTATCAGCACATAAGACCGTTTAACTGATGAAGGCAATATGCCGAAACGTTTGAATCTTTTGACATTGCCTTAAATAAAAAATGTTGAGTGTGGCTCCTTTATGAATATAGTTACTGAATTGCTTTGATCTACCCACCTCTGTTTTTAACCCAGAGGGCTGAAATAAGAGCAGAATCTATTCTGATTTCACATGTAGATGTAGCGTTTATTAAAATGATCCAATTTATATTTAAAATCTGTGACATGTAGGCCATATTTATATGGGCTAGATAAACATTCTTATTCGCTCTCAAGAGCAGACATGGCCAGGTGTTATATTTTAATAATACTGTGGAAGTATCCTTTTTTTATCATCACTTTCAAATGCAAATCAGCAATATAGATGTTTTTGTTTGTGATACAAATCACAAACACCAAAGCGTCCAGAAAACCTCCTGGAATGCGCTTTCATGTATTGTATTGCAGATGGACACATCCGTGTCTCAGTAATGCAGAGCATCACCATAAACCTTTATGTAAACATCCCATTACGTCTGTGCTAATGATGATTCTAAATGATAAAATAAAGAAGCAATTTTATATTAAAAACCTACACAATGTTGCGGAAGACCCTTTGATTTGTATTAACTTAATTTGCATCAAAATGCAAAAGCCCTCACACTACTTCTTTTTGTTCTTATGTGATGCACTTAAATGTTTCATTTCAAACGGAATGGATTTCCTGAGCGTGTGCTACAAAACATTAACCATTTAAATAGCTTGCTGGTCAATCGATTTCAATTGTCTTAGATTTAATGGCCTGGCAATAGTTTTATTGGTCATTACGTACAAGAATAATCCAAATATACAATTCCCTATTCAATGTCATCCATGATGAACGCATGGATAAAGGTTTGATGTCAACCTTGATGAGTGCATGTACACCACTTCTAATTAGCTAACTGGTGATGTCTGACACCAATTACTTCACAATCAATATCGGCAATGGTGAAATGGCAGACAGGCTCACAGTCTGTTTTAGGTTGAGGGCACGTGGAGTGAGGGCATGGGCAACTTTCAACGTGTCAATGGGGTGATGTGGACCAGACTTTGTCCTATTCAGCTTATTTATTGTTTATTTCAGAGCTTAGAGGCATTACCATATTCTGTATAAATGCTTGTATTAGTCAGAATAGACACATGGTTTTATTGAGTGTTTTATGCTCTATGTATACATGAATAAAGAACTTTGAACTCACATTGTCTGAAACACAGAGTGACCTGATTCCACAACAGTGCGAACAGTGTTGTCTAAGTTGGTGGCTTGTGTAGTGTAGCCTTATTGGCCCAAGGCATGGGGTTATTTTCGGTTTAAGATCCCAGTTTAGATGAGATCCCAGTGGGGGAGGAGTGAAGCTAGATGGGAGAACAGTTCAAGAGTCCTGAGATTCAGTTTGATTTCCTTTTTTGCCTGAGCCTTGAGGGCTAATTCCTGATATCTGAGGATGTCATAAAATTGAACATCATACACTCTGCTGTCACCGCATTGAAGATAAAAAGTTAATCCCGCTGTATTAAGCTACCTATATACACCTTTCCCAAGTACCATGCTTGCAGGACTAGATGGATATGATAGTGTGGAGGGCATCGGTCTCGGCCACATGGGAGTGGCATGGTTGCCTTTGTTTTTATATGTTGTGGAGGGCTTTGGAGCAGGGAGACTTTCCGGGGGCAGGTTTGGCACTCTCACAGGGTGTAAGAGTGAACTGTTGCCCGGAAGGTTGCTCTAAAGGCCATAATTGATTTAATTATTATTTAATTTATGTTAATTGGTAAGTGATTATTCACTTACCTATTTGTACATTTTACATTTTACATTTTAAGCATTTAGCAGACGCTCTTATCCAGAGCGACTTACAAGATGTGCATTAATACAAGGTGAGAACAATCAAAGTTAGCGTACAAGATCAGTGCAGTAAAACGGCAAAAGACATCATTGCAGGCATCTGCGTATCATACCTGTAACATTGGGAAAGAAAAGGTTAGTGGGGTTTTTTTTTTTTTTTTTTTTTTTTTTTTTTGAACAAGTAAACAGTGGTGATGACAGATTGACTAGATGGACAGTGTTCAGTGGTAGTGGAGTCTGAAGAGGTGGGTTTTGAGTCTCTTGCGGAAGATTGGAAGTGATTCCGCAGTCCTGACCGATTGCGGGAGGTCGTTCCACCATCGAGGGACCAGGACAGAGAAGAGGCGAGACCGCGAGGAAGCGGCTGCCAGGCGCCCGGAGGGATGGGGCAGTCAGTCTGCCAGCGGAGGCGGAGCGGAGGGGTCTGGACGGGGTGTAGGGCGTGATGAGTGACTGGAGGTATGGGGGAGCAGTACCTCTGGCCGCTTGAAAAGCAAGCACCAGTGACTTGAATCTGATGCGTGCTGCGATGGGGAGCCAATGCAGAGAGGAGAGTAGAGGGGTGACGTGGGTGAACTTCGCTGGTTGAACACCAGGCGAGCAGCAGCGTTCTGGACTAGTTGCAGTGGCTTGATGGCACAGGCCGGAAGGCCTGCCAGCAAGGAATTGCAGTAGTCCAGACGTGAGATCACCAGGGCCTGGACCAGGAGTTGAGTGGCCTCTTGGGTGAGGAACGGTCTGATCCTCCGGATGTTGTGGAGGGAGAAACGGCAGGTCCGGGAGATCGCTGCAATATGGCTCGAGAAGCACAGCTGGTTGTCCAAGGTTACCCCGAGACTCCTGGCAGACTGGGACGGAGACACTATGGAGCCTTCCACGGTAATTGACGCATCAATCATCGGGGAGCCCTTCGCTGGGAGGAAGAGCAGCTCTGTCTTCCCCAGGTTCAGCTTCAGGTGGTGGGTGGACATCCATGCGGAGATGTCAGCCAGGCATGCAGAGATCCGTGCCGGGACCTGGGTATCAGATGGAGGGAAGGAGAGAAACAGTTGAGTGTCATCAGCATAACAGTGATAGGAAAACCATGAGCAGAAATAACAGAGCCAAGTGACTTGGTGTACAGAGAAAATAGGACAGGGCCTAGCACCGAGGCCCTGCGGGACACCGGTAGAGAGGGTGCGGGGAGAGGAGAGGGATCCTCTCCAGGCCACCTGGTAGGACCGGTCAGCCAGGTAGGACTCAAACCATGTCAGCACAGATCCAGAGATTCCCATCTCGACGAGAGATGAGAGCAGGATCCGGTGGTCCACGGTGTCGAATGCCGCCGACAGGTCAAGGAGGAGGAGGACGGAGCTAAGGGATCGGGACTTAGCGACGTGAAGAGCCTCAGAGACCGCAAGGAGAGCAGTCTCTGTGGAATGGCCGGCTCTGAACCCAGATTGGTTGGGATCAAGCAGGTCGTTCTGTAAGAGATGAGCAGACAGTTGATTATAGACAGCCCGCTCTAACGTTTTGGAGAGAAAAGGGAGGAGAGAGACAGGTCGGTAGTTAGAGATGACAGCAGGATTCAGAGAGGGTTTTTTGAGGAGGGGGACAACCTGGGCGCATTTGAGGGAGGAGGGGACAGAGCCAGAGGAAAGAGAGGAGTTAATGACATTAGAGACAAAGGGGAGGATGTCCATAGCAATGGACTGGAAGAGGGGGGAAGGAATGGGATCAAGAGGGCAGGTGGTGGGACGGTGGGAGAGAACAAGTTGAAGGATGTCCGAGTCAGGGAGGGGTGAGAAGGAGGACAGAGAGGTGGGAGGTTTAGGTAGCGGGATGGGAGAGGGAGGGGTAGGGGGGAAGGAGTTGCGAATGACCTCAACCTTCTCGTGAAAGAAGGATGAGAAGTCATCTGCGGTTATAGAGGAGGGGGGTGGGGGAGGAGGAGGGGTGAGGAGAGAGGAAAATGTAGCATAGAGTTTACGTGGGTTGGAAACAGAGGATTGAATCTTAGAAAGGAAGAATGCAGACTTAGCAGAGGAGAGGTTAGCGGAGAAGGAAGCCAGGAGTATGTGGAAGTCAGACAGAGCTGCAGGGGATTTGGATTTTCTCCATTTCCTTTCTGCCGCACGCAGCTTCAGACGGTTAGAATGTGAGTGGGTGTGGTCTGTCAATTGTTAGGTGTTTTGTGATTAGGTGTGTGAATGTTGGACCAGTGATTGCCTCACGAGTCCCACCTGAGCCAGGCAGAAAGTAAGCCTATTTAAGAACAGGTGGGGTGAATGGGGAATCAGTTAGTCTTGTCCTGTCATTCATTCTTGTGTACTGAGTTGTTCATTGATTGTTGATTGATTTTTGATTGATTGTTGGTTGGTTGTTGTTGAGCGAGGGTCTTGGTGTGTTTGGTAAAAGAGAACTCGGACTGGAAAGTTTGAGTGTCTCTGTCTGCATGGGTTTGGGAAGCACTTGAAAAGTCACTGGATATGATAGATCGATAGATAGATAGATCCTTTTATTTGTCATTGTAACACGTACAACGAAATTGAAATTGAATGTGTGTGCCTGGGGAGGTTCCAGGGGAACTAGAAGAGGCGCGGTGTCTTGAGATGTGTGTGGAGTGTGTGTCGGGACAGTGCGTAGAGTTCTACCCTGTCCCGGTGAGTGTTGATGTGTGTTTAATGTGAATGTATGAGGCGGTGTGGAAAGCCGCTGACTGTCTGTGTTGTGTGTTCCTCGAAAGGAGATTCCCCCTCGGAAGAGGCGGGGCTTTCATTATGTTTTGATTATTTTAGGTTATTTTAGTTAATCGTTTTTGCCCGAAAGCTTCGCGGCAAGTAGGGTGAAGACTTTGTGTTTGTGTTTGTTTTATTTTAACCTGCTCTCCAACTGTGTCTCTCTGGGGGGAGAGACAGAAAAAAAAATAAAGATCTGGGCCCGTATTCACAAACCATTTTAAGGGTAAAAGTTGGTCCTAACTCCGCAATTTAGGAGCAACTCCGAAAAATAATGGGCGTGTCACTCATAAATTTAGGACTCCTAAATTTTTGGGATAAGAGTATTTCACAAAGGGTTTGAGAGCTAAAAACAGCTCCTAAGTCCAGGAGAAGTTAGAAGCAGCCAAGAGGACTTCTAAGTCGCTAAAGACCTACTCACGGCGATCCGAAAATCTGCTGCTGGCGGCAATCGTTGTCGCAATCGCGTCAACACTGGAGATATTGAATGATACAGAGCTCATAATCACCTCAATCGCGAGGGTATTATATATATAATATTATATATATTATATATATAGATACCCGCTGATTGTTTACGAGATGCAGACATGTAACCAATTGACTAGTCAGTATTCTTGGTTTCATGTTAAATCAGTGACACGTAGCCTACATTTGTATTTTAGAATCTATATTAGAATATAATAGGGGTGCATCGGATCATTTTTCGGATCAGCAAAAAAAAAAAATAACGGGGAACAAAGGCGCGTTTCCACCAAAGATGACCAGGAACTATTCTCAAGGAATTGAATGAATGATAATTTCAATTTTTCATACATGGTTGTCTATCTCTTCGCTGTAACTCCCTGAGATTTAGGGAATTGTTACTTTAAAACGCCTCCCAGAAAGGCATTTAGTATGAAAAACAGAAAAACTGTATTTCTCTATGATGGTTCAATTTAGCTATTAATCCGCGGATCATATGCGTGCCGAACCGTGGGGGATGATCCGTACGGCAGTAAGGCTCATCCCCTATATCAGCCAATCGCTGTGGGCATTCTGAGTAAGCTCGTTCATGAGAAACAACGTCATCCATAGCAACGACGTCAACCCCGCCCTCACTCTTAGCTTGAAAATTCTAGGAATTCCTTAGTATGAGTTTGTCTTTGCAGCTTTGTGAATAGGGTTTAAGGTGGGACTCCTAACTAAAAGGTTTTAGTGCGATTTAGAAGTACTCCTAGTGGTAAGATAAAATTCTTTGTGAATACAGGCCCTGGTCTGTAGACTGGCAAACCCCACTCCTCTGCCACTTCTTACCATCAGCTGCTCTGCTCCAGTCCAGGGATTGTCACAGAGATTAAACTGAAGACTGAATTTCCATCAAACTCAAAAGTATTACACTCAACTTCCAAGAATTTCCATAGGAGGTGGTATAGGTATTATGTACACACAGCAGGCATTAGGCCCTGCTTGGCATTGCATGGGTCCTCTGGACATTGTTAATTATGATAGCTCCTCTGGCCAAATAGCCATCTTATGTTCTACAGGATGATAACAGGAAGAGGAACATTCCCAGTATTCTTTTGAAATGCAAATCTTGTCATGTATTGCATGGGAACTCAGCAAAGCATCTTCTCAAAGCATACAGCTATGCAAACAAAAGGAGGATAATTTATCAGGATAATTATGTATTAAGTATCATAATCGCACAGCAATTTATACGTGGATATAGGAAGAATTGTCAGAATTTTGAATTATGTGATCTCATAATTGAAGGTCATAATTAATTGCTTAGTTCAAGGAAAAAAGATGACCACTAATATGCATTTTGACAAAGTAATGCGCTTAGATGAATTTGTGAAGGACAGCGATCAGCGTTGATGGATTTAGCTATTGAATAACTCTTTATAAAAATCAGGCTCTCAGCTCTACATGAGAGTACATTTTGTTACTTTACCATGCTCTTCTGAATAATACACCCCCCTCCCCTGACCTTACCTCCTGTGGCAAGGCAGAAAAGGAGAAGGCTTGGGGGAAACTTGTTTTATATTACTCAATTTTAGGCTATCAAAGACCATAAGTGATTTATTACATTGAAGGCTTAGTTTGAAAGATGCCAAGAGGTACTCAAGCTGGGGAGCCATCATTAAAATATAACTGCAAGACGGTGCTGTGATTGAGAGGGGCATCCCACAGGCAGGATGGCTAACGTTCGAGAGGTTAATTAATTTATTTTTCCAGCAGCATGTTTAATCTGCAACGAGACACCCTACCGGCATATCACTAAAACACATTTCTTTTTAGGTCCTGGCTTCCTTTTGCCTTACCTCTGAGAAGTAGCTCTGCCCTGCTGTGACATCATTAATGGACAACAGGAAGTCTGAACCCCATGACAAAAGCCACCAACATGCTTCCCACAAAACATTTAATTTAGATGAAAATGTAGCAGATACCTCCTGGGGTCTTGAAGCCAAATAGTGTAGTATATCTATGCTAAATACACACAGGCCAGGAAAAATAATGAGGAAAAAGACACATACCATCACCCGCAGCATTGTATAAATAAACCCCAAACTGAAATAATGTGAACACGATTGAAATCAAAGCCAGTGAGGTTTGCAGTTTTTAAATTACTTTGCATGCATGAAACATGTGCTTTGGTCTGTGATTTTTCTTAATACGCCAGTTTAGCTCCAAAACAAAGACAGACTGTCTGTCTATGTCTGAGAATCTTGCTTGGGGAGAAGTGAGGGCCCCAAGTGTTCTCTTTTTTTGTGTGTGATTTTTTCCCTTTTTTATCCCAATTTTGCAGTCAATTATACCCTCTATTTATTTTGATTCGCCCTCTCCCACGAACCCCCCGCCCGTACTCCGACCAAGCTAATTCCATGGGGCCGGCGATGATTCGCCTCTTTCGAGATGGAACTCGCCCACCTCCCCGGGGACACCCTTTGCACTTCTCAGCTCTCTCTCTCTCGGCCAAGGCTGGTCTGGCACAGTCGGGTTTTGAACCACGACTGCCCCCCTCCATCTCCCAAGTGCTCTTTTTTGATTTAGCCTTCTTTTATTTGTGATTGCATAATATACTTCGTACTTTGGTCATTGCCACTCGGATTAGAAATGGCTACACTACGATTATTATTATTATTATTACTTCATAAATACACTGAATCTTCTTATACTAGTACAACTGTCACATGGTAAATAAGTCTGCTCAAGTTTGAATTGATCACTAATGAGTTCTGGCAATTTGTCTTTCCTTGATGTACCCTTACTATTTTACCTTGAATTGCCAACTGAAAACCTATAGGAATGGGCCAGGTTTTGCTGACAGCTGATGGCCATGCCCAAGGGAGAATTTAAGTTAATGCAGAAAAAGGGAAGTCAATGAATTGGGGTCTAAAGCAGGGGTCCCCAACTACTGGGCCGCGGCCCGGTACCGGTCCGTGAGTCATTTGGTACACAGAAATAATAAAAACGTTTTAATTTTATTTCCATTTTATTGACTATCGCAGTCTGCAGGGTGTTTTATTTTGTGTTTTATTTACTGGTGCTAACATGGGGCACAGTAGTATTAGGAAGTTGTAGTAGAAGTAAAAAGGTGGTTATGACACATCCAGTGCTGTGGCAGGACCAGGGGAGAGACATCGAAATACCAGGTGATGTGTTATAATAGTACAAGTCCCAAGATGGAGGAATACAGAAAACAACAAATGTATTTGTATGAAAGCAGTCCAGGGGAAAGGAAACCTGGGAAAACAAAACCGCAGTGCAGAAAACAACACTTATGGTGTGGATAACTTCACTTGTTACATCCTTCTCGAAATCTGGCCAGCCAAGTTGGATCCCACATAAAATAACCAGTGTAGAATTGACACACAACACAGAAAGTTCTTAAAATAAGCCAAGTTTAAAACACCTTTAGGAACTTCGCCAAACCAACCCCCTTCCCCTGGTCTCACCCCCATGTTGGGGATCCAAACACAGATGCTATTGTAGTAACAATAACATGTATAAATATATTGCAGCAAGATGTAAAGCACATCATCGACATGTTCAAGCTAATAAAAAAAATCTCTCTCTCTCTCAAACGGCCACTTTGTAGAATGCCATAATGGAAACCATTTGTAAACTGAAATTTTGGAAATAGAACAACATTTATTATTGGTTTAATAGGTTACTTGATAGCTAGCTAGCTAACTCGCTTGCTTGCATTGCTAGCTATGTTGATACGGTTGTTGTTTTTTTGCATGCCTATCAGGTGATTCGTTGATCAAATGCTTTTTTCTTAACTTTTTTTAGAACTTCTGTTCAGAAGCTCCATGCAGCACCTCCCGCAGTTCCACGCCGATTATGACACACAGATACAGACTCAACTTGTAGGTCTCGACTGCTGGTCCTGACTGCCCTGCAGAATTTGTAGAGTTCCAGGAACTAATTAGTACGCTCGTTAGAGAGTTAGCCTGCACGCTGAAGCTGGATAGAGGGGAGCCTCTAGAACAGGTAGGGAGAGAGAGTTGGGTGACGGTAGGGCGCCAGCGTAGAAAAGTGTGCACACATGCAGGGGCGGCATCTCCAGAGCTTGTGGTGTCTAACTGATTCCAGCCTTTGCAGGAAGAGGATATGGCCCAGCCCTCTGTGAGTGGGAGGACTGATGAGCCAGTCATGCCACCCAGGAAAAGGGAGTTAATTGTAGTGGGGGATTCAATCATTAGAGGTATAGACAGTATAGTCTGTTCGCGGGAAAATGAGTCTCAGATGGCATGTTGCCTGCCTGGTGCTCAGGTTGGAGACCTCCTGGAACACGCGGACAAGCTCCTGGCCAGAGCAGGGGTTGATCCAGTGGTCATGGTCCATGTTGGAACCAATGACATAGGTAAGGGTAGGTTTGAGGTTCTGCAGGACTTCAATTTATAGAATTAGGATCAAAGTTAAGGGGCAGAACCTCCACAGTGGTCTTCTCTGGAATTCTGCCAGTACCACGTGCTAGCAAAGGCAAGCAGAATTTTATATGGAGATTTAACACGTGGCAACAAACCTGGTGCAGGAAAGAGGGGTACAGGTTTATGGGGCACTGGGACTCCTTTTGGAACAGGGGTGGCGTGTACAAGTGGGACAGGCTACACTTGAACCGGAGGGGTACAGCTGCATTGGGCCAGCGTATGCTTAGGGTAGCGGAGGAATATTTTAACTAGGGACTGGGGGGGCAGGGAGGGAAATTAGTAGTAGTAGTATTATGATTAGGGAGGTACAGACTGCCCAGATGGAAGATACCAGGGCAGAGTATAATAAATCTGAGGATATAATTAATAAAGATTTTTTAGATCATAATGTGAATAGAGGTGGTTCGGCACAGTTATGTGTGGAGGGGAAGGACAACGTAAGTGTGAGTAAGGCTCTGAAATTCATGTCTTTAAATGCGAGAAGCATAAAAAATAAATTTTTGGAACTGGATGCTGTCATGTTGAATGGGGGTTATGATATTGTTGGGATAACTGAAACATGGCTTGGCGCAGCGGATGGGGATGAATATAATGTAGAGGGATACAAATTGTTTAGGAAGGATAGAACTAATAAAAGAGGAGGGGAAGTGGCCCTTTATGTGAAAGACAATCTTAATCTGCAGGAAATTCCAGATATTTACTCATTCGTTTCTGGTGAGGACATCTGGATTAGATTACTGGGAGATCATGAGAAGGGCCTTAATATAGGAGTATGCTATAGATCTCCAGCTTCAGAGAGTAACATAAATAGTATGCTCTTTGGTAACATAAAACAAACCTGTGCTGAAGGAGAGATGATAATAAAGGGGTGACTTCAATTACCCCTCTATTAATTGGGAGGTAGTGACAGGTCAGGGTAAAAGTGAAGTTTTTAGATATGGTCAATGTAAATTCATCCCAAAAGTAAGGAAAAATAGGATGAAAAAACTGTCTCTGCAGTGGATGACTAAATCTTTACGGGAGATTTTGAGGCAAAATAAGTGACTGTACAGAGTATATAAAAAGGATAACTCAGAGAGACACAACTTAGATTATTGTAATATGCGGGCTAAGGCTAAAAAGCAAATAAGATCAGCTGAAAGGCGGTTTGAAATTAAAATTTCCCAAGATGCAAAAAGTAATCCTAAGAAGTTTTTTCAATATTGTAGTAGAAAAGGGAAAGTTAAGGATGAGGTTAAGTGCATTAAGAATAAGGAAGGAACTTTTTTATAATATTATTATTATTATTAATATCTCATCTCATCTCATTGTCTAAGCCGCTTATTCCTGGTCAGGGTTGTGGGGGGGCTGGAGCCTATCCCAGCATGCATAGGGGCGAGAGGCAGGAATAAACCCTGGACAGGTCGCCAATCCATCGCAGGGCACACACACACCATTCACTCACACACTCATACCTACGGGCAATTTAGACTCTCCAATTAGGCTAACGTGCATGTCTTTGGACTGTGGGAGGAAACCGGAGTACCCGGAGAAACCCACGCGGACACGGGGAGAACATGCAAACTCCACACAGAAAGGCCCCTGGCCTGGATTCGAACCCGAGACCTTCTTGCTGTGAGTTGACAGTGCTATCTACTGCACCACCGTGCCGCCCATTATTAATATTATTTTTAAAATAATAATAAGGATATTGCTAACACACTAAACAGTTACTTTGTTGAGAGCTTTACTAGAGAAGAGGTTTTAAATATGCCTAGATGTATAGCCAAGGTACAGAATGTTTTGGAGGACTTTGAGATATGGGACATAGAAGTACTACAAAAACATTTGACAAGGTACCACATGAGAGGCTCATTGCTAAAATGAATTCAGTAGGAATTGCAGGAGTAGTTTCTGAGTAGGTTCATACAGTAATTGGCTGCAAGGGCGAATACAAAGAGTAACAGTAGGTAGGGCTGTATCTGACCTCGGTGCTGTGGGCAGTGGTGTCCCACAGGGATCGGTGCTGGGACCTCTGCTCTTCCTTATTTACATAAATGATCTTGATATGGA
The DNA here is from genome assembly GCA_029706075.1 of Aldrovandia affinis. Taxonomy (NCBI): domain Eukaryota; kingdom Metazoa; phylum Chordata; class Actinopteri; order Notacanthiformes; family Halosauridae; genus Aldrovandia; species Aldrovandia affinis. The sequence goes on along the minus strand of JAINUG010000053.1, from coordinate 1,008,909 downwards.
CGTTCGTAGCAAAATGGTTAAATTTGCAGATGATACTAAACTTGGGGGTTTGACAAACAGTTTGGAATCGACTAAAGTAATCCAAGATGATTTAAACAAAATCCAAGAATGGGCAGATACATGGCAGATGACATTCAATATTGCTAAATGTAAAGTTATGCATGTGGGAAATAAAACCATTAGACAGGGGTATTTTATGGGAGAAGAAAAGTTAGTAGGTGTTCAATTTGAAAAATACTTGTTTCTTGTCTCTCGAGAACTTGTTTGTTCATGTGCTTATTGTTGTTTAGATTCCCAGTGTTTAGTTTATTCCGAGTTTTTGGATACATTTTGGATTTACCGTTTTACTTGTTTTGTTCCTGATCGTTGGTTATTTTGTTTTGTTTTATTTATGTCTTTCTGTGTCTTCGCAGACACGGATTTTGCTTTTGTTTTCCTACAGACGTTTAAAGATAAATAAATATCTTAAACCCAGAAAACGGGCTACTTTTGATCATGTGCCTGTGCCCACTGCCAAACAGATTCTGGATGTTGGCAAACTGGCTTCTGTTGGTCGCAAGAAATGCATACTCTGCAAGATGTCGGGGAAACAACAGTGCACTCCATGGGAGTGCAAGGTTTGTGATGTTCCCTTGTGTTTACAGTTGACCAGAAACTGTTTTGAGAAGTGGCACCAAAGACTGTGAAAGAACAGAACGTACTCTGATGGCTTTTCTCTTTGTCTGATGGCCTTTGAGAGAGAGATGGCCCATCTGACAGATCTTACAGGTATGGACAAGCCTCAGGTGTGGATCATGAATATTCATGAAATTAGCATATAGCCCTCCCACAGCCTGAAATAAATGTGACCAGTTCTGATAAAAACAGGTTTTTAGCTATTTAGATCTCAGATGTGCTAAACTATTTTCACACCCTTTCATAACCAACACCTTGATGAACAAACGCATATTGGCAAAACAATTCATCACTATAGTTTAGTGTGTGCTTTCACAAGTTTTGTGACGGCAGAAAAATTTACTCTTTATAACTTGTGTGTTTGTAGATCTATTTACAAGCTGCATATGATACTGACCAAAAATCTGATGGCATATAAATGTAGCTGTGATTGTCCTTCAAATAAAAATATCAAACACTTTGGAGTAAGTGTGTGTTAAGTTGATGAAATTGAGATAAATATCAGACCATGCCAAAATCACAAACCTCCTCTAAGCTTAGCACGGACCTCAGAGGGTTAAGGGACCAAAAGTAATTGGACAATTAGCTGCTCAGCTGTTCCATGGCCAGGTGTGTGTTATTCCCTCATTATTTCATTTACAAGTAAGCAGATAAACATTTACATTTTTACATTTTAAGCATTTAACAGACACTCTTATCCAGAGCAACTTACAAGATGTGCATTAATACATAGGAGGAACAATCATAGTTTATGCACAAGATCAGTGCAGTAAAACAGTGATAGACATTGTTGTAGGCAGCTGCATACCATACCTGTAACACTGGGAAGGAAAAGGTTAGTGATTTAGTTTTTTAATTTTTTATTAAATGAGAAGGCAGAGATACATATACAAGAAGTGTTGAGAAAGTCGGCAGTGGTGATGACAATTGGCTAGATGTACCTAATTCAGTGGTAGTGGAGTCTGAAAAGGTGGGTTTTGAGTCTCTTGTGGAAGATCGCAAGTGATTCTGCAGTCCTGACCAATTGCGGAAGGTTGTTCCACCACCGAGGGATCAGGACAGAGAAAAAGCGAGACCGCGAGGAGCAGCTGCCGGGCGCCCGGAGGGATGGGACAGTCAGTTTGCCAGAGGAGGCTGAGCGGAGGGGTCTGGCTGGGGTGTAGGGTGTGATGAGTGTCTGGAGGTAAGGGGGAGCAGTTCCTCTAGCCGCCTGAAAGGCAAGCAGGAGTGATTTGAATCTGATGCGTGTTGCGATGGGGAGCCAGTGCAGAGAGGAAAGTGTGACATGGGTGGATTTTGGTAGATTGAACACCAGATGTTGGATGTTGTGGAGGGAGAATCGGAAGGTCCGAGTGATCACTGCTATGTGGCCCGAGAAGCACAGCTGGTCATCCAGGGTCACTCCAAGACTACTAGCAGACTGGGACGGAGACACTATGGAGCCTTCCATGGTGATTGAAGCATCAATCATCGGGGAGCCCTTCACTGGGAGGAAGAGTAGCTCAGTATTCCCCAGGTTCAGCTTCAGGTAGTGGGTGGACATCCAGGCAGAGATGTCAGGCATGCAGAGATCCTTGCCGGGACCTGCGCCTCAGATGGAGAGAAAGAGTTGAGTGTCGTTAGTGGTAAGAAAAAATATGAGCAGAACCAAGTGACTTGGTGTACAGGGAAAATAGGACTGGGCCTAGCACCGAGCCCTGCGGGACTCCAGTAGAGAGGGTATGAGGAGAGGAGAGGAATCCTCTCCAAGCCACCTGGTAGGACCGGTCAGCTAGGTAGGACTTGAACCATGTCAGTGCAGATCCAGATATTCCCATCTCGATGAGAGATGAGAGCAGGACCTGGTGGTCCACAGTATCAAAAGCAGCTGACAGGTCGCGGAGGAGGAGAATGGAGCTAAGGGATTGGGACTTAGCCATTTGAAGACCCTCAGTGACCGCAAGGAGAGCAGTCTCTATGGAGTGGCCTGTCTTGAACCCAGATTGGTTAGGATGAAGCAGGTCATTCTGTAGGAGATGAGCAGACAGTTAGTTATAGACAGCCCACTCTAGTGTTTTGGAGAGGAAAGGGAAGAGAGAGACAGGTTGGTAGTTGGAAATGACAGCAGGATTCAGAGAGGGTTTTTTGAGGAGGGGGACAACATGGGCGCTTTTGAGGGAAGAGGGGACAGAGCCAGAGGAAAGAGAGGAATTGATAACATTGGAGACAAAGGGGAGGATGTCCATAGCAATGGACTGAAAGAGGGGGAAGGAATGGGATCGAGAGGGCAGGTGGTGGGACGGTGGGAGTGAACAAGTTGAAGGATGTCCGAGTCAGGGAAGGGTGAGAAGGAGGACAGAGGGGTGAGAGGTTTAGGTAGCAAGGTGGGTGAGGGAGGGTTGGATGAGGGAGACAATGGGGGGAAGGAGTTGTGAATGTCATCGACCTTCTCCTGAAAGAAGGATGCAAAGTTATCCACGGTTAGAAAGGAGGGGGCTGGGGAAGGAGGAGGGGTGAGGAGAGAGGAGAACGTAGAGTAGAGTTTACGAGGATTAGAAGCAGAATATTGAATCTTGGAAAGGAAAAATGCAGATTTAGCAGAGGAGAGGTTAGAGGAAAAGGTAACCAGGAGTGTGTGGAAACATTAGGTGTGGCTAAATAAACTATTTGGTACATTATTAAAAATAAAGAACACACTGGTGAGCTCAGGAACACCAAAAGGCCCGGAAGACCACAGAAAACAATTGTGGTGGATGACAGAATAATTATTTCCCTGGTGAAGAAAAAACCCTTCACAACAGTTAGCCAGATCAAGAACACCCTCCAGGAGGTTGGCGTATCTGTGTCAAAGTCAACAATCAAGAGAAGACTTCACCAGAGTTAATACACAGGGTTTACCACAAGATGTAAACCATTGGTAAGCCTCAAAAACAGGAAGACCAGATTAGAGTCTGCCAAAAAACATCTAAAAAAGCTTGTACAGTTCTGGAACACCATCCTTTGGACAGATGAGACAAAGATCAACTTGTACCAGAATGATGGGAAGAGAAGAGTATGGGGAAGGGAAGGAACTGCTCATGATCTGAAGCATACCACCTCATCTGTGAAGCATGGTGGAGGTAGTGTTATGGCGTGGGCATGTATGGCTGCCAATGGAACTGGTTTCCTTGTATTCTATTGTATTGATGATGTGACTGCTGACAAAAGCAGCAGGATGAATTCTGAAGTGTATAAGGCAATATTATCTGCTCAGATTCAGCCAATTGCTTCAAAACTCATTGGACAGCACTTCACAGTGCAGATGGACAATGACCCGAAGCATACAGCGAAAGCAATGCAATACTTTTTTAAGGCAAAGAAGTGGAATGTTCTGCAATGGCTAAGTCAATCACCTGACCTGAATCCAATTGAGTATGCATTTCACTTGCTGAAGGCAAAACTGAAGGTAAAACACCCCAAGAAAAAGCAGGAACTGAAGACAGCGGCAGTAAAGAACTGGTAGAGCATCACCAGGGAAGAAACTCAGCATCTGATTATTTTTTATGGGTTCCAGACTTCAGGCAGTCATTGACTGCAAGTATTAAAAATGACAATTTAATTTATGATTATACTAGTTTGTCCAATTACTTTTGAGCCCCTAAAATTGTGGGGGCTATGTATAAAAATGGTTGTAATTCCTACACTGTTCATACAATATTTTTGACAAAACCCTTAAATTAAAGCTGAAAGTCTACACTTAAAGCCCATCTTTATTGTTTCATTTCTAATCCATTTTGCTGGCGTACAGAGCCAAAATGATGAAGATTGTGTCGCTGTCCAAATACTTGTGGACCTGACTGTATATAAACAATTAAATACAAATGCTGGCAACAGAGGATTCGAGGTGGAGTTAGCTCACTCAATCCACTGCCTACTGTGGAGGACGTAACTATGCTAGCCGGCTGCCGCCGATTGCTGCATAATTATTTGGCTACTAATGTTAGTTAGCTCGCTAGTTCAGTGCTCCAGTCTCATCCAACAATGCATTGTCCTGTCAGAGAAGCGGCAGTCAACAAGCTAGCCTATGTTACCCTGAAAGCTGAAGGATTAAATACGGACTCACTGAGCCATTCTGGACACAAACTCTCTGTTAATGTCAATAAAAAGTGTTATAAATTATGTGTGTGAGAATGAATAAGCAAGCCTTCTATTACACCTGACATAGAATTGAATAAGTACACTGGTGTAACGTTAGAGAAAGTTCATTCTCTTATTTTTTTTTTTTTTATAACTTTGTTTATTGGATTTTCTGCACAATCAACATTCACAAAATAATTGTCTTCATGAGTTGTTCAGCATGAACACAAAACACATCCGACAATACAATAACACACCAGAACATGATGAGGGACAAAAACACACCCTCAAAGAAGAAAGAAAGAAAAAAAAAAAAAAAAAAAAAAAAAAAGAAAAGAAATCAAATCAAATCAAAACAAATTAACTAAAATAAAGAAAAAAATAAAATAAATAAATACAAGTATACATATTTCAATGCACTTGTCCACAGGCCAGCCAACTCAGCACAGTCCCTCACAGACATCATGTACACATACACCCTGCCTCCCACATCACCGGAGCTTGCCACGCCCCCACCTCCATCCAACAAGGACATCAATAAAGAGGAGAAAATATGTATATATATATATACACACACACATCACTCTGGAATAACAGGAAATGAAGTTGCTTAACATAAGAAAAGAAGGGGGTCCACATTGCACAGAATTTGTTTAGAGACCCTTTGAGTGTGTGCCAAATTTTTTCCAGCTTTATACAATTTAAAACAGACTTAATCCAAAGAGCATGAGAAGGGGGTACAGAGGATTTCCAACCAAGCAAAACCAATCGCCTCGCCAACAGGGTAACGAAGGCGATAAAATCCTTATTAATATTGGTCAGTTGCAATGTGGGCGAGGGCACCCCAAATAGCGCAATAAAAGGGTCTGGCTTGATCTGTGTGTCACATACTTCCGAAAGTGTGCTAAAAATATCTTTCCAAAAACCATCAAGAGATGAGCAACACCAAAACATGTGCACATGATTAGCAGGAGACTGGTTACACCTCACACAGTTAGGATTTATGTCTTTGTAAATTTTCGCTAGTCTCGCTTTGGTCCAATGAGCCCTATGAATGATTTTGCATTGAATGAGACCATGTCGGGCGCAGATCGAAGAGGTATGTACCCTTCCGAGTGCCCTCTCCCACAGCCCATCAGATATTCCCTCCCCCAGTTCCTCCTCCCATGAGGATTTAATGTCATTAAGTGAGGCAATTCTCAAAGAACAAATTTGTCTATAAATTATTGACAAGGTACCTTTCAGAGTGGGAAGCGGGGTAAGAAAGGTGTCAAACTGTGTTTCACAAGGAAGGGTGGGGAAACGAGGATCCAAATTGCGGACGTAACTCCGGATCTGTAAAAATCTAAAAAAATGATGCCTGGGAAGACCAAATTTAACTGCTAGTTGCTCAAACGTACTAAATGTATTGTCAATGTAGAGATCTCTAAACCTTTTTATACCAAGACTAGACCATATTGAGAAAGCACTATCAACCATAGATGGGGCAAAAGCAGGGTTCGAGGCCACCGGAGCAGAAAGAGAGGTTGTCTGAAACCCAAAATGGCATCTAAATTGATTCCAGATCCTCAATGTAGTTTTGACACATACATTCTTGGTGAAAGAGGAATAAGGGCCTGTAATGGAGGAATGAGCGAGGGAACACAATGATGCCGGTATAGATGAAGCAGCTTCCATCTTTAACCAAATTGGGGATGGGGACATCTCTCCACCTCGCAACCAGAACTGAATGACCCTAAGATTAGCCGCCCAATAATAAAATCTAAAATCTGGTAGCGCCAGACCTCCGTCTGACTTGGGTCTCTGCAAGAGCTGTTTTCGTATCCTAGGAGTCCTCTTATCCCATATGAAAGGTAGGATTAGGCCGTCTATTTTTCTGAAAAATGTGTTGGGAAGAAAGATCGGTAGGCACTGAAAGAGATATAAAAATTTAGGGAGTGTGTTCATTTTAACAGAATTAATTCTCGCTACTAAAGAGAGGTGCATCACTGACCAGCGTTCAAAATCATCCTTAGTGCGGGTTAAAAGCGAGGAAAAGTTGGCCCGAAAAAGGTTTTCAAATCGACTCGTGACCTGTACACCAAGATAAGTGAAACAACTATGAGCAACTCTGAATGGCAAGGTATGTAATGGAAATTTTTCGCAGTCACATTAAGCGGCATCAATTCGCTTTTACTGAGATTCAGTTTATACCCTGATAAATGACCAAAGGATGTAATAGTAGCAAGGGCAGCAGGAACAGAAACAGAAAGATTAGATGTGTATAGCAATAAATCATCTGCATATAAAGATACCTTGTGCTCATGTCCGTATCTAACTATACCTTTGATAAGAGGTTGGAACGAAGTGCTATTGCAAGGGGTTCTATGGTGAGAGCAAACAATAAAGGGCTTAGAGGGCAACCTGGCGTGTTGACCGTTGCAGAGGGAAACAGCCTGACTGAGTGTTATTAGTCCTGACAGAGGCTTGGGGGACGCATACAGAAGTCTTACCCAAGTAATGAATTTTGAACCAAAGCCGAATTTATTTAGTGTATAGAAAAGGTACCTCCACTCCACCCTGTCAAACGCTTTCTCCGCGCGTCCAGGGATATAATGGCCTCAGAGGTGTTGGTGTCAGAGGAATTGTACATGATATTAAATAGTCGCCTAAGATTGAAGAATGAATGTCTATTTTTAATAAATCCTGTTTGATCAGGAGAGATAATTGATGGGAGAACTGTTTCCAGGCGTGTTGCCAGAAGTTTGGCTAATATTTTATAGTCAACATTTAACAGACTAATTGGACGATATGATGCACATTCAAGAGGGTCTTTATTATTTTTAAGAATCAAACAGATAGTCGCTTGAGTGAGAGTCTGTGGAAGAATACCATTAACAAATGCTTCATTATACATATCAATTAGAATAGGGGCTATTTTGGGGAAAAGCTTTTATAAAAAACTCTGTCAAGTAACCGTCAGGCCCTGGGCTTCTCCCAGATTGAAGGGATTTGACAGCTCTAGACAATTCTTCAACAGTGATTGGTTGTTCTAATTCTTTAACCAAATCCTGGTTGACTAAAGGTACATCAAGGGAGTGGAAGAAGTCATCAAATTCTGATAAATCAGCATCACTTTCAGAAGTATATAGAGACTGGTAGAAACTTCTGAACTCATCATTTATCTCCCTAGGGTCTAATGATATTCCGGATGATGTATGAATTTTGGGAATTTGATGTGAGGATGAAACTTGACGCAACTTGTGTGCTAATAGCTTACTGGCTTTGTCTCCCTGTTCATAGTAGGTGCTCCTAGACTTGACAAGCAGCTCATTAACTTGATCTGTTAGCAAAGTGTCAAATTCTGCTTGCAAAGTTAAGCGCTCCTTATAAATATCTGGAGATGGTGAAATGGAATATGCATTATCTAATTGGGCAATGCGACGTGTTAGCATGGACAATTTATCTTTTTTAAGTTTGTTCTCATATGTGGTGTAGGAAATAATTTCACCTCTGAGATAAGCTTTCAAAGTTTCCCATAGGGTAGACGCAGAGATACCTGGGGTTCTATTTGTATCCATAAAAAAGTCAATTTGGGCCGAAGCAAAGTTAATAAAATTTTCGTTACTGAGTAATTGAGTGTTAAGCCGCCAAGGCGGTCTCTGATTATTAGCTGTTTGAAAGACTACTCCCATAGTGACAGGGGCATGGTCCGAAACCACAATTGGATTATATAAGCACGAAGATATGGAATGGAGAAGTCTATCATCTACAAGGAAGTAGTCTATGCGCGTAAAAGTGTGGTGTACCGAAGAGAAAAAAAAGAGTATGCCCTCCCAGATGGATTAAATGTTCTCCAAGGGTCTGAAACAGCGAAATCAGACATAAAGGTACGGACAACCCCAGCTGAGGTTGATAAAGTAGTAGATTTAGTGGAGGATCGATCCAAATGTGGGTCCAACCAGCAGTTAAAGTCACCGCCTATGATCAGCATATGGGAGGACATATCAGGGAGTGTGGAGAAAACCGATTTGAAAAAATCACCATTGTCCCAATTAGGACCATAAATATTAACAAGAACCACCTTCATATTGAATAACCTACCACTGACAATTACATATCTACCATTGGGATCAGCTATCACATTAGAACTTATAAAGGTACCGATTTGTGAAGTAAGATAGCCACCCCTCTTGACCTACTCTGAAATGAGGAATGGAACACCTGACCCACCCATCTGCACCTAAGTAATGAGTGTTGTGATACCTTGAGATGAGTTTCTTGGAGGAAGATAATGTGAGCTTTCAACTGATGGAGGTGGTGGAGAACCTTACTGCGTTTAACTGGGTTGTTAATGCCCCTACAATTCCAAGTGAGAAAATTAAAACCATTCCCTCCAGCAGGATGAGCTACGTCAGGCTGAGTCATGTCTTAAGAGAGAGGGGACATGTTAAGGACAAGGCATAATACAAGCTAAATATTTTGGCTGACCTCAATAGTGCAAATTCAAAAACAAAAACAAGTGACAAAACACAAGAAAACAAAACACAAATACAGAAGGAAAAAAACCCTCCCACAAAATCCCTCTTGCCGAAGCATCTCCCCAACTGAGATGCGAGCAAACCCCTAAATACAAAAAACCTTTAGAGCAACGCATACCAACTTAGCTAGCTTACTCTTAGCTACCTGAGATTTGTGACCATTGAACTAGAATAAAACAAATGTGCATAAGTCGGTCTCCAATAACATTAGGACCGAGGAAAACTAACTCAGTTAAGAGAGGTACAAAATCTATAGAGTGGCAAAACTGAGCCTCAACCATGTAAACAGCCAAATACTGGCAGTGCAGGCAGCTCAGGTCAAAACAAAATGAAATGAGAATGACACAAATAGTAAGCAGTAATGTAAGTGGAATAAAATATATCTCTCACATTATATCACATTAATGTGAGTAGTCTGCTATGTACTCATCAACATGTATTGAAAATAAAAATAAAAACCCACTACATTCAAGTGTCAACAATGAGCTCTGCAAGTCTAGCTTCACTCTCCAACATGTACTGAAAATAAAAAAAAACAGCTGCGTTCAAATGTCAACAATGAGCACTGCAAGACCAACTTCACCAGCTAATCTGCCTACCAGCTAGCCCGCTAACTAGCCTGCCAACCAGACCAGCCAACTGATATTTTGAGCTACAGACCGGTGGTGGCATAACAGCTTTTTTCACCCTGTTCTTGATGAAATCGGCCGCAACAGCCGGGTCTTCAAACCTGTGTGTGGAGCTGTCCGGCAGGGTCAGTCTCAGAACCGCAGGGTAGATGAGACCATACTTCACGCCCGGACAGGCGCGAAGCTGGCGCTTCACATCTCCAAAGCTAGCTCGCTTCTTGGCCACAGCCGTGGTGTAGTCCGGAAATATCGAGACTCTTCTACCCTTGTAGAGGAGAGGAGACGCATCTCCAGATCTCTTCAGCATGTCGTTCCGGACGTGAAAGAAATGCACCCTGATGACAAATGGTCGCGGAGGTTCACCCTCCCGGGTCGGCTCCGCAGGGTGCGATGGGCCCGGTCTAGCAGCGGCTTCTCATCCAGGCCGAGCAGCTCCTGAAGCAGCCCGGCTCACGGATTCTGTCGGTCGCGGGCCCTCCACTCCCTCCGGTATTCCCAGAAGACGGATGTTGTTCCTCCGCATTCTACCTTCCAGGTCCTCGCATCTGTTGTCCAGGTATGTCACCCTAGTTGTTAGTGAGCCGACATTCGCCTCTAGCTCGGTAATCCGAGTGCTGTGATCTGTAGCACCGCGCTCCAGCTCGATAAAACGACTCCATGTGCGTCGAGTTTATTCTGGATCCTCTCGATAGATCTTTTAGCTCGTCTTTGACTAGTATCATCTCTGATCTGAGAGTGGTAGCTGAAGTGTCAATCTTACTGAAAATATCGGTTTTGAGAGAGCCCATCATGGATTGTAGCATTTCCGCGGTCAGTACTGTCATGCTGTCAGCACTAGCTGTAGCACCCGATGTTGGGAGCGGATCAGATTCAGGAGAGGGCGCAGGCTTATTACGGCCTGCTCTTGCAGACTCCGTTTTCGGTCGATTAGATGACATTTCAACTTCAAAGTCCTCAAGTATAGTGTGAATCGTTTAAAGGACTCTTTAGACGCTTGACCACCAAAGACATGCACGATTTAGCGAGATTAAATATATAAATTTGGTCACCAACTCAGGAGCAATAGAGAGACGTGTCCTACATCCTCGACGTCCCGGCCACGCCCCCCCATTCTCTTATTTTACTGATTAGCACAGGCACAAAACTTTACAACTTGACTTAACTTACTTCAACTAGTGGGGTTCGGCAGTGCGAGTGAAGTTATTTATATTTCCTTCATTAAGCAGTCTTTCAGAGATTTTGTTGGATTGCAACAGTGTTTTCACTGCAGTGCTAAAATGTGACCCCGAAGGTACAGAAGGACTTCTAAATCAACATCCGAGCACCCTCTCAATCAACTCGCAAACTCGCCCACACTGACATATGACATGACATAACAAAGTGAGTACTGGTATGTGATTGTATCTAAATAATTCACAAATTGTCTCGAGTGTTGTTTTGTATGGGGTGTGAACGTTGTACAGTAGGTAGCATGACATGTAACTTCAAGATCTTTTGTATAGAATTTATAGCCCTAGGTGGCAGGAAATAGATTTTAAATGTGTTTTCAAAATAAGAAAATCTGTAACGTTTGGAGGGGGACACACCTCCCCTCTCCTAGACTTTTTAACTTTACCCTGAGTTGTTTCACCTTCCACCTATGGTTATATTGATGGTTTTCTATGATCATTCAATACAGAAGAAATACGCTAATGAATAGGCTACTCATAATTTGTAGCTAGATAGCAAGTTAAATTCGCAAGCTAACTTTTCTGACAGATGATAATTGAAATGCACAATCATTTTATAGTGTATAACACAATGTGTCCAGCTAGATTACAGGTACATCTGTAGAATGTATTGCAGTTTGCACTACACAAAAGACTGACTGTTAATATTATCATTAGGTTTAGTACTACAATAGCAGAGTAAGATCATGCAGCTGGGATGTGCATCACTACAATCCAGTCCACCCCCCAGCGAGATGTATTCAGCTCAAGGGGTTGGCATAATAAATAAAAGCATAAAATAATCACATTGTAGTGAACTGAAATTGGTCTTGGAGACCATATGTTAAGGCAGTATTTCTACAGAACCCATAGGCTGAACCGGTTTTTAATTCTGTACACATTTTTTCATGGGAGGATACAGATTTCATTCCTGAAGTGAATGTACAGCTAGAATATGAGTATGGTGAATCAGTTCCCCTTGGTGCATAAAACCACTGCATGACGTTATATTTATATAACACAGTAAGACGATGCGTTTTACATCGTGGAACATTTCACCAATAACATAATCATCAATCCATCTTAATGAAGAGCAATGTGTGCACTGAACCTGAATGTATGTCAGCATGTGGCAGAGGTGTCATGTGTGTTGAATGAACCACATGAAACAGCACAAAGAGAAGTGTTGTGTGTGTGCGTTCTGGCCCAGGAGAGTGCAGGTGCTTCGCTGCGTGCGTGTGTTTTGCACTGACAAAGCTACTACACTAACAAAGCTGGGCCAGAAAGGGACGAGAGCTGGGGCAGCGTTGAGTCGGTGGTGCAGCTCGACTGGGTGGGGGTGGAGCTCCACTTAGTTCTCCTTTTTTTATGAATTAATGTAGTCTAGCTTGTGTGAGTGCGGTCTGGGCCCAACAGGTCTAGCCTTCCCTGTAGTAATTGTGAGGGGCGGAGTCCAGATGGGTGTGGGGGGGGGGAGTACACTAGGGACATTACAAAGGGTGTGTGAGAAAGTGTCTAGTGCCTATTGTGCTGAATATCTTACACTGCGCTTTGAAGGACACAGGTTTAGTGTGTGTATGGAGGAGTTCACGCTTACCTGTAGGAGTGATTGTGGGACATGTTTGGCAGGAGCTTCAGTGAGCTTCACCTGATGTTTCACAAGGAATTGTGTCTAAGTTGATGTTGTCATTGGAACTCAACAAAGGGCAATTGTAGTCAGAAATGCATACTTCTGGATTGTGATGACTATGCATTAGTTCAAGGCTAAACAAGCGCGCAACTTAAATTACCTACATTTTTTTCTCCTTTTACTCTGAGCTATAAGGCAGTACGATTACTCATGATAAATCTGTGCAATAATTTCTTATGGGACATCTAAATCCCACGGCTCTAGACAGACCAATCACTGACATTAAGTGCTTCCATTATACTTGATGAACTCAGAGGCAGTGGAAGATATGTGAAAAGGCAAATCACCAGGATTAGATGGGATTCTTCCTGGATTGTATTTGACATTTTGGGATTTGCGGGGTCCCTTGCTTCTTGATATAATTCAATACTCTATAGGTTCTTTCTCAAAGCATGTCAATATTGCTTTAATTTCCCTTATGTTAAAGAAGGATAAGGACCCTACTGAGTGCACTAACTACAGACCCCTCTCATTGCTGAATACAGATGCAAAAATTGCCAAATTATGCCAACGTATTATCTCACCATCTGAACAACTTGATGGATAAACTGGTACACTGTGATCAGCCAGGTTTATTAAAACTTGAATTGCCTCGGATAATGTCAGGAGGCTGTTGCATATAGTCAGTGGTGCCATAGACATCACCTGCTGCTGTGCTATTGTTGGATGCCATGAAGGCTTTTGATCACCTAGAATTGCCTTATCTCTGGTCTGCACTGGAGGTTATATGATTTAGGAGGAAGACATTTATTAATATGATGAAGGTGCTATATGTCTACTCATCAGCAATGGTGATGACTGGTAAAACCTGCTCTCACTTATTACAAATGTTAAAAGGTTCTAGACAAGGCTGCCCCTTGAGCCCACTCTTGTTTGCACTTTCCCTTGAAGCACTATCTAAAACGATACGACAATCAGCAGATGGTATGCCAATTTCTATTAGTAACATTCAACATCACATTTCTCTTTACGCGGATGATATCCTACTGTTTGTAGAGGATGCCCCGCAGTCTGTTGCTTTTGAACACTTTGCTGGCGCATCAGGCTTTAAAACAAACTGGCCTAAATCCGCCCTCTTACTCCTGAATGACTCTATGAGAGCTGTTGAGTTACCATCAATTGTACTAGTGGTTGAACATTTCAAATATTTAGGTATTGAACTTTTCCACAGTAAATACTACAGTTAAAATTTTGAAGCTGACCTTAACACAATTCTACTTGATTTGAACAAATTGTCAAATTTGCCCAACTCTCAAGCTCATATGTCAATAACCAAGATGAATGTGCTTCCTCCGTGTACACTTTGTGAGCACAATGCTGCCACTCCCACCTCCAACATTCTACTGGAAGAAATTACACGTAGCAATTTCTAAATTTGTTTGGCAAGATAAGTAGCCCTGTCTCAAATGCACAGCAATGCACAGAGAAAGGAGTAATGGCAGAATTTCCCTTCCTAACTTTGAATATTATTTTTGGGCAGTTATATTGAGGCCTGTTGTTACTTGGTTTGATGAGGCCACTGCTGTACCTTGGCGAACTATAGAAGAAAATGCAGTATATCCAATACAGTTACAAGATCTGTTACTCTCTAAGACCTCAATCAAACAAAGCAAGCTTTGCTATGGCCCTATAATATCCAAATTAGATATGGTTTAGAGGACCGCTGAAAACTTATGTCAAATTTCTGCCAAGTGGAATCTTTATCTTCATCATTAGCCGGCCGCCCGAAAGGTTTTCCTCATTGGAGTGATAATGGGATTCATGTACATGGAGATGACTATGGGGCTGATGGGCTTCGCTCTTTCCAAGATCTACAAGCACAGTTTAACTTGCCCAAATCATATTTTTTTATTTATTTGCAACTGAGGGCAGCGATGAAAAAATATGGTGTGCCATGGCATGCAAAACTTGAAATGCACGCTCTTCATTAAGTAATACATAAAAAATAGGGAAAGATGGGTCTGGTCCCCACAATGTATCAATACATTCTCAAAAAATCATACAAACCCCTTAAATTAGATACTTTGTGGAGGAAAGACCTGACAGACTTGGCTACAGTTTTTGAGTGGGACACTGTCTGGTCAAATATCTTATTAGCCTCTAGGAATCCAGATCATCAACAGATGCATCATAACTTTGTACACTGAGTATATCTAACACCACAGAGACTTTGTCATATGAAAATCGCTAACCCTAACTGTACATTGTTCCCAAGGTACAACTGGCACATTTCTTTCATATGATTTGGGAATGCCCTGATGTGACAGCTTTCTGGAAAATGGTTGCATCTAAACTCTCATTCCTAATATCAATAACTATACCATCATTACCATCTGTGTTGATTCTAAATACCTTTTCACATTTATACACCTACAATAGTCACAGTAAAGAACCTTACTTGCTGGCCTTACGGCAGCAAAGAAGTTGGTGGCAGTGAGCTGGAAGCCCCCCGCATTCCCGATTGTATAGGCAGTGGGTATGGAACTCTCCATGGCCCTCTCTGCATGGTGCAAAGCAGAGGAGTGTGGGCTGCTGGGCTCTGGTGCCAGATGTGCTCAGCAGTCTGCTGCGTTAGGTGTCCTGAGTGTTTTTTAAAATATTTATTTTTTCTTTTTTTGTCGTTTTTTGGTCCTTGTGTGGGGTGGGTTGGTGGTGGGGGATTGTATGATTGTCTAGTTTATCTGTGAATGTGATTGTGCTGGGTGTGTTTGTGTTTTCATGTATTATCCGGGCTATATATTGTCCTGTCCATGTATGAAAAAATCTAAATAAAAAACGAGTTCACAAAAAAACCCAAAGGGCAATTGTAGTCGGAAATGCATACCTCTGGATTGTGATATCTGTGCATTAGTTCGAGGTGCAAGGACAAGCGAGCACTCTAAATCAATTGACTACAAATTTCAATATAGGGTGTGAGTTGGCAGTTTCATCAATAATAGTCCATTGAGTACTCTACAGAACAAGGTATCATGTTGGTGTTTACACCCCTTTGGCTGCTACCCATATTTAGTTACACTATAATTGTGGTTTTTGATTTTATACATTTATGATATACAGTGGGTATAAAAAGTGTTCACCCCCTTTGGCATTTTTCACATTTTGTTTTCTTACTTCATCGAATCAAAATGGATTTCATTGGGATTTCTTGCAATTGATCAGAACAAAATACTCTAATGTCAAAAAATAATAATTCTAAAGATTTTTCTTAATTACAAATGTAAAAAAGACAATTGATTCCATAAGTATTCATCCCCCTTGACTTAATACTGGGTAGAAGAACCTTTAGCTGCAATTACAGCCGTGAGTTTATTTGGGTAAGTCTCTACCAGCTTTGCACATCTGCACACTGCAATTTCTACTTCTTTACAAAATTGCTTCCAAGTATTTAGTTTTAACCAAAAGCAATAAAGTCCAATTAAATACATTTTGGGTGAATACTTAAATAAATTATTATTATTATTATTATTACCTGTATTGTTTGTTTTACCGACTTTGCTCATCTTTATCAAGGGTGTGAATAATTGTGGAGGGTATTGTATGCACTCATGTTGATGTGTTTAATTGTGCATTATGAACAGTGTTACCGCTGTTGTAGCCTTATGTTGAATTGTTACCAAAGTATTTCCAAAAGTATATTGAGGAATACGGGGGTTGTATACACATTCACCTCCTTGTACAGGTGAGCTACTGTTATCTTGAAAGCTATAGGCAATAGCTATAGCAATGCCCTTGATTGGAAGCTTGGAAAAACAGTCAATATAATTCAACAAACAATAAAACAAAGTTAGAAGTTACTTGAGATTGTTGTTAATAGTATGGATTTGAGTCACTTTGGGTTTTGCAGTTTGATTTGTACAGTTGCATTGGGTCTAGCTATCTTATGAATTTGGCCTGGAGAGGAAGCAAGAAAGACGGTGAGTTCTGGTTAATGTAGGAGATTGTGGTTTTTACTCTGCCCTCTGTCTTTACATCTCTCCTGTAGATATTCACTGTGTTATTGCTTTGGTTTGCTGAGTTATGAAAATCCGAAGACCATTATGCAAAGGGAATAAACAGATTACTTAGGAACAGTGTTTTTGTATTTCCACTACATTCAGACCAGAGGTAAAATAATCCACGGGTCCACTCACTTAAACAGCAATATCTGTTATCATAAACAATAGATATTACATCTCTTTGCAGCAGCTACGCTCAGTGTGACAGCATCATACTGAAAGAAAAAAAACATGGATGTATCCAAGCTGCAGGAGTCCTTGGCAACATTTATTTCGGCCTCTCCCTCTAGAGCAATAGTTCCTCTACAGCAACGGTGGGGTGGGACCCGACTGGTGGGTTATGGGACAGGTTGAGGAGAGTTATGAATTGTGGGCTCAGAACATTTGGAAACCACAAGGCTCTACAGAGTTTACTGATTCATTTCCTCATTTGTGGAATTTGCAAGTTCATGCTCAAACTGTAATAACAGAAGACTCCAACTCCTTTTTTGAAAGGAATTCAATTCCATTTGTTTGATGTATACAGTGTTTCAGCTTCCTAATGTAGCTTGTGGATAATGGTCAATGCAATGGGTATACTTTAATGTGAACAAAATGGGGGGTATTAATTACTGCATAATCAATTTAAAGTGGATTTAAAGCAGGTTTAGAATGACAGAATAGCAAAGAATGGAAGTAAAGCAGGGGAGGGGCATCGAGTGGCACATCCTGTTGAGCTACATGTCCCAAGTGTAATGAGACATTTGGTAGGGGTCAAATATGAAGCACCTCAGTCCTGACTGCATGACTGGCTAGTATTGCTAGTATAGGAACCGTTTGTCCACATGCTCTCCTTATCACTCAATACTGACTCCTCTGGTCAATCAGGCAACTGCAATCTGCCTGTGCCAGCTGTGGATATTGCACAGCTCTCCAAAATCTCTCAGCCGGTGGACTGCAGTGTGAAAAGGAACACGTGTGGGCTAGTATGCAGCAATGGGACGGGTCTAAATTTGTGATCATTCCTAATTGGGGAAAACTGGGTGAAAATGATTAAACACTGAACTGTTGCACAGTGTTTAGGTAGTGGTTAATTGGCATTTATATGAAAAAATCCCTAGTCATTTTTAGGCCGTTCCGGCAGCAATATAGATTTTTGATTTTTTTTTACAAAGGACAAAAACAATTCAAAGTAAACCTTAAAATGTCATACTTATATGCTCGATAGTTTTTATGAAAAAGACCATCCCTTGTTAAAACCCCTTCTCACACTGACAATTTCTACACTATGTGGCAACCTTTTGTTGATTGTTTGGGATAGGGTACTGGCGTACACTCTGTTTATACTCACTTTATTGTTTAATTTTCCTTTTCTTTTGCGTTGAATGTGTTGTTGTTCTTTATTTACTATAACTAATTATTATTATAATAATTATTATTATATACAGTGGGGAAAAGAAGTATTTCCCCCCCCTGCTGATTTTGTGAGTTTGCCCCCTTACAAAGAAAGGAACGGAACGGTCGGTCTATAAATTTCATGGTAGGTTCATCTTAACAGTGAGAGACAGAATATTTAAAAAAAATCCCAGAAAATCACATTATATGAATTTTAAACATTTATTTGTGTTTTATTGAGGAAAATAAGTATTTCACCCCCTAGTAAAACCGCAAGAATTCTGCCTCCCACAGACCGGTTATGTGACCAGGAGGCACACAGATTAGTCCTCTTACTTAATTAGTATTCCTAATTAAGTACTCGTTACCTGTATAAAAGACAACTGTCCACAGAATCAATCAATGAATCAGATTCCAACCTCTCCACAATGGGCAAGACCAAAGAATTGTCTAAGGACATCAGGGACAAAATTGTAGACCTGCACAAGACTGGAATGGGCTACAAGACCATTGGCAAGCAGCTTGGTGAGAAGGAGTCAACTGTTGGTGCGATAATTAGAAAATGGAAGAAACACCAATTGACCATCAATCTCCCTCGGTCTGGGGCTCCACGCAAGATCTCCCCTCGTGGAGTGAACCTGATCATGAGAAAGGTGAGGGAACAACCCAGAACTACACGGCTGGAGCTTGTTGATGATCTCAAGGCAGCTGGGACCGCAGTCACCAAGATGACCATTGGTAACACACTACGCCGTAATGGATTGAAATCCTGTAGTGCCCGCAAGGTCCCCCTGCTCAAGAAGGCACATGTACAGGCCCGTCTGAAGTTTGCCAATGAGCACCTGGATGATTCAGAGGAGGCTTGGGAGAAAGTGCTGTGGTCAGATGAGACTAAAATCAAGCTCTTTGGCATCAACTCGACTCGCCGTGTTTGGAGGAAGAAAAAAGCTGCCTTGGACCCCAAGAACACCATCCCCACCGTCAAGCATGGAGGTGGAAACATTATGCTTTGGGGCTGTTTCTCTGCTAAGGGCACAGGACGACTTCACCGGATCGAGGGGAGGATGAATGGGGCCATGTACCGGGAAATCTTGGGTGAGAACCTCCTTCCCTCAGCCAGGACACTGAAAATTGATTTCTAAGGATTTGGAGAGGATCTGCAAAGAGGAGTGGGCCAAAATCCCTCTTGGGATCTGCGCAAACTTGGTGACCAACTACAAGAAACGTCTGACCACTGTGCTTGCCAACAAGGGTTTCTCCACCAAGTACTGAGTCATGTTTTGCTAGGGGGTGAAATACTTATTTTCCTCAATAAAACACAAATAAATGTTTAAAATTCATATAATGTAATTTTCTGGGATTTTTTTTATATTCTGTCTCTCACTGTTAAGATGAACCTACCATGAAAATTATAGACCGTTCCTTTCTTTGTAAGGGGGCAAACTCACAAAATCAGCAGGGGGTGAAATACTTATTTTCCCCACTGTATATGTTTATATAATTTTGCTTAACTAGTGTCGGGGAGGTGCATTTTAACGAGTGGGGCCATCTTTGGTGGGTTTATGGCTCTATGAGTGAAGCCAGGGAACATGGGTTGGTGAACCAGTGCCACACCCCACAACTTCAGGCTTATACCTACAGTTGAGCTGAATATTATGGATCAAAGTGAAGGTCAACATGGTATGATTGGCCTCCTCACTTGGTAGCAATGCTCTTGAGTATATTATGCCTCCCCAAATATCAGCTCAACTAACACCTGAATAAATGAAGCTGGCTTCACCACGCCCTAGTTATGTCTGATATCGCCACAATTCTCAACATGAGAGGAACATATTAAGGGCAACCTTTAAAAGATATCTTGTGGTAGTAAGCGACCCAAAACAAAAATACAAAAAGGGGTTCTGAACCTGGCTTGCGCTGGGACTCTCCCCCAAATCGTAAATTATGGGCTAAGAAGGGAGTGAGCCAACCCCTCCCCTCAACACTTAAAGTCTGACATGCTGGTGACACGATCTTAGATTGGGGGAATTCTACTCTTGCTCTGTTCTGTTTCTCTTGAAGATCTGACGCCAGCCAACACCTTGCCTGCGTGTGTTTGTTCTTGGAGAGAGACAAGCTTGGTTTGGTATCATTTTCTTCCATTTTATCTCTTTTGTGATTGTTACATGTCAATTTTATGTTTAGGAGTTAGTATTTGTTAAGCCGGAATATCCACTTTGGAATTTACGTCTTTCGTGGCCAGATGAGAGCGGAGCTTGACGTGGTATGAGAAAGCTTGTGAAATGGTAGCGATAAATGTTCCATATGTGAGGAGACAGACCTAAACCCTACATATCGGATGTTCCGATTTAGTTTTTGTTAAGGTAGTTGAACCTACATCTGTAGATTTGATGTTGAATGTTTTGTCTAACTGTTGTAACTGAATAAACCAGCTGTTAATTTGAATTGAATGGTGAGTTGTATATTTTGATGAAGGTTGATCCACCAGTTTTCTCTGCCTATCAACGAATTCTGAGATTTAATTGAAAATTGGTATCCTGTGTAGTGATTATTATATTAAATCAAATAAATATATTTTGCATGTAGGATGGGGGGGTTTAACTCGTAATACCACTTGTGTTCAGTATTCAGAGTGCTGAACTTTAAACAAGCGCATTTCGCTGTTAAAGCTACTGGATTCAGAGAATAGACAATTTTTATTCTAACTTCACTGTTCTGACACTAGTATTGCTTCTTGTTTATCACTGTTGATGTGTTTATTATTCTATTTAACTTTTATTATTATTATTATTATTATTTATTTATTTTTTTCTGTAATGGAGGTGGGCATGAGTGAGCGGGATGGATGTGGGTGGGAGGGAAAGCATATATATTGTATTGTAAATAGCAATTTTTAAAATGACTGAAAAATCCCCAAAATAAAGATTAAAAAAAAAAACTTTGACTTCAGTGTCCCACCACTGACCCCACTTGTTTGTAATTTTAATGTAATGTAATGTTTTCATAGAAAATAAAATAAAATACATGGTCGATTTGGACATGGCTAAATACAAAATAGTCTAAGGATCAAAATGAGATGCCTATTTTAAATAAAAATTACCAAAGTTTCAAGAACACGAACCGAAAGTAATTTCTCTCGTAATGCTATAAATACAGAGAGAGTAACCAAAACACTGGTAGATTGTAAAAGACAAACTTGCTATCGTGAAAATCAGTATAAACACATCAACATTGGCACTATTTTCATATTTTTCCCTCACCCGCAATTTAAGCTAAGTCAAGCTAAAACAGTTGCTAATCGGAGCAAGTAAGAAACTAACGTCTTGCTTTTCATTTGTCACACAGAAACATTATGATTGTCACTGATTGACAACTTTTTATTTCAAATAGGAGACAAGTAACTTGGAGCCAATACCCATTTAGTGACCTTTGCTTATTTGAATACACTGCATATCCATTTGCTGAGTGTCTGCAGACAATTTCTGGAAGTTAGGCGAAAACATTCTGTGTTTGTGAGTAAAAACACACACCAATTCGATATATGTAATGCTAAGTACTGTTAGGACATGTACATTGCTTCGTAAAGTTTGGGAATAAATCCCCAGAAGTTATATTGGCAAAGACATCGAGGTTCCCTTGACTAAATCTGGGGAAGACGAAAAAGACGAATGAAGCCAGCTCTTTCATCCCGGTCACGAACATGTTAATTTGACGGTAAATCCATGTTTGTATTCACTCCTATTCTCTTTTGTGATAGCTAGCTACCTAGCAAAGTATGTGTGTGCTGTTTTTAGTTAGTAATATAGTTTAATTGCTAGCTAGTAGTGATCTTGGATTGCATGGTTCTAAATGTAGCTATGATGGTCAAACAAAAACATAATTTTACCACTACTTCTGGGCTTACAGACAAGAACAGTAGCACATCTTATTTACATACATATACTTTTTATAAGTATTTTTTATGCACTGTAATTATACATATAATAATGTGATTCTGTTTTGGGCTATTTCACGAGATGAGACCAAAGGGTGCACAACCAGCACATGGTCACTCTGACTTGGCACTATGATTACAAAGACCTATTTGGTCTTGGATTAAATTGTTCAGTCTTCTCCATTCCTTTTCCCAAGGTCTATGGACATTACAGACATACAATCTGAGGTATGTATATGCTACTCAATCATCCAGTTATTGACATATGCTGTGAAAAATGTATACATTTCAATAAAATTAGTAAAAACTCCTATTGCTTCCTGTACTTAAGTCAACAAGAACATGGTGTACCTAACTGCTACTCAGATTAGAATGTGAATGACATGGATACACATACATCTCCCAGTTGTACCCTTTCATTTAATACCAAGATCATGCACCTACCCCTCATATTTGAGACATTTGTGTATCAAAAAATGCCTGAGTAATTTGTTCTCTTTTAGAGTTCATGACATTACATAGACACAATTCGAAGTGTTATGTAGCTTCCCTATCAATACTATTATTTACATATTCTTTGTAGTATTAGACATTTAAATATATTTTTTTATATAAAATGCCTACGTTTTCTATATTTGAGTTAATAATAACATGGGGTAAATAATATACACTACTGGTCAAAAGTTTTAGAACACCCCCATTTTCCAGTTTTTACTGAAATTTAAGCAGTTCAAGTCCAGTGAATAACCTGAAATTGTACAAAGGTAAGCGGTAAACTGCAGAGGTTAAAAAAGGTTACGAAAAATAATGTAGGTTACCAAAACCATCCATCCAAAAATAATGGTCAGGGTCTGGAGCCTTTTTCCGGCACAGGAATGGACAGGTAGTCCATTTCACTCACACACTTATGGGCACTCAATGAATCAAAAAACCGGAGTTGAAATCTTGAAGAAAGGCCCCGGCCTGGATTTTCTTGAAAGGCTATCCACTGCACCACCGTGCCGCCCTTATGGACCAATGAATCAAAATGTGAAATCTTGAAATTTTGAAAGGCTTTTGTAGGCAAGGCAAAGGATGGTTCCTCAGTGTGTGACACCAACTGTCAAACATGGAGGAGGAAGCATGATGGGGCTCTTTTGCTGGATCCAGAATCGGCAACTTGCACAGAGTGACTGTTAACCCACATTTTTCTAACCTCTGGCAGTTTACTGCTTACCTTTTGTATCATTTCAGATTATTCACTGGACTTGAAATGCTTAAATTTCAGTAAAAACTGGAAAATGGGGGTGTTCTAAAACCTTTCACCGGTAGTGTATACTCAGACTATGATGTATTACATACTCACTAATTCTCCCTTTCAGTTAATACCAAGTTCATGCATGTACCCCTCATACTTGAAAAGTTATAGGTGATAAAATTCATAAAATTATGCGCATATGCACTGGGATGGAATTTTTGGGGGAAAGGGGGCGAAGTGGAAGGGGTTAAAGAAAAATCTCTGAGCAATTTTCTTAGTATAAAAGAATATCATTTTCCCTTTTTTTGAGCATACAATATAGCCCATTACCCATATTTTTTTTGCTGATCTTTATCAACGGCGTGAACAATTTTAGAGTTGGCTGTACATGCATTCATATATATATACATATAAGTATATATACATTATATATGTATATATACATATATAATGTGTATGCATATTGTATGTATACAGTGCCTATAGAAAGTCATCATACCCTTTTGAAATAGTCACTTTTTTTGGTCTTACAGCCTGAAATGAAAGTACATAAAATCCATCTTTTTCCAGCTTTATTTACACATTTTGCCTTACAACATTCAAGTGAAAAAAGGGCAACATTTCTGATAAATAATAAAAAATGAAAAACTAGAATAACAGGGTTGGAAAAGTGATCAGACCCCTGATTTAATACTTTGTAGAGGCACCTTTTGCTTTAATTACAGCCATCAGTCTGTTTGAATATGTCTCTACCAGCTTTGCGCACCTACATTGAGCAATATTTGCCCATTCTTCCTTGCAGAACTGTTCCAGTTCAGTCAAATTCCGTGGTGAGCGGCGATGGACTGCACTCTCCAAGTCCATCCACAGATGTTCTATCGGATTTAGGTCAGGGCTCTGACTAGGCCACTCAAGGACATTCATCTTCCTGTCCTTTAGCCACTGCGTTGTATTTTTGGGTCGTTTTGGGTCATTGTCGTGCTGGAAGGTGAACCACCTGCCCATCTTCAGCTGTCTAGCAGAGGGCCGCAGGTTTTCCTCAATAATTTGGGTGTACTTGGCAGCATCCATTTTCCCTTCAATCCTGACCAATTGCCCAGTATAGCCAATAGCCAGTCCCTGCTGAAGAGAAACACCCCCACAACATAATGCTGCCACCACCATGCTTCACTGTAGGTATGGTGTGTTTTGGGTGGGGTGCTGTGTTTGGTTTCCACCAAACATAGCGCTTGGAGTTCAGTCCAAAAAGTTCAGTCTTGGTCTCATCTGACCATATAACCTTTTGCCACATGGCATCAGAATCTTCTATGTGTTTCTTCACATAACGTAAACGAGACTCAGTGTGACACTTTTTCAGAAGAGGCTTCTTTCTTGCCACCCTGCCATACAGGCCAGCTTTGTGTAAAGCTTGTGAGATTGTTGTCACATGCACAGATCACCCAATCTCTGCCATTAAGACTTGTAACTCCTTCAAGGTTGCCATTGGCCTCTTGGTAGCTTCCCTGATCAATCCTGTCTCGGTCATCCAGTTTGGAGGGAAGGCCCCATCTTGGCAAGGTGTGGGTGGTGCCATATGCCTTCCACTTCTTAATAATACTCTGAACGGTACTCATGCCTTTGAAATCTTTTTATATCCTTCTCCTAACTTGTGCCTATCCACAACTTTATCTTGGAGTCCTTTTGAAAGCACCTTTCCAGCCATGGTGAATTATTTGTGTTACCATGCACTAGTAGGAGTGGAATCCTCAAGGAACAGCTGATTTTATTGTGAAATAATCAAAACCACTACAATTGATGTCAGGTGGAGGCCAATTAGCTTGGTGTGTGATCTGGAAGGTGATTGGTTATACCTGAGCAAGTTTATAATGGTTATTCTTAGGGGACTGATCACTTTTCCAACCCTGTTATTCTAGTTTTTCTTTTTTTATTAATTATCAGAAATTTTGCCCCTTTTTTTCACTTGAATGGCAAAATGTGTAAATATAGCTGGAAAAAGATGGATTTTATGTACTTTCATTTCAGGCTGTAAGACAAAAAAAGTGACTTTTTCAAATGGGTATGATGACTTTCTATAGGCACTGTATATACACAAATAATTAAATTGATACTGTTTTGATGTAATTTAAAGGCTCAAACTTTTATGTCTGTTAGTGTGGTAATATCTACTTTTTTTTTTTTCAATTTTGTTTTAAATTTTTTCAGTTTTTCTCCCAATTTAGGAGAAAATGATACCTTCTACTTCTTCTCAATTTACCCACCCCCACGATCCCGCCTCTCCTCGGAGGCAAGCCTGTTTCTCAGGGTCGCCTTTCATGCTTCTTGGCGAGCCCCTGCTGGCTCACCCTCCCCCCTCCCTTTGGGGTGGTCTGCCAATCGCCGCCCCTCACAGGGCTTTCAGCCAGAGTTGGACTGGCGCAGCTGGATTTTGGCTGTAGTAGGCAACTTGTATTCGGGGCAAATGCTTAGACCGTTAACACCACCTGAGGCCCCTACTCAGTTCCTTTTTATGCTGTTAAGAAGAAACTTATTTTTCCGAATATAAATTTCTTAGAGTAAAGTATCCAGATAATCAAGTTAACTGAAGGTCATCAAGCTCTTTACACAGCAGTTTTGATAGTCTGAAAGACAGCACACATTCATCATTTCTCCGCTATAATCCTGTCTATTCATGATTTAGAGACCGACGTCTCATGCTAGGAGCCTTTATTTAAGAAAAAAACTGTCCAAGCAGATTTTTACTACCTGTGCCAGGGGTGGGCAATAATTTTCATGAGCGGGCCGCTCAAGGAATTTCTTATGCCATTGCGGGCAACATGTCTAGAAAAGAAAAAAATATATGAAAGAAGCTTATTTACACTTACATGACTTGCATTGGTAGGCCAGCATTTAACCCCCTGAGGTCGACTAGATCGCTGACGATCCGAGCAGCAATAAAAGTATATTACTATTTCTAATGTCGCAAGATTTTATCATACACACGCGGCAAAAACATTGACAGAAACCTTAGAATCGCGACTTTCCGATTTGAGCACTGGCAAATAATATGAGAATTAGGTTAATTAGACCAAAAGTAAACCTTGCCTTTCACTCTCTGTTTTACCTGGAAGTACTGTACCCCTTCTATTGACATGGTAACTAGGTGCTAGTTTCAGGGAAGGGCATGGGGCCATTTGCAAAAATGCGTCAATTTCTGATATCAGGTCCCACACTGCTTTCAGCACTTTCAACACTCCAGACTGAGCCATCTGACATTTATGTTATAGGGAATATCCGTGTGTGCTCTTTCTTTGCACTCTTCCAAAATGGAGACAAACTGCCTGTGGTTCAATGCTTTCATGCAAATAAAATTCAACAGTTTTGTGTCCAAAGCATGCCTAAGTTTCAGAACACATTTACAGAGTATTCGTCTGTATCTCAGTCTCATTCCCGACCCACCTGTTCGTGCTCCTTGTGGTTCCAGCCCCGCTCCTCTCTGTGTTCCCCAGACTGATTTCCTGTTATTGACCTCCGCCTGCCCATTGACCACGTTTTGCCTGCCTCTGACACAGTTGAAGCCTAGAACAAACTTTGCCTGTCCCCAACCACTCTTTGGATGCCTGTATTGCCCTGATTGCTCCTGTTTGACCATCGCCTGTTGTTTACATTATTGCATTTCTGGGTCCGCACCTGGTTTTCCGGTACCAATCATGACAGAACAATCTGGCTAAGATGGAACCAGCGGACCGACCCGATCCCACCGACGTTGCCCGTTACCACGGGATTCGTCTAGGACATCACGAGGCGGAGTTGCGAACGTTGCAGCAGACCGTCCAAGCTCTGGCAGAGCAGCTTTCATCCATGGTCAAAGTCACCCAGGAGTCAGCAGAAACGGTCCGTTCTGCACAGAACGTAGCGATCCAATTACAGACGCAAGCCGGTTATCAGAGGGGGTCCGAACCACGATTACCTCCTCCAGAACGCTACCTGGGCGACCCCAACTCATGTTGCGCTTTTCTAAGTCAATGCTTTCTAGTGTTCGAACTCCAACCCTCCTCGTTTCCTATGGAGCGAGCGAGAGTAGCATACGTAATCACGCTTCTTGGGGGAAAAGCTAGACTGTGGGGAACCCCTCTCTGGGAGTCCGGACACCCTGCTCTCACGACCTTCTCATCCTTTGCGGAGGAGATGAGAAGGGTTTTCGACCGGTCCTCGGTTGGACGGGCGGCTGCACATCAACTGCTTCAGCTTCACCAGGGAGAACAATCCTTCTCGGACTACTCCATCGAGTTTCGGACTCTGGCTACCTCAGCAGGATGGAATGCCGTGGCCACCTCTGGACGAACTAACTGTGTGTGACCTACCTCCGGACCTGGACAGACTCGTGGACCTGGCCATCCGCATCGACACTCGTCTGCAGGAAAGAGGAAAGAGGGGTCACGAATCTCCTGCTTCCCCTCGTTTCTAGCCTACGACACGATCCGACTCCCCCGCTCAACCCACTGTGACTGCGGAGCCCATGCAGTTGAATCGGGCCCATCTATCCGAGGCCGAACGCCAGTGCCACCGGGAGGGGGGCCTTTACTGCGGAGGCAGGGGACATTTCCGGTCGTCATGCCCAGTAAAAGACAGCGCCCGTCAGTGAAGAGGGAGGTTCTGACGGGCGCCTCTCAGTTATCTACCTCCCGACCCCAACGTCCCATGCTCCACGTCCTCCTCTCCTGGCAAGGAGAACAGTTCCCGGTGCAGGCTCTGATTGACTCGGGGGCCGATGCTAACCTCATCTGCCCTACCCTGGTTCATGGCATGGGAATCCCGGTGTCTTTTAGCAATTGATTGAATAAATATAATATCAATTGCAAAAACAACTTGGTTTAATCTAGCTGCATTAGAAGTTATGGATATATTAGCATAGCAAGCTATCTTTAAGCTTTCAGTTCAGTTTCTGCCTCTGGGAACTGCATCAGGTCCGGTCCCCAGAATGTGGCCATCGTGGGATTCAATGGTTCGGGGAGTGGGACGTTGCAGAGATGAGACCAGTTGTCCCAGTCGGAGTTGGTGTTGAGGCTGGTGCTCGAATCCATTTATGTGGAGAGAGTAAGAACCAAAGGCAATAGGTGGGGAGAAGCTCTGGCCATCATCTGCCCCACTTTGGTTTTTGGTTTTCCTCTGCTGTGCTGTTTTTGCTGGGGTGCTGTCCTTTGTTCTGTAGGGCCACCTGCTCCCGTGCCACACCTATGTATTAGCTAGCTGCTTCTCTTGAAGTGTTACTGTTCGTGTTGCAGTAAGTAATATACCTAGTTTGCCAGCCTACTAGTTGCCAAGCACTGGCTGATATTAGCTAGCCAGCTCCACATTCAACTGTCAGTATGGCGCTTTCTTTTTGTTGCATAGCAACCCTTTCTTGTTTGTCCTGCTGAGGTATTATATACTCTGACAGAAGAGTGGAATCTAATTAAATTACTTATTAAAATAATGTTTTTAAGTGAACAGTGTCCTTGTAAGTGAACAGTGTAATTGTTTTAAATATGTAGTAACTTTTTTATGAAAGCAATAAGGCCGTGCTACATCATGAATATTGTCACAGCTATAGGGGTTGCTGACCCTCTGCTGACACGTTGGGCCAAACAACACTCTCCAGCTGTGACTACTGTGGTGTCCCTAGGGGTTGGGTGACACTCACAGACCTTGCTGAGGGCATAAGCAAGTTAAATAACCCGGAGGAGGCAGTATTATAAACAAAATGACACTTTATTCAATTAATCTTAACACAAAACAAAGGGCAGGGTATTCGGGGAATCCAAAACACAAAGTCCAAATTCTACTCGTCGTCGTTTTCTGTAATCCAGTATCCAAGTCCAGATCAGTTCCGCAATCCAGTCCAGTAGTCGGTATACAAATGTTTGAGGGGTCCTCAAACAATCCAGGTCAAAAACTATAAACAAACCAAAATACTTCTCAAAACTCTCTCTCCACACCTTTCTCCACACCACTCTCCACTACTCCAACACACCACCCTACTCCTTCCCCCATGTGACATGTATTAATCCTTTAAATAGGCCTCCAAACGGCCTTCAGCTGTCCGTAGTCCCAAACGCTGAACTTGGTTCAGGTGCGGGAATGCAGGCTGCTGGGAAATGTAGTTTATTCAGCTCCAGTGGCTCCAATGCGTTGAAGAGCCAGGCAGCAATTTCCTTGGGCTGCCACACTACATTCACGATATAGCTCGGCCCCTAACAAGTGCTCTTCTCGCACGGATGCTCAGTTTTGGAGGACAGCCTGTTCTAGGCAAATTCAGTTGTGCTATATTCTCTCCATTCCTGTATGATGGACTTAACAGTGCTCTGTGGGATATTCAAAGTCTTTGAAATCTTCTTATATCCTTCCTGTGATTGATGATTTTGAAGATCCTTTTCTCTGATTGCTTTGAACGCTCTTTGGTCTTCATGATGAAGCTCTTGTTTGGAAATGCACTAACCAACTTTGGGATCTCTCGCAGACAAGTGTATTTAATTTGAAATAATTTGAAATGCCTTAATTGTACACATGTGGACTCAATACTTATGGAATCAATTGTCTGTTTTTTATTTGTAATTACATTTTTACATTTTTTACATTTTAAGCATTTAGCAGACTCTCTTATCCAGATCGACTTACAAGATGTAAAAAAATCATTATTTGTTTTCATTTGACATTATCAAGTCTTTTGTGTTGATCAGTGGAAAGAAATCCCAGTTAAATCCATTTTGATTTCATGAAGTAAGAAAATAAAATACGAAAGGGGGTGAACACTTTTTATACCCACTGTATTGCCTGTTTAAGTTTCTTACTCCTTACTGGAGTCCTTCCAAGGGAGTTGTTGGGTTCCCATGGCATGTAGCTTTGTTGCCGTGGTGATGGCACATGGTTGCGTTCTTGTCCTCCAGTCAGTTCTGGTAAAGCATAGCTGTTCTTTGCCGAAAAGAGAAAAGGTCTTTCTTTTCCAATAACTGGTTGGTTGAGCTTAATTTACAAAGTGCCAGGTCAAAATGATAGCTCTTATTAAGACAGATTTGTTTACGTGAGAATGCATTCCTCTGTAGGAGTCCAAGCTCTTAAGTATTTCTGCCCAAAATACTAACTGCTTGGTCAGTAATGGAAAGAGAGTGAGAGTAAGAAGATTCTTCATTGTGCCAATGGTTTTATCATTGGAGTGGAGATGAGATTTCACCTTGCAATTGGCTTAGATCTTTTAGACTGGGGGTGAATGATTTTAGTGCATTCATTACAGGAGCAGAACTTTTAATTTGATTCTATTGGCCACAGGCAGTGTACCTACATAGGCATGTTTGCTTATGTGAGCACAGAGGCAAAATTCTTCCTCTTTGTGTACAATCTATAATTAAGGTCCTGTGCTATTTGTGGCATATGTCCTACATGGCTAGTTCAATGGTTAATATTTCATATTAATTATGTGCTGCTCTTTGTCAATGGCAAGTCTTTTACCATTTTTTTTCTGGGTGGTGTTGATAGGCTGGTCCACAAGCTCCCCCACTGCACATCCCCTTGCAGCAGATATAGCTGGTTCATGCTCATGCCATCGCATCATTCATTGTGCCACATTCTCTCAGATTTTCATGTTCATCAGGCTTTGAAAAATAGGCCTACCATTTTTTTTTTAAACCACCCACAATCAGAATGCCACTTCTAATCAGTGTGTCACAGTAACTCGGAACATATCCATGACGCATAAGGGATGAGGAGCGACTAGGAGTGCTCTCACCCTGGAGGGTATGCCAGAATGTTAGTCCATCACAGAGCTCACACACAACACAGTATCCACAGAACACTCATACAGACATGGGGAAATGCCCCCATTGACTTTATAGAGTATTATGTTGACAGTAAATACTATTGTCTTACCAAATAATATGGCTTTGCCACTGAGCTGTTCATGTGATCATTGTCAAGGATACCTTGTGGGATTGGTTGCTTCTCTACTTGTTCCTTCATCCCTCAGTTTGAAATCCTGCATTCAACAGCATGAGTTTTCATGCTGATTTTCAGATTTTTGGACTGGACCATATAAGGCAATATTTATTTGGATTTTATTTCCAAGTTGTATTCAATTATTAATTCTCTCACTGAAATCTGCTTTTACTCAATTTTGTCATCTTACTACAGACATAGCATAATGGTTTCAAAGCACTTCTAGTTTTAGAAATGTATAATATAATGAGTATCATCTGTAGCTCCTGTAGAGTTTTTATTTGCTATATTGGGCCTATTACGTCCACATTTAAAACCAGACCTTGTTTTTAATTATCTGCTTTGCTGTTTTATTGTTTTTGTGGAAATTGAATGCCGTTTTTCCCCCCCAAGATCACCGAAATATTTGAAGGCTTCAGCTTCTGCGTCCTCATTTTATTAGCCACTCCACTCCAAACAAATCCATAATGGATATATTGATATAGCAGTCTATGAGCGTTATCCTGTGGTCAAAACCTGCACTACATTTTTTTTGGCAGCAAATTCCACCGATTTGAGCCCTATCAGATTAATTACAAGCTCAGGGCAATACAAAATGCGACCCCCCTGCAGTGCCATGCCCCCTATTACACCCTGTACCACATCATAAATGTTTTTTTCCCCATTTATACAGTTTTGCATTCTATAAAATTTCATGTACACAAATCGATTAGCTTTTTTTCTTTCAAGACATTCAAATGCTTCAGAGCATCTTCCGGTAAGTCCAAAACACCAAGTTTCATGTGGATATAGCGTTTCCAAATTTTAATATTATCCACATGAAACCGTTGTAAAACAAAGCACGGAAATCCACACATATTCAGCTGAGAGCCTAACATGTAGCTTTCCTTGCAGCATATCGTGCACCAATCGCGTTACACAGATCCAGGAAGAAGGGTGTGTATTTTGGATTTTGGGCAACAATAGGTTCAAATGCATGTCAATTAAGGTAGTTAAGTGAATCCCTGAGGTGTAATCGTTTGAAATGGTACCTCATTTGCCTATGTTTGGTTTACCTTAGTCCAGCTAGCACGGTGTGCGGTCACATCACGAAACCCTGTCTGGCGAGATTACATTTTATTCTGTCAGGAATCCTCAAGTTCCCAGGCGTTTGCCTTATATGTAATAAGGGAACATTTGTGGCAGCACAGCTGGACTGGGAAGATTATATACAAGCCTTAATTGTGCTCTTTAAGAATCAGGTGAGAATAAATGGAAAACACACAGGAAGCATTACAAGGTTTATAGAATTTGAATGCTTTAATATATTTGCACCAAATTTGCTGCACATGTGTTATACATGTTGTGGATGAACTGTATATAATAATGTACCCCTGGCCATTGTATAATTTGAGGTCATTGAGTTCATTATTTCTTCAAGAATTTTGCAGATGAAAGGCTTTTGTAGCAATTTCAAACTTGTAACCAGGTGCACACTGTTGGTCTAAATACGTTTAGACACCAGACTGTGTTTTGTTTTAATTGGATGTTAGAATGTATGTAATCAAATGAACTGATGTCCATTAAATAACATTTCTTATTCTTGATTACCTAGGCCAGTACTAGGTCTATTGCAGGATTTATTTGAACTTAATCAGTGACACCCATACATTCCATAGCCATATTTACAGCCAGTAATCAGAGATGTGTCTGTTACATATCAACCTTAATGGGCTGGCAAGAACACCACAAGTTGCTGGCTGGAAGTTAAAAAAAAGAAATCTTAGAATGCACTCATGTGTTGGGCATATTGCTGAATTGCTTATTTGCTTATTGTTGGTGAATTTCATCCATATTTTTGTGAAACAGTTTGCAGTGCCACTGATGGTTGGATAAATCACCACTGGCTCATTCACAGTCGCATGGCTGAAGTCCAGCAATCACATTGGTGATCAGCTCATTGAGAATGGAGAGGACACAGCTGCTTCGGCCCACTTATGCAGCTCATTCTGCCATATTTTCTGTCTTGTTTTGGGACATATGTCCACCCTGATCAGCCAGCTGGCATCCCCATCTACTTCAGCCCTCCGTTTTCCACTTTAGAACCCCATTGCCACGGTAACCTATTTTCCTCCACCTCGCTGGGTTCTACACATGCATGCACTGTGTGAAGTACCAAGCAGATCTATTTCAAACTCTAATGCTCAAGGGTGAGCTGAGGATAGATACTTTCTCCCCTCTTCTTACCTACTTGCCCTGTACCATCATCAGAGGAACAGATGTTCAGAATCAGTGGTTGGTCGATCAATTAGCCTCTCTCATTTCATGATGGTGACAAAAAAGGTGTTTTTCATTCATTTGATTTTACAGTTACAGTTGAGTTAACAGTTTCACAGCTCCCATGCCATGCTATTTTAATGCATGCCAAACATGCAGCATTGTGAGAGATACATTAACCCCACAACTGTCAGCATCCGACCTGTCTACATTACAGCACATTCTCCTTTAAATATAACGGACAAATGTACCGAAAATATGGACATGTGTTATATGCACAGATCGGGTGGAATATCGACTGCAACAATGCATGCCAATTCACATCAACTCTAATGTCGCCAAAAAAAATCTAACACAATTCAAGGCAGGGTACTCTAGGAGAATACCTGCTCCTTACCTTTGGTGAAGTCTAGAAGTCCCAAAATATGACAGATCATTGATAATATGGGCATTCTGATCACTGTAAGGGTGTAATAAACAAAAGTGGTGATCCTGTTTTGACACAAGAACAAGCCAAATCGAGAGAGTTACATTGTTTACTATACGTTTTGTATCGACAACAACCGCACAGATGTCCTTCTCCTAGGTCTACGAGATACGGGAGTATGTTTCACAAAGGAAAGTTTTGTATCCTGACGATGGTAAACCTTTACAAAAAAAATAAGACCACACCTGTCATTCTCCAATAAGTATTGGCCAAGCAGCCCCCCAAATGGCAACCAGCGCCACCAGTAATATGATCATGTGGCATGATCCAGGGGCATAATTGACACTACTACCCTCTGTATATTCTGAAAATTGTCTTTGGTTCTAGTGATATAAGGTTTCCTTTGGTTTGCATTTACTATCATGCATTTTGGCCACCTTGTTTTGGGGACCACTGGTGACACCACTCACTGAAAGGCCTCTAGTTCATGAGTCCTTGAATCTAATCTTTTTTGCACAGACTTAGTACACATATTGTACAAGGCATACACAAAAATGGGTATATCATCAAATGATTTATTGCTTTGCAAACACGAGTTTCTACACAAGAAAACCATAAAAGCCTGATTTATTGTATACTTTGATCTTCAGTCCTTTGGGATGTGTTGCATCCACATGTTATTTGAGCATGTGGACCACCCCATAAACTACAATGTGTTTCCTTTCAAATGATACCAAATGTAGGTATGTGGCCATCAGTTATTGAGCTATGAACAGTTATATTTGGGTCTATCAAAATAGGCATGAATGCCAAAAATAGGGGGTGATGATTACGGGGTTAAACAATGCACGTCACAGTGTTTAGATGATGGTTGCACAGCATTGCATTCAAAATCCGAAGTCTTCTAACACTGTTCCAGCACTAATATAGATTTAGTTTTTGCCAAAGGAGAAATGCTATTCAAACTGATCCTTGCAATTCCATACAAATGTTTGCTAGTTTTTAAAAAGAAGAGTGAAAATCATGAGCATTTTGTTCATTATTTTTGCGTCAGATAGACCAGTACACTGACAAAAAGTTTCAGCTGCCACAGTTTTTATGAGAATATATATTGAGATTTTTGGAAATAAGGTTCCAAGTAGAAGCCATTGCAACACACAGGGCTGCCAACTTTTCAATATAGTTTGGAATGTGATTTTGTTTGATTTAGATTTTTTTCCTCCATTGTTCTCTCACTAAACCACATAGAGACTGTGAAAGGTCTGGTGACCTTTTAGAGAGGTCTTTTATACATACTGTACTGGGAAGGTGATTAAAAAAGACATGACATCTGATTTGTTTTTTAACTGTGAAACAAAGGAATGTGTGATTATCTTCTCACAAATAACTAGAAAAAAATAGTTGGATTTGAACTACCAATATTAGCCTTTTATGGAATATGAAAGAGTTTATGGTCTAACTTCCCTATGAAGGAGGTTACTTACCTCCTGGCCTGCCCATTGCTAGTCCAATTCTACACTCTAGTATGATTTGAGACTGTTACAATACCAATGCAAGTAAATGAAGAGAGGAAAAAAGGTTTTTGTAGACAGCAGGTCACAGGGCACTTTTATTTTGCATTTGCCATATTATTTTCTTTGCACATTTTATTTATTCACATTCAAACACTGTTTTATTAAAAATAAAAAATAAAATAAATAATAATAATTAAAAAATAAAAAAATTAAAAGATAATTATTTTAGTAATGTATTCTTGTTATTTTTTTAAATAAAAAAAGATCATTTAAAGATATTTAATATTGACACAAAATATTGGCTATTGACAGCTTCAGTCCAAAAATATTGGCATTGGTATTGGCCTATAAAAACCCATAATCAGTCAAACCCTACTACAGGCTACTCCTGTGCTCTTTGTTATAATGGCCTGTGGTCATCTTTGAGGCCTTAATGACTGAGGAGGGAGGGCTGCCACTTGTAGCAGGGCTCCAGGCCAGCCAGGCCAGCCATCTTGATAGTCATGATAGAGGAGATGGTTCCATCCAGGGCCAAGCTGTTTCTGGTCTTCATCTTCTTGAGCTCCACCACAGAAAAGACTCACTCTGCGTGGCATTGGAGTGGGGCAGAACCAGGACCAGTTTGGCGA
The DNA here is from genome assembly GCA_029706075.1 of Aldrovandia affinis. Taxonomy (NCBI): domain Eukaryota; kingdom Metazoa; phylum Chordata; class Actinopteri; order Notacanthiformes; family Halosauridae; genus Aldrovandia; species Aldrovandia affinis. Next base: position 972,782 of record JAINUG010000053.1, on the reverse strand, counting down.
TGTTGGAGAGCCTCTGGAATCTGCTCACCCCTGTCACCTCTGAATCATAGGTGACTGGGGTGAGCAGATGAACGAACTGCCTAATTACTATAATATTTATTGCATTATTGCATGCATTTATTCAAGCAACTGTGAATGTTGAACGGGGCCATACCCAGAAGAATTCTGACCTTATGTTTTAGGCTTGCCATTTCAGCCCAAAAGCTATTGATGGGTCTGGTAGTCAACAAACTCCTCACCCAACAGATAATTCCCCTGTGGCCCATGGTAGGGGAGCAGGTGGGCAAACCTAATTAGAGAGAGCACAGTTACGGAGAGTTTCACACTCTACAGTTACTGTCTTTAAAGGTGAAGGTCAAAAGGATTTGTTTTTTAAATGTGGTCATCAACCAATGGACCTTAGTGAAGTCAAAACCAAACACATTTTAATTTAGTTAAAGAGGCTTAGAATTAGGGTATTTTGTCTCGATCTAATAACAAGCAGACATTGCTGAAAACATGTAAACATAACCTGTCAACAAAGTACAGGGCGTACTCTACTCCACATTCTGCTCTCTGCCGGACATCAACAAATCTGGCATGCTTGAGCAGGGGCTCTCTCAGTGGTAGTTTTTGGAGAGCATACTGAACAGCTTTCATCAGAAACTCCAGGGCTGCTTCATGGAATTTCTCCACTTGACGTGATGTAATATCTCCAGCGTCCAGAAGCTTGTTGAGCTTGGCCCTGGTGGTGAAGCCAATATTCAACTTTCCTCCTGTCAGAGATACAGTAAAGATACAATCAATCAGGTTGTAAAATTCATTAACAGAAATATATGGCATTGCCTTCCCTTGCAGTCTCATCACTTGTAATAGACCAATTCTTCTTCTTATTAATTATTAATTACAGATAGCAGTTCATTACACCTCTTTATCCTCTTTATCTTCAATTAACTCCTCCTTGAGCCGCCACCTTACCGTGGTGGAGGGGTTTGCGTGTCCCAATGATCCCAGGAGCTAAGTTGTCGGGGGCTTCATGCCCCTGGTAGGGTCACCCAAGGCAAACAGGTCCTTGGTGAGGGACCAGACAAAGCGTGGCTCACAAGACCCCTTATGATGATAAACATAAATGGAACTACGTTTCCCTCGCCCGGACGCGGGTCACCGGGGCCCCCTCCTGGAGCCAGGCCCGGGGGTAGGGCTCGAGGGCGAGCGCCTGGAATGGCCGAGCCTACACCTATGGGGCTCGGCCGGGCACAGCCCGAAGAGGCAACGTAGGACCCCCTTCCCATGGGCTCACCACCCATGGGAGGGGCCAAAGGGGTCGGGTGCAGTGTGAGATGGGCGGCGGCCGAAGGCAGGGGCCTTGGCGGTCCGATCCTCGGCTGCAGAAGCTAGCTCTAGGGACGTGGAATGTCACCTCTCTGGTGGGGAAGGAGCCTGAGCTGGTGCGGGAGGTCGAGAGGTTCCGGCTAGATATAGTCGGCCTCGCCTCGACGCACGGCATGGGCTCCGGAACCAGTCTCCTTGAGAGGGGTTGGACTCTCTTCCACTCTGGAGTTGCCCCTGGTGGGAGGCGCCGAGCAGGGGTGGGAATACTTATTGCCCCCGGCTCGGTGCCTGTGCGTTGGGGTTCACCCGGTAGACGAGAGGGTAGCCTCCCTCCGCCTTCGGGTGGGGGACGGGTCCTGACTGTTGTTTGTGCCTATGCTCCAAACAGCAGCTCAGAATACCCACCCTTTTTGGAGTCCTTGGAGGGGTGTTTGAGAACACTCCTTCCGGGACTCCTCTCTTTGCTGGGAGACTTCAATGCTCACGTGGGCAATGATAGTGAGACCTGGAGGGGCGTGATTGGGAGGAACGGCCCCCTGATCTGAACCAGAATGGTGCTTTGTTGTTGGACTTCTGTGCTTGTCACAGATTGTCCATAACGAACACCATGTTCAAGCACAAGCGTGTCCATATATGCACCTGGCACCAGGACACCCTGGGCCGCAGTTCAATGATCGACTTTGTGGTGGGGTCGTCGGACTTGCGGCCGCATGTCTTGGACACTGGGTGAAGAGAGGGGCGGAGCTGTCAACTGATCACTACCTGGTGGTGAGTTGGCTCCGATGGTGGGGAGGATGCCGGTCAGGCCTGGCAGGCCCAAACGTATTGTGAGGGTCTGCTGGGAACGTCTGGCAGAGTCTCCTGTCAGAAGGAGCTTCAACTCCCACCTCCGGGAGAGCTTCAACCATGTCCCGGGGAGGCGGGGGGACATTGAGTCCGAATGGGCCATGTTCCGTGCCTCTATTGTCGAGGCGGCTGACCGGAGCTGTGGCCGCAAGGTCGTCGGTGCCTGTCGCGGCGGTAATCCCGAACCCGCTGGTGGACACCGGCAGTGAAGGATGCCGTCAAGCTGAAGAAGGAGTCCTATCAGACCTTTTTGGCCTGTGGGACTCGGAGGCAGCAGATAGGTATCGGCGAGCCAAGCGGAGCGCGGCCGGCGGTCGCTGAGGCAAAACTCGGGCATGGGAGGAGCTCGGTGAGGCCATGGAGAACGACTTCCGAACGGCCGAGGAGGTTCTGGACCACCATCCGGCGTCTCAGGAGGGGGAAGCAGTGCACTGTCAACACTCTGTACAGTGGGGATGGGGCGCTGCTGACCTCGACTTTCGGGACGTTGTGGGTCGGTGGAGGGAATACTTCAGACCTCCTCAATCCCACCGACACGCCTTCCAGCGAGGAAGCAGAGTCTGGGGACTCGGGGGTGGGCTCTCCTATCTCTGGGGCTGAGGTCGCCACGGTGGTTAAAAAGCTCCGTGGTGGCAGGGCCTCGGGGGTGGATGAGATCCGCCCGGAGTCCCTCAAGGCTCTGGATGTTGTGGGGCTGTCTTGGTTGACACGACTCTGCAGCATCGCGTGGACATCGGGGGCAGTGCCTCTGGACTGGCAGACCGGGGTGGTGGTCCCCCTCTTCAAGAAAGGGGACCGGAGGGTGTGTTCCAACTACAGGGGGATCACACTCCTCAGCCTCCCTGGTAAGGTCTATTCAGGGTTCTGGAGAGGAGGGTCCGTCGGATGGTTGAACCTCGGATTCAAGAGGAGCAATGTGGTTTTCGTCCTGGTCGCGGAACTGTGGACCAGCTCTACACCCTCCGTGGGGTCCTGGAGGGTGCATGGGAGTTTGCCCAACCAGTCTACACATGCTTTGTGGACTTGGAGAAGGCTTTCGACCGTGTCCCTCGGGGAGTCTTGTGGGGGGTGCTCCGGGAGTATGGGGTACCGGACCCCTTGATACGGGCCATTCGGTCCCTGTACGACCGGTGCCAGAGCTTGGTCCGCATTGCTGGCAGTAAGTCGGACTTGTTCCCGGTGAGGGTTGGACTCCGCCAGGGCTGCCCTTTGTCACCGGTTCTGTTCATAACCTTTATGGACAGAATATCTAGGCGCAGCCGGGCATTGAGGGGGTCCGGTTCGGTGGCCTGAGGATTGGGTCACTGCTCTTTGCAGATGATGTGGTCCTGTTGGCTTCATCGGGCCGTGACCTCCAGCTCGCTGGAGCGGTTCGCAGCCGAGTGTGAAGCGGCTGGTATGAGAATCAGCACCTCCAAATCCGAGACCATGGTTCTCAGCCGGAAAAGGGTGGAGTGCACTCTCCAGGTCGGGAGGAGATCCTGCCCCAAGTGGAGGAGTTTAAATACCTCGGGGTCTTGTTCACGAGTGATGGAAGGACGGAGCGGGAGATCGACAGGCGGATTGGTGCGGCGTCGGCAGTGATGCAGACGCTGCATCGGTCTGTCGTGGTAAAGAGGAGCTGAGCCTAAAGGCAAAGCTCTCGATTTACCGGTCGATCTATGTTCCTACCCTCACCTATGGTCACGAGTTGTGGGTAGTGACCGAAAGAACGAGATCGCGAATACAAGCGGCTGAAATGAGTTTCCTCCGCAGGGTGTCTGGGCTCTCCCTTAGAGATAGGGTGAGGAGCTCGGTCATCCGGGAGGGGCTCAGAGTAGAACCGCTGCTCCTCCGCGTCGAGAGGAGCCAGATGAGATGGCTGGGGCATCTGGTTAGGATGCCTCCTGGACGCCTCCCGGGTGAGGTGTTCCGGGCACGTCCCACCGGGAGGAGGCCCCGGGGAAGACCCAGGACACGCTGGAGAGACTATGTCTCTCGGCTGGCCTGGGAACGCCTCGGGATTCCCCCGAAAGAGCTGGACGAAGTGGCCGGGGAGAGGGAAGTCTGGGTCTCCCTGCTTAGGACGCTGCCCCCGCGACCCAACATGGACAAGCGGTAGAAGATGGATGGATGGATGGATCTTCAATTAACTAAATTATCAAACAGTTACCTGGCAGTTGGTTTGCCTTGTCTTTGTATGGGATGGCATGAGGCTCCTGGTAGCTCTGTAGTACTGTAGGCACGATGAACAGAGCTTGCGGATGAAGTTAGTCACTAACAACACAATAATTCAACCCAAGGTATAGTGCTGAATGAAAAAAGCCACAAACAGTAGTACAGCAGAAGCATATCCCTCCCTCCCATTGTACCTTGTCGTGCAACAAGAATATGGACGATTGCTCTCTCTGGAGGAGGAAGTTGAAGGAGGTGAAGGCCGGTATGGTGGCCTGGAAGAACAGGAGGTACACCTCAATCATGGGGTCAGAGAATGCCTCCAGCAGTCTCCTGAACCTTGGTTATTTCTCATTTATGAATAAAAGGAAACAAAGTTGTGCATATCACACATACACACACAGTCTCGTATGTTTGTGGTTGCTGCATAAATATCATCATCAAAAGGATATGAGGCCGTACTTGTGGATTTAAAGTAGTTGGCCAGTGGCTCATATAGCCTCAGAATCCGGGTCACACAGCGCTCAAGGCTCAACCACCGAATGGAAACGTGAGTTGGACTCATGGAGCTCACAGAATTCTGTGACAAACATATTAGATTGTGTCATTTTGATCAAATGCACTCTTTGTGTTTCATTAATAACATTGGTATTAGTAAAAGTGCATACCTGTCAAGTAGCCTTTGTGGTTGGTGCTCCCTTTAAACCAGTAGCCCACGTCGACAACCAGGTCCTCCAGATCTAATTTTGATATCTGTAATATATCAATCCAACAGTAAACGTTGGGTTAATGCATAATCAGTGCACAGCCTAAATATAAAATGTAAAGTAACATGTAAAGTACACAGCCTGGATGATTAAGCCTACACACACCTCCAAAAAGCAGTTTTGCAGTATTGTGCACAATGTGACACGGGCAACCGTGAACATAGATGTTTTCATTTTCCCTCAGGATTCTGGAGGCAATCGAGTTTCTTGCTCCAAAGTTAACAGAAGCATTGTCGATGGACAGACCAACACAGTTCTGCCCTGGAATACCATTCTCCTGCAAGGTGGCATTTATCTTTTCAAAGATGACCTCCGCTGTGCCACACCTTGTCCCACTTGTGGTACACATATCCAGGAACCGATGGGCTACTTCATTTATGTCATAGACACGGACTGTCAGGGGGTTCATCTTTTCTCTTCCTGCAATGACGGCATATAGGCCCATTAGCTTAAGGACCTGCCACCCACCATTTTTTTAAATACATGGTTAAAAAAGAAATGATACCACTGCTTCATTTATGAATTTATGAGGCAGGTGGTCTTGGTTCTGGCACATCTGTAGTCCTGGGCACTTCGTGAATCTTTAAAACACTCCTTCAGGAGTGGCCCCAGATGATCAGTGATCATCAAATTGTGTTGAACTAGTGTTAATGCCCTTTTCAACTCTGCCCTCCTCGTCTGTGAGAAAAGGTTATTAGTAGATAGTAAAAGTAGATCAGAAGTAAAAAGTATCAAAAACAAAACATTTCACATTATAGCCCATCCATTTATGCTTGGCCCTATAGTGCACACATGTAGCTTACATTAGCCTCTTGGGCAGTCATCTCCCCAATATAGGGAACTGACACTGAAAACAAGTCGATTTTAGTGCCCGTTGCTTTTCCTGGTGGCCCTTGCTCTTGATATGCCTCACTACATCTGTTATCCCCTGGTGACAGCAAGCATTTTCAATACATATGGAGCACCAGTAATGGGTGCTGAGGGCCCCCTTTGTTATGAATGGCCATTTTGCTGTCCACTCACTTTTAAATGTACAATAAATAAGTTTAAAACCTCAAAGCAACACAGAAAGAACCTAAGGAATACCAAAATGGTGGCTGGAACAAATATGAAAAATAAACCACTGTAAAGGCAGCTCCAGGGCTTTTATCTTTGGAGCCTCTCCTGGTGGTCTCTCCTCTGTCTTCGATATGACAAAACAAACAATCAGCAAGATAGATAAACTGTTCAGTCAGTAAAAAAATAAGTTTAAAAAAAGGAAATTTAAAATACAAATATTAAACATGAATGGCACTATAAACCAATCATTGATCAATGAAAAAAGTAAATACAAATATTAAACATGAATGGCACTATAAACACATTGTCAATGAAAAAAAGTAAATCGTAGACTATGTATTAGTCTATAGTAGGCTATAAATATCCCATATGCATTTCCATCTTCGTGATGCTTGTGGTACCATTTGAAAACCTTCATTTGTTTATAAGTAATTAGGTTAACCTCACAGTACTGGCACGGACGGTTTTATTCACATTGATAATGGATAATTATGCATTCCTATTCCTTCTCCCCTCACCCATTCTCACCCATTAGACTAATGGTTCTGTAATACAATACACAATAAGTGGCACACGTGAGTTTCAATGTCCCTCTATCATATGTTTGGGGGAAAGAGTGTACTATTTGCGTGAATTCATTTGTGCTAATTCAATACTAACTTTTGATGTTGTTGTCTTTTGGGTATCATGGCAATAATAGTAGTTTTGAATTGAAGTACAAAAGTTGTTTCTTTTGTAATATTTAAATTCAAACAACACAAGTGTTTTGAAAAAACATATTTAGGAAAAGTCAGGGTAAACATGATTTTGAAAAGTTATTTTAATTTTAAAATCACCAAATGCCTGGAAAACGCCATGGCAATCCTAGTGTTAATGGTCTATATTTTCTGACACTCTTATTGGTTGTAAATCAGGACATGTACTAAACATTGTCCTTGAAAATACCATGGATGTTTCATAAATCTTGTTTTTTTCTGTTGGAATGTATCCAACAGATATCACTCAATTTCTACTCTCACTGTACCTGGGAGATATCTCCCACCCCTAAATCTCAATAAAATGATGCATGAGATACAAGCCCTGCATATTTTTCAGGGAACTGAGAATACTGTACTAGTTGAAGACTCTTAAGAGAACTATTAGAGCAGCCAGTTAGTAAGGCATAGAGCATAGGCTATCAAGTCTAGCCTGGATGCGACAAAAGCATGCATCAATATTTCTGCATCCTCTAATGACAAAGTGCCAAATGTTTTGCAATATTCCTTTGCTGACAGAAAGTCCCTCCAGAAGTGTTTTTATGAATATCAAATGTAAGATACTGATCAATAGTAACACCAATGGTCTCGACCATAAGATCTGATGCAACCAGGCATGGTCTGTATTTCACTGTAGATCCACCTCATTCCTTCATTTCTTGGGGCCCCTCCCGTCTGTTTTATCTGAACTCAAAAGCAGGGAATTTGTTGACAACCAATTTTTTATATATGCGATACAAATTTAAGTATTTCACATGCTTTCATTGGTATGTAGAGCTCTGTGTCATCTGCATAGCAATGTAAATTTGCACCATGTTTACGAATAACATTACCAAGTGGTAGCAACTATGAGAACAGAAATGGTCTCAGCACTGAGCCTTGTGGAACACCATATTTAATCTGAGAGTAGTCAGAGAACTCTTGATCTAATTGAAATGTGTCTGATAGGTATGATTTAAACCATGAGTGTCTGTCCACATAGACAACCGTTTTTTTTTGTCAATAGTATCAAACGTAGCCCTTTTGTCAAGGAACACTAGAATATAAACACCACCAGATCAGATGCCAACAGTAAGTCATTCACAACTTTAACAAGCGCCGTGTCAGTGCTATGTTTTGGTCTAAAACCTGATTGTAGTGTTTTTACAGAGATCATTTGATTTAAGGAAAGCAGTTTGTTGTTGAGCTACAGATTTCATTAAAAAAATTACAATTTGAAAAGGGCCCATAGCATCAATGATCTAGCTTTCACAAACTAAAAACAAGCCTCATTATTCAGAGCCAAGTATTCCGAGCTAGACTGCAGTATGCAGGAAGAGGCTCTTAATCAACTGGCTACTGCTCTTTTTTAGGCATCCAAATGTAACAGTTTTTGCATAGGATATTTGTACACTAACTTGTTAGGTCTAGTCAGTGTTGACTTCATTCTTCTGAACTGGTGAATAGGCCACACACCAATGGCCTTCACAGCCAATACCTTTATTCTAAAGTGCTCTCAGCTGGCTTTACTGAACAATATGGGAAATGACTAGTACTCATACATCATGCATTTGTTTTTTCTCTGGCAGGGATTCTCTGAGGAAAGCAGTCAACCTGAAGTGAAGACTGATATTTCTTCTAATGACTCCATGTAATTTTTTATTAGTTTTTGTACAGCTTTTTTTTAAGTGGTGCATTTCTGTGTTTGAATGGGTAAATTAAAGCAGATTAAGCCTTTTTTTTGTTCTTTTCCTTCTTCAGATTAAGACAGCTACTCTTATTTGATCAATACAGCTACATGTACTGAAGGCAGTTTTAACCTTGGACACTTCACAACGTATTCAATTCCACAAACAACAAAAGTAAGAGTGAAATAACTCTGCCTCATTGCATCTGTCATGTAGTAAATAAGAGATTCAGGAAGGCTTATTTTTTAACCACAGAGACAACAAAATAACAGATTTGTGTGACAGCACAACACAAGAAACAAATCAGTTTATGTTTTAGTTTTTTCATATTGTATTCAAGACACATAACATCTGCCAACACATTACCCTCAAATTAGACTGATGAGAGAAAATAGATATAGATTTTTTACCGCGGTTGGAAAGCAGAATTCAATCTAAACAGACCTTCCTCACTGAAAACAAAAGTTATATATTCAAGACATTGACATGTTTAAATGTTGTCAGTTACTGTGAAGTGTTTCACAATGTAATAAAGAGTATCCAGAGTATTGCAGGATATGTTCTGCTATGTTCTTTCCTATGCTTTAGGTAATGATCTTCAAAGACTAGCTTAAACATTTTACTTTGCATGAAAGCATTTCATCGCAAGCAGCTAAATGCAACCAGACCCACAAAAACTGGCAGGAAGTAAGAGCATAGACATTACTCTGTTTACACCACTGCTACATACGGTACCACAAATTAATATTATTTCATTATTTCATTTTGGAAACCACAATGTATGGGAGTCATATTGCTGTTGAGAACATAAAATCAACAGAATGATATCAAGTATTGTCCATGAGCTTGAGTCTGCCAAGATTAGCTAAAATTGAAATTGACAGCTGGCAATAAACATCTCATTTGCAAGCTAACTTGGTCATTCATAACAGGTGGCTGAAAAGCAGGGCCCCCCAACGTAACTTTTTTCATCATATTGGACAACCGCTTTTTTATTTATTTTTTACTGAAGACATTTTTTTCTTACTGAAATAGAGGGAATTTCTTTTCAATCAACACTGATATAGACTTAAAATGACATGTTTTAAGTCTAGGAATAACTGATGGTTACTAACCATGATTTTATATGTACACTTTTTTAAAAATGTAAACATATCCATTGAATAATAAATGCATTTCACAGAAGATACTTTTTCAATACTTTTTTAAAATCATTTTGAATGGTATTTTTTTCAATAACTTTTTTAATAACCCAGTATAAATAGGGTTATTAATTCACTGTGCGGGACCATACCTGCCATGCCTGAGGGAGACTGTTTTTTTTGGACATGGAGGAAGAGGTGCCACAACCAATTCCAGACCTGCACTGCTGCCAGGAACTGCTATTCCACCCTGTCCCATTGGTTCAGCAGGAGGTATAACTCTGCCATGACCTGCCTCTGGGATTGGCTCGCTGGTACAACAGGTCTTCGACCCTGGTGTTCCTCTCCTGGCATCTGGAGATTGCCGCCTCCTCCCCTTAGTCGGAGCTGAGGGGCAGGGTATGTGATGCTGGAAGGGGTGGAAGAGGGCTGCACCCCCCTTATTTTTTTAACCTAATATTCAGCCATGTCAATTTTGGTGGGTACATTGACAAATAAGCTAACGGTGATATGAAAGTGGGTGTTTGAAAAGAAAATGAGAAGCAGAGAAAGCAAAACTTTGCTTACTCTAAAGGAAATGAGTGTTGGTGATTGAGATGATGAGGATGATGGTAGGTTTGCTCACAGGGCCTCAGATTTATTAAATCTGCCCTTGCGATGCAGCTGGGGTGCAAATCACTGTGGTCCACTAAAGGAAATCTATTCCCTCAATAACTACTTAATGAGAACTTAACAAAGCATGGGAAATCACATGAAATGCGTAACTGTGTAGTAGGATTAGCCCCGTGAAAGAACTGTCCACAACATAACAGCAGTTCTAGTGTGGTGTGCGCGCCACATTGCCGCCTTGACAGGTAAAATTCAATGAGCTTCTCTGAACAAGGGCAATCTTGCCAGAATGTAATCTTCAGTTATGTCAATTCAATTTTAATTACTGAAGAAAGCTCTACAATTAAAGCAAATTTCATTCATTCCAAAAATGTGTTTGGAATTCAAATATTTATTTATTATTTCACATACAAAACAGTGAAATATATTATATATAGATTAACTATATATGAAAATGGTACATACTAAATATATAGAAAAACAGCATTGGGTTCTGAAATGCATACCCCTTGGCATATCACACAACAGGTGTGCCCAACCTACACTAACATTGCCACACTCACTCTCCCTCACACAGCCATATTTTCCCATCAGTCCCTGGCAAATGCCTGTCCCTAATTGTGACTCCCTACACAAGGGAAAAAGAAAACCCGACTGCCTGTGTAATGGGGTTAGGTCTGCTGTGTGTGTTGAACCAGGGAACTTACTGTTCACACGGTACAATAAGAAATACAGTTTGCTTTCCAAGCTAAAGACCAACAGTACCCAGCCAAGGGAACTAATCAAACACTTGTTATACGCTTGTTTTCACTCTGCAGTCAACCAGCGGAGCTGTGCAATCGTTGTGTCAGGGGAGTTCACTTCATGTGCAGTTGGTGCAGGCAGACTTCTAGCTCCCAATCAACCAGGGGACCAATATACCCTTGCATCATGAGTTGTGGGAAAACCTGCTGACAAATCCCTTCCTTGACAAGGGCTTGATTAAGATATGACTTCAAGTCACTGTGCCAAGGACTAGTGCTTTAGCTGGACATGTCATCTAGGCGGTAGCTTCCTGTTTTTGCAGTGAAGCTGAAAGTCATGGTAGAGTCATTTTGAAACCCAGCCAGTGTCCCAGTGTTATCACTTCATTACATAATGAGATTCAGCAATGAGTGGGATCTTGCACTTCCCTTCTACGCCACTGTCTCTCCTGCATCTGGCAGATTATTGATTTGTAAATATTCCATTAGGAGGCTGCTGGTTTTTTAATTCAGCCGGTCTTGACTTAGGGAGGGAACAGCATGAATACTGAGTGGATTAAACCAGTACCCTGGTGATTTGAGTGCAAATGGAGCTGGAAACCCAACATCTGACAGTGACTGAATGTGTATATGTGAACATGTGCATTTGTGTGTGTGTGTGTGTGTGTGTGTATGTTTATTAGATGTCACAGTCTGTTCTGATCCTAGCAGGCATTACACTCAATAGTGCAAGCTTCTGCCTCAGATACAATAGCCCATATGCATGAACAGTCTTTGTGAAAGTGATCAAAATGGATTTCCAGGCAACAAGTGCTTCCATTACCACAGAGATAGCAGTAAACATTCTCCCTGCCTGATGAAATACTAATTAAGCTTCATCACGCCTCATCAGCCTCCTTTACTGCCTTGCACCATCTGTATTGTCACAAAACTTGTTCATACACACACACTACAGAACACAGGCTGATATGTTTAGTGGAAGGAAGGCATTAAGCTATAATATTTCCTCTTTCAACATGGAGACTAAGAAGAAGCACTTTGTTTTCCACATTATATCATATACCATGTGAAAAAGTGAATATGACTGGGTCTGGTTTCTGTATACGATGCTAGCAATGTGATTATTTGGGGAAATAATGTGAAAACTATGCAAAGCTAACAGAAGAAGTAAATACAAAAAATAAAAACATACAGCTGAAGAAACCTAATTGAGCAAAGTCAACATTTGTTTGACTGATTTGCTTTATTAGGATGTCATTTGCAAGGCTTAAGTCACTTTGCGACTTTCCTTTCGATTAATAGTTAAATCTGTTCATGCTTTTTTACACCTGGGGTGAGCATGCTAAAACAGGGTGGAGATTTTGTACTTTAGGTTTATTAAGTATTACGTCTGAAGCATGCCTTAATTGTGACTCTCCACTTTGCGAGACAATTTGAAGAACCAGACTGTATTTTATGAGTGCTGATATCGCCTAGGTATTTCACAATTCCTGTTTTTATTTGTGCTTTCCTAGGTGCTAGTCGCTGTCCCAGCAATGCAAAACAAATAATTGCAAATAAAGTGCCATGGTTCATGTCACGACAGCTTTATTTTCAGGAATACCTGTATCTACACCTGTTTTTTTTTTTTTTTTTACATCATCTACTGTTCATTTTGTTATGCCTAATGAATTAATTTCTTCCATGATGTCAATTCAATTTTTTAAATTCTCCATTGGTGTTGTTTTCCTATGCTGTAATACGCCACTGTGATGCTCTACCTCATTGACCAATACCTCTATTTCCTGATCTGTAAATTTACGTTTATTTTTCTCATTGTTCCCTCGCTACTTGTGCCTGGTTGCTACGTATACATTTCTTGAGTGGAGTGATCTGGATGTGTGAGCGAGCCATGTTTTGGACACTTTTTATATACTGGTGTATCCTACCATAAATTGCAAATGAGGGTGTTTCATTTCTTTAATTGCGTAATTAGAACCTGTCTTAGTAAATTGGTTGTTAACGTGTTGCTATTTGCAACCGCAAAATAGCTGCAAAAAAATAGCGATTGTCTTTGTGACTATCTTAGTAAATCTGGCCCAGTGTTGCTGCTTAAGTTTTAAAATGAATGGAATCATTTCCATTCTGCACAGTGACTACAGTTAGTTTCAAAGCTAAGTGATGCACAACGTGTAGCAGATGTACATTTTCATGTTCCAAGTCCCTCATACATTCAGTAAGACCAAAAGACAATTTGTAATACACTGGAATGTGTATCAGAAAGGTATGTCCATTTGTTCCTCACCCAAGAGGCCACACAACTCCTGGTCCAGGCCCTGGTGATCTCACGTCTGGACTACTGCAACTCCTTGCTGGCAGGCCTTCCGGCCTGTGCCATTAAGCCACTGCAACTAGTCCAGAACGCTGCTGCTCGCCTGGTGTTCAACCAGCCGAAGTTCACCCACGTCACCCCTCTACTCTCCTCTCTGCACTGGCTCCCCATCGCAGCACGCATCAGATTCAAGTCACTGGTGCTTGCTTTTCAAGCGCCAGAGGTACTGCTCCCCATACCTCCAGTCACTCATCACGCCCTACACCCCGTCCAGACCTCTCCGCTCCGCCTCCGCTGGCAGACTGACTGCCCCATCCCTCCGGGCGCCTGGCAGCCGCTCCTCCGCGGTCTCGCCTCTTCTCTGTCCTGGTCCCTCGTTGGTGGAACGACCTCCCGCAATTGGTCAGGACTGGGAATCACTTCCAATCTTCCGCAAGAGACTCAAAACCCACCTCTTCAGACTCCACTACCCCTGATCTCTGTCCATCTAGCTAAATTATCTTCACCACTGTCTACTTGTTCAACACTATACTCTTTATTTAAAAAAATAAAAAAATAAAAAAAATTGTACATTTTGTAAACATTGTAAAATACCTTTTCCTTCCCGGTGTTACAGGTATGGTACGCAGATGCCTGCAATGATGTCTATTGCTGTATTCCTGCACTGATCTCGTGCGCTAACTGTGATTGTTCCTACCATGTATTGATGCACATCTTGTAAGTCGCTCTGGATAAGAGCGTCTGCTAAATGCTTAAAATGTAAATGTAAAATGTAAATGTTCCTCCTGCCATCCAACAGTTCTGTATCTGGCAGCTTCAAAATGTGTAAATATCCCACAAGGAATATTGTGAAAGGAATGAATTGTGGAGGGGACTGTGGAAGTAAATTGATCATTCTTTATTATTCTGCATTCTGAGCTAATAGGGATGGAAACATTTGTTTATTTGAGCTCTCTGTGAGACTATCTTGAGTGTGTATATGAGTTTGTGTGCATCTATGGATTTGTGTCCATGCTGTGTGCCTTCATATGACACAATAGCGTACATGTAAATGTTCTTAGTGAAGGGTATTGAAAGGCTCCCCCCTCTGGCACCACGTGCTTCCTCTGCTGTAAAGATCTGAGCTGACAATCTCACTGCCTGATAAGGCAGTAATTATGCTCCATCATGCCTCATCAACTGCATTTTATGGCTTGTGCCATTTGTATCATGATACAATTGGTTTATCTTTTCCCCCCTTACCATATGCATGAGTAACTCCGCTGGCAACTTGTCAAAAAGCTCTTAGCAATGTTTCAGGCTAGTTCACACTTATAGCCTCTTTATTTTACTTGCCCATAGCACTGATTAGTATATAAAACATTAATCAACACTGTTTAGTCATTCATTCTTTAGGTGAATCCTTTTCTTCCCAGTGACTCTCAAATTCTTGGGTCTTTTTCAAGCTTGGTTTTCGCTGGAGTACACAAAGCAGCATTCCTTGCTCCAAGGTACAACAGAAACCAATTTATGGATTTTTGCTCACAGTCATTTTCCATCCCTTCAAACAAAAAACTACTGCTCTGCAAACAAACAAGGATAGGGTTTGTTTTTGAACCCATTTGTACTGAAGAATGTCATCCCTCACTCAATATGGGTCACATCCAGTTTTAAGATCTACCAGGACAGCTCGAATGCCCCTGCTGACATAGAAGACTCGAAACAGCTTGAGGGTGTCTAACTCCATTATCTCACATTAAGGGTGTCAGCATGTCCATCCAGTCTCACGTTTCACCCTGTGATGAGTTTCACTATTTGGCCAATGCAGTGGACACATATGTGTGACTCTGTTCTCATTTGCATGCATAAGACTACCTTTGAGGCAAAAGGACAGAAGAGTGTACAATAACCACATGAGAAGTATGTGACAGTTGGCACTGCCGTTTTACGACCAGCAGGGCTTGATTTTAACCCATTAATTGCTCCTGCTTTTTAACATGACACCTTTAATTTTCTTTACTGGAGGGATTAGAACTAATCTTGTTGATAATTTCTTATCCAATTGGATACTGTATATAGTCCACTGTACCATGCAGGTTTAACCTCAATCCCTCTGGGTTATGTAATTATCTCTCCACTAACGCTCTCTCTTCACTTCCTCCCCCTCTTCAGCTGCCAATCAAAGTCCACTCACAATATAAGGGAATCTTGGTATTCAACATTATCACATTCCATATAAGTTGCCTTTTTCCCCTTTGAATTGGAGATGTCGTTATCTTGTGTCAAAACTGTGTTTAGGCTCCTGAGTTGGTTGCTCAATAGAGGTGTTTTCCATGAGTGTAAGATGAGCCCTATAGCCTTTACTTGCTAGTTTGAGTCATCAGTTAACTATGACCTGGATTCTGCAGTGGCAGCACACAATTGGTTTTGTGCTGTCAAGGTACGGTGAGCTTGAATTGTGCTAGGGTTCCTGATGTTACTACTGCATTAGCACACCCTAGAGACCCACCAAACATCCCCAGGTTACCAGTTATCATCAGTTATCAAGGCATCTCTCCTCCAATCAGTACTAGCTCTCCTACAGTATGCTGTGTGGTCTGTAGTGTGGAAAAAACTCACTTGAAGGTGAGTTTATTGGAGGATTGCAGACACTTCAGCATCAGTGTGGGTGTGGGAGACAAAGTGATAATGCAAGAGAATAGTGACATTGACAATTTCTCAATTCCAGAAATAGAGGGGGGGTGTGAAAATGATGACTTATGATCACACTGCAAACCGTTCATGCTAACATTTTCATTAAAAATTCATAAATTCAAACAAACAAAAGAAAATGATAACACAACAAAATAAGTGTGTTATCGTGAAATCCTCATCTCCCCACAGATTTCCACCATAGAGGCACAACCTTGTAATTGAAAAAGAAACATCTGAAACATGCAAAATAATATTTTCACGGCAACCATTGTTACTGCACCCATAATTATGATTTGCCTTCTTGCCCTTTGTCTGCTTAGTGTCTTTACAGTTGACAGCTGTTGTGAATCTGATTACATAATTAATGTCTTCCATAAAAAGGGGAAACAAGGGTACTCACAGATCGAACAAAACATTCTGAGGTGCCTTCGTAAATACATAGTTATTACAAATCAGTTCACTGACTAAATGCAAATACATTTTGCCTTCCAAGCCGTCATTAGTGCATCAGGTGCAACAGAGGCAGTGATGCATATAAAATGATCACATGCATCAACTACTATGGAATCCCTAACTGCAAACACTCACACTCATCTAGCTTGGTAAAGAACAAGAACACTTTCATATGACAGGAAGTAATGATGCACATTTACTGTAATTCACCTGCATAAACATCTGTTTATTATGAGGACAACGTCAAAGCCTTTATTGTGAAATATATAAATAAACGTTAAAATCTGAGATTTTTACATGGACTGGAAAAATCTGCGTCAAGTGATTTATCAAGTATTGTTCAGACAGCCCACGCTCTATAAAAAATGTATGCATATATATGGCTGTTAAAAAGTCTCATATTGCATTTTTTCTACGGTAACTTTATCTAAATAAACCTTTATGAAAAAGAACATCTATCAAATGAATACACAATACACTCAGTGGCCACTTTATTAGGCACACCTTTCTAGTACTGGGTAGAACCCCTTTGCCCCCAGAACAGCCTGAATTCTTCATGGCATGGATTCAACAAGGTGCTGGAACCTTCCTCAGAGATTCTCGTCCATGTTGACATGATAGCATCACGCAGTTGCTGCAGATTTGTCAGCTGCACATTCATGTTGCGAATCACCCACTCCACACATCTGAAAGGTGCTCTATTGGACTGAGAACTGGTGACTGTGGAGGCCATTGGAGTATACTGAACTCATTGTCATGTTCATGGAACTAGGTTGAGATGACGCGTGCTTTGTGACATGGCGCATTATCCTGCTGGAAGTAACCATTAGAAGATGGGCAGATTGTAGCCATAAAGGGATGCACATGGTCAGCAACAAGACTCAGGTAGGCTCTGGCACTCTAGGTTTTTTTCTGCTTATTTATTTGTATTTTTTCAAAACGTTTTCTAGGTCAAAAAGTCAGCTTCCCATACAGCTTTGGGGATACAGAGATTCAGCTGCTTATGTATTAGAATAGAAAAATGCCAAATGAACACGATCATTTCATGGCCTTGTTTATATTTGAACAAACCCATTCTTTAAAGGGCACACACAGTGGGGATACAGAGTGACGTGAAACCCCAGGGGGTATGTACATATGAAATTAACGGAGTGGAATCCAATGCAAAGCAATCAACTGGAACAAAAGGCACAGTACTAAGATGTCATGCGGGTTAGCTGTCACCAGGTCAGTGGTTCAAAGACTGTGTTAAAGACTATGCTCCCAAACTGAGATTTGGCTGAAAAAACTGCAGTGACAACCTGTCTCGGGATACTGGATTCAACCCGATTTCCTGTCCCGCCTGATTTCTGGGCAGTCCTAGGAACTGCAGGTATTGCAATCAGTATATCCCATTTTGTAAAAAGAAACCATATTGCTTTCGCATGTGCATCATATTGCATATGTTGAGCCAATTTAGATACATTTTCCTTGTCTTAATTAATTTCTTCATCAACGATTTTTATATTCATGAAAAATTCCATCTCAAAGACGGCAAGGTATTTGCTGGGAGGCAGATTGAATTCGAAACCTAACTAGACAAGTCAAACTCCTCTCTCCATTGTCATTAAAGATCGATAATTCTGATAAAAAATATTATTTTCAGTTCGCAGGAACAGTGCTACCACCTCCAGATCCTTGACCCAGCCTTGAGTCTCATAGAAAGCATATCTCACCTTCCACATCAAATGCAACCTGCATCAGACGGTGTCATGTGGCATGGTCAGGTATTTCACATTTGAAACTCCTCCTTCTGCACTGTACAGAACAAAGGAATAGCATCTTTGAGCCATGACCCGGTGGATATCAACATTATCTTCCCCATCTGACAGCACAGATTGGCACGGATTCCTATGGACATGAGTCACATGACTAGGGGGAGCACACAGTAATAACACAATGTGCAAGGCAGTGTTAGCATAATGGTTAAGGAACTGGGCTGGTAACGCAAAGGTTGCAGGTTCGATTCCCAGGTGGAGCACTGCAGTTGTACCCTTGAGCAAGGGTACTTAACCTGAATTGCTTCAGTAAAATATCCAGCTGTGTAAATGGATCGTATGTAAAGAAATGCAAACTGTGTAAGTCGCTCTGGATAAGAGCGTCTGCTAAATGCCTGTAATGTAATGTAATGTAATGCAAGGGGCAGTCAAGATAGTTCAGTTATAACCTTGTCAAAGCACTCTCCTTTTCTAACATTCAACAATTCATTCATATTTCCTTCCATCTTTATTTGGGTGTGCAAACACTATGTCACACGCCATGTGACAAACCCTGGATGGGAACAGAGCAGCCAGGAGACACGGAGTGAAGTTTGTCGGTCTACGGATCGGATTTTTTTTTGTCTCTCCCCCCAGACATGGGGAAGAGACAGTGGGAGTAGCAGGTTAACATATAACAATGACCAACACAAACACAAACACAAAATCTTCACCCTACTCTCCGCAAAGCTTTCGGGTAAAAACAACTAACTAAAATAACAAGTTAAAATAACCAAACTTACGGGACACCGTGCCTCTTCCTCCGGAGTTCCCTTGGAACTTCCCCAGGCACACACATATCCAGTGACCTTTCAAGTGCTTCCCACCCATTCATACTGAGACACTCAAACATTTCAGTTCGAGTTCTCTTACCCATGCATACAGAGACACTCAAACTTTTCAGTTCGAGTTCTCTTACCCATTCATCCAGAGACACTCGCCACTCCCCACAGTGAGAGTTCTCGGGCTGTTGCCCAGAAACACTCTCCACTGTCGAGTGCGAGCTGTCTTTTACTAAAACCGAGGGCGAGAGGCGGACCCTCCGTCCAGGGCACCCTCTCGCTCCTCCACAATCACACCAAGGGAGAGAGGCGGACACTCTTAGTGCACCCCCTCTCCCTCTTCCCCACTCACACAGGAAGCACTCTACTCAGTCACTTTTGATAAACACACACAAAACTCCACAGACATTAAACATCCAACATCAAACATCAAACATTCCACAATCCACAACATACGCGCACGCGCACACGCACGCACACACACAGGCACACACACACTCACACTCACACTCACACTCACACTCACACTCACACACACACACACACACACACACACACACACACACACACACACATCAAGACAAGACTGACTTTCAACACTCACTCATAATGACAAGATAAGACTAACTGATTCCCCACTCGCCCCACCTGCTCTTAAATAGGCTTAGTTTCTGCCCGGCTCAGGTGGGACTCGTGAGGCAATCACCCAATCACAATCATTCACTCACATACTCACACAGACACCCAATCAGCCAATTGACTTCCGGGCGACAGTTCACTCTCACACCCTGTGAGAGTGCCAAACCTGCCCCCGGAAAGTCTCACTGCTCCAAAGGCCTCTACCACATGTAAAGACACAGACAACCATGCCACTCCCACGTGGCCGAGACTGACGTCCTCCACACACTATAATTCACAGTATCTTTAAGATCTTGATTGATTCTTAGCATAATGTGCTGTGTAGCAGTTGTCTGGGGTTCTCTTTGTTTATGTTGTGATGCCATGCTACTGTTTTACCAGCATCTTTGTGAAAAGCTATCATAAATGTCTAATCATATTTTTCACTTCCACGGGGTAAAAGTTGAAGAATCACAAGTTCATTGCTCTGTGAATGACATCTTGTAGATCAGCACACAGCTATGAATTTATAATCCCAAAGACTGCTCACAAGATCTAAAGATCTTTTTAGTCGGTATCTAGAAGTGGAATATCATTAGTACGATGATGTAAACAAAGGTAGCATGGGATGTGTGTCTGATCGAGCAATGTTTGAGCTTTCCTGAGACCCGGGAGTCATCTGAACAAATCCGGGGATCTTGACGAGGATGAATGCTCTGAGCAGCCACAGCTGGTCTCACGCGCCTCTCCCGGAGATCCGCAGGAGACGAGCTGAGAGCACTTTGAAGTATGAATTTAAGGACGATTGCATTTAAAGAGGGAGACAGCCCAAGACTAGCACAGCACAGCAAGCCTTCCGAAAGGTACCTGCACTTCCACACGGCTAGCCTGAAGCGACCGATCCAATTTGATACTGTTCTTTTTTTTAATGAAGGTCTCTACAGACCTCCAAAAGCTGACATGCGGCTTGTTTTTTTGTTTTTTTTGTAAGGAGCTGACTTCAAAACAGGTTACAAAAGAACTAAACTTTAATAGTGCTGAGCTGTAAACTTTCAGACTGGAGATATGCAAATAAGAGAGTGTTTTTCTTCTGTGGATAAGATAACCCAAGAGTCTCAGCGTTGGAACCAGCAAGGCTGCGTCCTGAAACCAATTACCAAACACTCCAAAGCCATCATATAAGATATGGAAAATACTCTACTGAAATTTACATTTTACAATAAAAATGCACTAATCCTTTAACCTGCTGATCAAACAACAGATTATATGTCCAATTAGGTATGGCAGAAAAATTCATCGGAATTGCTCATTAGAAGCTAATTGTATCTCCACATTCTTCCTACAGTTGTTTATTTCAATAGCTCTCTCGGAAAATGAATGTGCTTAAGTTAGATGTTGAATTTAGAAAGGTCATTGCTGAAGTAGCAATTAAATAGTTTCAGGAAAAAAAACTCTATCTGTATTAAAATATTATTATTCTGTTTAAATATCAGTTAATCTATTCATTGAACTGATCTTTGTATTAAAGACATCCAGGGTTTTACAGTACACCTTTGAGTGGTAGTATTTTATCTACCACAATGTACGCATGTTCACCAGTGACGTTGCCGTAATATTTGAGTAACCGGGGCAGTCTTCATAAAGTAAAGTCATTCATTGTGTTTTTGAGTATTTTGAATGAGTCACAAGTGTGCTGATTTTAATAAGGATCACCCATCAGTCGCTGAGTCCTGTGTTTGTTTGCCTCTAATGTGGAAACTACCTTTTGTGCACTTCACATGAAATAATTTACTCTAACAAAAGAAAAACACAAAAAATCTGATGCAACCCCTCTCTAATCTTCTGTTTTAATCAGAATTATTTAATGCGACCTAATAACTTTGTAAAATAAAAAATTAAATGGACTTGAATTGCCCAAAGGAAGCACTACTATATTAGACACATTGTAAAAATGAAGCAACAGTTGATCCTTAGCGAGGGTGACCCTTACTAAGACAGGCAAACTTGTTAATCATAAGGAGTACATTCAGGGCCATTATCAGCTCAAAGCGGAGTCTTCTGCCCCTCGTATGCATACTGTAGATGACTGCCAAAATTCTGTTGATTTAAATTCTCACACAGTGCTCACTGTTTGAGGGGAAAGTTCACAGAGGTTAGATTAAATTTGAGAATATGCCTGTGCCACAGTACATAAACAAAAAAGATGAATCCCCTTTGTTACAGGAAAACCAGATTCATGATGTTTGTTTATATTTTGTTTTTATATCATTTTGTTTCATACAGTGTTATCCAGGACTGAGTGTGCACCCACATCCTTGGGCTTATGCCTCCTATGATGTGAAATGAAAGACCTCGAATGATCGCTGCATATCTGAATAATTCCTCTGTGTCAGCAAGGGGCAGACCCTTGTTTATCTCTCTCTCTCTCTCTCTCTCTCTCTCTCTCTCTCTCTCTCTCTCTCTCTCTCTCTCTCTCTCTCTCTCTCTCTCTCTCTCTTTCTCTCTCCCTTTCTCTCTCTCTCTGTATTGGAATTGGAATGACTGCAGTCTGTTCAGAATTATGGGCTGAAATGAATTATGGAACACACTGTGACAGTGCTATGGCCTGTTTGTTCCTGGACACTGGTTTTGGATTTACAGTGACAGGATCGGTTTACAACAGTTCTTGTATGTGACAAGGTTATGAGTGTGATTAAAACAGTGAGTATCCCTACTCAAAACAGTCATTTTGACAGAACAGTTGGGACATTGTCCTCAAGGGTTGTGGTTTCAAAGGCTCTATGGGCCACACAAGGTTTATGTACAGGTAACTGCCAAAATTAAGGAACTTTAGTAAACGAGGGATACAAACTATATTGAAACACAGGTGTGGCTCCTGAGTAAATTAAGAACGGTGATTGTTGGGGAACATTTGGCAGGAGCTTCAGTGACAGACAGTGGCTAAGGTGATGTTGGCATGGAGGTCTGAGGGAATGACATCATCATCTAGAGGAAACTGTGGTTAAAAGTACATATAATCAAAGCATAGAATCTAACTCTTTCTTGTAGTGTGGTGGCCAGAACTGCAGGGGGAATTAAAGGAGAATTTGATCAAGGTTTTTAAATTGAGTTCAGTTAACAAGAGAACACAGGTGGACATTACTTAAATTAGGTCAATTCCACACAGATATCAGGAAGTTGTTTTTTTTACACAAAGAGTTCTCAATGCGTGGAACAGCTTGCCAGGTCATGTAGTGGAGGCAGAAATACTTGATGAAGAGTCTAAATGGGCCGAACGTCATTATGTATTCTGTTCTTATATCGGTTTAGATTTGCCCTTAGTCTCATTTATAATGTTAATAAAGAAGTTGGCATTTGCTTTCATTAGTTTTGAAGTAACCTTATTGTTTAACCCTCTGAATATTATTCGGTCTTTATCTAATGATGATCTTAGTGCTTTTTTCAGTGCCAAGTTTCTTTCATGAACTGCCATACGGTGTTCATTTAGCCAAGGAAGATAGTGTTTACTTTTAGATTTGGTATTACTTTGTGAATTTATCTTTCAAATATCTTCACAAAGAGTTAGTTAGCAAATTAGTTATACTAGCATAATAGTTTGCATATTAGCATATTAACATTAGGTTATTTGAGGATAGAAGAACATCCCATTTAATTTGGTTTAATACATTTTCTAAATTAATTAGATCTTTCTAATGTATACAGTAAAAATAAGTTTGCTTTCCTGGAATATTGAGGTTGATTCTGTGTTCAAAATGTTCTCACAAATAACATCATCTGATGTCCCAGTTATCAAATTGTATGTTTTAATAATTCACTCTGACTTATTTAAAAATACCAAGTCTAATTGTGTCTTTGAGAATTGTATTTGATCCTTGTTGAACCATTGATTAATTGATCTAGATCATATTTTCTTGTGATGACGTTCAACTTCTTATTTTTTTATGTTTTTTCTGTCAGTTCAAATGAAAATCACCCATAAGAATTGGCTCCTTATTGTGGTCACCTTCTTCAGTTAACCCCCTGAGGTCGGCTGGATCGGCGCCGATCCAAGCAGCAATACAAGTATATTACTATTTCTAACTTCGCGATATTTTATCATACACACGCGACAAAAACATTGACAGAAACCTTAGAATCGCGACTTTCCGATTTGAGCACTGGCAAATCAAATGGGATTTTTTAAATTAGGTTAATTAGACCAAAAGTAAACCTTGCCTTTTACTCTCTTTTTTACCTGGTAGTAACGTCCCCCTTCTATTGACATGGTAACTAGGGGCGAGTTTCGGGGAGGTGTGGGGAGGGGCGTGGGGCCATGTGTGAAAACGCCGGCGTAAACACATAAACTGTCCCGACAATTTGAAGCAAGATTTTATACAGACATACAATTTTATTCAAGATGGAAAGATTTTCTGCGCTGCAGTGTTTGAGAGTATTGATGAAAAGCGACGAAGACAATAACTGACGAACAGTAAGTAACTATATTTGATTTGCCATGTTATCAAATACTCGTATATTCAATATATGAATTCCGCGTCTTGTGACTACATATTCCGCGTGTTGCAACGTAACAAATTGCAATATGCACACAAGATCTATGGAAGAATACTTTTCTAAAGAAGAACAGCCTAAAATGTTATTTATTTCGCTTGTTTTCAAAAATTCGCGTCTTGTGACGCCAAACATATTCGCGTGTTAGTAACTTAATCTAAACCCCTAACGTTAGTAGATTAGTTGGTTAGTACTATACACATCTACCTAATATATACAAAGTGCAATCTAGAAAGTAAGAAGGAAGAAAACGAGATAATAAGCGAAGGCGGAAAAACCCCCGAAAAGTATAAACTCCCGAAGTGCATGACACGACAAGGAGTGGATCTCGAAATAAACGGAACAAGGACAGACAGGGAGCAGAACGTGACAGAACAGGGAAAATGCAATACTGGATAAAGAATAATGAATAAGGACTGAATGAAAAATAAACAAAGACCAAAAAACAACAGAACAGGAACTCAGAATATAACACTGATGGCCCAGTGAGATGGCCCATCTGACTAGAGGTGTGGACAATGAATAATGAATATTCAGGTATTTAGCATTTAGCCCTCCCACAGCCTGAAATAAATGTGACCAGTTCTGATAAAAACAGGTTTTTAGCTATTTAGATCTCAGATGTGCTAAACTGTTTTCACACCCTTACATAACCAAGACCTTGATGAACAAACGTACATTGGCAAAACAATTCGTCACTATAGTTTAGTGTGTGCTTTCACAACTTTTGTGACAGCAGAAAAATTTACTATTTTTAACTTGTGTGTTTGTAGATCTATTTACAAGCTGCATATGATACTGACCAAACTATTGATGGCATACAAATGTAGCTGTGATTGTCCTTCAAATAAAAATATCAAACACTTTGGAGTAAGTGTGTGTTAAATTGATGAAATTGAGATAAATATCAGACCATGCCAAAATCAAAAAACATTTAAAAGCTTAGCACGGACCTCAGAGGGTTAATGTTCAGTTAATGTTTAAAAAAACATCATTAGGGAATGAGGATCTATACCGGTGGTCTGCAGCAAAAAAATTCAAAGGGCACAAATTCATCAAAGCAATAGAGATGGGTATAAAGATTGCTTCATTAGACAACCGACTACTAAAATGTTACCAACTTGAAACACATATCGACTATTGGGTCGATATATTTAGGGCCGTTAATGGCATCTAGTAGACTGAACAGCAGCGAAATCACAAATAATGGGTATTTTACAAAGCAGGATATGTAGTAATTTAGTTATCAATGTAAATATTGTATGAAAATGTGCAAGTTTCCACAACAAAATATATTTTTTAGCCAGCTAACACTACCTGTAGCCTACAACACCCATTGATGCAACACCGTCACATTGTTACCAGAAGGAACTTTTCAGTGCTACTTTGTAACAAAGACTTTGCTGCCAAAGAGATCACAGTGAGACAATTTCTTCTCCTCTTGTGGTGACACTAAGTTATGAAGATATGTTGTCTTTAGTACCAGTGTTTGTATTCCATTCTTATTGAAGAACTGAAGTGTGGATTGAGTCTGATAGTGTTACAGACCGTGCTAATGTTGACAAGAAATGTCACCTATAAATTAGTACATGGGCATCCTGGTCAAGGAAAAAGAAGAGACTGATTGTCTAAATACAATTTGGAGCACTACAGGTAGCCAGCTACCACAATGCCCCCACTACTGGTCTACCAGGAGATGAGCCAAGGGAGGTGCCATAAAGAGCATATGATCAATCCGCAGGGAAAAATGCTGAATGTGCCAGGATGCGTCAAAGTGGCACCACCTCTGCATGCCACCTACATGGTCACTCGGGAGTAGGGGGCGTAAACCACGTGACACACCCCTCACCTGTAAGACCAATCAGCAGTGTACAGCAAAATATACAAACTTACCTAGCCAACAACAATCCAAATTCTGAACTGTCAGCTGCTCTAAAAAGTCTTGCCGGATCTACGAATCTGGGCTCCAGTTCCAGTATTCCTTCGGATTGACTGTCTTTGCGGGTTCTGGTGAGGTTTTCTGCTGCTGTCCACGTTGCTTACCGTCCACTGTCGACCACCCAAGGTTTATTTGTGTGTTTTGAGTGGACTTTTCTCTTCTTCAAATCCGTTGGGCACAACTGGGCTAACGGATTTGGACAACTTGTACATTATCTGTGCCGCTGGATTACTCCAGGAGGAACTCCGCCGCCAGCTGACCCAGGATCCATGTACTGTCTGTCCATTGGACCCGTAAGTCAGCATCTCATTTTTCATTACATGACATATGCTGTAACTGCCTTTGTGTTGTAGCAGTTCAATTCATGTTTTGCTGTTTCCTTCCTTGCTTTAATTTAATTTTCCCTCTCACTTCACTGGGTTAGATCCTGTATGTTTGACGTAACAGTTAAAGTTGAAGTTAGTTTGTTATTGTGCGTTTTAATAATAAGGTGCCGTAATCAGAACTAGTTCATTGATAGATTTCCTTAGCGATTGTATTAATAAACATTCTGGTTATCGATGTGTGTTTCCCTGTCTTTTGTTCTGCATAAAATTGGGTTATCCTGGCTGTTGTCCTGGTATACACCACTGATTTACACAATCCACAATGTTAAATTACATTTCTGGAGATAGGGTTACAGTTATGCTAATACTGTCTATGTGAATTTCACTCTTGAATTAATTTTTTCACACTCAATCCCTTCCTTCACAATTGTCCAAATGTATTGGACCTCTGGTGGGATTGTTTCCAGCTAGTGGTGGGTTTTGGTTTCATTATTATTATTATTATTATTATTATATCCTTACATACGTGTGACTTCCTGTCTAGAGTTCATGTTGTAGTTTGACCTGCAAGTGCTCTTTAGTTACGTTGTGCATAACTCATTCAGGTGGTACTCCACCTGAATCCACATCCATCCTTTCTTCCATACCCCTTGCCATGACATTATTAGTTATTAAAACAATTAATAAACAGAAGATTATGTCACAAGTTAATATTTTATTGAAAATGTCATTAAATGCAATTTATCTACATCGGCAGTCTTGGATCAGACGTTCGCATTGCAATATACAGTTGGTAACTGAAAGCAGCTTCATGTTTTCATATTGCTGTGCTATGTATAGCTATGGCCATACTTAACTTGGCATTCTGTAAAGGAAGACATACTTATGTTCAATGTGAATTTTATTATTATAAACATTTTATTATTATATATTTAATCATTGAATTAAATCCTGCTAAAGACAACAGTACAACATACATCTGTAATGAGTGCTAAATTAAGTGAAATCCAACAGAAAATCTGGAATGAGACCTCAGTAACCAAAGTGTAGCCCAAACAAGTTAGGGGAAATAGCTAATTTATTTGGAATATATTTCCTCTGTTTTCTTTTAAAAGGCAGATAAGACCATGGCCATTGTTACAAAATAGAATAAATAGGCAGAGCAGCTACACAAGTAAATAGAACAGAATAAATTTAAATACACAACACCCAAAAGCACTGCACAATAAGGTCCAATAATGTAAGTATGCAATAATACAATAGTAAGAATGCAAAAGCAATGGGATTTCACAGCAAACTAGTACACACAGGGCCGTATTTTGCGGGGGGGGCAACCGGTGCAACTAGCTTGAATTAGCTTGAAGTTGTGTGGAGTCGGGCGGCAAAATGGCAAGCTCAAACAGCAGAGACCAAGACAAATTGATTCCGCTCATTGAGAATTCCCCTGAGAAGATTTTTGAAACAGAATATTTTCTTGTAATCGTGGATAAGGCTCTCGTGTCACTAGCATCGAGATTTGAACAAATGCAAGGTTTGGTAGCTAAGTTTGGGTTTCTATTTGATGTGACCAAACTGGGTGAAATGATGGAAGGTGACTTGAGAAGGTAGTGTATGGATCTGAGCAACGATTTGTCTGATGGAGAATCTCACAGCATTGATAACCTCTTCTCCGAGCTCAGAGTATTGGGAGAGATGATCCCTCAAGGAACCAATACTGCACTTCAAGCCCTTCAATTTCTGAAGTCAATTGAAGGCACGTTCCGAAACACTGAAGTCGCATATTGGATTTGATTGACTATTCCAGTAACAGTGGCTTCAGGAGAACAAAGCTTTTCCAAATTGAAATAAATAATGAATTATTTGCGAACAATCATGTCTCAGGAGTGGCTATGTGGACTTGCAATGCTCTCTATCGAGAAAGACGTTGCTTCAACCCTCGACAATGTTGATCTTATTGCTGAGTTTGCTGCAATGAAGGACAGAAAGATCACACTGTAGACAGTCAGCTAGTCAGTCAGATTGGTGAGTGTTCATGCTTATTAAAATATTTTAATTCAAGGGGCATATATGGATGGTTTGTGTGATGTCATAGCCTGTAAAACTTTAGCTCATAGTTATCAGAGCCTATATAATAGCTATGATGTAGGCCTACGATGGGTTGGCTATTATAAACAATGGTTGCTAAACTGTTGCTAAGTCTATGATGTCATCGCATTAACAGCTGGGCTCCGCATAGGTTGACTTGCCCCAGGCCCCGCCCACCCCTTGAGACAGCCCTGAGTACACACGTGACTATTAATCAGTAGCCGGTCTATTTAGATATGCTATAAACCCTCAGGGCCCTGGCCATAGATCTATATACATTCACTTACAAACAGTATAAAAACTAAAAGGACAAAAGCAAAATACAATGATTGCAGCTCTCCCCTTTCTTCTAACAATGTTACAATATAGCAGACAAAGCCTGGAGATTGTAATTATCAAGCGCGTGGGGAACAAGAGAGGAAACATTTAATCAGCGGCGCCACAAATTCTGTGCGACCTGGGAACACACGTACACCTATAATAGCGATCTACTCAAATACCATTTGCTAAAAATACAACCAGACAAGAAGTTCCGACTGCATAGACATGACTGTTAATATTAAAACACTTGCGAAGAAACAACAGAAATATTGATACAAACATAGGTCATAACGTTCCGTATCGCAATTCGCACAGCTTCACCGGGGAAAGACAAGATAGCACCCATGCAGCCAATATACATGTCTTTTAAAGGAGCAGCATTGTTGCGGGTTTGTTGCTTATTGGTTAACGTGCAGTCAGCCCGTTGGCGGAGTAGCCACACACCCACTTCCTCAATCAGGGCACATACTCACGCACCGAAACCAAAGAGAGAACATCACTAGCGATTGTCTAAAATCAAGTAAATAAACCATAATACGTTGCATCCTGTAGATTGGGAGAAATGTCATGATTAGAGTGTCAAAAGTAAACATAAATATAAACCTTAGACTCCATCTATTATATAGGGTGAGAGGGGCATACTTATATTGACAATAATAAAAGTATACACAGTAAAAATTCCCATTACACATCATTACAACATTAACAGAATTGCAGGGGCCTACATTTCTTCTCATTGTTTTTAGGTCAGTAGTTCCCATATGAATTATTATATGTTTGGCCTCACGTAGATTGACATCTCATAATAACTTCCAGGGCACTTGCTGTGGTTGGGCACCAGATCACTGACATAGTCCGGGAAATAGCAATCTCTCTGAGAAATTTGCCATTGCAGTCACAAAGAATGACTGCTTCAGTTTCAGTTTTATGTGGCTTTGATATTTTAAGACGTATGGGCCTTCCATGTCTACTTCTCTTCTGATGACCTCAGCTTAGCTCCGTTAGCCCTTCTGAGGGATGACTAGGCAGGCTTTCTTGGTGCCTGATTTGGCTGACCCGATGACCTGAGTCAGTATGGGCAGGGGAGGTTCTGTGTGTGTAATGTTTTTGTTCCCAAATGTTTAACCTCTTACCTGTTACTGAAAATAGTGTACCGAAAATATGAAAATTATTATATTATATGCACAGATTGGGTGGAATCTCATCTTTTCAGCACTGGAGGCCAATTCACATTAACCAGAATGTTGCAAAAAAATCCTGTCCCGATTCTAGGCAAGGTATTACATTAGGAAATTAGCTGCTCCTTACATTTGGATCATTGATAATATGGGCATCCTGACCAACGTAAGGGTTTACCAATCATAAGTAGTTATGCTGTTTTGTCACAAGAGCAAGCCAAATCAAGAGATTCTCATGTTTACTTTGTGCTTTGTATCAGCAACAAAGAAGTAATACTCTTGGATCTACGAGATATGGGATTGTTTCACATAGGAAAGTTGTCTATCCCCGTGACGATTCATCTTTGCTACAAAATAAGCCTGCTCCCGTCATTCTCCGATAAGTGTTGACGAAACAGGCACCCTGAATATCCAACCAGCGCCACCAGTAATATGATGTGGCATGATCAAGTGGCATAATTGATACTACTTCCCTCCATATATGCTGAAATAGATCTAGGCTTCTAGCTAATGGGATACCCTTTGCAACGACACAAGGTTTCCTTTGGTTTGTGTTTACTGTCATGAATGGGCTTTGTGTGCATTGTGCTGCTATTGAAGATGTGCATAGTGGCGCAAGCGATTGAAGAGAGTGCACGCACTTAAGAGTTTTGGAAAACTTTTCATTTCTTTTGACTTTTTTTAGATTATTTGGATTTATTATTCGATTTTACAATGCCAAAAGCCTCAAATAAGACCCGGTTCATGGAACATAAGCCTATTGATGAGATACAAAGCAACAGCAATGAAATGCGACCTATCGACTCAGCCGATTCAAAAATGTTTATCGACAGGCAGGATCCTGTTTATGACTGGTGAGTTGCTACTGGTAGGCGGAAAACACCTATCAAGTGCAAGTCCTGTGATGTGCCCTTGTGCTTTGTAGCATGGTTTATGTTCAGTGGACTATTGAATGCACAAGTGTATCTGCTGATGAGGTGATTATTTCAATTAATGTATATTTGCTTGTATTTCAATAGTTATTTAGAGAAGGGTGTTGCCACTGTCTTAGTATAACTGTAATTGTGATTTATGTATTTGAATTCTGAAAGCACTATTTCACTTTATGCCCTGGGTAATGGAGGTTTCCCTACTCTAAAGCACATTTGCACTGTAAACTCCTAACCTAGCTTTAGTCAAGGTATTTATTACTGGCTTTCAAGGGCATATATTTGTATATCTATACTTTTGTTTCTTTGGTCTATTTATGTTTGTTCTGTATTGTCTTTAAGCCTGCCTCTACATTTTAAACACCCCAAGGCCTTGAATTAAATAAAATATTGGCTTTTCCTGTTTGGCTCATTTCTCTATAAATGAGA
Organism: Aldrovandia affinis; assembly: GCA_029706075.1. Classification (NCBI taxonomy): domain Eukaryota; kingdom Metazoa; phylum Chordata; class Actinopteri; order Notacanthiformes; family Halosauridae; genus Aldrovandia; species Aldrovandia affinis. The sequence continues at coordinate 941,341 of JAINUG010000053.1, read as the reverse complement.
TCAAGAATCTGCTAGTATGAAATACCTGGTGGCCACGTGTTGCATTATCATCAAAAACATTTTGTATGTTTTTCAGTGTCACAGAAGTGAATAGAAATCATTGGGCCAATTTGGCCATCTTGGAAAGGTTTTGGGACACTTTGAGTTGCCTGTGACACCACTCATTAAAAGCCCTCAAGTTAATGAGCCCTTGGGTCTAGAAGTCTGTTTTACACAGACTTGGTTGACATGTTATATAAGGCATGCACAGAAGTGTAAATTTAGGCATGTGGCCATCACAGTTCCTGAGATATGAACTGTTATACTGTATTTGGGTATATATAAATCGGCGGAATTCAAATATAGGGGGAGACAGTTAAAAGGGCTAAATAATATGATGCATTTACCTCCAATAACAAATCTAGCACCTTAACTGGGTATGAATTAGCCCAATGTAAGTTCCTTTCTACAAAAGTATCTCATGTAAAATGAATATGTATTGGCATGAAAGGTTATTGTGTGATCAAAATGCCATAGATAATGCCATTCATACAATGATTCATTAGTTTAATAGTGTTGTCTGTCAGCCACTTTGTATTTGAAATGGCCCTCTTGAAAAAATAATTATAAAAGACTGATTTGGAGTAATAATCGTAACTGAGTGATTTCATATTTTGTATAAACAGTGAATAATAGATACAGTAACCAAAATGATTCATTGTAGACATTCTAATGGAACACATTACATATTACTCATATTACATTATTTCATCTTGAGAATACCAAAAAAGGCACATAACTCCTAAAACATTAATGAGGAAAAAGATAAGGGGTAACCAAAGGTACATTTTCTGATCCATTTTAATGTAGATTTTTGTGAATATCAGAGTTGAGCTATATAATTACTATATCTGGACACAAATGACTGTGCCATGTGTTACTGTGTAATGACTGCCGAATAAGGCCTACAGGAATTATTGAGTCAGTGTTTCGCAGGTCTTAAATCTTGTTAAATCAGGTGATCGTGAGACCAAACTTAAATCTTAATTCCCTCCACCTCAAATCACATGCTGCCATCACAGTGACAAGTAACCTTATCTTGGTATAATAATAAATAATATAAAACAAAAGGAATGTCATAAAGGCAGGCATTTGAAAGGGGCAGACATGGGCCTCCTGCGTGGTCTAGTGGTAAGAGTGTTTGACACTAGCCATGGCGACTGGGGTTTGATTCCACTGGTCGTGCCAGTTTCAGCTCTGGAGTGCCACTAGGGGATGGCAATTGGCTGTCCGCCCCTGGGGCGAGGGATAAAAGCTGAAGGAAAGACTCGCTGCATATATGAGTGGTTGTGTGTTGGTGACAGGCTTTGGCCTAGGCAGGCACTGGCTCGAAGGAGGCAGTGCAGCGCTTGCTACTGGCCGGACTACGACAGCGAGTTCTCATATGGGGGAAGGGATAATTGGCACGATAAAGGAGAGAGAGAGGGAATTGGATACTAAAAAATGGGGAAAAATAGAAAGAAAGAAAGAAAGGGGCAGACATTTCTTATTCCTCAGAAATGTCTTTACAACACTGATCTAAACTGCGCAGTTCAGGTCAAAATGTATGGCTTTGTACAGGTGAGGTGTGTAATTATTTCAACCACTAGTGAGTAATGCAAAAAGGGTGTTGGAGCTTTGAGACTTCAAACAATTAAATACCTGCTCCACTGCCTGTTGAGCAATGATGCCATGCCTTGAGGGGAAGATTTATTTTATGCTTGATCTGTTTTTCTTTTGAAATCTGTTGATCTTTCTGCCTTTTTTTATGCAGCATTGTGTCCGTTTTCGATTTCGTTTGATAACCCTTTCTATTTGGACCCCCTATTGAATCTCTCACCATCCACTCAAATCCATTTTGATGTTGGCAGCAGGATTTTATTTTTGTTTCTTTATTTGTGCTTTTTAATACGGGATGTAAACTCCAGTGAAGTAGTAACTTGGAAACTACATTTTCAGGACAAGCACACTGTTCCTCAATTCTCAAGCAGCCATGAACCGGAGAGAAGACCTACTCTGTCCCCTGCGTGTATGTGTGACTATAAATATAAAATGTGTTCTTTTATGTCTTTCCAGTACTGGAAAATACATAAAACCACTGTTTTTATCACTTACAGATGTGCCACTTATGTGCATCTATTTCTTCTATACTTAATGTTTGGCCCATTTACTTTTCTTTTGAGAATATACCATTGTTTCTTTAAACTCATTGAGTACAAGTGTTCTATTGTAATTTGTATTGCTTATTCGAACACTCTCTTCACTCTTTGATCACATTTAAAAATATAAATAAATAGAACAAATACATTTATATTGACACTTAAGAACACTTATATTTTAGTTTGTATGTTGCCTAAACTCTGGGGACTGTGGCTCACACGTCCTTCATCTTTGTAACCTCAAATTTCAACAGTCAGGAAATTTACTGGAACTTTCTTTGTCTCTGAAGTCAGCCTCTGAAGCTTTTCAACAGCTTCTAAAGTTTTGCTCTTCTCATTGCAATTTGACGGTATGGGTTTAGTGCATGTGCTCTAAATTGCATGGATTAATTGCTCTGAATAATAATTAGGCTAAAGTAAACAATGGGGTCAGTGTTTTCTGCAGGAGGTGCTTTGTCTTTCTTGTCGCGTCATCAAAAATCGGTAATGAAAACTGCACGCGCAGGCAAAAAAAGAGCCACATTCTGCTGATATTAAAACAGTATTGTTTTTTCCTTTTTATTAAAACTGTGTTGATCCAGACCGCCAGCCTCACTAGCAAAGGCTGTGGGCGATGAAGACCTTTCTGATGGGCCGGGCACCAAAAAATAAATACATTTGCAGAATCGAATGAACCCATTTGGTCAGGCCCATTTCTGAGATTACCTAAATGGCCAGGAGTAACCTCTTCATTATGCTTCAATTGAGGGGAGTTTTTCTTGAGTTCAGGGGGTGCATGGGCACAACCTCCTTGATCTCTGTGGGTGGGTTCCTCCCCACATAGAGCACTGCTCTTCTTTGATTGGTTATCTAATTCAGAGACACAAACCATGTAATTGTGCTTCTAAGGAATTTCCTGTCAGACACATCCTGCACAGGGGTGTCGAGGGTAGTCAAATCAAAAGTCTGGCCATCACTCCAGGGGGTGCCATTTATTAGAGCTATTTAATATCTTCCTACAGGTTTGTGAGAGGAATATGGTGGTAGTTCTTTCACATCATATCTCTCCTGGGCACTGACTCCCTGAGAGACCATCTTCTTCTGTGCAGCATATTAGCATATCATAATACAAAGTACTGACCCACTTGCCAATAATAAATTAGTATTCAAAAGCCCTCCAACAAGTGAAAACTCATATTAATACAGGGGCTTGCCATTAGGAAGGCATATATGTGTCAGTTCAGATATAGCCTCAGGCCCTGTTTTTGCCTGGGCCAGCTCATTCTGTCCAGGCTTATGAGTTTGTCTCATTGAAGAGGTGCACAGTTCAACATACTGGCGAAACAAGTGTACTGCTGGTGCTCTGTCCTGTTCATAGTGTACAATTAAGATTCAGCTGTTTCATATATATCTGGCTTAACTGCTTCTATGCATGCATGTGTGTGTGTTCAAGTGTGAGTTGTTTAGTAATATCCAGCTACACACTTCTCTTTTACATTCTGTTTAATTCATTAATTTGTGAAAGAACATAGTTACCCCGAAAAAAAATTCGTTTTGGAATGAAATTTCATCAAACCTGCAACATCGCTTAATGATTGCAACACATGGTTAGCTCAAAAGCATATTATTATGTATAATTAGAATAATTATTCAAAATCTAATTTAATTGTTTTAATGAACTTCTTGTGCCAAATTACTGTATACATTAAGTTGACCATGACCCAGGGTGGGAAAATCCACCCAATCTTTAAAATCTGGGCAAAAATATTCATGAACATCATGGCGTAGGGCTGCAGGGTGGGTCCTGCTAAAATGTTGTTCCAGTTTGTGGATGAGCCCTGTGGTCCGGTATTGAATCCAGGCCAGTGTCGGCCGGCCGGCTTACAACTGGCCATTGGGAGAAAAAAAGGTACAATCAAGGTAACATTGGTAAGGAAAAGGATACCTCACAGTGTATATGCATTTCAATCAATTTCTGCATGTGACAAATCCATGCCTAGCATTGCTGTATTGATATGTCATTATCAGTATGTCATATGTCATACAGTATCCATTTCTTGAAGGAGAATGGCATGCTGGTGAAGGTGGTGATCATATGCTTCCCACCTCCAGGCAGATAAATACTCCTCAGCAGGGTTGGGGAATATAATTTATATTATCTAATCCCATATGACAAATACACCTGGTAAGATTGGTCAATTATATTGTGCAGTTTATCCCAGAAATTCAGGTGTGCAGAGTTGTAAGAACCAAGTCAGTGTCTACAGCCAGACACACAACCATCTGCTATGGCAACACACAGTTATATAAGTTATGTTATAACCACATTGCCCTGGGACTTGGATGGTTACACATTGAATAATGATAATACATCCATGGGTTCCGGTTTTTGCCGGCATCCACAAAAATATTTGTGCAGATTGGTATTTCCGTCCAGCTCCATCACACTCTCAAAATAGAGATCTTCGATAAATTTGCTTGTACAAACAGTATGTGAATCAAATTCATATGACAGGATTGCAAGCACAAAATATGATGCTCTCACCAGAACACAATAAGCTTGCTTTCTGTGGGACTATTTCTTTCAAAAGATAAAGGAAAAGGTCAGCTTGCTTCCTGGTTACTTATTGCCTCAATAATAAACACTATGGACAGTGTACCAACTGTATACAAACACATTGTTACATAATACTTAATATCTTAAAAAATTAATTTGAACATTTTAACATTGAACTTAGTGTTTGAAGTTCATACCATTATTGGGTGAAAAGGAGAATCAATTAACTAACTAATGCACACATTTGTCAGTGTGGAGACTTGTTGTTGCTTCAGTGCAAAAAAACCCATTTGAGATAGAACAGCAAGCAGGGGTTTTACTTTTGTAAGTACAATGTAACAATGTCTACTTGTGTACTACACAGTAGATACACTGTACCAATCACTATAATTACAGTGAAAATACACAGGTATTAATGCCACAATGTAAGGTGGGATGAAAATAACATATACATATAGTTACATATCTAAAATAAGTGTAACAATAATGACCAAAACTAGTAATAAACTCTTGCTTTTATCTTGTTAGCCTGCTACTTATTCAGAGACACACCAATTATCAAAACATTACACAAAGTGTATGTAATGCAATATCACATTCAGGCTTTTATTCAGGATGGCACACACACACACACACACACACACACACACACACACACACACACACACACACACACACACACACACACACACACACACACACACACACACACACACACACACACACACACACACACACACACACACACACACACACACACACACACACACACACACACACACACACACACACACACACACAGGGGAACTGGGAATCAGAGTGCACCATGGCCCAGGTCACAGGGTGCAATTGTGCCGGCTGCAGCCTCTGTGTGTGGGAGTGAGGAGGCGTGTGCATGGAGAAGCGGGGGTGGGGCAACACAGAAGTCAATTGGTGAATAAATGGGTGCACCTGAACTGTAAGAGCAAAATGTCCCTTTTCTTGTGGTCGGCTTTTGTTTGAATATTGTGGTGCATGGGGAGTTTGTTTTCTTGGTGTTATATGTGACGGTGGAGGCGCCGGTTACCTGTGGCTGAGTGGGGCAGACAGTCCCGGGAGCCAGGAAGACCTGCAGAAGGAAAGAAATATTTGAGAATCAGCAACGGAACAACGTAATGGATTCCCGGAGTGGAGGATGGATGGTGTAAAACGCTTCCAGTGAAGGTTAGTTGCGGTGAAGTTGTGATGAGCTGCTGTCCCTCGTAGCACTGCTGAGGGGTCCAAGGAAACCCTGGTGGTGTCAGCATTGCACCGTGGCCAGAGCTTGTTTCCTTGATTTTAGTTTTTTTACAACAAGCAGGTTCAAAAAGCATTAACAAAAAGGTTTTCAAAGGACAGAAGTTCTGCTGGTCGGCACAAAGTTTAAAGGCAAAAGACCTTCCAAAACCGCGTTTCGCTCCTTTTATTCTCGTGGCCAGATGAAGTCAAGGAGAAGGGAACTGAAAAACACTTTATTGACTTGATCACGCATTCCCAGGGTGGCGTCAATTGGCACCTGCCGTTTGGCAAACATTCAGGGGTCAAGTTTTGGCCAACCGTAACAGGGGGCCAGGTGGAATGATTATCTGGGGTGGCAAGGTGTTTGGAAGGGGAGGAAGTACATAGGGTTACCAAATAATTATTGTGTGTTTCTCTCATGAATTGTTGAATAAATAACTTTTTTGGATTTTTATTTACAGTGTACTGGTGCTGCTTTGGGGATCTGGTGGATACCTGGGGAAAAAGGGAGGAAAATAAAGTTCTAGGTATAGAGGCCTGAGGCTCATCTCTGGTATGACAACCTACTCCACACATTTGTGAAAAAAAACTAGTGAAAAAAAGAAGTATACGAGGAGAAGGAGAGAGGACGGAGGAAGGAGTTTAGAGTAGTTTACTTTCTTTCTCTCCAGCAAGCTCTATTGTTTGATTTTAACTTGTCTCTAATTTAACTTTGTAAACGTTTCTCGCGTTTCCGTCTGGATTCTACCGGATCGCTACTTGGATGGATGTTTTATATATCTGTTGGCACTTTCCTGCAACAGCGGCTTACGTATGCAAGCTGCTTCACCAGCTCCCATCCCTGCAAAGTCTTTGGACCCTGCTGCTGACTACTGGATCCTCCCATCTACCATTGCCCAGCGCTACTACTGCTACTGAGAGGTCTTTCCCGGACAACCCCTCCACTGTCCCAGTTGGTAAGCCCTTGTTGGCCGGGACCGCTTTCTCTCAAGTTAGCTGGTTAAGCTAGCAGCTTTCAAGCTAGCCGGTAGCTGCTAGTAGCTAGCAGTTAGCTTTGTGCTGCTTGTGGAGTTGACTGCCTCCTCTGTCTCCTCACCTTAACCCCCTGAGGTCCATGCTTAGCTCAGAGAAGCTTTGTGATTTTGGTGTGGTCTGATATTTATCTCAGTTTCATCAACTTAACACACACTTACTCCAAAGTGTTTGATATTTTTATTTGAAGGACAATCACAGCTACATAATAGTTTGGTCAGTATCATATGCAGCTTGCAAATAAATCTACAAACACACAAGTTATAAAGAGTACATTTTTTTGCCGTCACAAAAGTTGTGAAAGCACACACTAAACTATAGTAACAAATTGTTTTGCCAATATGCGTTTGTTCATCAAGGTCTTGGTTATGTAAGGATGTCAAAATAGTTTAGCACATCTGAGATCTAAATAGCTAAAAACCTGTTTTTATCAGAACTGGTCAAATTTATTACAGGCTGTGGGAGGGCTATATGCTAATTTCCTGAATATTCATGATCCACTCCTGAGGGTTGTCCACACCTGTAAGATCTGTCAGATGGGCCATCTCTCTCTCAAAGGCCATCAGACAAAGACAAAAGCCATCAGAGTAAGCAATAGTCAGTGAGCCATGCAGAAGACAGAAAAAAGTATTTCTTGAAAACATCACACAAACTATATACAAAAAATTCAAAATTCAAACATGGTGAGACAATCTGTTCTTTCACAGTCTTTGGTGTCACTTCTCAAAACAGTTTCTGGTCAACTGTAGACACAAGGGAACATCACAAACCTTGCACTCCCATGGAGTGCACTGTTGTTTCCCCGACATCTTACAGAGTACGCATTTCTTGTGACCAACAGTAGCCAGTTTGCCAACATCCAGAGTCTGTTTGGCAGTGGGCACAGGCACATGATCAAAAGTAGCCCGTTTTCTGGGTTTAAGATATTTATTTATCTTTAAACGTCTGTAGGAAAACGAAAGCAAGACGAAGACACGGAAAGACATAAACAAAAGAAACCAAAATAACCAACGATCAGGAATGTACAAAACAAGTAAAATGGTAAATCCAAAACGTATCCAAAAACACGGAATAAACTAAACACTGGGAATCTAAACAACAATACGCACACAAACAAACAAGTTCTCGAGAGGCAAGAAACATTAATCACAATAGGTATTATCAAGCTAAGCTAGATAATGTCCAAGTGCCAAAACAGAATGCCAGCTGGTTAAATATCCTCCCGTTAATTATTTGTAGCAGTCTGCAATGATTCTGATTGTTTCCGTATAGCGTCACAAGACGCGGAATTCATATATTTTCACGGGTATTTAAAAACATGGTAAATAAAATAAATATCAGCATACACAGTCTGTTGCTGGCAGATCGCAACCGTAAACACAGACAAAATGCGATATAATGTCGGGACATTGTATGTGTTTTTTACACTGCAATTTCACACATGGCCCCACACCCCCCCGAGACTAGCACCTAGTTACCATGTCAATAGAAGGGGGACGGTACTTCCAGGTAAAACAGAGAGGAAAAGGCAAGGTTTACTTTTGGTCTAATTAACCTAATTTTAAAAATGTCATATTATTTGCCAGTGCTCAAATCCACAGAGGATGAAAGTTTTTTACTCGCGGTCTGATCATTCCATCCCATCCCTGTGGTCAAACGAGCGCACTGTCGCAGATTCACTATGTCACCACCATAACAATCAACACGTGCACTCTGCCTGCCTAGGAACCTTGGTCAAAGCGCCCCAGCCCGTTCAAAATCAACCACGTCTCAAATTTGCTCTTTTCAACACCCAGTCCCTAAATAACAAGGGCCTCGTACTTAGTGAATTCATAACGGACAATAATCTTGACTTTCTCTGCCTCACCAAAAAATGGCAAAAACCCCAGGAATATTTCTCACTCAACCAGACTACACCTCCCAGATACACATACATGGAAAAACCACACCATAACGGGCATACTGGTGGAATAGCCACATTACGTTGACAATACATCAAAACCAGCGCAATAACCATTCTGCCCCCTCCTAATTTGAGCACCTTGCTTTTAAACTGTCTGGTCCTAAACCCCTCGTTACTGCAGCCATTTATCGCCCCCCTAAACCAAACCCTGAATTCCCTTCTGACTTCTCTGAATTCCTCACACAACTCTGTGCTATTTCACCATCAGTTTTGCTACAGGGCAACTTCAATATACACATCAACTCAACTGACTGCAAAACCACTACTGCACTCCTAGACATTCTAAACCTTTTCAACATCACCCATGTAGATTTTACACCCATAAAAAATTGCACACATTGGACCTGGTCTGCACCTCCGGCATCACCATCAGTAACCTGACCAGCTCTGACCTCACCTTCTCCGACCACCTGGTTATCACTATGGACATTGACATCTCCACCCACCTCATCAATCAGAAACACTCCATAACTCTCCGGAATCTCAAGTCCACCAACCCCTCCTCTCTCTCCTCCACATTGGCTGACACCATCTCTGACTCCGCCCTCATCCAGAATGCTTCCCCCACTGGCCTGGTCAACACCTACAACGATGCACTCTCCTCCTGTCTCAATCACCTCGCTCCCATAAAAACCAAGTCTGTTTCCTTCACTCACTCAGCCCCCTGGTACACTGACCAGCTCCATCACCTCAAATCCAAGGGTCGCCAGCTGGAACGGCTTGCTAATAGAACTGGTCTCACTGCCCACTCAGATGCCTACAAATTACACCAACAGCAATACAAAGACGCCCTTAACAGCACACGCTCTTCTCACTACTCCTCCATCATTCAATCTACCCTAAGCAAACTCCTCAAACCTATGGACACCATCTCCAACTCTTTCACCATCAGTAAATGTGACTAATTTGTATAATTTTTCCAAACAAAAATTGACACTATACACAGCCAACTGACCACTTCCTCCTCCACCACCATCTCTGGTCTAGAACCCATCTCCCCTCTACTTTCCAATAACCCACTCACACCCTTCTCTGAAATTACCGCATCCGACCTATCCTCCATAGTCATTAGCAGGAAGACCTCAACCTGTGTCCTGGACCCCATCCTCTCCACCCTAGTTAAGGTTTGTCTCCCCTCACTCTCTCCTCTTATCACTAAAGTTATAAACTCCTCCTTGTCCACTGGCTTCGTCGCCCCCACCCTAAAGCTTGCTGAAAAAAGCTTGCTATATTGAAGAAAAAACAGACTTGATCCCAACACCCCCAACAACTACCGGCCTATCTCCAACCTCCCCTTCCTCTCAAAAATCTTAGAGCGAGCTGTTGCCTCCCAATTAAAATCACATCTGGACTCCAATAACCTCTATGAACCTTTCCAATCTGGCTTCCACTCCAGACACAGCACAGAAACTTCTCTACTAAAAGTCACTAATGACATTCTCCTCTCTGCCGACTCTGGTCTCTTCTCCATCCTCATCTTCCATGACCTCAGCGCTGCCTTCAACACCATCAACCACTCCATCCTCATCACATACCTCCAGTCCTCCCTTGGCATAACCGGCACTGCCCTCTCCTGGTTGAAATCATATCTCTCCGACAGACATCAATTCATCTCCATCAACAACTGCAAATCCTCCACTGCCCCAGCCACCCACGGTGTCCCCCAGGACTCAGTGCTTGGTCCCCTCCTCTTCATCCTGTACATCATACCACTTGGACAGATCCTCCACTGCCATGGCCTCTGGTATCACTGCTACACAGATGATACACAACTCTACCTCTCCACCAAGATCATCACTGCAGCCATTCCACCCTTACCACCTGCCTCAGATGTAAAAACATGGATGCAAAATAACTTTCTCAAACTCAACTGCAATAATCTTCATCATTGGCCCCAACTCCCTCACCCGCCCCACCCAGGATTTCTCACTTAACATCAATGGCTCCATTGTCACACCCTCCACCCACATCCGTAACCTTGGAATCATCTTTGACCCCACCCTCTCATTCCTCCCTCATGTAAACCAGATCACAAAAACTGCCTTTTTCCACCTCAGGAATATTGCCCGCCTCCGACCCTCTCTATCTTTCTCCGCTGCTGAAACACTGATACATGCATTTATAACATTCAGGCTCGACTATTGCAACAGCATCTTATATGGTTCATCAAACAAAATCCTCAATAAACTCCAATATGTTCAAAACTCTGCTGCCCGCATGCTCACCTCCACCCGCCGCACTGATCACATCACCCTTGTCCTCCATGACCTCCACTAGCTCCCGATGAAATACAGAATACATTTCAAGTTACTATTCACCAGCTTCAAAGCCATCAACAACCTGCCCCCCCCACTACCTCTCTGACTTCCTCCACCACCACACCCCTACCCGTCGCCTCAGGTCTGCAGACACTCTCCCCAGTCACATCCGAAAGGCCATCCTTCAAGAAAGTCCTCAAAACCCACCTTTTCACTATTGCTTTAGAGACCTAACCTTCTCCCCTCCCCTCCCTCTTGTTTCACTCCTCACATTTTATATTTCCCTTCTTTTACTCATTTACATCTTTTTATATACATCTAATAAAACTTTTTTTATCCTGTGTTTGTAAAGTGTCTTTGAGTATTTAGAAAAGCGCTATAGAAATATGATATATGCTTAAAATAAAATAAAAATGGAAAAGTATTCAAACCCTGTGCTCTGGTAGCTGTAAGTTAATACAGGTGCAAAACATTACCTTAACCAGCCACACAATGGGTTGATTAGCCTCTGTCTGTGTGCCATAACAGCGATTGTCATGATTTGAGGATTAAAAACACCTGTCTTTCTCGCCCAGAGTGCAGCTTGCCCACTGCAGTAGGGGTTCGAGTCAGGAGTCCCGTTCGGGGCAGTGATTGGCTGTCCGCCCTGTGGGAAAGGGGAGGGAAACCGACATGAGCTCATTGCACACAAGAGTAGCCTCTGTGTGTACTGGAGTTACAGTTGATGACTTGGTGAGTTCTGTCTCGGAGGAGGCGGTTCATCGCCTTTGTCACTGCTGGTCCCAGAGCTACAGCAGCAAGCTCACAGTACAAGGGGGGACTAGTTGACATATAAAGAGGGTATAATTGGCTACTAAATTGGGAGGAAATGGGGAAAAATCTGAAGCAAAATTATTTTTAAAAACACCTGTCTTTGTGAGAATGATTGGTTGGGTAGTGATTTTGAAGGAAAGACACAAAAAAGAAGACCAAAGAATGTTCTCAGGAACTCAGGGATATGGTTATCAAAAGGTTTTGCATATCCCAGCGAGAACTAATAATAAAGAAGTGGAAGCCTCATCATACCATCCAGACCCTGCCTAGAAACAGCCAGGCTGTTCCTCCAAATTCAGTGACCAAACAAGGCAGAGACTTGTGAGGGAAGCCACTGTGAGGCTAACAATTACTTTAAAAGAGCTACAGAGTTCAGTGGCTGAGAGTGGAGTAATCATTCATCAGTCAAAATATTAGCTTGTATGTCAGGGTGGCAAGAAAAAAGCCATTACTTAAAACAAAACATCTCAAGGTCTGCTGGGAGTTTGCTAGATAGTGCATGAGTGGTCCAACTATGATGTGGGGAAATATTCTGTGGTCAGATGAGACTAAAATATAGCTTTTTAACTAAAATGCAAAGCATTATGTATGGCGCAAGCCTAAAACTGCTTATGCCCCATGTAACACCATCTTTACAAGGAAGAACAGTGGTGGCAGTATCATGCTATGGGGATACTTCTGTTCAGTAGGGACTTGGAAACTTGCCAGAATAGAAAGAATAATGGATGGAGCAAAGTACAACAGATTCTGCAAGAACCTATTTCAGTCTCCCAAAAAACCGAAGCTGGGGAAAAGATTTACCTTTCAGCAGGACAACAATCCAAAGCACATGACCAAACTTACATTGGAGTGGCTAAAGAATAAAAAGGTGAATGTCTGTGATTGGCCCAGTCAAAGTCCTGACCTGAACCCCATAAAGAATCTGTGGCACAACTTGAAAACTGCTGTCCATAAGCGATGTTCAAGCAACTTGAGAGAGCTGGAGCAATTCTGCCAGGAAGAATGGGTGAAAATTAACTCTAAGTAGTGTGCAACGTCCAGAGTCATTCCCGTGTCTGAGATCTCCATCTCCACACTCTCTACTGGCCAATGCCCACATTCTCCACCACTGTGAACGGGTGCAGGGTGTGTCCGGTCCACGTGACCGTGACTAGAGAGAGAGAGAGATAATTTAGTGGGAGGTAAAGGAGTTTTTATTTTTAACTTTCTCCGGCAAGCTTTCCACTTGCAGGTGGGGCAGGGGAAAAATACAAAATAATTATTATTACGTTCTACACGGTTTAAACAAAACATTCAATGGGCCAGCTTTAGCCCGTGTACTGGTGCCTCTTCTCCGGGTATCTTTGGACGGATGCCTGCCAGCGGCTCCTCTGCATCTAATTGGGTCCGTTACTGGGCTCAGGCACACTCCTCTCCGGGACGGATAAGGCACTTAGTTCCTTGGGCTTGCAGAGCAGCGGAGACATGACAAGCAGGCAGCCATCGGGAATTCACCCTTGTGTGTCTTGCATGCTGCTTTTCAAGCAGCCGCCTATTCATGGTGAGTGGCTGCAGCTGGGATTTGCCAAACGAGGTGCAGCTGACCCTCGTTTCAGCAAACGGCCAGCTCCCGTTAGTACAATTAGCTGCGCAGACCTATTTGTCCCGTTCGCTGCTGTTGCAGGCAGGTTGACGGGGGCTGTGAGACCACCCCGTCACCCTCCTGTTACCTTCCCACAATATATATAAGGAATAAACCACTACAAGCTGTGCATTCTCAGGATATACTGTATATACGCATAGCTGGGGTGGTGATGCAACATGAGGCTGAAAGCCCCAGAAGTGCGTATATATCCTGAGAACACATGGCTTGGAGTGGATTATTCCACTTATACCACTCATATACATATTATATTTTGGCATGTGTAAATCTGCAAAGATGTGTAGTTCCTCATTTGCCCAGATTCAGGAAGATATGAAATGTTCATTATTTGCACAGTAGATGGCAGATATGGGCAAAAAACTCCAGCCAGCCATCAAAATAAAAAAGTGAGAGATCTTGGGAAAATTGTTAGAAATAGAAATGTATTTCAGTCATATCCTTGATATTAAGAACATGTAGAATTTTAACAAAAAGACTGTTAGCTTGAGTCAAGATTAGCTAAAAGTAGCAATGAAGGGGAAGATAGAAGAGATGTAAGATAACAATGTTAGCTAGCTAGCTAACATGTTTGACCTAACTTACGTTTGTAAACGAGCCAAGTACAGTACATTATCATACCAAGCTAACTTGGCTAGATTAGTTACATTACGAGCTAGCTATCAGTGTTTGTAGGACTCTTTGTACCATAGTTGAGGCTGAACAAGTTGAGATAGTGCAAGCTAGCTAGCGAGCTAGTGATCTTTTCTAGCACTTGTCACATATGTGTTTCACAGCTTCCTAGCGTGTCTAGCTATAAACTTAATATACAAAACATCTGGTAAGTTGCTAACTAAAAATGTTTGCAAGAAAATATTTAATGGTTTCAAGTTCAACCACACAATCCAATTTGGCAGGAGTCTGTGTAAGTTTGCTGAAAGAGGTAGAAGGTATAGAGTGGCTGGCTAAAAATGCAAAATACAGGGGGTAGACAAAACAATGGAAACAACTAAATAATGGAAATAATGGAAGTAAATAAATTGCAATTAAAAAGTAGTCTACACGGGCCTCCCGCATGGTCCAGTGGTTACAACGTTTGACGCTGGCCACGGCGACCGGGGTTCGATCTCACCAGCCGCGCCAGAGTCGGCTCTGGCCGGGAGTGCCACTGGGGGTGGCGATTAGCTTTCTGCCCCAGGGAGGGGGCAAGGAAGCTGACAGGACGATCCCTGCGCACAGGAGTGGCTCCGTAGTACCGGGTTATGGTCGATGGCCTGGCAAGTGCAGCGAACTCACACTACGAGGGGGGGATTGACTTGAAAATAGTGGGTGTAATTGGCTACCAAATTGGGATAAAATCAGAAACCAATTTTTTTTTTTTTATGTTGTCTACACATGTGTTTCATATTAATGTTAATACTAATTACCAATATGTTTCTGCTATAAAATATATTTTAAAATGAACACTTTTAACTTTTCTAACATATTTTGAAAGAGGTCAAATAGTTGGTGCCCGAATTGCTGGTGCATCAGTCATCGAAAAGGCAAAATTATTTAATGTTTCAAGAGGAACAGTGTAAAAATGTATGATGGTATACACCAAACAAGGAAAAACATCATCATCAGAATCCATCTGCATCAGGATTGAAGAACAATGGCCATAAGTCAAAGCACACTGACAGGGATAGATAGACACTTAACAGGATAGTTGCTAAAAAACACAAAACAATGGCCACAAAAATGACCACAGGACTGAATCTACACCTCCATGATTTAGTCTCAACAAAACCTGTACATCATGAGCTTCACAACGCTGATATTTATAGTTGGGTCTGCCATTCAGAAACTTCTTGTAACCAAGGTCAATGCGCAACAATGCATAACCCAGTGTATTGACCTTAAAACCTGGACTTCTGAGCAGTGGATGAAAGTCATATTGTCTTATGAGTCATCTTTCACTATTTTTCCTACACCTGGACAGGGTTATGTTTGGAAAAAGCCAAAGGAAGCCTTCAACCCACATGTACTAAACATGTGGGTGAATCTGTTATGGTATGGGTATCCATCTCGTAGGAGTCATTGGGTCCAATTATTACTTTGCATGCAAACATTGTTTCCTCAAGGTATTCCCATATTCCAAGATGATAACGCCCCCATACACACTTCTAAACGGATTCAAAATGAACGAATGGTCTAATATCCCACTAGAAACCAAAAGCTTGTATAAGCATTGTAAGAAGGATTGAAGCTGTGGCCCAATTTCTTATTTGTTAATAAATATGAATATATTTTTTGGTGTTTCCATTACTTTGTCTAACCCCTGCATATTTCTTGGTAAGTTAGAAAAGCCCTAAGCAAACAAGTCCTGCTCCTTTAGCAAACTCCCATACAGGAGCTGTGTTGGAGTTTGTGACCCTTTCTGATTGATAGTCTGTACATTAATTTCCATAACATGACAGACAGATGAACTGCCGTGTCCATTAGAATGTGGAATCCTGATCTTACAAATGAGAAGATGTTCTGGCTGTGAAGTAATGTTGATCCTGGTTTATGCAGCCTGAGGGCCAGATTTACTTAGATAATATAAGAATTGGTGTGGAAGAATGGTGTTGCATCCCTCCAATAGTGTTCCAGACACTTGTAGAATCTATGCTAAGGTGCGTTGAAGCTATTCTGGTGGCTCGTGATGGCCCAACGTCCTATTAAGACACTTAGGGGAATGCATCTGCTTTTAAAAAAAAGAAAGATGCGAAAGCAGTCACTACAAGGTTCCAATATCTACGTCAGATTTATTAAGCGGTTGCAATGGGTAATATCGCTATTAGGATGTAATTTGCGGGGGTTATGTCACTTTGCGACTTTTGTTCAGATGAATAGCTAAATCAGTTCATCCATATATATACATGGGCACATATGTATACAAACACAACATGCTAAAATGTGGATAGAGTGGAGATTTTGTAAATAAGGTCCATTAAATATTCAGTCTGATTTACTAAAGCATGCCTTAATCGCGACTTTCCTCTTTGCATGAGTGTAGCTCCCTCCAGTAATAGACGCGAGGCTCGAGGTCTTTATTTATAAAACGGGGCTTTATTCCAAAGGTGGTGAAAATAATAAAGAGAAAATAAGAAAAACAATAAATGGATGCATGTACAGTATGTCATAGTTCCACTACAGCTATACAATTGGTAGCTAGCTAGCATATGGGCTAAACACATTTGAACGTAGGTAGCTAACCATAGAAATGAATGACAAATCAAACACATACCTCGTAGGCTGCTTACTATTTAAGAGGGGCTAAGTAAATCTTGCTGCTGTAGCTTAGTCTTCATCCTTATCTTCTTTCTTCTTGATTAGCAATCAAACTCATAGGATAATTCAACTTTATAGGTCAGTAAAGTCAACCTTCACGACACTCTTCTTTCATGCTTTTTGCGCTTTTCTTACAAGGTGTTTTTTGTAACTAATTACGTGCGGAACACTGCAGCGGCAGAGATTAGTTCCACCATCTAGGACTACTATATTATAGGCACTAGGAACCAAAAAATTGCAACATGCCTACTAGAAACTTAACTGACAATGTGAGGCAGTTACACTCCCACCAAATCACTTAAGTGATTTCTTAGAACGACTTAGAAGACATACGTACTGCATATAAAAACATTAATTTAAAGATACTAACTATATAACTATGGACTAACCAATGGACTAGCAGAGAGAGAGACAGAGTATAGGGTACTGGAGTCCTCAGTCTGCTTCCAACAGTGTAACTGTCTTCTGGATGGGCCTCTCCAGGTGAACAGGTTTGGAGATGCGCTTTCCTTTTCCATCCAGGGTTGAGTCGCTGATAAGCAACTTTAGTCTTCTCACTCTTCCGTCCTTTCCAGGGTACACTTCGATAACCTTTGCCAACTTCCATTTGTTTCGTGGTGTAGCATCATCTTGCAGAAGAACAACGTCATTGACCTTTGCGTTTCTGCGGTCTTTGATCCACTTCTGTCTGTGTTGGAGATTTAGGAGGTATTCCTTCTTCCACCGTGCCCAGAAGTTGTTGGCTAAGAGCTGAACTCGGCGCCATCTCTTGCGGAGGTAAAGATCTTCCTTGACAAACTTTCCAGGAGGTGGAGAGAGGATCGTGGACTTCATGGTCAGGATGTGGTTTGGTGTCAGGGGCTCTGGACTGGATGCATCATTCAGATAATCAGTGGTCAGAGGCCTGCTATTCACAACCGCCATGACCTCGTATAGGAATGTTCGTAGAGAGGAGCAGTCAAGTTGTCTGGCTGACTGTTCTAGAATGGACGTCAAGACACTTCTGATGGTGCGAATTTGTCTTTCCCAGACGCCACCCATATGACTTGAAGCTGGGATGTTCATGATGAACTCGCATCCCAGTTCTTTGAGTTCTTCTTGATCCATTTCTTTCAGTGCTTGAACAAACTCGCGCCTAGCACCGACGAAGTTTGTCCCTTGATCACATCTTATCTGGCGGACTGTTCCACGAATGGCGATGAATGAACGCAGAGCGTTAATGAAGGCATCTGTGGTCAAGTCATCGAGCATTTCAATGTGTACTGCTCTGGAACACATGCAGGTAAGTAACAGTCCATAACGTTTTAGCTCTTTTCTCCCTTCCTTGACGTAGAATGGTCCGAAGCAGTCAATCCCACAGTAAGTGAATGGAGGGGTTGTTTCCATCCGCTCTTCAGGGAGGTCTGCCATCCTTTGTTGTTCTGTGCATCTTCTGAACTTCCTGCACGTTGTGCACTTGTAAATATGGGATGATACTGCCTTGCTGCATCCTAGGATCCATATGCCACTGGATCGGAGCGCATTCATAGTCATTCCTCGTCCTTGATGATGTACTCTCTCATGATAGTGCTTGACGAGTAATGCCGACACGTGACTGTCTCTTGGGAGGACCGCTGGATGCTTCACATGTGGATGTAGGGCAGCATGAGTCAAGCGACCTCCGACTCTGAGGACACCTTGGTCATCCAGGAATGGACCTAACTTGTGCAACTTGTTGGCCTTGTCTTTGATTCTTGTCTCCTTATGACGCTGAATGCACTGCATTTCTTGAGAGAGGGTTGCTTGTTGAACCATCTTGATTATGGTCAGCTCTGCATCCCTCCTTTCCTCTAAACTGGTGGCTTCACAGGACCTTGGCTTGAGGCCTTTGGTTTCCCTTGCCCAGCGCTTGAGTCTGGCGATAGCTTTCACCATTCTTGACCAGTCGGAGAACTTGTGTAGACGATCTAACAGCGACCTTACTTCCTTTGCCTGGGTGTCATGAACCTGGGCCTTCTTGAGCTCTGGGTCACTGCTTGCGATCTCTCCCACCTTGACTACTCCACTTGGTAGCTCTTTCTGCCAAAGAAGGTCTGGGCCTGTGAACCAGTTAGAAGCTACAAGTTGCTCTGCTGTGAGACCTCTTGATGCATGATCTGCTGGATTTTCTCCAGAAGCCACATACATCCATTGCGCAGACTCTGTGCTTTGTTTGATGTGTTCCACGCGATTTGCTACGTACACATGAAATCTTCTGGCTTCATTATTGATGTATCCAAGCACAACCTTTGAATCAGTCCAGAAGAATTCTCGCAGGCAATCTACTTCCAGTTCTTTCTTGAGCATGTCACTGGTGCGGACAGCCACCACTGCTGCTGACAGCTCGAGTCTTGGTATGGTTGTAACCTTAGTGGGGGCGACTCTTGACTTTCCCATGACTAAGGAGCAGTGGACTTCATTCGATGCACTGACTGCTCTGAGGTACGAGCACTCTCCATAGCCTGACACGCTGGCATCGGAGAAATGGTGGAGCTCATAGCGCTGAACCTCGAAGCTTGATGGAATGTAGCATCTCTTGATCTTAACACCAGCCAGGTTTTGCAGGTCTTGGAGCCAGAATTCCCACAGGGGTCGAAGGTCATCAGGTAAGGCGTCATCCCAACTGAGCTTGTCACGACACATCTGCTGCAGGATCTGCTTTCCAACCAGGATGAAGGGTGCCACAAATCCGAGTGGATCGTATACTGAAGCGACCGTGGACAAGACTCCTCTTCGGGTAAGTGGATTTTCTTTTACGACCACTCTGAACTGGAACTCGTCAGAAGCTACACACCACTGTACGCCGAGTGCTCTTTCCATGTGTAGTTCACCCAGTGCCATGTCCAGGTCTTTGGCAGCTTCAGCACATTCTTCTTTGGGAATGGCGGCTAGGACTTCCTTGCTGTTGGAGATGAACTTGTGTAGCCGGAGTTTGCCTGTCCTGCACAGTTCTCTTGCTTCCTTCACTAGCTGGATTGCTTGGCCTTTGGACGCTACACTTGACAAGCCATCATCAACGTAGAAGTTCCTATGAATGAACTTGATGGTGTCTTCACTGAAGTGTCCTCTTCCTTCGGCTGCGAGGTGCTTGAGTCCATAGTTGGCGCAGCCAGGTGATGAAGCTGCACCGAATAGGTGGACTTTCATCCGATAGATGGAAGGTTGGGCTTCAAGATCTCCATTCTCCCACCACAGGAATCTTAGGTAATCTTGGTCTTCTGCCTTCACATGGAACTGGTGGAACATGCGTTCTATGTCACACATGATCGCCACAGGACCACTTCGAAAACGACATAGGACTCCCACCAAGCTGTTTGTCAACTCTGGACCGGTCAGGAGATGGTCGTTCAAGGATGTCTCTTTAAACTTTGAGCGGAGCAATCAAAGACGACGCGTATCTTCCCAGGCTTTTGTGGATGATACACCCCATGGTGTGGGATGTACCATGCTGGAGTCTTGCTGATGTCTTTTTCTGGGACTCTTTCTGCATCTCCGCGGGTTATGGTCTCGTCCATGAAGGTCTTGTAGTCTTTGTGGTATTGTTCATTTCCTTTCAGCTTCCTTTCTAGGCATCTGAGACGGTGGATGGCACATACCTTGTTATCTGGTAAGTTGGGTCTTCCTTTCTTGAATGGCAGTGGCATTTCATAATGACCATCGTCCTTGAGCCTGATGCCCTTCTCCATCTTTGACAGGAATCGGAGATCCTCTTGAGACATGTGGCTGTCCTCTGAAGCTCTTTCAACGAAGTCAGATTCCAGCACCTTGATGACATCTGCAGGTAAGACTACTTCCTTGATCTGTGTTCTACAGACATAGTGCACTTCGCTTGTGAGGTTTGAAGAGGACTGAAGACCTGGCATCACTTGCTTCACGATGACTTGGTGACTTACTCCAATCGCGTCTCCATAGTCGAGACATGGGTTGCCATAGCCGACTACACTCCAGCCCAAGTCTGTTCTCTGTGCAAAGGGCTGGTTTTCTTCACCAGACACCACTTGTCTTGGGACGAGAGCTTGAGGACAGTTGTAGCCAATTAACAGGCCGACGTCACAGCTTTGCTGAGGAGCGATCTCATCTGCGATGTGTTCAAGATGAGGCCATGCCTTGGCAGTCTCTGGTGTGGGAATATGATCTCTGTTTGCAGGGATGAATTCTCTTGAGTAGGTCACTGGCAGAGGGATTATCTTGTCTGAGTAGAATCCTCTCACTTGTAGACCAGTTAGTTTCCGGCAGGACACGACTATGTTTCTTGAAGCCATTGTGGAGAGCTTTAGCTGAACTGGTTCGTTCTTCGTGTGGAGAGGCTTTGCTGTTTCTTCAAGGATAAAGGTTGTGTCACTTTGTGTATCGAGGAGTGCATACACAAGAACTTCACGATCTGGCTCACTTGTGGCTGACACCCACACTGGAATGATTGTGGACGTATGAGTGTCTTTGACATTCTGGATGACTCTATGCGATGTTGCCTCACTTGATGTTCTTGCTGGGTTATTTTGTGGGCGTTCCATCTTCCTTTCCTTTGACTTGTCACTGTCCCTCGCTCCATCAGGCCTGGTTGACATCCTTTCTTCCTTGGTGCGATTATCGTGGAGGCAAGTCGGATGTCCTTTCTCACACATATCACAGATCTTTCTGTTTTCACAGTCCTTTGAGCGATGGCCAGACTTAAGACAGCCGAAGCACAATTTCGTCTGTTGAACAAACTTGACTCGCTCCAAGATTGTCTCATTCATAAATTTACGACACTTGTGTAGACTGTGACCTGCCTTCTCACAGAAGACACAGCTTGTAGAGACAGCTTTCTCATCTGAGTTGGTTGCCAGTACCTTTGCTCCAGGACCTCTGTTCTTTGAAACCTTGATCTTCTCGCTTTCGCTTGGTTTTAGAGCGTGGAGAGATGTTATTGGGTTGCAAGCGATTTTGGCTTCACGTGTGAGAAACTTGACGAACTGGCTGAAGCTTGGGAACGTGTGACTTTGTTCTTCCACTTCTATGACCTTCCTATTCCATCTTGAGGTCAGCCAGTCTGGAAGTTTAGCAAGGATTTTCTGGTTCTCGTTGCAGTCGTTGAGTACCTCAAGACCTCTTATCTGAGACATGGCAGCCTCACAGCTGCGAAGGAAGTCAGCGAGTTCTTGAAGTTCCACACTGCCTTTGGAGCTTATCTTGGGCCATGCATCGAGCTTGTCTCTGAAGGCCTTGGCGATGAGAAATGGATTGCCATATCTCTCTTCTAGGATAGCCCACGCTGCACGATAGGCTGACTCTGTGCCTAGCAGGAAGTAGCTCTCTATGGCCTTCTTGGCAGGTCCACCTATGTACTTTCGCAGATAGTATATCTTTTCTTCAGCTGGTATGTTTTTCCTGTCAATGAGTGTCTGAAAGGAAACCTTCCAGTCGTTGAATCTGAGTGGGTCGCCATTGAACGTTGTTGGTTCAGGTACAGGAAGACGACTCGCACTGATGGACTCTGCGAACGCTCTAACAAGAGCTGCCGTGCTGTCTTCTTGCTTTGGATGTGTCACAGCTTGTGGTGGAGAGTGGTGCTGCAACGGGCTGCTTTCATGCTTGACTTTCTCTTTCTCCTTCAGAGAGACACGTTGATGGAGCAGCTCGTTTATTTCTTCATCTGAGCATCCACTCTGATCATATACTTGCTGTCGCGCCTTGGCAGCCTTTAGCTTCTTAATCGTCTCCAGCCGCTCTACTTGTCTGCGCTTGGCTTCTAGCGCTCTTTGTCTCTCCGCATTTTCGGCCTCTTGTTTGGCTCGTAAATGGGCAGCTTCGGCTTCGAGTCTTTGAAGTTCTTCAATATGACGTTCTTGCTCTAGCAGTACTTCTAAAGTGGCTTCATTGGCAGCAACTTCAGCAGCAGCTTCTTGTCTGTGGCTTGAACGTCTGGATGTGGCCTTTGAGTTGCTTCGAGAATGAGTGGAGGACTTGGCGCGGTGAGAGTTGACGCTTAATTTGTCTGAGGCTGCAGACTTGAATACAGATGCTGTCTCTTTCCAGTCTTGCTCTTCATCCCCTTGACCTTCACCCTCTCTTGTGTCTAGACGACCTCTTGCAGTCTCGATGATCATCCTTGTTACTGCTTCACAGGTGTCTATTCTGCGACGTGTGTCATGGTCGGGAATGTCAATGCGCCTTAAGTCTTCATAAACAAGGTTCAGATGTTTTGAGGCGTCGTCTACCTTTGTGATGTGTTCATGCAGCAGGTTGTTTGAGCAATGTCCACGCAGCGCTTGTTGGGCGTCTTTAGTGATAGCCTTCCACTTCTCATAGCTCACACTGAAACGGTGTGCAAATCTTCTTACTTGCTCATCGTGCAGTTCTTGGCCCTTTTCCGTTAACTTGCGGACTCTTGGGGTTCTTTGTGGCTCTTGTGAGGAAGCGTGGTTATCAGCTCCTGTGCCTTCGGTCGCTCGTGGTTGCATGTCTGTGCAGTGCTGCTGCGCATCTTCATCTACACCCTCTCTGTCACTCTCGGAGGAAGACTCTGGCAGACCCTCTCTGACATCCTCAAGCTCTGACATTTTACTTCATTTACTTTAGTTTGGTTTAAATCTAATCTTTACTTTAGCTGAGTAATTACCTAATTTACAGTAGTATAAGTTAGGTCTAATGTAGCCTAAGCTTAATTGCAGCTAATAACACTATTTTGACCTATTTGTTATAGCTTTATTTAAAACTATTTAAACTTAAGTACACTCCCCACAAATGACAAACAAAAATATTAACTCTTAGATAAACTTGTACACTCATTAAGTAATATCATTCACCTTTAAATGCACTATATTACTAGTTCTGCTTTACTCTTAGTACTACTAGTTCTTAGGAAATATTTACAGCATACCCATAAGTAAACACAATATCAATATCAACGAACTTCAATAAACTTCAGTTAGAAGGGTAAGTAAACAACATTAACTTGTTATGTGAAATGCAATAAATGTATCAATGTCTCTTGTGCAGAACACTCAAAGTCTCTTGGTTGCAGCTTAATTCACGCTACTAGGGCACCTGGACCTTCCCGTGGGCGCTGTGTCTTGCACTGATGTGTAGATTGCCGTAGCTGCTAGCAGATGCACGCGCTGATGTGGTGATGTCCCTTTTCATCCACGCATCACAGCTCTCTGGCACCGTCTTCCTCGCCTACTCACGCGGAGCAGTCGAGTTCTCACTGTAGCTCCCTCCAGTAATAGACGCGAGGCTCGAGGTCTTGATTTATAAAACGGGGCTTTATTCCAAAGGTGGTGGTTCAACCCGTGAGAACTGGGGTTGTGAAAATAATAAAGAGAAAATAAGAAAAACAATAAATGGATGCATGTACAGTATGTCATAGTTCCACTACAGCTATACAATCGGTAGCTAGCTAGCATATGGGCTAACACATTCGAACGTAGGTAGCTAACCATAGAAATGAATGACAAATCAAACACATACCTTGTAGGCTGCTTACTATTTAAGAGGGGCTAAGTAAATTTTGCTGCTGTAGCTTAGTCTTCGTCCTTATCTTCTTTCTTCTTGATTAGCAATCAAACTCATAGGATAATTCAACTTTATAGGTCAGTAAAGTCAACCTTCACGACACTCTTCTTTCATGCTTTTTGCTTTGCTTACAAGGTGTTTTTGTAACTAATTACGTGCGGAACGCTGCAGCGGCAGAGATTAGTTCCACCATCTAGGACTACTATATTATAGGCATTAGGAACCAAAAAATTGCAACATGCCTACTAGAAACTTAACTGACAATGTGAGGCAGTTACAAATCATCTTACATTTACATTTTACATTTTAAGCATTTAGCAGACGCTCTTATCCAGAGCGACTTACAAGATGTGTGCATGTTATGCATCTTATTGTGTGCATGCGGTCAAGAGGGTACAGAATGAATCGTGAATACAGTTTTACTTTCAGACACTTTGTGGCCTTCTCCCATTTTTGTGACTGTACCTTTTTATGAGTGTATCCTATCACACATTTTAAATGAGGGCATTTCATTTATTTGATTGCGTCACTAGAACCAGTCTTAGTAAATTGGTTATTAATGTGTCACTGTTTGCAACCCCAAAATAGCTGCAACAAAATAGTTTCCATCTTGCGTTGCCACTACCTTATTAAATCTGTGTTTATGTGTATTAATATGGACCTTTTTTTCTAAGTGAGTGTCAGAATTGAGAATTCTTCCAACCCGTGATATAAATACATATATAGAATGCTGTGCGTATGCATGTATATATTATACAAGTAACTGCCAAAATAAAGGAAACACCAACATTACTAGGGTGTTGGGCCACCATGAGCCACGAGAACAGCTTCAATGTGCCTTGGAATAGATTCTACAAGTGTCTACAACTTTTTTAGAGGGATGTATTACCATTCTTTCACAAGAAATTCCATAATTTGGTGATTTGTTAATGGAGGTTGTCTCAGGCGCCACTCCAGAATGTCCCTGTGGATGAGAGATGGCTCCCATCAGGATAGAAATTCTTCTCCACAGGATGAAGGTGATGACTGTGATCCGTTCTCTTTGTCGTTATCCATAATCAAAAGTCATCAATCCAATCCAGGTCCTCAAACAATCAATGGTTGGTACACAAACAGAGTTTTCAAAAACAATCCTAGTCAATCCAGTAAGCAATCAAAAAACAATTCGGTAGCTCTCTCTCTCACTCAACACACATTTCCCTTTGTGAATTGTTTGGGGGAAAAGGTGTGTCTTTCATTTCCTGTTAATTACGGGAAAAAAGCATGCCAGGTGTGCCCAGCCAGCCCCGGATTTCCCATTATGGTGCGGGGGTACCACCGCACCATAATCACCACCCCTTGGCATGCCTCCGGTTGGCTGCCACAATATATATATACACCCAGTGGTGACTTTATTAGGTACATCTTTCTAGTACTGGGTAGGACCCCCTATGCCCCCAGAACAGCCTAAATTCTTTGTGGCATGGATTCAACAAGGTGCTGGATACATTCCTCAGAGATTCTGGTCCATGTTGACATGATAGCATCACACAGTTGCTGCAGATTTGTCAGCTGCACATTCATGTTGCAAATTTCCCGTTCCACTACATCCCAAAGGTGCTCTATTGGACTGAGATCTGGTGACTGTGGAGGCCACTGTCGTACACTGAACTCATTGTCATGTTCATGGAACCAGCTTGAGACGATGTGTGCTTTGTGACATGGTGCATTATCCTGCTGGAAGTAGCCATTAGAAGATGGGTAGACTGTGACCATAAAGGGATGCACATGGTCAGCAAGAAGACTCAGGTAGGCTGTGGCATTTAAACGATGCTCAATTGGTATTAAGGGGTCTAATGTGTGCCAAGAAAACATTCCTTATCCCATTACACCAACACCACCAGCCTGAACTGTTGACACAAGACAGGATGGATGCATGGATTCATGTTGTTTGGGCCAAATTCTGCCCCTACCATCTGCATGTCGCAGCAGAAATTGAGATTCGTCAGACCAGGCGATGCTTTTCCAATCTTCAATTGTCCAGTTTTGGTGAGCCTGTGCCCACTGTAGCCTCACTTTCTTGTTTGTAGCTGACAGGAGTGGAACCCAGTGTGGTCTTCTGCTGCTGTAGCCCATCCACTTCAAGGTTTGACGTGTTGTGCATTCAGAGATGCTCTTCTGCATACCACTGTTGTAATGCATGGTTATTTGAGTTACTGTCACCTTCCTGTCAGCTTGAACCAGTCTGGCCATTCTCCTCTGACCTCTCATTAACAAGCTGCTCACCTGATTTTTTTTGTTTTTCGCACCGTTCTCTGTAAACTCTAGAGACAGTTGTGTGTGAAAATCCCATGAGATCAGCAGTTTCTAAGATACTCACGCCACCCCGTCTGGCACCAACAATCATTCCACGGTCAAATTCTCTTAGATCACATTTCTTCCCCATTCTGATTTTTGGTCTGAACAACAATTGAACCTCTTGACCATGTCTGCATGCTTTTATGCATTAAGTTGCTGCCACATGATTGGCTGATTAGATCATTGCATTAATGAGCAGGTGTGCAGGTGTACCTAATAAAGTGGCCATGAGTGTGTGTATATATACAGTATATACACGTGTATATATATGTGTATATACAGTATATTTGTGTGTGTGTGTGTGTGTGTGTGTGTGTGTGTGTGAATGTGATATATTATATACTGTGTACTGTTGTAGTTTATATATTACTGTAAACTGCAATTTTCTTTTTTTTCTGGTTGACAGACTGTGAGCAAAAACAAAATTATCCCTGAGTCAGGAACCTCACAAAGGTTTGTTCATTTAAAAATGAAAAGCACAGCCACACAGAATCCCAGAGCGGCAAGGACTTGATGTCCTGAGCACAAAAAGGCTCAAACAAATGAGACCATCACAACCAGATGACACAAAATCCCAGCCCCTTTTTTCCTGGAGGTCTATTAGAGGAGGGACAAATGAATTATCTTAGAGCTGACCTTGTCTTGTACTAAGTGCTAACCATGCTTCCCACACTTCCCCACAGGTGATCACATGGTTTAACCCCCTCTTGTCTGAATACTCCCTGTGAATAGTCTCACTGCTGAGTACGCTGGTGCTGTACAATTTCAGATAACCACAGTGGTATTGGAACAATGGAAGTTTCATTGTCACGTCTCGTGTTCGTGTTCCCCGTAATTAGGTGTTTTAGTTTATTCCATGTTTTCACTTTCGCTTTCCTGTTTTCAGTCTCGTCATTGTATTATCGTTTTCACCTGTTCCTCATGTATCTGATTGCAGTTAGCTGCATTCGTGTTAATTCCTGATTGTTTCTCGTTATGTCTGATGTATTTAAGCTGTGTGTTTTCCCATTTCCGTTACCAGATTGTCTCGCAATTGTATTATCGTTTTCACCTGTTCCTCGTGTGTCTGATTGCAGTCTCCGGTGGCAGCTGCATTCCTGTTAATTCCTGATTGTTTCTCGTTATGTCTGATGTATATAAGCTGTGCGTTTTCCCATGTTTGTTGCCAGATTGTCTTGTGCTTTGCCTATGCGTTCACAACTCTCCAGCGTTTCTTCGTTTACCCATGTTTTGTGTCCTCGTGTTCGCTCGTGTCTCTGTTTCGTTTCCCTATCCACCTGTTCATGCTCCTTGTGGTTCCAGCCCTGCTCATCTGTGTGTTCCCGGGACTGCTTTCTTGGTACCGACCTCCGCCTGCCCATTGACCACGTCTTGCCTGCCTGTGACACAGCTGGATCCGGAAACTAACTTTGCCTGTCCCCGACTACTCCCTGGTTTTCCCAATTGCCTGGTTTGCCCCTGTTTGAAATTTGATTACTCTTTGGAAACCTGTATTGCCCTGATTGCTCCCGTATGAACTTTGCCTGTTGTTTTTGCCCATTATTGCATTCTTGGGTCCGCGCCTGGTTTTCCGAACCGTTCCTGACATTTCATAGAGGTAAAATATTAATCTCTTAATAAGCTTTCAGAAATTAATACATTTTAAATATTTATCTTTTTCCATCATTCATCAAGCTAGAATGGTGTAGTATTTTTATTACACCAGACAGAAGACAAGCTTAGTGTAGCATTTTGACACAAGGGCTGCCTTTTAAAGATTTTTTAAGGCTTGCTTTTCTTGAGCAGTTGATGTGATAGGGAGTCGCCAGGGATGCTGTTCAACCAACGTCAGCAGCCTTTTTCCATGCTGGGAGGTTTTTGGAGAGAACAGAGGCTTATCTTGGTCAAACTCAAGACCCCTAGAGAGTCATAAGCCCCAGCACCCTGCAAAGAAAAATGATGATGTGTACGATAAGCTGGACTTGTGCCTCATTCCTGTACGAGTGTGATCACCCACTGCATCATAAGGGAACCAGGGGCATGAGGACACAGTTGTTGA
The DNA here is from genome assembly GCA_029706075.1 of Aldrovandia affinis. NCBI lineage: Eukaryota > Metazoa > Chordata > Actinopteri > Notacanthiformes > Halosauridae > Aldrovandia > Aldrovandia affinis. The sequence continues at coordinate 912,485 of JAINUG010000053.1, read as the reverse complement.
TCTGCGGGACAGCCAATTAGCATGTGCTCAGAGCTAAAAGGAGCCAGGGCCATAGTGACTGCCCTGGCACAACCAGCCAGTTACCTGCGTTTGTGGACCAAGTCTACTTCATTGCTTATAAACTGTGCTTAACCTGCACGTTTTTACATGCAATATTAAAAGTAGGTCGGGTGATTGTCAGTCTATGACTCATGGAAAAGTAATGAGTAATTAGATATGATTTTATAGATTTATTTATTATTTATTAAGCTGAATCATTTCTGCAGCTGTTTACTGTCAGTATTTACCACAAGACATGATAAGTCATTAACAATATTACTTATTAACAAATTGAAGCAGTGGCTGGTGGTGATGTCATAATTCAAGCATGACTTTCCACCCAAGTTTCCCCGTCACTTGCAGCATTGCTGCTTTACAAAAATAGATCCATCTGTTCCTACACAGCAAGTGTTTTTAAAAAGTTGTGAAGCAACTGCTGGTGCACTGTAAGGAGTGCTGAGATTATGGCATTTTGATATGCGCCTTCTTTGTGTTTCTTCCACAAATAACCCCCTCATACGCTTAAAGTAGGCTACTATATATATACAGTGCCTTGCAAAAGTACTCAGACCCTTGGAAAGTTTTCAAATGATGCTGGATTACAAATGATACATTCACATTTCTTTCCACTTAATATTTTTTATTCAAAACTCATGCTCAAATATAATTTTTATAAATAAGTAATTAGTTATGTCAGCAAATATTTTAAATAAAAATAAAAAACGGAAATATACTGCTTGCATAAGTATTCAGACTCCTCGCATTAACACCCTGAGGTCGACTGGATCGCCGACGATCCAAGCAGCAATAAAAGTATATTACTATTTCTAACGTCGCAAACTTTTATCATACACACGCGGCAAAAACATTGACAGAAACCTTAGAATCGTGACTTTCCGATTTGAGCACTGGCAAATAATATGAGATTTTTTTTATTAGGTTAATTCGACCAAAAGTAAACCTTGCCTTTTCCTCTCTGTTTTACCTGGAAGTACCGTCCCCCTTTTATTGACATTGTAACTAGGTGCTAGTCTCGGGGAGGGGCGTGGGGCCATGTGTGAAATCGCTGTGTAAACAATGTCCCGACATTATATCGCATCTTGTCTGTGTTTACGGTTGCGATCTGCCAGCAACTGTGTATGCTGATATTTATTTTATTTCCCATGTTTTGAAATACTCGTGAAAATATATGAATTCCGCGTCTTGTGACGCTATACGGAAATAATCAGAATCATTGCGAACTGCTGCGAATAATTAACGGGAGGATATTTATCCAGCTGGCATTCTCTGCTTGGACATTATCTAGCTTAGCTTGATAGTACCTATTGTGATTAATGTTTCTTGCCTCTCGAGAACTTGTTTGCTCGTGTGTGCTTATTGTTGTTTAGATTCCCAGTGTTTCGTTTATTCTGAGTTTTTGGATACGTTTTGGATTTACCGTTTTACTTTGTTTGTTCCTGATCGTTGGTTATTTTGTTTTGTTTTGTTTATGTCTTTCTGTGTCTTCGCAGACACGGATTTTGCTTTCGTTTTCCTACAGACGTTTAAAGATAAATAAATATCTTAAACCAAGAAAACGGGCTACTTTTGATCATGTGCCTGTGCCAACTGCCAAACAGACTCTGGATGTTGGCAAACTGGCTTCTGTTGGTCACAAGAAATGCGTACTCTGCAAGATGTCGGGGAAACAACAGTGCACTCCATGGGAGTGCAAGGTTTGTGATGTTCCCTTGTGTCTACAGCTCACCAGAAACTGTTTTGAGAAGTGGCACCAAAGACTGTGAAAGAACAGATTATCTCACCATGTTTGAATTTTGAATTTTTTCTATATAGTTTGTGTGATGTTTTCCATAAATCTTACAAAATGAAAAAAACTTTTCAATGGCTCACTCACTATTGCTTACTCTGATGGCTTTTGCCTTTGTCTGATGGCCGTTGAGCGAGAGATGGCCCATCTGACAGATCTTACAGGTGTGGACAACCCTCAGGTGTGGATCATGAATATTCATGAAATTAGAATATAGCCCTCCCACAGCCTGAAATAAATTTTGCCAGTTCTGATAAAAACAGGTTTTTAGCTATTTAGATCTCAGATGTGCTAAACTATTTTGACATCCTTACATAACCAAGACCTTGATGAACAAACGCATATTGGCAAAGCAATTCATCACTATAGTTTAGTGTGTGCTTTCACAACTTTTGTGACGGCAGAAAGATTTACTCTTTATAACTTGTGTGTTTGTAGATCTATTTACAAGCTGCATATGATACTGACTAAACTATTGATGGCATATAAATGTAGCTGTGATTGTCCTTCAATCAGAATTTCTCCAGCTGTCTGAAGTTGCTTGGATATTGCTTATGGACAGAAATGTTCAAGTTGTGCCACAGATTCTTGATCGGGTTCAGGTCAGGACTTTGACTGGGCCACTCAAGGACATTCACCTTTTCTTATCTTGAGCCACTCCAATGTAGCTTTGGCCCTGTGCTTTGTATCGTTGTCCTGCTGAAAGGTGAATTTTTTCCCCAGCTTCAGTTTTTTGTGAGACTGAAATAGGTTCTTGCAGTATCTGCATGTACTTTGCTCCGTCCATTATTCTTTCTATTCTGGCAAGTTTCCCAGTCCCTGCTGAAGAGAAGCATCTCCATAGCATGATACTGCTACCACCATGCTTCACTGTAGGGATTGTGTTATGTGGGGCATAAGCGGTTTTAGGATTACGCCATACATAACGCTTTGCATTTTGGCAAAAAAACTCTTGTCTCACGCCATGTGACAATCCCCGAATGAGAACAGAGCAGCAGGATTTTATGGTCAAAAGACCGGATCTTTATTTTCTTTTTCTTTTTCTCTCTCTCCCAGATACAGGAAAGAGAACGAGATCGAGAGTGCAATATAAACAAAATAATACAAAACCTTAGGCTGTCGCCCTCGCAAGTTTGGGACAAAAACAATAAACAAAAATAAGAAACTAACTGAACTAAGCCTTTCGGCAAAACAATGAACAAACACACAACCTCTGCAACTTTTCAGCTGCACAGGTAATACTCTCGCTCTTTTCAGTCTTCTGCTTCCTGGTTGCAGCCACCTACTAAAGAGAGCAAGGCCTCCCGTGTGGTCTAGTGGTTTCAACGTCCAACACTGGTCACGGCATATGGGCTCAAATTAATGCCAAAAGCTTTTCGTATCTGTAAGCAATGACTTGTGCTTGCAACTTATAGTTTGTGTTTGAACAATCTGAAATAAAACATTTTGATAGTTTAACGGAAGCGGCAAAACAGTGCCAAAAGTCTGTGTGACACAAGACAGGTGTGTGCTCTGGCTGCTCTGCCAGTAGGCATGGCTGTTAATCGCCCCGATTCCGCTGCTGAGACCCACACCTTCCACAGCTTTATTTTAGTCTCATCTGACCACAAAACCTTTCCCCACATCTTAGCGGGATCACTCATGCCCTGTCTAGCAAACTCCAAGTGGGCTGTAAGAAGTTTTGTTTTATGTAATGGCTTTTGTTGCCATCCTGCCATACAGGCCAGTATTATGCAGTGCTCTTGATATTGTTGAATGATGCACTATTACTCCATTCTCAGCCACTGAACTCTGTAGCAATTTTAGAGTCATATTTTTCAATTTTTATTTCATTTTAAGTATCTATATACTTTTTTTGTTCTTACAAATGTGAGGAGTAGGTTGTATTTATAATAGATATTAGTTCTTAAATGAAACATTTACATAAACAAGTACAGGTACAAGTGTGTGTTTGTGTGTGTGTGTGGAAGGTAACAATACAATTCTGATTAGATCTGGATCTGGAGAGCGGGGTCGTTCACCTGGAGTTGCTCACCCCAGTCAGTCTCTGGGCCACAGTCCCCCAGCTGGTCCACAGAACCATAGTAAGTAAGGGTAAGCAAGACCCTCAAGCAGCTCTGGGAGCGGTTCTACTGGGCCTGCTGCCCACGAGACATGGCCACCTTCTGCCACCACTGTGACCTGTGCACCGCAAAGAAGGGCCCGGTGGGTTGTTCGAAGGTGCCACTCCACCAGATGGTCAGCAGTGCCCCCATGGAGAGTGTAGCTATTGATTTTCTGGGTGCCTGGTTTCTGGTGTCGGAGGCGAGGAATTGCTACATGCTCACCACCATGGACTATTTCATGAAGTGGCTGGAGGCGTATGCGGTTCCTTTCCAAGAGGTGGCGGTAGCAAGTGGATGCTGGAGGGGATTTTCACCCGGTTTGGGTTGCCGGAAGAACTGTACAGCGACCATGGGCGTAACTTTGAAAGCCAGGTGTTCAGCAAGGTATGTCGTCCCTGGTCCATCTGCATGACACACAACACGCCACTCCACCCTCAAGTTGACGGGCTTGTTGAGTGCTTTAACCAGACGCTCACCAGCCAGCTGGCCCTGTCACCTCTAGCTGTCTAACGTGACTGGGACGCTCATATCCCCCTTGTGCATTTGCTTGGCTTACAGGTCAGCCATGCAGGAGTCCACCACTTGCACCCCCACAGCATTCAAGCTGGACCGAGAGCTGTGCACCCCGGTCAACCTTATCTTTGACAGGCCAACAGATCCAGAGCTACCCCACCAACCGGGCCTGGATTATGTACACCAGCTGCAGGATTGCAGATGCAAGCAGTGAATTGCAGTGCATTCCAGCCAGGTGAGAGCGTTAACCCTCGCCGGAAGAAGGGACACTCCACAAAGTTTGATTGTGACTGGAAGGGGCCTTGCACTGTTCTTCACCATTTGTTAGGCAGGGAGTACCATCTGGCTCCACACCAGCCTGCAGCCAGCTACCAGGTTCACCAGCAATGCTTGTGCCTCGCCAGCCATCTGCCACACCAGCGTCAGCTGTTCTCGCTGTCACCAGTTTCAGCCAGTTGCCTGTTCCTGCACCCCCTGGTCACCAGCCACCAGTTCCTCCAGGGACCCCAGACCCAGCACATGTGAATTACTGGAGCACTTGCCTCCAGAGGTTGCCTGCTTGGCTGGCAGAATGAGAATGAGATTGCTGACCTGTTGTCAGTGTTTTAATATATAAGGGACATGTCGCCACAGATCAGATGTTTGATTATTAATCATTCTGTGTTAATAGTATACTCTGTTTGAAATGTTTGCAAATATACTTTTTTATCTTGTATAACATAAAAACAGTTGAAGAACAGTTATAGTGCACATTTTAATTTTGTTATGACAGATTGACATATGATGCTATTTATTAGGTTCACAAATTCAGAATGCCTTTAACCCCCTGAGGTCGACGGGATCGCCGACGATCCCAGCAGCAATAAAAGTATATTACTATTTCTAACGTCACGAGATTTTATCATGCACACGCGGCAAAAACATTGACAGAAACCTTAGAATCGTGACTTTCAGATTTGAGCACTGGCAAATAATATGAGATTTTTAAATTAGGTTAATTAGACCAAAAGTAAACCTTGCCTTTTCCTCTCTTTTTTACCTGTTAGTACCGTCCCCCTTCTATTGACATGGTAACTAGGTGCTAGTCTCGAGCAGGGGCATGGGGCCATGTGTGAAATCGCAGCGTAAACAATGTCCCGACATTATATCGCATCTTGTCTGTGTTTACGGTTGCGATCTGCCAGCAACAGACGGTGCATGCTGATATTTATTTTATTTACCATGTTTTTAAATACTCGTGAAAATATATGAATTCCGCGTCTTACGGAAACAATCGGAATCATTGCGGACTGCTGCGAATAATTAACGGGAGGATATTTAACCAGCTGGCATTCTGTTTCGGCGCTTGGACATTATCTAGCTTAGCTTGATAATACCTATTGGGATTAATGTTTCTTGCCTCTCGAAAACTTGTTTGTTTGTGTGCGTATTGTTGTTTAGATTCCCAGCGTTTAGTTTATTCTGAGATTTTGGATACGTATTGTTTGTTCCTGATCGTTGGTTATTTTGTTTCGTTTTGTTTATGTCTTTCCGTGTCTTCGCAGACACGGATTTTGCTTTCGTTTTCCTACAGACGTTTAAAGATAAATATCTTAAACCCAGAAAACGTGCTACTTTTGATCATGTGCCTGTGCCCACTGCCAAACAGACTCTGGATGTTGGCAAACTGGCTTCTGTTGGTCACAAGAAATGCGTACTCTGCAAGATGTCTTTGTCTGATGGCCTTTGAGAGAGAGATGACCCATCTGGCAGATCTTTCAGGTGTGGATCATGAATATTCAGTAAATTAGCATATAGCCCTCCCACAGCCTGAAATAAATGTGACCAGTTCTGATAAAAACAGGTTTTTAGCTATTTAGATCTCATATGTGCTAAACTATTTTCACACCCTTACATAACCAAGACCTTGATGAACAAACGCACATTGGCAAAACAATTTGTCACTATAGTTTAGTGTGTTCTTTCCAACTTTTGTGACGGCAGAAAAATGATTTTTAAAAAGCTGTTTGGCATTGGCAGAGGCAAATTTTTCATGGGCGCAACCCATATACTCAGCTGTGCTGCTCATCCCACAAATGCATGTTCCTTACAAATGGGGTACCATTTAAAAGGGAAATAAACAGGCTTTCCAATGGTATAAAATGTATTGCCAAGAAGCATTGTTACAACAGATAAATAATTTACCAAACACGAATTTCCGAACTTTTTGTTTGATGTTTCGTTATTTAACTACTACTAACTAGCTAACTAATGAATAGGCAGACTACTTTTCGCACACAACTTCAGCTTTCAACCTAGACAGGTTAACATGCCAAGGTGTATTATTGTGGCCATGCAAATGGACAAGGTAGCCAGCTAATCAAGGGCTAATTAGCAATTTAGCACCATTTTACATTTACTCATCTCTGTCACCACTCTGACTGAACCCACCATTTAATAGGGAAATAAACAGGCTTTCCAACGGTATACAATTTATTGCCAAGAAGCATTGTTACAACAGAGAAATAATCTACCAAACACAAATTTCCTAACTTTTTGTTAGGTGTCATGTGATGTTATGTAGACACAATCATGCTTTTCTAATTTGCTTTAGAAACGTTTTTACCAAATAAATTGCAATTGGGCTCTAGTTTGGAGAGGACGCTAGCAAAAACACACCTGAACAATAGTGTAATAGTAGTTATAGTTTTAGTAATCGCAAATTGAATATTTATTGTTTGGTAGTTTTGTTTTTGGCAATAAAGGCATTTGCGTCAACATGGGTTGGGTTGGGCAGCGCAATGTTTGTTGCATGTTTCGTTGTTTGCATTTTCGTACACCCAGACCACCTCTTAACTCAAACACATGGTGCCCTATTTTGGTGAAATAGGACGGTGTCGGTAGGGCGTGTCTAACGCAATTTTGGTAATTTCATGATTTAGGACGAAAGCGCACCTCCAGCGCAGTTGTAAAAGAGGTTGGATTAACTTTTTTAAAATACATGTGTGTGTGGTGGGGGTTTGGTTTCATAATGGCCAATCAGCACACCTATTTTCTATCCCTTTAAATACCAGTATGCAAACGCTATAGCAAATTGGCAATTTCCTGACATGCATGACAGTTTTGGCCTTCTGCGCCAGGAGCGCTTCTCAAAAGAGGAGAGCGAGGAGGTGCGGAAAAGTTGGCGCGTGAATCAGAGGGGGAAAACATTACATTAATTTGTTATTTTCATGATTTGAGTTTATATTTTGAGACCTACATTGTTAAAAGAAAGTGTTTTATTTTACCATCCCTGTTTCCTTATTTGTAGGCTTTCCAACTTAAAAAACGAAACCCGACGTTTAATTTCTTCTAAGTTAATGTAAAAAAATCCTGTTTAGTTCTCTGCTGGCTGTCGGGTGTAGGAAAAGTAATACCTGTTTACTCTGCTGGCTGTCGGGTTGCATGTTGGACAAGACTGGAAGAAACTGCATGTACAGCCGAACTGATAGCCATCTGGCCAACACCGGCTACCAAACCCAGGGTAACGCTCACGGTATCGCCTTCGGCGTCCAATTATGTACTCCATTTTCTGTAGTGCAAATGGAAAGAATAAAACCCTTTCACATAAGAAAAACAATGTGCATACAAACATATATTTATTTAACAGGTGTATCTTACTGAATGGTAGCGATGGATGGCCTGCTGGCTTCAGTCTTTCATGTCCATGCATTGAATAACCACAAGCTGTGGTGAAATAGTTTTTAGCTTAATTGATTACGCTTGCAAGTTACCCATGGATTGGACGATTTGCCTCAACGTGGGGGGAAATTCACAATATTCACAAAACATTCTCATGTGATTTCAGATAACCTTATGGTCATATGTGCGCATCAATAAAGTCAACAAATTGCACAGAGCGCCAGCATTTGCGCTAAGAGGTGGTCTAGTTGGACGTTAATGCAAACTCATTATTTGACACCAAATTTGCATAGCGCCCGACTGTTTTCATTGTCACACTCCCTATCGCGCTGCCCAACCCATAGTCGCGCAAACATCTTCACTTCAGAGCCGTGGTTCTCTGTGGCTCAGTTGGTAGAGCACAGCGTTGGCAACGCTTAGGTTGTGGGTTCAATTCCCACTGGGGCCACATATACTGAAAATGTATGCATTCACTACTGTAAGTCGCTTTGGATAAAAGCGTCTGCTAAATGGCATATATTACTGCGCACCACGAAATTGCCAAACTCGGCGGAGATGGGGAATATTCCGTTTGCGACAGACGAAACTGGCAATAAAGGCATTTGCGTCAACATGGGTTGGGTTGGGCAGCGCAATGGGGCGTGTGCCAATGAAAACATTTGGCACTGTGCAAGTTTCGTTGTTCGCATTTTGGTACACCCAGACCACCTCTTAACTCAAACACATGGAGTTAGGTCCCAGTTTGGTGACAATATTAATGGGCACATATGAAACAGATTGCTAGGGCAGATGTGATAAATACCTCATCACACAAGACTGCTGTGGATCTTCTGTATTTCACATCATTCTGAGGAAAATTGTTAAATAAACAACTATTTGAAGCAATCTGTATTCTGGGGGAGGTGCCATAAAGGGTGATCTGGTGGGGAACAAAACCCCCTGTGCCAGGAGGCCTCAACTCTGCAGGCCAGGTGTTGGCCGCATCAAAGAAAGGGGCCTCAACTACGGAACACGTCTCTCTCCTGCACAACTAGGAAGGAGACATCAATCATGGGACACTATGTTCTAACTACTAGCATGTTCCAATAATGCACCAAAACATTACATTACACTTCCTACGCTCTCGTCGCCCCTTAACTTTCTACAGCAAGTGCAGTAATCTAAAGCTAAATCAACTCTGTTCAACTTGCAGCAAATGTATTTGTTTGGAATATTTGAGATTCACATACATGTCATTACACCATATAGACAAATGACTATTTCTGCATGAACTCATGCACATTTGGAAAGGATCCTTGCATGTTAACTTGAAAGAATCTTGTTCAGAGTTCACCAAGAAATAGGGATTCTGTCCTGTCTGGATTGAGCTTCTTCTTCTCATTTTGAATTTGTTCAAAATCTTCTCACTTAAATTAGTTTATGTTGCCACTGCCAACACTAACTTGATGCTTTTCACTGAAGCTTTTGTAGTGCTTTACCTACTAAAAAGTGTCTGCAGTATGGTGTGTAGTAATGGCATGCATGTGCATCAGAAATCTTCCACATTTACTACATGTTGAACAGCTGCTTTCCCCAAAAACTGTTTAATAGAACATAAACATAATGATCTTATTGACACTGGAAAATAAAACACAAATACGTCTCTTGCTCTATAGAGTCAAAACAATCTAGTGCAATAATCTTCTATTTCAAAATGGAAAAGTTGCACAGGACTGACATGCATTTACTCCATGTCGCTTGCTGTCACTTAATTGTAACAGTTTGTTTTTGAGTCCATGCACTCGCAGTGTAGCTATTCCCACCAATGTTGATGAATACTTGCTGAATTGCCTCAAAAGTGTACCTTAGTCCCTTTGGGTAGTCAATGTTCAGTGCGTACTGGAGACCAATTAAGATGGCAATGGCCTTTGGCACATCATGCACTTCTTGCATCACAATCAGCCCCTCCTCAATCACCACAGCTACATCAATCACATCTGCTGGGATTAGCTCATCTGCACCGGTTCCTTCTGCTACCCTCAGAATGTCAACCGTGACTCCTCAAAGAACAACGTTCTCATCATCAGCTGGCTTCGGAGAGAGAGAGAAAGAGAGAGAGAGAGAGAGATTGTATTGGTTATCCGATGGCTAAACCAATAAACAGTAATGATGGTAGGAAGGAATTGGGCTGCAGCATTCATTTTCCGTACCTCATGTCTTGAAAAAGTCAGTAGGATCCTCTCTCATGAAGTACGGTAGGCCTTGCAGCACAGCTTCCCTCTTCCTCTGATTTTAACTCTGAAGAAAAGCAATAATTCCAAAAGAAAACAAAAATAAATAACATTATGAACACTGAGAATTACATTTAACAAGCATGACACATAAAAGGAGAAAAGCTTAGCAGGGCAATCAGGGATCTGTATTAGAGGAAAGAGAGGAAAAGGAAAAGGAACCAACTGGATCCCTTGTAAGTGCTCCCACTACAGTAAGTGCACAAACTACAGTAAAAAATAGCACTGAAGCTATGTATCCATCATGATTAATTCATACAGTATACTATAGATAAAGACATGCATTTTCTCTACCTCTCTCAAGAAGCTACAGTTCCTTTCTGATCCTCAAGGCATCGCTGAAGGCTATGGCTGAAACGAATATTCAACATTATCGATAACCTTGACAATAAAAAATTATCAATACATATTTCCATTGTCGATTCGTCGTTTGCATTTTTAAAATGGTCTTTTATTCAGTAATGACTCTTTCAACCGAAAGAGGGCAGCGCGCCACTGTTTCTTGCCTTCTTGTCTTCTGCAAATCTTAAAGAAGACTGAAAATGGCTGAAGTTTCAAAACAATCCAAGTGCAGCAAAGTGTGGGAACACTTTGAGAAAAATCCAGCTAAAAATGTGGTCACGTGCATTTTATGCAAGACGGAGTTGACGTTAAATGGGAGCACAACATGTATGCTTGAGCATATGAAAAGAAAACACCCTGGCGCGGATGACAGTGCTAGCATGGAGGGAATGTTTGCATAATGTTATGTTAGCATTCGTGCAAACAGGCTAGTGTGAGATAACTTTAGGTGTTTTTGTTATGATATGTTAAGAAAACATCCTTATGAATAAAGCAAAAGACTATTGTTATGCACTAACATTACTGTGTTAGCTATAGTGTCTGCAGTAGGTCTAGTATTAACACTAGAACTGCCATGGTCAATGCCAAAAATTGCATTTATAAAATGAGTTGTTGTAATTAAATGTTTTCCATGCTTTTTATTTACAATAAATCCCCTCTAAAACCTCCAGTGGCATCCCTGGCCATTGGTACTTTGAAGCATTTGAATAGCGCATTGAGACAATGAATGCGATATAGAAACTAATTTCACGTATATAGGCTAATCACTCACAGTGATCTAATTATTTCAGTAGGCTAGAAATAGTATATGAAACTCACCTCAGATAGCCTATATGGAAATCACATAATTTAGTAATAATTAAATCTAAATGGTAGAGAGATAGTCAGATAGACAGACAGACTACATGTGCTTTGTCCAATTTTCCTATCTCAGTCAAAAACAAAGCCATACTATGGATTAATTTCTTCTTAGGAAGAATACTTGTACACCCCAGCATGCAACTGTTCTCACTGACACAATCCTGACCATAGGCGCGTTTCCACCGCAGGGACTTTTCCCAGGAACTTGGGACCTTTATGTTAATTGTCTTCATATCAGGAAACGGAAGTAGCAGCAACCAGCATCAGAATGTAGCTCGGGGGACTTATTTACCCCTCAAAATGTTCCTAGTCAGGAGGTAGGTCTTTTCGAATGTTGCAGAACTTTTGGAGGTGGGGCTTGCAGCGCTGTTTGTCTCTTTTCCAGCGTTGACTGAATTACATGGCGTTGTGTTGTATGTTTTGGTTTGCTTTGTTTTTCATACTAAATGCCTTTCTGGGAGGCAGGTTTTTAGAAACGCGACCGAATTAAATAAAATGTAAAAACTTTTTATTAAATTAATTTAGACCACCCTAGTTAAATCGCCTAAGGCGTACTGAATCTAAAAATGTATTTTGTGAAATTTTCGAATAAAGATTTAGTGAAATATAGGCAATTTTTGGTGGAAACGCGCCTAACATGACCAAACCTCCATGTTCTAGGTTGTTGCAGTGACGCACAAATATGATGTCAGTCCGTCGCGTTGTTTGGCATCAGCGGACTAATTTGCATAATCTTCATGGCTCTTTAGACCCCTGTGCTGGAACCCAGCATGCGTTCGTAATGGATTGAAGGAACGTTTTCAATTCCTACGGGCAATTTAAAATAGTTCTTTGGACTGTGGGAGGAAACTACAAGTTCCTGCCAATTTTGCTGTGAGGCGACAGTGCTAACTGCACCACCGTGCCCTCATGTTAATCAAGGACATGAGACCTCTTTCCATGGTGGAAGATCAAGGCTTTTGTGAAATGGTTCAAACATTCAACCCAGGATACACCCTACCATCAAGAACACATTTCACAACCTTAATGGAAAAGAAGTAGGAGATAACTTTTCAGAAGGTAAAAGGGGCCATTAAAGCAACAACGAGTAGCATTACACTGCCCACTGATACCTGGACCAGCCTTGCAACAGAGGCTTACCTTGGTGTTACTTTGCCATTTTATTGGTGATGAAAAACATACTGCTGCCAATATAGCAATCAGGCTGGAGGAGGTTGCTGCCAAGTTTGAGACTCGTTTTAACAAAATAAAAGCAGTAGTCCATGACAGCAGTGAGGATGCTGGAGGAGAATAATGGATGTGCCTCTCTCCACTGCACTGGACACACTCTCCAGCTGGTTGTCAACAATGCTCTAAAAGCAGCATCAGCAAAGCAGTAGGACCAGCAAGGTGCTTGGTTGAACACTTCAGGAAATGTGAGCTAGCTAATACCAAGCTGAAGTCCAAACAGCAGCAGATGAACACCCCAGAGCATAGGCTGATTCACGATGTCAGCACGAGGTGGAATAGCACCTACCACATGATCGACAAACTACTGGAGCAGCAGTGGCCTGTTACAGCCACACTCTTGTCAGAACATTGAAGTGAGAATAAAAATGGTCTATTCTCTGAATCCTGTAGCCTTAACAGTCAAATGCCCTTGTTTAAAGTTCAGCACTCTGAATACTGAACACAAGTGGTATTACGCCTTAAAACCCCTCACTTATCCTACATGTAAACTATATTTATTTGATTTAATATAATAATTACTGCACAGGATACTCAATTATCGATTAAATCTCCAAATTCGTTGATAGGCAGAGCAATCTGGTGGATCAACCTTCATCAAAATCTACAGACGTAGGTTCAACTATCTTAACAAATACTAAATTGGAACCTCCAATATGTACGGTTTAGTTCTGTCTCCTCACATATGGAACATTTATTTCTGTTTGATAAATAAGATGAGGCTTGCAGGCAGTAACTGCTGTATCTAGCCAATTGTGAACCCACCACTTTCAGCAAAAATTATCACTACCATTTCACAAGCTTGCTCATACCACGTCAAGCTCCACTCTCATCTGGCCGCGACCTGAAAAACGTAAATTCCAAACTGGATTCCCCAACCATTATCACCCACATGGAAATAAACATTCAATACAGTGTGCATTCTATCATGGTAAGAGTCATCTCATTGCGTTCTAGTAAGTGTTGGTTACCCGGCGTTAGACTTTGTGTGTAGTTTCTGCGTTCGCTGCCTGCTTTCACTTGTTGCAGTAGCAGCTCTCGTTACTTTGTTAGCTTAATTAGTAGCTTGTTGCTTTTGTTCTACTGTTTATTAGTTTTGATTACTAGCTTCAGTCGCTGCTTAGAAGATTTAGTTCAAAGTTGATTGATACTTAGCGTTTCAATCGGTTTTGTTTTAACAGGCATAGCACCCGTGTCTGTAGTTGATTAGTGGGAGGAACCTGTGAGTTGGTAATTAGTCTGTATTGTTGTCAGGGGGCATTCGCCACATTTAAGCAACCATAGTTGTGGAAAGCGGAAGCTTTTCACGGCAGCCTCACCTTCCTAGCCTCCCCGGATGAAGACTCTGCGGACAAAGACATAGGAGTCTACCTGCAGGAGTACAAAGACTCGGTGGACAAAGACGTAGGAGTCTACCTACAGGAGTCCACCGAGGGGGGCCAGCTAGGGAGTGCTCGCCGTACGGTAAGTATCATAATTTTTCTCCCTGTTCTTCCTCTGCATCTGACACTACATGCTACCTCCCTATCCCAGTCCATGTCTCCTCTTCTAGATTGCCTAGAAGAAAAGATTCTACTCACACCTAAAACCTCTCCAATATCATCCTCCCTCCTAGATCTCCCGGTGTTGACGTGGTGGTAGCAGGCGGACTATGGAACTGCCAGTCCGCTGTCCGGAAGGCCAATTTCATCTCGGCCCAGGCCTCCCTACTCTCCCTGCAGTTCCTGGCGCTCACGGAGACGTGGATCACTCCGCAGAACACGGCCACCCCTGCTGCTCTCTCCGCTGCCTACACCTTCTCCCACACTCCACGACCCACAGGTAGAGGTGGAGGGACAGGTATACTGATCTCCCCCCTGTGGAAATTTGGTATTGTTCCTCTTCCTCACTTCTCACCCACCTCCTTTGAATTTCATGCTGTCACTGTCACTGTTCCATGTAAACTGCACATCATTGTTCTTTATCGCCCTCCAGGTCCACTAGGGAGTTTCCTAGATGAGATGGATGCCCTACTCAGCGCTTTCACTGAGGATGGCACCCCCGTCTTACTCCTCGGTGACTGTCTGACCATTGCTTTCTGTCTCTCCCCTCCCCCTCCCCTCTGTGCCTAAACCATCCTCACCTGCTCCCACTGTTCTTGTCCATCGCAACCTCCGCTCTCTCTCCCCCGCTGCCCTGTCAGCTACTGTTCTAACTTCCCTTCCCCCTACTGATGCCTTCTCTCACCTACCTGCTGAGGAGGCATCGTCCACTCTGCATTTTTCCTTTCCAAAATTAAATCTTCGGTTTCTAACCCTCGTAAACTCTACTCTACGTTTTCCTCTCTCCTCACCCCTCCTCCTCCCCCTCCCCCCTCCTCTCTAACCGCGGATGACTTCGCATCATTCTTTCAGGAGAAGGTCGATGTCATTCGTAATTCCTTCCCCCAACCACTCCCTCACCCATCTCGCTACCTAAACCTCTCACCCCTCTGTCCTCCTTCTCGCCCCTCCCTGACTCAGACATCCTTCAACTTGTCCTCTCCCACCATCCCACCACCTGCCCTCTTGATCCCATTCCTTCCACCCTCTTCCAGTCCATTGCTGTGGACATCGTCCCCTTTGTCTCCAATGTCATTAACTCCTCTCTTTCCTCTGGCTCTGTCCCCTCTTCCATCAAATGCGCTCATGTTGTCCCCCTCCTCAAAAAACCCTCTCTAAATCCTGCTGTCATCTCAAACTACCGACCTGTCTCTCTCCTCCCATTCCTTTCCAAAATGTTAGAGTGGGCTGTCTATAACCAACTGTCTGCTCATCTCTTACAGAATGACCTGCTTGATCCCAACCAATCTGGGTACAGAGCAGGCTACTCCACAGAGACTGCTCTCCTGGCGGTCACTGAGGCTCTTCAAATGGCTAAGTCCCAATCCCTTAGCTCCATTCTCCTCCTCCGTGACCTGTCAGCTGCTTTTGATACTGTGGACCACCAGATCCTGCTCTCATCTCTCATCGAGATGGGAATATCTGGATCTGCACTGACATGATTCAAGTCCTACCTAGCTGACTGGTCCTACCAGGTGGCCTGGAGAGGATCCCTCTCCTCTCCTCACACCCTCTCTACTGGAGTCCCGCAGGGCTCCTGCTAGGCCCAGTCCTATTTTCTCTGTACACCAAGTCACTTGGTTCTGCTCATGTTTTTTCTTACCACTAACGACACTCAACTCTTTCTCTCCATCTGAGACGCAGGTCCCGGCAAGGATCTCTGTATGCCTGACATCTCTGCCTGGATGTCCACCCACTACCTGAAGCTGAACCTGGGGAATACTGAGCTACTCTTCCTCCCAGCGAAGGGCTACCCCATGATTGATGCTTCAATCATGGAAGGCTCCATAGTGTCTCCATCCCAGTCTGCCAGGAGTCTTGGAGTGACCCTGGACAACCAGCTGTGCTTCTCGAACCATATTGCAGCGATCACTCGGACCTGCCGATTCTCCCTCCACAACATCCGGAGGATCCGACCGTTCCTCACCCAAGAGACCACTCAACTCCTAGTCCAGGCCCTGGTGATCTCACGTCTGGACTACTGCAATTCCTTGCTGGTAAGCCTTCCGGCCTGTGTCATCAAGCCACTGCAACTAGTCCAGAATGCTGCCGCTCGTCTGGTGTTCAACCAGCCGAAGTTCACCCACGTCACCCCTCTACTCTCCTCTCTGCACTGGCTCCCCATCGCAGCACATATCAGATTCAAATCACTGGTGCTTGCTTTTCAAGCGGCCAGAGGTACTGCTCCCTTTCCTCCAGTCACTCATCACTCCCTACACCCCTCCCAGACCCCTCCGTTCCGCCCTCCTCTGGTAAACTGACTGTCCCTTCCCTCCGGGCGTCTGGCAGCCGCTCCTCGCGGTCTCGCCTCTTCTCTGTCCTGATCCCTCGCTGGTGGAACGACCTTCCGCAATCGGTCAGGACCGCGGAATCACTTGCGATCTTCCGCAAGAGACTCAAAACCCACCTCTTCAGACTCCACTACCACTGAACTCTGTCCATCTAGCTAAATTGTCTTCACCACTGTTTACTTGTTCAACACTATACTCCAAAAAAATTAAAAAAATTACACTAACCTTTCCCAGCAGGTATGCCTGCTGCTATGATGTCTATTCCTGTATTACTGCACTGATCTTGTGTGCTAACTATGATTGTTCCTACCATGTATTAATGCACATCTTGTAAGTCGCTCTGGATAAGAGCGTCTGCTAAATGCTTAAATTGGAAAAAAATGTAAATGTGCAGAACCTAACTTTTGAAACAACCCCAGGCAGCTTTCCAAACTGCAGCTTCCAAGCAAACAACAGAGAGGTGGGGGAATGTAACCACTTTCTCTGAGTACAAACCCAACACTGTGCTCCTCTCAGCGGCCCTGGGCCCAAGATTTAGAAATATCCTGAACAAGGCATAAAGGTTCAGAGCACTGTCGAAGTTCTTGCTTTGAAAGAAGCCACAAGAAACGAGAATGAGCAGGTGGAGCAGCCTGTCACTATTCCAAACAGAGAGGCAAAGTCAGTCCAGTCTAACACAGACAGCAACAGTGAAGAACAGGGACCCCAGGAGGACCACAAGATTAAAATGGCTAGAAATTAGGTATAGAGGTGTACTTTGCAGAACAACAAATATCAAAGAAAGAAGACCCCCTCACTTGGTGGAAGACAAACAAGGGACGTTTTCCTACACTGGCCAAGCTTGCCAGATACTTTCTTTGCATTCCTGCTATGTCGACACCATCAGAGCACCTCTTCTCTGCTGCAGGGAGCATCTGCTCAAAGAAGAGAGCAAGCCTGACATGTGAACATGTTGACATGCTGGGTTTTTCTTCATTTCAAACTATCTTAGTTCATTGTTGAACTGAAGTGACTTAAAGTTGTTTTTTTTTAAACAAAACCCTCAGCCATTTATTTTTTTACCAGAATACACTTATTTATTTCGAATTATATACATTTTTTAGAAAAGAGGAGAAAAAATTCATTGAGAAATGAAAAAAAGTGGAAATGTCAGTCCATTAAATGAAAACGTTTCTCTGTAGGTATTTATTTTCCAATGCATTTCTGTTCTAAACAAAAAAGTGGGTAGAAAGTGAAAAGGAAATCCTTTCAATAAAGTTTATACTTTTTCAAAGTTAGTTTCTTTCTCATTATTTTGTTGATATTGGCGCATAAAGCCAATTAATTGATTAATTGTTGTAATAATCGTCACTCTATTTTTTCAGTAATTAGTGGCAATTACTCAAATTAACATCTACATCAAATTAAATGATACCTCTACGACAAGTCATGAAAAGAAGAAACAACAAATGATCTGACAATGATTCAATTCAACACCAAAATATGAAATATTGTGCTACCTTAACAGAATTTTAACAATAACTCAATAACAATTGTGTACTTTATGTTTTAATTTTGCCTTTAGGCTGTCATTTTTGTTTTGCTTTCAATTGTTTTTACAAGTTTGTGCAGTAAAAATATCTGCCCATTCATTTCAACATCAGCTTCTTTGCTCCAGGACGGCCTCCAGGACGTGTCATCAAACTTATTTTCACAATTTAAAGCAGGAGCCTACTTACAAATAAATCAGTATGATTACGTGTGGGTGTGTGCAGTGTCAACTGCTGAGCAGTCTATTACACTGCAATGTGCACCTCATTTGTGGTAATTGAATGATTACTTGAGATTGTAATGTGTTGATTGCTTAACAAGTAGCTTCAGAATGTCCTCCATCGACCTCTTGGTATTGGAGGACAGAACTGCAGGTTCCTGACAGAGGTGGTGAGAAACGCATGCTCTTAACTATAGGCAATACTAAAACAAATAATTTCATTTGATCCTTGCTTAGTCCTTAAACTTGTCCCTTTTCATCCTTCTCTGAACATGTGCTGGGGCCTCATTTATAAAACGTACCTACGCACAGATTTAATCTTAGAACGTGCGTACGCTCAAATCCACACCAAAGTTCAGATTTATAAAAACGGTCTTTGACGTGGAAAAGTACTCAGCTCCACGTCAGGTTTCAACTTGGCGTACGCACGTTTCCTTGTGGCAATGTTGGAGTACTGCAGGTATTCGCGGTCTCGTCTCTTCTCTGTCCTGACCCCTCGCTGGTGGAACTACCTTCCGCAATCAATCAGGACCGCGGAATCACTTCCGATCTTCCGCAAGAGACTCAAAACCCACCTTTTCAGACTCCACTACCACTGAATTCTGTACATCTAGCTAATTGTCATCACCACTGCCTACTTGCTCAACACTATATACCCCTGCTTACTCCATTTAAAAAAAATTGATCTCTTGCGTGTACTATGATTGTTCCTACCATGTATTAATGTACATATTGTAAGTCGCTCTGGATAAGAGCGTCTGCTAAATGCTTAAAATGTAAATGTAATGTAAAATGTATTCGGAAATCTAACAGCGCCAACATGTCGTCTGCTGCCTAATTGTTTCCTCATTATTATTATTATTATTATTATTATTATTATTATTATTAGTAGTAGTAGTAGTAGCCTAGTAGTAGTAGTATTACCAGATTGAACACATTGCTTAGGCTATACGTAATGGTTTGCACAATAAATGTATTAATAAATTAAAACAACATAAGCTAGGCTACTTGTGGAAAACAAAACAAAAACACACATTGGTTTTTCCAAAACTACCCATATTAGCATAATTGACACATCCTTGAAATGTATTTAATACATAATATAGTTTCATTCGTGTAAAACATTTCGGTCAATATGTAGACTATAAAATGTCCAATAATGCAGTGGTTTTCAAGAGGAAGAATGGCAGCATTGTCACTTCTCGAAGATATCGCCAACCGCGCAATAAGAAGGGAATGAGTTATTAGAGATTTTGACCTCAGTCAGGTCAAAAGGACCTCTGACCTTTTTCTTTACGTCCTTCAGGGACCTTTGCTGCCCCCGCACCTCGTTCACAGCCTGGGCTACAGACTAACATGCCACGTACTTGGTTTTACTGGTAAAGCTACTGGAAAGGCTCCCAAACAGCGTCCCTGCACGCATCTGCACCTCCGCCAACAGGACCTCGATTTCGGCCTTGCTAAAATAATTTTTCTTGCAGCTCGCCATTATCAAGTAGAGGATTTGTGTTTGGATTCGAGCTCCTTTATATGCTAATGATATTAATTAGGGGGCGTTTACAAGGCGGAGATCTAAAACCATTCACCTGTGCACAATTTCAAGATCATTTGCGATTTATAGATTTCGCATCTGGGGGACTGGCGTTCAGTTTCTCTGAATCACACTTACGCACATTTCAGAAATGATCTTAGATCAAATATAGGATGGATTCTACGCAACTTTTTATAAATGAGGCCCCTGGTGTTAGTATGTATATGGTAGTTGACATAACTGTGTGTTAACATATACAATATTGTGTACTAGTGCTGAGTAACGCATGGTAGACTTATCTCTTTATCTAGGCACCTCATCAGATTGTTCAGCTCTACTATAGCGGAGCTTCTTCCCGTTCTGTAGAACTCCAGAAGGCAGGGCAGGTGCTGATCAAGACCTTCATAGAAGGATTTCATCAAGTCAACGGACACAAGTCTGGTGAACTAATGAGGAACCTGTTGAAAAACAGAAAACAAATCTACACTATTTTTAATCATTTTTATATTTAATGTACTGCCTACAATGTAAACACACCGAACAACCTAATTTTAACCCATATTTGTATAAACATGGTGTGTGCCTAGCCACATAACACACCCATTCACACTCAGCCAACCTTCAGTCTAACACTCCCCCCTTCGAAATGGAAAGTGGAAAAAAAAACTTGGCAAATTATGTATCATGGGAAAGAGCA
This sequence comes from Aldrovandia affinis, assembly GCA_029706075.1. Lineage (NCBI taxonomy): Eukaryota > Metazoa > Chordata > Actinopteri > Notacanthiformes > Halosauridae > Aldrovandia > Aldrovandia affinis. The sequence goes on along the minus strand of JAINUG010000053.1, from coordinate 891,812 downwards.
TGAAAGTATCTTTATTTTTATGTATAAACTGATGTGTTATGCCCAATCACAAAAAAGTTGCAATTGAAAAACATACATAAATTATGAACATTTGAATATATGTATTTGTACATAATTTATAATAATACATAATTTGTGGAGATATATGGTATGTCATATCAATTAAATGTTTTAACAAATTTGTGTTATTATATACAAAATATGCAAATTTACATGTAACCATTTAGAAATGTGATGTGAAGAGTTATATTTCAATGAATTGGATTCGTATCATTCTCTGTAATGTTACAAGTTCATCTCATTCTTCATTTTGTTATTAGTTTCAATATTTTGCGTGCCTTTTTTGTTGTTGTGTCTGTTGGGATCCTGTTGAGTACCTACTGCTTTCTTGTAGATTATATCTATCAAGTTTGTTGGTAGAGACTCTCTGAAATCGTGTGATTTGATCTATGTATTATGAGCTTTATTGTAAACAATGCAAGAATTTAGGATAGCAATGTCAAGCCTGTACCAAATTATTATAGTACAACTTTAGTGACTTCATTTGTCTCTTGTAACAGGCACTTGTTTTGTCAGAGAAGTCTACACACCCCATGTGTTTGTTATATAATGATATAATATTTGGATGTCAACACGCATTTCAATTTCATTGAATTTCTGCTACAGGATTTTCCGTAGCACGGCGACTGTATCGTTTGCGCAGTCTACAGAATATCCCGTAGATCGGTGAATAAAGGGTTTGCACAGTCTACAGAAAATCCCGTAGTTTGGCAGATATGGGCTAAGCAGTAAACTACCACAAAATTATTTTTAAATAGTACAGTGCAGGCTATCTGTTCTTTTTAATCTCAGAGATAAGGGGCTCATCTTCTCCTTTCTTCTGATTGAGAAGGTATTACCATAGCTGCACCGATCACTATCCAGTCTGGATTTTACATCTTCACCTTATTTGATCTCATCTGGTTCCTTTCATTCTCCAAGGCTTTTTCCTTTTGGCGTGTCAGAAAGAAGTTAGTCCCTGACCTCCTTGGCTTCTTAAATTTGTTTCTTTTGCCACTGCCAATACTACCTTGACACTTTTATCCATTAATAGTAAGTTCTGAACAACCAGCTTCACAAAGGATTTTGGAAATTGCTTTTCAAATGAATTGCTTTGTAAATTAAGACTTATTTTCCATCCATACTACCCAGATGCTGACCCTGGCTCCTTGAGACATTAGTATTTTTCTGTGGGAGCCATAGCTACACTCTCAAACTGGATGGATAAGTCTTGTAAGAGTAGATTGCACCTGCAATCACATCTCTGAATATGTTGAGAAGCGAGCCACCTTTTGTGTAGTTGTCATTCCCTTGTCTGAGCCTCAGCTCCACATTATATGAGAAGCTTGGGATGACAAAGGGGACAGCCCAATCCCTTGAGCATTTATTTGCCACTGGTGAATCAAATACCTGCAGTGTCAATGGTCCAGTTTAATAAACTTGAATCAGTAGATGGCATTGAGAAGATGACCTTTAGGGTTGCCTTCTCGGGGGGCAGGTCACAGATGGAGGTGAGATTGCACAATTGCCAAAATCTGGATCTTAATATTGAAGGGTAAACACGGCTTGTATGTTTACCTTGTTTCTTAATGTTGAATGAAGATGCTGTATTGTTTCTGGCAGGCTGTCAAGGCAGACCTTTCTGATATCTACAGCTGAGAGTATCACACAGAGCAACATTTTGTTCTGGATGCAAAACTGCAATAAACAAAAAACAAGGAGAATGAAAGAAGAAATGTTAAATTATATTTAACTGGAGTTCAATGAAAAGTCTATTCCACAGAAAGTTTAATCTAAAATAAACAAAGATAATAACTGTTAATACAGATACAATAGTGACATTCCCATATTTTGTACAGCCTACTTGGACGAATTCTTAAAGGCACTCAGTGGAAATATGTTCAACCTCCAAGTCTGGATGGAACAGACTTAGCATATCAAGGTAGTAGGCTAATGTCAACTGATGATTCTAGGCAAATGCGAGCATACATTTTTTTAAGTTGTTGGAGTCACAAACCATGTTTTGCCTCAAATTGTATAGTCCAGAAATTGATTACTAGTCCAAACCTTTTAGTTAATTCTGGATAATGCTCTATAAAATGGGGTTTCAGATTCAATTCAATTCTGAACTCAGGGAATTCTTCTTGCAACAAATTCCTATGATCTGATATTTTTGATTCAAGATAGTGTAATGTCTCTGTAGAAAATGTACTTGATGCAAAACGCTGAACAATGTCCTTCAGTTCTAGAATTACTCCCCATGATTTATTACTTTCAGGTATTTTTTCTCCAATTATTAGAGGTAGTAATTTAAAAAGTGTCCAGTTCTCGTGTCCATTGCCACCTAATGATGCCTCATGATGATTTTAAAATCTGTTGTGGCTTGCTGTTTTAAAAAAAATATTTTTCTTTGGTTTTCACATCAACCTTACAACACATCCATCTCCACAGAGAAAGTTACATGCCATTATATATACACTGCCCGTCCCCAAAAAAGTCACACACTCTAATATTGAATTGGACCGCCTTTAGCTTTGATTACGGCATGCATTCGTCGTGGCATTGTTTCAATAAGCTTCTGCAATGTCACAACATTTATTTCTGTCCAGAGTTGCATACATTTTTCGCCAAGATCTTGTATTGATGATGGGAGAGTCGGACCGCTGCGCAAAGTCTTCTCCAGCACATCCCAAAGATTCTCAATGGGGTTAAGGTCTGGACTCTGTGGTGGCCAATCCATGTGTGAAAATGATGTCTCATGCTCCCTGAACCACTCTTTCACAATTTGAGCCCGATGAATCGTGGCATTGTCATCTTGGAATATGCCTGTGCCATCAGGGAAGAAAAAATCTATTTATGGAAAAACCTGGTCATTCAGTATATTCAGGTAGTCAGCTGACTTCATTCTTTGGGCACATAACATTGCTGAACCTAGACCTGACCAACTGCAGCAACCCCAGATCATAACACTGCCCCCACAGGCTTGTACGGTAGGCACTAGGCATGATGGGTGCATCACTTCATCCACCTCTCTTCTTACCCTGATGCGCCCATCACTCTGGAACAGGGTAAATCTGGACTCATCAGACCACATGACCTTCTTCCATTGCTCCAGAGTCCAATCTTTATGCTCCCTAGCAAATTGAAGCCTTTTTTTCCAATTAGCCTCACTGACAAGTGTTTTTCTTAAGGCTACACAGCTGTTTAGTCCCAATCCCTTGAGTTCCCTTCACATTGTGCATGTGGAAATGCTCTTACTTTCACTATTAAACATAGCCGTGAGTTCTACTGTTGATTTTTTACGAAATGATTTCACCAAACGTTTAAGTGATCGCCGATCACGATCATTCAATAATTTTTTCCGACCACATTTCTTCCTCGAAGATGATGGTTCACCACTATCCTTCCAGGTTTTAATAATGCGTTGGACAGTTCTTAACCCAATTTGAGTAGTTTCAGCAATCTCCTTAGTTGTTTTCTTTGCTTGATGCAGGCCAATAATTTGACCCTTCTGAAACAGATTAACATCTTTTCCACAACCACAGGATGTCTTCCGACATGATTGTTTAAGAAATGAGAAGCTACTCACTGCATCATTTAGGGTTAAATAACTTGTTGCCAGCTAAAACATATTAATCAGAAAGTTTTAATTTGATCTCATTGCCAAAGTAAATGAGTAAAGGTACCTTTAGGGCAGGGGTCTTCAACTCCAGGCCTCGAGGTCCGCAGTGTCTGCAGGTTTTTGCTCCAACCACGCACTGCACCACCTGATTTCACTAATTAGCTCGCTTCCTGGACCAAGGAGGTAAAGTAATTATTCGAAATCAGGTGGTGCAGTATGTGGTTGGAGCAAATACCTGCAGACACTGCGGACCTCGAGGCCTGGAGTTGAAGACCCCTGCTTTAGGGGAACAGCATTATAACACAGGTTGGATGTATCTGGGAATATATTTTGAAGATGCACTGGAGTTAGATAAAGCCTACTGAAGAATTTAAAATTAAGCTCATGCATATTGAATTGAATTTAGAATATATCCTTTCACAAACTATGAGCCAATCCTCCTCACTAAATGTACAGTCAAGGTCTTGTTCCCAAACGTTTTTTATGGCTGTATAGGGTGAGGTATGAGCATTGCATAAAATGTTATATATTCTCAATATCATTTCTCTGGAACTGGGGAGTGTTACTAAAAATCTTTCAATTTCTGCCACCTCAAGCCATAGACTATTGTCCTTAACAATGCATGAAATAAAATATATTTGAAGAAATCTATAGAATTCAGATTTAGGTATATCTTTTTCATTCTGAATCTGCTGAAAAGATTTTAAACCATCTTTTGAAAACAGGCAAGCGAAATTCAAAATGCCCTTCCTGAAACAGCCTGAGAGCCTTATATTTTGTAGTTGAAGGGGGAGATCAGGGTTAGCAGCGACTGAAAACAGCATAGAAAGACAGTTGGGTATTTTAGGATGGGTTCTTATATCTCTCCAGGTTAAGAGTGTATTGTGTAACACAAAGATATTTAATACGTCCTTCAATTGTTTTGTATTGTTAATGAAAAGTAGTGAACCTATAGGCAATGGGTGGCAAGGGACTGATTCCATATTAAGCCAGAGGGAATCTCTCCTATTAGTGCACCAGCTAAACATATGCCTTATCTGGGCACACTAATATGTCTTATATGTACTAATATGTACTAATTGTAGATTTGGTACCCTGGCGCCTCCCATCGCCCTTGGTTTCAGTAACTGTGTAAATGTCATCCTCGGTTTCTTATCATTCCAAATTAATTTTGATAAACTACTATTTCATTCTTTCCAAAAAACGGGGGTATGCAGCAGGGCAATGACTGAAATAAATAAAGTAACCGAGGAAGAATATTCATTGTAACTACACTGATCCGACCAAGCAAGGATATAGGTAAAGAACACCAATTATTTAAGCGAGCCTTGTAGGGAGATCGTTTTTACTGAAAAGGTTTCTCAGATCAGGGGTAACAAAAACACCAAAGTATTTAAATCCATCCTGAATTAGGTGAAAAGGCGATAATAAAGTGGAAGGAAAATGTAAAGGTAATGCAAGAGATTTGGTTGTTAATTGTATAGCCTGACAGAATGCTGAAATACTGTCCAACACTACAGGGACTGACTGTTCCATGTGGGTTATGTACAGTAGAACATCAGCAGCATATAGTGAAATTATGTGCTCCTCCCCCTCCACCGTAATACCAGAGAAACCTGGATTAGTCCTTAGGACCTCAGCAAGCGGCTCTATGGCTGGGGTGAAATAAGGGGTGAAAGCCCTGTCTTGTGCCCCTGCCAATTTTAAAACTGTTGGATGGGAGGCCATTAGTGGTCACCACAGCTTGGGGGTTAAGGTATAGTAATTTGACTAAATTGGTAAAAATTGGACCCAAATTAAATTTGTCCAGGATGGCAAAAAGAAAATCCCATTCCACCCTATCGAACACTTTGTCAGCATCGAGGGAGACTATAAGTGAAGGTTTTTGATTTCTGGTAACAGTCCATAATATTAGTAGGCGACGCAAGTTGTCTGATCCAAATCGGGATTGTACAAACCCTGTCTGATCATGTTTAATAATCTTAAACAAAATAACCTCTAGTCTACGTGTCAAGTACCTTAGCCATTACTTTACAATACAAATGTAAGCGTATGGGCCTATACCAACTAAAATCGAGTGGATCTTTATCCTTCTTTAATAACAAAATGGAGGCCGTATTCCAAGTGTGGCGTCCCCAAGGGTTGGGCGACACTCACGGACCTTGCAGGGGGCGTAGGCAAGTGTAAGAACACAGAGGAGGCAGTAATATGAACAAAAATGATAATTTATTATTATCACACGAACAAGGGCAACACGAAACAAAGGGTGGGGTCTTCAGGGGAATACAAACAAAGTCCACAATCCTTATCTCGTTGTCCAAGTCCGTTCCAATGTCCAAAATTCAGTTCGTAGTCCGCAATCCAGTCCGTAGTCAAAGTCCAAAACAATCCGATTTCCAACAAACAAACACACTCCAATACGCTCTCCAAATCCTGGCTGGTCCACGACTTCCACAGGTTTCTCTCTCTCTCGCTCGCTCGCTCTCTCTCTCTCTCTCTCTCTCTCTCTAAACACACCGCACTTCTTCCCCAAACACGTTCCTACTCCTATCGCAGAACAATGGGATTCAGCCCTTTAAATAGGCCTTCAAAATGGCTTTCAGCTGGTCGTTAGCTCCCCATGCCTGACTTCGTTCAGGTGTTGCGGTGGCATGCTGGGAAATGTAGTGAAAATGGCTGCCATGTGTTGGAGGCCAGGCAGCCATTTTCTGGTGCAACCCTTTGGGCTGCCACACACCCTCCTCCTCAGCTCTGACCTCGGGGAGGGCTGAGCGGCCTATGTCCAGCGGCCACCAGGAGGGTCCCCCTCTCCAGGTCCACTCAGGAAGTGTCCCCCCTGGGTCAAACGTCCAGAATCCCCAGTCTCCGGTTGCCTGAAAAAGCATCTGCAAGCCGTTAGGAAATGGCGAAAGTCGCTCACCTTGTCTGCCACCACCTGGCCATAGGTGGGTACTGGCTCTGGGGTCCACGGACGGAATGGTTACCGCCCTTGCGCTGGTCCTCACCAGCCCTCCATGGCTCCTCCAGCGAACCCTGTGCAGCATTTCCTTCCTTAGTCCATTCTCTGGCTTTTTCTTCCACGTCCCTTTTCCTTTCAGGGGGTCAGGTGGGGTGACTGGGGAAAACATGCTCTTCACAACACTGTTACTTTTATTCTTTGATTCATTTTCCACATTTTCCTTAAAATCCCCCTTCCCTAGCCAGTTCCTAGGGTCATCCCATTCCATCATCTGCCGGTTCCGTTTCCCGTTTTTCTTCCGACCAGAATTTCTGTGCTCCATTCTTCTCTGTCTTTTTAAGGTTAGTGAGGGAGATGGACTTACCACGTCAGGAGATGGTTGGGTGTCCCACCTGACCTCATCCATCGCCAAGAGGCTTTCCTCCACGCCATGGTCCCACCATAGCTCATCCTCTACAAATTGCTCCTCCAGTTCTCCTCCAAGATCCGGCAGGCTGAGTGGGACTGAGGACCATCTATCCCTTGCCAGCTCCACTGGCTGCGAGATCTCCACCTGCGTGCCAAAATCTCTCTTGACCGGAACACATCTTAAATATTCAAGTTCTTTGCTCACCTCGTCCAGTTGATTTTGTAGATCCAGCAGAGTCTCAGTTTGGATTTTTAACACCTCGCGAAAGGATTTCTCTGTGCCCCGCTGCTGGGCTTCTATCTCCGCCATTTTCCCCCTGAAGCTGTGCGGTCTGCTCCAGCTGCAGCTTCTGGACCTGCTCCTGGTGCTCCAGCGCACTCTTCTCTGCCGTCTCCTCCGCCTCTTTGAGTCCGCGCTCGAACCATCCCTTGGTGCCCTCCATGGACTGGATTTGAGCCTGCAGCTCCTCCACCGTCTGCTGTAGGCTCTCCAGCTCCCAGTGCGGGCCTTCTCGTCGCGCGGAGCTGTGAGCGGATCTCCTCCTCGGTGCGGTTCTTGTCCTCGTGCAGGCCGCGCAGCTCCTTCTCGTAGCGCGCCCGCACGCCCAGCACCTCCTTCTCATGCTGCAGCCACGCGTCGCTCAGCTCCTCCTTGTGCCGCGACTTCTCCTGCGCCACGTCGATGGCCAGCTCGTCCAGCATGGCCTTGCGCTTGTCCGCCGTCTTCCTGGTCGCCTCCAGCTCCTGCTGGAGTTTGTCCTTCTCTTGGCCCCGTTCAGTCAGCTGCTCCAGGAGCCGGCTGTTGGCGCGGTTCACCTCCTGCAGCTGGGAGCTGACGTCATCTCTCTGGGCCAGGAGCTTCTCCTGCTTGGTCTGTAGCTCCTGGTTCTGGGCCTTTTCTTACTCCACGCTCTTCTCCAGCTGGGCCAGCTGCTCCCGCAGGGCGTTGGCCTCGACCTGGTGCGTATCCCTGCTCTCCTGCTCCACTCGGCACCGGAGTTGCTCCGCCTCGGACGCATGGTTCTCCGCTGCTTTCCTTAGCTCTGCCTCCTTCTGGGCGAGCCTGGTCTGTGCATCCCCCAAGGCCCTGGCATACTCATCTGTGGCCTGGTCCTGGGACTCCTGCATGTCCAGACACTGTCGCTGCTCATTCTCAAGCCTGTGGGTTAGGTTTCTCACCTGCTCTTTGAGCGCCAAGTTGTGGGACTCTACACGCCTCATCTCATCGCCAAGGGATGCCTTCTCCTTTTCCAGCTCCCCACCCATGATTCCCAGCACTCTCAGGGAGTCCATGTGGTGCTCCTCTTGCAACTTCATCACTGCCAGCAGGTGGCGCTCCTCTGAGGTGTTCAACTCCACCTTTGCCTTGCACAGCTCAATCTGGGCACTCTGCTTCAGCTGCTGGACCTCACGGAGGGTGACACGCCATCGGTCCTCCACCATGGCTGCCCGTCTCTTCAGTCTCTGCATCTCTTCCATCGTGGAGTCCGTTGCACAAACGAAACACAAACCCTGCTGCACTACCTCCTCTTGCCTATCTGTGCTGCCCTCTGCCCGCATTCTCCACCATATGTGGCGTCCCCAAGGGTTGGGCGACACTCACGGACCTTGCAGGGGGCGTAGGCAAGTAAGAACACAGAGGAGGCAGTAATATGAACAAAAATGATAATTTATTATTATCACACGAACAAGGGCAACACGAAACAAAGGGTGGGGTCTTCAGGGGAATACAAACAAAGTCCACAATCCTTATCTCGTTGTCCAAGTCCGTTCCAATGTCCAAAATCCAGTTCGTAGTCTGCAATCCAGTCCGTAGTCAAAGTCCAAAACAATCCGATTTCCAACAAACAAACACACTCCAATACGCTCTCCAAATCCTGGCTGGTCCACGACTTCCACAGGTTTCTCTCTCTCTCTCTTTCTCGCTCTCTCGCTCTCTCGCTCTCTCGCTCTCTCGCTCTCTCTCTCTCTCTCTCTCTAAACACACCGCACTTCTTCCCCAAACACGTTCCTACTCCTATCGCAGAACAATGGGATTCAGCCGTTTAAATAGGCCTTAAAAATGGCTTTCAGCTGGTCGTTAGCTCCCCATGCCTGACTTCGTTCAGGTGTTGCGGTGGCATGCTGGGAAATGTAGTGAAAATGGCTGCCATGTGTTGGAGGCCAGGCAGCCATTTTCTGGTGCAACCCTTTGGGCTGCCACACAAGTTTCAGTTATTGACTCCTATTAAAAAATGTCTTGAAGAACTGGCAACAGTATGGGCTGAATTTCCTATAAAACTCCTTATTGGAGGGCATTGACTGAACTGCATTTAAAACCTCTTCTGGGGAGAGTGGTGCATTAAGAATGGTTCTGTCCTCATCTGAAACAGTAGGAAGTGACAGCTCATCCAAAAAGGATATTATATCATCTTTCGAGGCTGTGCTTTGTGATTTATAGAGGGAATTATAGTTCTTTAAATATTTTATTAATAAGAACAGGATCATAAGTGTTGGAACTGTCCGCTAACTTTATTGATTAAATAGATATTTCGTTCTGTTCCCTCTTTAATTGGTGTGCGAGTAATATGCAATATTCATAATATTTCTGTTGAGAAAAAAGCTGTAGCTTTTTAATATGTTCGGTGTGATCTAGGCTTAATTTAGCTTTAGATTTACAAAGTGCTGCCCAATTGAAACGGGATGGTGTGTTTTTATGTAGTTTCTCTAATCGTAATATCTCTGACTCTTGGTCTTACCTCTTTTGCACCAACAGTTTTTTTTGTAATGACGTGGGAAATAATATGCCAACGTATAGTTGCTTTGCCAGCGTCCAACATGGTTGCAGGTGATACAGAGGAGCCTTCATTGGTCTCACGATACTGCATTATCCACTATTGTACTAGATCACAGAACCCTGAATTTTACAAAAGGGAAGGATTCAATCTCCAAAACGTATTTCTCTGTAGCGGTGAATCCAAATTTATATCGACTGCACAGTATGGATGTAGTTACATGGCATAAAAATAGAAGCATGGGGGTTAGAGTAGAAACTGTAGTCCCTAATTGAGGGGTTTCACTCCCTCCAGACATCGGTAAGACTGGTGTCTTTGCATATGCTTTTAAGAGTGGATGAAGATCCAGAACTGCAGCAGTTGAAGATTTGTCCAGAGTATAGTCTAAAACACAGTTGAAGTCACCAGCGAGAAAGCCTAGTTTAACTGTAACTGCTAGTTAAACAGTAACACTATTTCAGACATGAACTCCGGGGAATCCTCATTCAGAGCGTAAACGTTCGGAATTGTGACATGTTGACCAAAAATAGACGGTACATGTTTACTTATAACGATTGCTGTGACTCTTTTCTTTGAAGAAAAAGTTTTAAAAAATACATATTGTGGTGTCCCCAGGGGTTGGGCGACACTCACGGACCTTGCAGAGGGCGTAGGCAAGTTCAAGAACAAGGAGGCAGTATTCAAAAACAAAATGATAATTTATTAAACTACTACTGACAAACACAAAACAAAGGGTGGGGTCTTCAGGGGAACACAAACACATAAAGTCCACAAATCCTTATCTCGTCATCAATGTCCAAATCCAATCCAAAATCCAGGTCCAAGTCCACAATCCAGTCTGTAGTCGTTATTCAAAGGGGGGTCCTCACATAATCCGGTCAAACACAAAACAACACACTCCAACACTCGCTTTCTAACTCCTGGCTGGTCAACAACTTCACAGGCTTCTCTTTCTCTCTCCTTCAACACACTCACAAACACTTTCCTACTCCTCTCCATGGGTAATGTGAGCCAGTCCTTTAAGTAGGCCTCGAAATGGCTTTCAGCTGGTCGTTAGTTTCATTGCCTTTACTCCATTCAGGTGTGACTGTGGCCTGCTAGGAAATGTAGTGTTTTGGGCTGCCATGTGTTGGAGGCCAGGCAGCCATTTTCTTGTGCAGCCCCTTAGGCTGCCACAATATTTAAATGATTTTTACAAAGTTTTAGATGTTAATATATAATATATGCCATTTAGCAGACGCTTTTATCCAAAGCGACTAACAGTAGTGAATGCATTCAGTATTTGTGGCCCCAGTGGGGATTGAACCCACAACCTAAGCGTTGCTAACGCCGTGCTCTACCAACTGAGCCACAGAGCCACATGTTCCTTAGACAAATGCGTTTCCTGAAGCAAGAAGATATCATCCCTTTCCTTCTTTACATTACAGTCATTTAGCAGACGCTCTTATCCAGAGCGACTTACAGTTTACATTTCTTTACATACAATCCATTTATACAGCTGGATATTAACTGAAGCAATTCAAGTTAAGTACCTTGCTCAAGGGTACAACAGCAGTGTCCCACCTGGGGATTGAACCTGCAACCTTAACGTTACAAGCCCAGTTGCCTAACCATTATACCACACTGCCTGCCTTAAAAAATGTTAATATTTTCTTCCTTTTTACCACATTTCCCATGCCTTTTACATTCCATGTTATACATTCATGGGTGGGTTCATAGTTCAGTATATAGTGAATAGAAATTGGTAGAGATGGAATATCCATCATGTACTTCTGCCTTCCTGGGCTTCTTTACATTCTTGGCTGGAATTCTCTCATCAGCTGGTTGTTCCGGCCATCCAATGGCTCTTACTTTTGCTCTGTAATTGCCCATCTTGCATTTTAGACTGTTGTGCCATTCATATAAGCTATTGAAAGATCCAGGCTCGCCCAGGCATGGATATTTCTCAACTAAAGCTTCAGTCACCTGCTCTCTTTGGGCAGCTGAAGGATAACCTGTGTACTCAGAAAAACTGGCTTTCTGCCAGTTTTTCCAAAATGTCTGAATTTATAGCTGGATTATTACAAAGCGCTTCATCCTTTCTGTATGCTTCATTTACAGCTGCAAGAATGACATCTGTGTTGTTAGAAAAGCAAGATATCTCAAATTTGGATGGTCAAAAATGAGAATAGAAGGAGGAGGTCCTCTCTGGTGAGGACAGTAGCAATGAATCACAGGATCCTGAGTAGCACATGATCCCGATCGAAGCACACTTGGAGATTCAAAGTAACAACAGGAAGAGGTTCAAAGAAAACCACCCTGACAGTGTCTTTGTCTTCAACCTCATTGGTTGCCAACAAAGTAAAAAACTGACCTTCAAAATCAGTGTCCATGTACTGCAGACTGAAATGAATTAAAAGCTGATAGTGTAGTTGTTCCCATATGAAAAGTCAGTGATTAGGCTATATTTTTCAATAATTTGGGAAATGTGTTATGCTGTCCTGCAACATCTAAAATGTAGCACTGAGCATACCCTACAAAATAAACATGCCATTTGACCATGCACCCACCTACCTAGAGAACAACTACAACTAAAAACCTCAACAGTTTCACAAAATCACTTTTATGTCAAACTTTAAAAATGTGCTAGGTAGAATTGTGCTAGTGCAAGAGTACAAAATCCCAGCCAATGATGCTCCGATTAAAGCCTGTTCTTACTTTTGAAATCATGTCAAATGACATAATACCTAATGTGGTAGGAGAATGTGATGCTTCAGTGTGGCCATCCGCTTCTGCCTATGGTGTATGCTGCAAGAGGGTAAGAGTCTGCTAATTCCTATTGCTCAAGGACTAAAGTACTCCCTGTTGGTTCCCGTACAAAACCCTGAAAGTGCTCAAGATACCAAGCATTTTGATGCTTCACGACAAATGCAGGTTTGCCATGAATAATAATCATAAGACTTAGTTCTACGACGTCTGGAAGTTCTCCAGTGGACCCGTAGTGGAAGATCATGCCAGCTGAGTAAGTGGTCCTATAACAAGAAACAGTGTTTGTTAAATGAGCACGTCTCATCTGGATATTTTCTTTTCACTGCTTCCTGTACATCATCTTTTACAGTCGTAGCCAAAAATATTGGCACCCTTGCATTTCATGTAGATGATGTTTAATATCTTCTGAAATAATTGGAAATTGGAACAACTTTCGATCTGTTTGATTTACAACAGCACATGATCAATCAATAATAATACGAATAAATCCAAACTGAAAAGTGGGCATGACACAATTATTGACACCGTTTAGAACAATTTAAATAAATTTGGTTAGAGGAAATAGATTCTTGTTTGCAGTGTAATTCAACTCACCTGTGACAAGTTGCAGGTGCCTACATGGTACAAATGAATGAATTATCAACACATTTTAAACTGAGAAAACAGTCCATTCTGCTACCCTGTTCCTCTGTGACAATGGTGAAGACAAAAGAGCTGTCTGTGGATGTCAGAAAAATGATTATCACAAAACATAAGCGTTCACAAGGTTATAAGGCCATCTCTAGAGACCTTGGCATTCCTGTTTCCACAGTTCACAATGTTATCAATAAGTTTGCTGCTCATGGAATTGTTAAGAATCTCCCAGGATGTGGTGGTAATAGGAAAATTGATCTCAGATGTCGTCGAAGGTTGGTGCGAGCCATTGAAAAAACACCTATGACATCCAAAGATCTCAAGGCTGACCTGGAGAGGTCTGGGCTAATGGTTTCAGCCCATACCCTATGCCAGACACTGAACCAAGAAGGGCTTTATAGTTGGAGGCCAAGGAAGACCCCACTACTGAAAGAGAAACACAAGAAGGCCTGATTAATCTTTGCCAAGACCCACCTAAACAAGCCTAAATCCTTCTTGGAAAATGGTCGGTGGACCGATGAAGCCAAAAAGAACACCCTACCTACAATCAAATATGGTGAGGTTTCCTAATGCTGCGAGGCTGCTTCGCTGCCTCTGGTACTGGATGCCTTGCATGTATTAATGGCATCATAAAATCAGAGGATTACTAAGGCATTTTGGAGAAAAATGTGCTACCCATTGTTAGAAAACTGGATGGCAGTCGAAGGTCATGGGTTCTCCAGCAGGACAATGACCCAAAAAACATCCTAGAATGGCTAGCAATGAGTCCTAATCTCAATCCGATTGAACACTTGTGGAGAGATCTGAAAATAGCAGTTGGGGAAGGCACCCTTACAATCTGAGAGAACTGGAGCAGTTTGCAAAAGAAGAATGGGCCAGTAGAGAGGTGTAGGAATCTAATGGATATAGGAAGTGCTTGATTGCAGTTATTTTCTCCAAAGGCTGTGCTACTGAATATTAAATCTAGGGTGTCAATAATTTTGTCAATACCATTTCTGTTTATTTTATGATTTAAAATGATATGTTAAGTTCTGAATCAAAAGTTTATGTACTATTAACAGTGAAATCAAAGAATTGTGGAGACCAAACATTTCAACTTATTTTAGAGAAAATTTTGCGTTTTTTGAAAAACGTGCAAGGGTACCAATATTTTTGGCCATGACTGTAAGACTTCTAAAGGCACCATTGACAGCTTTGTGACAGAAAGGGCAGGTTTAAAAATGCCTGTGCCATACAGGATGATCTGCAAGCATATGCTTATCAGCAAGAGACCATAAAATGTTTTGAAAAGTGTTAGTCTGATGAACTACACATTTAAAAATGTGGCCAAAAGGGCAAGTAGCTACATGTGGCCAAAAGGGCACAATGACTTGTGGATAATGCTGAAGAAAGTGATGCTGTCTGAAAACCTGCAAGTACCTATGTCTGTGTTCTGATATCTTGGCATGAAGTTAGCAATAAATCTCTCCTGTGTGGTGCGGGGAAACCGCAATGTCTTTGAGGTCCATAAGGAGCTGCCATGCTGGTTCACTAGTAGGTACTTTTGTTCTTATCAGGAATGGAAGCATGCGTAAAAAGCACCAGTTTCCATGGGTGTTTCTTCCTGTACCCTTTCTAGTGGCAAAGTTAACAGGAACTGACTGTGGGCAAATTTTCTGATTATGTTATGTTATGTTAACTCAAACAGAGTGAAGTAGTTATTCTTGATGAGCAAATTCAAGCACAATGCTCATTCTAGAGCAGTGGTTCTCAAACCCACTGTGTATGCTGGTTTTCGTTCCAACCATAATTGCAACCTCTCAACTAACTAGCTGTTAATTGTTCTTAATTAAACATTTTTAATTTGTATTAAATCATGGAATGGACACCCAAGTTATCAGCTGCTACACAAACATTTGAAATGTGTCCCATCATAAAATGACTTGTACTCATAAGTACCTTAGGAAGGCTTGAAGGCCTTCTCCTGAATTCCCTTGCTTAATATATGCAGCAGTGACTGTAACATGGGGAACATACTGGGATATTCTTCCTTCCTTTTACATCCTTAAGAATGTATTCAACAAGCTCGACCACTGGAAATTGTTTCTTAAAAAACTCCTTAGGGTTATAGGGTTTGACTCACATATTTATTTGACCAAATCCAAGATAACTACATCGTCAACAACACAGTCATGCTTCCTTAAAGAAGACTTGATAACATCTATAATGACTGGGCCTGACACTGAGATTGATATGAAATGGAGCTCCTCTACAATTTCTTTGTTGCAGTTATTTGGAACATTATGTAACAGACAGTGTTCAGCACTGGTCATTGTTAAGCACCTCCCTTGTATGATGTAAAGTACTTCCTGGTCAGGTAAGCCATTTAGGCTGATTTACGTGTGTGTATATAAAGACCATGGAAACGCTTCCTAATCAAGCTGATTTCCTGGTTCCGGTTTTGCGTTCTGCATTTCATTTTGTTATACTCTTGAGGTACATTTACATTTGCTAAACAAGACTTTGCTTGCTTCTACGTGTATTTAATACATTAATGTATTTGTAACGTGTTGCAATAGGAAATCGTAGCTCATGCAGTGGTAGCAGTAAACTACGTAACTCAACAGGATGAGACTCCACACCGACCGAGGTAACTTATATTTTGGTGTTTTATTTAGCGGTATATGTAGGAGTTGCACGTTCACTCCGAGGTATGTGTTTTAATTATCTATTGTATTAACCCCCTGAGGTCGACAGGATCTCCGACGATCCCAGCAGCAATAAAAGTATATTACTATTTCTAACGTCGCGAGATTTTATCATACACATGCGGCAAAAACATTGACAGAAACCTTCGATTCGTGACTTTCAGATTTGAGCACTGGCAAATAATATGAGATTTTTTAAATTAGGTTAATTAGACCAAAAGTAAACCTTGCCTTTTCCTCTTTTTTACCTGGAAGTGCCGTCCCCCTTCTATTGACATGGTAACTAGGTGCTAGTCTCGGGGAGGGGCGTGGGGCCATGTGTGAAATCGCAGCGTAAACAATGTCCCGACATTATATCACATCTTGTCTGTGTTTACGGTTGCGATCTGCCAGCAACAGACGGTGTATGCTGATATTTATTTTATTTCCAAATATATGAATTCCGCGTCTTGTGACGCTATACGGAAACAATCAGAATCATTGCGAACTACTGCGAATAATTAACAGTAGGATATTTAACCAGCTGGCATTCTCTGTTTCGGCGCTTACACATTATCTAGCTTAGCTTGATAGTACCTATTGTGATTAATGTTTCTTGCCTCTCGAGAACTTGTTTGTTTGTGTGCTTGTTGTTGTTTAGATTCCCAGCATTTAGTTTATACTGAGTTTTTGGATACGTTTTGGATTTACCTGTTTACTTTGCTTTGTTTGTTCCTGATCGTTGGTTGTTTTGTTTTGTTTGTCTTTCCGTGTCTGCGAAGACACGGATTTTGCTTTCGTTTTCCTACAGACGTTTAACGATAAATATCTTAAACCCAGAAAACGGGCTACTTTTGATCATGTGCCTGTGCCCACTGCCAAACAGACTCTGGATGTTGGCAAATTGGCTTCTGTTGGCTGCAAGAAATGCGTACTCTGCAAGATGTCGGGGAAACAGCGGTTTGTGACGTTCCCTTGTGTCTACAGTTGACCAGAAACTGTTTTGAGAAGTGGCACCAAAGACCGTGAAGGAACAGATTGTCTCACCATGTTTTAATTTTGAATTTTTTGTATATCAAATCAAATCAAATCAAATTTGATTTATATAGCACATTTAACATGACGCTCGTCAACCAAAGTGCTTTACAATACAGGTAGACTAAGGGTAAAAATAAATAAACAGAAAATAAACAACCAACAGACATACAAAGGAACAGAACAACACGTCAAAACAAACAAGGCAGGAGTCAGTGTGAGTTGGGGAACGCTAAGGAATATAAGTGAGTTTTGAGCTTAGATTTAAAGGACTCGATGGAGGGGGCAAATCTGATGGACATGGGGATGCTGTTCCAGAGGTCAGGGGCTGCAACAGCAAAAGCACGCCCCCCCCTAGACTTGAGGTTGGACTTACGGGTGGTTAGGAGACCCTTATCAGCAGATCTGAGGCCCTGACGTTGGTATAGGGGGTGAGGAGGTCTGCTAGGTAGGAGGGGGCCTTACCATTTAGAGCTTTGTAGACAAATAAAAGAACTTTAAAATCTATCCTATAGCGTACTGGGAGCCAATGAAGGGAGGCAAGGACAGGGGTGATATGAGCTCTCTTCCGAGTACCTGTGAGCAATCTAGCAGCAGCGTTGTGGGGTAGCTGTAGGCGGGCCATGGTCGACTTATTAAGCCCCAGGTACAGAGAGTTACAATAATCAAGTCGTGATGATATGAAGGCATGAATGACTCTCTCAAGGTCTGAGGGGAGAGAATGGCCTTAATCTTAGCTATGGTCCGGAGCTGGAAGAAACATCCCTTCACCACCGAGTTCACCTGCCTGTCAAAGTGAAATTCAGGGTCGAAGAACACGCCCAGGTTTTTAACAAAGGGCTGAACTAGGACAGACAGGTTACCCAGGCTGCTGGCCATCACACTGGTTTTGTTTGGGGGGCCGAAAAGGAGGATTTCAGATTTAGACTCGTTGAGTTGTAAGAAATTTTGTGCCATCCAGCATTTGATGTCATCTAGACAGGATCAAATTAGTTTGTATATAGTTAGTATATAGTTTGATGTTTTCAATTAATCTTCCCAAATGAAAAAAAACTCCTTTTTTTTCTGTGTTCTGCATGGCTCACTGACTATTGCTTACTCTGATGGCTTTTCTCTTTGTCTGACGGCCTTTGAGAGAGAGATGGCCCATCTGACAGATCTTACAGGTGTGGACAAACCTCAGGTGTGGATCATGAATATTCATGAAATTAGAATATAGCCCTCCCACAGCCTGAAATAAATGTGACCAGTTCTGATAAAAAACGTTTTTTAGCTATTTAGATCTCAGATGTGCTAAACTATTTTCACACCCTTACATAACCAAGACCTTGATGAACAAATGCATATTGGCAGAACAATTCGTCACTATAGTTTAGTGTGTGCTTTCACAACTTTTGTGACAGCAGAAAAATGTACTCTTTATAACTTGTGTGTTTGTAGATCTATTTACAAGCTGCATATGATACTGACCAAACTATTGAATCGCATATAAATGTAGCTGTGATTGTCCTTCAAATAAAAATATCAAACACTTTGGATTAAGTGTGTGTTAAGTTGATGAAATTGAGATAAATATCAGACCACGCCAAAATCACAAACCTTCTCTAAGCTTAGCACGGACCTCAGAGGGTTAAAGTGTATAACACGTTTCAGAGGTAATGTAATGTATTCCAATGTTAGCATTGTCCTATGTGTATCCTGTAATAATGGGCCTTGTGTCTCTGTTTCTAGGCTCACCTAGACAACGTGGCCTTGTGTAACTTTGATGTTCCCAATTACTATGTGGGAACTGCGTGATGTTGGTTTGGTGTGTGCTACTTAATGCGAAACCGTCATTGAAGTTTGAGACATTATTTCTAAACCATTGACTTGTAGGATTACTAGTTGGTACGATTTATCTAGTGCTACCTATTGATCACTACCTTAGCCTTTCTCAGCATAGACTGATTTGAGTCCAGCCATAGTGCTGTGTTTTCCTGCACTAGTGCAGTTTGCATGTATTTTGTTTATTTTGATGAAGCCAACTGTTTCACAGTACATATTACATTTTAAGAACATAAGAATACATAACGACGAGAACGAGCCGTTCGGCCCATCTAGGCTCGTCATGTCCTGATCTAAAGAGTATCTAGTATTATAGCTAGCCTGGACTTGAATAGCCCAAGTGTTTCTGCCTCTACTACCTGACCTGGCAAGCTGTTCCAGGCATTGACACTCTCTGTGTAAAGAAAAACTTCCTAATATCTGTGCAGAATTTGCCTTTAACTAATTTCCACCTGTGGCCTTGTTTTGCTCACCCCACTTATCTTTAAAAATCTTTGGTATTTCACTTTGTTAATCCCTTTTAGGAATTTAAAAACCTCAATCAAATCCCCCCTAAGTCTCCGTTTGCTAAGCTTAAATAGATTGAGTGCCTTAAGTCTATCATCATAATTTTTACCTTGTATCAGTTTAGTTGCCCTTCTTTGGACTTTTTCAAGAGCTTCTATATCTTTCTTGTAGTGCGGTGCCCAGAACTGCACACAGAATTCTAAGTGCGGTCTGACAAAGGCATTATATGCATTAATATAACTTCCTTTGATTTATTCTCAATACTTTTTGCTATGTATCCCAGCATCCTGTTGGCTTTTTTCACTGCTGTAGCACACTGCTTTGATGCTTTGATCAACTACAATTCCCAAGTCTTTTTCAAATTGAACACCTACTAACTTTTCTCCTCCCATAAAATACTCCTGTCTAATGTTTTTATTTCCCACATGCATAACTTTACATTTAGCAATATTGAATGTCATCTGCCATGTATCTGCCCATTTTGGGATTTTGTTTAAATCATCTTGGATTACTTTAGTCGATTCCAAATTGTTTGCCAAACCCACACTACATGCATACTAACATTGTGTATCTTCTAGTGGCCTGCCCGAAGAGCCGAGCATCCAGACGTGTGGGGGTGGTTATAGAACAGGAGGCCCCTTCCCTTCACTGCACTGCATGTTTTTTTGTGATATTTACCTCTAACACTGTATTCCACCTTTTCTTCACAGAGTGCAGTGTGTGCGTGGTGTGTGCGCGTGTGCATGTGTGTGCGTGAGTCACCAGAGCACAGGCATGATTGGTGTGTACCTGGAATAGCCCCTGGTAGTAAGTATACCTCCCCCTAGTCGGGCCGTCTCGCTCCCTTTTTGTATATAGTGCCTTTGGCAACTGGTTTCTGTTTGAATTCAGGACTGTCATCCTAATCAGGAATTGCCCTTTTTATATTTGCTGTTTCGGCCTTGCTAACAGATATTTGTTTATAATAAATTTTGATACTCCTTTTTGATCTGCCTCATTCCTGCCTCTTCCTCTTACCCCTTATTCTTGAAACGATAAATACAATTTTATCTTTTTCACTTTGAACTCACGTCTCTGCTCCATTCATTTAGTTGAATAGACCTGTTGGGGAAACCTCTGCTTGATCACTATTAAAGTGTTAAAAATATTTATTTGGGCGCAATTCCAATCGTGGCGTAGTCTGGCGTAGCTGTAGGTTCTGAATGTACAACTTGGTCACAATTAGAAACATTACAAACATTACCTCTTCTAAAATATTCTCTTGAGCAGTTGACTAACAACAAGCTTTTTCAAGATTCCAGGTTTGAAATCTGAATGGGCTGTGTGTTTTTGGCTACTATGAGATGCACAGGTTCCATAAATATCTGTACTAAAATTACACCTTTCAAATACACAGACTACAGTTTTGTGTTTCTTGAGATGAACTCCAAGAAATAAGTTTTGTGTTTTGTATTGGCCAAATCCAATCGAGATGATGTGGCAGGACCTGAAGTGGGCTGTTCATGCCAGACAGCCCTCAAACCTCACTGAGATGGCTGGGGTCTCTAACGAGGTGTGGGAAAGAATCCCTCAAAGAAGATGCCAGAGTCTGATCAGTGGCTATAGGAGACATTTGATTCAAGTCATTGCTGCTAAAGGAGGTGCCACAAGTTACTGATTGAAGGGGTTCACATATTTTTGCACACTATGATATCTGAGTTTTTGTTAAATAAACCAGTTTTGTTAAATTAACAATGGAAATATATCATATTTCTTTGTGTGTGTCCTTTATATGGGATATCTTCATTAACAATTGAGGTTTAGATAACAATTTTATTGGGTTATTTTTCTATAACATATGAAAATAAGGACCACCCCCTGCAGGGTTCACAAACTTTCAAGCATCACTGTATTTTACAGTGGAATTCACTGATCAAGACTGAATGGTTGATTTTTTAAAACACCCGAGACAACCGAATCAAATGTTAGATCCTGCCCACTAGCTTTGATGGATGATGTTGACAGATTATTTCCCATTTCACACCAAGAGCCAATGTGACAATATTAATTAATTAATTAAATATCGAAATAAATATAGAAATGATTAAATGTGAAAATAAAGGGGGCCTCAGGTGGTGTAGCAGTAAAGGCATTTGTCCAGAATGCAGGTTGCCCACTGCAGCCACGGTTCGAAACCTGGCTGCACCAGTCTGGCTCTGGCAACGATTGGCTGACTGCCCCATTGGGAGGGGGGAGGGAAAGCTAGCATGAGCAGCGGGCTTGTGGGGTAGGGTAAATTGAAAGAAATAGAGGATGTAACTGTCAGAATTGGAGACAAAAGGGGAAAACGGGAGCCTGTCATGTGGTACTTTGACAATGATAGTATATTCATGGACTTATTTTCGGAAGTCCATATATATATAGTTTCATAAGCCTGGTTTGAGTCAAAACACTTTGAATTTCCTCAAAGAAATATGTACACAATACATAAAACATATGCAATAATGGTTTTGTTTCCCAACATATTGACATATTATTTAAATGATAACAATAAATTGCTTTCATTATTAAATACATTTGTTACAGATTCATAAAATTAAAAAAATTGATATATTTGCATATTTGCAATGTGTTGTGCTTTTGTGGCAAAACTTCCCATTCGGATTCCAAAATGATTTAATCTGATTATCATTACAGTGGTATTGTAAATACATAGTTATAATGTATATTATTATTATTATTATGATTATTATTTATTGCAGTAGTTGTAGTATTGAGAGTAGTAATGGTGGTAGTCATCATCTTTGTCAAGGTCAGTGTCAAGGTTACAATTGGATCTCTGAGATAGTGGAAGCCCCTTTGAGCAGTATCTCGCTGCTTTATGTTCTATGACTGCTCGATCCTATTATAACCCCTGTAATCATGCATAAAGGTTATTGTAGGATAGCATAACAATACAAATAGATAGTTGTCAAAACCTTAACTGTTAATTTACTGTCATATACCTGTATATGGTGAAGAACAAATGTCTTCTCATAAACTAGATGGTAGCTAGTTAAACTAGAATATTGTAGCGAGCATGCGCGGTGGGGTGCAACAAGAAGATGAATGGAGTCAGGCAGCAGTTTAAATGTGGCTACGAACCATAGCCATTTTAATAATGAAGGTGACAATATCCGTGCCCCATACAACGCACGACCCCGGATATCGTCTCGAGAGTTTTCTTTGAGAACATACATGCCAGGTGCACCTCTTCAACTAGCTAGTACATCACACAGAAAGTACTCTTCAGTCAATGAATGAACACAAATACAGAAAATCACAGGCAACGGTACTAAACAGTAAACGAACGTCGGTCGCGATGGCTCTACCTTTTGGCTCACCGTGACCATCGGTTTCACATACACAAATGATAACAATCAACACACACAACATGATTTATCAAACATAACTCTAATTAACATAGGGGGGAACAAACAAACATACAACAGTGTTACCCCACAATGCCCCGCGCACACATTTACATGCAGCGACCCACCTGGATCGCTACAATATGTTTAAGGACAATAGTGGAAGATCAATTCATTATACTTTATGACACATTTGAACCTGATTTAGGCTATTGATTGAGGACACTGGATAAAATCTCTAATGAAATTGAATGAGATTCAATCAATTATGAGAAAATAACATAATTCAATACTCAGTGGGGGCAATTACAACAACCTAGCATAGGATCATCTGCTGCTAGTCTCTATTTAAGTTTTTTGAGACTTGAACCCAATCGCAATGAACATTTGATTTGTTATGGTCACACTTGTTAATCTCTCGCTGCATATTATCTTTTAGTTCCAATTGCATTTGTCTCTAATTGTCTTGGTGCCCACTAAAGGATACTAAAATGCTACTGATTTATCTTTGGATCACAGGAAATAGGATTTAATAGAAAAACCCTATGCTCGGAGAGAGGGGACAATACAACCCCACCTTTGAGAAGCATGAATTGAATTGTGACTTCATTACATATTTAAAATAATAGTAATAATAATATTTTAACATTGTATATTTTGCTACTTTTAAACATAACATAATTGACGGGGTTCGATTCCCCGTCCCACCAGAGTCAGCTCTGGCTGGGAGTGCCACCAGGGGGCGGCGATTGGCTGTCCGCCCCCAGGGAGGGGGGAGGAAAGCCGACAGGACGTTACTTTGCCTTCATTACTTTGCCTTCGTCACTACCGGTCGCAGGACTACGGCAGCAAACTCACATTACTAGGGGGGATTGACATAAAATCAGCGGGTCTAATTGGCTATTAAATTGGGAGAAAATGGGAGAAAATCTGAAACAAAATCTAAAAAAAACTGGGTCCCAATTAACATATTTTTAGTTGTACATGTGTACTTACTTAAACCATACAAATAATTGTTACACAAATGTGACTACTTAAGCTGGAATACTATGTAACAATGTGTACAACAACAAGTACACAGTACTTGTTAGAATAACTTCACAGGTATTAGGGCAACAATATAAAGTGGGACCAAAATATATGATTATTATTATTATCATCATCATCAGACAAATAAAAAGCTCAGAGGCTTTGAATATACTCAATACAGACACTCCTCTGTTTACGCAAGGGTTCCGTTTCTGAAGGCTTTCTGTAAGTCAAAGGATATACTGTATATTGTATTCAAAAGCTCAAACGACAATTTTAATCAATTATGTATTTTCCATCACTTTCAATGACAGTGTGCCTGCCCTTTCCGTAACTAATGCAAACTTGGTGAGAAATTAATAAAAATTAAATGACGGTAAAATAAAATCGAAAAAAGTCGAATTTTCCGTAAGCCGAGGTTTGCGAGGAGTGTCTGTAATCTTAAAAGAAACATGCAAATGGCTAACAGACTCCCTAGTCTGAGACAAATCAAGAATTTGAGACTTAAGAAAGGTATGCTAATGTGCATTCAGAAGGCAAACAAATGAATTGCCACATCAATTCGTAAATATGAGGATGTACAATGACTCTGAGGTCAAATGAAATCAGGCCTTTGTAATATACTGTGGCGTAGTTTTTACATGTTCTGGAGGCCTTTGGAGCAGGGAGACTTTCCGGGGGCAGGTTTGGCACTCTCACAGGGTGTGAGAGTGCACTGTTGCCCGGAAGGTTGCTCCAAAGGCCATAATTGATTTAATGATTATTTAATTGGTGTCAATCAGGTAATTGATGTGGAAGTCAATTGATGTGGGTGAGTGATTGATAGATGGGTGTGTGTGTGTGTGTGTGTGTGTGTGTGTGTGTGTGTGTGTGTGTGTGTGAGAGATGGTGGGAGTGTTTGATGTTTGAGTCTGTGCGGAGTTTGTTCAGTTCTGTGTGCGTTTGTCGAAAGTGACGTGTGCTTCCTGTGTGTGTGGGAAAGAGGGAGAGGGGGCGTACTAAGAGTGTCCGCCTCTCTCCCTCAGTGTGATCATGAAAGAGCGCGAGAGGGCGCCCTGAAAGAGGGTCCGCCTCGCCCTCGGTGTGATCGTGAAAGAGAGCGAGAGGGCGCCCTGAAAGAGGGTCCACCTCTTGCCCTCGTTGTGATTGGAAGAGAACTCGCACTCGGGCAGTAGAGAGTGTTTCTGGACAACGGCCCGAGAACTCTCACTGAAAGAGTGGAGAGTGTCTCGGGGCTGGTTATCAGAGAACTCTCACTGTGAGGAGTGGCGAGGGTCTTGGTGTGTTTGGGGTAAAAGAGAACTCGGAGTGGAAAGTTTGAGTGTCTCTGTATGCATGGGTTTGGGAAGCACTTAAAAAGTCACTGGATATGTGTGTGCCTGGGGAGGTTCTAGGGGAACTCCGGGTGGAAGAGGCGCGGTGTAAGTTTGGATTATTTTAGTTTGTTCTTTTAGTTCGTTGTTGTAGGGTGAAGACTTTGTGTTTGTGTTTGTTTTATGTTAACCTGCTCTCCAACTGTCTCTCTCCCATGTCTGGGGGGAGAGACAGAAAATACAAATCTGGTCCGTCTCCAGACTGCTCTGTTCCCGTTCAGGGATTGTCACGTGGCGTGTGACAACATAAAACTGGTTATGGCAATTCTGGGTGGGTAAGTATTTAACAAATCTTATTTGCAACTGTGGATATAAATATTCTGTGCTATATAAATGTTCTGTTATGGTAGTATAAAATGTGTATCCTACTAAACATTAGTGGGAAGTCTCATTATTCTTTCATTATATACTTGCATCAAAAACAAACTTACTGCTGAAGTCAACAAAAGCCCTTTTGTCATTATGTTCGACGAGAGGCTGAACAAAATGACAATCAAAACAACTCGATCTTCACGTGTTATTTGGTGAACAACCAAATACTATGCTTAGTATGCATACTAAATACAACCAACAACCAAAACTATGGTTCAGTCAAGATACTTCACAATTCATGGGCCATTCAACTGTGCAAGATTTACTCAAACTTTAAAGGATGTACCTATTGTTATTGTTCAACATTAAAGCTATAACATAATTGGCTAATCTATTCTAGCTTTCACCTTCACATTGGTTTAGCTTTTAGGGTTTGTTACTACTTATTTACTTAGCCCACAGTCTAACGATTATGACTAGCTTTTATGGTGGTCTATTTATTCAAATCAGGGAAAGCAAACACAATATTCAATGTGTTGCTTAATTTGTCAGTCAGGTAGTATTGGCTAGTGTGTAGTGTTACCTATGCAATCATGGTTTGATGCAATAAAACAACCTCCATATTGTAGACCTATTTTAAAGCAAGATTGACAAATTTAGTCTCCAAAGTAATTTGGGCAACTATGTAATAGTAAGACTAGCATTCCAAGATCCCTGTATATTTTTTCACTCCAATGGACACAACCCAGGCATTGTAGTTGTAGCTTCAGAACAGCCTAGGGAAGAATTGGCTTCATTCAAAACTTAGTTCTCCTTGTAGCAATTGTCCATTTTTTTCTCAACTGTGTTCACTACTCTCCTCAAATGTTTCTTCTCAATTCCATCCCTTCCCTGCCCCTTTCCCATTCTCATTGGAGGAAAAAATCTCCTCAACCAATTGGAACAAGACTGGGGGGAAAGGGCAGAAGAGAGAAAACAATGAATGAGGAGAGTGATGAACATGCAGATGAATGTGTTGTATTCATAAATTATTAGTTTGTTTTGGTGAGGGGTTCTGATCGTCAAGGAATTGTTAAAACTACATTCATGCGTCTAAGTTGTTTTATAGTATGTTTCATGTATTAGAATTCCTAAATTAGAAATACTGTTAAATAGTTTGAAATACTGTCAAATTCCTTGATTATCAGAGCCCCCCACTAGAACAAATTATAACAATTGCTGAAGGTGTCTGTGCATATTTGAAACAGTTCTCAACCTTTTGTTTGATCCTGGATGAAATATTTCACTTTTTAATTGTATATTCTGCACATCTGTTCCTATATTGTTTCTGTTATCTTAATAAAACAAGGAATGGACTAAATGTTTCTTAACTCCGGTAAATGATATCCTTTTTCTTTCATTAATGAATTACAAAGTTTGGGTATTTGCGTTCATTTTTAACATTTCAACATGTTTTTTGTTAATTTAATGCAGCAAAATTGGTATTAAATGGTGTGCCAAGTAGTTTTAAAAAGTATTTAAAATATTTAAATGCTCAAACCTGCAGACACCCTGTAGCGATACAAAAATAATTCCCAGAGGGATGATCTATCAAAGCTGTACTGTAAAAAGTACAGTATATGGCACTGCATAGTTTGTATAATGTTTTAAATACCACTCTTGCACTATTTGTTTGCAGTGCCATTGTAAAATAAAATACTGACTATTACAAAGTTGTCACTTTGCTTTACTTTCCCCTGTGGCCATTGAGCTGCTTTTGGCTGGAGTGATGTTTTATAGTTATTGATAAGGTCAATACAGTGATGCTTGGGCATGCAGTGGATGGATTAGGTTAAAGTCGAAAATCTCAAAGGAGCAAGGGCTGCAAATATTAGCTCTCTGCAAGCGTGTCTGATCAGTAAAAGCTTGTAGCAGGGTGGCTTTTTTCCCAGTGGCTTTTTTTGCTTTCATGCTTTTTTTGTTCTTTCAATTTAACAGTTTCCTACCCTCTCTAACAAGGTTCTGTTACATCTAAACAGACCTTCATCTTCACGCTCCGTATCTGTTCTGTTCACCACAGGTATAGGAAGGGGACATGGCATCATTTTTCACAAGATGCCTAGATGAGACACCAGCTGTTGTCTTTGTGTATTATGTATGAGACACCTGCCCACGTCAGGTAAACGATGCTGTGGGAAGCCACTTGAACTTTTCATGAGATTTTCAATTTGTATGAATATTACAAACTGATTGGAGGTTTAGAAGCACATTTTCATTACAGCTTTGTCTAAAACATGACCTCATAATCTTCACACAAAAAAATCATGTGGGCTGCTCTTCAAGTATATTACTGAGTGCTGGGAGGCTTAATGCATGTCTCAGGCATATATGGGTGAAGAACTAACATTAGCCTTCCATAAGATGAATCTCTCAGGTTTGCTGATCTGTATCATTCATATATATATATATACAGTATGTATACATACACGCTTAATACCTTAGTAAGACTAGCATTCCAAGACCTCTGTATTTTAAGCTTTTCATTTTCACATATAGCTGAACATGGAAATGAAACTTCATAATGAGTTGGCCAACATACTGGTAAGCTTTTACATAACATTTAAATCATCAGAACTTGAGCTTTTGCGGTCTGTCTGTGGTCATGTGGGATGTACGCGTTGCATAAGAGCTTTAATGGGGGGCATTAATCACGGCCTGTCTTAATCACGACAAATGCTCCTTCGTATCAGTGATCAAGTAACTGTCAGGTGTCAGGATCAAGGACCACCCCCTGCCCTCACCTTCCCTGCTCCTCCAGCTCTGAGATATCAAGCCCCGTCAGCTTTCAGAATGATCATCTGCGATAATTCGGACATCGAGATGACAGGTGTTATCTGTCCTGACTCGGACACCAGGCTGTCGGGGGAATTTGATTGAGTGGTGGGAGAAATGGAGGGGGTGGGGCTGTCTGGAGCTCCCCTGCCTGTGGAGTTGATTGATTGGTGGTGTTGAAGCACAGTACCTTAAATTTGTCTATATTAACCTGGTTAGCATTGAATGAAAAATAAATCCGCTGCAGTTATACACATGCCCCTGCTCTCTCTCTCTCTCTCTCTCTCTCTCTCTCTCTCTCTCTCTCTCTCTCTCTCTCTCTCTCTCTCTCTCTCTCTCTCTCTCTCTCTCTCTCTCTCTCTCTCTCTTTCTCTTTCCCCCCGTCTCTGTCTTGGGCATAGTGATGTGTCTTTCCACCTCAAATACTCACCCAGCTTTCCAAAATCATTTGTCTGATCCAACAACCCCCCACCACCCCCAATTCTAGAAATATACAGAAACCTAAGGGATCAAAGCTTTATTTATACTCTTAAAGGGACAGGAATCACAGCCAGTCTATTAGAGGGAAAACTACAGCCCCCAAAAACACTACAGCTAACTGAGACCCACATACAAGTTCAATAAGATTAATCTACACATGGATGCATCATGTTTGACATCATACATCATATATACATATATACTGTATATATGTGTGTATATTTATATATATACTGTATATACACATAATCCCTCAAGTTAAAAGCACTTGGGGGATGGCATCTGTCACTGGTGTTAATTCTCTTTCTAATATTACATAGCAGGAAATTGCCCTGTTAATCCTCTTGACATGCTTATTCTGCCTGGTAGCATCCCTTATACCCTGGATAGACCCTTTTAAGTGCCTGGCATGTGCCCTAAAGCCCCATCTCTGTTTAACACACACAGAATAAGGACACATACAGTACATATATGTGTACTTCTCATGCCATTTTTTAACATAATGTTTGCACAAAATTAATTTGATTGCAAAACATAGTGACAGCTGTTGATGCACGAATGTATGGAGAACCAAAGCTGTTTATGTTGTTTGAAGGGACAATCACTTTTTGATACATTTTAAACCATTCAGATTTTCTTTGCGCTATCTGGAGCTTTATATAGGAATTATAAGCCTATTACAAGACTTGAGAGATTTGGTCTCTGGCCTGAAAGTCACACGGTTCTGTGAGAATACCACCCGAAACAGATCCATTCTAACAGAGGTTAGACTGCAAGAATTGGAAGAAGAATAATATACTTTCTACTTTGCCAGAAGTGCCTTTTATCTTCACGAGCAGCAAATGCTCTGTTGCACAGTAAATTTCCCTTTTGCAGTAACATGCTGGGTTTCAACAATCTTTCTTACTCATTCCACAGTAACTTTTTTTTAAATGGTTTATTTGAAAAATAACTCATGTGACAGTGTTTTATTTTCCTTGGATCTGTGATCATGTGATAATTTTCTACTTCAAACACGAGATGCTTAAATGTCTCCTCTTTGGGATGTAAAAGGTTTGAGTCCGTACCTATACACGTACGTGATTGGTTGATGACTCATCCTTTTAGGTTTGCTTAAAATAGTATGCCAGTCATTGCATTCACAAGATGGTGTTGTAGCAGGGAGAGAAGAAAAATATAGAGAAGAAATAAATGTTCAGAATTATTTTTGGAATGGTGTCCTCAAAGAAATTAATAAATTGCTTATTTATTGCTGTGGAATAAAATAATCAACAAACTATAGAGTGTATACGGATGGGTGCGGGAGTGACTTACGAGTGTTGGCTGCTGGGAGTTTGAGTGTATTTGACTATGTCCTTAAATGTTCCATGTTAAAAATTATTACAATTTTTATTTTCTTTGCCACGTATGATGGAATATATTGTATGTTTTGTGTTAAATGTGAAAATAAAAATCAATAAAAAAATTATTATAAAAATAAAAAGAAATTGCTGATCACATCCAGTGTCGACCATTTCAACTCTAACCTCTGAAGACTTATTTTCATGCACAAACCAGTTCATAAAATGCCAATTGTAAAAAGTACAATTAGGCATTGAATATAAATCAGATCAAAAGTTATGTAGCATTCCATTACGTGTTATAAATTTGCTTCATTAACTTTTCATGAGATGAATTTTGTCCGAATGTAACAAATGGCACAAATTTAAATTATGGTGTGGAGGGCGTCGGTCTCGGCCACATGGGAGTGGCATGGTTGCCTTTGTTTTACATGCTGTGGAGGCCTTTGGAGCAGGGAGACTTTCCGGGGGCAGGTTTGGCACTCTCACAGGGTGTGAGTGTGAACTGTCACCCAGAAGGTTGCTCCAAAGGCCATAATTAATTTAATTATTATTTAATTGGCAATTGATTGGAATTCAATTGACTGATTGCGTTTGTGTGTGAGAATGTGAATTGTTTGGTGTTGAGTGATTGTGATTGGGTGATTGCCTCACGAGTCCCACCTGAGCCAGGCAGAAAGTAAGCCTATTTAAGAGCAGGTGGGGCAAGTGGGAAATCAGTTAGTCTTTTGTCTTTGTCATTATTGTGTGCAAATTAAGAGTTGTAGGTCTTGTTGTGCGTGTGCACGCGTATGGTATCATGTTGTATTGTAGAGTGTGATGTGACTTTGTCGGGCATGGTGGCGCGTGTCTGTAATCCAAGCTTCTGGGAGGCGGAGTCTGTGTGGACCATATGT
The DNA here is from genome assembly GCA_029706075.1 of Aldrovandia affinis. NCBI lineage: Eukaryota > Metazoa > Chordata > Actinopteri > Notacanthiformes > Halosauridae > Aldrovandia > Aldrovandia affinis. The sequence continues at coordinate 860,967 of JAINUG010000053.1, read as the reverse complement.
TGAGTTCTGTGTGCATTTGTCGTAAGTGACTGAGTAGACTGCTTCCTTTGTGTGTGGGAAAGAGGGAGAGGGGGCGCACTAAGAGTGTCCGCCTCTCTCCCTCGGTGTGATCGCAAAAGAGGGCACCCTGAAAGAGGGTCCACCTCTTGCCCTCGGTGTGATTGGAGAGCGAGAGGGCAGCCTGAAAGAGGGTCCACCTCTCGCCCTCGGTGTGATTGGAAGAGAACTCTCACTGAAAGAGTGGAGAGTGTCTCTGGACAACGGCCCGAGAACTCTCAATGTGAGGAGTGGTCGCCCCCGATCCGAGCAGCAATAAAAGTATATTACTATTTCTAACGTCGCAAGATTTTATCATACACACGCGGCAAAACACATTGACAGAAACCTTAGAATTGCGACTTTCCGATTTGAGCACTGGCAAATAATATGAGATTTTTTTAATTAGGTTAATTAGACCAAAAGTAAACCTTGCCTTTTATTCTGTTTTACCTGGAAGTACCGTCCCCCTTTTATTGACATGGTAAGTAGGTGCTAGTTTCGGGCAGGGGCGTGGGGCCATGTGTGAAATCGCCGGTGTAAACAACACATAAAATGTCCCGACATTATATAGCATCTTGTCTGTGTTTACGGTTGCGATCTGCCAGCAACAGACTGTGTATGCTGATATTTATTTTATTTCCCATGTTTTCAAATACTCGTGAAAATATATGAATTCCGTGTCTTGTGACACTATACATATTCCGTTTGTTGGAACGTTACAAATTGCAATAGGCACTCAAGATCTATGTAAAAATACTTTTCAAACAGCCTAAAATGTTATAAAAAAAGGTTATGTAGCATCTTGTCTGTGTTTACGCTTGCGATCTGCCAGCAACAGACTGTATGTTATATTTATTTATATTTATTCTGCATCTTGTGACTTCAAACGTAAATTACACAAATTACACGCCCTCCCCCCACACATCCGACAGTCTGACACCATAACAAAATTGAAATCACACCTCAAAACTCACCTGTTCAAAATGGCCTATTCACTGTAATGTACCCAGAAAACAGGCTACTTTTGATCATGTGCCTGTGCCCACTGCCAAACAGACTCTGGATGTTGGCAAACTGGCTTCTGTTGGTCGCAAGAAATGCGTACTCTGCAAGATACCGGGAAACAACAGTGCACTCCATGGGAGTGCAAGGTTTGTGATGTTCCCTTGTGTCTACAGTTGACTAGAAACTGTTTTGAGAAGTGGCGCCAAAGACTGCGAAAGAACAGATTGTCTCACCATGTTTTAATTTTGTATATAGTTTGTGTGATGTTTTTAATAAATCTTCCAAAATGAAAAAAAACATATTTTGTTTCTGTCTTCTGCATGGCTCACTGACTATTGCTTACTCCGATGGCTTTTGTCTTTGTCTGATGGCCTTTGAGAGAGAGATGACCCATCTGACAGATCTTAGAGGTGTCAGACAACCCTCAGGTGTGGATCATGAATATTCAGGAAATTAGCATATAGCCCTCCCACAGCCTGAAATAAATTTGACCAGTTCTGATAAAAACAGTTTTTTAGCTATTTAGATCTCAGATGTGCTAAACTATTTTGACATCCTTACATAACCAACTATAGTCACTATAGTTTAGTGTGTGCTTTCACAACTTTTATGACGGCAGAAAAAAGAGAAAAATACTCTTTATAACTGTGTGTTTGTAGATCTATTACAAGCTGCATATGATACTGACCAAACTATTGATGGCATATAAATGTAGCTGTGATTGTCCTTCAAATAAAAAGATCAAACACTTTGGAGTAAGTGTGTGTTAAGTTGATGAAATTGAGATAAATATCAGACGACACCAAAATCACAAAGCTTCTCTGAGCTAAGCACGGACCTCAGGGGGTTAATGTGAATGTATGAAGGCGGTGTGGAAAGCCGTGGATTGTCTGTGTTTGTTCTGTGTTTCCCCGGAAGGGGATTCCCCCCTCGGAGGAGGCGGGGCTTTCATTTATGGTTTGATTATTTTAGCTTGTTATTTTAGTTCATTGATTTTGCCCGAAAGCTTCACGGCAAGTAGGGTGACGATTTTGTGTTTGTTTTGTTTTATGTTAACCTGCTCTCCCACTGTCCGGTCCGTCTGGGGAGAGAGACAAAAAAAAAAATCCGGTCCGTCTCCAGACTGTTGTGTTCCCATCCAGGGATTGTCATGTGGCGTGTGACATATGGCTTTGTCCAAAATATGACCTTTTAATTTTCATGTAATAATGTCATCGCATGGGCTGCTGTAGTTTGAGTGCTCTAGAACAAGCAGTGAGTGAGAATCTTGCCGTGTGTCTCATGCATGCCTGGGTTAAGAACGTTAGAACATTGCAAGACCAGTCATCTTAGATCTCTACACTGATGCTCTGCGTTTTCATATATTTAATAACAATAATCAAAAGAACAATTAGGTATTAAATATAAATCAGTGAAGCTATTTAGCACTGCACCATGTGCCATATATGAATATGCAGATAGATTGGATGACATACACCCATATAAAAGCTCCCTGTGATATATTGAATTCATATTTATTCTAATAAATAATATGAGATTTAAATGATTGCTTCAGACACTTCTGCAGTATGTCTTGGCTTTATCATTATACCTTATTGATGCAAAACTACACTTATAATAATCTTGTCGGATAATACGAAAAGTATTTTTAATTCACTGTGAAAAATCTGTCATAAATCGTAGGCTATGTTTTAATCTGGTTTTATTGTCAGGCAGTCCTGTACCAATTCTAATTCCAATGGGACAAATGATTCCTTTGTGGAAGTTTGTTTGGGTTTGTGCTCATACATCATTTCTCAGTTATGTGTCATTGTTTACAAAAGCTTTCATGTTCTGTTCTGGGTTGTTATTAGAATAACTGAGTGGATCAAAGGTTTGACTTTGATGACCGGTCTTAGCATCCAATATTCACAGTATTATAGCAGATTGACCACCTGTGGCAGATAAACGATTCACAAGGCTTCACATCTGTTTATTCTTTTCCCAGGCAGCATAGTTTAAGCTACAGAGAAATTATATTTTAGGTATACATGACATGGGAGAGTGGCCTCTGACCCTCACGCTCCAGTGTTCCAGTGTTTCCCTGTGTGCCACAGCCCATTTCATCTCGCATAAGAAATGTTGTTCTTCCCAAAACACATTTTGCAATAAATGTCTTCAGCCCACCTTGCCAAAAGAGCAAGCTCACCAGCTTGGGAGCCTTACTTGCTCTAGGGTGACCCATAATAGACACATTGTGAACAAATGAGCCTTAAACATAAAGGTAGCTATAGTAAGCATCTGAGACGTGGGATATGGCACATTCATGACACTGACCACCTTCACTCAAACAAAGTTTTAATTGTGGTGGTAGATGTGATGCATGTAAACTCACCACACACACTGCTGGCCTTGGTCTTAACATTCATTCTCTTGTCATTCTTCTACCAGATATTTCAGATTATAAACTCTAATCTATGACTGTTTAGAGGCAACTGTAAACCCCTTTCCTTAGAGACCAAGCAGCTTGCTAACTCAGATAATTGACGTGACAGCTGCGGAAGTCAGCGCGTATGAACATTTGGGGTCTGGAAGGGATCAGCAAGGGCCTTCCCATTTCTAGAGTCCCATTGTAAATGATACCCTCAACCTGCTCTTTATGTCCCTTGTACCTTCTGGTTCCTCAACAGAGGTTATCAGGATGCTCCGCCTCATTCGACCCAGAGGAATACTGGCTGATTTGGGCCAGAGCTCTGGGCTGTCAAATTGAGTTTTAAGCAGGAGATGTAATCAAAGATGGGGGGTTTAGAGAGGGATTTACTCCCAAAGCATCCGTCTTTCACTTAACTAATGCGGCGGACGTGCCGTAATCTTCAGCCGTCTCCGTGATTAACGGTGAGCTGGGCTACACTTTCAAGCACCCGGCGGCCCCGGCACACAGAGTTGAAAATAGCCCTGCACAGGGAGTTCAAGCTCCTCCCAAACCTCTGCATCGCCCTATCCATGGGTTGGCCAGCTTCCAATACCCAGAAAATGGGCCATACCTCTCAGGACATTTGCACCCCTTTGCACATACAGCTGTTCTCCCCTCTTTTACCCCTCAGAGCAGAGAAGGACTTCCACACGTAATGTAGTGTCTCCATTTCATCCCCATCCTGTAATGCTGTAGACTGCTCTGTCTTGGCCTGGGGGACTTACATATATATATCCAGACTTGTTCATATACCCAGATTGTACTGATGACACTGGGTCAAAATTTCAGTTATGAAAGTGTGCTGTAATGCATTAAGTCAGTGCCATGTGTTTAGCACAGACTAACGTGGCAGCCCCATGTCTTACTCCACTTGCCCAATGCTCTCTACACCCTCCACTAAATCTCAGCCCTACCCCTCTGCCTAACTCAATCTCCACCTGCTCCCCTTATCTTCTGTGGCGCAAGGTCGGGCACACTCACATCCCTGCCGACAGTTAATTAGAGGAGTAGTTTGTCTTGACGGAGCGTGGAGTTCATAAAGGATGAAAACCCTCCTGTCCTGTTTAGCTCTTACTCAGGGGTCTGTAGCAGATGCTTTCCGGGCACAGATCTGGGTGGATTACAGAACCTAACAGATGCTGGTAATGTTATCACCAGTCAGGGCACTGAACCCATCCCTGTGTATATTTTGGGCCGTGTGTGAATGTATTTTAGTGTGTGTGTGTGTATGTATGGGTGTGTATATGGGTGTGCGTGTTTGTGTGTGAATATGTGCCTGTGTGTGCATGTGCATGTGTATGTTGTGAATGTGCATGCGTGTGTTCAAAATATACAAAGAGAGACAGGAGGAGGCTTTGTGCTCAGCCATCCCACTCAACACACAAGCCCCTGCCATTTTTAACAAGATACAATTTTGTGGCTGACTACTGACTAGAGGTGAGGCTGTAAATGATAAAAACACTTCTGACATCAAATCTATGTGAAAATGCCTAGCTCTTGATTCAATAAGACAACACAAGGAATTCATGTGGTGCTGTAGGATGCAGTTATAATGTTAATGTTGCAGTTTCATCAGATTGCACTCTGCGTCCTCTCTGAGTCCACAGCGCTTGTATTATGCGGCCCGGGGCGGTTCAGTCAGTAGGAGATGCTGTGTTGAGCTGGACACAGGTGCGCTGAACCCCTCTAGAGAAGAAGAGCAAGTGTCCGCCCCAGCTGTGATGCTCATTACTCAGGCCCTCACTTTGTGACACCCAGCATTTTCCCAGCATTCCCCCTGCATCACCCAGATCAAACTGCACTGTCCTCTATAGGTTTTTTTTTTTTTGCTGGAAAATAATACAATAAACTACATCTCTCTCATGTACACCAATACTGATATAGATACATACGAACACAAATATTGTACCTAACGAATGCACATGTGGAGACATGCACACACATGCATACTTACACATACCCACAAATGAACATACACGCCTACTTCACTTTTACACACACACACACACACACACACACACATTCACCTAATGAGACACAAGCTGAAACAGACACAAGTGTGAGCGATTATCAGACTTCAGAGATCATGCAAATACTCTCCTCATTGTAGCATAGTGCAGTATTTTTTATCAGGAATGGGAGACAGGCAGCACAGCAGGCAGGTTTGGTGCTGAATCTCAATGCATCTGTCTGTAAGCCCCCCGCACCTGAGATCCATGATCATCCCCCAAAAAACAGCACGCCATCCTCCTTTCCCCCTCCCCTACACCTCCCAACCCATCCTCCTCCCCATCTCCCTCCCCCTTACCACCATTCCTTCCTTCGCTTCCCATTCGGTGAACATTTCTTTCACTGAGCAGGGAAGTCCGCACTAGAGCGCATCTCTGGGACATGACTCAGGGTCTTTCAGCACAGCGTCATATGCAGGAGGCAGGAAGAGGAGAGACTGCAGAGAACAGAACAGAGCATCACTTGTAGCTGAAGCGTATGAACGATGTCCGTACAGCACAATGTGCAAGTTGCAAAGGTTTCCATGGTGACTGTGATCTTCGGTCACTGTCAGTACATTTAATTTATTCAAGTTTCTTTGGCGTACCATTAGTGAGGTTTTATTTCATCACAAGCATGAATTGGAAAGCAAAATGCACAGCAGGAAATTGAATCTCATATAGGTATGTCTGTTTATAGTCATTAGAAGTTGCCTGAAAGCCAATCTCATTCAATTGTTTGTATAACTAATTTAAAAATAATAAAGGATGAAGAATGTCATAATTTCTTTTTCATTTTGTATAGTGTGAGGTAAGCACTACCAACTGATTTATTGAGTTAAATCAGATTTACGTCATTAGACAATAATGTGTTACTTTATATAGTTTATAACTTGATTAATGATGTTATGATGTAGTATACAAGACCTGTTGAATGAGTTTAGACTGTTTTCCTTTTTTTTTAGGTGAGAAGGCTTTTAGTCCGAGAAATTAATGTCATTGTGTCACAGACACAATGCCATGTTTGTGAATCATGACAGAGCCAAGCTATATATTTATTAAAGCTTGATGGGGCCTCGGATAGTGTAGCAGTCTAACGCACTCGTTTTGACTGGTGCTTAAGGAGTGTGAGCTGCCTATCACGGACGCGGTTCGAAACCTGTCTGTGCCAGCCCGGCCCTGGCCAGGAGCCCCAGAATGGGGGCGGCGTTTGGCTGTCTGCCCCAGGGGGAGGGGGGGAGGGTGCTAGTCCAGGAGGGTGTCTCCAGAGTAGGTGGGCGAGTTCTGTCTTGAAGGAGGCTGATCATCGTCGGCCTCAGAGAATTGGCTTGACCTGGAGGACGGACGGCGTGTTTGTGGGGGGATGGGCGAATCGAAATAAATAGAGGGTATAATTGGCTACTAAATTAGGAGAAAAATGGGAAAAATCTGAAACAAATAATAAAAAATAAAAAAAGGTTGTTGAGAAATGGCAAATGATTGGGGATGGAAAAAATGCCAACACAGGGGGAAGCCCCCATGTAACTATAATTAATGCATGTTAAATGCTGGAATTAGGGGAATACCACAAATACAAAGCATTCATTTGCACTGTATGATGTGGAGGGAGAGGCATGGAAGCAATCCATTAGCACAACTATGTTTTTTTCTTCTTCACTTCTTATCAGGCAATAGCATGTTGCTAATGGAACACTTGCACACTTCATACAAATTTTAACCCAAGTTCTAATATGATTTGACAAAAGGAGTTTCATTTTTCAGAAATGTACTAATGTACTGTATGAAATGTACTGTACTGAAGTAAGGGTGCTGTCAAACTAATGCACGCATTCACTGGAATATCATGACTAAAACATGGATAATATAACAGACCAGGAAATGGCCAGTTATAAAGAATAACAATTTACCTTCATCCAAAGGAAGCTACAGTTGCAGGCTTACTCAGATGGCACAATGCAATATAGCAAGCATATTTCATCATGCTGTTTGATGTCCCTTATGTGTACTGTGAGTAAGCGCTGGCCATCTTTGAAATCGCCTTGTAAATATTCTGAGAGGCCTGGAAATCCTGCTGCAGTGGAACCCTCCAGGGCCGGGATTTGGCCTCTCGGCTTTACGCGGATTTCATGGGTTTGGCAGAGACGAGAGTGGGCGCTTCTTGCGCAGGGGACTGAGAGTGTTTCTGCAGACGGAAACGTTATGTCTTGTGACTGCATCACAGGACCCCGACCCCACTGGGTCATGAACACAGTTACGCTTGGATCGCTGTGTCAGGCCAATCTCAGCTGTGGAAACGCCATGCATCACTCAGCAAGCCATAGTAAAGAACGTTTTACCCATATAGAAAGTGTGTCACATTGAATTAGATGGCACAGGCAAGGCACTGGCTCTTCTATGCTTTGTGTCTTATGCAGAGGGACTGTGTGCTCATGGTCTGTAAAAGAAAATGTGTATGTGTGTCTCTCTGAGTGTGTGTGTGTGCATTCGTGTTTTAATACTAGATTTTTGGAAAATTTTGTATTTTGTTTTTAATTAGTTAGCATTAAATGCTAGAGAAAATTATGGGTTAATAGAAGAGGGGAAATCACAGGCATAATGGGGTGAAAATAGTCTAAATACATTTACACTTACATTTTGGTATTTAGCAGATGCTCTTATCCAGAGCAACGTACAATATGTGCATTAATACATGGTAACTATTTGTAAATTGTAAATTGTTAAATATTTGAGCAAAAATGGGAAAATAGAGTAGCATGATTTAAAGAGAAAATAGCACGGTATGAAAAGGATAATGAGAGGTCACAATTTACCATGACAGAGTCGTCTTATACAGTGTTACTTGAGATTGGTTAACATTTTGTGGGGGGTCTTTATCCATTACTCCATACAGAATCTTTCAAGATCTTTCAGATCCTTTCGTCTGTGTTTATGGACTGCCCTCTTCACTTCAAACCACACAATTCTGATCAGGTCCAAGTCTGGAGACTGAGATGGCCATTGCAGGACAATCATTTTGTGATCAGTTAACTATTTCTTGGTTAATTCTGAGGTATGCTTGGGATTATTGTCTTTCTGAAAGATTTCTCTAAAAGATTTCCTCAAAAAAATAATAATAATAATAATTCTAACCTTTTTCTTCCCAGTGTGACAGGTATGGTATGCAGCTGTCAACAACAATGTCTATCGCTGTATTACTGCACTGATCTCTTGCGCAAACAATGATTGATCATACCATGTATTAATGCACATCTTGTAAGTCGCTCTGGATAAGAGCGTCTGCTAAAAGCTTAAAATGTAAAATGTAAGATCGATTTGCGACCATGTTTCAGTTTCCTGCCAGAGGGTTTTGGCCAAAACATCTTGCTACTTGCTGGACTTCATGATTCCATTGAACTTAACAAAAAAACCTGAGCAGTAGATGCAAACCAACCCCATAACATTGAAGATTCACTGCCATATTTCACCGTAGGTATGATGTTCTTTTCAGCATGGGGATCTTCTTCTGACGCCAAACCCACTGCGGGTGTACATAGCCAAAAAGCTACATTTTGTTCTCATCTGATCATAGCACTGGGTTCCTATTGGAGGTCCATTTGGAAATTCTTTGCCTTTCCCCATGGTGATGGATGATAAATAGATTTTACGTGTGTGTTACCTTGGTTTTATACCCCAGTGAAACACAAAGCAATGGGAGGCCATAATACAGTTTCCTAATATTGAGCTGAATGATTTTTGTGTCTGAGATAGTGAGTGAGTTTTCATGAATCATGCAGACCTTTGCAAGAGCAAGAAGCCATTGATACAAAATATTCTCATAAAATCTCTGACAAAGCATGTAAATGATACTGCAGACATGTAGCAGTGAAGATATGTTGGTCAGAAGAGACAAAATGGCAAATTGTTGGCTAAATTAAAACTGTTACTTGTAGTGCATGCCCAAAACAGCAGATCACCCATTCAATACCATGCCAATGGGTGGTGATAGCAGGGTAGTGTCGGCATCATGTTGTGGGGATGCTTCTTATCAGCAGGGACTGAGAAGTGCATCATCAAGATCGAGGGAGAAATGGGTGGTGCAAAGTACAAGTAATCCTAGAGGACAACCTGCTTGAGTCAGTCAACAATCTAAAACTCGGCCAAAACATTCACATTTCAGCTGGACAAAGGCTCAAAACACATGGCAATGGCTCACTAGAATGGTTTAAAAAGATGAAAGTGAATGTCCTTGAGTGACCCACTCAAAGTCTAGACTTGAATCCAATAGAAAAGATTGTAGCCATTAACAATTCCAAAGGAACATATGTGTTGGAGCAATTTTACACTGGAGAATTGGCAAAAATTCATTCCATTGTAAGCAGGTAGTTCCACCAAGTATTGACCGAGGGGTCAGAATACTTATGCAATCAGTATATTTCCAAATTTATATTGATTGGCCTTTATACCTGTCTAATTACATTGTAACAACAGAGGTAGGTACTGTTCATACTCTAAAACCAAAAATTTGCGCCAACTCTTGCACAAATAGGTCCTCAACATAAAACAGTGATATGCCCCTAGAAACAGTGAATGAGTACTTTACAGTTGAAAAAGATGAGGCAAGATGAACAGCAAATATATATACACAGCTAAATGTTGCAATATAGCATTCTCCAATTTCAGGAACTCTAATCCGCTCAAACTGCACCCTCCCCTTTCTCTTGTTTAATATCCTTATTGTATGTATTGACTCTTGTGAATGTACCCAGTCATGCAATGTATCAAAGTTTCATAATCATAGGACACAAAAGCATTTTTTTGTATGTAGTGGCTGAGTAAACACAGCTAGAGGCTGGTTTAGACATCTGTGAAGTCTAATAGAAATAGGGTAGCCTACATTTAGTATTGAAAATGTTTAGACTACTCACTTTTTGGAGTGAAAAACATAAAAACATAATTTACTGTCAGGAACGGTGTCGGAAAACCAGGCATGGACCCAAGAATGCAATAATGTTCTTTATTGCAAAAACAACAGGCAAAGTTCATACAGGAGCAATCAGGGCAATACAGGAATCCAAAGAGTAGTCGGGGACAGGCAAAGTTTGTTTCCAGATCCAGCGGTGTCACAGGCAGGCAAGACGTGGTGAATGGGCAGGCGGAGGTCGGTACCAAGAAAGCAGTCCAGGGAACACAGAGAGGAGCGGGGCTGGAACCACAAGGAGCATGAACAGGTGGATAGGGAAACTAAACTGAGACACGCACGAACACGAGGAAGCACGAACACGAGGAAGCACGAACACGAGGAAGCACGAACACGGGTAAACGAAGAAACGCTGGAGAGTTGTGAACGCATAGGCAAAGCACAAGACAATCTGGCAATGAACATGGGAAAACGCACAGCTTATATACATCAGACATAACGAGAAGCAATCAGGAATTAACATGAATGCAGCTGCCACCGGAGACTGCAATCAGACACATGAGGAACAGGTGAAAACGATAATACAATGACGAGACAATCTGGTAACGAACATTGGAAAACACACAGCTTAAATACATCAGACATAACGAGAAACAATCAGGAATTAACACGAATGCAGCTAACTGCAATCAGACACATGAGGAACAGGTGAAAACGATAATACAATGACGAGACTGGAAACAGGTAAGCGAAAGTGAAAACACGGACCAGACAGCCAGGAAAACATGGAATAAACTAAAACATCTAATTACGGGGAACACGAACACGAGACGTGACAATTTACAATCTTAAAGCATACCATTACATATCAGCTATGTTGCATATTTTTTGATGTGGCAGTGTACCATAAGAACTGATGGCATACCATGGCATTATATACAGGCCCACTCTGAATATTGTCTATATATTTTTTTTTAAGTGAACAAGAAAATGAAAACACCAAAATAAAGTCAGTTAACAGGGTGTTGAGCTACCACCATTTCTGATGAAACTGTGTTACCTTGCACTTAGAATGAATGCAGACATCACAATCATGGAGTATGCTCTTATGCACGCTCTTGGCCTTTGCTAATTATGTCTTTCAGAGTCCCATGCTGACATCACCATAGACACCGTTGCTCTTGAAACTAAACATCAGCAAGTCTTTGTCAATGAATCTCCTGCCAAATGCACCCCAATAATCATCCCTCTTTCTGTCACTGAGATCTCCTGTCAAAGCCAAGCTAGCCATAATTATAAGGGCCTGTATAGGACAGGCCTGTCCAGAGTTTTTATAAATTACCCTGTGCATGCTGGGTTGTTATTTGCTTAATTAATGGATGAGCCACACCTGTGAGGTCGCCCCTGCGTTGCACATACTTGTTCCTCATTTACCCTTGTGTTTCTATTTTGTATTCACAACCCGTACACATCTCAACAAAGCGATTTTAGTTTTTAACATAACAAAATGGCTAATATTCACATATTAAAATGTGCACTTCCTCCTATATCAGCACATAATTGATCACAACAGGCTGCTCCCAGGACCCCTAAATAGTAGCCATTACACAAGAAGCTTCTATTCACAAATTTGCATGAGTGCATCGTTATTAAGTAGTTGCAGGCGTATCACATGCTAAACAGCTTGTATACAGGATATATGTGAATTACTTACTTCGTAAAAGTCAGTCAGTGCTCCGTCATACTACAAAAGAAGCATTTTGCCATGAAAAAGCATTTTTTTTAAAGCAATGTCTGTGGGATAAGGTTTTAGACAACAATCACACTTTGAATGTTCTCCATTACTTTTCCTTTTCTTTTGTTGGAGATTGGTTTCTTTTACGGTATGTAGATATTTAAATGAAAGCACGGCGCACCCTGAATGTGCGATGATGGCTAGACATACTCTAATGGACTGATGTGCTTGGAAATGTATGAGGAACATTTACAGATGAGGGCATTTATCAGTTTTATGCTGAGCTTCCTTTTTCTGCTTAAAAATGTATAAGTATGTAATATGCATCAGCATTAACAGTAGGTACTGCTTGTCTTCATCTGCTTGCTGGTAGTTTGCCTGCTTTCCCCGTTCTTTCCCTCCTGGTTCCTCCTCTTGGTTTCTGAATTAAACAAACATATGCCAACTTTAGGATTTCTGGTTCTTATTTAACCAAGGATCTGCAAAGAAATATATTTCTCAATTTCTGGCACGTTTATACTTTGTATTATGCAGCAAGAATATGAAATGAGAAACAGCATGGTGCTTAATTGCAGTCTATTTTCTTTATTTAGTCCAAGACTATACACTGCACATTTGATAGTCTACCATCCTTATCCCCTCAGGGTTAAAGGTGAAGTAGGGTATAATCCTTTTAGTTCCTTTGATATACACCCTGCATCCTCTCTATTATGCACTCTTTGCAAATGGCACAACCCCTCCATCTATCTTGACCTGCATGATTGCTCAAATTCTGAACTTCAAAGTTGTTTACTGTCATGGCAGTCTAGGGAGCCATGCAATTATGGGTACACATATGACTGCAACACAAATTAGTTCAAACAATACAACATTTATCACATGGTGCTTGCTGACTGAGTAATATATTATGAGGGATTTATTTCCTAGTTCTAGGCTAAGGTTCAGGGGCGTCGTAGCGGGGGGAAAATGGGAACTGACTACCTAGGGCCCCAAGTGGGGGAGGGCCCTTGAAAAGCCTGGAATGGAGAAAAAAAACATTTGTCTGCAATTTTACATTTCTAAGTAATTAGTGTCATTACTAAATTATATTGGCTGAATAAATAGGTTGGGAGACTGAACTTTGTATCCATAAAAATATTGGAGGCTCTCTGGGCCCCCTCCCCTCTCCCCTCTCAAAAGCGCAAATGGTTTAGTCCGCCCCCCTGCACTAAGACTCGTCGCCAAACACGGCTAATCACGCTGACTGGTGCTGATGCTGGAGCCCGCAAATTTCAGTCAGTCATGTCTTTCCAGAAGAAAGTGAAGTCGGGGTATCAAAAAAGAAAAGAAAGAGAAAAAAAAGGCAAACTGAGGGAAAACAACTGCTCACTAATTTCTTTCAAAAGACACTGTTTAAGAGTGGTTTAAGCTAATATCGGTATGTTGTTTCAATTGAACTAGGGCTGTCAACGTTAACACGTTAACGCGTGCGATTAATTTCAAATGGATAATGCGTTCATTTTTTTAATATCGCGATTAATCTCATTTCAGTTTCACTCTCACTACTGGCTGAAAGCAATCGCAAATGCGGGCAAACATACTACGGGTGATGGTGAAATGCATTGAAACTTTGTTTTTGAAGGCTCATTTGATCCAGTTCTATAACAAGACAAGCTAACGTAGCTAGCTACATTATGATAGTTAGCTAGCTAGCTGGTAAATTAAGCAGAATCTAGCCTGTAGCCTGTTTCATTGTATATTATAAGCAGGTTAAGAGGCTAATATCAACCCTGTATGCTTCATGCTTGTAGAGGGGCCTGTCCTTGTAGCAGAGAGTGAGCAGGAAGAAGAGGCAGAGAGTAGCAGTAGGACTAGTGAAGAGGATGATGGAGGTGAAGAGAGCAAGGAAAATGCTCATTAGCGATGACCCTAATAACCACTACAGATTAATGTGTATAGTTGTTGATTCAATTTAAAAACATTCTAAAGATGCGTGAGAGTCATGGATCAAGAGGGGAAGGCGGCCCACAAGACTGCATATGTATAGGGCCCAGAATTGTGTGCTCCGCCCCTGCTAAGGTTAATTGTGATTTGGGTTCCGCAACCTTTTGTACATGAAATGTCTTTCTTTTCCATTTTCAATTTTGAGTTTTTTCCTCTTAATCATTTTGGGCTTTTTACTGATTCAAAAACTTTTTCCACTTTCAGTAGGTTTTTGTAGGGTTTTTTTCAATTCTTTTTTCAATTCAAGACATATTTTTTTGATTTCCAGGGTTGGTTTTTGTCTTAGTAACTGTGTTTTTGTGTAACTACATCTACCCTTAATGCTGCACTCCTTCTCTGACTCACTAAATCTCCACTCAGTCCTGTAATCTTTGTCTGAATGTCACCGGATCTTTCCTATATCCTGCAGCATCTATTTGAATCAGTCCTTCTCTTCCTGGCTTTATACTCTCTCTAACTCTCTCTGAGTCATTGCATTTCTTTGCTCTATCCAGGTGATAACAGTATACTCTTATTTACCCAAGTACTGGCGAAAGTCCAAATGGAATATATAGCAAACCAATATGTGTGTATCCTCTCTCTGAACCAACACACTACTTACTACGAACTCAAAAAAATGACATTTGCACTTATCAAGTATTGATGTGCATCAGACGATTCAGTTATAAAGGCAGCTATTTCTGGAAATAAAATGTGTTTCCTTTTTGAGATTAGAATTGTTTTATACATCTGTGCTTAATGCATTTTTGCCCGTGGATAAATGCAGTACAAATGCATGTTCATGGTCCAGAACCATATCTTGCTGAGCCTGGTGCAGACTGTTACACTATTCATTACAGTTCTCCAAAGGGCAACCATGATTTTCCACTTATTTTCTGTAATACTTTAACATTGATTATACTTATTAGGAATATACCAGCATTATTAAAGTTTACTCATTGTGATTAGGATAATCATAATTTGCATGGTAAATTATTGTAGCAGTTGCTAGGTTTTTAGGGTTAGAAGCAGTTTAATTTGATTTGGTTATATTGGAAATAAAGTGTATGAGTAGTATAAGGTGTAGCCTAATTTAAAAGTACATACAATTCATACATTCATTTGTTACAGATCACCACTTTTACTCGCTTTGTAAATGTAACCTTAATATGAATTTGCCTTTATTCTAAATATGCTTCTCAGCTTCTCTCATGGGTGGGGAGTTCTGTAATCGGACAATGAATTCATAATTGTCTTTATTATTCCCGTGCCATTCACGGAGACATTTCACAGAGTGTTATTCAGTGAATAGGAATCACAGGGCCTGCCACAATGAAAGCACTTATCCCTTTCCAGTAATGGACTTTTGATGTATAAATGGGATAACACGGAGAACGCAGGTGGCACAAAATGTGCATTTAAAGCTTTGTTTCCGACTGTCACGATGAGCAGGCTGTGACATGAGGGGCGAGTGTTCACTCGCATCAAGGGCCCGCACGATGAGTGAACTCACGTCAAGCTCATGTGGCAGTTTCAGGTCAACAAAGTGTGAGGAAGGGAGGAATTTTTGGAAGCCTATTTTGTGGGCCAGATTGTGAGCCCTGAGTGAAATATACAAGTGCAATCCATTAGAAGAACACACACACAAAGGTACATAGCAAGCCTATTGATATTATTTATCATCTTTTATCATCAGTCTTTCTTGTCTTTTTTATTGCTCTTCTCCAGATACCATTGGTGAATCATTCTGTAAATGGGCAGTGTACTGTAAATATTAACAGTTTAACACTCTGTCTCCTCCCTCTCGTTGGCTCTCTGTCTTGCCCCCCACCATCTTTCTCCTCTATCTTGTTGCTTTTATCTCTCCCTTGTCTATATTGCTCCCTCCTTGTCTTCTTTCTCCTGCTCTCTCTATTTATTAGTATCTCTTTCTCTGCCAAGGGTGGGTAATAGAAGCTGCTATTTGTTTTGTGAATGAGGAGGGATTTGGGGTTTGTATCTTTAGAATGCCAGTCAAGGCTAGGATTAGGATAGATTGCAATTATTACAGATTCATGAAAGACCTGCCAAGGTTTGCAGGATTTTGGCTT
Organism: Aldrovandia affinis; assembly: GCA_029706075.1. NCBI lineage: Eukaryota > Metazoa > Chordata > Actinopteri > Notacanthiformes > Halosauridae > Aldrovandia > Aldrovandia affinis. The sequence goes on along the minus strand of JAINUG010000053.1, from coordinate 844,799 downwards.
ACTGATGATAAAATCTGTCTGGGGATTTGATTTAAATTGTCATGTTTTTCATTTTTCTGTGCAGTGTGTGGTTCTTTTGATACCGCTCTGTTTAATGACATATGAAAGTTTTGTTAAACATTAAAAATATCTCTCTCTCTTTCTCTCTCTCTCTCTTTCAATCTCCCCCCCCCCCAGAGGCTTGGACACAATAGGTGCCCAGCTTCCAGCCCATCTGTGTTAATATCACCTGGACCTACACTGGTTGTGGCACTGTGTGCCCAGTCCTGTCCTGTCATGAGTAGCCAACTGGAATTGGGGGGAGGCCCACAGCAGCGGGGATAAGCCAGATGGACCAGCAATATGGGGAAGCTGAGCTGGGAGACTCATCCAGCCAGTTTGAGGGCAACGTTTCACACAGCCTGACTGCATAAGGCCTCGGGCCAGCCCATCACTGCGCTTTCTGGAAGAGCCTTTCTTGGGGAGGGAAGCTGTGTGATGCCCATGCTCTCTGAGTCGTGTTTGAGGATTACGTTATATATCACTCCAGGTTAGAAATACATCCGTCACATCTGGTCTGATTCTGGCAGGAAATCAGCAAGCATGATATGCAAGATCCAAATGATTACTTACATAAAACTACAATTGCCATATAATTGGCTTCACCTGGACTTGATGTTGTTAACAGCAGGTACACAGTTGATGTACACCCAAAGAAGAAAAATCTTCATGTTGCACAAATAAATAACTAGCTTGCAACCATGACCAAGATTATGGTTTTGCTGGTAGTACACTGTACCCTGAATGCACAGTATACAGTAGATCTTCAGTTACATACTGAACTAAAGGCTGTATGAAGTATGATTATCGTTACTTGTAAACCAAGATTATATCTACAAATGGAGTGTAGCTTATTTTAAAAAAGTATGACAATATAAGGTAAGTAATGATTCCAATCAATAGAGGATTCAATTTGTTGTATTGTGGCATTACACAGTTCAAGAATTTTTGAGCCAAAGCCTCAGTATTGCCAATAGCTATCAATCCACTGAAACAGCAAGAACCCATGCACATAGGCATTGTTGAAATAAGTAACAATAATAATAATAACAACAACAATAATAATAATAACTAGAAGGGAACAATTTGTCAAGATATTTTAAGTCCACGTGTGAGAGGATTTCACGTACTGTAGCATATTAGCATAAATTATTATTTTATTTTTGGGGGCGAAATGAGGAGTAAGCAGGGATACATAGTGTTGAGCAAGTAGGCAGTGGTGATGACAATTAGCTCGATGTACAGAATTCAGTGGTAGTGAAGGTGGGTTTTGAGTCTCTTACAGAAGATCGCAAGTGATTCCGCGGTCCTGACCGATTGCGGAAGGTTGTTCCACCACCGGCGGGTCAGGACAGAGAAGAGGCGAGACCACGAGGAGCGGCTGCCAGGCGCCCGGAGGGATGGGACAGTCAGTCTGCCAGAGGAGGCAGAACGGAGGGGTCTGGCTGGGGTGTAGGGTGTGATGAGCGACTGGAGGTATGGGGGAGCAGTTCCTCTAGCCGCTTGAAAAGCAAGCACCAGTGATTTGAATCTGATGCGTGCTGCGATGGAGAGCCAGTGCAGAGAGGGCCAACTTGTTGGTTTAGTTTTGTCAAGGTGACAGCACTTAAAAAGAAATAATCAATGCAAACCTGATTATGTACACTATTAAACAAGAAATGTCTAAGGTGTTAATCGAAGGAAATGTCAATCAAAAATCAAAGGAAATGTTGCCCAAAGTTAATGTTATAGCAACCAGTTATACAAGGCTGTTTACTTGTGCTTACCTAACTTAATGATTTCTAGCTAGCTTGCTAACACCCATGTAGGAGGTGCTACTACACAATATGTGTGGCAAACTGCATTGTACATTTACATTTTAAGCATTTAGCAGACACTCTTATCCAAAGCCCCTCAAAAGCGCCCATGTCATCCCCCTCCCCAAAAAACCCTCTCTGAATCCTGCTGTCATTTCCAACTACCAACCTGTCTATCTCCTCCCATTCCTCTCCAAAACACTAGTGCGGGCTGTTTATAACTAACTGATCGCTCATCTCCTACAGAATTACCTGCTTGATCTTAACCAATCTGGGTTCAAGACAGGCCACTCCACAGAGACTGCTCTCCTTGCGGTCACTGAGGCTCTTCAAATGGCTAAGTCCCAATCCCTTAGTTCTGTCCTCCTCCTCCTCGACCTGTCAGCTGCATTTGATACTGTGGGCCACCAGATCCTGCTCTCATCTCTCGTGAAGATGGGAATCTCTGGATCTGCACTGACATGGTTCAAGTCATACCTGACTGACCTGTCCTACCAGGTGGCCTGGAGAGGATCCCTCTCCTCTCCCCACACCCTCTCCACCGGAGTCCCGCAGGGCTCGATGCTAGGCCCCATCCTATTCTCCCTGTATACCAAGTTACTTGGTTCTGTTATCTCTGCTCATGGTTTTTCTTACCACTGTTATGCCGACGAAACTCAACTCCTTCTCTCCATCTGAGACCCAAATCCCGGCACAGATCTCTGCATGCCTGGCTGACATCTCTATCTGGATGTCCACCCACCACCTGAAGCTGAACCTGGGGAAGACTGAGCTGCTCTTCCTCCCAGCGAAGGGCTCCCTGATGATTGATGCTTCAATCACTGTGGAAGGCTCCATAGTGTCTCCGTCCCAGTCTGCCAGGAGTCTTGGAGTGATCCTGGACTCTACTCTCCTCTCTGCACCGTCTCCCCATCGCAGCATGCATCAGATTCAAATCACTGGTGCTGGCTTATCAAGCGACTAGAGGAACTGCTCCCCCTTACCTCCAGATGCTCATCACACCCTACACCCCAGCCAGACCCCTCCGCTCTGCCTCCTCTGGCAAACTGACTGTCCCATCCCTCCAGGCGCCCGGCAGCCGCTCCTCGCGCTCTCGTCTCTTCTCTGTCCTGACCCCTCGGTGGTGGAATGTTCTTCCGCATTTGGTCAGGACTGCAGAATCACTTGCCATCTTCTAAGAGACTCAAAACCCACCTTTTCAGACTCCACTACCACTGAATTCTGTACATCTACCCAAATGTCATCACCACTGCCTACTTGCTCAACACTTCTTGTATATGTATCCCTGCCTACTCTTCATTAAAAAAAAAAAAAAAAAATGACTAACCTTTTCCTTCCCATTGTTATAGGTGTGGTATGCAGTTGCTTACAACAATGTATATCACTGTACTGATCTCTGGTGCTATGAACTATAATTGTTCCTTGGAGGAGAGAGACAGGTCGGTAGTTAGAAATGACTGCAGGATTCAGAGAGGGTTTTTTGAGGGTGTGGGGAGAGGAGAGGGATCCTCTCCAGGCCACTTGGTAGGATCGGTCAGGCAGATATGACTTGAACCGTGTCAGTGCAGATCCAGAGATTCCCATCTTGGCGAGAGATGAGAGCAGGATCTGGTGGTCCACAGTATCAAATGCAGCTGACAGGTTGAGGAGGACGGAGCTAAGAGATTGGGACTTAGCCACTTGTAGAGCCTCGGTGACCGCAAGCAGAGCAGTCTCTGTGGAATGACCTGCCTTGAACCCAGATTGGGTTAGGATCAAGCAGGTCATTTTGTAGGAGATGAGCAGACTGTTGGTTATAAACAGCCCGCTCTAGTGTTTTGGAAAGGAATGGGAGGAGAGAGACAGGTCGGTAGTTAGAAATGACAGCAGGATTCAGAGAGGGTTTTTTGAGGAGGGGGATGACATGGGCACTTTTGAGGGGAGATGGGACAGAGCCAGAGGAAAGAGAGGAGTTGATAACATTATAGACAAAGGGGAGGATGTCGATAGCAATGGACTGGAAGAGGGGGAAGGAATGGGATTGAGAGGGCAGGTAGTAGGACAGTGGGAGTGAATAAGTTGAAGGATGTCTGAGTCAGGAAGGGGTGAGAAAGAAAACAGTGTGGTGAGAGGTTTAGGTAGTGAGATGGGTGAGTGAGGGTTAGGTGAGGGAGAGGATGGGGGAAAGGAGTTGCGAATGTCATCTACTTTCTTGCGAAAGAAGGATGCAAAGTCATCTGCGGTTAGAAAGGAGGGGGGTGGGGCAGGAGGAGGGGTGAGGAGAGAGGAAAACGTAGATTGCAGTTTGCGAGGAAGCATTGTTCTTAAGATGAATGATTTATAAAACACATTCCATTATTGTTGTAACAAACACATTAGCAGGTGATTGGATACCGACAAAAATATTTATTAATTAAAATAACAAAGCTATTTTAGGTACCTAGCTAAGTACCTAAGTACTCACACATACATACATGTTGGTTTTAAGTGAACAATTTACAACCAAGAATTCTACTTTTAATAGGGTCCTGGTAATATGTCCTTTCATGGACATAGAAGAGACATAGATGTTGCACTATAGATTTTTCGATAGGAAAATATAAGAATAACCATAACATTGAGTTATCCTGAGAGATAGCATTGGCTTGTTTAACATTCAAATGGATAATAGTATATGACTGCTTATTTTATACATATGAAATAAGCAGTCATATAATTAAAATAATATAGATCAGATTTAGAATATGATACTATTCATATATGACTGAAGATGTATATATTGGTCTTCTGAGAATACCATGAGGACACTTACCCTGCGTTTTAACAGCCGGCGATTCTAGGCGATGAAATCGCCCAATGGGCGTTCCCCCGTGTGTTGTCATGCTTGAATGGCCTCCTCAAAGTGGTTCCGACGTGCTTACGAAATTTTAGCATGGTTAACAAATAGTTCATCGGTGCTTATAATGTTTATGCTCTTGGAGGGAGAATCTTTATTATAAATATTAGTTGGCTAGCAGTATTGTTCCCTTCAACCATGAATGTATAGTATGGGGATACTGAAGACCGCTGTTTGTCAGTTTGTCATCATCCATGTTGACGTGTCGGAACTAGGAACCAAATTTCGGTGTGTTGTGTTGGTTCCGCGTGGAAGGTAAAAACAGCAACACATGAATTTGATTGGCTCTTACCGGGCGATATTGCCCGAAAGTTCAGCATTCTCAACTTTTTCTGTGTCGCCGCCACGCCCACAAATTTAACATCGCCGAATCGCCTGCAGTCGCCGGTAGTTGCCCGCTCTCATAGACAATTCATGCATTTCCGGCAACTAGTTGCCCAGTTGCCCGCTGTTAAAACGCAGGGTTATTGGGTAAAACTCTGTATTGCTTTGTGAAGAGAAAAAAGAGAGAGAGGAACAATTGTGCCAGCTCTCTTTCCCGGAGATCTCCATGTGGCCGATTGTTTGAAGCCATACTCGGCTCCCCCTTGTCTCGCAGCTCTGCAGCAGTTCTGAACCCACTCCAATCCAAATGGATTAGCCAGGAATAGACTCTGGAAGAAGGCCTCTCCAAGGGACAGTAAAATTCCATTTGCAGCTATATCGTCAGAGGAAATGCGTCCTTTCAGCTCTCGATCGTTGTGGGGGGGGAAACTAAAACATTTGCCCTGCAGTACATCTCCACCTACAACTGTTTCAGACAAATATCAGGACACATATATTTGCACAAGATACACAAAGGTGTGTCAAGGTTACATGCTGGTTACATTTTGCAGACTGAGTTTAGTAAATATTACTGTTGAATTACTTATAAAGTCCACATTTTGAAAAAATGTAATTAAATGAAATAACAGCAATGCTATCATCATAATTTAATGATATGCATTGAAGCATTACTAAGAACCAGTGGAGGACATTTTCTTTATAACCATTTTCAAATTTATCTTACATGATTACATAAAGTTAGCTTTATTATATCTGTGATTTGCATTTTACTTATTAAAAATAATTAAATCGGTTATATATATATGTGTCACATTAAGGAATTATATTTAACCAGCAATCAGAGGTGAATCTCACCCCTGCAGAGGCTCAGGTAAAGTAGGTAAAGGATGCCATATCAATGGGGGATATCTAAAGCTGTAAGTTTTATGTGAGGTTCTTAAAATGGCTTTTCATTATCTAATACTCTTTACCGATCAGATTCCCTCTTTAACCACACAAATACCAGGCCACCAGTTTTACTAAAACACTAGCTCAGGTGTTTCCTAAACTCAGTCCTGGGGGCCCACTGCATATGCTGGTTTTTGTTACAGCCAATGTCTTGATCAATTAAGGTTGATGAAAACATGTTTGTAAGTTCTACCATTATTTTTTCCCTTAAATCTATTTCAACACAATGCAGGTTTGGCTCGTTGCAATAAGCTCTGTCATTTTGGTTTAGTTTCAGGGACCAGCTGTCCACAATTTACAACTAGGCCCCACTGATTTCACCTGCCAGTCTATAATTGAATCAATTGAAAAGGTAACTTCTTTCTAAAGGAATCATGTGTCATATAACACATTACAAAGACTGAGAGCATTAGTTGATCTTACTGATTGCAAAGTCTGAAAGTCCTGGGATGTGAATATGGCAATTTATTGTTCAAGGCATGCATAGCCATTTCTGACATAATATTGAACAATAAGAGAGTAAATCATGCTTTAATAGTAATTAAAATGGTCTAATTAGTAACAATTAACAGCCAGTTACAATTCAAAGCTTGTAATTATGTTTGGAATAAAATCAGCATAAAAAGTGGGTCCCCGGAACCAAGTTTGTTCTAGATGTTTAATTGAATCCAAAAAACCTTAAACAATTATGTCATCAACTCAATTTATTACATTGTGTTTTCACCAATAAAAATGACAGTTCTAGAATCTAGATGTTTAATTGGGTCATCAACTCAATTTATTACATTGTGTTTTCACCAATAAAAATGACAGTTCTAGAATCTAGAGCAGGGGTCCCCAACCACCAGGCTGCGGCCCGGTACCGGTCCGTGAGGCATTTGGTACCGGGCCGCACAGAAATAATAAAAACTTTTGAATTTTAATTTTATTTCCATTTTATTGACTATCGCAGTCTGCAGGGTGTTTTATTGTGAAAAATGACCACTTCCGTCTGTGCCTCTTTTCCGCACTTGTCTCAGTTTTTTTCCATGCACCCCCATATCTTTTATGAAATACATAAATACATTCCATAACAAAAAAAAATATATATATATTTCAGAAAGAAAAAAAATATTGTTCATTAAGGATCCCACATTTTGACTGCTCCCCTCTCTTCAATAGATTCATCATGAACAAATGCCAAGCAAAACCATTTGGTTTATTGATTTGTAGATTTGCAGCACAATAAATGTGTGATTATTCTGGAGACTTTCCATATCACATATCAATATCAATGCTTTCACCAGTGTGAGTGATAATTTAGTGTTAAATTTCAAAATTGAGAGAAATGGGAATGGGAAGAAAAGGGCATTTGGCACATTGTGCAGATGATCTATGTGGTAATTAAGGAGAAAACGCTGTGCTTTGGGTTTTTGGACTTTTATATGCATTTAAATGATTCTGCTTCACTGTGTGTCTCCTGCAGGTAACCCCTCAGCAGGTTGCTGGTCCTCTGCCAATTGGCTGTTTGCTTCAAACTTGTCAAAAGGATTGACAGATTCCAAGTCATTGAAGGGTTATGGAGCCTAGATATGCTTGAACTGAAATAGCAAAATCAGTTCAATTAGAAGGTCTTTAAAGTTATATAAAAATGTCACCTTTGTTGCCTTAAGAAAATGTTAAGTGTGAGCTACTTTTTCAACACTTTTGGGAGCAATCACTTTGGCTGTTGGGCCCAGGGGGTGGGGATGGAAGCAGAGCTAAGGATGTTCCTAAAGAGCAGGTGGATGAAGTTCCATCTTGAAGGAGGCGGATCATTGCCAGCCTCGGGGATAATACCTTGACCTGGAGAATGGGAGGCGGGCTCGCAAGGGGAATAATAGAGGGTTAAAAATTGGCTACTAAATTGCGTGGGGAAAAAATGTGAAACTATAATAATTTGGATGGGGAGGGAGGGGTTGGCTACTTAATTGTTGGTGCCACCTAACATCATGTTAACAGTATGGAATTGTGTCTTTACCATATGCTGAAAATGGGCAATGTCTTATATTTACAACTGTAACATCAGCGTGGAATTATTGCACACCCTCAGCTGTGATGATATAAGGGATCTTTTTCCAGGGCTGAACACTTCCTCAGGAGAAGATACAGTATATCTGGAAAACAAGCCACAATCCATCCTGAAGCCTAATGTAAGGCAGCAGGTTGGTTACCTTGGCGCAATCCTACATTGACTTGAAACTGTGTATTTTTGTAGTAAGTTGGCTCTTTTTCTTGTAAAAAACTATTGGTATCAGTTTGGCTTTATCTTTTTCTGTGCGATACATTTCACTTCTATTTAAGCAAGCAGACATGTTGAATGGTTAGCACACCGCTCTTGGGTCAGTGAAAATCAATATTGGCGCAGGGCATGTATATTTATGTAAATTAATTCATAATTAACAGGGGGCGGTGCTGGTGAAAGGCCACCATCAATCATACTTTGACAGTAACTGTCGGTTAACTCTCTCTCCCCTAAAACACCAGTGCTCAGAACCGGGATATTGTATTGATATGAATCAATAAGCAACATTAGAACCTGAATGATGCCCTGGGACGCCATTCCTTTACTATTCTTAAAGCACCTCTATTATTCTCAAAGTTAGAAGCACCTTTGTTCTATCATGTTAATGTAGATAGATTCAGGTTATATTCACTCAAGTTTGGTGGTGATTAAAAATATATTGAATTACTTTTATCCAACAAAAAACTCCACAAACTAAATTCATGAATTTTAGAATAGCTTCTGGGGTTTGTTTGTTTCAGTCTGTTTTTGTTCAGATTGAAGATAGCTTGCCTGCATGATATTTGCTTCCTTATATTTATATAATATATTTATTGAAAGGCATAATATATAATTGACAAGATTAAATGATATGTTATATAATTTATAGGAGGTATATATATTTTATATATTATGTATATATACTGTATATATATATATATATACACATTTTCTATTTTTAGGCCTACTTTTTGGTTTTATTGAATGCTGTTTTATAGATGTACATGTTATTTGTGTTATATATGATATACTGTATATATACCAGTGGCGGGCCGTGCATTTCACACCTAGGCCTTCAGTAGTGCTCCGTCTGAATCAATCCACCCCTCAATAACTATTTTATGGCTATAAAAGCCATCTTATTGTTATGTTTTGAGTGTCTGTTCGGTTTGTTTTTGCACTTTGTTTATTTATCTTTCTTCAGTCATGTTTCATTCTCATTCTGTCATGCACTTCGGGAAATTCTATGTTTCGGTTTTTCCGTCTTCGTTTCTAATCTCGTTTTACTTCCTTCTTACTTTCTAATTACACTTTGTATATATTAGTTAGATGTATATAGGCTAGTACTAACCAACTAATCTACTAACATTAGGGATTTAGATTAAGTTACTAACACTACTAATCACTAATTATCTCACGCTTCGAACTATCGCTGTCATTCTCTCTCGTCTCTATCGCTGTCATTCTCTCTCATGAAACATGACTGAAGAAAGATAAATAAACAAAGTGCAAAAACAAACCGAACAAACACCCGTTGCCGTTGCATCGCAGATAGATAACTCGTGTATCCAGAATAAATGCCTTTACTGAAGAAACAAACCTGGGGTGCTACAGCTGCGACACATATAAAAAAGCATCAATAATAATAACCTCATAAAATTGCAATATTATTTAGGAAAATAGCAACATTTTACTCACCAAAAATCCTTATTATTTGTACACAAAATCCATCCTCCTTTCTTTCCTCAAAAAGAGTTCAATTACTCTGTCGTACAGATTATCCGTGTGTTTCAGTTCCATCAAGAAGTTCCATCCTTTTCTATCGCCATCGAAGCTAATGCTGAAAGTCGAGCCTGCCTTGTCGTATTTCTGGCATAAGTTTTAATTCGCTTTAGGGCTGAAAATGTCCGCTCAAATGTCTGAATCACAGACTGATGTTAATTATATTTTGTCCATGAATACTTATTAAATAATTCCAAATGGTCTGTTTGCTTCCTTTCATAGCTGTTCCCCTGGTTGCGCTGCATCCAGACGTGTATTTTCATATTAAAGCATTTAACCAATCACATTACATCATAGTCAGACACTCTCTGACTATCCAATCAAAGGGTGTGAATACGCTGACGTTACCTAGGCCTTCTAGAAGGCCTTCGTGTCCCCAACTCAAAATCTGATTGGTTGAAGCAACAGTTTGATCAACACTTATTTTATGCTACAGGGCCTGCAGAACGGATTGTGAAGGCCTCCGGGCAGATTTCTTTGACCCTGGCAACAAATGATGGCTGAAATGTGATTGGTTAAATGCTTTAATATGAAAAAACACGTCTGGATGGAGCGCAACCAGGGGAACAGCTATGAAAGGAAGCGAACAGACCATTTGGAATTATTTAATATGTATTCATGGACAAAATATAATTAACATCAGTCTGTGATTCAGATATTTTTTAGGCCAGCAGAGAAGGCCTTGCAGGCCCTGACGGCCCACCACTGATATATACAGTATATATTTTTATATTTATATATATATATATATATTATGCTTTTTAAAATGGAGCATAACTTTTTTAAATGATTTTTATGATTATATAATTTTTTATGGTTTTTAGGAATATTGATTAATTAAACCATTAATGATTGCGTATGGCAGTAATATAACATAATGTCAGATAATAAAGCAAGGGTAACTCATATGAAACATGAAAATTGGTATGAAGTCCTTTATTTTTTAAATTACCTTACAATAAATATATTATTTCATAAAATGCAAATCATTCTTTTAACTTTGAACTGCTGTATGTGGTTATTCATCTAGGAGCAGAATGTGTGTATTTCAATTGTATTTGTATATTCCCAATTTACTGTGTTTTTTTAATGTAACTTTTTCAAATATATATACATTTTATATTCAAATATAATAGTAATATTACCGTAGTCTTTCTTGAAATTCGCCTATAACACTGATAGTTGTTGGTGCACTTCCCCTAAACTGGGAGAGTCTTCTGAAATCAATGTTTGTCATATGCTTTAAAGTGATAGGTCACCCAAAAAAATAAACTTTGTCAGAGGTTTTCTTACATTGAAAATAGTCCAAAGTGTATCCACATTTCAGCAAATTGGTTGGATAGATTGTGTACTGCTCTCAATAAAACAATGAATGTAAAACAATAGGAACCAGTTTGGGTACAAATCCAGCTGTAGCCAGCAATGGAAAACAATGACCAACATTGACCAACCAATAATTTTGTATTGTACACACCATTCCCATTCATTCAGGTTTAAAGTGTGTAGCTGAATCTACTGCTGAAGGCATGGACATTTAATTGCATTGATATTAGACTTCTGAAATGTGAACGCATATGACACAGATTTTTCTGGATTTTTCCAGTGAAAAGTCACTCAATCTATGAGTTAGCATTCACAGGACCGTGACTCAACCCCTGGAGTCCCAAAAGGTCTTGGTGAGGGACCTGTGTCGTCCTTCAATGCGTCACCTCAGCAGAACTCTCAACCACCTCTGTAACTCCCATAAAGAAGCAACCCCCCCAGGAAAGTTGTAAACCTTTGCAGCCCATAGTATGTGATATACATGAACAAGGCAGTGAATTGGGATTGAGGAAAAAAAGTCACAATCATCATCTCTATTCTGAGGCAGAAGACACAAGATAGCTGTAATTTCTTGTTTTGTGGGCAAAGGGCAAATGGCCTCATTGAATATTACCCCATGCTGAAAGACAAACATATCCGTAACAGAAAACATTCATAGGTAAGTATATTATTAACAATTTTGAAGATGAAATGCATATTTTGTGAGGACATCTGGATTCGATTATTGGGAGATCGTGAGAAGGGCCTTAATATAGGAGTATGCTATAGACCTCCAGCCTCAGACAGTAACATAAATAGTACGCTCTTTGGTAACATAAAACAAATCTGTGCTGAAGGAGAGACGATAATAATGGGCGACTTCAATTACCCCTCTATTAATTGGGAGATAGTGACAGGTCAGGGCAAATGTGAAGAGGAGTTTTTAGATATGGTCAATGACTGCTTTTTGGTACAGTCTGTTACTCAGCCTACGAGAGGGAAATCAATACTGGATCTGGTTTTGTGTAACAATCCTGATAGAATTTGCAGCACAGAGTTAGGAGAACCAATAGGGGCAAGTGACCACAGTGCAGTTATTTTTGATATTTTTTGGCAAGTTAAGACGGCCTCCTCTAACTCTCGAATTTTTCATTTTAGACGAGCTGACTTTAATAAAATGAGAGAGAATTTAAGTAATATAGATTGGGTAAAACTTCTAGATTGCAGAACTGTGAATGAAAAATTGACTATATTTAAAAGGGTTATTGTAGATGTACAGTGTAAATTCATCCCAAAGTAAGGAAAAATAGGATGAAAAAACAGTCTCCGCAGTGGATGACTAAATCTTTACGGGAGATTTTGAGGCAAAAGAAACGACTGTACAGAGTATATAAAAAGGATAACTCAGAGAGAAACAAGTTCGATTATTGTAATATGCATGCTAAGGCTAAAAAGGAAATAAGATCAGCTAAAAGGTGGTTTGAAATTAAAATTTCCCAAGATGCAAAAAGTAATCCTAAGAAGTTTTTTCAATATTGTAGTAGAAAAAGGAAAGTTAAGGATGAGGTTAAGTGCATTAAGAATAAGGAAGGAACTTTGGTTTATAATAATAAGGATATTGCAAACACACTAAACAGTTACTTTGTGGAGAGCTTTACTAGAGAAGAGGTTATAAATATGTCTAAATGTATAGACAAGGTACAGAATGTTTTGGAGGACTTTGAAATAAGGGACGTAGAAGTACTACAAAAACTACAAAGCCCGGATGGCATATATCCCAGAGTACTCAAAGAACTTGGGGAAATTATATATAAACCATTGACAGATATTTTCATTCAATCCATAATCACTGGAGAAATACCAGATGACTGGAAGCAGGGTAGTATAATTCCAATATATAAGAAGGCGGACCGTACTGACCCAGGGAACTATAGGCCTGTCAGTTTAACTTGCATCGCATGTAAAATGCTGGAAGGTATTATTAGGGATAAGTTGGAATCATTCTTGAAAAATAATAGTATTTTAAGGGAGAGCCAACATGGTTTTCTCAAAGGGAGGTCATGCCTAACAAACCTCCTGGACTTTTTCAAAGAGACTACAAAGTGTGTTGACCTGAACCAGGCTTATGATATTATATATTTGGACTTTCAGAAAGCATTTGACAAGGTACCACATGAGAGGCTCATTGCTGAAATTAATTCAGTAGGAATTGCAGGAATAGTTTCAGAGTGGGTTCATAATTGGCTGCAAGGGTGAATACAAAGAGTAACAGTAGGTGGGGCGTATCTGACCTCAGTGCTGTGGGTAGTGGTGTCCCGCAGGGATCGGTGCTGGGACCTCTGCTCTTCGTTATTTACATAAATGATCTGGATATGGACGTTAGTAGCAAAATAGTTAAATTTGCAGATGATACTAAACTTGGGGGTTTGGCAAACAGTTTGGAATCGACTAAAGTAATCCAAGATAATTTAAACTAAATCCAAAAATGGGCAGATACATGGCAGATGACATTCAATATTGCTAAATGTAAAGTTATGCATGTGGGAAATAAAAACATTAGACAGGGGTATTTTATGGGAAGAGAAAAGTTAGTAGGTGTTCAATTTGAAAAGGAATTGTAGTTGATCAAAGCCTATCTGCATCAAAGCAGTGTGCTACAGCAGTGAAAAAAGCCAACAGGATGCTGGGATACATAGCAAAAAGTATTGAGTATAAATCAAAGGAGGTTATGCTAATGTTATATAATGCCTTTGTCAGACCGCACTTAGAATACTGTGTGCAGTTCTGGGCACCGCACTACAAGAAAGATATAGAAGGGCAACTAAACTGATACCTGGTATGAAAGGTAAAAGTTATGATGATAGACTTAAGGCACTCAATCTATTTAAACTTAGCAAATGGAGACTTAGGGGAGATTTGATTGAGGTTTTTAAGGGGAGACTACCCCCCAAAAATGCCATTTTCCCTTTTTCTGGTCGATTTTGAGATGAGGTGCTCTTTTGCTTCCTAAACATGTTTTCTTTCATACTAGTGACAAGTACATTTTATACAAAAACATGGCGAAAATAGATTTTCTATGACTATAGACGGTATTTCCTGATGTATGGGCTGATACGAGGACATAGACACAATCTCTTCTGTAAAAAGTTTCTTTTCTAATGTGTCAACATAAAAAAACACATATGTTGACATATGTTGACACATATGATGGTGTTAGTGCCCTTGGCGATATTATGCCAATTAGGCCTAATTAGCATAATAAACATACAATTCAGAAAACTTGCAATAGATTTTTTCTTAGTTTTTATGTACATAACAAACTGGGAATGTGTTCATAGTGATATCTATTTTCTTTCTTTTTTTGCCTATCTAGGGGGGTAGTCTCCCCTTAAATTCCTGAAAGGGATTAACAAAGTGAAATACCAAAGATTTTTTAAGATAAGTGGGGTCAGCAGAACAAGAGGCCACAGGTGGAAATTAGTTAAAGGCAAATTCCGCACAGATATTAGGAAGTTTTTCTTTACACAGAGAGTTGTCAATGCCTGGAACAGCTTGCCAGGTCGGGTAGTAGAGGCAGAAACGCTTGGGCTATTCAAGTCCAGGCTAGATGTAGTTCTAGATACTCTTTAGATTAGGACATGATGAGCCTAGATGGGCCGAACGGCCAGTTCTCATCATTATGTATTCTTATGTTCTTATATTTAGTTATTTTTTTAACACCAGGAGTGCCAGGTTTCCAGGCCAATGGCTACAGAAAACGCCAACAAACACCTTTCAGTGTTGACATTTCAAATAAGTATTAATTGCATTTTGTACATACCATCTGAAAAATAAGGATTTGGTTTTGCTCAGGCAGTACTTAAGAAACACTAGCATAGCATCTATTTCCGCAAGCAGAATAATATATTCAGGACTTTACAGCATGCCACTATGCGCAGGAGGCACGATTCGCAAGAGAGCCAATTTTGCAATCCTTGTCAATCCTTGCCTTGTCAATCCTTGTCAAGGCAAGTGTCAATACGAATGTAAAACATGAATGCCACTATAAAAGGTAGCCTACATAAACACACATTGTGAAAGCATAAAAGTCAATCATAGACTATGCATTTAATTGGAATGAAAATGGAAGATTCTCCTCTCTCGCTCTCAGCATATAAATGTATCACTCTAAAGCGAGAATAAATGTAAAGCAAATAATTGTATTTATTATAAGATGTTCCAAGAGACACTTGTTGAAAATACTGAACACGTTGGTTGTGCCCATGGCAATATGTATCTTTGCATCTGTATATTTCTTCATTTGGAAATTGCTGCTCTTCTCCCTTCCCTACTCGCAGTCAGCACAAACAGAAATCTTCGTGATGCTCATGGTACCATTTCCAAACTTACATCTGTTTAGAAATTATAATTAGATTACCCCCAGAATATTGGCATGTCCAGTTTTACTCACATTGATAATGGATAATTACGCAATCATATAGCATTGTCTTCTCCCCTACCCTCACCCATTCTCACCCATTAGTGATACATAACACAATAAGTGTGACAGGTTTCAGTGATATATTATCATATGCTTGGGGAAGAGAGTGTCCTATTCGTGACAGAATGAAAGAAAGACCCCATGGTGACATGGTAGTATTGAATTACAACAGTCGTTCCTTTTGTAATAATTCAATTCAAACAATGCAAATTGGTTTAAAAAACATATTTAGGAAAAGTTAGGACTGAGCTTTAACAGCAGAGTTATTTGAAATTCGAAATCACCAAACGCCTGAAAAACAGCATGGGGCTCCTAGTGTTAATGTAGTGTTTGCCTTTGTATTTGTGTGTCGCTGACCTCAACAAAACAAATTTCCACACGGTAGACAATAAATACTATCTGATATAATCAAATCTAATCTTGTGGTTTATGGACATTATTACTCGGTGTAGTTTCTTGTGAAATATGCATTATGCAGATATTAATTCATTATAAATTCAAAAGCAATGGCAATCAATTACCTTTTAAAAACATTGGGGGAAGTGCACGTGCACTTAAGGAAAAGTGTCATGTTATATTTATATGATATGCTAGAGGTAACACGCTACACTCGGTTTAACAAGAGACTTCAGAATATAAGATTGCCACCAAGGACACAGGGGGCCCAACACCTAAGCAGTGTTGCATTGACTTTGGAACCTCAAGTGACCCAAGCACTTCACAGGAGTATGATGCTGGCTCCAGTGCAACAGGGATCCTGGATACCTGTCCTGCTAGAAGCAGTGCACCAGAACAGGAAAGCACAGAACAGAAGAATCCTTATTGTGAAGGAGGATTGGATATACAATTTAAAGTTTGGTGTCTTCTGCAGCCTAAATATACATATTTATAACATTGAGGACACGTTATTCAGCTCCTCACATTTTAGTCAAAAACTACTTCACTTATACAGTCAGCATCCTCTGTTTCTGTCTTGTCTGTTTTGCATTAAAATGCTAAACTTTCTCATCAATAGCTGAACCACAGGTGAGCAAGAATGTGTCAGGTAAGCCTGCTCTCCATCATCAGACACACTTGACAGATTCCTAACACTTGACTAACACTGAATGAATGGATAATCTAATGAGGGCTACTGGCACACGCGCACACACGTCTGTGGAGACTCTAGCCTTAGCACCGCATGGCTCTCCAATCCTATGAGAGCCCTTCTTCCACACCCTGCACCCAACCAGACCAAATATTTATACAGTAAACTACACAGTAAACTCTTTTTCTTTCCTACCTATTCCATTTCACAGTTTTAATAGGCTAAATCAACTAGAGAAAATTCTGCGGAAATTCTGAGGGTGCCTGCTCCCCCTACACTAGGTGCTTACACCCTACCTTCAGCAGGGGCATTGTGACATCACTCACTGTAGCCGTGAACATTCCGCTCCATTCATTTGAATGGGCCAAATTCCGCTCTATTCATTTGAATGGGCAAAAAAGAGTCACGTTTTCGCAGTTTGTGCGAAAACGTGACGTGCGATTGCTAAGAAAAGTAATAGCACACAATTCCATTCGAGCCGCACGTTTTGATGTATTGCGTGTGTGCTGGCAACGCTGCGAGAATAGTAGCGCGCCAAAGTTTTGTATGGAAGAAAAAAAATAATAAGTATGAGGAATAATAATAGGGTGCCTTTGCTTTTGCAAAGCAGGCACCCTAATAAAGGGACGTTTACCTTGTTGCACTTAAAAAAAACTACTTTGACTGACTTAACAATGAGCTCATTCTAACACATTTCAGAGCCAAGCAGTCAGCTATGGAATGACAGCATATCATGAAATGGCTGATGAAGCCACCTATGGCATTAAACACTACTTCCATATTTCCATATATTCCTTTTGAAGTGTGTGACTATAGTTTTTCTCTTGCAAATCAGAACTTCACTCCCATCCATATTTCTGTCTGCAACAAGGCCTCTCAAGAAGCAGAGATGAGGGAGGGAGGCCCTGCTTCATGTCTTGACAGTAAATAAATATCCTTATCAAGGCCCTTAATGTGACATGCATTCTCAAATACCTGTCTTAAAACCACATTTGCTGTGATTATGATTCAACAGCCAGACACATCCCTGTTTATATTTTCTCTCACATGCCCTCTTCTTTGATTAATCAATTTAGCCCTGAGAGGATCCAGACAGCTACCTGCAGAGAAGCCCCCTCCCCTGTCCATGTCCTGCTTGTGGATGAAGATGCATGGTGGCGATTGGGACCACTCCGGTTAATACCTTCCCTAAGAGCCGGCTGCAAGAGGGAGCTGTTTGTTTTCATGCATATTATTATGCCCTGCAATGGACATACCCTAAAGGTATCTCAATTCTGCACTGAGTACTGCAAGAAAATAAAATGTGAAAAATGCCAAAGGGGGTGAATAATTATTATATCCACTGTAGGTGTGGGCATGGAAGAGAATAAAGGTACAAGTAATACTATGAATTTCCTTTGTTTAAATGCTAGAAGCATTAAAATTAATTGCTACTTAGCTTACGAGAGGGAAATCAATAGTGGATCTGGTTTTGTGCAATAATCCTGACAGAATCTACAGCTCAGAGGTAGTGGAACCACAAGGGACAAGTGTTAGTTTTAGGCAAGTTAAGACCACCTCCTCTAACTCTAGAATATTTAACTTCAGACAGGCTGACTTTAATAAAATGAGAGAGAGTTTAAATAATATAGATTGAGTAAAACTTCTAAATGGCAAAACTGAGAATGAAAAATTGACTAAATTCAAAAGCCGCAAGTGGTAATTAACAGGGTCCAAGCAAATTGTGTCAATCATTGCCTATTGGATGAATGGTGCAGACATTTAACCCAGAAGCTCAGGAAGGCATTAGCAGAAAGGTAAGTCATTGTATCGTTTATTGCTCATTGCAATATAGGTCATATATAGGTCAATATAGGTATAGCTCATGCTCATAGGTCAAACAGAACCTGAGATATGCCTCACATCCTGTTTTTGTCTTCATTGTAAAATTACGCATAGTGCATAACCAGGGTTGGGAGGGTTACTTTGTAAATGTAATTAGTGCCTGAATACTGATTATGGCTCAAAAAAGTCTCAAAAAAGTAACGTATTCAGATTACTTTTAGAATACTTTTGGATTACTTATTTTTTCCATCACAGATGGGTATGTTTTGGGGTACAGGAGACATTGAGAAGCTGTTATATAGCCAAAGGTGGTGCTACTTAGTACTAAAAGGGTGCTCAAACTTTTGCACATGCCATGTTGACTTTTTTATTTTATCAGTAATACATTTAAATAGTTATTATGCATTACACTTTGAAAAAGGATGTCATGTTCAACTTTCCACTGTGTTGAGGTCAGGTCAGCTTCTGTTCATTTAATAATAAATACTAATACATTTGAGATGTCAATTTAGCTAAATATATGCAACATTGTATCTGCATTTTTTGTTGTAGTCATCATCATTAACATGTTATGGAATTAGAATGGACAGATTAAAAATTAATCATAATAAAAAGCAAAGGGAAATTGAAAGGCAAGTTCTTTTACTGTTTTGATGGCTCATCATGAGCATAACTCAAACACAGCATCTGAAACAATGTAATAACTTTTGAAACTTTTTTGGCACTGGAATAACAGCGACTTGTAAGGGATATGGCTTAGAAAAGTGCCAGTGTTGGCGGGCTGTGTAGTGTCGAATGCTCGGCAGTGCATAACGTAATTGACGTATAGTAGTGTACAATTGGCTACCAAATTGGGAGAAAACTGGGAAAAATAAAAAGAATAAAATAAAATGTCATCGTTTCAACAATAAAGAAAGCAGTATAAAATTAGCAGAGCAGTTAATGCGATGCCTCAAACTGTAGGCTAAGGTCAGGTAACAGCAAATTACTGCAGAACTGTGTTCATTAAGCTGAAGGTTAGCTAACGTCGACTTACTCCAAGTGCTTTTTAAGATTCGATGTCGAGTCCTTTGATGCCGACAGTTTATTTATTCCTGGAAGACACAAGGTACACTGGACCGACAGATCTTTCCCATTTCTTCTTTAAACTGGAAATTGTGTCGATAACGCCACGAACTAAAAGCTGACTTTTCTTCCTTGTCGCTATCAATGTTTGTCTGAGTGTGGGCACGCGCTTTTTTTTTTTAACGCATTTTTCTTAACGCAGTTTTTTGGTTCTGTGCAGCGGCTGTAGTTTTCGTGAGCTGTGTGATGATAATCATGTAGGCGTGAGAATTTCATGCTGTAGCTTTAGTAATGAATATCAGCTCATTAATGTTTGTAAGGAAAATTTTCCGCCAAGAAGTAATCCAAAATGTATTCACTTCAGGTTTATTAAAGTAACTGTATTCAGATTACTCGTTTTTCAAATGTAACGCGAGCTGAATACAGTTACTTGATTTTTGTATTCTGATTACGTAACGCCGTTACATGTATTCCGTTACAACCCAACCCTGTGCATAACAGACAAATAGTTTGAAGCATCAAAAAACAAGTAGTATCCTTTTTCCGGGTTAGTCCAGGCATACTTTGAGTGAAATTTGGTGAAGATTTGGATCACCTTTGTAGGAGAAGAAGCAAACAAAAGTGTTTTTGACAAAATTCGAATATAGATTTGCCTAGGATTGAGGGGGTAATTTTGTTTCTAGGCTTCACGGTTCAGGAAAATGGTTTGTAGTAGTCCTATCTGGCTCACCAGGATCATTTTGTTTTCCTGAGTACTGGGTAAGATTTGGAGCCTATCACTTTCCTGGGGGTTGCAGTCAGGTCTTACGGTTTCTGAGCTCCAGACACTTTTAGGGCAGAAAAAAATAATAATAGCAATAATAATGAGAACAAAAGCAATAGGGTTCCAGGGCAGCTTTGCTGCTTTTACCCCTAAAAACTGTCTCCACAGTGGATTAATAAATCTTTACAGGATATTTTGAACATAGAGTTTTTATATTGATATAAAAAGTGTATAAAATGGAGATTAGAAATATGCCTAAATGCACAGCCAAAGTACAGAATGTTTTAGAGGACTTTGAGATAAGGGATGGAGAAATGTTATAAAAAAACTAAAACCTTAGACAAATAAGGCAGCAGGTCCCACAATGGCATATATCCTAAAGTACTCAAAGCAATACCAGATGACTTGAATCTGCATCTCATGTAAAATACTGTAATGTATTATTAAGGACAAGTTGGAATTATTCCTGAAAAATAATAGTTAAAGGATAGTCAACATTTTTTGACAGTTATTTTCTGGGGGAGTTATTTTTTAATTACTACAAAACAGGGTCACAACAACAAAAACCCAGCACCTCTTCATCCATGCCCTAAAACTCTCAGGCATTGCAGGCCATGGTTTTATAAAAGCCTAACAAAGGCAATAGCTAACACCCGAGTTGATTGCTCATTGCTGTCCAAGGTCCGTAGTACTCTCCAGGCTGTGGGAGGGAATAGGAGCACCTGACAGCAGCCCTCTCCACCCCTCCCTCCAGCTCTCCCAGTGTCACAGGTACCTAACATGACATGAATTTGATAGATGTATTCTGGTGGCAGAGTCAGCACTTCCGCCTACTAGATGATCAGTAGCTACTCACCGGTCATAAACGGGATCTTAGCTATCGGACCAGGTCTTCTTTGGGCCTTTTGGCATTGTATAATCATATAATAAATAAAAATGTGTGCATCTTCAGTAGCATCATGATGTGTGCAAAGCATCATGATAGTAAATGCAAACCAAAAGAAACCTTATATCATTGTAAAACATAACCCATTGGCTAGAACCCTAGACCAATTTCAGCTTATATGAAGGAAAGTAGTATCAGTTATGGATCATACCATATGATCATATTACTGGTGGCACTGGTTGGACATTCAGGAGTGCTGTTTGGCTAATACTTATCGGAGAATGATGGGAATGGCCTTATTTTGATTAAGATTTACCATCACAATGATACAAAACACTCCTATGTGAAACAAATTCACATATCTTGTAGGAGAATGAAATCTTTGCTGTTGTTGGTGATTTGTCTTGCTATTGTGACAAAATAGGTTGACTACCTTTGTTCATTACAGTGATCAGGATGCCCACATTTTCAATTATCTGTCATATTTCGGGACTGCTAGACTTCACCAAAGGCAAGGATCATCTTTTTTCCTAGAGTACCCTGCCTTGAATCGGGATGGGATTTTCAATCAATTTATTTTGTATAACTAACTGCAGTCCTCTTGAGGAGGGTTGAAATACTTGGTGCATGTCATTAATGGTTTTTGGTGGCTATTGTAGGCAGAGGTCAAAGACGTTAGAAAGGGTTGTTATGGGGTACATAAAATCAATTTGGGAAGTGGATATAAAAGCAATTTAGTATCTATGATAACATGACTCATGATATGTAAAACCTTGAAGAATGTGACTTGAAACTCTTTTAGGTAGTCCTTAATGCCAATCCTTATCCAGTTCAACCAATGTGTCAGACATGTGTTTGTGTCTTGTATAGAATATCAAGCTTGAAATTATTTACTGCATAGAACGACCCTGTTCTGTTATTCATGGGTTTCATTGTTTTGCAATTTGTGTAGGCCTCATTTTTTAATATAGAAAAAAGGAAAACTGTGGTCTTGCTAGCCTTAAAGGCTGAACAGTCAAAATCAGATTTTTGCTTAATCGAATGATGTTTGAGTGGAACCAGATTAAAGTTTTGATTTGACCATTGCTGGTACGCTGATAAAGCAGGGTCAGGCTCCCCCTTTGTGTAAAAACAAAATAATTCTGCTGAGGCAGGGCATGGCAGGACAATTTCATCTGTGCTATCTGGCCAGGTTTATTTGCACCCATTGTAAAGAGGTTTGTAAGCTATATGTCAGCACATCAGTAAATGTATACATAAAACTGTGTAATTCAGTACATTTTTATAGATTTTAGAATCCCCCTTAAAATCATTGGTTCACTTTTTATATTATGTAAGCACCAATTCCACTTGTTTTCCTTGATGAAGTTGAAATATACAGGACTGTTGATGTATGGGGAAAGGGAAAAAAGTCACCATCTAAACTGAGGGTAGCTCCCAAGTGCTCCCTGTTCACAGATACTGTTCGAAACACAAACAAAAACAAGGCTATATAGAATATATAAGCTATTCAAACCAATGTAAAAAATTCTCATTCATTATTTTCTTTCCTTTTTTTAAAGCTATCCCAGTAAAGATTGCATAGCGTTATACAGTTAGAAATCTACAAATGTCATTGGACGAGTGCGCCGGTTTTAAAAACACATCACATCTTATTAACGTCTATTACACTATTCAACTGAAGTAAGGAATTGATCAATTTTAAGATTCCGTCTTAGTCATTTCTGTGGTGTTTATGAACAATGATGAACGGCTGCCTGGTTGTCGAGCTTTGGATTCTGGTCTACAGTTGTGAATGGTGTAACATGCAGAGCTTACATGCTGCATCATGTGCTGCTTGAAGGGCTACGTTCTGTATAGTCTCAGGTTTATCCTTTGATTTACAGTCTCCCAGTTTGTAGAGCACACTGAAATGTCAAATCAGAAATCAAATCACATGGAGAAAACAACGACCACAACTATGATCAGTTCAATGCTACCCTACCAATCTGAAACAAAACACTGCTGTCTAAGCAACTCACTACATCTCAGTGTCACATTGGAAACCATTGGATTTGAAGCCCCAAGGTGAAATAATCTCGATTTAATTTGGCATTATGCAGCTAGTGTTCTGCGAATTCTACTTTTGGAAACAACTTCTCTGTCTCCTGGCTATGGGTTTCATATCTTTTCCATAATATAATGGAATAGGCCTAGAGCTGTGTGTCATCAATGTAATTATTATAATTACAATCCTTAGCGATTAACAATTTCACTTCAGTTAACATAATAATTATTTATTCAAGTGTCATATGTTCAAACTCAACTACAGAGAGTTGCAGCATTCAGTGACATTAATTTGTTAACATGCTGAATAGCAAACGATTATGTGCTACAGACTTTGGCTTGTTTTATACATACCATGTTATTAGATGACATTACTGTCTATTGATGGGGATGGAGACCTCTGCATTTTATTACTTAATACTCAGAGGGTATTTTTTTTATCCTGTCAAAATGGACAGCAATTGCCAGATTTACGGGGAGATACCGTTAAAAGAGACGGGGATAGGGATAAAACAGAAAGAGGTAGGAGACTGGTAGGAGACTGAAGAGGAACTCCTCCCTCTTTTTTTGGGGGGGGGGGGGGCTGTACACTGCACCCTTCATCTCTCCTGCCAACACCAAACATGGCTTATAGCACAGGGTGTGTTGAATATGCACAGCCATACACACACTGTCAGTGATAATCAGAAAGCTAACAGTGCTTTCTGAGACACGTTCGCCCCTTATCTCACACCAGTGACCTCTGATTTACAGGCCCCATTTACAGCCGTAAGGCAGGTCGTCATGCCGAAATGCTTCCCATTCTTAAAGAAAAGCCATAGTGGAGTGACTGAAACACACTGGGGAGAAACATGCCATTCGCCCACTTTTCTACTGCTAAGAGAAGATCTTGTCCCATAAGATAAGGAATGTTAGCATGAAATTCAAAACGTGAGATATGTGTTTTCTGTAAGGTGTGCATGTAATATACTATATGTATATATTTCTGTATATGAACACACAAATTAGTTTGTATACATACACTACCAGTAAGAAGTTTTATAACACCTACATTTTTTATAGAAATGTACACAGTTTAATGTTTCAATGTACTCTGAAATTAAAGCATAGAACAAATAAACAATTGGAGAAAAAAAAGCAATCATGGAAACTAAATTTTATGTACATTTTTTGACTCATCAAAGTAGCCACCTTTTGCAGATATAACAGCCAAACACACTCGTGGCATTCTTTCTACAATGGAAATCGAATTTTGTTTGGAAAGTTGTTCCCAACACTAATGCAGAAGTTCCCACAAATGTGTTGCACTTGTAGGTTGCTTTACTTTCACCCTTCTCTCCAGTTCATCCCAAACCAGCTCGATGGGGTTTAAGTCTGGAGACTGTGCTGACCATTCCATGATTTAAAGCCTAGTGTCTTATTCTTTTCTTCTAAGGTAGTTCTGACATAGCCTGGAGGTATGTTTTGGGTCATTATCTTGCTGTAGGATGAACCCCTGACCAACTAGATGCAGACCAGAGGGTATTGCATGGCGCTGCAAAATGCTGTGGTAGCCCTTTTGGTTCAGGGTGCCAGTCACTCCGTGCAAGTCGCCGACTCTGGATCCAGCAAAAGAGCCCCAGACCATCACGCTTCCTCCTCCATGTTTGACAGTTACTGTCACACACTGAGGAACCATCCTTTCGCCTACTCGATGGTGTACAAAAACCCTGCATGATGAATCGAAGATTTCACATTTTTATTCATCGGTCCATAAGACCTTCTTCCAGTCTTCAGTAGTCCACTGGCGGTGCTTCATGGCCCAGGCAAGCCTCTTTTTCTTATTTTGCAATCTTAGCAATGGCTTTCTTACTGCCACTCGACCTGTTTGATTCCACCTAAGTTGCACAAGTTCGGCTCTGGCAGGGAGTGCCACTAGGGGGCAGCAATTGGCTGTCTGCCCAGGGAGGGGGGAGGGAAGCTGATACAAGATCGCTGCATATAGGAGTGGTCCTGTGTGTTACGGTGACTGTGGCGGGTGGTACAGTGCCTACAATCGGTCTCAGGACTACGGCAGCAACCTCTCATAGGAGGGTGGGGATAATTGACATGAAAAAGAGAGGGTATAATTGGCTACTAAAAATAGGGACAAAATGGGGAATAAAAGCATTAAAACAGAAAATATATATTAAATATATATTTAAAAACGATATATATATATATATATATATATATACGGTTTCTATGCTGCCCAGCAAACTCATGCAAGTCCAGTGCTTTTGCACGTTGAGACTCAATGCTGAGAACTGTTTGCTCATTGCTCAATCTGTCATCTGCCATGGTGGAGTGCAAATTATTCTTTACCAGTTTAAGAGTGGAAAAGCTGCGCTCACATACCGCACTGCTGACTGGTAATACAACAGTGGGCTATAGCCTATACTCTACTCTGTACCTATTTAGAAGTCTAAAAAGACTGCAACAACTAGCCTAACACAAACCCTATCCTAACCCAAACCTGACATTTAAGACTGATGATTAGGCCTTACTCTTACCATAGCTCATAACCTGATTGCACCATTAGTGTAAACTGGCTAATTGCTGGTAAAGAAACTGGTCTTAGGCTGGAAGTAAAATTATCCACTAGAGTAGATAGTCCATAGCTAGATTATCTCGATTTAAATCTGCTATAGCAGGTAGTTTTACATTTATTTTTGATTCTACTGGCATGTTGCT
This sequence comes from Aldrovandia affinis, assembly GCA_029706075.1. NCBI lineage: Eukaryota > Metazoa > Chordata > Actinopteri > Notacanthiformes > Halosauridae > Aldrovandia > Aldrovandia affinis. The sequence continues at coordinate 818,847 of JAINUG010000053.1, read as the reverse complement.
GTGTTGGAATTGATAAAAAACAGAGAATTGACATACCATGAGGTCAAACTGGACTTGTGACATGTGTCTACTTGCCAGCAATGTCCCCCCTCTTCACTATCCTCCTCCTCTTGCTCTCTTCCCAGCTCCATCTCATTCTCTTGCTCTCCTTCCAACTCTTCAATCTCGCTCTCTTGCTGTCTTTCGATCTCTGTCTCTTGCATCTTTTTCTTGCTCTGACTCTCCACATCCATGCCTGTTGTTTGGCCTTTTTTGCATGAAAAAGCTGAGTATATCACCTGCTTCCTCTTCATGTTCTCCCTACTCTCTTACACCTATCCAAGATGTAAAGGGAAATATCTCTAGTCTTAAGACATAAACACATAGGGGTCCATGATCAATGTAACGTAATTTTTGTTTTGTTTTAAATGCCAACAAAATAAAGAAATGTATCAACTGGAATGATATCTGCAATTTTGCTTTGAAAGTGACAAATGCTAAACATGGTATAAGTACTTTGTATAAGTACTATAGGTTTTTAGACTGGTAGCTAGCTATTTTCTAATGGTTTTAAGGAATAAATCAATTAGACATTGAAATTCATTGTAGACTGCTCTTTTTTTTTACAAAGACACGAATACATTCATTCATGTTCATGAAAGTGTTTAATAAGCCTGAAAGAGCTGTCCAATCGGACTAAGTAGAAAATGCTGCATAACGTTGTTAACGCTATATTATGGGAACAAAACGGATTCCGAAAAGAGGTGAATTGATACGGGCTCTATGATTTTCCCAAGCCAAAACAATCCCATTTTGCAATGTTGTCAGTTTATTACTGCAATGTAGTAGCTAGCTAGGCTAATGTTATATTTTGCCGCGATATGATTGAAGAAACACGCTAAACCAGAAATAGTCTGCCGAATCACAGTTTGAAGAATAACCTGTTAGTAGCTTGCTAGTGTTTGGCTACACATACAGTATATTAGTAGTGACGTTAGCTTGCTAACTAGCTAACATTACTGTTCGCAAGAAGCTGTCATTAACTTTTATAACTTATTGGTAACTGTTAGATATGATAGCTAACGTTAAAGTTAGCTAGCTACGTCTTTGCCCTGTAATGATGCCAACGTTATCTAACGTTAACGCTATCAAGCTAACTATACTGTATGCTCAAATAGTAGCCTACATTAATAACAACTTAGATGATTGTGGTGAAAATTAACACAATGCTTAATGTCAGGAACGGTGTCGGAAAACCAGACGAGGACCCAGAAATGCAATAATGGCTTTTATTGCATAAACAGGCAATGGTCATACAGGGGTAAACAGAGCAATGCAGGGATCCAAAGAATGGTCGGGGACAGGCAGAGTTCGTTTCGGGCTTCAGGGGTATCAGGGGCAGGCAAGGCGTAGTCAGTGGGCAGGTGAAGGTCAACAACGTGAAAGCAGTCCAGGGAACACAGGGAGGAGCGGGAACGAGACTGAGATCAAGACGAACACTGGAGCACAAGCACGAACACAAACACGATGAAACAAAACGCGGGGAAACAGAGAAAACGCTGGAGAGTAGTGTAAGCATACGCAAAGCACAAGACAATCTGGCAACGAACATGGGAAAACACACAGCTTAAATACATTTAGACCTAACAAGAAACAATCAGGAATAAACATGAATGCAGCTGACTGCAATCAGACACATGAGGAATTAAGTGAAAACGATAATACAATAACGAGACAATCAGGAAATGAACATGGAAACGAACAGCTAACTACATCAGACATAACGAGAAACAATTAGGAATGAACACGAATGCAGCTAACTGCAATCAGACACATGAGGAACAGGTGAAAACGATAATACAATGACAAGACTGGGAACAGGTAAGTGAAAGTGAAAACACGGACCAGACAACCAGGAAAACATGGAATAAATGAAAACACCTAATTACGGGGAACAACACGAACACGAGACGTGACAGCTTAACCCATCCTCGCCTCTCAGTTTAGGTTCAAAGTCACTAGGGCTTGTCTCAGGTTTCTGAATGGGTGTATTTGTTTGGTCTCACGAACCTGGCAGCGAACGCTATTCAATGTTAAAAAGTAAAATACATAAAATAAAATTATTTTTTGCTATTGTTAACCAAATTATTATTTGTGTTATTCCTGGTTGTAAGGTCCCTCCTCTCTCATGCAATCATATCCAACCTCTGCAATCACTCAGGGCATTGCCCCATGATACATTGACTAATTGTGTAGCCTACATTTTATTTTAGTGAACATTTCATATCTAACGTAACCTAAACCATTGCGAATACATCCATACAAGTATTTATTTATTTTTAAATGGGGGCTGGTGGATAGCGTAGCAGTCTAACGCACCTGTATTTGGCTGGTCCTGTATGAGTGTGAGCTGCCTATGCGGGACATAGTTTGAAACCCGTCTCTGCCAGACCAGCCCTGACCAGCATTTGGCCGCTCCTGAGGGAGGGGGGGAGGCATGAACTCGCTGTGAAGAAAGTAAGGGTGTCTCCAGAAAGGGGGTCAGGAGACGGCTCATCGTTGGCCTCGGAGAGTAGCTTGCCCCGTAGAGATGAGCAGCGAGTTTGTGGGGGAGGGTTAATCGAAATAAATAGAATGTATAATTGGCTTCCAAATTGTGGAGAAAAATGGGGGAAAATATGAAACAAATACCGGTCAAAAGTTTTAGAACACCCCCATTTTCCAGTTTTTACTGAAATTTAAGCAGTTCAAGTCCAGTGAATAACCTGAAATGATACAAAGGTAAGCGGTAAACTGCCAGAGGTTAAAAAAAATAGTTTAGGTTACCAAAAACTGAAAAATGGTGAGTAGTTTCCTACACCATCAAAAGGCACTTGGAAACTGGAGGAAGAGGTCTGGCAGACCCAAAGCCACAACAAAATCAGAAGACAAGTTTCTGAGAGTCAACAGCTTGCATGATAAGCTGCATGAACAGCTTCAAGCACAGCTTAACACTGGTCGAAGTAAGGAAGTTTCAGTTTCAACTGTGAAGAGAAGACTTCAAACTGCAGGTTTGACAGGTCGAGTGGCAGTAAGAAAGCCATTGCTAAGATGGCAACATAAGAAAAAGAGGCTTGCCTGGGCCATGAAGCACCGCCAGTGGGCTACTGAAGACTGGAAGAAGGTCTTATGGACCAATGAATCAAAGTTCTAAAACTTTTGACCGGTAGTGTATATATATTTTTTTTTTAACGTATCTTACACAATTACAGGGGTGCAGGTATGGTTTATCTCATTCCCATGCATTGAACTACTACTCACAAGTGCAAAGCTCAAATATTTTGAACTGCTTAGTTTAATACGGGTTGTACATTTAATGATTTGCCTCAGCATAAGGTGAAATGCAGAACATCCGCAAAGCATTCTTGTGTGATGGAGGATTTATTGCATATCTGCCCTATATGTTCATATGTGGCCATTAATAACATCACCAGACTAGCACACAACGCCCTGCATTTGAGTTAAGAGGTGGTCTGTCTGGGTGGACGAAAATATTTACATTACATTTTAAGCATATAACAGACAGTCTTATCCAGAGCGACTTACAAGATATGCATTCATACATGGTATGATCAATCATTGTTCGCGCAAGAGATCAGTGCAGTAATACATAATACACATAATTGTTGGCAGCGGCATACCATACCTGTAACACAGGGAAAGAAAAGGTTGGAAAAATATTTTTTTTTTTCCACAGTATTAAACAAATACAAAATAAAGTATTAAACATGTAGATAGTGGCGATGAAAATTAGTTCATGTACAGAATCAGTGGTAGTGGAGTCTGAAGAGGTGAGTTTCAGGGGTGTAGGGTGTGATGAGTGTCTGGAGGTAGGAGGGAGCAGTTCCTCTAGCGCAGGGGTGGGCAATTCTGGTCCTGGAGGGCCGGTGTGTGTGCAGGTTTTTGTTTCAACCAATTACCCCTGGCTCAATTAACTAATTAGCTGTACGCATTAATGCCGGTTCACTCTCATTAGATTACAGTAAACATTTCATACAGGGACACAAGAACAGTCTTCAGCTGTCACTCAGGGGCTTATCAAGAAATGTCGCTAAAATGTCAGATCACATAAATGTGATCCACTACCCCTGATCTCTGTCCATCTAGCTAAATTGTCTTCACCACTGTCTACTTGTTCAACACTATACTCTTTATTTAAATAAATAAATAAATAAATAAAATAAAAATTGTACATTTTGTAAACATTGTAAAATGTAAAATACCTTTTCCTTCCCGGTGTTACAGGTATGATACGCAGATGCCTGCAATGATGTCTATTGCTGTATTCCTGCACTGATCTCGTGCGCTAACTGTGATCGTTCCTACCATGTATTGATGCACATCTTGTAAGTCGCTCTGGATAAGAGCGTCTGCTAAATGCTTAAAATGTAAATGTAAATGTAAATGATTGGGGTTAATTAAATAATTAAGAGCAGAAGTTGGCATGAAATCCAGAAACGGATATGGCCCTCCTTGCCCACCCCTGCTTAGTGGCTTGATAGGCCAGCACCAGTGATTTAAATTTGATGCATGCTGTGATAGAGAGGTGAGTAGTGGGGTGATATGAGTGGGGTTGGTTGCATTCTGGACCAGTTGCAATGGCTTGATGGCACAGGCCTGTAAGCCTGCCAGCAAGGAATTATCACAAGGAATACACAAACGAATGATCACACACAAAACTTGCACATCGCTTAATGGTTTCATTGACACACCCCTCATTGCGCTGCCCAACCCATGTTGATGCAAATCCCATCATAGCTGGATGCGAGAAATATTCTGTTTGTGAACGTCCAGGTGCATTTTCACTGCCCTCCTCCCCAAACTAGAGCCCAAAATGTATTAATATGGAACAAATTAATAATATTTGCAATACAATTTGGCAAAACATACATGTTGAATGATATTGTCACACGCCACGTGACAAACCCTGAATGGGAACAGAGCAGCCAGGAGACACGGAGTGGAGTTTGTCGGTCTACGGACCGGATTTTATTTATTCATTTTTCTGTCTCTCTCCCCCAGACATGGGAGAGAGACAGTGGGAGTAGCAGGTTAACATATAACAAAGACCAACACAAACAGACACAAAATCTTCACCCTACTCACCGCAAAGCTTTTGGGTAAAAACAACAAACTAAAATAACAAGTTAAAATAACCAAATTTACGGGACACTGCGCCTCTTCCTCCGGAGTTCCCCTGGAACCTCCTCAGGCACACATATATCCAGTGACCTTTCAAGTGCTTCCCACCCATTCATACAGAGACACTCGAACTTTTCAGTTAGAGTTCTCTTACCCATTCATCCAGAGACACTCGCCACTCCCCACAGTGAGTTCTGGCAACCAGCCCCAAGACACTCCACTCTTTCAGTGAGATTTTGGGCTGTTGCTCAGAAACACTCCACTGTCGAGTGCGAGCTCTTTTACTAAAACCGAGGGTGAGAGGCGGACCCTCTTCCAGGGCACCCTCTCGCTCCTCCATAATCACACCGAGGGAGAGAGGCGGACACTCTTAGTGCACCCCCTCTCCCTCTTCCCCACACACAGGAAGCACTCTACTCAGTCACCTTCGATAAACACCAAACATTCCACAACATACGTATACGTGCACGTGCACGCGCACTCACACACTCATCAAGACAAGACACTCGCCCCACCTGCTCTTAAATAGGCTTAGTTTCTGCCTGGCTCAGGTGGGACTCGTGAGGCAATCACCCAATCACAATCACTCAACTCACATTCTCACGCAGACACCCAATCAGCCAATTGACTTTCCTATCAATTGACTGATTGACATCAATTAAATAATTAAATAATAATTAAACCAATTATGGCCTTTGGAGCTCCCTTCCGGGCGACAGTTCACTCTCACACCCTGTGAGAGTGCCAAACCTGCCCCCAAAAAGTCTCACTGCTCCAAAGGCCTCTACCACATGAAACAAGACAGGCAACCATGCCACTCCCACGTGGCCGAGACCGACGTCCTCCACAGATTTTTGGAGTATATTACTTTTCATTATAAAAATAGAATCTACAGAGATATTTTCTGTAAAAACGTCTTGCTTAGTTTATTTTCTGGCCCTTTCCATTAAAAAACATTGATCTTGATTTTTCCCTGCAGCTCAAACCTGCTCAGCTGCATCATCCCTACCTGTGGATGTACTATCTGTAAAATAATAATACCTCATTTACTGATCTTGGTATAGCCCACATGGCTATGGGATAGCCCATCATGGTAACATCACCGTCTCAGGAACAAGGTCTAGTTTCCCATATATATAGGCATGTATATATATATATATATATATATATATATATATATATATATATATATAGTATATAGGCATGTAGATCTGTTTCCAGAAACCATGTGCTGAGAGATTGAAGTTGCTGTGGCCAAAAGTGCCCAGATTTTATTGCAGCATGTTGGATGGTTGTAATCAGAAGAGGTTTCTGTTTTCAGTTATTGTCTTCATTATTAGGCCACAGCATATCACAGATACAAATTAATAAATAAAAAAACACTCTCTTTGGGTGGGGGTATACAACTATTGATGTGAATGATGCCCACTCTCTATCTGGTGAACAATCTGTTATTACCTCATCGACTAATAGCTTTCTGCTCATGTCAAATGTAAGCTATTTATTTTTCTCTGAGATGAAGAGGTACTGACATTAGCATATCATTATAACTAGCAGCAAGGAATTAAGTGATACATTTAATAGCTTTTCATGGTGTGTATAAAACGTTGGAGGCCAGCGCACCGCCCATCGATCTCCATTATGAATGTGGCATGGGACAAGGCTCTGCATCCTCTGAGAAATCCCAAGGGGAAAAAACCTGCAAGACCGAAACATGTGGAGAGCTGCCAGGTTTGAGTGACAGGTCAACCTCTCCATAATAAATCAGCTCATTTCCTCTCCTGTGCATGGCCACTCCACAAAAATCTGCATTCGCATGTTGGATCCCTTCTATAAATGCCTCTTTTAGATTGTATTGAGTTCTTTATTTGTTGCATATCATCCAAAGGGAAAATGACATGGTCTCTCATGTGAGGGACTGGGAAGCTGGAATTCTCAACAGTGTGTGGCAGGGGAAAAGTGCCCGCTTAAATTAGAACAGTGGAATTGGAGATGCTGGCTGCCGGAGCTTGATAAAAGCATGGGTATGGGATTATTTGATTTTTCCCCCCTGATCCAGCAGCAAAGCATGACCCTTTTATGTCTGTACCTCAGAGCTTTTGAGGATGAGTGGACATCTTAACGCTGAAGTACTTTGGTACTCAAAGATGTGGCTTTAAGCTCTCTGCAGAGACCAGTAAGCGTTCGGGAGAGGAAGCGCTTTACACAAGCAAAGTCCCCCGTTGTTTTTCTTTGTATAATTTCTCACTTCAATTCAGAGAGGAATGTAAATGCACACAATCCAGGCACATGCAGTCAGGGTAGACCCTGTAAGCATCGTTTCTCTTTTGATTAGGAAGAAAATTAGGCTGTATATTTCACTGACTGGGATTTGCATCCTTGTATTAAATTTAAAAACATGCTGTTGTCTCTATAGCTACTCTAGTTGAACCCATTACACAATAATTGGCAGTGCTTAAAAGAGACTAATCATAATCAGTTTGGTGCAAAAAAGTATGTATTCATATATATATACTGTATATATAATAATAATAATAATAATTATGAATGAATATGAATTATGAATAATAATAATGTTAATTAATAAAGGCTAAAATATTGTCCTTGAATACACTGACAACGGCACCCTGTATTCAGATGGTTGTAGTTTATGATACAGCAAACCTGCAAACTTCGGAAAACAATTTCAGTCTATAACAGTGGAATTACCATAAAATAATCATATTATATTAATATAAAATAGTTTTTCAAAATAATTAGAAAAAGAAATTATCAAGTGACAAAGGGACTTTGAAAGGAAGAATAGAGCCGGGAGAAGGAAGAGGATGATTTCATCATTAAATGTCAGGAGTTTGTCTTGTCTAGAGGCGTTGTCTTGTCTTACTGTTTTAAAACGGTGCTAACCTGCTTGGAATAGGAGTGGGGAGGTGTGGCTATGGGTCTTCCCAGCCTTGCCTATGTCAACACATGTGCAGTGGTTGCAGTGGGGTGTACTGCGATTTAATTATGACTTTCCTTTCAACGAACCAATTTACGTATGAATTGTCACTGTTTGCAGTGGAATATGTGATGAATATGAGCGACACGGAAGCTCATAACCTTCTCTCTTATTCTGAAAGCCTCCAGTTTATGAATTCTCAATCTGATAAGTAATACAATAAATAGGTGCATTTTTCTACATTATTGTGTGATGCATTTTATTGTACTTGTGACAGATTATCCAGTGGCCAATTTAGCCCATTTGCCAAATCTAGGTTTATTACCATACCAGGCAGTAATCACAACAATGTACTAAATGAAAAAGGAATACGTTCTCACATTGCGTTGCCTTTATTTCAAAAGGCATGTTCACGTGGACAGTAAAATGGTTAAAAAAAAGATCACTGATACGGTTCAGCTCTTTTGAGCCATCATCAGAGTGTTTAAGTCACCCCTAATTGACAAGGATAAGTGAATGCAAATGTAAACCTATGAAAAAGTAATGCCCAATTAAACTTGACAAATGGCATCAAAGTTCCAGTCATGTAACTAGGAGAGAAAATCGACACCTATTAATTACTGACACAAAACCGAAAATACTGAATAGTGAATTTAATCTAAAGTAAAAAAGGTTTCTATGACAGTTTTGTTTCTCTCTCTCAAATATTTAGTGGATGTAATTTTTCGAGAGCTTTTCTCGTATGGCATTGCATTTTCAAGCACACAAGATTAATGCTTGCTTCAGTTGCTGTGTCTGGGATGTGATTTTGGAAAATGGGTTCTGGAAAGCTAGTCTGCAAGTATGTGTGGGAACCAAATGTAAGACAATACATGCTCAGCTTTGAGCATTGTACAGACTTATATTGCAAACTTTGGAGGTATGATATTGCAAATGCTTATATCAGAATAACGATCAGAATACGATATATCGTTCACTACTACCCCTAGCTCATGCTGGATATATTTTTGCAGCGACAAGCTACATAAAAGCACAGATGTAAACACAAAGACAAATATAGCTAATGTTTTCATTTTTTTATACGATTGAAAACATGTAGGCTACAGATATAAGAAATATTAGGTATTAAATGTGATCTAGGTAAATTGCAATTCATTGGAGGACCAACGCCGAATAATAAATATAACCAAATATGAAAGATTATATAGCCTATTGTGAAGTCACTGCATGGTACCTCATGCACTCCCTGCACCCGACATGATTCGCAATTGTAGCTAATGTTATGGGGAAAGCTGTGTTCTGCTTTTGTGAATTTGAGCTGGAATGGTTACAATGTCAATACTAATATCAAACCACAGTGGTCGCATTCTTTTTTGTCACTTCAGATAACTCCTCCTATCTTTGCGGTTCTGTTGTGCGATGGAAAAACAACACAGGGACTCGACCCTTGAAGGGGATAGTTGCAGATTGTTACCCTTGATATTATTAAGCTAAAGTAAGACTACCAAAGTAACAAAGGAGGACTTTTAAAATATTTTTGTTTCTGATTTTATCCAATTTTTTCTCCTAATTTAGTAGCCAATTACACCCTCTATTTTCAAGTCAATCGCCCCCTCATAATGTGAGTTCGCTGCCGTAGCCCTGTGACCGGTAGTAACGAGGGCCTGCCATGCCATACACCGCAACCCGGTACTACAGAACCACTCCTGTGTGCAGCGAACACCCTGTTGGCTTCCCTCCCCACTCCCTAGGGCGGACAGACAATTGCCACCCCTGGGGGCACTCCCGGCCAGAGCCGACTCTGGCCCCTGGTGGAATCGAACCCCGGTCACCGTGGCCAGCGTCGGACGTTGAAACCACTGGACCACGCGGGAGGCCCAAAAGAGGACTTTTTAGTGGTTGTGTAGGCCTCATTACAAAATGCAACAGTAATGTTTCTGTAATTTCTGATGTGCATGTGAGCCAGGTGAGTTGTTCATTGTTAACAGTACAAATAAGCATACTATATGGCTTTGGCATGTATACATTTATTTTCAGCAAATATTAAATCAATTGGTTAATAAATCAGGAACATATCAGTTATGATCAAGGGCTGTCAAAATGAACAAAACAGCCTTCTCTCCTAGTCTCTGGTTATTTTGATAGATGGTCTTCGATTGGGCATAATGTATCAGGGAGATTGAATAATATATAAACTGTATACATTATGTACAGTCAAATTTTGGAGAGGACAACATGGTTGTGCCCCTGAGGAAGATGCTTAGTGCAACAGAAATGAGAACCCAGTGAGGTGCATTTGCATGTACAGAGTTCAATACTTAGTTACTCTCCTGAAATAATGGAGGGCCAGCTTTGCAACATTAAAGCATTTCCACGGCGGCTCTGGGGAATGAGGTATTTTCCAAAGTGGAAAATATCTGACAATCACTTTCCTTTATGAGCATTTGGTGAACATTTTCTCCATTTCAGCCATGTCCCGCGGGTCAGGGGTCAGGGCTCCTTCGTAGATATCCACAGTATTTCTCACCATTGCCAATTTCGATCAATTCTGTTTACAGATCCCATGTCGTCTAATGGGCCTTCAAAGAACCAGCCGGCAGTAATGGTGTTCTAGTTGAGTGAGCAGCCTCTATCTCCCTGCATTGGAGACAGGTCTTTCCTCATTTTCATGTCGCAACAAACTGATTGCACAATAAACACACACTGGCCTTTATTGGACTTTTAAAAAAATCGCAAATCATTTGTATCTATATTGTTGAAAAATAATAACTGACACTACATCAAAATCTCATACATACACAATGTCTGCCTCACACACTGTTACCAGTGAAAATCTGGTACTTTTTCCCCCTACAAAGTGGCATCATAACAATTCTGTTTGTGCTTACCTCCTTGCCATGTCTGGTGACATGGAATGCATCAGTATCACTATGTGTATATCGCTGCTCTCCAGGGGAAATCACTGTATTATAACATCAGTCTTCTCTATGACCTGGGAACATTAATTGGTGATAAAAAATTTTTTACAACAGGGATACATTTGCTTTGTTTCTCACAAAAGCAGAACAATAGGGTAATAATCTGTATATTAATATATGTCTGCTATTTTTGTATGTGTGAGAGTTTGTCTGTCTGAGTGAGGGAGTGAGTGAGAGAGATGGAAAGAGAGAGCGAGAAAGAGTAAAACTGCTATGATTATAGTATATTTTACATTTATAGAAATGATTACTTAATGGCACATTTTCTTGGGGTAGACATTCCGGTACGTATGGCTTTGTAAATGGAAGTCTATATTGGCCCGGAAATTAATTGTAAATGTCATTCAGTCATTTAAAGCACGGTCATGAATTTTTCCTCCTTTTACTACATCGCTTATTAGGTGTGTTTGATACTGTGGTGTCCCTAGGGGTTGGGCGACACTCATGGACCTTGCAGAGGGCGTAGGCAAGTTAACTAACCCAGAGGAGGCAGTAATATAAACAAAACAATAATTTATTAAACTAATTAAGACAAACACAAAAAGCGTGGGGTTTTCGGTGGAATTCGAAAACATGAAGTCCACAATCCTCACTCGTTGTCAATGTCCGTAATCCAATTCCAAAATCCAAGTCCCGAGTTCCTCACACAGTCCAAAGTCGGTACACAAGCAGGGTCCTCAAAACAATCCAATTCCAAACACAATAAGCAATCCAAAACACTCCTCTTCACACTCCTCTTCACACTCCTCTTCACACTCCTCTTCACACTCCTCTTCACACTCCTCTTCACACTCCTCTTCACACTCCAAAAGCACCAACCTACACCTTCTCCCAGTGTAACACAAACAAGTTCTTTAAATAGGCCTTGAAATTGCCTTCAGCTGTCCGTAGTCCTCCGGCTTTACGGGCTTCAGCTGTGGGACTACAGGCTGCTGGGAAATGCAGTCTTTCCCTCTCCAGTGGCTCCCAAGAATTAAAGTGGCAGGCTGCCATTTCCTTGTCCTGCCCCTTGGGATACCGTAATACGTTAAAAAAATAATAATACAATTTTAAGAGTGTTTGGCATTTTGAATGAACAGCAATTCTGACGGGTTGTGAACAATGGCAAGGAATGTGCAACTTAAAATTTCAATGACTGCTGTTTGTGGTTTGTTGTCCAGTTAGGCTACAGAACTTGGATAATCATGCATTTAACATTAAACAAACAGATTTAAGACTTTCTTATTAGGGCCTTGTGTGGAAGGAAATTTCTAACGGAAATTTCCGTTTATCATTCTGTCCGACTATCATTCTCAGGAGGGGTAAAACTCTCACACCCAGTTCAGGAAAGAATTTCAACATTGCTTTCCTATAAAATACTGTGAGTTGGGACTCAGCATACTGAGCAGGTATATTCCCAGCATTTTCTGTGAGGAGCATGCTGTTTTATAATAAAATACAAAATTCAACCTCTGTCGCTCTGGGAGAGGTTTATCCATGCTAATTTAGTGTCTTGTGAACTACAGACCTCTTTAAAGGTCCTTAAATACAGTACAATACTGCTATGCCCAAAAATATTGGTGCATGTGTGTAGAAATTACATCATTATACAGGTCATTGCAGGAGGTTAATCTCTTTAAAGAAATCAAAACATTTTTATGTTTCTGTGACAGAAGTAGGCTTCATTCACTAATAATGCCATTAACCGTTTCTCTATTAGAATTTTCTGAGGCCCTGGGAGGGACATAAACGCCTGGCAGCACCAAACCATTTAATGAACAGGGCACATTGCTGCCAGTGCCAAATCATAATCTCTTTTTGCATAACTGAATAAAAATAAAATATTCTTATCAGACAAAAACAGGAGACATTTATGAAATACCCACTAGACTGTCTGCTTCCTGTTTTTGTTTATTTGACTAATAGTTTCCATGACCATTTTTCACAGATGAAGACTATGAATTATCCACTAACAGTGGGCAGCTACTGTGACTGGTGAATTTCTTCCAAATCCGAGTGCTCCATTTGAAATTGTTGATAAGTACATTTTGTGATGTGCTAATCTGTAGTCATTCATATTTCGTTATACACATGTGCACACACACACACACACACGCACACACACAGACACGGACAATTCTCTGCACATTGAAATCTTGCAGAATGTGAACTTCACATCTGTAATGATGCCAAGCCATTTCTCAGTGAAATTGCAGCGGAAGTAGCCTTGGGTAATGCATCGGTAAAAGCATTCGCCCCGAATGCAAGTTGCCTACTGCAGTCGTGGTTCGAAACCCCGCTGCGTCAGTCTGAGAGCCCCGTGGGGGGGCAGCAATTGGCAGTCCACCCAAGAGGGAGGGGGAGGGTGACCCGGCACGGGCTCTCCGAGAAGCACAAAGGTGTCTCTGTACCGGGGCCTTGACTCCGAGGACAAGCGGCGGGCTCGTGGGGGAGGGTGAAATAAATTAATTGAAAGAAATAGAGGGTGTCATTGGCTACCAAATTTGGAGAAATCTGGAAAAAATCTGAAACAAAGTTTGCAAAAATTGCAGCAGAAGGAATGAGTGCATCAAGTTTTTATTATAGCAAGCTACCATTAAGCTACCAAAATGTAAACATTTAACATCAACTGTTTGGTGGGATTACAATAGATGAATCGATGGATAAAGAGTTTGCAGAGACAACTGAAAAGTTATTCTTGTATGCCCAGGTAGAAAAAGCAAACACTGATGAAAAGGTGTCATGAGAGAAACACGATAAAACAGACAAGGTGAACAATGAACTGTTTCAATGACTTGTGTGCCGAGAAAGGAGTTGCAAGTTTTCCATATTCCATGAAATGTGACACAACAATATCTTACTCATCACTCTTCCCACACCTGACAGTTTCACTCCCTCCCTGGCCCTGTGTTCTACACACAGCTCAATAGTTTCATATTATTGTGTTTAAAAAAAAAAAAATAATACTATAAATTAAGTTTAAACTTTTAAGTAGGTCAGCAACCCTATGTTACATTTTTCTACACATTTCAAATGGTTTTATTTTGGCTTTATTTTTATTTTAACAGTTGACAACACTGGCAGATGTCTTGAGAATAGGTCAGCTGGCCCGCGTTAACCTATTGGGCAACATGGGCTGTAGCCCAGGGCCCCGGCCACTACGGGGCCCCGGGAATAGCAAATTACTGTAGGCCTAAATTGAATTTTTGAATGCGAGTTTATGGTGTTTTGACTGTTACTGTACATTTTGGTCCACTTTCCCACCTGTAGTTGTCCACATTGTCCTGTCGCAACAATCAGTGTCAGTGAGAGTGTGTTTGTATAGTCTGTTCCCTTTTGCTTAAGGATGGCTTTGTCTCGGGAGCTCGATTCTACAAGTGGAAATCGCCGTCGGTCCAACTTGGTGTGTCGGAGGACTTTCATCTGTTGCTGTAGCGTCACGAGCAGAGGTAAACCTCTCGCGCGGCGCAATCACGTGACTACATATATGCGCGCTGTCGTTCTTCTTTAGTGAAATTAGAAAATGACCTATGCCAATTTCACGTGCGATAACATACTTTAGTTGCTGAAATTGGCGAGAGAAATGCACTTAGCTAGAGCTATAACCTGAGATGTCCAAACAGAAAGTAATAAATTACTATTTATAACGGGTTTCGCTGCAAAAAAACTATGTTGTAGCCTATTCCCCCCCAAGCAACCACCATTTTATAACTGTCAACAAACTATTCAGATAAATTCATCTTAATTCGAGTTAGACTAAAGAAAACGAAGTGGGCTAATTTTGCATGACCGAATAGCTTAGTTGTGTTGCTAAGTAAGTAACGTTAGCTAGCTGAACAACAAAAATGCAATTTAATAGCCTAATGTTCTCTATACTAGCAAGTTGGCCTGTAATTTGTAGCAATGTTTGGACAAAAGTATTTTTAAAAAGCCAGTATAAACTTAAATTATGTCAAGTTTGCTGTATACATTCGCATTTATTGTATAATTAGATGCAGGTTTTAATGCTACGTGTTGAAATTAAAACGGTAGCTCAATTAACTTACACAAAGTATGATACTTTGTCCTATAGGTGAGTAACATTAAATCATTTATATCAATGCTTGTTTTGTTGGTGCTAGTGGTTGAATGGGAAGTGTATTGTTTTGTGCATTGTCATTTGTGGTCAAATTTCTGGTTTGTCGGCCTACTTTGTACACTAGGCTACTACTCCCTTTCATTATCCTGCCATGCTGGGCAAGGTTGGTCATGACTTGAACTTGAACTCATGCGTTCGGGTAACAGACGTGAATATTTCGAGAGCACTGTAATATAAGAGTCGGTACTCTTTGACGGCTTTTAATACATTACAACGTTCAAAGTTTTCAATTGGAGGTCTCATTCTGTAACATATTCACTATCTACTTCTGATATCCTTTGTCATAGGCCTATTTGTCAAATTTGCGGCATGTCTTTATCGTTGCCAGGCCTGGTCGTCAATGTGCTTTTACTTTTCCAGTAAAAAATCGTGGACATAGGGCCCCAGGAGGTGTGTTAGCCCTGGGCCCCGGGAAGGCTTAACGCGGCCCTGACCATTTCTGCATAGGTAACAGATCCATCTTTGTGAGCTTGTCTTTTCTGCAGCTGTTTAGCCAGCTAAAAATATGCTTTATTCTTGTGCATTTTAAAGCTAGTGTCTTCATTTACTCAGCGAACAACCACATCAAAAGGAATCTCTTTGTCAGTAATGTCTGTGTGATTTTTCTCCAAAACATAGAGTTCACGACATTCCCACACCATGTTGTTTTGTTCAGAGAGCACAGTGTCCAGCTTTGGCTGTTCACTATTTTGGCACAATGTCTTCTGTATGGTGTCCAGATGGCTCTGATTTTTGAAAGAGTGTTGTCCAAAACTGCTTCCCCACTTATATTCTTATGAGATGTAAACTCATTTTCCTGAAGTGTTGTGTAAGTTACATTTTCACACTTGATACCTATGAGTTTTGAATATATAAAACAAGTGAGGACTCGTGTCTATTCAACATAGGATGTATTTGTAATTTGACTCCCCAAGGCATCCCGTAGGCTTTTAGAGCCGATCGAAGTCTTGGATAGAGAAAGAAGGATGATCCAGGTGGATCAAATTGTCCAGGTAGGTTCTGAAAGCTAAGACAAAAAAGTTAATCATCATTGAAAGTATCAGCAAAAGTGTTATTGTCCTTCTGAGTGCTGGGTCACTGGTTCTGAGTGCTCTAGTTTGATGTTGTTAGCCAGTTAGCTCGAGGCAGACAAATTCAATATAATGAATGTACTTATTCAAATAATGTTGTTCATTAAATCTTGTCCTTGACAATGTTTTAGTAACCGTTTTATAAAAGCAATAAAAGCACAAGAAGCTGTGGTGTATCATTAATAAATGGTTTGTAGGTACTCCATTGTGCTTTATGCCTAACAGTGCCCCTTAGCCATGACTATACTGATGATATAACATGGCTTCGATTCATACATATATTCCATTATTCATATATGTATGCATGAGAGGCTATGGTATATCATGAAGCTGATAGGACTATTGTATAAAGTCTTGAGGAATAGCGTGCTGCACAGTACCCAATTACAGTACTTAATATACTGGCCAGGTTTTCTTTTTTGAAAGGAATTTGCCATTTTTGTCTTGTCTCAATTTGCATGTAGCACTTCATGTTATCGACAGGGAATAAATTACAGTGTTTGCTGCTAAGATTTCTCAAGGTGTCTTGAGCTTCATTCGTGTACATTTATGAAACAAATTTTCTTCACATTCTTTCATTCTTATAGACAAAACTAAGCAACCTCTATTGTTTTGTAGCTCTAGTCACAATTCCCCTGGATTTTTGCACTGGTGATTTGAGACTTGTTATAAAGGCATTGGTTATTATTGCTCAATATACTGTAATAGTGTTTGTTGTGTGGCTTTGCTGAAACTTAGTCAAGTCAATATTTTCTGGAATTTTCTCTGCCCTTATATATGAATTGTTGTTTTGATGTGTTATTTTTTTCTACCCACATAATTACTTCCTGCTAAAAAAACTGGTATGTGAACTGGTATAGAATTTGATCTGTTATAAGCTGGTGCGTAGTCATGTCCTGGGTATCAAATCCAGCTGCAGCACTGGCTCTGAGTGGAGTGATGTGCACCATGGTTCAGAGTCAAATCCGTCCTAGTGCCAACTGTAGCCAGGAGTTCCATGGAGTGAAAATTATTGTCGCCCAGGAGGAAGGGCTTCAGTCAGCAGGGTATTCACAATAGAAACTTGGTTAATTGAGTGCCTGTCGACTTGTGTCAGTTGTGTACAATTTACAATTTTGTCACTTGGCAGACAATTTTATCCAATGTGACTTTTAAATGTGCATTAACATGGCAAGATAATCATCACTAGACCTATCAAACAGTAAGCTACAGTCCATTAATTGTCATTGCTGAAGTTTATGGCACAAAACCTATAATACAAAGGGGAGATTTTTGTAAGTGTAAGTTGTACTGCAATTTCAATTAAATAACTGCAGCTCAGCTGGTGAATTGAGGAGTGACAAGAAGTAGCTGGCTGCATACAGTTTGCAGGATGTTTGTGCTTGTGTGCACAGGATGTTGCAGTGAAGGGATAGTAGGTCAATCCCATCAAAAAATAAAGGATTCCTTTTCAAAAAAACAGAGGAAGAAAAGTAGTTAAGTATGTCACACCACGCAACATTTTCTTTATTAGTCACTGTAAGCCACTCAACTTACTGTTGCTGTTACAATATCTATGAAACAGAGGATAGTGTACCTACATTACATTTTAAGCCAAGGTTTGACCTTGGCAGACTCATCTTTGTTCTGCCCTTTCTTTATGTCATCCCTGAGGAAAAGAAAAAAGTGTTCTCTGTTTGAAAGCCATAGGTTGACGCGAGACCATACATCATGAATAACTCATTAGATTATATTTCAAGACAGGACATTTAAAACAAATTGCTTTTTGACAAGCCATGTTTAATCTGAAATGTAGAAAATACTAAAATTGTATCTGTGGGGGGGAAAACAATAATAAGAATAATAATAAGAAGATTATTGTGGCGGTATGCTGTTAGTTTAATGATCAAAACCTGTACTAAAAGTGAGGACAGCTGGTTCACTTGTTAAACTTTTCCATTGACTGCATAATCACGGAATTGTGAAATGATAGCATTTTTCTTAATTATATACAGTATTCATTTGTTTTTATTTATATTTCTTCTGAATAAATATAAATTTTAGTGTGAGATTTTGCATTATTCTATTTTACAATATTAAACTTATTTAAAAAATCTATATTGAACTTCAAATATTAAACAGTGTGTGTACTGGAATGTATTTCTATTATGTATTATGAGTGGCTTTACAGCAAACTTCACACCTCCATAGAATGCAACACCTAGAATCAAAGCCAGTGTGGCAATGACACTTGACTCTATGGTGCTGGCACTACATTTCATTGCGCTACAAAAAATTCTCATCAAAAAAAGTTAATTTTGATGACACTAAAATTGTCGGTTTAAGCATTTTCTCATTTAAATTCCTAGTTTCAAAACTGAACTGGTCACACAAAACCTTATTTGTATTAAAATAAGTTTTTACCTCTGATTATAATCTTATATCTTTTTTGGACCATTGTTGCTATACCTGTAATTTTCTTTTCTTCTTTAACCAATTTTATAACAAATTATTTTCATTTTCTCTAAATTTGGAATAGTACTAGGCCATCTCATCGATGCAATGTCTTCTGTAAATTTGGGGAAGGTCTGACAGGCATGCTCTCCTGTGGCTGGCAGAATGAGCTTCTTTTCTCTACCGTCCACCTCCTGAGCTGCACAGCCGTGGGATCACATGAGTATACTTAAAGCTCAGCTTGTACAGGCAGACTGAAGTTGTGTGATCAACCGGAGGAGTTGCTGCTGTTCAATAAAACGAGGACAATACCACTTGATAGAGAAATTCTGTGTTTAAAAGTTGTTTTCGAATCACTTCACATGCTTGCACAAAATATGGAACTGTGCCAAAAGGCATAGGCGGCATGAGTAGCTGACCGCCACAGTCTCAAGGGCAGAGTGTGCCTGCAAAAAGATTAGACTCGTATGAGGTTCTCTCAGAGATGGGGAAAATAACTGTCTTATGACTGATATATGGGCGAGGCTAAAGCATCTGTCTAAGGGTAACTATTGTGTATAAGAAGGTGAGCTCGGCAGGCAAAGAGTTGTTCTTTGTCTGACAGGGAGACATTGAACCCCGAATGCATTGGGTTGAATAAACTCTGCTTGATTTTCTCAGATTGTTCTGTCTCTCATTTGGTGCAAGTGTTCTCTATTCTCTTTTAAGGCATTCTGAATTCGTGAACCTAACACACTGACTCAAACCCTCCCTGGTCATGTTTATACAGGCAATTGTGCATCGCCCTGCAGGACTGATGATCACTGTCCACACTGCCACAGCCAGGATTCAATACCATGCCATGGCGGTCTAGTATCTATAGGATAACAAAATTATTTTTATAAGAGGCTCCAACAATTAATATTACTAACCAATTATAATGTAAAAGTGTTCAAATCAACTGATGCAATGCCTTTATTGTACTGAATGTAGCAGAAGGTGCGTGTTTTAAAATGAAATCCAAATAGTGTTTGTTGTAAAGAGAAAACATGCTGTATGAAAGAGATGCTTTGATAATGAGGGACACGTGGCTCGAAAATGTAAATTTCCTGGAAATTTGTAGTAAATGGCTCACAAGCTCATAATATACCTGGTTAGTAAGTACTAGTGGTACCCAGCTAGCCAACTAAAACCTGGGGTAGCCACTAGCTGGCTATTGAGTTTGTTGGTACAAAAGGTGTATGTCCTCTTCATCCATTCTTTGCATCCTCTGTGGTGCACAGCTTGGTTCTCCTCAGGAAACAGAGAGCATGACAAGGGAGTTGATTGAGAGGTTAATTGAATAATGAAACATTCTCTGGTGTGAAATATGGAGGAAATAATGTGCCAATATTAATTAATTAAATAAAAAGTGAAATATTTAATTATTTATTTACACATATCATTTCTTTATTTATTTCATTTTATTATTTATATATATATATTTCATTCATTCATTCATTCATTAATATTGTCACATTTTGTCTGTGGTGCGAAACAGGAAATAATTACATCTGTCAATATCATCCATCAAAGCCAGTGTGTGGGATCTAACATTCAATTGGTGGTTGAACTTGGCTTGATTGCTTTTGCCTACTGAAGTGTGTTGAATGGTGCTCCCCACGCTGGATGTCTATGAGATTTTTCATGTTCATATTTTCATGAAATGTTGGTACTAGCAGATCTAATCGAAACAAATGTTGCGAACCCTGACCCTGTGCTAGATAAAGTAAAGGATTTTATGGAAGTTATTGTAATGCCAATGTTGCTGCTGTTAGTTAGAGCTGGCTAACTAGTGAAGTCTTTATTTTATACAAGCCTGGCAGCTGCGGTATCAAATGAACTGCAGCTACTATGCTTGCTGAAACTTAAGTGGGGGACTTCACTGCGCCAATAGCCTCTCTTGTATGGGGTGTGGCTCGTCACCTCCACTAGATTTGCCAGTCTTTGCCAGTTAGACTTCAGACTGCACAGGCATATCAGTGACTTGCCTATGAGTGTCAGTGGATCACTAGCCTGGGAGTGTCAGTGAGGCATAACATTTGCTGAATCATTGTCCTCCGTCGACACATCAGTCACATCATGAAGATTATGGAACATTCAAAGCAAACCCAAGATAAAGGATCTTGAAAAGCACCAACCAGCAGAAGGATATAAGATTTTGGAAGATTTCCAAAAGATTGAATATCCCCCATTAAATCCATCACAAAGAAATGGAGAGAATATGGCACAACTGTGAATCTGCCTAGAACAGGCCACCCTGAAAAACTGAGTATCCCGACTGCCACCAAAAGGTCTATGGCAACTCTGAAGGCTGATATGGGAGAACCTATGCATGGCATGTGCGTGGCAAAACAATAGCCTGAGCACTTTACCAGAAGGCATGTGGAAAACTCTGAAACCGGGTTCAAGGAGATTCTATGGTCTGATGAAACCTTTTTAGTCTCCACCAAACACCACAACACCAACCTGAGAAGAACTTCCATACAATGAAACACGGTGATGGGAGGATCTTGCTAAGGGGATGCTTCTCTGCGGCAAGCACTTGACAGCTTGTGAAGGTAGAGGGCAAAATGGATGAAGTACAGGGAAAACCTGGAGGAAACCTGCTGCAGTCTGCAAGAGACCTGGGACTTGGGAGAACATCTATATTCCAGCAGGTTAATGACCCAAAGCATACAGCAAAAGCCACATTGGAGTGCTTTCAAAACCAAAAAATGTATGTCCTGGAGTGGCCCAGTCAAAGCCCAGACCTCAATCCCTTTGAGAATCTGTAAAAGATTTGAAAATTGTTGTTCACCAACAGTCCCCATCCAGCCTGATGGAGCTTGAGAAAGTTTGTAAAGTAGAATGGGTAAAAGTGTCCAGGTGTAGTTTTGGAGGGAAATTAACAGGAAGTGCCACAGCATCATATATAAATAAGGTTAATGAAAAGTTACTATATAAAATGTATATTTTTTTAATGTTGCCTATATGGGCCCCATTTTGACAACACAAAGCACACAACATAGCAATCACAAGGGCAGATTGATATTCTAGAGTGACACTAATGTCATTGTGTCTTTGGTCAAATTAGTGATAAGAAACTATTTAAAAATGAGCATAACATTTAAT
Source organism: Aldrovandia affinis (assembly GCA_029706075.1). Taxonomy (NCBI): domain Eukaryota; kingdom Metazoa; phylum Chordata; class Actinopteri; order Notacanthiformes; family Halosauridae; genus Aldrovandia; species Aldrovandia affinis. The sequence continues at coordinate 797,019 of JAINUG010000053.1, read as the reverse complement.
GTAGTCATAGTGTAGGTCTAAAGTCCACAGTATTAAAAAAGCGACATAGACTAGTTTTTCCAAGATATTCAACAACATAACAAAATATCTTATTGAAAATCTTGGCCACCTTCTACTTTTGAAGAAAAATGCCCCTGGAATTGGAATAACCACATTAACACGGCTTGATCCACCAGTTCATTCTGTGCTCCACACAGCAATTTCATTGCTGACAGGATGGATTTTGCTAAATCTTAGTTGCCAATTTATGATGTCAATCACCATGCTCTACTCCGGTGGTGCTCAATCTTGTCTGAGAAGGGCCAGTGTGGTGTCAGGTATTTTAGTGCTGGGCTATAACATAAACCTGCACCCACACTGGCCATTTTTGGATAAGATTGGACACCCCCACGCTATCCTATAACAGAACGATGAAATAACATAATCCGTCCCTTTCCAGAAACAAGGTTTCCGCTAGGTTTCCCATTATACTGAATTGTTTGTCTATTAAAGTCAAATAAAATCTTAAATAAATAACATAAATACAGAAACATTTGGGAAATAAATTAGTCCAACTTTATATTTTATTGAAGTACAGAAATCATTTAATTATATTTATTGAAATAAGAACATTTTCCACAAAGCTGTCCTACTTTGAAAATTCTGACCATTTATCCTTTAGAATTCCTCAGCAACGATATATTTAGATTAAGAGCAGCAATACCAAATTAGTTAATATACAGTTAATATACAGTTACAGTTAATATACAATATATTCGTTAATATTATCTATTGCCAGCTCACCAGCCGCCACTGCTTAAGAAAATAAATCAAAATGGATAAAATTGGGATTTTTGCCACTCAGCAATACAAAACACTGTAATGCCAAAGTGACCATTTTCCCCAAAAAAATATTCTCAATTAATTACAAATAAAAGCCAGAAAATATTTGATTCCATACGTTAATACATAGTAGAAGCACCTTTTCATCAATTACAGCTTTGAGTCTACTTGGGTAAGTCTCTACTAGCTTCTGCACATTTAGGCACTACAATTGCTTCTTTGAATTTTTTTGGCGAAAACTCCTGATGTTGTATAGCGTGAAACCACAGGAGTGTGTCACTGTCGTGATGTTTGGAGAGAATGACAGCTGGTCATTCAGAGTCACACGCAGGTTCTCAGCAGTGAAGAGTTGGGGACGCCACAGATTTGTCAATGGTGATAGAGAGGTCTTGGAGTAGGCATGCCTACCTCAGGAGGAAGAGCAGCTCTGTCTTGTTCAATTTTAGATGGTGATGCACACATCCAGTCTGAGATGTCTGCCAGGCACACACCTGTGTGTTGGGTGAAAAGAGAAAAACTGTTTGGTGTCATCGGCACAGCAGTGGTAAGAGATGCTTTATAAATGTTATGAACCTCATGACGTACATTTTTTGTTGAGTCTGGGCCATGGAGGTGTGGATTCAGTCCTGTGGTGATTTTTGAGGCTGATGTTTTGAGCTTTTTAACTAAACTATCCCGTTAAGTATCCATCTAGGCCTGTCAGTGAGCTTCAACTTGCAACTTCTGTTCCTCTTCCCTGATGCAGTTTTTCCTTGTTTGGCATATGCCATCATGATCGACACTGTTCCCCTTGACATGTAACATCATTTTTCAGTTTCTATGACTGACACACCTGCATTTCAGGCACAAACTATTTGACCTTTTCAAAATCTGTTAGATCTCTCATGTTGCTTTAGAAACTTTATTAAAGTGTTGATTTTAAAATGTTTATAGCAGAAATGTATTGGTAATTAGTATTGACATTAATATGAAACACATGAGTAGACTCCTTTTTAATTGCAATTTAGTTACTTCAAACTTAAAAACTTCAGTCCTTTTTTGTATTGTGTTTCCATTATTTTGTATACCCCCATATATATAGTGCCACTTTGAAGTCTACACACCATCTCAAACTTTTCACCTTTTGTTGCTTTATAGCCTGAAATTAAAACATTTTTCACACCTTTATTTACACATTAAATAATTGTAAACTAACTCAGGGGTAACCAATCACCTTCCAGATCACACACCAAACTAATTGGCATCCATCTGTGTTAAATTATAGTGATTCTAATTACTTCCGAATAAAACCAGCTGTTCCTAGAAGATTCCACTGTTGGGTAGTGCATTTAAGAGTAAAGAATCCACCACGAGCAACAAGGAGCTTTCAGAAGAAAAGGATAAAGTTGTGGAAAGGCATATATCAGGAAATGGGTACAGAAAGATTTCAAAGGCCTTAAATATCACTTGGAATAATTAAGAAGTGGAAGGTGGCAGCATGGCACCACCAGAGCCTTGCCTAGATCAATCCGTCTGTCCAAGCTGGATGCTCCAAGAGGGAGACTAATCAGAGAGGCCACCAAGAGGCTAGTGGTAACTATGAAGGAGCTACAGGACTTTATGCCAAAGAGTTGTCAATATGTGCATGTGTCAACAATACAGAAAGCTCTCCACAATTCTGGTCTGTATAGCAGGGTAGAAAGAAGGAAGCCACTACTCAAAAAGGTCCATCTTCAGTCCTGTTTGAGGCTTACAAAAACACCCCTGTGGCAAAAAGTGTTGTGGTCAGCTGAAACCAAGATAGAGATTTTTGGCCTAAATGCAAAATGTTATTTTAGGCGAAAACCCAATACAGCACAAAACACAAAGAACACCATCCCTCCTGTAAAGCATGGTGGTGGCAGCATTCTGTTATGGGGGTGTTTCTCGTCAGCAGGGACTGGGGTACTTGTCAGGATAGAAGTGAAAATGGATGGAGCAAAATACAGAAAAATTATTGAGGAAAACCCCCTGCCCTGAAAGTTGAAATTGGTTCTGTGAGGGCTTGTAGGGGTGAGGCCCAAGTGGGGCCCCCCAATGGGGTATCTGGATCAGGATAACTCCTGATGAATCAGGGTGCCACTAAAACACAATAGGGAGCAAGGGGCGGTACCCCGCGAGAACCGCTACAGAAAATAAATGGGAAAACAAAACTCCCAGCGTATAGCGAAATAATAACTACCCACAAAAGAGGAGACTCTCAGAAACCGGACAGCTTCACGAAAAGAGTGCAGAGCTGCTGGCGAAATAAAAGACCGCTACGGGGAACAGAGAACTGATTATCTACCTCCTAAAAAGATGATCTCGGAGTGCTACGTGTTTAGCTCCCATAACCGATCACATCAAAAGGAGGAGAAACCAGCCAACGACCCACACAGGGAAAAGAAAGAGAATAAACATGTGTCGCAGCACAGACAAAAACAAAGCGGGTAAACGAACCCAGACGCCTAAGACACAGCTTAGGAAAAAGAACAGAAAAATAAGTACCCTGGGTCTGCAGGTAAGTAACCCCGAAAACAGACCAAAACTAAAGTAAACACTAGACTTCCGTAGAAGCGGCGAGAAAACTGAAGTGAATACTTTTTTAGTTTATTTTTAGGACTGAGAATAACCGTACCGGCTTCAATGCCAAATGAATAGACACTGAAGCGCGGAGTAGAGAAAACGGCGAACTGAAATAGACAGTGAACACCTGTGAACAATCACCTGATTAGGTATGGAAGATGAGCAGGAACGTACTCCAGGATTGGAAAGGAGTACGCCCCCACACCGGGCTAAACAGGCACTCAGACCATGACAGGTTCACCTTTCAGTGTGAAAATGACCGAAAGCACACAGCTAAAGCAACAGTTGAGTGACTAAAAAACAAAAAGGTGAATGTCCTTGAGTCGCCTAGTCAGAGCCCTGACCTAAATCCTATTGAAAACCTGAGGAATGACTGCAGTCCATCGATGGTCCCCATGGAATCTGACTGAGCTTGAACAGTTCTGTAAGGAAGAATGGGCAAATGTTGCCCAATGCTGGTAGAAACATATCCAACCAAACTCATGGCTGTAATTCAACAAAGTGTTTGAGTTATTAACTCAGTGGTGTGTAGACTTATCAATCCAAATTATTGTAGTTTCTTATTTTTAATTAATGTTCAGAAATGTTCGTTTTGGAAAATAGTTTTGGCGTGAAAATAACATGAATGCCCCTCATATCCATATACATTGCATCTGGGGGACATATCTAATGCACTTTTCTATTCTCATAATTACTCCATTCAGTGTATTAGTATTACTTGAGGAGCATTACACCCACTCAGTGCAAGCACAAAAAAAGGATGAAAATAGCAATTTCAGCAAAATGCTTTCCTTTTACATCACCAAAATAGAGCATAATGCATATGAACATATTTGAGTAAAACTTTATTTTTAATATAATGTGATGCGGGGAATAGGGACCCCGCCTCCTCCCGATTATGCAGGGAGGAAACCTGCTCTGTCAGGTCCAGAAACACCTGCAGCACCAAGGACAGTGCCAGCTTCCTCGCCTTCAGCTCAACCATGGACAGCGTCGCAGAAGCTCATTATTGAATACTGAGAAAGGTTTAATTCTCCAAGTGTGGCCAGCTGCAGCGTGTTGGGATAACGAACTCCAGCCGTATAAAATCAGCAGTCACCTTCTCTCATGGAGTCTAACGCTCCAAGCTCAGAGCCTACTAACTCTCTCTTCCATTTCAGATTCAGGTTAGAGACTAAATTCCTGTGGCCAAACCATGGACCCTGGAAAAACGTCTTCCTAACCCCCTCCCGTGCACTTCAGCATCCCTACCACCCACAGACCCTTTGTGCACCAGCACTTTAAAGACTTTTGCTTGAACATTTCTGCCTTTGAGTTTCCCCTTTTTGTTCAAATAAACCTTTTTCCCAATTCTGGACTCTTGCCTTGTCTGTGCCCCACCTCCGTGGCTGCTGTGCATGGTCACGCCACAATAGTATATCTACATTTAACTTTTTGCAATGTTGGACAAAACTCTGCACTATCCATGTTCTTGAATCATATTTTTTTGTCTATAAAGGGGTCCAATGCAGGGAAATACTGGGATTGCTGTTCATGCCAGCTTCAGGTTTTTCAGATTAGGCCGAGTAGTACTATTACCCTAACAGTCCAAATAATTCCAACACCATATCATGAACCGCATCAACACATTTGATATACAGATACACCATCAGCTATTCAATTTATCACTCTGATTGAGATTAGAAAGGCTTCATTGAGCCATTGTCTGTGGTGCGTGGGAAGCAATTACTTTGAGTCTTTAAATCTGGGTCACTTCTGTGTTTTTTTATTATTAGCGTATAAGTGACTCTCATTGCATAATTAATACTCCACATAAATGCCACTTTTTGATGGTGTTTCAGCAATATTGGTTAACATTGAATATGTTTACAGAGCCAATGAGGTGTTTCAAGGGAAAAAAGGAATACACAATAAGGCATTGTTACATTGGTGAAAAGTTTGGTAATATGTTTAGCGTTCACAGCTTACTTAACTCTCACATAGTTCATTTGTAACTCCAGGCTCACCAGCAATCCTTTATATGAACCCATCTGTCAGCTGTGTTACAGTGTATCTGCCAGTGTTGCATCAGAAGAAATGTTAGAGCACAATGTATTAATGGTCACCCATCTTTCTCTTTGTGATTGACATCATCAATATAGCCAGAGAGTCCTGTCGTGTAATAGCTACCCACACTCACAGAAAAAAGTACCATGTTCTACTTATTAAAGTACAAATGCTTGTCACTGTGGCAGTACCCCTGTAGGGTATTGAATTATACCTTTACTCAGAGGAACACAATTGTACCCTTGTGAAAAAGGAATATTGCTTGCAGTACAAGCTCATTTTCATTCCAATATGGCTGCCAGTGTGAAAAAGGATTATTTACTCTACCTTGGTACATAGCTGTTCCTCAATTTGTACATTTTCCACTGGGACAAGATACAAAACCGTATCATGAAGGATCTTTTGTGTACCTTTGAAGGTACAATGAACTACCACGAACACATTTGGATCCTGAGGAAGTATAGGGTGTCAGGTTCAAATCCCAGGCGGGGCACTACCATTGTGACCCTTGAGCAGGGTACTTATTAAAAATAGCCAGCTGTATAAATGGACTGCATGTAAAGAAATGTAAACTATGTAAGTCGCTCTGGATAAGAGCGTCTGCTAAATGCCTAAAATGTATTTAAGAGCAGTCTGTCAGCAACAAGTTTTTTAATAGCGTGTTTGATGCCAATGGTCTTTTCACCATTTTATGTGAAATTACAGCAGGTAAGGACAACATCACATCGCTGACAAATGTACAAATTTCTATAATACTGAGTGATGATCATTGGTAATATAATTATAGAATGTGAGTCCACTGTGTAGGAGTGTTGAGTGTGGACACAGCGTTTGTTGTGTTCTGCGAATGCTGAACTTGTGCAAGAGTTGGTAAACAGGCATATATTGGCACAGATCATCTAACTTGAACACATCGATTATGTTAATGTTACAGAAGGTGATCCTTACTTATGGTGAATGTAGCTTGTGACTATATCCACAGCACTATGTGTTGTTCCTTAGTGTTGTAAGATATTGAACTGTAGGCAGACGGGTAAATATCACAATTACAAAGGATCTGTGCGGCCAAATGGAGACAGTCATTGACATATGAATAGGTGATTGAGAGGAAGAGACAGAGGAACTCCTGAAACCAAGAATGACCAGTAGAATACATAGATAGGTGATCAACCGGCTACTCAGGTCAACCATTTAGACTTGATTAACAATACAATAGACTGTTTCCTGGCTAGGCCCCGGGAACTGAATAAATCACACCCCTCTAGTAATGAGCAGACTGATTGATTTAGGGATGCCAGACACTGGTTTCCCTAAATCAATCACATTATCTCCAAATACACATTTCTGTTTCCCGCCTCAGAAGAACAAAGCCCAAAAAGAGTATTTAGAGTCATTCATTTGGGAGAAGGACATTCAGACGAACTCCGCTGAGTCCAGAGTGCTTGCTGGTATTCTTGTATTACCTGTCATTTACTTTGTCACTGTCGCTACCGGAATAAAACCTTCTTCATCAAGATCAGAGTGCTCCCGTATTTCTTACAATTGGCGAGCCAGCCAGGAGGGAATTTCCGAAGAAAACTGTGGATAAAGGTAAGAAATTGGTTTCTTTCTTTATAGCGTTGGTTTTAAAATAGGAAGTATCCCCTCTTTTAAAGAATCTTAAGTATTAAAAGGACACTCTGTTTGGGAACTTTATTTGGTAACTGGCAGGAGGAGTTGCAATTCCGAAGTACTGGAATTTGTGGATCCTAAAGCAGCTGGATCTTAGGAATACTGTGCTTGACGTACTGAGGTAGTGTTCTGTAGTTCTGCGTAGAGGCAGGGTAATGATAAAGAGAACGGCCCTAAAGTAATTGGACCGTAGGAATTTGCTGGGCTCGAAGCACTGGGACAGTGATTTCAAGTTTGTCATTTATAGGCCGAAAGTAACCGGTCTGTAGAATTAACTGGATCCAAGTACTGGGACGTTGATTCTAAAATTGATGCGTAATTCCAAGTAATTGGAATAGTTTGAGTTGGCTGTGTCCGAAGCACTGGAACAGCAACTACGGTTTATTGTGTCATAATTCCTAAAGTAACTGGAATACTGGAGTTGGATGTGTCGAAGCACTGGAACAGCAACTACGGTTTATTGTGTCGTAATTCCTAAAGTAACTGGAATACTAGAGTTTGCTAGGTCCGAAGTACTGGACCGCAACTTGGTACAGTAATTTGTTATCCTAAAGTAACTGGATAAAGTTGTGCCATATCATCATATCCTAAAGTAACTGGGTAGTGGGTGTCAAAATATATTTTGATTAGGCAGTATCATACTATACTATAGTAGAGTATATAGGAGCTGTTGTCACAGTTATGGAAGCTTTAATTGTTCGGTACATTGCAAAGCATGCACGACGCGACGTGATGGAGGGAATAGAAAATCAATTTAAGCCATACGAGTGGGCATCATCCCAGTTTGATAATCATCCGAAAATGCCGAAAAATAAGAAAGGAAAGGTTGCTGTAGCATTACAAGCAGTGTTGGCTGCATACAAAATGAGCAAGGAAAGGCTGTGTGCATTAGAAACTGAAAACCGGGAGCTTCAGGACCAGATTGCTGAAAATACTATTTCAATTAAAGGTTACCAGGCAACGGTTGTGCTTAACACAGAATTCCAAATAGAATTCAGGAAGGAGGCAACCAACTTAAAAGTTAAAAATCTGAAGTTGGAGTCAACCTAGAGAAAACTGAGCAGGAATTAGAGCGGCGCGGAGTGCTTATGACTACTTGATTAGTAAATGCACAAATCGGACTCCAAAGAATCAGGCCAGTGACTTAAACCTAGTAGAAAAGTACAAGAAAGCCATTAACATGCTGCATGGACACATTTCGGCTATTGGGATACCACTTCCTGAAGGGGCAGAGGAAGATTTGCACGAGTGGGATTGCAGTAGTGATAATGACTCACACATAACATGGGAGGGTTGGGAGAATAGTTCAAATCGCACCCTAAAGTTTCCAATAGCACCAGTCCACCAGACCACCACCATTCGCCCAGGGCAGGGGGAAGATGAGGCGCATACAGTCACTACCACAACAATTAAACCACTAACCCCTGGCGAAATTGAGTCGTTGAGCAAAAATATAGGCAAATTTGAACCGGCGGAACGGGATCCGCTCGAGTTCCTTGCAACCCTTGAACGTGCAGTAGATTTGCATAGGCTCACGGATGCTGACGCTTGTGTTATGTTGATTGCTTGTCTTCCCCACGCATTGGCTAGCGCTCTTCCTCAGAACGTTCACAAAAAAGACGCTGACAAAGATTTAAGGAAAACGGGTCTATTGGACATATTAGGGACACGGGCTGTTGATTGGGAGAAAATCAGAATGGTTACAATGCAACCAGGGGAACATCCTGCTGCATATGCATCTAGATTGTGGGAAGCTTTCACATCTTACAGTGGCATGCCTAATTTGACTCAACAAGAACCCATGTTCAAATCAGCACTGATTGCACAGAGTGACACCAACACACGTAAGGCTTTGGCCCTTCTCATAGATTCCACTACAACTTATTCAAACATTCTCATTAAGATGACCCAGCTTTACAACTCCACTAATGATACTGTTAGAGAAACTAAGAAAAAACATCCTGTAGCAGTGATTGGGAGCAAACCATTCCACAACACTGAAACCAAGAAAAAGGTATCATGGAAAAACGAAGGTTATGTGCCTAATGATGTTAGGCAACAAAGGGGGGATAAGCCCCTACCATTTAATTCGGAAGGGGTTATTGTTTGTTATTCATGTGGGAAGAGTGGACACATAGCAAGGGAATGTAACTCCTCTCACAGCAAAGGACCCAGCTACATAGATTTAAATAAAACACTCAGTGACATACAGTCAGCCATTACAAAGCTAAGCACAGAGAACAATGATCTACACTCAGCAATGGAAAAACTAAGTCAACAATACAATAAAATGTACTATGACAATCAGTTGAAAGAACAGATATTTGAACTGGGTGAAGAAATCATGGTGAAGAACTATCATCACGAAGGACCCTGGTCAGCAAATTGGAAAGGGCCATGTACAATAGTGGATAAATGTGGAGAATCCATATACAAGGCCTCTTACAAAACGAGCAAAGGAACGTCCAAACTGAAATGGTACCATGTGGACCAATTGAAACCATATAAAAAAGCATAATCCCAGATACAGGGATTTAAAAAAAAAAAAAAAAAAAAGGGGGGGGGGGGCCGTCATTATTGTTCTTTCTATATTCTTTTAATAACAGATTCCAGGATGTGGGAGTTTCTTCAAGCAGTTCTTCTACCAGTTCTGGTAATGATGCAAGAATGTCCAGAGCAGTGGCCAGCACCACCATACGGAGTGATTACCAGGCCACACCCAGGGGTCCTGATAAACAACATCCAGTTGGGTCCATGTGCCAGTCCTGATCAACATGACAGCATGGTCTCCAGATCTGGACGAGAACTGCAAAGGGGAGAGTGTGACAGGGATGTACAAGGACCTCCTGACGACTGCGCTCCTGAGATATCACGACACAGTGGCTACATATTATCACACTGACAGCCCAAAACCTGCGTCAACAGGCCGAAAGCTATTGGGCTTCCTGGAAGGTGTTCTGGGAGCCGCTGGAACAGGTTTGGGTGTGTCAAATTGGATTTATGCACAACAATTGAAAACTAATGGACTGAAACTGAAGGAGATGATCGCTACCCAGATTCTCAAGATGGATGCTTTCTTACAGGAAGGGTGTATTTGTATGTTTAATTCTTGTCTTTGTTCAGTGTGTTCTTATTTATTGTATGTGTTCCATTCTGAAACGGAAAAACCTCTCATTTACAAACGACCTTGTCAAACTGGCACCTTGGTTTAGGGGGTCCTCACTCTCTCCCGGTCCCAATCCCTAGTGGGTAGATTGATTGAACAAAAGAGCACCCCATTGTAATTGTGATAAGATCAGTCAGAGCTGGACAGTATCCAGCATGATGCCAGTGTAAAGATGTTGATCCAAAGACGGGTAAGATCCTTCGCTAGGAGGAGGACAACCTAAGGCAGGATAACATCGCCTCGGATGCACGGGATATATTCATGCCAGTGGAAGAGGTGTTGCTCCCATGACGGGTAAGACTCTTCAGGATGTGAGAGAGCAACCTAAGACAGGACAACATCGCCACTGATATGTGATGCTTTTATGTTAAGACAAGCATCAAAGGGGGGACTGTAAGATATTGAACTGTAGGCAGACGGGTAAATATCACAATTACAAAGGATCTGTGCGGCCAAATGGAGACAGTCATTGACATATGAATAGGTGATTGAGAGGAAGAGACAGAGGAACTCCTGAAACCAAGAATGACCAGTAGAATACATAGATAGGTGATCAACCGGCTACTCAGGTCAACCATTTAGACTTGATTAACAATACAATAGACTGTTTCCTGGCTAGGCCCCGGGAACTGAATAAATCACACCCCCCTAGTAATGAGCAGACTGATTGATTTAGGGATGCCAGACACTGGTTTCCCTAAATCAATCACATTATCTCCAAATACACATTTCTGTTTCCCGCCTCAGAAGAACAAAGCCCAAAAAGAGTATTTAGAGTCATTCATTTGGGAGAAGGACATTCAGACGAACTCCGCTGAGTCCAGAGTGCTTGCTGGTATTCTTGTATTACCTGTCATTTACTTTGTCACTGTCGCTACCGGAATAAAACCTTCTTCATCAAGATCAGAGTGCTCCCGTATTTCTTACAGTGTTAATTAAAAGAAACATGCAGTTTTAAAGTGAGCATTTTTATTTTAAATGGTAACATTTGTAGGAAGCCATCCTTCCAAATATAGTTAAGGTATGTGGGTGGGGAGGCTGAAACAGCAATCCTGAATCCCAATCATCACATCATAATTCAGAACGTTCAGTTACAGATATTCTAAACATACATGTGTGTCTGTCCTCGGCAACGGAAGAATAGAATGGATTTTGTTCTGACCCATAATTATATAATTGTCCCCACATTGTTTAGCAATAGTTAAAAAGACATGCCTTTTTTATTTAAGGTGTGATTAATCTCAATTTAATGCTCGCCTTTTTGCACCTGTGATAATATAGAGCTTGATGTTGATAAGTCATAATTTGATATGCTACTTCTGAGTTTATATATTGTTTGGTCAGTCCGTACCTATGAAGTTTGTATATCTTAAGTTCTTGAATGTATAATAAACCACTCCAACAGTGCGTTCTCTGGATATATACACACTTCTGGGGTGGGTTAGGGACTCTGCTTTCTGCCTTTACTGCATTACCACCCCATGCATGTGTATATACCCTGTGTATATAACATATGGGCTGTCATCATGGTTTACTCTGCATATACCATGGCTACTTACCATAAATAAATATTAAAATACAAATCTTACATTTTTTAACCATTATCACATTATCACAATTATCACATTTTGGTATGTGTAAATATGCCAAGAAATATAGTTCCTCATTTACCCTGGTGCAGGAAGAGAGGATACATTACCTGTAAAGTACATAGCTGCAATGGGCTGAAAAAGACCAGCGGGATAAGTTATTAATAAAGAGGAAGAGATATTGAGAAAACCGTGTTTATTGAGAAAACCTGAATAATAGCATTAAGTCTGTTAGCTTGAGTCAATATTAGCAAAAATAAATCAAGGGCAATATAAAAAAAGATGTAACAGCGCCAACTTTAGCTAGCTACCTAACATTAATTCCTGACTCATTAAGCTATCAAACTAGCTAAGTCCAATTTCCTAGCTAGTTAGAATAGTTATCTATGTTGTTTAATGTTCTGTAATGTTAAATAATACCAGCTAACTGTCCAAGTTGGTGGGACAAGTTGTACACATTTTGTGCAAGCATACTTTGTATTTTATTAAAACTTCATTTGGCATCATTAATGATACAATTTAAACAATCTTTAATGAAAGGTGAAATATCACATTAAAATATAAGGAATATATTTCCAAATATATTGCCAACCATACTGCATATATTTGAAAGGACTGCATACCAGTCATTACCACTTTACCGGTATTTATATTCTTCAAGGAAATTATATATTTCTGCAACAGCAATGGGAATGTCCTCAAGTAATGTCAAAATTAATAATAATAATAATTATTATTATTATTATTATTATTATTAGGCAATAATGCCTGTAAAATGAACAGGAATGCTAAAAAATGCTCAACAAAACTTTCCATGTTTGTAGAGGACTATGTCAAACATATGCCCTGGGGTCAATCAGCTAAATGTTGCTGTTATAGTAGGCCATAACTCTTACACAGAGACACCCTGAAAGCTTGTAAGCATTAAGTTAATTTGCACTTAATGCTTTGAAACCTATTTCTCAACACCCAAACACTGGATGCACTCAAAACCTTGTGTGCACAGTTGCTTAGGCTTCTGCCCTCAGACCAAGAGGTCATAGGTTCTAATCCAGACAATGATACATGGCTTAAAGACATTTGTCATAGACTTTTTGTGCAAAACCATTTATCGCTTTATAACTTTACAAAAATGTATACCCAATATGTACATATTTTTTCCCATTGGGGCGGTTTGCTGGTGCTTGGACCTCACTTATCACTGCTCTATTTAAAAAAAAATATTATTCATTTATTTAAATTCTTTTACAGGATTTGGTAACAGGTTTATTATATATATATATATCATAGCTTGGATGAATATTTGATTCTGATTGGCTAACAGTTGTGCATATACTGTACATCATCTATACGCATGGTAAAACCTTCTCACTTCGAAACAAGTTCTGTTACATCGCCGTCCCGTCCTGTCCACCTCCCTTGTGTTTCCTGCCATTTCGTTCCTTGCGTGTCATGTCTTGTTTTTGCTTTCACCCTGTGTCGTGTATTTTGCGGGGCGCGGCTTCGCCGCTTCTGCATTCTGTTTCCTATTCCCTCGTTAGTCTCAGCCTGTCACACCCACTCCCTTGCACATTCCGCACGCTGTTTCAATTTAGTTATTTCACCTTGCCTATTTAAGTTCAGCACGCACTCACTCCAGTGTTATATTCTGAGTATCTGTTTCTGTTGTTTTTGTACTTTGTTTATCTTTCTTCGAGTCATGTTTCGTTCACGTCTGTTATCCCCGTCTGTTATTGTTCCTGGTCCACTCCTTGTCTTGTCATTCACTTCGGGAGTTTACATTTCGGGATTTCAATCTTCGCTTATTTTCTCGTTTTCTTCCTTCCTACTTTCTTTATCGCACTTTGTATATATTAGTTAGATGTGTACAGTACTAACTAACTAATCTACTAACGTTAGGGATTTAGATTAGGTTACTAACACTACTAATCACTAATTATCTCACGCTTCTGACTTTCGTTCATTCTCTCTCATTATCCTATCCCTGATTAGCTTTTCACTTTCCCTTTCATACGCACGCAACGTTTCTCTTTGTGTACCTCCCCTTTTAGCTATGCACGTGTCTGCCTGATCTCCCAGGTCGTTTATTGTATATTTGTTTGTATGTTTCCCAGTCCGTGTCTTTCGTTTCCCCTCGTAATTAGATTACGATTCCCATTGTTTTCACCTGTGTTTCCTAACTCTCTCTCCTCCCAGTCACACCTGTTTCCCATTGTGTTTCCTGTCTCTGCCTGTATATATGTTCAGTGTTTTCATTCTTCCGTGTCAGTACGTTGATTCAATTTTCCCTGAGCCTACCTTTCCGAAGCCAGTGTTATTGTATTTCCCGAGACTACCCTTCTGATTACGACCCCGAGTTTGCCTAGCGATTTTGTTTGTTTGCCTTTCTGCCTTCCTGATTACCGACCTTTTGACTGCCTGATTATCGACTTCTCTCTGCCTCGCGTTTTTGTACCTCCGATCCTCTGATTCCTGGTTGTGATCCCTGCCTTCTAATAAACGACTCTTCTGCCTAATCCCTGATCTGCGTCTGGGTCCTTATCACGGTCGTCACATCCAGTGCCAATGCGTACTTGTTTGTCTAGTACAGCTCCCGTTTGGTTTCCCTGATCTTTCCGTCTTGCCTGTTCTAACTCTGCCTGTTTTATTTTTGGTTTGTGCGTTTATTTGTTAGCCTGCTTTCTTGTTTTGTAGCCGCCCGGCTAATTTCGTTTTTGTCTACGTTTTGACTGTGTTCTCCAGTCGCCTTTTGTTTATCCTTTTATTAAACGCCTCCTGTGTGGAGCGCAAATCCAACCACGTTCCGAGTCTGCATTTGGGTCCAGGTCTGCATCCACTCATCATAACAAGTTCCATATTAACACGCTGCATAAACAAGAATCAATGTTATTTTAGCACCGGAACTTCATCTCATTTGTACAATCAGGCTTCCAAATTCAACGGATGTGGCAGCTCATCTGTAGATCTGTCAAGTTACAAAATGAATGTCCAGACAATCAATCAGAAAGCCTGTGTGGGAGTCTGCTAAAGCAACAAGACTTGTTTGCTTAGATCAAAAGATTGCATAAACCTGGTGGAATTGTTTTCTAACATACCCACAAATGTATATTGCTAGTTAGCCAGCTTCTACAACTTCTGGGGTGGGAATACAGCCTTAACAGCCTCGTGCCGCAGTAGCACCTCAGGTGTGCATATATATCCTGAGAATGCACGGCTTGTCATGGTTTATTCCTTACTAATAATAATACAAATAATAACAGACCTGCCAACATTTGAAAGACCTATAGAGTACCACTCCAGATAAATTACACACAGGTTTAAAACTGTTTAAAGATATTAAAAATATCCTGTAAGAGCCAGAAAAGTCACCTTCAGTTTCACTTTCATGAGAAAGGTGAGTTCACATCAGCAAACCTTGATTGGCTCAGGCCCAAAAGCAATGACTTCTGTATCAAAACTACATTTTAACTGAAGCCTCATATTTACATAGTTTAAAATGATACCCCTGTACCTCTGTACTTTGACCTCAAAATGTGTGCATAGTACGCAAAATGCGCATATGTTGGCAGGTCTACAATAACAATTTACTGCATTTTTGGTTTATATGGGAAAGCAGCATGAATAACAACATAAAGTGAATTGTAAAGTTAAAATAAACATAAATACTAACATAGTAACACAAGTAGTCACTTTAACTTATTGTCTGAGCATTGCCCTCCCATGCCGTGGATTTAGCTTCAATATATAACTGTTTCAAAATAATGGGAGGGACTCAGTTAAGGAAGTACCATTGGAGGCCATATTATTGCTATGACCATGTTGACTGGTATCACTGACCTCCCCACTAATGTCAGGACATCTTGCTGATGAAGAGGAACTCAAATTAAGTTTGGAAGAATGTGTCTCTGCTTTCCCCTTCATATTTTATGCATTTTTCTCTCTGTCTCTCACTTTAACAATTTACTGTGGATTGATATTCTGAAGACGTCCACAAATCAGCCAGACAGAGAGTGCAGTCTATTTCCTCATTAGTTGTGAGTAAGTAAATGTGTTTACCTGAATTAATGTGGGTCATAGTCAGCATCCAAAAAGAATGATAATGCATTCGGATAAACAGGATATGCCAGGATAAACACCCATTTAAAGTAAAATGCCTGGTTGAAAATAAAAAATGATGGTACATACGAGACCGTTGTATTACTCCCATAACTTCTACTACAGAGAGCTTATGGGGCCATTTCATTTTATTGATTTCCTGCTTTGACTTCCCATCTTCCTGTTCTTCTCAGTAATTTCTACCTTTTGACAATTCATCACTGTGTTCCAGGATGAAAGTGTGTCCGTCTCTTTCATCTGTGCCCCTTCACACCACTCCATCCCAACACTTCTCTTCCCACCTATGAAGAATTCATTCAGCTCGTTGACAAAATGGCCCAAAGGTGAACCAGATCTCTTTTCAACTGAAATTGATATTTCTACAATGAGATAATTCCCCCTTCTCTTCACCCAACAAACTACTAGTATGAAGTGATGGTGAAGTGAAGTGACTTGAACCTCTTTCGTACAGAGAATATGAGGTACTAAGGTTTCCTCAGAGGTACTGTCACTTTTAAGGGTTACACTTATCCAAACACGTCTTCATCTACATTACAAAGCCAAGCCATTTGGAATACTTATCTGGATGGGAAGCTCTGAGAAGTATTTTTGTAAATGTTCTGCTTGAGAAAAGTCTGGCCCAAATTTTTCTACAGCATCTGTGCTGTTCATCTTTCAGATGCAATAACTAGATTGCATGGAATAGCACTGGCACAGAATTCATGACATTAAAACTGCTCATAAAAGTATTGGAATTATATTATTGCTCTGTGTGGTTATCTGTAAAACACTTATCGGCCCAAAAGCTGATCTTTCTCATGTTTCCACGTGAACTTGGTGGAGCATGGGGTAATGCCCTTGGGCCTGCTGTCAGTAACAGAAAATGAAACTTGCTTACATAATGAATGAGATGAATGGAGAAACCCCATTTAAGCAATTTTCAAACTGTGATCTGACTGCTGTCTCGTGAGTAGTAGGAGGAACTGAGGTCGAATCTGAGATACAGAAAACCTGATATTCAAGGTACATTATTACATTAATACTGTATTAAAATGTAATTTAGAAATGTTTGCATTTGAAATAATTATATTCATGTTTATGTTCTGAAACTATCTTTAAACTATTTCAACAATAGGTAATTTCATGTTTTTCATCAAGGCTTGGAATTATTCATCTGAAACAAATGTAATTCAACTTAATTGTATATTGCTACCATGCAAAACAATACTTTAGCTGGCGCCATCCAAAAGGCCTACTTTCTGTTGTAAAAATATAGTTCTAAAGCTATATTTAAATATTTGATGCATTTGAGGGAAATCTGTTTAGAATATAAATCCTAAAAATGATGGATAATGGAGTCTGCCACATTTGTTCAAACCAAGTTATTTGAGTTCAGGGACCTACTATTCAGAAAGTATAAAATTGTGACATCAAAGGTGCCCTGTCCCTGTAAGTTGTTAAAGAACTGCACCATGCCTATGGCTGTGCCAGGTCCTGCATCAATGAGTTGTAGAGCTACAGTTTCTATATCAAAATGTCTAAGAACTAGCAGATTGTTGCACAATATGAACCCACAACACATCAATAGGACTTACAATTACATGAAACTGAAATCACAGGACATTTTTAAATGTTTCTCTTTATAGTTCACTAGCCAGTGGGATACATTTACATATGTGGCTAGCAACTGAAGACACAATTAGGGCAGAAGGGGGTGATTTTTTTTAATTCTGTTACAGTAGTTTACAGTATTTTAGGTATCTAAAAATGGGATAGTTTTTCAAGTTTGTTTATTTATTGTCAGTTCATCTGTGTTGGTAATTGAAGTGTAATGAGCTGAAAATAATGATACAATGACGTAAAAATTTAAAAAGAGCCGATCAAAGTTGACTTATACATGAATGTTCATTACATTTAAAAGCGTGTATCACATGAAGAGAAAGTTCTGTTGGCTATACTGATAAACAAAACTGCCTTATGAGTCTCCCTTGGTCAAATCCAAATGCAAGGCAGTTGTTCAGGGCAACTTACAAAGCTTAAGTTTACAAGCTCATGTAGTACCTTGCTAGAGCAGTTCCCCACCTATGAATTGAATTTTTGGTTGCAAGGCCAGTTTCGTCCTCTCTACGCCACACCGACGGTGTCAGTTTGCTTTAAAGGTGTAGCCCCGAAAGATATTCTGTGTAATATTCAGGATTCATCTGGGTTAATTGTATGGCTGTGAGCATGTCCTGCTCACCAGAACTCCACCTGCCTGCCAGCTTAATGTCCTGCCTCCCTGCCCACCTCATTTCCTCTCTTTAATGCAGTGCCATACCCTTTATCTAATTGGGGTTTCAGTTCTTTGAATAGCATCTAATTTTTACAATTTCACTAAGGAAGACTCCTCTCCCTTGCCTTTGCAGATAATTGTAATAACAACTCAGGACTCCTTGTTGTGTAGAGTTATGCAGACCTGGACCCAAATGCAGACTCAGAACGAGGGTAGGATTAGCGCTCCACACAGGAGGCGTTTAATTCGAATATAAACAAAAGGCGACTGGAAAACACAGTCAAAACGTAGGCAAAACAGAAATAAACAGGACAGCTATAAAACTGGTAAAAAGACTAACAAACAAACGAACAGACTAACAAACAAACGAACAAACCAAAGTATAAAGTATTAGGATAGAAAACGAACAGGCAAGACTGGTAAACTGGGGAAACAAACGAGAGCCATACGGGAATTACAATGGACGGATCGGCACTGAAGTGAGTGCGAGCTCAACATAAATAGGCAGGGTGAAATAACTAAATTGGAACAGCGTGCAGAATGTGCAAGGGAATGGTTTGTGACAGGCTGAAAACATAACGAGGGAACACAAGACAAAATGCGGAAGCGAAGCCGCGCCCGCAAAAACACGTAACACAGGGTGAACGCAAAACAAGACATGGCACGCAAGGAAAGAACTGGCAGGAAACACAAGGGAGGTGGACAGGACGGGACGGAGACGTAACAGTACCCCCCCCCTCAACGGGAGCCTCCTGGCGACCCACCAGGCCTATTCTTCTGAGGGTGGGTCCGGTGGAAGTCCCGAATGAGGGAAGGGTCGAGGATGAGCTGGCGGGACAACCAGCTCCTCTCCTCGGGCCATAACCCTCCCAGTCCACCAAATACTGGTAGCCCCGACCCTGCGACGAATGTCCAGGATGCGCCGGACAGTGTAGGCTGGGGCGTTGTCGATGATCCGGGGGGGTGGAGGGGGAATGGTCGGAGGGCACAGAGGACTGGACGTGACGGGCTTGACCTTGGAAACATGGAAAACGGGGTGAATCTTGAGGGCTGGAGGGAGTTTGAGTCTGATGGCAGAGGGGTTGATGATGGTTTCTATCAGGTAGGGACCGATGTAGCGTGGCTGGAGTTTCTTAGATGTGGATTGGAGGGGAATGTCCGTGGTGGAGAGCCAGACTTGCTGACCCGGAGTGTATTGGGGGGCTGTGGTGCGGTGGCGGTCCGCCAGGCGCTGAGTGCGAGCGGTGGAGCGGCGGAGAGCAGAGCGGGTGTCCTCCCAAATCCGTTTGCAGCGCCGGATGTGGGCTTGCACCGACGGGACGGAGATCTCCTCCTCCTGGGCCGGGAACAGGGGGGGCTGATACCCTAGGGAGCATTCAAAGGGGGAGAGACCGGTGGCAGAACAGGTTAAGGCATTGTGCGAATACTCCACCCAGGGTAGCAGTTTGCTCCAGGAGGAGGGGTTCCGGTCCGTGATGCACCGTAGTGCAGACCCCAGGTCTTGGTTGGCCCTCTCAGTCTGGCCATTCGTCTGGGGATGGTAGCCGGAGGACAGGCTGACGGAGGCCCCCAGGGCCTGGCAAAACGATTTCCAGACATGGGAGGAAAATTGAGGGCCACGGTCCGACACCACGTCGATGGGGATCCCATGGAGACGGACCACGTGCTGGACCAGGAGCTCTGCGGTCTCCGAGGCTGAGGGAAGCTTGGGAAGGGGAACAAAATGGACCGCCTTGGAGAAACGGGTCGACAATTGTTAGGATGGTATCGTTACCTTCCGAGGGGGGGAGTCCACAGACGAAGTCCACTCCAATGTGACTCCAAGGACGACCTGGGATAGGCAGGGGACGGAGGAGACCGCTGGCGGGCTGGTGGGATGCCTTGCTCCTGGCGCAGATGGTGCAGGCCAGCACGAACGCCCGGGCGTCCGCGGCCATGGACGGCCACCAAAAGCTGCGTTTGAGCAGCGACAAGGTGCGCTGGAACCCGGGGTGGCAGGCCAGACGGGAGGAGTGCGTCCACTGCAGGACCTGGGAACGGACGGAATCAGGGACAAACAGGTGAGAACTGGGGTTGGGTCTGGGGTCAGGTTGAGTGGCCTGGGCATCCCTGATCTGACTCTCAATCTCCCAGGTCACCGCAGCAACCACACAGGAGGGGGACAGGATGGTGTCAGGGCTCGCCTGTCTGGCTTCGGAGGAGAATAGGCGGGAGAGAGCATCGGGCTTCAGGTTGCGGGATCCAGGTCTGTGAGTGATGGTCAAATTGAATCGGCCAAAAACAGTGCCCACCGGCCTGGCGAGAATTTAGTCTCTTGGCAGACTGGATATAGGCCAGATTTTTGTGGTCCGTCCAGACGATGAAGGGTTGTTCAGTTCCTTCCAAAAGATGTCGCCACTCCTCCAGGGCGAGCTTGACCGCCAGCAACTCCCGGTTCCCAACATCATAGTTGCGTTCGGCAGGGGACAGCCGACGGGAGTAGAAGGCGCAGGGATGGAGTTTTTGGTCCTTACCCGAGCGTTGGGATAAGATGGCCCCTACCCCGGAGTCCGAGGCATCTACCTCCACAACGAATTGACGGGAGACGTCAGGATGGACCAGGACAGGAGCAGATGTGAAGCGGTTTTTGAGGTTGGTGAAGGCGGCTTCTGCTTCAGGGGTCCAGGAGAAAGGGATGGATGAGGAGGTGAGTCTGGTGAGGGGTTCGGCTACCCTACTGTAGTCCCGAATGAACCGTCGATAGAAGTTGGCGAATCCTAAGAACCGCTGCAACTCCTTTAGTGACGACGGCTGAGGCCACTCCACCACCGCCTGGATTTTAGCCGGGTCAGGTTTCACCTGCCCACACTCCACAATGTATCCCAGGAAGCTAACCGAAGAGACGTGGAACTCACACTTCTCCGCCTTGACGAACAATTGGTTCTCCCACAGCCTCTCCAAGACCTGCCGGACATGGGTCGTGTGTTCCTGCAGGTTGCGGGAGAAAATTAAAATGTCGTCAAGGTAGACGAATACGGAGCGGTTGAGGAAGTCCCGGAGAACATCGTTAACCAATGCCTGGAACACAGCAGGGGCGTTGGTAAGCCCGAACGGCATCACCAGGTACTCGAAATGGCCCAGGGGGGTGTTGAATGCCGTCTTCCACTCGTCCCCCTCTCGGATCCGAACAAGGTGGTAGGCATTCCGGAGATCCAGTTTGGAAAATATGGTGGCCTCCTGTAGAGGTTCGAAAACAGAGTTGATGAGGGGCAGAGGGTATTTGTTCTTGATGGTGATGGAGTTGAGGCTGCGGTAGTCGATGCAGGGACGGAGTGATTTGTCCTTCTTGGCGACAAAGAAGAATCCTGCACCGACTGGGGATGAGGAGGGTTCGGATGATGCCTGCAGCAAGCGAGTCGTGGATGTAGGTCTCCATAGCTGCTCTCTCCGGCCGCGAGAGATTGAAGAGACGACTGGAAGGCAGGGGAGCCCCGGGAAGCAGGTCGATGCCGCAGTCATAGGGCCTATGAGGTGGCAATGAAGATGCTCGGCTCTTGCTGAACACCTCCGCTAGGTCGTGGTACACGGGGGAACCGAGGACAGGTCCGGAGGAGTCAACCTGGCAGGAGGTGAAGCGCCCTCCGCGGGTGCTCGAGCAGACTGGAGACAAGTGGCGTGGCAGTAGGGGCTCCAGCTCTGGACCTTGCTAGAGACCCAGTCCAGGTGTGGGTTATGGAGTCTGAGCCAGGGTTGACCGAGGACCAGAGGGGACTGGGGTGAAGAGATGACCAGGAGTTGGATGGTCTCCCGGTGGTTGCCGGAAAGAATGAGCTGCAGGGGTACGGTAGAGTGCGTGACCTGGGCCAGGAGGTGCCCATCCAGTCCGTGGGCCTGGAGAGGGACAGCAAGGGAACGGGTGGCGATGCCAGTCTGTTGCACCAGCTGGGCATCAATAAAATTTCCATCCGCCCCGGAGTCCACCAGGGCGCACAACGGCAGGGGTTGACTGTTCCAGATGAGCGTGGCCCTCAACTGGAAACGAGGCCAGTAAGCCCAGCTGCACGGCCTCTTCAGCTACTAGCCCCGGGACGGATTGTTGCTTGGTGGTCCGGAAAGAGGGTTCAGGATGTGGAGGAGGAAAAGAGCTTGTCGAGGTGAGGCGACTGGTCTTCTCCCTCCGACGCTCCCGCAAGCGGTTGTCGACTCTGATGGCGAGGGAAACCAGGGCGTCGAGGGAGTCAGGGTAGTCCCTCGTAGCCAGCTGATCCTTCACCATCTCTCCTAACCCGTTACGGAAGGCCCCTTGAAGCGACGCGTCGTTCCATCCGGATTCCGCCGCCAGGGTCCTGAACTCCACCGCGTACTCCGCCACGCTGCGGTCCCCCTGGCGGAGATGGAACAGGCGTTGGGAGGAATCTCTTCCACCCACCGGGTGATCGAAGACCTTCCTCATCTCTGCCACGAACACGGAGTACTGGGAACTGGCTGGGAGCTGGCTGTCCCAGATGGCAGTTGCCCAATCCAGCGCCCTCCCCCCAAGGCAGCCCATGATAAAGGCGATCTTCGCCTGATCTGAGCCGTAGGAGGAGGGTTGTAGGCGAAAACCGAGGTCGCACTGCATCAGGAACCCCTTGCAGTTCCCCAAATTGCCATAGTATCGGTCCGGGTGGGGAATGCGGGTTCCTGGATTGCCCAACCGGCAGGCTGGCAGGTAGAGTTGGCGCAGGAGGGTTGTGAGAAGCAGTCTGCGCAGGAAGAGGGAAGCTGGCGCGGAGTTGGGACACTTGTTCCCCCAACTGGGAGATATGGCAGTTCAGATCCCTTATGCGTTGCTCCTGCTGATTCATGCGAGTCTCTTGGCAGGCAAGATGATACTGGAGCTCGGTCGAGTCTGCTGGGTCCATACTGGCCGATCCGTTCTGTTGTGTAGAGTTATGCAGACCTGGACCCAAATGCAGACTCAGAACGAGGGTAGGATTAGCGCTCCACACAGGAGGCGTTTAATTCGAATATAAACAAAAGGCGACTGGAAAACACAGTCAAAACGTAGGCAAAACAGAAATAAACAGGACAGCTATAAAACTGGTAAAAAGACTAACAAACAAACGAACAGACTAACAAACAAACGAACAAACCAAAGTATAAAGTATTAGGATAGAAAACGAACAGGCAAGACTGGTAAACTGGGGAAACAAACGAGAGCCATACGGGAATTACAATGGACGGATCGGCACTGAAGTGAGTGCGAGCTCAACATAAATAGGCAGGGTGAAATAACTAAATTGGAACAGCGTGCAGAATGTGCAAGGGAATGGTTTGTGACAGGCTGAAAACATAACGAGGGAACACAAGACAAAATGCGGAAGCGGCGAAGCCGCGCCCCGCAAAAACACGTAACACAGGGTGAACGCAAAACAAGACATGGCACGCAAGGAAAGAACTGGCAGGAAACACAAGGGAGGTGGACAGGACGGGACGGAGACGTAACACTCCTCAGTGGGGCATTATCAGCTGATTGATTAATAGAGTGATATTGTGGATAGTATTCAAACTTGTTATAGTCAACAAGTTGGTGGGGCTGCTCAATCAAAGAAGAGTTTGCAACGAGCGCACATCTTAATAATACAGTATGCACAAAATCCAACTAACTGTATTAATGAGACTTCCAAAAGGAACGGCTTGCACAACCAAAAACACAAAGCTAAGCACTTTTTTGTTGTACCCTTGAGAAGTGAATTGTAGCTGGATTGCTTCTGTGAAACCGCCAACTAAGTCAGTTGAATAGTTTTTTGGGGTTTAAAAAATAAAAATCAGATTTTTCTCCCCAATTTAGTAGCCAATTACACCCTCTCTTTAAATGTCAATCCCTCCGTATTGTGAGTTTGCTGCTGTAGCCCTGAGACAGGCAGTGACAAATGCGATGCACCGCCTCCTCCCAGCTGGCACTCGCCATAATTCTTATTAAAGTTATATGAACGTTTGTGTGCTTATAATCAAAATAAATACTGTAGCGCCCGAGTAGGCGCATGCTATGGCGTCATTGTGGAGGGAAATACCTCTCCGCCCGCTGGCTCCACCCCCGCGCCGAATTGGGAACCCCAGGATTGATTCCCCAGCTGAAGTGCGTTAAACCAAGAGAGAGAGAGAAATAGTTTTTGTTTTTGGATTACTTTTTTGTGACGAACGGACGGATTCTTTTTTTGGCTACTGAACAACGGATTGGACGACAACGACGAGACAGGAATTACCCCGGAACGGACAACGACGACGAAATCGGATCACGGACAACCCAACAAAGGAAAGAGAAAAGTTGTGGACATTGTTGCAATTGCCCGTGACATTTATTGCCAGCCGTGTTTCCCTGCCACGGGAGCGGCATTTCCTTATGCGGAGATACTTCCGCATTTCATTAATAAAACTTGTGTTTATCTTGAACTGTCTCCATTGTCTTCGTTGTATATCGAATAAATTATTGATTATTGGCGGAGTGGAAACCCCACACCCTTGGTTGCGCTACAATACTCATATGTAAAACAGTAGTGAAATCTATATTTATACTTCACAAGGTGGGATTGAATTATCAAGAGAAAGAGGATGAACCTGTATCATGGTTTTACATGACCTCTGTCATTTTCTGCAGTGGCAGAAAGTTTGACAGTTTTTTACCTCCCTTATATAGACAAAGACACTAAAGAGCTCTGTTGAATTCTGAGGAGGTGCAATCTGGGAAGTTCACATCAGTGGATTCTGAAGCATAACACTGACAAGGAAGGTAATATTAGAGATTATTGATAATAGTAGAGATGTAGTAGAGATGGTCCACTCCCATGTTCTAGCATTGAAAGTTTGTGTCTAGTTGTTTTGAACGTTCTCTATCCATAGAGAGTGCTCCAGGTCATTCTGTCCTTATTACTTAAATGTAATATCCAGGTTCTTGACCCTATTAAAACTGTTGCATTTTAAGATATTTTTCATCTAACTGTTACCTTCCTTGCCTTGTATATGTAACTATTTCAGCAATTCATGAACAGGGCTCTGTTCTCAAGGATTTTGTCCAAGGAGTGTGGTCTTAAAGCTCATTTTGAATATGAATATTCATGAGGGGTTAGGGTTAACTTGGGTTTGCCTTGGTCAGCCCACTAGCCACTGTCAATGATTCCGGTGGAAAAACAACATTATTCTTATAGTGGTATACTCGCAGTAAAAAAAATTATGGAAGACCTCTGTTTAACTTCCACTTCGTCTTCATCTAACTCTCCCAGGAGCTTGCTAGTGTGAAGTCAAGCATGCTTCCTAGTTGGCTGGCTAGCTACTGTTTGTAAACTAGCTACCAAGCTTGTGAGGCTAGCTCCTTTTTCTTAACAGGTGGACGAGTGCATGGGTGGTGCATGCCAAAAGAAGCCTACAGATCTGAGTGCTTGTTTCCCATGGTGAAGGGTACTGGCAGCTATTATGGTGTGGGGTGCAGCTGATTTTCTAGTGATTTGTTTTTTATTTTTATTTTTTGGTTACTTTCCCATTTGACAAAAACCCTGAACATTGGGACTTTGGTAAACTGGACAGATGGTAACGCTGTTGCAGCGGCATGTTGGAGCCAGGTAGCAGGCAGCTGTGTGTTACCTTGTGGTTCCCAAAATAAACCAGGCCAACACCAAATAGCATTTCACCCTCCAGTTCCCCCTATGACTGTGTGCAGATATGTGTTAACATGGCTTTGATTTACGATGAGCTTGCATTTGTAGCTGCGGTCTAGTTTCCTGGCTAGTAAGAACACATGCATTGTGTGGAGACCTGCAAACCAGGCAAACTGGGACATGAGGCCACATTGCTGCTGCACCTTTTCTTAACAAGCTAAGTTATTCCCCTCACCTTTTCCCAGATAACCCACATTTCATCTTCTCTAATCTCTCATGTAAGGAAGGAAGTTGGAAGCCAATGCTTCAGGTATTCCAGAGGAAACAAGGCCCAGCAGGGGCACAAAAAAGAGAGAGGGGGGTGGGAATAAGTTTGGATGAAAGAAAGTACTTTATTAAGTGTAGAAAAAGCTTTGAACTCCAAGAATCCTCTGTTAGTGCAGCAGTGGTGAGATGGTTTAAATCACAACAGGAGGCAGAGAATCTCAAAACAAGAACAAATAACTATTTTCCTTCCCTGTGCAGGGCTCGGTTGTAAATGGAAGCCTGCTCATGTTGTTGTCTGGTGAACTTGTTGTAACACTCTGCCGTAACATGAGAGGGGTGGGACACCTGTGTGAGAACAGAGCGAGTTGAGGGGAGGGAGTTTGCAGGATGTCTTTTGTTTTGTGCCAGCCCTGATGAATAATGACTCTGGCAATTAGTGTCTTAATATATTTATTTACAAATTCATTTATGTTCATATCCCCTGTTTTCCACTGGCCTTTATTTTGTCAGACAGGAACTTGGCGGTAAATAGAGTCCGTATACTAGGAGCAAGGAGTGGAGCTCAGGGGAGACCTGGAGATAATTACTAACCATTCAGTAAATAAAGCTAGTCAGCAAATACAACATCTGAGTCGCACAGCCAGACAGGGGAAAGAGCAATGCTGAATAGCTCCAGGGCCACAGAAATGGGCTCTTGCATGGAAAACAGTTGTAAATAGATAAAGAAAGAAATAGACTGGAGAGAAGTAAGGAGCCACTGATGAATGGGTCTTTTTTGTAAGTGCAGTGAAATTGGAATTTGTTTTTAAATTTGCAAAGACCAGAGAATAGATGTCTTTGTTCTTACAGGTGTTTCAAAACAGTTGTATTGTTCATCACCGACCATGATATCCTTTCTGGTTATACTGCAAGATTGTATATATACGAGCTGCCCTAAATCTGTTCCATTGTTGTATTTGGCACAATTTTACAGTGCTTTGGACAGTCTTTTTCATCAGTCAGTACTTTTCCAGTTTTTCCTGCACTGGGTTTTCTTGTTTTTTAATTTATACTTTGTTGTAAAAATAAGTAGTTGTAGTTGTAAAAATAAGTATAACATTTTTTAAATTCTTGATTTACTTTAATGACATGCAAATCAGGAATGGGGGCATTGTAGTTGGTGTAGCTGTCTTTGTAAATAAAACAGAATATCTTGAATGGCTAAACAGAAATACGCCCAAACACAGACACACAGTGTTTCAGACACCTTTATTTTAATGTAGATTTGTCATGCATGAGTGTTTAAATGAAGCCCCGGTAACACTTTACAGTAAGTTGTGCCTATTCCTGAGTAGTTATAGGTAGATTAACCACTAGGCACAAGTAATCACAGTGCAGTTACTTTTACATTTTTGGGAAACTTAAGACGGCCTCCTCTAGAATTTTTAACTTCAGATGGGCTGACTTTAATAAAATGAGAGAGAATTTAAGCAATATAGATTGTGTAAAATGTCTAGATTGCAGAAGTGTGAATGGCCTAAATTTAAAAAGGTTATTGTATATGTACAGTGTAAATTCTTCCCAAAAGTATGGAAAAAATAGGATGATGTGTCTCCACAGTGGTTGAATAAATATTTACGGGAGATTTTGAAGCAAAAGAAGCGACCGTACAAATACGTATTGTGGCAGCCCAATGGGCTGCACAAGAAAATGGCTGCCTGGCCTCCAACACATGGCAGCCAAAAAACACTAAATTTCTGGCCACGGAGACCGGGGTTCAATTCCCCGTCTCGCCAAGTGTCGGCTCTGGCCGGGAGTGCCACCAGGGGGCGGCGATTGGCTGTCCGCCCCAGGGAGGGGGGAGGGGAGCCGACGTTACGCTGCATAGAGTGGCCCTGTAGTACCGGGTTACGGTCGACGGCCTGCGGGTGCCGTCTCGTAGGCGTCACTTCGCTCGTCACTACCGGTCGCAGGACTACGGCAGCAAACTCACATTACTAGGGGGGGATTGACGTAAAAATAGCGGGTCTAATTGGCTACCAAATTGGGATAAAATCAGAAACAAATTTTTATAAAAAAAATCAAAAAAACACTACATTTCCCAGCAGGCCACAGTGAAGTTGTTGGCTAGCCAGGATTTGGAAAGAGTGTTGGAGTGTGTTTGTTTGTGTGGAATTGGATTGTTTGAGGACCCCCCTTTGGATTTTGACGACGGACTGGATTGCGGACTTGGACCTGGATTTTGGATTGGATTTGGACATTGACGACGAGATAGGATTTGTGGACTTTGTGTTTGTATTCCCTTGAAGACCCCACCCTTTGTTTTATGTTTGTAAGTAGTAGTTTAATAAATTATCATTTTGTTTTTGAATACTGCCTCCTCTGTGTTCTTAAACTTGCCTACGCCCTCTGCAAGGTCCGTGAGTGTCGCCCAACCCCTGGGGACACCACAGTATATATAGACTGGGTATATAAAAAAGACAACTCTGAGAGAAACAAGGTAGATTATTGTAATATGTAGGCTAAAGCTACAAAAGAAATAAGAGCAGCTAAAAGGCAATTTGAAATTAAAATTTCCCAAGATGCAAAAAAAATTATCCTAATCAGTTTTCTTCAATATGGTAGTAGAAAAAGGAAAGCTAATGATGAGGTTAAGTGCAGTAAGAATACGGATGGAACTTTGGTTTATAATAATAAGGATATTGCTAACACACTAAACAGTTACTTTGTTGAGAGCTTTACCAGAGAAGAAGTTATAAATATGTCTAAAAGTATAGCCAATGTACAGAATGATTTGGAGGACTTCGAGATAAGGGACGTAGAAGTACTACAAAAATGACAAAAACTTTAGACAAATAAGGCAGCAGGCCCTGATGGTATATATCCCAGAGTACTCAAATAACTTTTTTATATATACAAATTTGATATATATTTAGATTATATATAAAACATTGACAGATATTTGTATACAATCCATAAACACTGGAGAAATACCAGATGACTGGAAGCAGGGTAGTATAATTCCAATATATAAGAAGGGGGCAGTACTGACCCAGGGAACAATAGGTCTGTCAGTTTAACTTGCATCTCATGTAAAATACTGGAATATATTATTAGGGATAAGTTTGAATCATTCTTGAAAAATAATAGTATAGTAAGGGAGAGCCAACATGATTTTCTTAAGGGGAGGTCATGCCTAACAATCCTGGACTTTTTTGAGGAGGCTACAAAGTGTTTTGTAGCCTGATGATATATGTGTGGACTTTCAAAAAGCATTTGACAAGGTACCACATGTTGTTGGCTTGTTGTTGAAATGAATTCAGTAGGAATGACAGGAGTTGTTTCAGAGTGGATTTATTTAATTGGCTGCAAGAGTGTATACAAAGAGTAACAGTAGGTGTGGTTGTATCTGACCTAGGTGCTGTGGGCAGTGGAGTCCCACAGTGATCGCCCCCTGGGGCCTCTACTCTTCCTTATTTACATAAATGATCTTGATATTGACGTTAGTAGCAAAATAGTTAAATTTGCAGATGATACTAAACTTGGGGGTTTAGCAAACAGTAAAGTTATTACATTAGTTAAATGTAAAGTTATGCATGTGGGAAATAAAAATATAAGACAGGAGTATTTTATGGGAGGAGGTGTTCAATTTGTAGGTGTTCAATTTGAAAAAGGAATTGTAGTTCATCAAAGTCTATCTACATCTAAGTGGTGTGCTACAGCAGTGAAAAAGGCAGACAGGACACTGGGATACATAGCAAAAAGTGTTGAGTATAAATCAAAGGGGGTTATATTAATGTTATATAATGCATTTGTCAGACCTCACTTAGAGTACTGTGTGCAGTTCTAGGTCCCACACTACAAGAAAGATATAAAAGCTCCTGAAAAAGTTCAAAGAAGGGCAACTAAATTGGTACCTGGTATGAAAGGTAAAAGTTATGAGGATAGACTTAAAGTGCTCAATCTATTCAAATTGAGCAAACAGAGATTTAGGGGGGATTAAATTGAGGTTTTTACATTTCTGAAAGCAATGCAATGTAAGAAATATGTAAAAAGAGTTAGCTGTGTTCTTATTTACACACGTGAAACAAGGCCAGTCCTGTTACATGTTAGTTATCATTTCAGATTATATTATAAATACTATAATAATAATTGTTATAATATGATTAGATAGCTAATAATAATAATAATAAAGCTACTTATTATTTGCATAATGATAACTGACATGTAACAGGGCTGGCCTTGTTTCACATTTGTCATTAACAACACTGTTAAGTCTTGTTACATATTTCATGCATTTTATAGTGTGGTGTAGATTTTGTAGATCAGAAATATTCATTCCTACTTAAAAGTGGCATGATATCAAGCTCTAGGGCAATTTAATGAGTTTAAATTGCAGTTCCGGAAGACAGCAGTTCTGCAAAAACAGAGACCGAGACATGCGACAGACCGCTACCGCAGATCCGGAATGAAGATCTACAGACAGTAAACACCCGATAACCACACTGTTAGGCAGCCACTGGAAGGTATTACCAAAGAAATATAATTAATTACACTGCAATCTCTTTGGAAGCCTCATTTAATTTTAATGGTCACTCCAGTCACAGCCCATATAAGGTTAATTCACCCTCAATCCCTATATTCTCTGCAAGGACTGGATTATAGCACATACGCTACAAATGGATACATGCATGAGAAGTGTGCAGCAGCTTCCAAGAGATTTACTGCAGGAACGGAATTTGAAATTAAATATAAGCTTGCTGGCTACTGTATATTTGCCATTTGTACTGGATTTAAAAAAAGCTAAACTGGAGAAAAGAGTCATCCACATTGATGAATGCTGGTTTGGTTTGAAAGCTAACCCTGTGTGTCAATCCCTTCCATCCCACCCCATCCCTTGGTGATGTCTGCAACCACATTTCTTGCCTTGTAGTATTTACTGAATTGAGTATTCTACGTTGTCCTCCAGAGCATACGTCTGCTCATAGATATAGAACATAACACATTATACTACAACTGTTATATTCTGAGTATCTGTTTTGTTGTTTTTGTACTTTGTTTATCTTTCTTCGAGTCATGTTTCGTTCACGTCTGTTATCCCCGTCTGTTATTGTTCCTGATCCACTCCTTGTCTTGTCATTCACTTCGGGGAGTTTACATTTCGGGATTTCAATCTTCGCTTATTTTCTCGTTTCTTCCTTCCTACTTTCTTTATCGCACTTTGTATATATTAGTTAGATGTGTACAGTACTAACTAACTAATCTACTAACGTTAGGGATTTAGATTTAGTTACTAACACTACTAATCACTAATTATCTCACGCTTCCTACTACCGGCATTTCTCTCTCTCATTATCCTATCCCTGCTTAGTTTTCCGTTCTCTCCTCATACGCACGCAACGTTTCTCCTTGCGTACCTCCCCTTTTACTATGCACGTGTCTGCCTGTTCTCCCAGGTCGTTTATTGTCTATGTGTCTGTCATTCCCAGTCCGTGTCTTTCGTTTCCCCTCGTTATTCTATTAGCGAATTTCCTCGTTATTAGATTAACGATTCCCATTGTTTTCACCTGTGTTCCTTCCCTCTCTCCTCCCAGTCACACCTGAGTCCTATTGTGTTTTCCTTCCCTGCCTGTATATTAGTTCAGTGTTCATGTTCGTTTCTTGTATATCTGTTCCGGTGTTCCTGTTCTTTCCCTGGTCAGTATGATTCTATTTCCCTGAGCCTACCTTTCCGAAGCCAGAGTTATTAGCATTTCCCGAGACTACCCTTTGATTACGACCCCGAGCCTGCCCAGCGATTTTGTCCTTTTGCCCTTCTGATTCCTTAGTATCGACCTTTTGACTGCCCTATTACTACTTCTCTCTGCCTCGCGATTTTGTACCTCTGATTCCCTGATTCTTGGTTTTGACCCCTGCCTGTGAATAAACAACTCTTTTGCCTAATCCCTGATCTGCGTCTGGGTCCTTACCGCGGTCGTCACAGGACGTACTGACCAAGATGGACCCAGCAGATCCAGACCAGCTCCACTTCGCCCTCGAGCAGCAAGGTGCCATGCTCGGACGGCACCAGGACCATCTGGAGCGTGTGACTGAACACCTGCAGTCTCACCTCCGGTTTGGCTGAGCTTACCCTCACGCTGCGAGCTCCGGTCATTAACCCCGCACCTCAGCATGCCGCGGCGCCACTTCAACCCGAGCCTTCCTCCGGCGCGGTCTTGCGAACCACGTCTGCCTCCTCCTGAGAGATACGCAGGGGAACCGGGAGGTTGCCGTGCGTTCCTGACGCAGTGCCAGTTGATCTTCCAACTGCAGCCATCCACGTTTCCCAGCGAATTATCCCGGGTCGCCTCGTCATCACCCAACTGACCGGTCGTGCCAAGTCCTGGGCTACCACCGCATGGGAGGGCTCTCTTCCCTGCTGTCAGAGCTTTGACCGGTTGTCCGAGGAGATGAGGAGGGTCTTCGACCGGTCTAAGCAGGGTCACGACGCGGCTCGGGAGATGCTCTACCTACGCCAGGAGGAGGGTCGGTGTCGGATTACGCCATTCGTTTCCAGACCTTGGCTAACGCCTGTGGCTGGGGAAGGAAGGCGCTGTGCGACGCCTTCATCTGTGGACTCTCCGAACATCTTAAGGACGAGATCCTGACTCGTGACCTGCCAGAGTCCTTCGATGACCTGATCAGCCTTGCCATCCGCGTGGACTCCCGGCTTCAGGAGCGTCGTCGCTGGCGTAGTTCCGGAGGTTTTCCGGGTCTGGGAGGACCGGGGTCAGGTCACCGATCGGTGCCTACCACCCCTAGAGCAGCTCCATCTACTACCCCGGAGCCTGAACCCATGCAGCTGGATCGGACCCGCCTTTCTCGTCAGGAGCGTGACCGCAGGATGGCCAACCGATCCTGTCTCTACTGCGGTGAGTCTGGGCACTTCATTTCCAACTGCCTACTAAGAAGCCAACGCCCACTAGTTAAGCGAGGAGCACTAGTGGGTGTCATTCCTATTGAACGCTCCTAAACAACGGACCTGCCTCTGGCGAGTTGCCACTCCCCCCGGTTCCCCTGTTCCCTAAGTCCCGTGCCAGCCTCCTGCTTGTTCCCCCTTCTCCCCTGTTGCATCCCTTCTCCTGTTCCGAGTTCTGTTCCGAGTTCTGTTCCGAGTTCCCTACCCCTGTTTTCTGAGAAATTTTTGCCTGTCTGAGATCCTGCTCCGTGTTTTGCCCTTTGCCTGTCTGAGATCCTGTCCCGTGTTTTGCTCTTTGCCTGTCTGAGATCCTGCTCCGTGTTTTGCCCCTTGCCTGTCTGAGATCCTGTCCCGTGTTTTGCTCCTTGCCTGTCTGAGATCCTGCTCCGTGTTTTGCCCTTTGCCTGTCTGAGATCCTGCCCTGTGTTTTGACCCTTGTCGGCCTGGCTTTCCCTGCTTCTTGTTTGTTCATGTGTTTTTGTGTCCCTCCTGTTTAAAACGCCAAGAGGCGTTTCTTAGGGGGTCCTGTTATATTCTGAGTATCTGTTCTGTTGTTTTTGTACTTTGTTTATCTTTCTTCGAGTCATGTTTCGTTCACGTCTGTTATCCCTGTCTGTTATTGTTCCTGATCCACTCCTTGTCTTGTCATTCACTTCGGGAGTTTACATTTCGGGATTTCAATCTTCGCTTATTTTCTCGTTTCTTCCTTCCTACTTTCTTTATCGCACTTTGTATATATTAGTTAGATGTGTACAGTACTAACTAACTAATCTACTAACGTTAGGGATTTAGATTTAGTTACTAACACTACTAATCACTAATTATCTCACGCTTCCTACTACCGGCATTTCTCTCTCTCATTATCCTATCCCTGCTTAGTTTTCCGTTCTCTCCTCATACGCACGCAACGTTTCTCCTTGCGTACCTCCTCTTTTACTATGCACGTGTCTGCCTGTTCTCCCAGGTCGTTTATTGTCTATGTGTCTGTCATTCCCAGTCCGTGTCTTTCGTTTCCCCTCGTTATTCTATTAGCGAATTTCCTCGTTATTAGATTAACGATTCCCATTGTTTTCACCTGTGTTCCTTCCCTCTCTCCTCCCAGTCACACCTGAGTCCTATTGTGTTTTCCTTCCCTGCCTGTATATTAGTTCAGTGTTCATGTTCGTTTCTTGTATATCTGTTCCGGTGTTCCTGTTCTTTCCCTGGTCAGTATGATTCTATTTCCCTGAGCCTACCTTTCCGAAGCCAGAGTTATTAGCATTTCCCGAGACTACCCTTTGATTACGACCCCGAGCCTGCCCAGCGATTTTGTCCTTTTGCCCTTCTGATTCCTTAGTATCGACCTTTTGACTGCCCTATTACTACTTCTCTCTGCCTCGCGATTTTGTACCTCTGATTCCCTGATTCTTGGTTTTGACCCCTGCCTGTGAATAAACAACTCTTTTGCCTAATCCCTGATCTGCGTCTGGGTCCTTACCGCGGTCGTCACAACAACTTTATTTGTAAAATAACAATGTACTGCAACCTGCGTAAATAAAACATTAAGGAACATGTACAATTGTAGAAATGATCCATATTCATGGATACTGTAATAACTGTTATAAACACCTCAATATACTATATAGACCAAATACAGTAAAACTGAAAAACAGAAGCATGCAGAAAAGTATACAATAATTTGGTGCTATAGTATTATGGAATTATAGTACTGTGCTGCAGGATAACAATGTAGTATGAAACAATAACAAACAAAATACAGTAACTATTTGTCAACTCTGCTGACATTAATTATTACTTAATTTCAGTAATTGTTATGGAAATTATTTTACAGTTCAGTGCTTCAAATATGCTCAGGACAATCCATCATAGTCTTTGACAGCTTGTAATTTGTAATAAGGAGCTATACATTTTGATTATTTTGAATGATGTTACATATTCTGATGTAGTGCTATGTACGTTTGCATTACATAAGCATACTATGTAAAGTATTAAAAAACTCTTTGATTAAATTAAAATCTACTTTTTTTTTCTTTGTGGATTAATCGTCATACCTCCCTTGCCCAGACATGTTGCTTATTAGTGTGAGCAGCATCTGTTACGTGTTTGCTGCCTTTATATTGCTATGGAAATCACAATTGTGTCGTTTGGGACAGGGATGGTCTCTCCGGCGGATCGTCACTTTAATTGTTTGTCCTGATGCTCTGCCACACATACAGGTTGTACAATACTACAGTCCAGATGGCATTCACACTGTTTTTCTCAACACAAAATTTACAATTAACTGTTTGAAACTTATTTCATATGTATGCAGAGTGACGTGGTTCCGATATTTTTCACCCTTCCCAGTATATGCACCAAACTGAAACGTGACTATTGATGTGGGACTATGTGAGTTCTGAGGAATGCTGTGGTCTACGCTACTCAATATTGTCAATATTTGAATTTCTCTTACTGGCAGCTCTTTCATCCTGCACAATCGAGTGAAGTCTTCATGGAGACTTTTTCTCTCTCTCTTCCACTTGATGTAGTCATGTTGCACAGAGATTACTTGTCTCGCATGCTTTATCCAAAAAAAATCATTGTCTTACACATCGCACATAAAATGGCACATTTATTTTATAGGTCCTTTATATGAATCCTTAGTTTCCAGATATGTGCTATGCATGTGCTATAATATGTGTTAT
The DNA here is from genome assembly GCA_029706075.1 of Aldrovandia affinis. Taxonomy (NCBI): domain Eukaryota; kingdom Metazoa; phylum Chordata; class Actinopteri; order Notacanthiformes; family Halosauridae; genus Aldrovandia; species Aldrovandia affinis. The sequence goes on along the minus strand of JAINUG010000053.1, from coordinate 761,274 downwards.
ATGTGTATTGTCATTATTATTATTATTAGTAGTAGTAGTAGGTACACAGAATACAAAAACCAGGACAATAAAAACAAAACTCAAATACTGATCACCTTCCATCCATCCATTATCTAATCCACTTATTCCTGATCAGGGTTGTGGGGGGGCTGGAGCCTATCCCAGCATGCATTGGGCGAGAAGCAGGAATACATCCTGGACAGGTCGCCAATCCATCGCAAGGCACAACACCATTCACATACACTACCAGTCAAAGGTTTTAGAACACCCCTATTTTTCAGTTTTTACTGAAATTTAAGCAGTTCAAGTCCAGTGAATAACCTGAAATGGTGCAAAGGTAAGCGGTAAACTGCCAGAGGTACAAAAAAAAAAGTTTAGGTTACCAAAAACTGAAAAATAATGTACATTTCAGAGTTATAAATAAGGCCCTTTTCAGGGAACAAGTAATGGGTTAACATGGGTTAACAGTCACTCTGTGCAAGTCGCCGACTCTGGATCCAGCAAAAGAGAACCAGACCATCATGCTTCCTCCTCCATGTTTGACAGTTGGTGTCACACACTGAGGAACCATCCTTTCGCCTACTCGACAGTGTACAAAAACTTTTCAAGATTTCAAATTTTGATTCATCGGTCCATAAGACCTTCTTCCAGTCTTCAGTAGTCCACTGGCGGTGCTTCATGGCCCAGGCAAGCCTCTTTTTCTTATTTTGCCATCTTAGCAATGGCTTTCTTACTGCCCCACGACCGGTCAAACCTGCAGCTCGAAGTTTTCTCTTCACAGTTGAACCTGAGACTTCCTTACTTCGACCAGTGTTAAGCTGTGCTTGAAGCTGTTGACCTGTGAGCCACCTATCACGCAAGCTGTTGACTCTCAGAAACTTGTCTTCTGATTTTGTTGTGGCTTTGGGTCTGCCAGACCTCTTCCTGTCAGAGTTTCCTCCAGTTTCCAAGTGCCTTTTGAAGGTGTAGGAAACTACTCACTGCCAACAAATTTACATTAATTTTTGGTAACCTAAACGTTTTTTTTTTACCTCTGGCATTTTACAGCTTACCTTTGTACCATTCAGGTCATTCACTGGACTTCAACTGCTTAAATTTGAGTAAAAACTGGAAAATGGGGGTGTTATAAAACCTTTGACCGGTAGTGTACACCATACACTCATACCACTCCATCGCACCACCATGCCGCCCCACTGACCACCTTAACAACTTGAAAACAACAAAAAAGTTAAGCAAGCAACAAGGAACCAAAACAGCCACATTATTCACATCCTTGATAAAGATGAGCAAGGTGGCTGTATAAAATATACAATATGGTATCTACAATAACGCTATATTTTATGCAAAATTGGGAAATTATATCATTTTATACAAATACAATTGCTCAGAGAAAATGATTTTGTTTAACAAGTAATATTATTTCCCCTACTTTGTATGTATACATATAATTGCCAAAATAAAGGAAACACTGGAGTAAATGCAGGGTTCTGGTGGCTCTGTTATGGTGTGGTGTGCATTTTCCTGGCATGGTTTAGGTCCACTTGATGTGCATGAAAATGATGTAAACCATATGCCATATGCCATGGCCATTTCAGTCACCAGATCTCAACCCAATTGAACACATATGGGAGTTTCTGGAACAATGCCTGAGACAGCGTTTCCAACCACCATCAATAAAACACCAAGTGATCGAATTTCTCGTGGAAGAATGATTTTGCATCCCTTCACTAGAGTTCCAGCCACTTGTAGAATCTATGCCAAGGTTCATTTAAGCTTTTCTGCCAGCTTGTGGTGGCCCAATGCCATATTAAGACACTTTATGTTGGTGTTTCCCCGTATTTTGACAGTTAACAGTATATACACAAATATAAACATCCATACCATGGCTTGGATTCATACTCGATTCTGAGTAGCTGACTTTATATTTGTATATATGCATGGCAAAGTGCCTCATCACAGTTCCAAATCACTACGCTTACTCAGATATTAAAACGAGTCAGCATGGACTTTTATTATATTATATATTATTATATATTATTCCAATGCAGAGCTGTCCTCTCAGTATGACAGTTTTGAAAGATGTTGTATAATAAAATGAGCTATAATAAAAATAATAATTAATAATATAACTTAATAATGATAGGCTCATAATAATAGGCTTCTTAAAGCTACACGTCCTGTATTCAGATAGCATGTGCAAGTTGCACATACTCAAGGTTTGGGGTTCAAGTCCCAGTCCGAGTAAACCATACTCAAAAAGAAAAACCTTTGTACATGACACTGTATTTGCAAATAGTTCCAATAATAATATATTATCTATTGACTTAGTATGTTTAATATGATCAATATTTAATTTTAATATTACATGAATGTGTTATTAAAATGTGTTCATAGCTCATTCATATATTACAGCAAATGGCTTACTACTGCACTGGTCATCTACTTGCAATGTATTGTCAAGTCATTAGAAACTTATTTGCCAATGCTTTAGGGATTCATTGATAATAAATAAGAGATGTATTGGCAACAGGCTGGCAATGCATTTCAAAACAATTTCTCAGTGCATCACTGGAACATTTCAACTGTATTAGTAATACTTTAAACTGAGATATTTGTATTGTATTGAAAATGTGGTCCCACTTTACATTGTGGCACTAATACCTGTGTAAATACAGTATACCTACATAGGTAGGTACAGTGTACCTACTGTGTATGTACACAGTGCTTCAAAGTGGGAAAGAACTTACTACTCACACTGTCCAAAACAATGGAGTCCCACTGATATTTATGAAATGGAAACGTTTCTGTAATCACTACCAGTCCACCCATATACAATAGAAAGATGAATTTGTCATGGTACAGTTTGTTAAAAATGTATTATTGTCAATGAGTAGAAATATTGTTTCATATGTTTAGATATTTCCCTCTGATTTACAGAAGTTAACTTAAAATGAGGGTGCCTGCTGTCAGAAAATGAGTTTTAGTTTTCATACAAAAAAGCCTTCTGGTTTTAAAGTTCATGCTCACATGAGTGGAAATGAGTATGCTGAGTGTTGTATTTTGTAATACAATAGTTATTTGCTACAGCACAACATGTGAGGAAGTATCAGTAACTCACAGTGTACAGCTGTGCACAGTGCCCACTGTAGTTCAAAACCATGGTCTCCTTTGTGTAACAGTGTACATACTAGTTAAACACACTGGAACTTCCCACTCCATGTATTATAAAACCTTAAAAACATTTGTAGAACAATAGTGTATGTACATGGTAAGTGCACAAGAAAAGCCCATTAGTTCTGATGTGTAAAACCACTATCACCTGCGTGTAACAATACTGTAGGTGCACTTTAAGTACACAAGAACTGCCTACTTCATTTAAATTGTTAAAACATTAACATCTTTGTGTAACATTCCTGTTCCTACTTGGTAGGTACACAGAGACTGCCCACTTAATGCAAAATGTAAAAAATCCCTTTTTTGTATCAATACTGTACATACAAGGTATTTACATAGGAAAACGGTTATTACCTTTTGTATAACAATGTTGTAGCTACATTGTAAGTACACAAGAACTGTAAACTTAATCTAAAATGTAAAACATTGGTCACTGTACTTTTAGCAGTTTACCTACATGGTAAGTTCACATTAAGTACAAACCCTGTTTGGGGAAAACAAATATGACTTTAATTTGCTTCTGTTTAATTAGTTCACAAAAATACAGAAAAACAATAACAGGTACTAGAAGCAGCAAATATTAACACTAGTGGCAGTATGGAATTTGTCATGGGTTTTTTCATGCATCTTTCAAAGCGATACTATTCATCTTTTGGGTAGTATTAGACAGCAAGTAAGCTACTTGTAACAAATTAATTATAGGATAAAGTCAAACATTACCCTTTTCCCCAAGACTGTAAGTACACTGTTATTACACAAAGGTATGACAGTTAATGGTATTACAGTTCACAAGTGTCCAGTTCCTCTGTACTTACCATGTACACTGTTGTTACACAAAATGGCCATGGTTTTAAAATAAAGTGGGCACAGTGCACAGATATACACATTAAGGTTACTAAAGATACTTCATAATATGTTGTTCTGTAGGAAATGGCTTCTAGGTTACAAAGTACAACAAGCACTTCATACATATTCAGTTCAACATGTGAACATGGACTTTAAAACTCGAATGTATTTTGTGCATTGGGATTTATTGCCACTCATCAAAATAATGTCAAAGAGAATAACATACTTTAAAGCTTTTTCTAAATAATTTACCAATAAAAAAACGGAAAATAATTGATTCCATTAGTATCACCCTAAGTATTCACCCCTTAGACACACCTAAATAAACTCTGGTGCAATAAGTTGTCTTCAGAGGTCACATAATTATTTGATTGGAGTCCACCTGTCCAAATGTCTGTGAGAGGTCCTACAGTTGATTAGTGGATTTCCGAACAAGAGCTTCATCATGAAGACCAAAAAACATACAATGCAAATCTGAGAAAAGGTTCTTCAAAAGCACCATCTCGGGATACAAGAAGATTTGAAAGACTTCTTGAATATCCATATAAAGAAATGGAGAGAATATGGCACAACTGTGTATTTGCCTAGAACAAGCCGTCCTCCAAAACTGACCATCCGTGTGAGAAGGGCACTTATTAGGGAGGCCACCAAGAGGCCTATGGCTACTCTGATGGAGTTACAGTCTTCCATGGCGATTGGAGAAACTGTCCATGGGACAACAATAGCCTGGGGGGCTTCACAAATCTGCGTTATAAGAAAGCCATTGTTTAAGAAAACTCACATGAAATCTTGCCAGAAGAAAAGTTTGCCAGAAGGCATGTGGGAGATTCTCAAACCAAGTGGAGGAAGATTCTATGGTCTGATGAGACAAAGATGTAACTTTTTAGCCCCAAGGTTTGGCGCTATGTTTGGCACAAGCCTAACACTGCGCATCATCCCAATAATGCTATCCCTATTGTGAAGTATGGTGGCAGGAGTCTAGTTGTATGGGGATGCCTCTCTGCTTCAGGGATGGGAAAATGGATGGAGCAAGATATAAACAAATCTTGGGGCAAAACTTGCTGCAGTCTGCAAGAGACTTGGGACTTGAGAGAAAATGTATATTCCAACAGGACAATGATCCAAACCATACAGCAAAAGCCACATTGGAGTGGTTTAAAAACAGCAAAAAATATATGTCCTTGAGTGGCCCAGTCTAATCCCAGACCTCAATCCCATTGAAAATCTGTGGAAAGATTTGAAACGTGCTGTTCACTAACTGTCCCCATTCAACCTGATGGAGCTTGAGTAAATGTTTAAAGAAGAATGGACTTAAATTGCAGTGTGCAGATGTGCAAAACTGGTAGAGACTTACCCAAATAGACTCACGGCTGCAGGTGCGTCTACACAGTATTAAGTCAAGGTGGGTGAATACTTATGGAATCAGTTATTGTCTGTTTTTTATTTGTAATTAATTAAGAAAAATATAGTTTTTTTATTTGACATTATAGTATTTTGTGTGGCAAGAAATCCCAATTAAATCCATTTTGATTCTATGAAGAAATAAAATTAAATGGTAAACATGACAAAGGGGTTGAATACTTTTTATACCCACTGTATATTGTTTAGTGTTTCTATTATTATATCTACCCCCTGCATAATATATACAGAATTATGCCAATGAGGGTGAATACTTTTTATATCCACTGCATTATTACTATTTAAATAATAAGGAGTTACATCAATCCTGGAGGGAAATATATCAACATCTGAAATCATTTTTGCACTCATTCACAGTCATCAATTTTGAACAAACAGAACCAAATTAATGTTTCTATTGTGCATGGCTGGACTGCTAGTAGGCACAGATAAATTTAATACATCCACAAAAATCTCAGCAGTGCTATCTTGATCACTGACCCATGTTTTGGACAATACCCTGAGTGGGAAGTTTCTTGTGTTCATATACTTGTTAGTTACAACTAATGTTACACAATTCTTTTTCACATGTGTACTTACACAAGGTAACAATTGTTTGTTACATATGTCTTGTTACACACATGGAATTACAGAAACAGTATCCACACAGGTTTTAAGGTTGTAAGTATTATGTAACAATATGTAAGTGCACTGTACCTACATATGTAGTTACAGTGTAACTACACAGGTATTAGGGCCACTTAATTTAAAGTGGGACAGAAAAGGTCATCTATTCGGTGTAACTTTCGACCAGGTGTAGCATTCTTATACTCAATTGTACCTGTTCTATAATTTCTGTAAATTGGAATGCTCATATCAATTGTCACTCGTCACGCCCTACACCCCGTCCAGACCTCTCCGCTCCGCCTCCGCTGGCAGACTGACTGCCCCATCCCTCCGGGCGCCTGGCAGCCGCTCCTCGCGGTCTCGCCTCTTCTCTGTCCTGGTCCCTCGCTGGTGGAACGACCTCCCGCAATTGGTCAGGACTGCGGAATCACTTCCAATCTTCCGCAAGAGACTCAAAACCCACCTCTTCAGACTCCACTACCCCTGATCTCTGTCCATCTAGCTAAATTGTCTTCACCACTGTCTACTTGTTCAACACTATACTCTTTACTAAAAAAAAAAAAAAAAAAAAAAAAAAAAAAAAACTGTACATTTTGTAAAATGTAAAATACCTTTTCCTTCCCGGTGTTACAGGTATGGTACGCAGATGCCTGCAATGATGTCTATTGCTGTATTCCTGCACTGATCTCGTGCGCTAACTGTGATTGTTCCTACCATGTATTGATGCACATCTTGTAAGTCGCTCTGGATAAGAGCGTCTGCTAAATGCTTAAAATGTAAAATGTAAAATGCAATTGGAATGCTCATATCAATTATGGAATTTTGATTGAATTCATTGGCTTAGTTACCCATTGTAAAATGCATTTGACAAAAGCTTTTTATGTTAAAACAGATGTGTCAAACCTTTGTGGTTTGCTATGACTCATTATTTTCTCTTAAAGTTGATCTCTCACAAGCATTGGGAGGATGGAAAAGGTTTAGTATACTTGAAACAGCAGGGTACTTTTAGCAGAGTAAGAACTGATACCACTCCTGGGTCTCTATTTTGAAAAGGCAAAAGCTATGATTGATCATAGCACTATTGCAGGCGCAAGATAGTGCAATGGCAAAAGGGGCTAGTTTAGCTGATTATGTTACCGGCGGGTGTAGTAAGGGTGTGACTGCATTATGGCTAATCAGATCGTCTGTCTTTTCCCATTTAAAAAGCTTTGCGTTTACATCAAGCAAACTGATCATTTAGACAGGATGACAGGAGTGCCCTTCCAGGAGGAGACATTCTGAGAGATGCTGACTGAAGTGTGTATCTGGTGTGCTTTGGCAAAATATTTTTTTCTCTCTCCTATAACACAATTATGAACACCCAGAATATACAAAATAAAATAATAAATAACATGTTAGACATTCTACCTTCACAAATAGACTTAAATAGCATCGCTAAGTGATTATCTGGCTAACAAACTAATGTTTACATACAACTATGGCTGCAACAGTCACATATTAATCAGAGTGATCAATCAACTAATGCCTGAGTTGAATTAAGCATTTTTGAAATTTTACAAAAACAAAACCTGCACTGATTTGTAATGGTCTGAGTGTACAATTGGATGGGATGTGATCTTGAGTTAACAGCATCAATAGATATCACCATTGCTAGCAGGTTAACTAATAAACAACAACTTATTTATCAGTTAAGTTGTGCTATAAAATGGTGCGTTCTGATCAAAGGAATCTGTATGATTCAATATTCAATGTTTTTGTAACAGCCTTACATATGATTGTAGCAAGGTTGCAGGGGTGGCCACCCTGCCAGGTGATGAGTGGGCAGGAAACAAATCAAAACACAGAGCTCCAATAGGCTAATTGCCAGTTTATTCTGTTAATCAATAAAAAATTAAACCAAACACAAAAACTAAGTTAAATCAAAAACTGTTCATTAGAGGGTAAACAGCAACAAAAACCCAGCACCTCTTCCTCCATGCCCCAAAACTCTCTCTCAGGCAAGACAGGCTGTGCTTTTATCATGGCCTAAGGAAGGCAATGGTCAACACCCAAGTTGATTGCTCATTAGCCTCAGGTGAGCCAGCCTGTTGGTAAGGCCGCTGCTGTCCAAGGTCCTGTAGCACTCTCCAGGCTGTGGGAGGGAACAGGAACACCTGACAGCAGCCAAAAGGGAGGCGCAGCCCTCTCCACTCCTCCCTCCACTTCTCCCAGTGTCATATTCATTTTGAAATATACACTCTCATAACATGAAGCACACACGTGATTGGGGATTTTGGAACTGCATTGCCAAAATTGCAAAGAAACATTTGACATTTTGACATTTTACATGTTAAGCATTTAGCAGATGCTCTTATCCAGAGCAACTTACAAGATGTGCATTAATACATGGTATGATCAATCATTGTTCGCACAAGAGATCAGTGCAGTAATACAGCGATAGATATCATTATTGGCAGCTGCATACGATACCTGTAACACCGGGAAGGAAAAGGTTAGAATTTTATTTTTATTTTGTATTTTTTAAGAGGAAGTTTTAAACAAGTATACATATACAAAAATCAGGAATAAACAAGTAGGCAGTGGTGATGACAATTGGCTAGATGTAGAGAATTCAGTGGTTGTGGAGTAGAAAATGTGGGTCTTGGGTGTGGTGGAAAATCATTCCACCACCGAGGGATCAGGACAGAAATGTACTGAGCTCTGTGCTGACACTCATGGGTTGGCTGCTCTTCTTTACTTGTCTCTAGCAAAGGCCTGCTTGTTTAGTGTTCTCACCAAAACCAACATCTTGACCTCAGGCTTACTCAAAATCTTCAGTTGCGAGTACTGAGTACTGGAGTGAAGAGCTTTGCTTTGTTGCAGAGTTGAGGATCAGGAACAGAAGAGAGGTGCTGAGCTCAAAAAGAAACGAGAAAAAACAACAACTAGTCTAGTTCTAGTCTAACTAGTGCTGGGACAATATATTCTTCTGATAAGTTGGTGCTGTTGATGTGCAAAGATGACCAGGAAGTCCATCCCGCATTCACACAAACACACACACACACACACACACACACACACACACACACACACACACACACACGAGGTGTTAGTGGAATTGGCTTTAATGGATGTAAAGATAAGGTTTTTGCATCAGGTTAAAATAGGTCAAACTAGTAGTTTACCAGATTATTTTAATAAACATTACATTTTAGATTAGAAAACTGCATTTGGGCTTTATAATATAATATAATAATGTATACTTGTTCTGGAAGTCTTTGGACCTTGTGCAATGTTTTCTTTATATGTGATCACAACAATACAATGTAAGTAACACAAAATAAACGGATGTTTGAATACTTAAAACACAACTGTGTTTAACATTTTATTTAAAAGATGCTTTCTAAAATCATTTTACGTGTCATTATCATACTGCTTTCAATAACGTTTTCTTTAAAAATCTCACATCTAAGTGTGTTTTCTTATGACTCTTAAGTGCAGCCTTTTACATTAACCTACTTGAATCATTGTCTCTGTTGGTTTTGGTGAGAACACGAAACAAGCAGGCCTTTGCTAGAGACAAGCGAAGAAGTGTGAGGTTCCGGATAAGGACCCAGACGCAGATCAGGATTAGGCAAAGAATAGTTTAATTTCAGGCAAGGATCAAAACCAGTAGTCAGGGTAGTGGAAGTACAAGATCAAGAAGCAAAGAGAAGTCACAAAACAATCCAAAAGTCAAAACCGGTAAAACAGAGAAGGCAAACAAACAAAATCGGCAGGCAAACTCGAAGTGAAAACAGAAGGGGTGTCTAAGGAAAATGCTACAGACTCTGGCTTACTAGTAATCAGCACAGGGAATGAAGATCAACGTTCTGACGGGGAATGAACATAAACACGGAACTTAAATACAAGCAGGGCAGGGAAACGCAATAGGAATCAGGTGTGACTGGGAGGAGAGAGGGGTAGGAACATACAGTGGGGAAAATAAGTATTTCACCCCCTGCTGATTTTGTGAGTTTGCCCCCTTACAAAGAAAGGAACGGTCTATAATTTTCATGGTAGGTTCATCCTAACAGTGAGAGACAGAATATTTAAAAAAATCCCAGAAAATCACATTATATTAATTTTATTGAGGAAAATAAGTATTTCACCCCCTAGCAAAACATGACTCAGTACTTGGTGGAAAAACCCTTGTTGGCAAGCACAGCGGTCAGACGTTTCTTGTAGTTGGTCACCAAGTTTGCGCAGATCCCAGGAGGGATTTTGGCCCGCAGATCCTCTCCAAATCCTTAGAAATCCATTTTCAGTGTCCTGGCTGAGGGAAGGAGGTTCTCACCCAAGATTTCCCGGTACATGGCCCCATTCATCCTCCCCTCGATCCGGTGAAGTCGTCCTGTGCCCTTAGCAGAGAAACAGCCCCAAAGCATAATGTTTCCACCGCCATGCTTGACGGTGGGGATGGTGTTCTTGGGGTCCAAGGCAGCTTTTTTCCTCCTCCAAACACGGCGAGTCGAGTTGATGCCAAAGAGCTCGATTTTAGTCTCATCTGACCACAGCACTTTCTCCCAAGCCTCCTCTGAATCATCCAGGTGCTCATTGGCAAACTTCAGACGGGCCTGTACATGTGCCTTCTTGAGCAGGGGGACCTTGCGGGCACTACAGGATTTCAATCCATTACGGCATAGTGTGTTACCAATGGTCATCTTGGTGACTGTGGTCCCAGCTGCCTTGAGATCATCAACAAGCTCCAGCCGTGTAGTTCTGGGTTGTTCCCTCACCTTTCTCATGATCAGGTTCACTCCATGAGGTGAGATCTTGCGTGGAGCCCCAGACCGAGGGAGATTGATGGTCAATTTGTGTTTCTTCCATTTTCTAATTATCGCACCAACAGTTGACTCCTTCTCACCAAGCTGCTTGCCAATGGTCTTGTAGCCCATTCCAGTCTTGTGCAGGTCTACAATTTTGTCCCTGATGTCCTTAGACAATTCTTTGGTCTTGCCCATTGTGGAGAGGTTGGAATCTGATTCATTGATTGATTCTGTGGACAGTTGTCTTTTATACAGGTAATGAGTACTTAATTAGGAGTACTAATTAAGTAAGAGGACTAATCTGTGTGCCTCCTGGTCACATAACCGGTCTGTGGGAGCCAGAATTCTTGCTGTTTTGCTAGGGGGTGAAATACTTATTTTCCTCAATAAAACACAAATAAATGTTTAAAATTCATATAATGTGATTTTCTGGGATTTTTTTTAAATATTCTGTCTCGCACTGTTAAGATGAACCTACCATGACATTTATAGACCGACCGTTCCATTCCTTTCTTTGTAAGGGGGCAAACTCACAAAATCAGCAGGGGGTGAAATACTTATTTTCCCCACTGTAGGTGAAAACAATGGGATTCGTTAATACCATAACAAGGGGAAACGAAAGACACGGACTGGGAATAACACAAACACATAGACAATAAACGACCTGGAAGAGCAGGCAGACACGTGCATAGTTAGAAGGGGAGGAACGCATATAGAAATCTGCGTGCGAATGAAGTGAAACGTGAGAAGCGTACAGGGATAGGACAACGAGAGAGAGAATGATAGCGATAGTTAGAAGCGTGAGATAATTAGTGATTAGTAGTGTTAGTAACTTAATCTAAATCCCTAATGTTAGTAGTTAAGTTGCTTAGTACTATATACATCTAACTAATATATACAAAGTGTAAGGAAAGAAGTAAGAAGGAAGTAAAACGAGATAATAAGCAAAGACGGAAAAACCGAAACATAGAATTTCCCGAAGTGCATGACAAGACAAGGAGTGGATCTCGAAATAAACAGGAATGATGACAGACGGGGAACAGAACGTGACAGAATGATGAATGATGAATAATGAATGAGTACAAAAACAGAACAGACATGCAGAACATAACAAGAAGGGCGGCCAACCCATGAGTGTCAGCACAGAGCTGAAGTACGTCATCCAGCTGCGCAGGTAGACAATGCACAGCAGACCAGCTGGACTCTCCACAGTTTTCAGCAGCCAACCAGACAGACTGGAAATAACAACCTCAAATCAACAAAGACTTGAGAGTAGAAGATAAACTTTGGGGTTGAGCAAAACACATTAGCTTTTCCTGATCATGACCTCAGGAACCCTGAGGAAGAAAGCTGTGTGCATTAAGCCCTCTTTAAGTTTTCATACTTTGGCATGTATTTCCATGCACTGTATTTTAATTTCCCTTATTATATTTACTGTTATGATTGAAGGATTGCATGAATTTTTATTTTATGGAACTGTGATCATCCATACAGGTGGCAGTGATGTAAGTGTGGAGGGCTTTGAGATGCCCCTATAGTCCACAGCCAGTCACTGATGCTGAATTTCATTTGTTTATTACATTTAAAATGTTATGTTTTATATATGAGCTGGAGATATGAATTGTAAGTTATGAATTGATAAACAAATATTATGTATCATAATGCAGTAACACATGCTGCTACAGAGGTTCCCTGTGATTTTGAGATATCAGCCATCCTGTTTGGCTAAATTAATATGCATTTTTATAATGCCCAGGCAGAATTTGAAGTGAAATGAAGTCGTTATTGTTTATTACTCACCCGTATATAACATTAGAATTATCTCATTGTTACTGTGTCTTGTTTCTCTATCCCGTTTACTATCTGTTAAACTAAATTTAAGATCATCCTTTTTGTTGTAAAACAGGAAATAATTGAGTGCTTCCTTCTGGTCTAATAAAATGAAGGAGTCTGAGTTCATTATTTAATCACACCAATGTACACCCCTAGCCAAGGATTAAATATAAAAAACACATTTTAGTACTTGTTTACATTCTGAGAATAATATGTGTAATAAAATATGTAATTACACTACTTAATACAAAACCGAAACATACTGGTAAACCTATCTGCCTGGTTGATAACCCAGTGTCATTTCTCAAAGTGAGAATGGACCCTAGAAGGACATTCAATTTGTCAGGTGCTGTTATTACTTTCTCTGTCTTTATTGGGCATGAGTTTAGTGAAAGTGGCAGAGTATGCAATTTACTGCATCCACTTCACTCACTATCAAGTACGAATAGCCAATGGGACAGAAAACCCCTTTTTTATGTCCTGTGCTGTACCCTTGCCTATTTTCTAACAGGGACAATGATTCAAGTAGGTGTTCAGGTCAAAGACTGCACATAACAGTCATAAGAAAACAGACTTGTGGTGATAGCAGGATGTGGTTGATGCTGATATGTGAGATTTGTAACAAAAACAGTTACTGGAAGCAGTACAACAAATAAAATGGTTTTAGAAAGGCTCTTTTAAATAAAATATTAAAACAATTGAGTTTTAAGTATTTTTAAAAATCACATCTATTGAGGTCACATCTAAAGAAAGAATTGCAAGGTCCAAAGACTTCCAGAACAAGTATACATTTTATATATAAAGTTCATGTCTCATGGGTGATAAGAACTAACATGGTGAACTGTTCAACATAGTTCTAAGTTTGTTCTAAGAGTCAAGGAGACTAACCAAATAATCATGTTACCATTTCATCTGTGGGCAAAGAAAAAAATAAACTGCAACACTAATCATTTAGATATATGGTCATACAGGTTACCATGGTATGCTCATATAACATGCAAAAACAAAATGTCATGGTTGATTGATTATCTCATCATAATGTATTCCCAATAAATTGTGCAGACATCCTGTTTAAATCCATGATTTATCTGTATTGAGTGTGCATGCATGTATGAGGTCTCAAATGCAAGGCAAGACTTCCAAGATTGTGGAGAAATCAAAATTTCTGCAACGCTCAGATGCAAAAGGGCTCTAGGAGCACTTCCTGGTTGGAGAACTGCTTGCTTTCAGCTGTGGGAGCACACAGGTATTTACTTTATAGGCAATACATCAACTGATCTTCATCTCATGCTCCAGATAGAATTTATGTTCAAGTATATCAATCAGATCACACAAATTTATTATAGACCAATAATTGCCCACTGCTCTCAAAGATCTCTGACTAAGCGGACTAAGTCATCACACAAGCAAAGTTTCAGATTTATCTGGTACACAAACAAGAGAGCAAAAACTGCCCCTGTTGCTAGCATTGGGTTGTGATCTCCCGGGTGTCCACGTCCACAAGGAGTAAACCTCACAAGACATACGTAATTCTGACACTTCAACAACAAACCAAAAAAAAGATGTAAAGTAGTAAGATAGTTATACACTCTAACATTCTTGGGTTTGGATGAGCACTTGTGAAGGTCCAATCTTCTATAACTATATGATTGATCCATATGGCATATATGAACTGTGTTTTTAAATTGGACAGATATATTGCTTGGGCTTTAATGGTTTCTCTGGTTATAGTGGAATAAATCTGGAAAACCTCTACTATCATGTCTTCTTGGATGTAGATTTATAAGACAATTTAAGATATGTAACCAAAAATTAAACCATTATAAAGTGTCAAAGCATGAGAGAAATGGGGGTATAATCATACAGTAGAGCAGTATTTCCACCAGCTGAAGCATCATATATTATCAGATTATATTAATTTTCCAGTACAGGAAGAGTCAGAGACTGTTTGTACATTAAAGACAATTTTACATTTTACATTTTAAGCATTTAGCAGATGCTCTTATCCAGAGCGACTTACAAGTTGTGCATTAATACAAGGTACATTTTCAGGGTTATGTTTTCTCAGCCATGGTGGGTCATGGCCTGAAATTTTGTCAGTCCCATCAATGAATGTTAAATGGTGAATGTTTTCCTTAAGTATGATATAGATCGATTGGTTCGTTTTTTAATTCGGTGGCCAATTATACCCTCTGTTTCTTTTAATTCGCCCTCCATCACGAGCCCGCCGTCCGTCACTACAGGACAGGCTAATACCCAGAGGCCGGTGATGATCCGCCTCCTCCGAGACAGAACTCAGCCACCTACTTTCTAGGGACACCCTTCCGCTCTTCGGCGAGCTCGTGCTGGCTCTCCCTCCCCCTCCCTTTGGTGCGGACAGCTAATCTTGAATCTTGAATCTTGTTTCATTCCAGGCGAATGCTTAGATTGATGTAGTTTTTACCTTGACGTAAAAAGTGCACTTGTGTGATTCAGACGTTTTTGCACACATATTTGAATAGTTTTAACAGAAAGGTAATAAACAAAACTTGTCACCGTCTTCTTCTTATGATGCAAAACTGTAACCATGGTACAAACTGTATACCATACAATTAAAAGTACATTTCAGCTTTTACATTAAAAACAAAGGGGCATATATCAAACTTCATTGCACTGGCACAGTCAAACTAAATATCTGGCTATCTGATGCATGTGAGAATATAGAGTGGGTATAATAAGTATTCAAAACCTTTTTACCCATTTTATTTTCTTACTTCATGCAATCAAAATTGATTTAATTGGGATTTCTTGCCACTAATCAAAAAAAACAAAAAACATCTCGCTGCCTGTCAGGGACACAGTTCAAAACCCGCGTCTCTACCAGACCGGCCCTGGTCATCAGCCCCGATCGGAGGCGGCATTTGGCTGTCCGCCTCCGGGGGAGGGGGGAGGGTGAGCCGGCACGAGTCTGTCGAGGAAGGTAGAAGGCGTCCATGGAAGAATTTCCGTCTGGGAAGAGGCGGGAACAATCGGCCCGGAATGTGTGTCTCGCTCCCGGAGGACGGGCGGCGGACTCGTGGGGGTGGGGAATTGAAATAAATAGAGGCTATAATTGGCAACCAGATTGGGAGAAAAACGGGGAAAAAATAAATTATAAAAATTATATTATAAAAATTCAAAAAAACATCTCGAAAGTAAACAATAATTGATTACATAACTATTCATGTTGACTTAATACTTTGTAGAAACACCTTTAGCTGCAAGTAACTGCTGGACTGTTGAGTAAGTCTCTACCAGCTTTGCACATCTGGACATTGCAATTTCCACCCATAAGGTCTTTACAAAACCAGTTGAGCTCCATCAGGTTGGAGCTTGTTTTGGTTTCCCCGATTACCCCGTCCTGTTTGTGTTTTTGTAAAGAATTCAGTTAATACATGTATTATTTTATTTTGAATACTGCCTCCCCCGGATTCTTCAATTGCCTATTCCCTCTTTAAAGGTCATTGAGTGTCACCCCACCCCCAGTGGCACTACAATATATTTATTACAACCACCAAATAATATACACTACCAGTCAAAATTCCATTCCATTTTTCCAGTTTTTATTGAAATTTACACAGTTGAATGTTTCAATGTACTCTGAAATTAAAGCATAAAACCAATAAACAATTGGAGATAAAAAAGAAATCATGGAATTGTTTCGTTTAACAAAATGTAATCAACATTTTTGAAAGTAACCACCTTTTGCAGATACAAGAGCCGAACACGCTCTTGGCATTCTTTTTACAATGGAAATCGAATAGTGTTTGGAAAGTTCTTCCCAACACTATTGAAGAAGTTCCCACAAATGTGTTGCACTTGTAGGTTGCTTTGCTTTCACCCTTCTGTTCAGTTCATCCCAAACCAGCTCGATGGGGTTTAACCCTCTGAGGTCCGTGCTAAGCTTTTCGATGTTTTTTGATTTTGGCATGGTCTGATATTTATCTCAATTTCATCAATTTAACACGCACTTACTCCAAAGTGTTTAATATTTTTATTTGAAGGACAATCACAGCTACATTTGTATGCCATCAATAGTTTGGTCAGTATCATATGCAGCTTGTAAATAGATCTACAAACACACAAGTTAAAAATAGTTATTTTTTCTGCTGTCACAAAAGTTGTGAAAGCACACACTAAACTATAGTGACGAATTGTTTTGCCAATGTGCGTTTGTTCATCAAGGTCTTGGTTATGTAAGGGTGTGAAAATGTTTTAGCACATATGAGATCTAAATAGCTAAAAACCTGTTTTTATCAGAACTGGTCACATTTATTTCAGGCTGTGGGAGGGCTATATGCTAATTTACTGAATATTCATGATCCACACCTGAAAGATCATGGTCAAAGGCCATCAGACAAAGACATCTTGCAGAGTAGCCTACGCATTTCTTGCGACTAACAGAAGCCAGTTTGACAACATCCAAAGTCTGTTTGGCATTGGGCACAGGCACATGATCAAAAGTTTAAGATATTCATCTTTACGTCTGTAGGAAAACTAAAGCAAAGTCCGTGTCTACGAAGACACGGAAAGACATAAACAAGACAAAACAAAATAACCAACGATCAGGAACAAACAAAACGTATCAAAAATCTCGGAATAAACTAAACGCTGGGAATCTAAACCACAATAAGCACACAAACAAGTTCTCGAGAGGCAAGAAACATTAATCACAATAGGTATTATCAAGCTAAGCTAGATAATGTCCAAGCGCCGAAACAGAATGCCAGCTGGTTAAATATCCTCCCGTTAATTATTCGCAGCAGTCCGCAATGATTCTGATTTTTTCGTATAGCGTCACAAGACGCGGAATTCATATATTTTCACGAGTATTTGAAAATATGGTAAATAAAATAAATATCAGCATACACCGTCTGTTGCTGGCAGCTCGCAACCGTAAACACAGACAAGATCCGATATAATGTCGGGACATTGTTTACGCTGCAATTTAACACACGGAATTCATATATTGAATATATATACGAGTATTTGATAACATGGCAGATCAAATATAGTTACTTACTCTTCGTCAGTTATTGTCTTCGTCGCTTTCCATCGATGCTCTCAAACACTGCAGCGCAGAAAATCTTTCCATCTTGAATAAAATTGTATGTCTGTATAAAATCTTGCTTCAAATTGTCGGGACAGTTTGTGTTTGTTTACGCCGGCGTTTTCACACATGGCCCCACGCCCCCCCACACCTCCCGAAACTCGCACCTAGTTACCATGTCAATAGAAGGGGGACGGTACTAAAAGGTAAAAACAGAGTAAAAACAAGGTTTACTTTTGGTCTAATTAACCTAATTTAAAAAATCCCATTTGATTTGCCAGTGCTCAAATCGGAAAGTCGCGATTCTAAGGTTTCTGTCAATGTTTTTGTCGCGTGTGTATGATAAAATATCGCGAAGTTAGAAATAGTAATATACTTTTATTGCTGCTGGGAGCGGCGCCGCTCCCGTCGACCTCAGGGGGTTAAGTCTTGAGACTGTGCTGGCCATTCCATGATTTGAAGTCTTGTTATTTTCTTCTAAGGTAGTTCTGACATAGCCTGGAGTTATGTTTTGGGTCATTATTTTGCTGTAGGATGAACCCCTGTCTAACTAGGCGTAGACCAGAGGGTATTGCATGGCACTGCAAAATGCTGTGGTAGCCCTTTTGGTTCAGGGTGCCAGTCACTCTGTTCAAGTCGTCAACTCTGGATCCAGCAAAAGAACCCCAGACCATCACGCTTCCTCCTCCATGTTTGACAGTTGGTGTCACATACTGAGGAACCATCCTTTCACCTACTCGAAGGCATACAAAAACCCTGCGTGATGAACTGAAGATTTCAAATTTTGATTAATCGGTCCATAAGACCTTCTGCCAGTCTTCAGTAGTCCACTGGTGGTGCTTCATGGCCCAGGCAAGCCTCTTTTTCGTATTTTGCCATCTTAGCAATGGCTTTCTTACTGCCCCTCGACCTGTCAAACCTGCAGCTCGAGTCTCTTCTCACAGTTGAAACTGAGACTTCCTTACTTCAACCAGTGTTAAGCTGTGCTTGAAGCTGTTGTCCTGTGAGCCGCCTATCATGCAAGCTGTTGACTCTCAGAAAATTGTCTTCTGATTTTGTTGTGGCTTTGGGTCTGTCAGACCTCTTCGTGGCAGAGTTTCCTCCAGTTTGGAAGTGCCTTTTGATGGTGTAGGAAACTGTACTCACTGCCAACTCAGTTTTTGGTAACCTAAATTCTGGCAGTTTACCGCTTACCCTTGTACTGCTTAAATTTCTGTAAAAACTGGAACAATTTAATTTAAAAATATATATATTAAAAAAAAAATATATATATATATATTTACTAACATTTTCCTTCCCAGTGTTACAGGTATGCTATGCAGCTGCCTACAAAAATGTATATCGCTGTATTTCTGCACTGATCTCTTGCGTGAACTGATTGTTCCTACCATGTATTAATGCACATCTTGTAAGTCACTCTGGATAAAAGCGCTTGCAAATGCTTAAAATGAAAATGTAAATGTAAAAATGGGGGGTGTTCCGGTAGTGTATAACAAGATCAAGGGTGTGGGGTTTCCACGTAACCAAGTTAGATATCGAAACACAAACAAGCAGTTAAAAAAAAAAAATTATTAGGGAACTCACAATGATTGGAGAGGGAGAAAAAGAATAAACTCCAGCAAGAAAATTAAGTCCACAATCCACTGTTCTCATAATCATTTTCCAAGTTCCAAGTTCTAAATACAGGTTCTCACACAGAAGAACCTGAGTTTGGTACACAGCAGGGTAGTCAGGCAGTCCAGGTCACAACAATAATCCACAGGTAAATAACTCTTAAATTAATAGAATAATTCTCAAACAAAACTCTCCACTCCTCACGCGTTTCCCTCCGGATACTTTGCAAAGAGGTAGCGTTCCCAACTTTTCTTTTAATGGAGCAAGCGTGTCATCAGGTATTTCCCCTCTATAACCACTCTCCTCACTTCTCCCTGCCATTTGCTACAATATTTATATATATTGTGGCGTCCCCAAGGGTTGGGCGACACTCACTGACCTTTCAGAGGGCGTAGGCAAGTGTAAGAACACTGAGGAGGCAGTAATATCAGCAGAAATTATGATTTATTAAACAAACAACACAAAACGCAGGGTGGGGTCTTTTGGGGAATACGAACACAAAGTCCACAATTCTTGTCTCTTTGTCGATGTCCGTTCCAAATCCGCAATCCAGGTCCAAGTTCCGTTGTCCAGTCCGTAATCCAATTCCAAGTAATCCAATCCAACACAAAAACAATTCCCCAACACTCTCTTTTCAAAAACTCTCTCTCTCAAAAACTCTCTCCAAAAACTCTCTCCAAAAACTCTCTCCAAAAATACTCTCAAACTCTCTCAAAAACTCTCTCTCAAAAACACTGGCTGGTCATACGACTTCACAGTTTTCTCTTTTCCTTTCACTCACCAACTCCTCACAACCACGTTCCTACTCCTCTCCCAGAACAATGGGCATCAGCCCTTTAAATAGGCCTTTGAAATGGCTTTCAGCTGTTCATCATCTCCATTGCCTGACTTGGTTCAGGTGTTACTGTGGCATGCTGGGAAATGTAGTGAAAATGGCTGCCATGTGTTGGAGGCCAGGCAGCCATTTTGTGGTGCAACCCTTCGGGCTGCCACACACCCTCCTCCTCAGCTCTGACCTCGGGGAGGGCCGAGCGGCCTATGTCCAGCGGCCACCAGGAGGGTCCCCCTCTCCAGGTCCACTCAGGAAGTGTCCCCCCTGGGTCAAACGTCCAGAATCCCCAGTCTCCGGTTGCCTGAAACAATGTCTGGCAGACATTAATGAGTGACGCAAGTTGCTCACCTTTTCTGCCCCAAAATGGCCACCAGTGGGTACAGGCTCTGGGCTCCACGGACGGAGCGGTCACCGCTCCTGTTCTGGTCTTCACCAGCCCCCATGGCTCCTCCGGTATACTTTTACGCCGTTCGGAATCCAGTATCCAGGCTTCAGCCTTTTCTCCACCTCCTTTTTCTTTCAGGGGTCCGGTGGAGTAACTGGGGAAAACATGCTCTCTAACACGTGGTTAGCGGTATCCTTACATTTCTTTTTTCCATTCGCATTTATTCTCCATAAACGGTTGCTATGGTTAATGCTTTTAATTTTACTTCCGTTCTTTCCTGAGTTTCTTCTCCAGTGAGACCTTTGAATCTCCATTCCTCTTCTCCGTCTTTTAAATTTCAACTGAAATGGACTTACCACGTCAGGAGATGGTCGGGTGCTCAAACAGGCCTCGGCCTTAATTAGGAGGCCTTCCTCAACCCTATGGTCCCCCCATAGCTCCTCTAGGCCCCCTGAAGGTCCGGTAGGCTGAGTGGGACTGAGGACCACTGTCCCCACTCCAATGTCTGGTCATCATGTCCTCCCAGCTCCGCTGGCTGCGGGACCTCCACCTGCGTGCTAGCGTCTTGGGTGACAGGAACACACTTTACCCATTCGAGTTCTGCACTCACCCCCTTCCAGTCGGTCTTGTAAGTCCAGCACAGTCTCGGTTTGGACCTTCAGTACTTCCTGAAATGATTTCTCTGTGGCCCGCTGCTGAGCTTCTATCTCCGCCATCTTCCCCTGAAGCTGTGCGGTCTGCTCCAGCTGCAGCTTCTGGACCTGCTCCTGGTGCTCCAGCGCACTCTTCTCCGCCGTCTCCTCCGCTTCCTTGAGTCTGCGCTCGAACCATCCCTTGGTTCCCTCCATGGACTGGATTTGAGCCTGCAGCTCCTCCACCGTCTGCTGTAGGCTCTCCAGCTCCCGAGTGCGGGCCTTCTCGTTGCGGAGTTGTGAGCGGATCTCCTCCTCGGCGCGGTTCTTGTCCTCGTGCAGGCCGCGCAGCTCCTTCTCGTAGCGCGCCCGCCCGCCCAGCACCTCCTTCTCGTGCTGCAGCCGCGCGTCGCTCAGCTCCTCCTTGTGCCGCGATTTCTCCTGCGCCACGTCAATGGCCAGCTCGTCCAGCATGGCCTGGCGCTTGTCCGCCGTCTTCCTGGTCTCCTCCAGCTCCTGCTGGAGTTTGTCCTTCTCTTGGCCCAGTTCAGTCACCTGCTCCAGGAGCCGGCTGTTGGCGCGGTTCACCTCCTGCAGCTGGGAGCTGACGTCATCTCTCTGGGCCAGGAGCTTCTCCTGCTCGGTCTGCCTCTGTTGCAGCTCCATGTTCAGCGCCATTTCCTGCTCCACACTCTTCTCCAGCTGGGCCAGCTGCTCCCGCAGGGCGTTGGCCTCGACCTGGTGCGTATCCCTGCTCTCCTGCTCCACTTGGCACCGGAGTTGCTCCGCCTCGGACGCATGGTTCTCCGCTGCTTTCCTTAGCTCTGCCTCCTTCTGGGCGAGCCTGGTCTGGGCATCCCCCAAGGCCCTGGCATACTCATCTGTGGCCTGGTCCTGGGACTCCTGCATGTCCAGACAATGTCGCTGCTCATCCTCACGCATCTGGGTTAGGGTTCTCACCTGCTCTTTGAGCGCCAGGTTGTGGGACTCGACACGCCTCATCTCATCGCCATGGGACGCCTTCTCCTTTTCTATCTCCGCACCCATGATTCTCACCACTCCCAGGGAGTCCATGTGGTGCTCCTCTCGCAACTTCATCACTGCCATCATGTGGCGCTCCTCTGAGGCGCTCAACTCCAATTTTGCCTTGCACAGCTCAAGCTGGGCACTCTGCTTCAGCTGTTGGACCTCACGGAGGGTGACACGCCATTGGTCCTCCACCATGGCTGCCCGTCTCTTCAGTCTCTGCATCTCTTCCATCGTGGAGTCTGTTGCACAAACCAAACATAAACCCTGCTGCACTACCTCCTCTTGCCTATCTGTGCTGCCCTCTGCCCGCATTCTCCACCATATGTGGCGTCCCCAAGGGTTGGGCGACACTCACTGACCTTTCAGAGGGCGTAGGCAAGTGTAAGAACACTGAGGAGGCAGTAATATCAGCAGAAATTATGATTTATTAAACAAACAACACAAAACGCAGGGTGGGGTCTTTTGGGGAATACGAACACAAAGTCCACAATTCTTGTCTCTTTGTCGATGTCCGTTCCAAATCCGCAATCCAGGTCCAAGTTCCGTTGTCCAGTCCGTAATCCAATTCCAAGTAATCCAATCCAACACAAAAACAATTCCCCAACACTCTCTTTCAAAAACTCTCTCTCAAAAACTCTCTCCAAAAACTCTCTCCAAAAACTCTCTCCAAAAATACTCTCAAACTCTCTCAAAAACTCTCTCTCTCAAAAACACTGGCTGGTCATACGACTTCACAGTTTTCTCATTTCCTTTCACTCACCAACTCCTCACAACCACGTTCCTACTCCTCTCCCAGAACAATGGGCATCAGCCCTTTAAATAGGCCTTTGAAATGGCTTTCAGCTGTTCATCATCTCCATTGCCTGACTTGGTTCAGGTGTTACTGTGGCATGCTGGGAAATGTAGTGAAAATGGCTGCCATGTGTTGGAGGCCAGGCAGCCATTTTGTGGTGCAACCCTTCGGGCTGCCACAATATATATAACTCATCTCATCTCATTGTCTAAGCCGCTTATTCCTGGCCCGCTGCTGAGCTTCTATCTCCGCCATCTTCCCCTGAAGCTGTGCGGTCTGCTCCAGCTGCAGCTTCTGGACCTGCTCCTGGTGCTCCAGCGCACTCTTCTCCGCCGTCTCCTCCGCTTCCTTGAGTCTGCGCTCGAACCATCCCTTGGTTCCCTCCATGGACTGGATTTGAGCCTGCAGCTCCTCCACCGTCTGCTGTAGGCTCTCCAGCTCCCGAGTGCGGGCCTTCTCGTTGCGGGAGTTGTGAGCGGATCTCCTCCTCGGCGCGGTTCTTGTCCTCGTGCAGGCCGCGCAGCTCCTTCTCGTAGCGCGCCCGCCCGCCCAGCACCTCCTTCTCGTGCTGCAGCCGCGCGCCGCCAGCTCCTCCTTGTGCCGCGATTTCTCCTGCGCCACGTCAATGGCCAGCTCGTCCAGCATGGCCTGGCGCTTGTCCGCCTTTCCTGGTCTCCTCCAGCTCCTGCTGGAGTTTGTCCTTCTCTTGGCCCAGTTCAGTCACCTGCTCCAGGAGCCGGCTGTTGGCGCGGTTCACCTCCTGCAGCTGGGAGCTGACGTCATCTCTCCAAAAAACTCTCTCCAAAAAACTCTCTCCAAAAATACTCTCAAACTCTCTCAAAAACTCTCTCTCTCAAAAACACTGGCTGGTCATACGACTTCACAGTTTTCTCTTTTCCTTTCACTCACCAACTCCTCACAACCACGTTCCTAGTCCTCTCCCAGAACAATGGGCATCAGCCCTTTAAATAGGCCTTTGAAATGGCTTTCAGCTGTTCATCATCTCCATTGCCTGACTTGGTTCAGGTGTTACTGTGGCATGCTGGGAAATGTAGTGAAAATGGCTGCCATGTGTTGGAGGCCAGGCAGCCATTTTGTGGTGCAACCCTTCGGGCTGCCACAATATATATAACTCATCTCATCTCATTGTCTAAGCCGCTTATTCCTGGTCAGGGTCGCGGGGGGGCTGGAGCCTATCCCAGCATGCATCGGGGCGGGAGGCAGGAATAAACCCTGGACAGGTCGCCAATCCATCGCAGGGCACACACACGATTCACTCACACACTCATACCTACGGGCAATTTAGACTCTCCAATTAGGCTAATGTGCATGTCTTTGGACTGTGGGAGGAAACCGGAGTACCCGGAGGAAACCCACGCGGACACGGGGAGAACATGCAAACTCCACACAGAAAGGCCCCCGGCCTGATTCGAACCCGAGACCTTCTTGCTGTGAGGCGACAGTGCTATCCACTGCACCACCGTGCCGCCCTTATATATATATATATATAACATATAAATATATCATTTGTTTTTGACAAGCTCTGACTCAATACGTTTTTCAAATAATAATTTCAGCTAAAACACACACTTGTTCGAATTGACACACATCTGTACAGTAAGGATTGATAGTCTCTGCTCTCTGCTATCATACTCTTGAGGTGGCTTCTTCATTTCTGTGTAAGATGCCACTCTATGAAATTCATCTTTGTCCCAATCTACTTCTGCTCACTTCCCAAGCCTAGGACACCAGCTGCCCTGAGCTCCTTTTGTTAATCCGTTTAGTAATATAAGAGAATACTCTTCATGTGTTTGAACGTAGTGTTGCAACTAACAAATCAACAGATTTTTCATCAGAAAGAACCAAACATGTCAACTGTCCCTAGACTTTTATATTTTTTTTATTACCTCTGCATCTAGCTGTGAAACACTGATATAAAAAGAACCACAGCAGAAAATCACTTAAAATAGCCAGTGAAACTTTCATGGTCTGATGTAGATAGCGCGCTCTCTCAATCAGAGCTGAAAACACTCCTGTCCTGTTCAATCCATCTGAAGTGAACAGGACATTTGTTTTTTGATGAGAGGATTGTCTGTGATGTAGAAGATGAGGCAGTGTTATTAAGAAAGGTGGTTACAGTCTTTGGGAAGTGGAAGCTCTTGAAATGGATGATTTTTTTCACCACTTTTTGGTGGGCATAGTGCAAGAAAGAAATAACTATCAGACTTCACCAGTTTTGCATATGACTATTATTCATACTATCATTGCAGTTCCAGAGCTGAGTGACAGTGAGGTTTCTATGTACATGGAAACAGCAGAATCTTGCTACAAGAGTAATTTAACTATGCGCAACTGTAAAGTGAGTTTGGCCTCGCAACATATATTTAAGTATATCCTTTTAAAAAAAATATATATATATATATACAGTGCCCTCCAGAATTATTGGCACTTTTGGTAAAGATGAGCAAAAAAGGCTATGAAAAAATGTGTTTGTTGTTCATCAGCTTGGTCATCTTTACCAAGGGTGCCAATAATTCTGGAGGGCACTGTATGCCATTTGCTGTTTATTTTTTATTAAATGTGTTGATGGAACCAGAGAGCACTCAAAATGTGTTTATTTAATTCAATAATGTTCAAAGCTTCTATGTGAGTATTCTGAACCACACTCAAATAGAGAATCAGTCAATGAACATCTGTAAATGGTGTGTTTTGGGGAACACCTTATTCTAGAAATGTTGAACATAATGATGCTTGCTTGATTCTGTGCCTTTTTGGAAACAAGGTCCAGAACTATTGTCATTTACAAGTAACATAGCTATATGGTTGTTTGCTTCTTGTGTTGATTCACAGTCTTGATGACCATATGCATTTCAGACATACGTTTTTCCATTAGCCCTTCTTTTGAAGCATAGGAATTACTTGAACAAGAAGAAGAACATACTGGTGATGTTTAATACCTTAATTCTAATTAATATAATCATTGCATTTTTCACATTTGACTGCCAGATATTATGGCATCAAAAATGTCACATGTTCAGCTAGAATTTCAGGCTCCTGGCATAGGTTTTATTTTTTGATCTTCATTCATCAAGACCTGACACGATTTTTTGGTTTTCTGTAAACATAGAGTTGATGTGATTTACCAAAAAGCTCTAATTTGGTCTCATCTGTCTATAGCACATTCTCCCAGAAGGATTTTGGCTTGTTCAGGTTTGGGAAAACTCCAGTCTGGCTTTTTGGTAAATCACATCAACTTTTATGTTTACAGAAAACAAAATGAAGCCTTCAAAGAAAAGACCACTGTCCCCACAGACAAACATGGAGAAGGTTCACTGATGTTTTGGGGTTGTTTTGCTGCCTCTGGCACTAGGTGCCTTGAATCTGTGCAAGGCATCATTAAATCAGGAGATTACCAAGCCATTTTGGAGCACAATGTTAAACCCAGTGTCAGGAAGCTGGGTCTCTGTCGAAGGTCATTGGTCTTCCAGCAGCACAATAACCCAAAACACACTTCAAAAGGCACCCAGGAATGGTTCTGGGTGCTTTTTGACTGTTCTGAAGTGGTCAGCAATGAGTCCAGATCTAAATCCCATTGAACACCTGTGAAGAGATCTGAAAACAGCAGTTGGGAGAAGGCAGCCTTCAAATCTGAGAGAACTGGAGCAGTTTTAAAAAGAAGAGTGGGCCAAACTGCCAGTAGAGAGGTATAGGAATCTAATTTTTAGCTATAGGAAGTGCTTAATTGCAGTTATTTTCTCCAAAGGCTATGCTACCAAATATTAAATCTAGGGTGTCAATAATAATTTTGTTAATGCCATTTCTGTTTATTTTATTATTTAAATTGATATGTTAAGTTCTGAATCAAAAACAAAGTTTCTGTGCTATTAACAGTGAAGTAACAAATTGTGGAGACTAAATATTTTAGTCAATTTCTTATTTTAGAAAATTGTGAGTTTTTTTAAAAACGCACAAGGGTGACAATATTTTTGGCCACAACTGTACTTCTGTAAATATGTTATCTGCATGTCAGGTGCCCTTTAATGTCATAGTTAACATAAATAATACTTATCTAACATTAACAACATGGCAAGCTCTATTAATGAGTAGGAGGAGGAAGACATTAGTTGAAATACTGAACGTCCACAACCCTATAACTTTGAACTAACACAAAGATATCAACATCAGGAAAGAAGAGGACATATTCATAATGGGCAGAAGAGAGACATTGAATGGTAGTCTGAGGAGAACTTCTGGCGAATTGGCCCGACTCATGGTGAGTGACTGACGTTGATTGCCATGATATAGATAGCCAACTGTTAGCCACATACCAACACATATGCCTGGATAGCTAGTTAATGTTATGTATTGTTAATAAACTAGCTCAATTGCAATTATCATAAACCAGTGTCTAGCGGACAATTTAGCTGGTTAGCAGTGTGTGTCAAGCTAAGGTTGAAACATGGCTAGCGCGAGAAACAACCATGAAGCTAATGCGTTAGCTCATTTTAAGCTTATTTCATGTTGAGTTAGCTAGCTACATTGATGTATACATTACTTTACGGAGTATCTGTTAGTTGCTCTAACTACCCAATCCTCGGACATCCCCATTTTTGCACCATGATTTACTGTCAACAAACATAGCATGTGAGCTATAGATGGCTGAAATACTTATTGAGATGAGTGGTACACTTTGTCTTCAAATGCACCGCATGTCATGTATTGTTTGTAACTATAATTAAATGAAGTTATTAGAAAACCATAATACCAAGTTAGTTTCTTCCAGGAGAAGTATCTAGTTAATTCACTGGCTAGCTAGCTATCATCGTCAAATTGAATGTACATGTATTAAGCAGAAATACAATATGGTAAGATAGCTACCAAGAGTTAGCCCAAGGGTTGCTAAAATAGCTGGAGTGAGATTTTATAACAAACTACCAACTAACGTATTGTAATGTCATGACTGGGCCGAAAGGAGGTGGGAGACGGCGAGTAACTGAAGTGAATTGATTTATTTCTTATAATTTTACAGGCTAGAATGGGCAAAAGTAGGTGTCCTAACTTCCCCAAAAAATAATAAACGCAACTCTCTGCAAGGCATGTACACACTCCACACACAACTCTTGACATGACTCCAGTTTTGATTAAATACAACTCTGACTATATAAATGTCTGTCTTCTCCTTATTTACCCCCTTAACCCCACGCCATAAAAACAATGCCCTATCTGCCCTGACACCTCCCCCCAATCAAAGGTGACACAGAACAGATGAGTGACAGGTGACCAGACACACACAAGGGGAAGGGGAGGGGGTGACACATACACACACACAAGGGGGAAATAGACACAAACAACTGCATATAGGGGGGAAGGGGCCATGGTGCTACAGTATAATAGCTGAGATAGCTAATGTTAGCTAACTTAGATTGTGGGTCAAATCATGACTGTCACGGTGAATAACTACAAGTTGACAACCCTAAGATAACTTGTTGCAGCCCTTGGTTCCAATTCACAGAGTCTCGACTGATGCATAAGGATTTCTTTATTAAAGTTGGATTTGTGTTGCCATCCTTAGCACCGTGAAAACTGGAAACGAATATAAACAAACAAACAAACATTTCACACACTGGTTTCCACAGTACAGCAAACAATCATTGAATAAAATTAGCATCAAAACGACCATGATTACACAAACATAAAATCATTCATACATACACGCATTTCAATTCACAAAGTTTACAATCTGAATCAATAAACAACCATGCATACCTCGCTGCGCTCTCCAAGGAATGCAAACATGATGGTCCTTTCTTCTAGTATTAAACACACGCTCAAGAGATACAAAGTATCCAATCCTGCTGCCGCTTGCTCAAAGTCGCATCGATCCAGATAGATACAAAGTATCAAACACTCCTGCTGCGCTCCATTAACAGGTGCTCAAAGTCGCATCAAAGTAGATTAACAAAAGTATCAAACAAAGTTCCAAACATTCCTGCCGGCTCCATTAACAGGTGCTCAAAGTCGCATCGAGATACAAAGTATCAAACATTCCTGTCGACTCCGTTAACAGGTGCTCAAAGTCGCATCGAGATACAAAGTATCAAACATTCCTGCCGGCTCCATTAACAGGTGCTTGCCTACGGGGCGACCACAGGGACAAATTTGTGAAGGCCTACTGGCTTCGAATTGGCCAATAGAATCCTGGTAAATTCCCACACATTTCAAGGCATACAAGTCATCGTCATCGTCGTCATCACCATCATCATAAATGTCAGAATATTATTAAGTAAATTACAAAGCATATTATCAAATCATTTGCATAAATAATATTTATCGATACCCCATGACACAGATGCAAATCTTAAAGTGGTCCTTTACATAACTCATTTAGTAAATTTGACTGAATAAATATCATACCTAGCTGCCTGGCAAATAAACATAAAATAACTTACGAGATTTCCAGTTTTCTTTCTGCTGGGCGATGTTGTAGCTGGGTAACCTTGTTAACTTTAGTCCCATTCGCTGATGTTGACAATGATGGCAAAAGCACCATTGGGACAGCATGGGGTAAAAGTCTCTGACTTCTGAATCGCATCTGAAACACCATAACATCTCCGGGTACATACTGTAGTCCTGATCTCTGAAGTGTGCGCTACATATAGAAGCCAGGTTTAACGGAGGCTGCGGTTAAGTCCTTTCTCCTCAGCTGAACAAATTTCACCCCGGAGAGAAAATACTGACTTCTCCTTTTTGGGAAAAAGTGTACCCTATGTCAAGTCATGCTGGAGTTTGTACAATTGGTATACACACAAATGAACCTTTACCACAGATTACCACAGCTCAATTTATGCAATTTATTTCTGATGGCTAGTTAACCAAAATGATTGGCCCTTATAAGCCGACACAACTGCTTCGTTCTATCTATCTATTACTCCCTAGAATTTTGAAAAGCACAGCTGGTGGTACAGCCTTCTCTTTTAGAGCTCCTCTGTTGTGGAACGGTTTACTAAGGCATGTTAGGGATTCAGACACAGTTTCAATTTTTAAGTCTAGATTAAAAACATATATTTTCAGCCTAGCCTACTGCCAAACATAGTCTAGGTGGAGAGATGGAGAAGGCCGTGCCCTAGTGTATTATTGATTGGGTGTGGATGGTTTGGAACACTCTGCATGTATTCTCTGTCCCTCTCCTAATAGGTATGCTGCCATAGCTTACACCTGTCGGAGCTATCTGTATATTTCCTATGCTTGTGCTCCCCTGCTCTTACATAATGCTACTGGCTATAGCACTGCTTTTTTTTCTGACAGCATGTTCTCTTCTCTGCCTCTGCCTCTGACTCGGGGGCACCTGCCCCGGACCCCTAGATCCTGAAAAAGTGTGAGCTGCCGCCATCAACCCTCACCCCAACGCCAACCCCAGTTCCTGGATCTGGACCCCCTTCACGTGGTTTAGCCCCCCACTGACTACCTAACTCAGGAGGGGCAAAGTCTTTCAGCCCTGAGTCACCTTGGACTGACCATGATATGGTCTTTTTTGGACACACCCTGTGCCGACCAGAAGAGGATGGGCCCCCCTTTTAGTGTGGTTCCTCCTAAGATTTCTCCCTACCAAGGGAGTTTTTCCTTGCCACTGTTGCCTTTAGGCTTGCTTTTGGGGGGGGTCTAGGCCTGGGTTCCCCCTCTGTTAAGCGTTTTGTGACAATTCAATTGTGAAAAGCGCTATACAAATACATTTGATTTGATTTGATTTGATTTGATTTGATTTGATTAGTTAGCTAACGTTAGCTCTCGAGTCTGACAGCTGAGCGTCTTTGACAGATTTTCAGGTGGGAAAAGTGGCTTATTGAAAAGGTGAACGTTTCAGTTGGGAGTGGCTTATTCGGTTAATATGTTTGCATTGTGTTTCACTGTCTGCTCTAGTAGCTGGAAAAATGTAAATATTCAATACAAATTTTGATATTGTCATCTAGAAGGGTCAGGTATTCTATGTTCATTTAAAAAACAACCCTGCAATATGCTCTTTAACAAGGGGGACAATACAATCTCATTATTTGTCATGAACAAATGTCAACATTAGTTGTTTGTTAATGTCATAGTTAACATAAATAATACTTACCAATGCCTTGTTCATATATTAGTTACTGATCTTTTCATGTTATGTAATGAATAAAAGGGTGGAAGGAGTCTTTGCACTTCAGTCATTAGTCCCTAATCAATAGTTATCTATCACAGCTGCATAGGTTTCAAAAAGTATATAGACAGAGTACATGGATACCCGCACACTGTTGAAATTCAGGAAAAAGTTCAAAATGGAGGTCAAAGTTGCAAAAATATAGTCATAGTGTAAAAAAGTGGACAGTGCAGTGGTAACTGTAACAGACAAATGTTTTGGTCGTTAGACCTTCATCAGTGCCATAAAGGAAGACCCAACATTAAACTAATTTATATACACTGACTAATTAGGTTCCAGAGTAAGCCAAGCCGAGAACCACGCAAACAGATCAATGTCCAGTTTTGCCAATACGCGGCCAAAGAGCCTACAGATAAAAAGCGGACATACTTGGTAGAGCAAGGGCATGAAGAACATTCATCACATTTTATTGTATATCTTTATATTATATTGAAGCTAGTTGATAGGAAAGAACAATAGCAGAGGTCAATAATGGAATACAGAGGGGTGTGAATAGCAAAACTAAAACTAAAACTCCAAGAAAATGAAAATAAAACAGTTCAATGATGTATCCCCATTTAGACCTGAGGGGTGGAGAGGTTTCAAATAGAAAATCCACCTACATTTTGTCTGCAGTAAGTTTCATCCCAGGTTGCCACCCCTGCGTGAACATGTGACCTGCATGATAGCACAGAAACACATGGCGGAGAAGGGGTGACTGGCCTCTGTAAAATGATGTGCGATAGGGAATTTCGGATCATTTCTCCTTATAGCACTCTTGTGTTCAATAATGTGTGTTATGAGTTGTCTATTGGTTTTGCCTCTATACTGAAGATTATAGGAGCAGGAAATAAGATAGACTACACTACACAAGCTATGTGTAAGAACTTCCTTGATATCATATCTTTTACCATTGACCGAGCTACTAAATTCACTCGCTGTCTTACAAGAATCCCTACAAGCAGCGCATGTGTGGCAGGAAGAGAAACCAGTTGCCTCGTCCAGACATACAGGCGTCCACCACTCCGTTTTGAGGGGACATGAATATCCGCCCGAACCAGGAAGTCCCTGACATTTCTTGCCCTATGAATAAATGAATGAATACATTTGTGTCAGTAAATGAAAGCACAACATGGGAGACATTTGTGGGAAGCAATACAACCTCATTATTTGTCATGAACAAAGGTCAAGTGCAACATTACTTAATGCTTTGTTAACTTATTTTTTAATGGCATATATATATATATATATTTTATTTGTTTCAGATTTTTTCCCCGTTTTTCTCCCAATTTGGTGGCCAATTATACCCTCTATTTCTTTCTATTCACCCTCCCCCATGAGCCTGCCGTCCGTCACTATGGAACAAGCTAATACCCCAGGCAGGCAATGATCCGCTGTCACGGTTTTACCTTGCTCAGCCGCTGGAGGGCGCTTGACCATGTAATGGTCTGTTTTCTTTTGTTTTGTGTGAGGAATCATTGTCATTTCCATTTTCCTTATATGATCTTTTGTCGGTGTATTTTCCGATCACGGCCAGCTGTGGAGTCTCATCTCATCTCATTGTCTAAGCCGCTTATTCCTGGTCAGGGTCGTGGGGGGGCTGGAGCCTATCCCAGCATGCATAGGGGTGAGAGGCAGGAATAAACCCTGGACAGGTCGCCAATCCATCGCAGGGCCAGCTGTGGAGTATCAGTGTTTATTCCGCCTACTATTTAAGGTCTGCGTTTTCCTCATACAAACGCTTCTGTGTAAACCATTGTTACGCTCTAGCCGGTACTAAGAACTAGGTATTAGTTTTCCACCCTGTGGTCTCTCAGTTAAAGAGAGAAGGTACTATTTAGCATCTAATTTAAAAGGGTCAGTGTTACCACTCTGTGGTTGCCTTTCTAGGAGGATTATTTCCTTCCTAGCTATAGGTTTATTGCTCGTCACTCCGGTGGCGTTTCCTTTTCGAGATTCATTCTTTTGTTTTTGGGTTTAAAAACTCCCAGAGCTAAAGTCTCTAAAATCATTTGAGTTTCTTACCTCTTCGTTGAAGAGTCCTCGACCTTTGGGTTGTTTTCTGTTTTATTATTATTTTCCGTGGACTTTATGGCCAGAGTTTCTTTTTCTTTGTCCATCCAATTTTCCCCTGCTCCCTTATCTGTTCGCAGACTTAGTGGCTGACTACTCATAGTTAGCTTTTAGATATTCGTGACATCTGCGGGTGGCTCTTCCATCCTCGACCCACACTACATCCGCCTCCTCCGAGACAGAACTCGCCCACCTACTTTCTAGGTACGCCCCTACGCTCCTTAGCGAGCTTGTGCCGGCTCTCCCTCCCCGATCGGGCTCCCGGCCACAGCCGGACTGACGCAGTCAGTTTCAAACTGCGGCTGCATTGGGCAACTTGTATTCCAGGCAAATGCTTAGACCGTTATGCCACCCGATAACACAATGTCTTATTTAACATGAACAGGATTAATTCATGCTAGTTTTCATATTTGTTCATGGGAACAGAACATTATTCTGTTGCTAGGTGGTATGAAGTGTTACCAATGCAGTGTTATGTACCAGAAGGCTATTGGACCCTGCTGACCCTCAAAAGTCAGGGGCAGCTTTTTAGTATTTTAATAGCTCAATAACCTTGCTTTTCAATGACCTGGCAGTACATAATCTTCTATAGTTGATCTTATTGAAAGGATTGAAATTGTGCAGCTCACTGATATCTGCTGATTTTACCTTTACCTTACTGATGGACCTTTTGTTATGGTTTCACCGTCTCCCACTCCATTAAATATGACAACGTTTCACAATGCCACTCTCCCTTCGCCCAAGACCTCTCTTTCAACTCATTCATCTGCATCAATCTGAATGGGAATGAACTGGGCTTAAACAAATTCTGTTTTGAAACAGATGGTATTCCCCTTTAACTCTAAGCCTAAGCCCCGCCACACACACACCAAGGATTCATTATGATTTTTACTCAGCACAGTCACCTGGGGTTTGCTCACTGGGCCTATTGGAGGTTATCCTCTAATGACATATGCTTTACACTCCCTCCATATACAGTTAATACAGAACCTGTCTGAAAAAAAAAAGTTCTGATTATTTGTTTGTTAAAATCACTTTATACTTCTTATTTTTTGTCAGAATTAATTTAACAAAGGTGGTCACACCCCAACTACAACTACAATTTCCCAGCGAAAGGAAAACACAGCCTTGCACCAAAACAGATCATTTGAATGCAAAGCTTCAACAAATTATGTGTATTCACTTGATGCAAAAAGAAACTAGCGAGCTCCTGTCAAACATTTTACATTCCAAGAGTACATATTGTAATCAATTGGGATTTAGTCATGTCTAAATATTACAATCAAAACATTGTCAATTAAATGAGCTCAAACAGAGTATCAAATGTGTTAAAATACTTCCGTTAATAAGATATAGGATACTAAGCTAAAAACTTACACTCACAATTTCAGAGCTTTTAAGCCACACTTTTAATAAATACAAAATGTATGTTTGATTTGATCAGCCCCCCAAAAGGGCTATTAAATCTGAACCTTTCTGTCAATCACTTATATTTGAGATTGAAATACCAAGAGTAAACAGTCACATAAAGAACTGTAAATTACATACAGGCCTCCTTGAACTTTCAGAAGCTGCCAAACTGGGACACACAACAAAAATTGCTCCAATATGTTGTTGTTTGTTAATTTCACAGACACTTTGCAATGCATACTACATGTGGATTCTGAAAGAGTTAGGAGGATGCAGACTTTATTGCATTGATGTATCTTTATTTAAGTACATAATTGTGAGATGTCCCAGGGCTTGGGCAACATTTGCTCTGTGCTTTTCTGAATAAAGTCTGACCTCTTCACACGGGCTGATGTAACAGGCACATATGCATACAGTTCCATGCTACATATGGCAGCCAGTGATGCTCACTTTAACAATATTCCAGTGCGGGTATGTAGCTAATTGTGCTGGAGCTGCCTGAAATCGACGTTCATGAACGATTAGCCTATACGAATCTAATCCTGACAAGCCAATATATATTAAGGGCTTTCAATCCTTGAAACCTGCAGTTTCAACCTGTCAATGTATTTTCTGTTTCGGTCTTTTATTGTATGATAAATTAGTGATTTTAAAGCCAATTTAATCGTTTTTTTAACTTATAATATCGTTTATTGAAAACATTGTGTTTTGTAGCCTGTGTGCTTCTCGTTAGGCAGCTAATCACTCGTTGATCAATTAATCAATAATTTAATCAAATGTAATTGTTTCACATCGTGAAAGGTGGTATTCAAAATCAGTTCTCTTTGATTGGTTATTGGTTACTATGATTAACCAATCAGCTGATTTCGATTAGTTAAGGAAAGCATATGTATTCACTATAACAAGCAGGTTATTTGACTGTTCTTATTCACGTTTTTAACAATTCAATAGAGTTTGCTGTAATCATTGCACACAAAGTAGCCTAATATTATTTTTCGCTGTGTAAGGTATTAAACTGATATTATGTCCCGTTGTATCTGGTTTCGTTTATTTTGGTAGAATAGTGTCTTTGAATTTGAATCTTACACGATCAGTATGATTCCACGTTATAACTTGCATAAGGCATACTGGATTTGTATACATTTAACGGACCTTCATTAAAAACTGAAACAATCATTCTGGGCAGCCTACTTATCTATTTGAACAGCCGCCAGTAATGAAATAGGTTAGATATCATACCTACCTTGGTACATTTACCACAACACACCGAGGCTATCAATTGCAAAAGATCAATCGATGATGTGCATCGCATATCATCCGGTTTCTTGCTTTCAGACCGCGTTTCTTGGATCCTTAAACGCCAAGTATGTAAGGGGGAACAGACTTTGAGAGAGATTGCACTGGGGGACCCTGCTCCGTGTAAAGAATACATTGGTATGTAAGCACCCATATACCGCGCGTCTCTCGGATCGTTGAACGCATTTGCTCGGGCTGCCGCAGCAGACGCTCGCGCCGGAGAGGCAGCAGTGGCGGCGCTCTGAGGGCAAGCACGCGCGCACTCGGACTCCCTGATTGACAGCTTCGGAGGCAAGAAGCGTGGCTCAGCACGCAAGCGGAGCCTGTTAATCCGCTATAGCACTGCTCTTGTCGAAGGCATCTGCGCGAAATACCGTGCTCATGCAGATCAGCTTCTAAATAGGGCAAGCGAGAGGAGTCGTTACCCCTTCGCCACGGTGCTAGAGCCTTCCAGTCCGTAACAAGGAATCAAGGACGCTGCGTTGCAATACGCTATAGCATCTATATGCTTTTTTCACAAAGGGGCTAAGAAATAAGAAGTAATCAACAAAATACGAGAGCAAAGTCAGCGCATTGAACTTCTTTGAAACGGTGGCTTTGAGGAAGAGGACAAAGAAATGTAATTACCGAGTAACTCGGTGGATTTATATATTTATTTGATTTGGATAAATATTTTAAAAAATATCTATACTGCAAAGCAACGGTCTTTGGGATTGCATTCCGCGTCATTTGAAAGGACCAATCGTTCACACGCGCTTTTGGCTTTGGACTTTCTACTTACAATAAAAATAAAACAATTAAAGAGAATTCAGATTAATTCTAATTGTCTTCTCTGGGGAAATATACAAAGGGGAAATACGATATTGGATCAAAATCAAAATTGGATCAGTGGTATACGCACATATTAGATCGCAATGTATATGGTACTAGCCTTCCCGTCGGACCTAGTCTACTAGTATAGAAACCCGTGTGCTCTAGAATAGTTTCGCTTGTGAATGAGAGCGTTTATTTTTCTCTACCTATGGAGTAACTTTAAAGGAGGGGAAGTAAAAGACTCCTTCCCTTGCCTGTGGCACTAACAGGCGATGTTTTAAAGGTTTCCAGAGAATGGTAAATGATCGATGGGGAATCATGAACAGCGTTTCAGAACTCGAAGATGGACAACGGCACAAAACCCAGGTAGGCATCAAACGCTTAACAACACCTCTCGATGTGCTCTGTAGAATAGGCTTCACAATTCAGATACTTTGGCTAGTCGTAGGCTCCAGCATGCTTTTAGACATGTATTTTGTGTGAATTTGAGCTTGAGCTGAGTGTGGCTTTCGCACGCTTCTTACCCATGTCAATTTTTATAACTTCGCATATTGATCATACTTAGCTGCTTTTTTAAGGTATGTAAGAGAACGCAGCTTTATTTCGAGAGGAATTCTGACAAGCGTGTCCGGCTGCATGGTAGCAGCAGGATTTAGTGTGAGGTTTACGGTGGTCGCAGTTAGATATCCTTTAATAAAATGTTGATGATATCCAGTTGCGCAACGTTGTGCTGTGAATGTGTAATTTATATTCATTATATTTATATATTTTGTTCCATTATATATATATATATATAAGTCCTACTTGAGTTACTCCTTTGAGGAACGAGGAACCAGTCCTCGTTTTTCTCCGTAGTAGTATTGAACATGTATTGTGGACTTTTCAAACAGGTTTATGTTCCCAAAGATTAAGGTTTGCCATTCACATGGGAAAGTAATCAAGTAATTTGTCAATTGTCAATCACAGGATCAGTAAAGAATAATTGTGGTGAACTGTAAATGTAATTGACAGAGGTTATGTTGCTAAATGATTGTTTGTGGTAGACAGTAGATTATTTTTAAAATAAGTCTTGCCCCTTACAAATTAAATATTGGTGGTTTAGTCATTTGAAATTATAAGGACGGAGGTTTTTTGGTAATTTTTGTATATTCTCATGGCCAGGTTTATCTTAATCATAGCAATACCCTTTTCCATAAAGGCATGTTGAACAGCCAAGTGGAGTGGAATATGGACAGTTGGCCTTAGCCAGTGTAAGATTGAAGGGAGTAAGTGAATATAGACATGAAGACTAATGTAAAGCATTTGTTGTATCATATATTCTGTAATTGTAAAACAAGTTGCTCAGTGCACACGCACACACTCCCTCCTTTCTTTTGCTTTCTCCCTCTCTCTCACACACATTCTCTCACTCACTCGCTCACTCTCTCTCTCTCTCTCTCTCTCTCTCTCTCTCTCACACACACACACACACACACACACACACAGCCCAGATAGTGCTAAATAATCAAACAGCAAACAGGAGGTACTGTGGAGAGATGGAGAATTTGAGGAAAGAGATACAGGGCGAGACACATTTTGGTGGGGTTTGTGCAAATTTTGGTCACAGTCTTCTGCCTGCATTTATGAATTTGAGGATGAGGGGCTGTACTTGTTTACATTGTATATGTTAAGTTATTTTCCATTTAGATTTTTTATGAATATGTATGTGGGTGCTATCTGCTTTTCACATATGGCTAGTTTATGATTTCTGTGGAATATATGAAACTATACAAAATAATGGTTTATTATATGTAACTGTCAGAATCTTTTTGTCTCTCTGCTTCAAGATCCTTTATTTTTTCAGATAAATCCTCTTAATTCTGTGCAGCTGCATTGATTATTTTTATTCCTCTGGTAATAGTGAAGTAGCCATTGTTCTAATTTGATTATATATGTTTGACATCTATTCCAGGATTTTATCGTCTGCACCATGACAGTAAGATTTTGTCCAGAAGCAGGCTGAGCTTCTCCTGTTTTAATTGCGTTGAACTCAGCCTGACCGTATGTGGTTTTACATGATGACAGAATGGTTTTTAACCGTGCAGCACATGATTGCCATTTAAGAGTTTTCATGATGAGGACTTATTCAAAAGAGCCCTGAGGGAATGCACTTTCATTTTGACTACTCTTAATCAATGGTAGGAACTGATGAGTGTGTGCCTGAGCAGAATGCAATAGCGTGACTAACCAAACAGTGAAGCAGGACACACGCACACACACAGACACACACGACCAAAGACACGCATGCACACAGACACATGTGTAAAAACATACATGCGTACATGCACACACACAACAACATACGTACACAGAAAACACATACAGACCGAAAAATGCACACAGATGCTTGCACCCACAAACCTGTACAAATCAGATATGTCGATCACATTATGATTCCTCACAGGTAATAATCCTACATGTGTTCATGTTGGGTGGAGTGGAAAAAAATTGGGTGTTTTCATTTATCTGTAGTTCTATCGCGTAAAACCCTATTGCATATATTTTAGGTAACACAAATTAAAGGGAAGGTGACATCAGCCACACTTCAGCCTGCCAGTTATCTCCCCCTGAGAAAAGGGTGTAAAAAGCCATGACAGTATTTTAAAAACTGCCTGCTGTGTTGTGACACCAGCCACACAAGTGGAAGTAATGTATTTATCTTTCTGTGGCTGATTTTGTGAAGTGAAACATTTTTTTAGCCCTTAAGTCTGTATACATTTGCTACTGTTTGCAATATTGAGATACAGTCCACACAGTGCGTAGAAGCTGACGTTCAGTACAGTGAGGGACGCATTGGGTAATCCTTTTTTTGTGCCGCTCTCGGTGGCTTGATTTCCCAGTTGAGTGTAATTGGTAGAAACGGCTGGCTCTCCTCCAATAAGGACTGTACTTGTGATCATAAAAAAAGGCTCAGTTAGAACTTGTTATAGTCTGGGTGCAGAGCGCGGAGCTGTCAGATACCCTCCCATAATCTGTCCACGGGGAGAAGGCAGCTTCTTTTCCGACCCTTCCCCTGCCTCATCCTCTTTTCCCTTCTCCGCTGAAGCCGGTGTGTGCCACAGCATGGGAGCATGAGCAGACGATCAACACACTACTTTCAGCATCAGCGCTGCTCCAACTGCTATGACAAATCTCAGAACACACATGCGCACGCGCATGCATGCCCATTCACACACAGTAGCACCCTGCTAGGAATACCAAATCACCTCAGAAAACCAAGGTTGCAGAAAAAACTTTACCTTGGAGGGAGAGATGGAGATTTAAAAGCACAGGGGTAACAGAGGGACACGACTCCATGAACTTAGAACTGCACTGATGCTTGGGAAGTGCCCTGGAATGCAAGCACACCACTCCCTGGGTGTTTAGGGGTTGTTTCCACTCATTCAGAGAGGTAGTGACTAGTCAAAACATAGAGGCTGCAGACAGTGATTCATTGCCTGGAAGTGGTGCTTCTGGTCAACACCAGGGGGCTCACCCGTCCCTGTGCCTTAATGAGAACCAAGGATTACAGCGTTCGGAATGAATCCAGGCTCACACTCTCATAGACTCTTTCTCATACACAAACCAGTGCAGCATGCATCAGAAGACATTCACAGGCACACATACCTGCAGTGTGCAAGTTGAAGGTACATTGTTTGGGTGAAAGCAGCAGAGACAGGAGTAAGGATGACCTCTTGTCGACTCATATATGCTGTTGTACCCTTGATCAAGGTACTTACCTGGATCACTCTAATAAAGCCCCAGCTGTATCAAAGGTTTCATCTTTGAAAGATGTCCCAGATATGGACATCAGACAAGCCAGTGTAATTACATAATTGCTTTCATGTATCTTCCTTTAAAGAGATGGGAATATGTTCTAGGCATGCACTTACGTAATTACATAGTATCCATTTATACCACTGGATAGTTAAAGGAAAAATTCAGGGTGCTCAAATGGCCAACCTTTTGGGTACAAATATATATATATACCACCTGAGTATTTTAGTACTAAGAATAAAATAAGCAATTTTAGTAATGCTTAGTTATTACAATAGTTAGGAAAGCAAAAATATAAAGGTATAAATAAATAATACAGTATTGGGGATATCACCCTCAACAGCTTCCAACTTGCCTTATGTACTGTACATGGTGAGAATGAGGTTTAATCCTCAGAAACAAATTCCTACTTTACATTGCTGGTGCCACTCGCAAGCATTAGCTGGTCAGTTTGGCTGTGGGTGGTTTGCTGGGCTCTAGGTAACCTTGTACAGCTAATGAACCTGACCAGAAAGTTACCAGGGTGGAGAACAATGTGTAGAGCATTTCCTGGTTGACTGAATCCCTGATTTACCACAGGGCAAGAAGGTAGTGCATTCTCTCCGTACAGTGCTCACATGTTCGGTGGTCAGCGGAGAGACTTCCTTTGCTGTTAAAACATAGACCCAAATTAAATTAAAAACTTAGACCCACCTTCTAATCACAAGGTGTACATCTATAGCGTATCCCTTGAGAAGTGGGCTCGGGGCTTGCTGACAAACTGCCATCAATAACAGACCTGTTATATCTGATAGGCTGTGCAGGTATTGTATTGATGTTTTTCCAGTCACCGCATCCAGAGTCCAGGCCACAGATGTCCTCGTGACAGCGGTGACTGTACATGTCTTGGATTGATATCTTCACAGCTGAGATCGCTCACTCTCTGAAGAGACTCTGCTTTGACAACAGCCTCTTGGTGTGTGTGTGTGTGTGTGTGTGTAGGCGTGC
Organism: Aldrovandia affinis; assembly: GCA_029706075.1. Lineage (NCBI taxonomy): Eukaryota > Metazoa > Chordata > Actinopteri > Notacanthiformes > Halosauridae > Aldrovandia > Aldrovandia affinis. The sequence goes on along the minus strand of JAINUG010000053.1, from coordinate 719,715 downwards.
AGGCGTGCGTGCGTGCGTGCGTGCGTGCATGTGTGTGTGTGCGTGTGCACGTGTGTGTGTGTGTTCTGCATCTATGAAAGTGTGTACTGTTGTATTCGTGGGTATGCCAGTGTCTTGTGTATGGGTTCTGCCAACAATTTAATTTAGTTGATTTCACACATGTCAAACCAATGAATTTGTAATTATATAAAAATTATGACACAATTTATGTTTCACTATGGAACATATAGTATCACAGTATCTGTAATGGTGAGAAGATCTGTACATGTTGTGCGTTGCGTGTACTGTGTACTAGAAAGTATGACTATAGGCTTCTTGGATGTCACGATGTGCGATGCTAAATCATCTGGCAGATAGAATAAGATGCATTATTTTTGACCACTGCCTGCTTGCAGTTTTTTTTTTAATCGCCAAAAGTTGCATCTTTGGAATCTATGTTAGCAACTTTGCATGCAAGCATGAATGACAACAATTGACAAATACTGTTTTCAATCTTAAATACATAGCTATCTACTTGCTACATAGCTACGTAGCTAGCTGCTACTCACTAACATCATGTGAACAGTAATTACTCATGAAGCAGGACATTGGATTGTTGGCCATTGTAGTTCTATCTGACTTCAATGAGTGTATATGCACATATGCAATGAACTAAGGTTTTTTCTATTTGGACTTTTGTTAAATGTACATGTGGCTAACAGCCCTGGTAGTGCCCTTCATTTTCACAAGGGCCAAGAATAATATAAGTAATGTATCCCCATCACACATAAACAAGATAGTACTATAATATCAGAGATGGCAATAAATGACAATGGGGTTTTTTTTCTAATAACTGAATTTGTTTAAAAAATCATAATAATTCTTATCCAAAATTGTGTCTGCATGAATCTTGTGTGTAAATTAAGTTATGGAAAATAGCATTTATATTAAAATAGCAAATTTTGGATAGAGTGACCGATGAAGATTTAAAGGGAAGGTGTGAAGAAATAAGTAATGCAAATGAATGATTTATATTTATATATACCTACAAAATCAATATATACATACTCTTGACATTTCCCCTGATACTAATTTGCCTTGGTTTTGAGAAAGAGAGACAGATGGATGGGGATGCTGGTTCTGTGCTGAATAAACTCCTTCCCTGCAGTGTTTCAATAGATGAGTGTTATGAGTCAGTTGATTGTCATTAGATCAATATGATACTGTTGTGTTGCAGTGCACGCACAGTGTGAATGTATCATTTTCGAGGTGGGCCTTGGCAGAGGTTCCTGCAAACAGTCGTTGCTGTTTTCATTCTTTTTGTCCTCTTCTGTGTCAATCAACTTTGATTCTCAGTTTACTCCTTCCCTTGAACCTCAGACTGACCCACGTTATTGTGGACTCTGCGGCCGTGTTCAGTGCTGGTGTGACAATCCTATCCACCTTAAGCTTAATGAAATATCGCAGGATAATCAGGTACCCTGTAGATGTCCTTAGGCACGAAGAACTGCAGTTGCTCCCAATACACATGACACATAAATGCACTCCAGGAGTAGTCCAAGGAGATAAATACCTTGCTGCCTGCCCAATGTGCCCATCAAACCAGAGGTCTAATGTGGTTTGTCAATTAGGCACACAGAGATGTCCAGACATTTATCCGGGTTCCACATTTCTTTAAACTTTGTACTGTAAGAAATGTTATCCTCCATTTCTTTTTGTTTTTAAAATGTATTTATAATTTTTCCCCGTTTTTCTCCCAGTTTGGTTGCCAATTATACCCTCTATTTATTTAAATTCCCCACCCCCACAAGTCCGCCGCCCGTCCTCCGGGAGCGAGACACACATTCCGGGCCGATTGTTCCCGCCTCTTCCAAGACGGAAATTCTCCCACGGACGCCTTTACCTTCTTCTCGACGGACTCATGCCGGCTCACCCTCCCCCCTACCCCGGAGGCAGACAGCCAAATGCCGCCTCCGATCGGGGCTGACGACCAGGGCCGGTCTGGTAGAGACGCGGGTTTCGAACCGCGTCCCTGACAGGCAGCGCACACCACGCCAAAGTGTGGTGCGTTAGACCGCTACGCCATCCGCCGCCCCATTTATCCTCCATTTCTTTTTTTTTTTTTTTATGTTTTGAGGTAAACCATAGCTTTGGAAAATCGAGAAAGAAAATCGAGCATCTGTCCACAAAACGATCCCATAATTTCTGTAGATTCGTACAATTTCCGTTGATTTATTAGTTCCAATTAAAGATTTGTCAAAATTCAAATGCAACGGGAAAAAGAAAAATGGACCCCATGGCGACATTCCCTCCCATTCCTTTTTCTCGGCTGACTGTCTGAAACAGGATATCCACAAAACCTCCTCTGGCAGTTCAACCGCTTTTGCTCGGCAGGCTTCGGATGATGAAGAGTATAAAGTAGGTGAGGATCAATACCAAACCACGGTCAAGTTTCGGTTATGAAATATTAACCTTTAGCTTAAATATGGCTAATTTTAACTGTGGAGTAGTTGTTTGGGAACTTGACCTGGGTCAATGTTGCAGGTTTTAATTCAGGTCAGGACACTTCAGTTGTACCTTTGAACATGATAATTAATCATAATTGCTTCAGTAGAATTCCAGCTATGTGAAATCTTAGAGATGCTAAGTGCATCACTGAGAATGAGCCACTCTGTTATTTACAATAAATAATAATGAATGATGATGGAAGAAAAGCTAATTTCATACTACTTTTGTAGAGAGATGAGCTGAGGGGGAACAGTATGTACATACACGATTATGAGCCATGGGTCTGGAGGTTCAAACATGATGTTGGCCTTTCAACGCCCACAGTTAGTCATTACCCTTGTGCAAATGCATTATGCTGCTCTAGATCAGAGATAATTGATATCTGCAAAAAATAATAAAAAGACAGTAACACACATGCACAATTTTATCAATGTAATTGGTGTAGTTTAGGTTCTTTCTAAGCTTGGCCCTTTCTGCTTTTGGTGTTTGAATCCTCTTGAAAAGATGAAGGAAATGAGATATAATATATACCATTTAGCAGACGCTTTTATCCAAAGCGACTTACAGTAGTGAATGCATACATTTTTCAGTATATGTGGTCCCAATGGGGATTGAACCCACAACCTAAGCGTTGCCAATGCTGTGCTCTACCAACTGAGCCACACAGAACCACGATATGAAATTTTCATGACAGAGCCTTACTTAATCTACCTCCCATTGCTATGCACCATCTCCAATATGCTTCACACATGGGGGACAGAAGGGGGGCGCTGTGTCTCACCGGCAGTGTTGCTATGGAAAAGTCTGTGCGTGAGCAGCCCGCAGCCTGTGGTCAATATCTCCTGGCCCTTAAGTTGTGACTGGTGGGTCAAACCTTGACTTATCTGTCAATAGATGCTTGGAGGGGTTTATTATCTTTTTTCCTCCTCCAGGCCTTTTTTGTGACAGAAATCAAATTACTCTCTGCTTCCACACACTCCCGCTCAATTCATGTGGCACCAGAGCGTCTGTGTCGGCGAAGCCACTGCTGTGACGCTGTGATATTTGAACAAAGGCACTGGAGTCGTGGCTACAGCATGAGTGTTACTGAAGCATGCTCTGTTCTATTACGCTGTGAATGGAAGGAAGGTTCATTCCTTTGCATGAGCAATCATCATTTTTCGACCTTTGAGCAGGTGCTAAAAGGTGGAAAATGCATGAGAATTATATTCTATAGTGAAAGGGTCAGGATAAGGCAATGGTGCTCTCACTGCTCAGTGGTTGTAAAAAGAGGCTCTTTCACACCATGATCTCCAGAAGGAGGGGTCTCTTTCAAACCAAGCAACAGGGTCATAAGTGGCAATAAGCGACATTGTTGCAGATCCAGTGCTCTAGGTTTGTGAGGACGGCAGCGAAAATGCACCTGGGCGGTAGTGTAATTGCTAGTTTTGGTTGTTGTAAACATAATTTTTCACCTCCACTCAGTTTGGTAGTTTCTGCAATAAAGGCGTTTTTGCATCAACATGGGGGTGGGCGGCACAATAGGGGTGCCACTAAAAACATTCGGCGCTATGCAAGTTTTGTGTGTGTTAGTTTGCATTGTCAGTCACTCAGGCCACCTCTTCACTGAAAGGCAGGCGTTTTGTAGAACAATATAAATTAATTGTCCTGAGCATTTGAAGAGGTTTAATGTGAGCGCACAGGGGAGGAGGGATCTTTTGGCTGCTAGAGTGACCAGATTCAAACAGTCCAAATTCTGGACAGGACAAGCAGGATGAATTTGCAGTATACATATTCATATTATATATTCATAAAAGGTTTGTACTTTGTTTATAATTCGGTAATAATCAAAATAAGGAAGCAAAATAAATCTGAAACAACATTTATTGAGATCGGGTGATGATGTTGTTGAATGGGGCTAACTACAGTGGCCCAGAGGTGCAATCCAAACTAAATCCTTCTTTCTAAAACAAAATCCTTCTTTCTAAATCAAAATTCTTCTTTCTAAAACCATTTCTCTCATTTCTCATTTCCTAAAAGCACCAATGTCTTTGGGGAAGAAGCCCAGTCTGACAGACACTCTCATATGTCATAGGAGATCCAGGGTGCTTTGCGCATAGGCTAAACATTTCGCTTGCTGCTTTTATAAATCGTGACAGCTTTTTATAAACAAGGATTTGTTTTTATAAACAAGGATTTGGTTTAAGAAATAAGGATTTGTTTTTAGAAACAAGGATTTGTTTTTAGAAACAAGGATTTGTTTTTAGAAACAAGGATTTGGTTTAAGAAATAAGGATTTCTGTTATGGAGGTACAGGTAATTTATTCTTCTTAAACTAACCTCTTGTACAACTGTGCGGCTGGTGCGCTACCATCAAGAAACTATTGGAATAGATTTGTACACGCCCTAACACACCTCCATCCTGGATTAATGCTACCATCTGTGCATTGTGCTTTTACAATGACACTAGAGCCAACAATGTTAACAGAATATCCAATGAAGGGAATCGATAATGTTACCTAGAACAGTGGACTCAGTGACTGAACCAAACATTATTATCCAATCACACGACATTCAAAGACATTCAAAATACGGATTAGATTAGTTTTATTATGTGCAGATTAGCTTTCTTGCATTTAGCTGCATGTTTAGAGTGAAGATAGCTAGCAAGCTAGCTAGTTAAGATTTACTACTTACATTGGCTAGGTTGCAACGTAATAGAATCAACCATATCAATGCTTTTCCTAATGCCGAGCACTTTGGGTTCTAGCTTTCATTATTGAACGCTTATTCACTCAGTTATTAAAAAAGTGTCAGGTTCCAGCACCTGCCTCTGATCGTAGAATGTTTTCAATTAAGGATAACTTGCTGAAGGATCATAAATGCACAAATATTATTTCAAATAATTACACGTAATAATAATGGGTAAGGGGAGTATGCATTTGTTGTCTCATGATGCCTTGCCCTCATCAACAAAACTTTGTTCTCATCAACAAAAACCATTGCAGCCGCACAAACACTGGCCCTAAGCTTAATCTATCAACAAAATAAAACCAGTGAAAAGGATCGGTTTATACAGTGGATCAATGTTTAACCCATCAACAGACATTTCTGAGGACATTTGTGCATTGTTGTCAGCCTCACCATTGAAACAAAATGCCATATCACCTCCCCTTTGTCATCACAGTAATGTAGTAAGGGGTCCTTGATTGAGTTGTGTCTCCCAAATCGTACAGTATAGCATGTTCTCTCAAGTTTATAAATTGCATGCTGCATTTGCCAACCTATGTCATATTTTATTTCACTAATGAGTTCAGTTTATTTAACAGAAAAGGATAATGGCATCATTATGAAGTAGACGCAATCAGGTGTTTCAAGGTTAATGGCTGTTTTAATTGACTTAGGGGGAGAGAAATGCTTGCTGGCTTGCTTTGATGCAGTTTGTAGGCTCTGTATATTTTGTTGTATAATTTGTGCAGAGAGAAGTCAGAGAAGGTCTGACTTCTCACCCTCTGACACACAGAACCAGATAGCCTCACAACAAATAGCAAATACACACACACATACACACACACAGGTTTAGGTTTGGAATAGTAAACTGCTCCTGGATCTTTTCTTATTTTTCAAAACCTTGAAGGTTAGTTTTTGGATTCTGTCGAAAGATTCTGAACTTTAAATGTACAATAAAGCCTTAAGCTTGCCATGGCTGTTAATGGCCTTCAACTTCGTTATGGGGCATCCTTTATTAGGGGTGTGTGTATTTTAAAGCAGCTTGCTGTGAAAACCGACACTAGTTATCAACCAAAACCCAATCCTAAAGTAAGGACCGTCATGCCCTTACCCCTCATCCCTTTGTCAGATGGTTATCTCCGGGGGATCGCTCATTATAGCACTCGCCTCTGCTCCTGGTCCATCCAGAAGAGTCTGTCACATCAAGTTGCCGTTTCTGATTTTCCGCCCGACTGGACCCATTTAGACACTTCCACTTGTCCACCGATGCCATCCACCTGAAAAACTGCCGTCAAACAGACAGCAACTTCAGTATTGCGGTGTCAGTGACTCATAGGGTTCTATTCTGAATTAAATTTATAATGTCATATAGTGATATATCTGCTTATTATTATTATTATTATTATTATTATTATTATTATTATTATTATTATTATGTTAATGAACACTCTTCTAAATGTTTTTGTATTTAATTCAATGAAGTTCTCCTTTCTCCTCATGGGCACATGCAGCTATTCTTATTTTTAATTTGATTGTTTATTGTTTATTTTAGTTTTTCTCCCAATTTGATGGCTAATTGTACCCCCTTCAACAAGCCTGCCGCATGTAGCTACAGGAACAGCCACTACCCTGGGACCAGTGGTGGCAGGGACAACTTTCTGTGCATGCGGCGAGCTCCTGCTGGCTTCCATCCCCCCTCCTTCTGGGGCAGACAGCCAATCGCCACCCATGAACGGGACTCCCGGCCAGAATTGAACCCCCGGCCGCAATGCGCTACCTGCACTCTGGGAAAGTTCTTTTACCGGTTGCACCACTCTGGGGCCCCCGTGCAACCATTTTTAAAGCGAGGGTTGTAATGTTAGTATTCCACCCCAACTATCCAGACATCTGAAAGGCAGAATTTCCTCCATTCATTCGATAACACAATCTGCCTTCGCGAGAGCTGCTGTCATGTTCGCCAGGGGCTTTTTGTATCCTCAAAAGAGAGCCCATAGACTTCCATGCTGGTATAAACCCAGGGCAATGTCAAAGAGCTCTGGTTGGTTGAGTCGGCTGTGATAGGTGATTGGTGAGAAGACTGGAAATTATTTTGCAGAATCAGAATCACACATGTGGGGCGGAGCAAGAAAAGGCTCTTTATTCATTAGTTTGACACTCCAAGGCTGATGGTCATAAATTATACATGGTGAGCGAGTAGATAAACGACATCATCACTGTGGAAGAAATGTGACCAATCAAATTGACTGTAAGACTGGCGGTGTCCTTCTCAAGTTGCTTAAAAACACTTATGACAAATTCACTGCTAATATATTAACAGAGTTATCCTCCAGGATAAATTATTTATAATGCATCAAAAATTCAATTTCCCAGACTCAAAGCCATTATTCACTGCGGCTTGAGGAAGAACGTCATGTTTGAATTAAAAAGAGGGATTTTACGAAGTGGTCTCAAAGCTTGAGGTTATATTAAATCTAAGCTATAAATTATTGAAAACTTAAGAAAAACTTTGGAAAAGGCTCATAAAATTTCATTTTTGTGCTGACTGTGTTTGAGGCTGGAAACAGAATTTGGATAAAGAGTAGTGTAAAAAGTAGATCACTTCACAAAGAAATGAAATGTGATTTTCCTCACTTTGGAAATCAACAGCAGGGTAGGGAAGTCAAACTGGGATGCTTCCTTCTTACTGTCTATTTGCCATGTATTGTTGTCATGGAAATAGAAGCAGAATAATAACCAGTTCATAACAACCTGGGGGTTGGGGGGGTGGATGGGAAAAATAAAACACTTTCACTCAGATATGCTCTCTCACAGATTCTTGATTGCCATTGGAAGTGAACAGCAAAAATGTTCAGGCACATCTATTGCCAGCACTGTCCCTTTTCACATTCATCCATGGAATGTCTCTTGTCGCCAAATGAAAAACAAGAACAAACATGTTATTTGTGGACATCTTCACCACGCAAGAGTTTCTGTGTCAAGGAAATTTGGTGCAGCTCTGTAAATTTCATTTCTCAGAAAGTGGGGTGCATATGAGCCCTCCAATAAAATGGCCGCTTATGAACAGAGGCACACATGAGCCATCCAGTGAAGTGTGTGTGCAAGGTCATCAAATAAGAATTGAACACCGTTTAAATGACACTTGCGCCATCCATCGAGGCCGGCATGGCTGTTTTCTACTCCTCAAAATTGCATTCAGGAATAGAGAAGCGAGGATGTTGTCGAAAGGTGGTGTGTGCAGGCGGCCTCAAATGTCATTACTTTTATTTATTCGCTCACTTTCAAATGAATCCTGTGTGCGGCAGAGACATCGCTTGTCATTCGGTCACTATTATCAGAGGCAGACGCCATTCTTGCCGTACGTTTGTCGTTCTGCGTTCAGCTAATCTGCCACATGCCCGTTTGCTGTAAGCTTGCTTTATTGTGAGTGAAATTAATATCATAACTGCACTTTGCCGGAGGGGGGTGCTAAGCCTTCTCTCTGCTGTTGTCACTTACTTACTTACTCAGAATCTGCATGGTGCATTCTCTCAGTCGGAGAAATGACAACAGCATGTATAATTGGCATCGCTACTAATGCTGCTGTAAAGCCCTCATGTGCACACCAGACTGCAGCACATAATCTCTGCTTTGCCACTGCAGGGTTTTTTTTCTTTGTCTGGAAATGAGACATTTCCATCTGTAACAATGTCTCCCCATTCCTGCACTAACACTAGTCAATTTCTTACCAAATGGAACGTTCCTTCACAAAGTAATTTCCTGTTCAGAGGACACATCTTGAAGTTAACATGCACCTACATTCCGAATTGCACAAGCCCAGCTGCATACTAAATTTCCTCCTGACTGCAACAAACCTGAAACTGCAGTGCCTAGACAGAGGGTGCTGAAATACATGTGTCATAGTGGACTACCCTTTTAAAGGTGCATTAAAGAGGGGGAAAGTAACACATCTAAAATCAAAGTATGAATAAATAATGTTTATTTTAGCTCAAAGCAATGCAAGATAGCAAGAATAAATTTGAATTGCCTTGGAAGCTATTTTATTTATTTATCAGGGACAAACATTTAAGATATTCCAGTAGTGCAGTTAGCCAAAAGGCACATTTTCATTGGTAATAAATGAAAAGTTTGCACAAGCATGTTTTGGGGTAAAAATTGTTCTTGAATGTAATTACCAAGTTTTGGTCATTATATGACAGGCTTATGGCTGATGTTCATGTTACCTACTGAAAAAACACCACTTCCACCTTAGTGCGAGTGAAAGCCATGTAGCCAATAATAATTTGTGGAATCCGCTTTTCAGATTTCGCTGTGGCTTGCCTTGAACCAGTGTGGAAAAACGCTTAGTGCCTTTTCCAAATTCAAGCTTCTGGAAAAGACACTAAAGGAGCCGTCATTAAGCATGCTATGGTGCCGCTGCATCCTGGCTGTCGTTCCAGAGATTTGCAGGTGCTTAATGAGAGCGTTTATGCGACACTCCAACTCTCTCACTCTCCACATGGGAACGGCGCGTCATGTTTGGGGGGGTTTGGAGAACCGTCCAATCCTGTGTATCTTTGAAGGTTCTTGCTCTCCGGTCTCTCCCAGGTGAAGGGGAAGGATGTGGGAAAGTGATCTCAAAGGTTATGCGATGTGGTTGTGGTTTCCTGCTTCTCCCGTTTGTGGGGGAAATGGGTGGCGAGCCCACTGACTGGCGCAGCGGACTGTAACATGCCAGCATAAGAAATCAATCAGCTGAGAGCGCAAAAAATGCATTTACTGTAAATGTGCAAAAACAACAACAACAACGCAGCAACATATATATATTTTTCCTAGTTTGTGACTGAAAACGACAGACTTTTCATACATCAGGGGATTGGTTATCTGCCCTTTTGTTGAACTGGATGAGAGAGCTGACCAGAGTCATCAAACCCTCATTCACTAGCTAGCAATCTTCAATATTTGCCATTTTTGTTTTGTTTTTATTCTAAGGTGTAACAGCTACCTTCATTGCAACGTGTTCATCTGTGACTAAAAGGTCTGATTGCATGCAGCCTCTGTCTCCTGCTGTGCAATGTGGAAGCAAGCCTGTGCCCCAACAAAGTCCGTATCAGCCAGTTTACTCCCAGGAAGGCAAATGAAGAGTTTTGCCCAGAGGCTAAACAAATTTTGCATTTTAAGTAAGAAAGCTGACATTTTCTGGTGCCCTCTTTATCTCTGTGGAACCCTCAGTTGTGAAATAATACATTGGCAATACCAAAGGCTGTGAATCAGCTTAAAACGGCCAAATTACAATTTATCCATGAAATAACACCGAAAAATCTATTGTCCGGACCAATTCCATCCACGACCCCCAAAAACAATTCTAGCAATTTATCTTTCATTTAACAAGACAGTACTGCTTTGCACCTAATCGTATAATGCTTTAAATCTATGTGTATCTACTAGATGTTTACAGAGAATTGTGATCAATAAAATATATCTATCTAATCAACTACCTTCTCATTTACACAGACTTTGGACTGTATCTAGAAAAAACTTTACACAAGAAAAGGTTCTGTGGTTCTGTGTGGCTCAGTAGGTAGAGCATGGCGTTGGCAACGCTTAGGTTGTGGGTTCAATTCCCACTGGGACCACATATACTGACAAAATGTATGCATTCACTACTGTAAGTTGCTTTGGATAAAAGTGTCTGCTAACTGGCATATATATACATAAATGGTTAATTTGATTCTCAGTGAGAGAGAGTGACCTGTTTGTATTAGCTGTAAATATGCTATTCAGTAACTGACTACTGCATGCCCATAATTTATTTAGATTTTCCATGATGGCATCTTGGTTCATGACCTATAATCATTTTATGGATATATATACATAAACATATATTTTTTTCAGGAATATACATGAAGAAGAGATTGATGTTTCAGGATTCCATGGCAACAGAGGGCAAAGGTTCAAATAATGTCCCCGCCAACACGCATGCAGTTTTCCTCTCTCATCAGAAAGAGCATGGCCATTAAATGTGTAATTGTGTGCAAGTGTGGCAGTTTAAATCATACCTTGTAAAATAAAGCTAAAACCTTGATGAGAGTTGAAATCCATAAAGTAATATATTCCTTCTCTGTGGTCCCCTTCTCTGTTTGTCATCAATAACAGGAACAAGAAACAAAGCATCTTATTACTAATGAATAAAAATTCTTAAAAAGTGGTGATGTTTAATTTTTTATCTAGATTTATGTGCACATGCCCAACATCCCTGCCAAATCTCATTAGCTCTGTGGAATGGGCATGTATCAAGTGTCAAGTGTCAAGCATTGGTAATTAGGATCTACAAGAAGGTGAGATATTTCCCTGACAAGTGAGAGAGTGCATGCTCACAAATCCGGTATGACTGTACAATAGACCACCCTGGTACACACATAGCACTTTAACACCACTGTGATATGGATATTCAAAACAGGATCTCCATATCAAGCCACAGCATCCTTCCAAATGAAGACTATTACTTACAGTTTAATCTGCATCATAAATGAATAAATACTCCTTTGCTTATTTTGTTTCATAACCCAAAGCTATAATTAAAGTTAAAAACCTCAGAAAATAATTTTTGCAATAATTTTGCAATTCTGTGATTTGTAACAGGCAAAATGATTCATTAGTAATTTCAGCACAACGGCAATTCAAAATAAAATTGAATTATTGCCTTAATGTCACTTAATTAAAAATCGCATTGATGCAATTAAAAATCAGATTGACGCCTAAAGGCCAATCGAACTACCCTAACTGTTAACACTTCAGAAAAACCCATCTGTTAGAAGCAGTAAATCTCTGTTCACTAAATTCATTTATATTGCAAAATGTAATACAATTTCTATTGCATACAGGAGAATTGTGTACTATCTTTTATATTATTATTACAAATACAAACACATTTTGAAAATTAAATTTTGAAATACAAATGCATAGATGTGCAATTATATTCAGCCCTGCTGGCTGCGGAGTGTTTAGATAATGGTTGGTTGGCGTTTACATAAAATACGAAATTCACCAGTGCCGTCTTCATGCTGCTCCAGCACCAATGTAGATTTTTTTCCTTCTTAGCCAGGGTTTTCAAATAATGTGTAGCAAGCCAGTAACATTAGAGCTACCTAGCCAGATTTGCTACAGGTTGCTGATTACTGCCCCATGAATTTGATCAAATAAATCATGTAAAATGTCAATAACATCTAAAATGTTAAATGTTAATAGTCTACACGTGATGTTTACATGTTGCCGTAGGGTCTTTATTGTACCTTCTGTAGCTGGCTAGCCTGACTGTTCCTGAGGGTTAGCTAGCTACCTGCCACTTTAACTGTAGGTTATAGTTGATTGTTTATAAGCTCAGCCCCACTGATTTCAGCTGTAGGTCTACCAATAGATAAATAAAAAATGTGCCCTCTTTCAAAATGAATCAATTGCCACATAGTGCATTACGTAAAAATGTAAACATTAGTTGTCTGAGAAATAATCTGGCTGATAAAAAGTCCATAAATTAATATAGAATATTATGTCTGAAAAAGGTGTTTAATTAAAAGCCATTAACAGCTCATTATACTTCAGAGAATACAATTATGGTGTGAGTAAAAACCAACATACACGGCGGTCCCCCAGGATTTTTGGAACCCCTGCCATATGGAATTGAATTAGTTCACATGGTTAAAGCATGACAACAATAGGGATAAATGCACAAGTACGACAGTTGTAGAGTTTTTTCCAAAAATCACTCAGTCCAATTTTGGTCAAAGGGACTTGAGTGAGTTTTGGTAAAACACTCTTCAGTTGTAAAAAGGGCTGACAGAGGAGCTTGTAGAGGAACAGGAGGTGCTACAGTAACGAACCTGACCTCTTATAGACAGATAGTACAAATACATAATACAAAACACTGTATTCAATAAACATGTTTCCGATAGCAAGATTACTTTGATTTTAAAAGATTAGAGTCCCCCATAAACCCCCATACAAAACAATATTATTTCCATTTTCAGAATAACTGTACCAATGCGTAAAATATACCTCAAAGCATCAAACTGTAGGCTGAAGTTACACGTGAATATTTTTAGAGTGACACTTCAAATAATATGTTTCTCAGATACCTCCTTGCTCTCAGTGTATCAACATTAGAAATCAAGCCAACTTAGCAGAGACAGTTAATATGTCTATAATATATAAACATTTCTGCAATAATATATTTTTGGTTTCTTGGGGCCCCAGCAATCTTCAACATTTTTTTTTTGTTTTTTGGTAGCTATAGGTGCAAACAGACTATTTGCTAGCTCAAACCACTTTATCTGGTGGTTTGCTCAGGTGGTAATGAGACCACTCAGGGAAATCTGTCTTCATTTTCCTCAATAGGCATGGGTTTCAGTATGTTTTTTATGATTTGATTTAAAGGTACTTTGATTTGAAAAGATTAACAGCCCAACCAAAAAAGGTGTAAAAAATCTTACACAACAATTCTTAAATCAAAATAAATAGAAAAGTATGTATATTAATGAGTTACCAATCAAAAGTCAGTGCTATTTTTATAATTCTGTCATCATAATTTTACCATTTGGTGGTAAAATCACCTATTACTCTAGCATCAAAAGAAAAACATATATATTCTAATATAAATATAAATATGCCTAAATGCATAGACAAGGTACAGAATGTTTTGGAGGACTTTGAGATAAGGGATGTACTAAAGTACTACAAAAACTACAAAAACTTAAGACAAATAAGGCAGCCTGCCCGGATGGCATATATCCCAGAGTACTCAAAGAACTTGGGGCATTTACACTGCTCAAATAAATTAAGGGAGCACTTAATCATCACAGTATAACACCAAGTCAATTAAACTTTTGGGATATCGATCTGTCCAGTTAGGAAGCGCAAACAATTGTGAATCAATTTCACCTGCTTTGGTGCAAATGAAAGTGAGAACAGGTAGACAGGAGAGGCAACAGCAAGACAACCCCCAAAAAGTAAATGGTTTTGCACGTGGTGGCCACAGACCATTTCTCTCTCCTTATCCTTCCTGACTGATTTTTCTCTAGTTTTGCATTTTGCTAGTGCCCTTGTCACTACTGGTAGCATGAGGCGGTACCTGCAGCCCATTCAGGTTGCACAGGTAGTCCAGCTCCTCCAGGATGGCACATCCATACGTACTGTCGCAAGAAGGTTTGCTGTGTCTCCCAGCACAGTCTCAAGAGCGTGGAGGAGATACCGGGAGATGGGCCATTACACGAGGAGAGCTGGACAGGGCCGTAGAAGGGCAACAACCCAGCGGCAGGACCGGTATCTGCTCCTTTGTGCGAGGAGGAACAAGAGGAGCACTGCCAGAGCCCTACAAAATGACCTTCAGCGGGCTACTCGTGTGCATGTTTCTGACCAAACTGTCAGAAACAGACTCCATGAGGGTGGCATGAGGGCCCGACGTCCTGTAGTGGGACTTGTGCTCACAGCCCAGCACCGTGCAGCTCGATTGGCATTTGCCAGAGTACACCAGAATTGGCAGGTTTGCATTGGCACCCCGTTCTCTTCACAGATGAGAGCAGGTTCACACTGAGCACATGACAGACGTGAAAGAGTCTGGAGATGCCGTGGCGAACGTTATGCTGCCTGCAACATCATCCAGCATGACCGGTTTGGCGGTGGGTCAGTGATGGTCAGGGGAGGCATATCCTTGGAGGGCCTCACAAACCTCCACGTGCTAGCCAACGGTACCCTGACTGCTGTTAGGTACCGGGATGAAATCCTCAGACCCATTGTCAGACCTTACGCTGGTGCAGTGGGCCCTGGGTTCCTCCTGGTGCAGGACAATGCCCTCATGTGGCCAGAGTGTGTAGGCAGTTCCTGGATGACGAAGGCATTGATGCCATTGACTGGCGCTCACGTTCCCCAGACCTGAATCCAATTGAGCACATCTGGGACGTTATGTATCGGCGCATCTGCTGCCGCCAAGGAGCGCCACAGACTGTCCAGGAGCTCACTGATGCCCTGATCCAGGTCTGGGAGGAGATCCCCCAGGACACCATCCGTCGTCTCATCAGGAGCATGCCCAGACATTTTCAGGAGTGCATACAGGCACGTGGGGGCCATACACACTACTGAGCCACATTATGAGTTGTCGTGATGAAATTCACACAAGTTGGATCAGCCTGTGATCTCAATTTTTCACTTAGATTTTCGGTGTGATTTTGAATCCAGCCCACAATGGGTTAATGATTTTGGTTTCCATTGACCGTTCTCACGTCATTTTGTTCTTGACGAAGTACACAATGTAATCAATAATGATTTTCAACTTGAATATTTAGTTCATCGAGATCCGCGATGTGTGATTTAGGTGTTCCCTTCATTTCTTTGAGCAGTGTATATATAAACCATTGACAGATATTTTCATTCAATCCATAATCACTGGAGAAATACCAGATGACTGGTAGTATAATTCCAACATATAAGAACAGGGACCGTACTGACCCAGGGAACAATTTTTTAAGATAAGTGGGGTCAGCAGAACAAGAGGCCACAGGTGGAAATTAGTTAAAGGCAAATTCTGCACAGATATTAGGAGGTTTTTCTTTACACCGAGAGTTGTCAATGCCTGGAACAGCTTGCCAGGTCGGGTAGTAGAGGCAGAAACACTTGGGCTATTCAAGTCCAGGCTAGATGCAGTACTAGATACTCTTTAGATTAGGACATGACGAGCCTAGATGGGCCGAACGGTCCGTTCTCATCATTATGTATTCTTATGTTCTTATATGAATACATGGCCATATTTAATTTATTTTTAAGTTTTTAATTAATACAATTATTGTATTTTCAAAAATGTAATGATAAGATTACATGTCATGTAAAAAGGTCATTTATTATTTTATTGATTGATTTATTTGATTTATTTAAAAGGGACAACACATAGTAATCAACATATCCTCAAAAAGCATCAATGGGTACAATGCCAGAGTTGGCTCGAGAACTAGTTTTCATCTGCAGTCCCTTGGCAGGTGAAAGATTGATACAAGACAGTTACATATTCATACAGTACATTACATTTCAATATAGGATACTATAGAAAGAGTGTAGGCCAGATAAACAAGAGCAAAAGCAGCAAGCATGCACGTGTTGAAACGTGATCAGATGAGCATGCCAAAAGAGAGATGTGCAAGAGTTGACAGCTCATGTTCAAGTGCTACTCTTTCTCCATTCAAGTCCATCAATGTGACAGTAGTGCTTTCCCCTCTTAGTGTTGTTTTTCGAACGACAATTCCGTGAAATTGCCCACTCTGCACAAATGGTGTTCCAATACTGAATGAGGCGAAGTTTGGTGTTTGTTCGCTGGCTGTGTCCTAAATTAGCTCTCTCCTCTTGTTGTCTCATCACAAGGTATCCCTGCAGGAGTGGCTTCAGTCCTGCTACAGGCCTGTTCACATGGACACTCTGTGAAACCTACAGAATGTGTAAAGAGGTTTTGCTCATTCAGGGATACGGGTCAGCTGTGGCTGGGGAAGGAAAGCACTCAATAAATCAAATCAAATCAAATCAAATCAAATTTATTTGTATAGCGCTTTTCACAATAGAATTGTCACAAAACACTTAACAGAGGGGGAGCCCAGGCCTAGACCCCCCCAATTGCAAGCCTAAAGGCAACAGTGGCAAGGAAAAACTCCCTTGGTAGGGAGAAACCTTAGGAGGAACCAGACTAAAAAGGGGGGGAGCCCATCCTCTTCTGGCCGGCACAGGGTATGTCCAAAAAAGACCATGTCATGGTCAGTCCAAGGTGGCTCAGGGCTGAAAGACTTTGCCCCTCCTGAGTTAGGTAGTCAGCGGGGGGCTAAACCATGCGGAGAGGGTCCAGATCCAGGAACTGGGGTTGGCGTGGGGGTGAGGGTTGATGGGGGCAGCTCACACTTCTCGCAGGGAGCACATCTAGGGCTCGGGGCTAGCCATACCTATTAGGAGAGGGACAGAGTCAGAGGCCAAACCATCCACACCTGAGGCAGAGAAGAGAACATGCAGTCAGAGGCTAGGCTGAAAAGATATGTTTTTAATCTACACTTAAAAATTGAAACTGTGTCTGAATCCCTAACATGCCTTGGTAAACCGTTCCACAACAGAGGAGCTCTAAAAGAGAAGGCTCTACCACCAGCTGTGCTTTTAAAAATTCTAGGGAGTAATAGATGGCCGGCTTCTTGTAAACTAAGCAGTCGTGTCGGCTTATAGGGGGCAATCATTTTGGTCAGATATAAAGGTGCAAGTCCGTTCACTGCTTTAAAAGTTAGCAACAGTACTTTATAATCAGCCCGATATTTAATAGGAAGCCAATGTAGTGATGCTAACACTGGAGTAATGTCCTCATACTTCTTGGATCTAGTCAAAATATGTGCCGCTGTATTCTGTACTAGTTGAAGCCTCTTTAGAGAGCTACTAGAGGAGCTGGATAATAAGGCATTACAATAGTCTAGCCTTGATGCGACAAAAGCATGCATCAAGATTTTTGCATCCTCTAATGACAGAATGTGCCGAATTTTAGCTATGTTTCTTAGGTGAAAGAAAGCTACTCTGGAAGTGTTTTTAATATGAGTGTCAAATGTAAGGTCCTGATCAATAATAAAACCAAGGTTCTTAACCATAAGACTTGATGTAACTATGCAATCACCTGCATTTAACTGCAGATCCAACTTGTTCCTTAATTTTTTGGGGCCCAAAACCATCATCTCTGTTTTATCTGAATTTAAAAGCAGGAAATGTACTGTCGTCCAATTCTTTATATCAGAGATACAAGCCTCTAATTGAGTGAGTTTAAGTATTTCACCTGGTTTCATTGATATGTACAGCTGTGTATCATCTGCATAGCAATGGAAATTCACACCATGTTTACGAATAACATTACCCAGTGGTAGCAAATATAATGAGAACAGTAATGGTCCCAGCACTGAGCCTTGTGGAATACCATATTTAACCTGAGAGTAGTCAGAGAAATCTTGATCTAATTGCACAAATTGAAACCTGTCTGATAAGTATGATTTAAACCATGAGAGTGCCCGTCCACGCAAACCAACCAGGTTTTCTAGCCTATGAAGGAGAATCTTGTGGTCAATAGAGGTCAAAATCAAATTGAAAGCCTGTCAGCAATGAAAGAAAAAAACAGATGCCTGTATATGCTGTGTATATGTAGGGAATGTGTGTATTAATAATGTTTATTAAACCTAATGTATTAATGATTATTAGGCCCACGACCTGCTATGATCTTATTGTCGTTGTTGTGAAACACATTCAATGATCATGCCAGCTTGAAAGATACTGCAGGAAAAGCAAGCAAGTAAACCTCCGCATTCAACATAGATAGGAAAGCTGTTGATCAAGATTATCCACTGAGTGGATTTGTCAAGTGACCACTAAAATGGTTGAGTTTCAATCAATCGAATTGTGTGATAGAGCATTATCAGCTTCAGATAAGCTACTTATAATACAGCTAGTTATTACTGGCTTTGTATACCTATTAAACCATATATTAAATATTGGGCTTGGAGTCCGGGGACAGATTGCACCTGGCCATTTGGAGAAGGTTATTGACCCACATTTGGACATCAATAACAAAGGGTAGAGAAGATCAATTTAAACACAGATTAAAGGTGGAAACGGAGAGGGGAAATGGATTCAGTTCACTTATTTTTCCTAAGGGGTTGTCTGAACATTTTGCTCCCAAATCTTTGTTTAATAACATCAAATATAGTTGTTAGTACTCTTTTTTCTCTTTTTCTTGTGCGTGACAACCTTGTGAACTTAGTCAAATTCTTTCATGACTTCTATATAGTTAGCGGGGTTATTTTGTATGAGGAGGGCACTTTAGTAAAGACCACAGTGCAGTGTCTTCAGATATGCTGAGTGGAGTGCATGTTTGTACAAAACCAACATTTCTTACATTGTCACACATTAAAAAACATCACCATCCCTCTGACATTCAAGCATAATTATTTCATTCTGAAAACTCAAAATTGCCCACTTAGAGGTATTCATCTTCAGCGTTACAAAACCATATCCTCTCCCCCATGTTAATGAATCAAATCACTCTGCTACTTCTAGGTCATTTTTAAGCTCAAGCTAAACCAATAGCAGAAGGCATCACTAAGTGAATGGACAGGCAATTCTCAGTGTGTGATTTTGTAACTAGATGAGGGAAAATATGGGGGATAGCTTTAGCACACACATTTTCTCACTTTTGTTGTTTTTGAACATGTGTATTAATATTTGTGCATGTTCATGTGCATCTTCAAACACACAAGACATGGGAGGCTGGTATACACACACAGTGTGTATGGATGTAACAAATGATATGTTGAAAAATATGTGAATCTTTGTTGTTTTCAATGGGAAAGGCCATTATGTAGAGTGTTTAATGTATCCCATAATCCTCCGTGCACACTGTGATGCCGTTGCCCACCGAATGTAGCTTGTTAGCTTGATAAATGTGTTTGCACAGTGCCTAGCCTTAAAGGTTTGACCTGTAATGTTGTTTCACAAGTATAAAGCCACTAACAGTGCTTTTGGCATTGTACATATTTCTATATTCATTCATACAGACAGATGGTTACTGAAATTCCATTCAACCAGTACACTGCTATGCAACACTGTCTGTGTGTCTCCCTAGTGAGTGCTACTGGTTGTAAGGAGAGACTGGCACAAGCCCTGCAGATGGTAGTTTGACAATAGACATTTTTTTTGTATTGACAATGCAAAAAAAAACAGTATGCAAGGAGAGCTACTCATAAGAATTGCTTTCATGGTGTGTGAAGAGGTAGGAATCGGGCAAACAAACCGGTCATTCGAGTGTCTTCTGTTAATATAATTTTATATAATATATATGTAATTTTAGCAGACGCTTTTATCCAAATGCATACATATAAATGCATACTTTTTTTTTTTTTTTTTTTCAGTATATGTGGTCCCAATGGGAATTGAACCCACAACCTAAGCATTGTCAATGCCATGCTTTACCTACTGAGCCACACAGAACAAAGCAAATCCCATCCAAGCACAGGGAAAAAAGTGAATGTCTGGGGATTGCTACAGAGCTGTGTGAATATTTCTAAATAATTGCTTCAGTAAATGCACTTTTAAGAGCAATTGAGACTACACTTATTCCAGATTCACCTGGCGGGCTTGAGCATTTCTATAAATAATTTGGTGTGGATCCTGGCTGTAAAGCAAAAAGCCCTTGCTGCTCCAAATGGTTTCTCGATGGAGATGGAGAGACCAGTTCTACTACCGGAGCCTACTGTTCTTGACACATGAGTATCCTTGTCATTTCCTGGCAATCTCATACAGAGCAATACGAGAAATCAATGATCATGCAAGGCATACAGGAAAACAATATATTTCTGGGAAGGTTTCAGCAGTAGCACATTTCATTGAATGTACACACCATTCTATGTTTTAAACTAATATTTTAAAAATATTTTAACAATCACTTATCACTTATTCCTATCATGTTTTGATGGAATTTGTTTATTTATTTATTCATTTATCGCTTGACATGTTCAACCTTGAATGATGAATGCATTTCCACAGAGAATTTGGTGGACGGGACATAAATGGATTACACGTATTTTTCCCTTTCCATTTCTTGTTTTCCCTCTTTTTTTCTTGAAATGTGACCATGTAGTCCATTTATCTACCCGCTCGGGAGATTGTGAAGGGATGAGATACATTACCCTTTTATCCCCGCTAAGCTAAATCAGGACAGCCCCATCTGCACACAGGACAAGTGACCCAACCTCAGAGGCCATGCAATCAATTTACAGGTGGCTCTAACCCACAAATGCCCCTGGACACTGAAGGGGCAAGGGAACTCTTTCCACTTCGCATGCTCCTTTCCCTTAGTCCCAGCCAAAAGCACTTAACACCCAATATCTCTGATGAAGTCTCCGGACCCATGTACAGTAACTGCTGCTGTCGAGGGCACAAAAATAATTCAAACTGGCACTCCATGCTACTCTCTGGCACAAGTGCCCCCACCGTATGCAGGCATGTGCTCTCAAACAATGGAGTGGACACGAGCAGATTGAGGATGAAGCTTTTGCATTGTAGCAGTGGTGGTTAGAAAAGTGTAGAAAACTGCAGCGACGGCCGCTTTTCCCCCCAAGTGCACTTTTCCGTCGTGACTCAGTCAGTCCCATCTGACCATTCTCAGCTGCACTTTCCACATAACTTCTGACCTGGTCAGAGAACATTTTGGAGATGCTGCTGTCCATTGAAATAGTGAAATTGACTTGTCAACATTCAGTTCATTTTTGCAGCAAAGGCAAGACTTTGTGAGGAAGTCAAATAAAGGGAAATAGGCTAGGCTGCCTTTCTGCAGTTATTTCCCCCATAAGAACATAAGAATACATAATGACGAGAACAGGCCGTTCGGCCCATCTAGGCTCGTCAGGTCCTAATCTAAAGAGTATCTAGTACTACCTCTAGCCTGGACTTGAATAGCCCAAGCGTTTCTGCCTCTACTACCCGACCTGGTAAGCTGTTCCAGGCATTGACAACTCTCTGTGTAAAAAAAACTTCCTAATATCTGTGCGGAATTTGCTAACTAATTTGCTATCTGTGAACTAATTTCCACCTGTGGTCTCTTGTTCTGCTGACCCCACTTATCTTAAAAAATCTTTGGTATTTTACTTTGTTAATCCCTTTTAGGAATTTAAAAACCTCAATCAAATCCCCCCTAAGTCTCCGTTTGCTAAGTTTAAATAGATTGAGTGCCTTAAGTCTATCATCATAACTTTTACCTTTCAATATCAGTTTAGTTGCCCTTCTTTGGACTTTTTCAAGAGCTTCTATATCTTTCTTGTAGTGCGGTGCCCAGAACTGCACACAGTATTCTAAGTGAGGTCTGACAAAGGCATTATATAACATTAATATAACCTCCTTTGATTTATACTCAATACTTTTTGCTATGTATCCCAGCATCCTGTTGGCTTTTTTCACTGCTGTAGCACACTGCTTTGATGCAGATAGGCTTTGATCAACTACAATTCCTTTTCAAATTGAACACCTACTAACTTTTCTCTTCCCATAAAATACCCCTGTCTAATGTTTTTATTTCCCACATGCATAACTTTACATTTAGCAATATTGAATGTCATCTGCCATGTATCTGCCCATTTTTGGATTTAGTTTAAATTATCTTGGATTACTTTAGTCGATTCCAAACTGTTTGCCAAACCCCCAAGTTTAGTATCATCTGCAAATTTAACTATTTTGCTACTAACGTCCATATCCAGATCATTTATGTAAATAACGAAGAGCAGAGGTCCCAGCACCGATCCCTGCGGGACACCACTGCCCACAGCACCGAGGTCAGATACGCCCCACCTACTGTTACTCTTTGTATTCACCCTTGCAGCCAATTATGAACCCACTCTGAAACTATTCCTGCAATTCCTACTGAATTAATTTTAGCAATGAGCCTCTCATGTGGTACCTTGTCAAATGCTTTCTGAAAGTCCAAATATATAATATCATAAGCCTGGTTCAGGTCAACACACTTTGTAGTCTCTTCGAAAAAGTCCAGGAGGTTTGTTAGGCATGACCTCCCTTTGAGAAACCCATGTTGGCTCTCCCTTAAAATACTATTATTTTTCAAGAATGATTCCAACTTATCCCTAATAATACCTTCCAGCATTTTACATGCGATGCAAGTTAAACTGACAGGCCTATAGTTCCCTGGGTCAGTACAGTCCCCCTTCTTATATATTGAAATTATACTACCCTGCTTCCAGTCATCTGGTATTTCTCCAGTGATTATGGATTGAATGAAAATATCTGTCAATGGTTTATATATAATTTCCCCAAGTTCTTTGAGTACTCTAGGATATATGCTATCCGGGCCTGCTGCCTTATTTGTCTTAAGTTTTAGTAGTTTTTGTAGTACTTCTATGTCCCTTATCTCAAAGTCCTCCAAAACATTCTGTACCTTGTCTATACATTTAGGCATATTTATAACCTCTTCTTTAGTAAAGCTCTCAACAAAGTAACTGTTTAGTGTGTTAACAATATCCTTATTATTATAAACCACATAAAAAGTTATCCTTTTTATATACTCTGTACAGTCGCTTCTTTTGCCTCAAAATCTCCCGTAAAGCTTTAGTCATCCACTGCAGAGACTGTTTTTTCATCATATTTTTCCTTACTTTGGGGATGAATTTGCACTGTACATCTACAATAACCCTTTTAAATATAGTCAATTTTTCATTCACAGTTCTGCAATCTAGAAGTTTTACCCAATCTATATTACTTAAATTTTCTCTCATTTTATTAAAGTCAGCTCGTCTGAAGGCAGTCTTAACTTGCCAAAAAAGATCAAAAATAACTGCACTGTGGTCACTTGCCCCCAGTTGTTCTCCTACCTCTGTGCTGCAAATTCTATCAGGATTGTTACCAAAACCAGATCCAGTATTGATTTCCCTATCATAGGCTGAGTAACAGACTGTACCAAAAAGCAGTCATTGACCACATCTAAAAACTCCTCTTCACATTTGCCCTGACCTGTCACTATCTCCCAATTAATAGAGGGGTAATTTAAGTCGCCCATTATTATTGTCTCTCCTTCAGCACAGGTTTGTTTTATGTTACCAAAGAGCGTACTATTTATGTTACTGTCTGAAGCTGGAGGTCTATAGCATACTCCTATATTAAGGCCCTTCTCATGATCTCCCAGTAATCTAATCCAGTTGTCCTCACAAGAAACTAATGAGTTTATACCTGGAATTTCCTGCACATTAAGATTGTCTTTCACTTAAAGGGCCACTCCCCCTTCTCTTTTATTAGTTCTGTCCTTCCTAAACAATTTGTACCCCTCTACATTATATTCATCCCCATCTGCTGCGCCAAGCCATGTCTCAGTAATCCCAACAATGTCATAACCCCCATTCAACATGACAGCCTCCAGTTCCAAAAATTATTTTTATGCTTCTCGCATTTAAACATATGAATGTCAGAGCCTTACTCACACTTACGTTGTCCTTCCCCTCCACACATGAGTGTGCAGAACCACCTCTATTCACATGATGATCTAAAAAATCTTTATTAATTATATCCTCAGATTTATTATACTCCACCCTGGTATCTTCCATCTGGGCAGTCTGTACCTCCCTATCCATAATACTACTACTACTAATTTCCCTCCCTGCCCCCCCAGGCCCTAGTTTAAATATTCCTCTGCTACCCTAAGCATACGCTGGCCCAATGCATCTGTACCCCTCCGGTTCAAGTGTAACCTGTCCCACTTGTACAAGTCACCCCTGTTCCAAAAGGAGTCCCAGTGCCCCATAAACCTGTATCCCTCTTTCCTGCACCAGGTTTGTAGCCACGTGTTAAATCTCCATATAAAATTCTGCTTGCCTTTGCTATTTCCCCCATAAACATCAGTGTCTCACATTTCAGGTGCCTGTTGTTAAGGACCTTGCAGGTTAATCTTCAGTGTGCTGAGATGCTAATGCCAAGTACAATTGCCTCGGTCTTGAGTGCCTATATTTCATCGCATTTGTTTCTTATGAAAAGCTTGATTGCTCCAGGTAGCTCAGAAAAACCTCTTGAGCAATGCACTCTGTTTCCACTAACAAACTTCTGCTTAATGTGCGAAACGCATGGCAAGCACATTCACCATTGAAATGTGTATAACTCCCTATAATTCAAACCCTTTGTCTTGACTTAATTAACCATTTTATTTGAATCGGCGCAAACAATTCTGTTTTCCCTACACACAGCTGGCTGGCAGTTTAGTGTAATGGTTCGGGAGTTGGGCTTGTAACTCAGAGATTGCAGGTTCAATTCTCAGGTGGGGCACTGCTGTTGTACCCTTGAGCAAGGTACTTAACCTGAATTGCTTCAATAAAATATCCAGCTGTATAAATGGATTGTATGTAAATAAATGTAAACTGTGTAGGTCACTCTGGATAAGAGCATCTGCTAAATGCCTAAAATGTAAATGTAAATGTACAGCGTGATGTCCCAGTCCCAGTGTGGCATTGGCACCTTTAGCACAACATTGGCACAGACTCCTGGTTCTAACCTCTCTGATATGACATTTCAAGCATGACTACCAACTACTTCACACGGCTTTGAAATATTTTACTTAAGAAATGATGTGTCAATGTGCACATCACAATTATTTATCTAAAAGTATTGCCATGAAAAGTAGGTTTGAAACAAAACAAACATTCTTTAAAAAAGCAGCAAAAGTGAATTTTGTTCACTTACACATTAAGTTAACTTGCCATTAATAAACAAAATCATAAAGTCCGCACTGTATGCCATAGGAACGGTACATGCCACTCAGGCCTGATTTTGGTCTGGGTTTTGGTCCTGCAAACACAAGTATGAAAATATACTTTTCATATTTTTTCCATCTCCTTTCTGATATTGTAGCTTTTTCAATGGTAATGAGTAGGCACACACAGAAACACTTGAACATTCAATAAATCCTGTTTGCAGAGAGTAGGTCCCAGTAAGTTAACATAACCTATTTTGTGCTATAAACAAAACAAAATTGCCAATAATTAAAATCCATATCCATACAAATTTTAAAAATAAATGGCATCTTATTCTGTCATTATGTGACGTTGGTCCCAATAATGAGAATGAGAACAAAACGATATTCTGATCACAGCCGTTAGGGTAGATATTAAGGGAAATAATGTTAATTTACTCTTAAAAAACATATTGAGATGTGGCTGCTGAATCCTAGCAGTGTAAATGATAACGTATTACTGGTATTGCTGTGCAATAACGAGCTGTGATACATGACACATATAAAGACAAGGAAAGACAAAGAACAACTCCCATTAAAGTTGAACAACTACAAGCCATTTAATTGCCTGTTTCCCTTTCCGTGAAAGCAGTATGCATGCCAGTTGCGAGAGGAAGGCTGCTTTGATATAACTCCGAAGTGGTAGCAGATTTATTTGTGAATTGCAAGCAAAAAAACATTTGTGAAACGTGTTTTGACAATCATTTTCAATCTGAGCGAAAATGCCTGCATATCCCTTTCGTGAAATGAGCCCCTGGTCAGAAGGGATTAAGGCCTGAACATGGAATGTCAAGTCAACGCTATTAAAAGCTTCTCTGACTGCCACAGAGTCATTGAGCATGTTTTTCATTTTGTCGTGTTTGCGTTTGTAGTGTATTTTACCGTGGTTAATATTCTGGCATTTAAAAGTTGCACATAGGCAGGAAAGACATTTTGTGAATGTGTAATATACAGTTTACTGTCTGTATAAAATACATAATAATCACTTTTAGAGATGTATAATTTCTCTGTAAACTCTGCATCAAGTTGCTTGAACAAATGTAGGAAAATATGGGTAGCATCTTCCAGGCTTGTAACCTGCCATAGGTAAAGTGTATACAGTTTTTATTAGTTTGTGCTGTTGAGGTCTGCTTTTGTGGTTGGACATTTCCATATGGACCACCTGCTCTGCTGTAGGTGTATTCTGGACTCCTTGAGCTTTCAAGCTGATTCGCACAATTGATCACAGTTGAGTTTGGGTGGCCCTGATGCAATGCCCTTAAATGGCATGTGAAACATTTGTTTTGATACCTTTCAGAGGCCCACAGTTACTAAATGTTTTGGGGGTGAGTTTTACATCCACTTAAGAGCACATGATAGAGCATGAAGAAATTGACTAAACACATAAGGGTATTTGCATGTATGAAAGTTGATTATTTCTGACTACACCTCAGCTTTAATTTGGATGGCATGATAGAGAGGTTGCCAAACATGGGGGATCAGTTTTTCATTTTCTGTCCTAAACACATGTAGCATTATACATGAGCTAGCAGGTTGTGCAAGGAGCAGGAAGATAACGTTACCTTTGCTCGTGGTTAAAGGCTGTGTTGCGTTGCGTTTTCCCCACCTCCATCTTCTTAGTGAATGAGGTGTCCCTGCTTTAACCTGCCTCTGTAAAGATATACCCTTCAGATGTTCTTCTGACTAACAGGACCCCCTAAAGAGTGTAAGTAAATGCAACACATACAGTATGTCAAAGCCTTACAAAGTGTTTTCATATTTCACTATTGTTTTATTGAAATATAGTGTATAGCTGTGGGCATGGTGATTCTACCCTGCTGTTGCAACAAAAAAAAATACAATATTGTGCCAGCAAGCAACTTTCACTGCTCACTAGTTCTTCTTACAGCTGCTAAATGCAGAATGCATTGCATGTGAAAAACAGAAATGAGCCACTAACACGTCAGGCTATAGTCATTGACTCCCAGTTGTGTGGGGCTTCAACAAAGAAATGCTTTTGTGATTGCAATAACATTGTGTCATAAGAACTTCTTAATAGCACTCGAAGCTAGCAATGAAAATAAAAAACACTGAAAATATCATAGACCTGATTGTATGAGTAGGGGTGGTCTGACTAATAATTGTGGGAGGTGATAGAAAATCCAATTGTGGTGTGTGACAAATGTAATGCTTGCGTCTGGTTGCTCTCGAGGTGAAAGTGATACCATTCCCTTTCATGCACACACTTTTACATTTCAAACGAGCCTCTTCATACAAGCGGCGAATGTGAATCATCCCACCTGATGCTAGCGAACCGTCATAGCGAGGGCGAAGGCGAGGCGAGTCAAGACTGAATCACGAGGTGAGCTCTCCTGATGATTGGTTCCCCTTTCTTCTTCTCCCTCTCACCGGGAGTTGTAGAAATCAGCGCTCACCACGGCCCGTCTCTCCCCATCAATGTCAAGCTTTGCTCTGGCTTGGGTTGGCCAGAGCCGGGTCCACCACATCCTGCATGACCATCTTCATATGCAGATAAGATATAATATACATAGAACAGTCAGTCAGCAACAATCTTTATTAATGGTATTGTTTTCAAAGAAGGAACACACAAGCAATAAGGAACTTAAAAGGCTAATTCCACATGAATATTAGGATGGGGTTTTTTTTACGCAGAGTTATCAATGCCTGGAACAGCTTGCCAGGTCAAGTGGTAGAGGTAGAAACACTTGTGCTATTCAAGTCCAGGCTACATGCAGTACTAGGTAGTCTTTGACGACATGACAAGCCTAGATGGGCTGAACAGCCCATTCTCGTCTTTATGTATTCTTATGTTCTTAATAAAGTGAAACATACATAGCTGAGCTCTATGTCAATTTGTATTCCAAAGCAAATATTTAAAAAGAACAAAACATGTAATGCTAAAAAAACAGGTTTAGTCAAAGTCATGGCACCACAAATCTGGAACAATTTCTATATTTATTTCTGTCTTTGGTCTGTTATATTATGCTATATGTGCATTGTTCCTTTGTTTTTGTGAGAACCTATATCACAGAACTACCAACATTTAAAACAAGTAAATATTAACGTTACATATTTTTAAAAACAGCTTTGTACTTAACAAGAGAAAAAATCCTACCAATTTCACTGCATTCTATACAGTAATATTTTGCAGCTTAGTTTCATGAGCTTTTTTAATATGATTTACATACAAATTGGAAATTATACTGTACATATATATATATACATACACTGTATATGGTTTATTTTATTTAGTATATAAAATATAAAATAATAAACCAGAATGTCCCTCCATATGTATGCGATGATTCATCTCTAGGCAAAGCCAATGGCTGTAACCACCCCCAGGAATACATATATATTGACAGAACGTCTTGATTGAAGTGGTTTGTTCCTTTTATTCCATTGCTATCTACATTTCCTGAAAGGAAAACGCACTCAAACCTTCTTAAAACATTTGACATGAAGAAAATGCACACATTTTGTATTTTCAAATTATTGTACAGCCTCTGGACTGCATAGATTAGCTAAACACTAAGAAAAATGGTTAAACGAAAATTAATTAATAAATCTCCCAGTGTGAAATTAAAAATGACTACTTGTAGAAAATTGTGCATAATGCTATTTTTTTAAAGATTTTATCAAATTTTCATAGCCAATTAGACCCGCTATTTTATATCAATCCCCCCCTAGTAATGTGAGTTCGCTGCCGTAGTCCTGCGACCGGTAGTGACGAAGGCAAAGTAACGCCTCCTCCGAGACGGCACTCGCCAAGCCGTCGACCATAACCCGGTACTACAGGGCCACTCTTATGCACAGCGAATGTCATGTCGTCTTCCCTCCCCCCTCCCTGGGGCAGACAGCCAATCGTCACCCCTGGTGGCACTCCCGGCCAGAGCCAACTTTGGCGAGACAGGGAATTGAACCCCGGTCTCTGTGGCCAGCGGCGGACGTTGTAACCACCGGACCACGCCGGAGGCCAATGCATAATGCTATTTTAACATTTGTTCTCTGTTAATCTTTTTATTACAGTTAAAAATATATATATAATGTATTATTTCCATCTTTTTGCTGCTTTGCTTGTGGGATTACATTTCAATTCATTATCAAGCTTCCAACATCAAGACAAAATTAGTAATTTGACTAAGTTTGTATATAAAGGAGCCAAATCTTCCATTGAGCCTGTGGATATAGAGAATATTCACATGCATGGTGCTCCTAAGCTGAGGTGATCGCCAGGTTAGCTGTTTGAATTAAGATACAGTATTAGTAATGGATCAGTTCATTTCATGTTCACAAGGGTATTCATAACACCAATGTTAATTATTTGTTAACATACTGTCTCATAGAGGGACCCACTGAATTTTTCACCATGTTTTCAAATCCTGATGTACATCGAGGATTTCTCCACAAGGCACGGGCGCAGACCGGCTGGAGGGATCAAATTAAATCAAATCAATTTTATTTGTATAGCGCTTTTCACAATTTAATTGTCACAAACAATTGTCACAGAGGGGGAACAGAGGCCCAGGCCTAGACCCCCAAAAAACAAGCCTAAAGGCAACAGTGGCAACAGGGAAAAACTCCCTTGATAGGGAGAAATCTTGGGAGGAGCCAGACTAAAAGGGGGGGAGCCCATCCTCTTCTGGCCGGCACGGGGTGTGTCCAAAAAAGACTATATCATGGTCAGTCCAAGGTGACTCAGGGCTGAAAGACTTTGTGCCTCCTGAGTTAGGTAATCAGTGGGGGGGCTAAGCCATGTGAAGGGGGTTCAAATCCAGGAACTGGGGTAAGCGTAGGGGTGAGGGTTAATGGGGGCAGCTCACACTTCTCGCAGGATCTAGGGCTCAGGATGGTGCTCCTCCAAATATTCATGGAGTGGAACAAAAAAAATCATGAGAAGATGGAAGGAAATATTGTGCGCAAATGTGAGACATATTTTCTGGCCCCTTTCCTCCCTTGAATCACATGTACAATTACATCCAATGAAAGCTGTAATCAGGAATGTGATGGGAGGCAGGAAGTCAGTGATTGCGCAGGAAATTGCACTGAATTATGAATTGTAGATTTAAAAACAGAGCATGTGTAGGATGTGTATGGGCATGTGTGTGTATATATATATATATGTTTGGTACAGCATCCTTGAAAAAAGTGATTGGAAAAAAGGAAATCCAGTTTTAATTGCAGGCTTATATTTTCCAATTACGTCAGCGGACATTGTGCATGGCGAAGGGGAGGATTGTTGGAACCTCTTATGAAGAGCCCTTACTGAGAAATGTGCAATTTTCAGCTGAAGAAGTGCTGCTATTTGCATTTATATTGCACCACTTGTGACTATACAGTGTGAGGTGCGTGTGTGTGTGTGCGTACATGTGAGGTGTGTGTGCGTACGTGTGTACGGGTTATTTATTGAGCACAGTCATTCCCTGTTTTTCCGTACCTTTTTTATCAGTTGGGTTCAGCACCGTTGATTGCTTTTCTGAGAATGTAGCCCACACTGATACAGATACAAGTGTACAAACCTGTCCTTCATGTTTTTTCAATCATATACCTGTTCTGATCCCTTTATCCCTTTGAACTGAAATGTACAGAAATGTGACTGCTAACAGTTGCTCATACACGCATGCTTGCACACGTGTACACACACACACG
Organism: Aldrovandia affinis; assembly: GCA_029706075.1. Taxonomy (NCBI): domain Eukaryota; kingdom Metazoa; phylum Chordata; class Actinopteri; order Notacanthiformes; family Halosauridae; genus Aldrovandia; species Aldrovandia affinis. The sequence continues at coordinate 688,577 of JAINUG010000053.1, read as the reverse complement.
CTTGTGCTTGCACAAACACACAAACATACACTCTTGTGCACAGACACACACACACAAACACACACATACACACATATACACACACACACACACACACACACACACACACATGATAGCATGTGCAATATAATTTTCCCAAGTTTAAAATGTCTTATGTTAATTTTCTTTCTATTTTATTAATGCTTTAACCCCATTTTCTACCAAATTGAAATGCCCAATGCCGCATACTATGCCACGCTCGCTGTCAATTCTGGCGAGAGTAGACAAGCACGTGCTCTCTTTCGATACACGTGATGTCAGCCACTCCTTGTGGTGATTTCTGTCACTTCCACAGTATACAACTTAACCTTGCACAGAGTCGGACAAAGACTCTCCATGCGCAGTTTTATACCGGCAGACTGTGGGTGCCCGATTAACCAGCGGTGGTCGCTGGTTTGTGACGACACATGGACAACCCAGACGACTGAATCCCTTCCACCCTGGGCAACGTTACTACTAATTATGCGTCGCCCAACAGGGCTGCTGGCCACTGTGGGCACTGGCACAGTCCAGTTTCGATACCAGACTGCAGAGCTCATCCACACATGAGAACAGTGTCTTAACTGGATGAGCCACCACCTGAAATGTCTTCATTTTAATTTGAAATGGTGCTGTGGGGTTCTACATCTTGCACATCGAAAGGCAGTGTCTTGATCAGCTTCCTTCATCTGTCCCTAAAGTCAACAAAGCTCTTCTCAAGTGACTATACGTATTGTGTTTCATGGCGTAATGCCTTCTCTTTATTTCTGGAGGTTTCTACATGAAAGGACACATACAGCACACTGATGGATGCTCCTGAAGGACAGGGAGAATAGTTTGGTGAAGGAGCCCTCTGTGCTTAAACACAGACGTCAGCCAGTCTTATGTGGAGGCTGTGATTTGTCTTCCAGGATCAGGCTCGACTCCTCGGGCCATTCAGACAAATCTGCTACAGCTCAACCAGCTCTATCAGACTGGCTGCACCTGCACTAAAGCATCGTACAGGACAACAGGCACATACACCGTGCCAGCGTCGGGAAGTAAAAAATGATCACGCTCACTTTAGAGCAACTAATAGGCCGTTGTGTGTGTCATGGTTACCCATACAAAGGAAAGACATGACAAGGCCCAGGGAAAATTCTAAGAGCCATCAAGGCCCCCGCCGCCACTTTTATGGCAACAACAAACAGGTACAAAATAAAAATCTGTGCTCATTAAAGAAAAGTAATTTACGGCAGAGGCTGGCAGCTGCTTTATTTTTCTTTTCTTTTTTTTTTTTGTACCCTGCAGACAAGGTAACTAAAGTATGTTCCTAGTGTTGAGAATTGCTTATTGTAGGGGAACAGATTTTTACACAGCTCTGAACTGATTAAAGGTATCAAAGGGAAACAAGATGAACCCTGAGAATAAGAATGTAAATGCATCATAAACAGCCAGCTGCTGGAAAACAGCCTTTTGTTGTCGAGTCTTTCCGTTACCATCTGAACCATCGCTCAAAGTGGCATGATAACCACCGTGAGTCCAATGACAGTGGCCTTTCATGTGTGTCTGCTGGAATTCTACGCCTTGTCGTACAGTAAAGGAAGGATTCTTTCCGATTGATTTCCATAGGGTAGGAGGTAGAGCAGACGCCTTGGCCTCGCACCACCTGACACCCCATCTGTTTCACTCCCCCGCTCAGGCGGCAGACAGCTTCCTAGCTGAGGGAGAGCCAGATCCTGGAGGCCATGCCTCACAGAGAACCAACGTGGGGGAGAAGAGGAATTGTCCCACCACCCCTGTCAATCACCCCTCGTGGTCTGACTCCAACAGCTGCTTGCCATCAGGAAGCGTACTGCAGGCCGCTGCATTCTTATACCTTCTCCTCGCATGGAACGTCTTTACAGGGACAGCTGAGGAAGAATACTAATGATGTCACTGCTTAGGTTCAGCAAGCCCCACCTATTGAATGGGAACTTTGAGAGCTGCTGTAGTCGCCGAAGCCCTCGTGCTGCGTGAAGGCGTGGGGCGCAAAGGCCCAGTGAACGCTCTCCCACACCCTCTGCCAGCTGTCCACATTCAGCTGTGGAAAAGGAGCTGAATAATTCAGATATCATGGGGGGGGGGCAATTCTGGTGATTCACACCAGACGGGCCAGAGGCATGTGCCCTACACCTCTTCTTCCTTAAGAGGAGAGTCATTCAAAAACATGCGTACATGTTAATCACCCCACCAGCGATTCATGCTGTGCACCACGTGACAGGTTGCAACACACAGGGTTCATCCACACGTTTGCTCATTCAGAACCATCAATGGGATTGATTGCGCAAAGCCAGAGAAATCTCCCTATAATGTGTAAGTATCATTGTTTGGTTTTACAGTGGTCTAAACGCACAGATGACGCGTAGGGAAAATGCTTACAGCCACCTTCTCATCCGCTTTGTTCCTTCCCCCCGTGAGTTGCAAGCCCAGAAGGAAATGTGTGCAAAGCCCTTCCACAGATCAGCTTAATGTGGAGTAAGCCCCTGCCTACCTTACTCACTCTGCGGCTGTCTTGTGCAGCGAGCAGCATGTTATCCGACGCAACAGGGACTGCTGGAACCGGTGTCTGTGCTGTCAAATCCTTATCACGTGCCAGAAATCAAGCCAAGAGCCCAGAACATTCCGTGGCCATTCAGTGGTGAGTGATCCTGTGGACAGTGTGGCATTAGTGCACGTACAGAGCAAATTATACATACAGGTTTTCAGAAACTGCGGGGCTCATCCAGCCCATGGCACGAGTGCGCGAGCATTACACAGCAATTGAGCAGGATTTGTGTTTTGATTGAACGCGTCTGTCTCTAAATCCCCCTCAGCATATAGCTGAACACGCGCTCCAGTCGTGACAAGTGAGCCATAATTGCCTTAACTGCATTTTAGCGGGCCTCCGAGATTTGTTGCAATGAGGATACGGCACCTCTACAATAATGCAGCTAATAATGTGACAAAGCAGAAATGGCTTTGCCGCGCGCTGCGTGAGCAGTGTCGAGCCTTGTCGAGGATCCGAGTACTCTATTGTTAATGCCTGTGCAGAGTGCTCGTTCACTCTCCTATTTGCTTGTATTGCTTGCCTTTTTAGGCCCAGTGTTACACCTGAGTGTTAACTGCATATCACCATACCTCCCACTCTCCTCATTCAAGCAAACCTTACACCAAGAGGAGTACTAGCTCTGGTCTTTCAAAGGACCTCAAAAGATGAATTAAAACGCAGAGGGACGTTTTGCTGTACGATTCCTCTTAATTTTATTCATTCACAAACTGTTGAAATCTTTTCTTTTTTTAATTTCAGTTTTTAATACTATTTTTCTATTTCAGCTTGTGTATGTCCAACATGTACTCTTCAATGCACACATTTAATTACACATGTGCTAAAGATTAATATTGTATATATACATTCAGTACGTTATTTAAAAATATATATTTCCGATTTTTTCCTGTTTTACTCCCAACTTGGTGGCCAATTTCATGACCCTCTATTATTATCCCCACCCCTGTATTATAAGTTCACTGATACAACTCCAGGACCGGCAGTGACAAAGGGAACTGAACCTCGTCTGAGGCGGAACCCGCCAAGCCATCGACCGTTACCCCAACACAAACACAGCAGCAGAGCCACGTGCCTGCGGCAAACTCATGCCCGGCTTCTCTCCCTCCACCCTCCCCCTGGGGCGGGCGGACAGTCATTCGCCGCCCCCGAACAGGACTCCCGACCAGAGCCGGGCTGGCGCAGCTGGGAATCGAAGCCTGGCTGCAGAGGGCAACCTGCACATAGAACAAGTGCCTTTACCGGTTGTGTCACTCAAGAGCCTCATTGCGTACGTTTTTGTTTAAAACAAGCACTCAATATTTTATTTTTTACCATATATCACTTTTTTTGAGGGCAGGTTTGGATAAAAGTTCCAGGCTGCACATTCATTTGCCATGGGGAGCCATAGATTTAGGGCTTATAAGAACTTATACGAAACTTATAAGAATATAAGTTACTGTAGAAAAGGATTTGTGGATTAGTCTAATCTTAATTAATACTGGGTCCAAGACATTTGCAAATCTGAAGACTTTGTCTGTCTATATCCGTGAAATGCAGCATATTGTAATGAGAAAAACAAAAACATCCGGTTTTTTTTCTTTCTTTTTTTTCTTTCTTTCTCCCCTCCCCATGCAGACATTCTGTGAGTACGTGCCAAACTCTTCTCAGCACAAGCACCGCTGGTCAGACTCTGACACGGTCAGAGAGACACCCCCCAAGGTAAGGGTTGGACCACCCTAAATCTGTTCGATTCCTGGGTAAGATTTTGGCTATTGCCCAAATCGCAGACAGAGCTCCAGTTTAATTCCAATTTTGGCATATCTGCCGAGACCCGATTAGGCGCACAGAGCAATGGCTGTAAAAACTCCCGGCTCTGTCGTACTGAAGTACACTGTGCCATTCTAAATTGTGACACTTAATGTGGGTATGAATCTCTTTTTACATGGTGGGCTCTCAAAGTAGGCCAGAACACTTGTAAAAAATGGCAGCACATGGTTACATGATACGTAGTGGACTACATACAAGTTTTCATTCAGTCCTAGCTCCGGGCATTAAAAATATATTTGAGGCAATGAGCTTTTGCCCATTTGGATGTCTTCTTCCTGTGATTGATGTTTGTCTTGTCTCTGTGACAGAGGCATGCCATTAACGTTAACAGCAAGATCAGCTCAAATCCAGAAAAAAAAATTGCTCATTGTGGGTCGGATTTATGAGCTATTTCATAGGGGAAATGTTTTGAACATTTCTGAATGTAAAACCGGCAGCCAGGCATTTCATTATCTAGGCCACTTCTATCTTCTTTTTTTTTTTACAGGGACCCCAGCTCTTTATTTCTGTTCTCCCCGGGGTAAGGGAAAATAAGGTATCTTGGGCAAACCGCCTCCACGCAGAATCACACGACAGGCAGGGATGCTTCTGTGACCGGGATAACCTGTTTGAGCTAATGGATCGTTACTCATTACAGGTCACATTGAGCAGGCGGCAGCGAGGTGTCAAACCACTGCTTCACAGTTCCACACTGAAAACCTTGGGTATCTGCAAATAGCTTTTTCCCGTGCGCGGCTCTACGGATCAAATAAACATTGCGAGAACATGACAGTTCTAAGCCAGTCCCTTGATAAGATTCTGGATAAACACTTAAATCGGGAAAAATGTGAATTGTTGCTGTTAGCCCTTTACTAATTTGCTCATTTTTTCAACTATTTTGTTTACCTCTTATGTGGTACCAAAACCATGAAAGGATTACTGCAGTTGTTTTGTTATTATTATTATTATTATTATTATTATTCCTTTCAGAGCTGCACTTATCTGGGATGATTTACAGAGAACAAAAACAGCTGAAAATGCAGTGCAGAATACAAACAACAAATAAAAACCAGTACAATACAAAACTGTGACGTACAACAGACTAAAAGGCAACAAGTTCAACTCCAATGTGAAATTAAAATCATAACAATCTGTTAGGTACTGGCTAACCACTAAAAGGCTGCAGTATTTCAGCAGACAAATGAATCCAGGTGTGGTCTGAAGAGCTGAGTTTAAAAACGATGAGGTAATGCAGTGAGTGACTCAGCCCAAGAGTGGGAGGGGGGTCCTTTTTTATTGCTTTTTTTTTTTTTTTTATTTTTATTAAAACCCCTAGATATCTATCTCCACTATCCTGTCTCTACATCATTGCCATGAATTCTGACTGGGGTAATTTGGTCCTTCTTTCTTCCTAAACCAGTCCCTGGCTCCTTGGCCTTGTTAGCATTTTCCTTCAAATAGATACAAAGCTTTCAGTGTCGTTCCTGTAGATCACGTCCCTTTAGGACACAGCCGACGACAGAGGAGTCATCTGAGAATGAGCCACTTGGCAAGAATCCTTTTTCTGCGTGCTGTCTCTATTGTATAGTGGGAACAAAACAGTTGACAATACCGTTCCTTGGGGCCTCTAGTACAGGTTGTTAGCAACTCTGTGGGGCTCGTATTAGGGAGCCACACATCCTGAAGCCTGCTGAATGTGTCAGCGGTCCAGTTTGTGCTAGATAAATAGAGGGTCTGGTCTTTGAGTTTATGTGTGAGTAGGTGTGGGTCAATGGTGTTAAAAGTGCTCCAAAAAAAATCTAAGATCATTCTTTATTAGCTAACAGAATTCTCCAGTTGGCCATACACCTTATTGAGGATAAATATTGAGGTTGTTCTCAGAACCAACATTTGTCGAGTAAACAAACGGCTGTGGATCTGTAATGCCTTCGTTTGTCCTCTAAGGTGACACAAAAAATGTAATTACATTATTTAGGCCAAAAATAGGTCAACATTCAAAAGAATGTTAAATTTTTTTCTTTGGTCCTGGTGTTTTCCAAATATATGACGCATTCCAAATAGGTAGAGGTACTTTGGACATAGATGAACGGCTGCAAAATTGTCATTGCTGGAGGAAGTTGAGGGGTGGTCCAAGAGCATTTGAGGACAGTGAAATCTAGGTGGGCTGTGGAAACCTTTCCTGAAAATGAGCGGAAGCAGCCAGTAGAGAGAGAGAATAAATAGGTAGGAGAGTCTGGGGAAAGGTCAGGGCTAAAGCTTGGAGGAAGCTGAAGCAGATCTTATCAGAGTTTTCTGAGCAAGAAGTGGTCCATGTCTAATGGTGGGGGGTGAAGGAGGTAAACAGCAGGGGGGAAATCTTATGAGGTCCGTCGCCGTCCAGTTTACGGTTTATCCAACGAATTTCATTTTGACAAAGAGAGACAGAAGATTCTAATACCACAGACAATGTCAATAGTAATGGTTATTTGCAAAATGAAGAGGTCCCATCGAACCGACACAGAGCTCAGCACAATGGGGTGTCTATATTTTTATTTTCCATGCAACTGGTCATCCTGATTGATCCCTAATTGATCCACCCCAGCCTGGTATCAACAACTGAATTCCTGGTGGGGTAAAGTATTTTAAGGAGGATGTTATTTGTATCAATTTAGATGAGTACTATTTTTGTACTCATGTAGACATTAGTATTCTGGTTTTACATGGATGTACTGTCTTGTACTTTTTACTTGGCCATGAGCCATGAGCATATATTTTCACCTTTTACTTCTCACACACACACACACACACACACAGTCATGTGCGTGCACACACACCATATGTGCGTGCACACACACACACACGTGTACACACACACCACATGTGCTTGCACACACACACACACGTGCGCACGCACACCACACACACACACACACACATATGCGCGCACACAACACGTGCGCACAGGCACATACATACACACACACACACACACACACACACACACAATATATATAAATCCACACAGGTGACCTCTGTAAGGCCCTGCAGTGATAAATATCAATTTACAGAGATAATGGGGGTTGTGAAACCCTAGACTGAGTGAGCGTTTTGCTCGTCTGTCTATTGTTCCTGTCCCTGATGCAGTCTGTTTCCTTCATCAGTCAGTAATCCACAGCCTTTATCACACTACTGCCCAGTCACATCAACAGATAAACCGCAATATGAAACAAGGTCTACCATGAGGAGAAAATGCCATGCAATTTGAGTGCATTGTTGTGTCTTACCAGGCCCGCCCACTGCAGATCATTTCAGCCTAATAAACAGGGGCACTGGGGCACTGTGGAATAGACAGGTTCATGTATGGTTCTCTGTTCACGTTTCCAATGCAGGGAGGGGAAGGGAATGTAAAATGTATATAGCTGCATGCGATCGTTCACTGTGTCGGTGAGCGTAGCTGTTGGGGATGGCTGGGTTTTGGCCGGGGGGAGGAGGGAACAGAGTGTTCCCGGCTGCAGATGCAATTCTCCTGTTCCGCAGTCAGGTCTGAGACTGAAGGTGTGCGGAGAGAAATGAGCCCCGTTAATTCCTGCATGCTGGAGGCTTAGCTGCTTTATTGTAACAAATCGGTCTGGGACCGCTTCCACTTCAGCGGCATTGTAAAGTAGGCCGGAGTCTTCGCGCATATTAATTTTGTTTAAAATAAATATGACTCCGCCTTTCGGAGGAGGCCGTGGGGACCGGTGGAATTAGTCCTTGTGGTAATTTGTCACAGAGATCTGATATTTTGCCAATGCGTCGACACACTTGTGGCAGTCAGGTCAGGCAAAGACTGAGTCGCCCAGGGCCACGCTAACGATGCCAGCTACCTACTGCCTTATCCCCAGCCCCTACCCCCACACCTCCAGCCATACAGAATGAGGAAGATAATTAACATGCTGCTAATTACAATGCGGCACCATGCTGGGAGGCTTTTTAAGAGAAGGCAGTGCGTTTGCACGGACCTCGTGCGCATGTGCGTGCTCTCCAACTTACTCGCGACTTCTCGGCCTGAAAGCTCTGGCGAACCGTCAGCTGGCTTGTGTAATTAAGACTGAGAATGTCACATTGCAGAGAGCAACAGTCAGAGTTCTCTGCTCTGCTGGCTGGAAGCTGTCCACCCTTCATTAACACCTCATTGGGCCAGAGAGATAGATATGCAAAACCAGTGCTGCACTGGGACATCATTTGAGACACATAAAACCAGCACTGCATTATTGGGACATACAGGTAACTGGCAAAATAAAGGAAACACTTGAGTATAAGAGGGAAACAAAGTATATTGAAAGCAGGTGCTTCCACACGGGTGTGGTTCCTGAGTTAATTAAGCAATTACCATCCCATCATGCTTCGGGTCATGTATAAAAATGCTAGACAGGACCACTTGCTAATTTTGGCTACCATGGCTAGAAGAAGAGATCTCAGTGACTTTGAAAGAGGACAGATTTTGGGGGTCGTTTGGCAGAAGCTTCAGTGACGAATACGGCTTAAGTGGCTAAGGTAATGTTGGCATGGAATCTGAGGGAAGGGCATCATCAGCTATGGGCAACTGGGATAAAAAGTGCATAATCCTCCACAATGATGACAGTGCATTTGGTTTGAAATGCAAGCCAAAACAGATGGGCAACTGAATCAATTGACTGCAGATATCAATACACTTTTTTTTATTTTTTTTTACTTTGTTTCTGATTTTATCCCATTTTCTCCCAATTTAGTAGCTATTTTTTATGTCAATCGCCCTCTAATAACGTGAGTTTGTTGCCGTAGTCCTGCGACCGGTAGTGACAAAGGCGAAGTAACGTCTCCTCCAAGATGGCACTCACCAGGCCGTCGACCATAACCCGGTACTTCAGGGCCACTCTTATGCGCAGCGAACATCCTGTCGGCTTCCCTCCCCCCTCCCTGGGGCGGACAACCAATCGCCACCCCCTGGTGGCACTCCTGGCCAGAGCCGACTCTGGCGGGACGGGGAAGATATCAATACACTTTAATCAAGAATATAAAAAATATGATTTCTCCTAATTTGTTAGCCAATTACACCTGCTATTTTCAGGTCAATCCCTCCCTCATAGTTTGCTGCCATAGCCCTGTGACCGGCGGCGATGAAGGTGAAGTATCGTTTCCTCTGAGACGGCACTCGCCAAGCCGACGACTGTAACTCCGGCACCCCAGAGCCACTCCTGTGGCCAGCGAACGTCTTGTTGGCTTCCCTCCTCCCTCCCTGGGGCGGACAGCCAATTTCGGCCCCCGGTGGCACTCCCGGCCAGAGCCGACTCTGGCGCGGCCGGGGAATCGAACCCCAGTCGCCGTGGCCAGCGTCGGACTTTGAAACCACTAGACCACGTGGGAGGCCCCATAGGACATGACCCCCCTACAGGACAGCAACAAAAGAAAAACTTAAACATTTTAATGAAGATTAACATGAAGCGATGGGAGAAAGGTACTTGGTGATGTTATTCCATGAATGGATGCAGGATTTCTATTGACCAGTTTGTCATCAGCTAGCAGTCAGTATAAAAATGCAGTTCTACATTTACATTTACATTTGGGCATTTAGCAGACACTCTTATCCAGAGCGACTTACAAGATGTGCATTTATACATAGTAAGATCAATCATTGTTCGTGCAAGAGATCAGTGTAGTAATACAGTAATAGACGTCAATGTTGGAAGCTGCATACCGTACCTGTAACACAGGGGAAAAAAAGTTATTCTGTTTTTTTAATTTAACTTTTTTTTTTTTGGACTATTGAACATAGTTACATTTTACGAAATGCAGTATTAAACATGTGAGCAGTGGTGATGACAATTAGTTCAATGTACAGAATCAGTGGTACTGGTAGTCTGAAGAGCTGGGTTTTAAGTCTCTTACGGAAGATGGCCGGTGATTCCGTGGTCTTGACCGACTTGCGGAAGATTGTTCCACCACCGAGGAGAGGCGAGACCAGGAGGAGGGGGTGCCTGGGTCCTGGAGGGATGGGATAGTCAGTTTGCCAGAGGAGGCAGAGCTGAGGGGTCTTGCTGGGGTATAGGGTTTGATGAGTGTCTGGAGGTAGGAGGGAGCAGTTCCTCTAGCGGCTTGATAAGCCAGCACCAGAGGTTTACATTTGATGCGTGCTGCGATGGGGAGCCAGTGCAGAGAGGTGAGTAGTGGGGTGAAAGGTGTGAACTTGGGTTGGTTGAACACCAGACATGTGGCAGCATTCTGCACCAGTTGCAGTGGCTTGATAGCACAGGCTGGTAAGCCTGCCAGCAGGACATTTCAGTAGTCCAGACATGAGATCACCAGGGCCTGGACTAGGAGTTGTGTGGCCTCTTCGGTGAGGAACAGTCAGATTCTCTGGATTGTGTGGAGGGAGAATTGGCAGGTCTGGGTGATCGCTGCAATGTAGGTCGAGAAGCACAGCTGGTCTTCCAGGGTCACTCCAAGACTCCTGGCAGACTGGGGCGGAGACACTATAGAGCCTTCCACAGTGATTGAAGCATCAGGGAGCTCTTCACTGGGAGGAAGAGCAGCTCAGTCTTCCCCAGATTCAGCTTCAGGTGGTGGTTGGATATCCAAGCAGAGATGTCTGCCAGGCATGCAGAGATACGCACCAGGACCTGGGTCTCAGAGGGGGAGAAGGAGACAAAGAGTTGAGTGTCATCAGCATAGCAGTGATATGAAAAACCTTGAGCAGAGATAACTTAACCAAGTGACTTCATGTACAGGGAGAATAGGAGGGGACCTAGCACCAAGCCCTGCGGGACTCCAGTAGAGAGGGTGTGGGGCCTCTCCAGGCCACTTGGTAGGACTGGTCAGCCAGGTATGATTTAAACCATTCCAGTGCAGATCCAGAGATTCCAATCTCAGTGAGAGATAAGAGCAGGATCTGGTGGTCTACGGTGTCAAATGCAGCTGATAGGTCGAGGAGGAGGAGGACGGAGCTGAGTGATTGAGACTTTGCTGAGTGGAGATCCTCAGTGACCACAAGCAGAGCAGTTTCCATGGAGTGGTCTGCCTTGAAGCCAGATTGGTTGGGATCAAGAAGGTAATTCTGTAGGAGATAGAGAGACAGTTGATTATATACAGCCCGTTCTAAGGTTTTTGATAGGAATGAGAGGAGAGAGACAGGTTGGTAGTTAGAGATGTCCGCAGGATTCAGAGAGGGTTTCTTGAGGAGGGGCATGACATAGGCCCTTTTGAGGGTAGAGGGGACAGAACCAGAGGAAAGAGAGGAGTTGATTACATTGGAGACAAAGGGGAGGATGTCCATAGCGATGGACTGGAAGAGGGGGGAAGGAATGGGATCGAGAGGGCAGGTGGTAAGATGGTGGGAGTAAACAAGTTGTGAGATGTTCACAATTTGTTCAAAATGTTCACAATGTTCACAATTAAGTTATGAATTTGAACAATCATCATATTGTGCATATGCGGTCAGGAGGGAATAAAATGAATCGTGAATACAGTTTTACTTTCAGATAATCTGTGGCCTTCTTCCATCACAAGTTTAACCATTGCTATTCTTTATTCTTATTCTAATATTCTTTCCTCAGTTGGACCACCGCCAGTTTTCCCCCATTATTTGTAGAAAGGTTTTTATTTTGGACGCCGCCATACGTCCTACCATAATTTCTTTGATCATTGGTTACTATTTTATTTACATCATCTAGCTTACTGTTCATTTTGTTATGCCTAATGAATTATGTATTTTTGTGATGTCACTGTACCTCATTCACCATTACCTCTATTTCCTGATCTGCATATTTAAATTGTCTTTTTGTCATGGTTCCCTCACTGCTCCGTATCCATTTCATGGCAGTTTGTGATCCGAATGTGTGAGCTTTCCATGTTATTTCTGACCCTTTTTATGAGTGTATCCTATCACAAATTTTGAAGGAGGGCATTTCATTTCTTTGATTGCTTAATTAGAACCAGTCTTATTAAATTGGTCATTAATGTGTCACTGTTTGCGACCGCAATATAGCTGCAACAATATAGCAACTGTCTTTCTGACTATCTGACTATCTTAGTAAATCTGGCCCTTAATATGTTGGTGTTTCCTTTATTTTGGCAGTTACCTATAGATATATCTGTAAAGGACATTAGGGCATTAGGACATAGATACACACATATAAAACAAGTACTGCATTGGGACATAGATATAGGTGCATTGGGATATAGATTCAGGCCCATAAAACTAGTGCTGCACATAGATTCAAGTGCATTGAGATTCATATCCGCAAAGGCAGTTCTGCATTGGGACATACAGATGAGCAAACATCATTCTGTCGGAGAGCCAGTACAGCTTAGCCAGACAGATAGTCTTGTTATTTACCTGCACAGATGTTCCATTTAAATGCGCAGATTTACATCTAGCACATTCATTATCCTTCTGAATCAGACCTTTTTATTAAATCATTTAGCACATTCTCTCTGTGTGTAATCAGGGATAAAAGGCAGAGACCCTCAAAGCATCACTCTCACTCAGACTGCATGTGAGGCTTGGATTTATAGAGCCCCCCTGTCAGCAAAGTGGGGGGTTCTAAAGCCTGAGCATTACTGTATGTGTTCAGCTCCCATGAATATTTAGGGAGGGATGTTATTCATGAACACTCGCTTCTTAATGCAGCCACTATGCCCGCTGGCTGTGCTCTGTAAATCGGAATTAAAATGTTATATCACTGACGGTTTACACGCAGCAAGCTACTTTATTTTAAAGTCCTTCCTGGCAGGGGAAGGGGGAGAGCCACTGAAAGCAAATGTATTAAAATCTGTTCTGGGATCAGCGGGCAGGCCCTTCTTTAAAGGCAGAAAGGAAAATGGCAGCCGCACGGCAGCTAAAGAAACATTCAAATAAAATTTACACAATAAATAAATGCAGCAGGAGCCTTCCAAAAAAATGTCTTCAAATCTTTTGTCTTTGTCTTTCAGTGTTTCCTTGCAGGCTGTGTTTTAGTGGAAGTGGTGTCCATGCTAACACGAGGCCTGTGTTTCACCTTAAAAGGTTGTGATGTTAGATCTACACACACACACACACAAACATGTACATACATGCACACACACCATTGATCCACAAGAAATATCACACCAAATAAACACCAAACCAAATAAAGACAAGGCAGCTGGAGGCATCTACTCTATCCTGATCCACTTCCAGATTCCAGTATTAGATTGATACAGAGACCATGTAGGAACACTGTGTTTGTGAGCAGTTCATCGAATAGCAGTTTATATTCTGGCCCAGTTTCCAGTCCAAAGCAGCTATAAAAAAAACATAAACTAGACCATTAGGTGCCCATTAGCATGGTTGCAAGTGCTGATGTAACCAATTTGCATAGTAATTGACTGAAAACACAACCACGTACATGCATGCATACATGTATACTTCAGCTCAACCCATGTGCCCACACACACACACACATGAAAACAAGGTACACGCACAAACATGAAAAATATGAAACCACAGTGCTTCAAAAGTCCATTTAAAGCTTAGACGATTAACGAAGGCTGCTGAAAATAAAATCTGTTCAATATTAATTGTGTCGAACGATAATACACCTCTCATCATTTTGAAGGCCCACCCTCTCCTTTTTCATACTTCAGTGGTAATGGAATTGTTCGCAATTAACTGCTATTAAGGGTCCTTTGGGACATTGACTGTGGATAGAAATACGATGACACTATGGAAAATAACGGCGCCTGTTGGTGTTTGTTAAAAACATTCATCGGTGCAATGTCTTGTTATCAGAGGTGATATATTTGTATTCCAAGAAAACATCAGAAACGGGGCCCAATGCTGCAGTAGGTGGGGCATACAGTGTCTGTAGCGGACTCAGTGACATGTGACAGCATGGGGGTGTTGGATGCTGGTAACAAATAATTACTGTTCAGTGGGTTATGTTCCCTTTGTTCAAAACCACCATGAGCAGTGTGTTGATTATTAAAAGGAGTGATTAACTTTTAGCTTGTAATTATTGGGCAGGTCACTCTGTTTCATTCAAGCAGGCCCTAAGGGAGTCAAAACAGGGACGCCCACAGACATTGAAATACAATGGCAATAATCTCATGGCACCTCTTTCTCTCTCTCTCTCTTTCTCTCTCTCTCTCTCTCTCTCTCTCTCTCTCTCTTTCTCTCTCTCCATCCAGAGAATGAGCTGTAGTTACCTCCTCTGTACAATCCTACTCTTTGTGGCTGTCCTATTGGCCGTCACGGTGACGGGCACCATCCTCTTCATGAACCACTACCAGGCTCCGCCCGGTCCGGACGGCCCCCCTCTCATTAGCACCAATCAGGATGAAGGCAACGCCCTGGTGACGGTTGAGCGGGGCGACGGCTCCCGCATCAACATCTTCGTAGACCCCAACTGCCCGGACTACAACAACAACTTCCTGCGCCTGGAGGGCGTGCAGACCTCGCTGCTGCACTCACTCACCGACCACGATTCTGACCTCAAGTCCGTCAAGGGCCAAGACCACGCCCTCCTCGTCAACCTGGCGGAGGAGGTGGCGAAGCTCTCCGCCCACGCCAATCAGTTGAGGATGGACTACGAGTCCCTGCGCCGTGGCCAGGGGAACCTGGGCCAGGACCTGAACACCTTGCAGACAGAGCAGGGACGGCTCATCCAGGTGAGTCCTCCGCACATCCCACTCCCCATGCCTCACCACACATCTGGATTCAAAGCAATGAGCTACCCCCAGTGTAGCCCTTATGCCCAGCTCTGGTTTCCTTGGGGACGTATAGGGAGGAGGGAAGCGGGAGGACTGCATTGACGTAGTTCTCCTATCAGTCTACTGACAGGGCAGTCAAGAGAGCAGCACTGGCAATATTTTTAGACTGCACTGTTAAATATCAAGCCATTGATGTGAAGCGAACAGAGACCCAGGTCTTCAAACTGACAGTCAGTCCCTGTTCTTACAGAGTGTTGGTGCTGATTTGATGAATGTTACTCTGTCACCTTCTTGCTAATCACTCAGTTCTCACTAAGACAAGGTGCATAATGAGAGGATTAATGAAAGTTGACTGTTCCCATTTTTTGGTGAATTAGTTTTAGGGTATTTCACTGGCTGCAGCTGGCAGGCAGTCTGACAGAATAAGAAGCATTAAATCTAGAGTGCCCTCACGGCTGAAGAAGAAGTGTGTGCTTATCGCAACGATGTGCCTGTACTGAAAAAAGCACACAAAAAACGAAATAACAAAAACAAATTTGCCCTGGAACCACAGGCCCCAAGTTTGCCGTTCATAGACCCCTCTAAAGCTCGGAACAAAATGGAAGGCTGTTTTTGAGTTGCCTGTCTATGTGTCAGACAAGGGTATGACACTCCCATCAAGACAACGGGGTGTGGTTATGAAAACACATGTTCAGATACCACTGAGGGTGCGCTGAAGGATTCACAAGGAGTGCAGACTAGCTGATACAGTGATCTGATTAGTGTCTTTATTTTTATTTTTTATTTGACGCTTCCAGTAATCGAGACCGTCTCCACCTCATTGGATTTTCCTCTAATGACGCCATCAGAAACCGTGATCACAGAGAAACCAGGGGTCACACGGCAGCAGAAGAGATGTCAAACTCTGGGAAAAGAAGTGTCACTTCCACTCTGCGCTGCCATTACTTTTTTCACCACATGCCCCTCTGTAAATCTTCCGAGAGGAAGCGTTAGTCATAAATGCATTGAGATTCATGCACAGGCTGAAGGCCATGCAGATTTATTTCCTAGCGTAACAATGGTATCACATAGTCAGTCACAGCAGGCACCTTTCACTGGAGCAAGGGAAAATGTGCATGTTTATCAATGCCTTTGATTTAGCAACGATTACACCTATGAAGGGCTTTTTATTCCGCCTCCTGTATGTATTTATCCTTTCAAAATATGTAATATCCAATAGGATTCTGTATTTAAAAGCCACTTATGTCTGTAACTACAGGTAATTGCCAAAATAAAATATACACTTGAGGAAGTGAGGGATACTGGTGGCTTTGTTATGGTGTCGGGTACATTTTCCTGACACGGTTTAGGTCCACTCAACCCCTTAGAGGGCAAGGTAAATGCCAGTAAATACAAAGCCATTCTGAGTGATTACCTTTATCCTATGGTGAATTTCTATCCTGATGGGAGTGCTCTCTTCCAAGATGACAATGCCCTCATTCACAGGGCAAGAGTGGTCACTGAATGGTTTTAAGAGCATGAAAGCAATGTAAACCATAAGCCATGGCTGTCTTAGTCACCAGATCCCAATCCAATTGAATACTTATAGGAGAGAGTGTTGCACCCCCCTAATAGTGTTCCAGACACTTGTAAAATCTATGCCAAGGCACATTGAAGCTATTCCACTAGCTCGTGGTGACCCAACAAACTATTAAAACACTTGTAGGTGTTATTCTTTATTTTTATCTTTATTTTGGAAAATAAATGCAGTTACCTATGTTTGCAGTATTTACCTTAATCATACTGTTTTTCTTGGTGGTGTTGAAATTAATGTTAAAACCTTTTGTAATTCATCAATTACTTAAAAACAAACCCATGGGAAACTATTTTTCTAGTTTGTAGTACCAAGCACACACAAAGTCAGATGACCAGTCTGAAGCTGAATTGGTTGGTGCATGCAAGCAAACACTTTCCCTGGGTTGTTTTTGCCCATGGAATCACCATCTTCTATAGTAAACGGATAGAGCTGTTTAGTTGTGAGTTTGCACTCTTTATCTGTCAGAACACCATTGCATGCAGCAAACATTCTCTCCAGGGCTTCAGATTCTGCAGAACTAGCTTTCAAGTCACAATGTTCCTGGCTTGAGGTTAGCCAGCAGTTATCCTTGAAATTAAAAGTTAATTCTTTAGGGAGTGGTAGTGGGAGAGACGTGTAATTGGTGTCACGGACATCAGCCCCCATTCACAACTAAAGACACTAAAAACTCTTGTGCACTTAAGCACGGAGAATCTGTGACTACAGGCAGAGTTGCGGGTGCGTAAGGAGTGTGTCGAGACAAATCACAGGTAAGCAGCCAGATTCTCTCTTTCACAAAACTAGGGATTATATAGAGATACACCCACTTTTCCCTATTCACTCCAGAATAAATCTCCCATCTCCCACCAGAATAAGAATCTCCAACCCCCAAATAAATTATTCTCCCATCAAGTTATTAGTATGTCTTCCTCCTCACATGCTGGATTGGACCACACATCTGGACAGAGTACTGGTATTCTTAGAGGAGGAGAAGAACTTGGACACTATTAGCACTGTCAATGCATGTTTACAATTCTTCATCTTGAGTTCTCTCTTCCTCTGAACATGCCCTCCAAGTGTCTTTAGACACAGCAAAGACTCTGGAGTCAACCCCCCAGAGTCAGTCGTGAATTCTCCAACTCTCAATAAAGCAAAGCGTTGTTAGCGAGCCCACAGGACGCCCCAAGCTCCTCTCTTGTTATCTTGGCTGACAGGTCTGTATACAATAAGAACCTTCTGGAAGAGTACTGGTGAAGTCGGAGCTGGGGAGGAAATAAAGACCAAAATAGAAATAACACTGTGGTTGAGATGATTCTTCAGTTTCTTATATTTTCAGAAGAAGAAGTTATGCTTATAAAACTGTCACAGAAAAAAACTGGGACCAGAAACAGTAGCACCAGTGGAGAATACATTAAAAAAACGCGTAGAGATTTTGTCTGTAATAAACAGGAGTAACAAGGACTGGCACTATAAGTTAACTGTAGATGAGATGATTTCCCCATGAAAATGTGGCATGCATTGGCCCTCATCTACAAAGGGTTCATACATTCAAATTTGTTCATAAAATTAACGTGCGCCCATTTCCAAGCAAAGTTCGATCAATCACAAGTTTGTCAATGTAGTGCATGGTCAGTTCCTTGTGGTTAAAAGTGGCATTACACATAATTTGTTGCAAGCGTGGAATGTTTGTGTTGCAAACATCACAGTTTCAGAGGCATGAGTAAATTATTGGCCTCTCAGATCTCCCAGCATCATTAATCTAATGAAGTTGGTGTAAATAATACACAGCCTGCAACCATGAAAAAAATTATGTAGGCCTGTTCTCTCATGTAAAATTTAATTAATTTGCAGCATACTACATAGTAACTTTATCAACGTTTAAAAAATAATCATTTTATTGTTGGTGTTGATAAGAGAAAATAACATGAAAGGGCATTTATTTGGGTTTGCACGTCTCCATTTTACCATAGGGAGGTTTTCGGAAAAACAGGTGGAGTGACCTTTATAACTATGTTAATTTATGACTATGTGCACACGCTTTTCATTTATGAATAAGTGAGATTTATCAGTCGACTATCCAATTCACTCACAGATTAGCACTCTGTCAAGTTTGCTGAATTTCACATGATATTTGTGTACAACCAATGCTCACGCTGTTCACTTCTATTATTGCTTAGCAAATGAGGGCTATTAACATGAGACGCCGTTTGGGAAAGAAGTCACGCGACCGGGGCGACCAACTTGACAGGCAAGAGGAATAAAAAATGCTCGCAAGAGGGATCCAGTTGAACTTCGAGAGCAAACCATGTGTCTGCACAGAGAGACAACAATGTGCATTCAAACTAAATGGAGTCAGCAAGGGAGGGAGAGTATAACAGATTAGGCATTCGGAAACGATTAATTGACATTTTTATGGCGCCCTGTCAAATTTCAGAGTTACGCATGTGCGTAGCAGAAGTCTGAATATAGACACATTTTTCCGTGCAACGGTTGTATTAACTGGAGGCTTTGGTGTTAGTATTGTATTAACTGGAGCAGGTGCTTTAGTCATTTAACTCTGAATAGGGCCTTTTGCACGCAGCTTTATACCGGTAAACTGCAGGCGCCCAATTAACCAGCAGGGGTCGCTGGTGCACAATGAAGCATGGACAACTAGGCCAACTGAATCCCTCCCTCCCTGGGCAACACTACCGCCAATTATGCCTTTCCCTGCGGGGCTGATGGCTACAGTTGTCACTGGCACGATCTGGATCCAATACCAGACCGGGTCACATCCACACACTAGAACAGTGCCTAAACAGGATGATCCACCAAACAGCCCCTATTTTATTGTATTTCAATACAATATTGATACAGAAATAGTCAAATTAAAAATGACTCTATCAGTGGTAGTTTTTTTATTTAAAAAATAAATTGTTATCCACATTTTGGCACTATAAGCTAGTGTTACATCCTATATAAATTTGTCACTGCAGAATTATTCGAACCATAGGCTCCTTTTGGACAACCCCATAAATCCTGCTGCAGATCTGCACCGGAGCACTTCTTTTTACGGTCTTCAGTCCAGGGTGAGCCTTTGTACCAGAGGCACGTAAATAGCTTTATCAAAGCACCTTAAACTAAAGGCTTTGATTAATTCCCTGATGTCCGATACTGCTAAGAGAACATTATCAAACATATTAACATATCTCAGTGTGTCTGCGTGGACATCTCATTGGCGTGCAGACGTCTTAGTCTCTTTCTGCAGACAAGTGGTTCCCTCTCAAAGTGTCAACCGACTGCGCAGTTTACCTGGATCCCTCTCGTGAGCATTTTCGGTCGCCCCAGTTTTTTTCCCCCAAATGGAGCCTCATACATTAACACGGCCAGCTAACTCAGCCAGTTAATGATCATTTTCAAAAACACACACGGGAGCGCATCAATGTCCACACCGTAAACTCGGCAGGCTGCATTAGGAGGATCGGGACCGACGTTGGAGCTTGAATCAGAACCCCTCCCTCCCCTGAGCTTTCACACGATCCTTCAGCGTTTGGTTTTAATGGCCCATTTGAACTGACAGTCCCCCGTTTGATGGGTCACTGCATCCGCAACAAATTTGAAAATCAAATAGAGCCAGACGTGCTTGTATGAGCATACCAGCACCCTCACATTCACACGCACACACACACACACACACACACACACACACACACACACACACACACACACGCAATTAACCTTCAACACCCCCGCTGAGTGGCCTTATGGAACATTGGCCAGCACTTAATTGCTCTTTAATTGATGTTTCCGCCTCTGCGCGGTGAAAAGGCATGCATTTTTCTGTCCCCTGCTCTTTCTTTGGCTCACAAAGTCAGTGAAATCAGGGAGCGACGAGGCTCATTTGTTTGCTGGAGGTGAGGCTAATGCTCTCTGACACTCTCTCCCTCTTCCTGAGCGGGGAGATGCACTGAGAGAAGCATCTGCTTCCTGTCGGAGAACACCGGCAAGAGCGACGGCACACTCATGCACAGGCCTCTCTGCAGATCAGATTAACTCCAGCCACATAATCTGAGCAGTAGCGCAAACTGCGGCCTGGACAACACATCAACATTTCTGCTGTGGTCCTGTGTGGCTCAGTAGGTAGAGCATGGCGCTAACAATGCTGAGGTTGTGGGTTCGATTCCCACTGGGACCACATATACTGAAAAATGGATAAAAGCATCTGCTAAATGGCATATATACTCTCTCTATATATATATTTATCCTTAACTTTGACTTACAAATAAATACAATTTTTTGTATTTTTCTTCACACAGTTTGGCAAGTTAATTTAGCTGATCCCTGAACACTGCATTTGTGATGAAGAACAACTGATGCTGACTGAATAATGGCCTGTGTTTTTCATGGGCTGAAGGTGTTAGCCAACCTATCGAGTGTTGTGTTCCAGGGCTTTTATGGTCTTGGGCCGACTGTGCAGGAGACCTGATGGCATTGCGGAGGCACTTTGAATAAATTCAGTCCCACGGTGTGGTCAAATAAGACAGCAAATTACAATGTAAATTAGAATAAAAAAACCAGCACGAAAGTGACGCGTTCAGCTTTGAATAATATTTCCACTATGCATTGATAATAATCAAAAGTCTGTGCAATCTTCCTCTTCGCGGAGTTTAGCTCGATACGTTCATCAATCTTCTCTTCTGGGGGGAATATATTCCCTCTTTTTAAGAAGGCGAGCCGCAGAACAGCTGTGTGAGTGCTCCATTCCGGCTCAGACGACGGATCGTTTATTATGTGCGCAGCATAAGGCAATAGCATGTGAATATCTGTTTGATTAACGAGGGCGCTAGCCCGCTGTAATGGAAGAAACAAAAACCTTTTAGAGAGAGAGACGGAAACGTTCCCGGATGGAGGGGGGGGAACGTCACATCCCGTTTCCAGTGGCGAGTTTCAAGCCAAGCCCACGGCGATTTGCTTTCATTTGTGGAGAGAAACACCGCTGGCTTGTCATCTAATTGCTCTGTCGTTGTGTTGATGAGGTCAGAGATGACATCAGAGGAGCTGCAGGGCTGGTGCAGAAGATGCTTGATGCTCTTCAGTCATCGCGGTGGCAGGAGGACATTGGAGATGAAAAGAGAGAGCGAGCCAGTTTGAATTCCCTGCCAGTGATCTTGTTGTGGGTGGAGGAGGCATACAGAGACCAAACTACAATTCCCTGTGTCATTGTTGACAAAAGCCACTTGTTTTCCAAATAGCAAATTGCTCTACTAAGCATAAAAAAGCAATCAAAAGAAATGAAATGGTCAACTATTAAAGGATTTTTGGTGTCAATTCCATTCATTGATTGTTCACTGTTGACTACAATGCGCTCAAGTGATTGATTGTTGCATAAGTGCTACATCATCTCATTAATCAGAAAGGTGATTGAGTGTAGGTGATCAGGTGCTTTGACCTGTCAAGGCAAGCTCTGTGAAAATCAAGAAATCAAATCACGGAAAGGCAAAAAGATTGATATACAGGTATCTGTCAAAATTAAGTAAATACCAACTCCAATTAAGAATTTGCCTTATTTAAGAATAATATGCCACCTTGGCATAGATTCTACAAGGGTCTGGATCTCTATTGGAGGGATGCAACACCATTCTTCCACAAGAAATTTGGTATTTTGTTGATGGTGGTGGAAAACGCTGTCTCAGGTGCTGCTCCAGAAGTGTTCAATTGGGTTGAGATCTGGTGACAGAGATGGACATGGCCATTTTGGAAGAGACCACTCCCATCAGGATAGAATGCGTCACCATAGGATGAAGGTGATCACTCAGAATAGCTTTGCATTTATTGGCGTTTACCTTGCCCTTACCCTGGGGCTGACTGGACCTAAACCATGCCAGGAAAATGCGCCCCACATCATAACAGAGCTGCCAGAAACCCTTCACCATAGGAAACAAGCACTTGGGCCTGTTGGTTTCTTTTGGCGTGCATTTCTTTTGACCCAAGTTGATGATGTCTTGAGATGCCAACATCTCCTTAGCCACTGTTCCTCTTGAAACATCAACAAGTTGAGCAGTCTTCCTCACTGAAGCTCCTGCCAAACAAGCCCCAACAATCGATCCTCTTTCAAAGTCACTGAGATCTCTTCTTCTGGCCATGGTAGCCAAAATAACGGGCAACTGGGCCTACCCAACATTTTTATACATGACCCTAAGCATGATGGGATGTTAATTGCTTAATTAACTCTGCAGCACTAATTGTATCTCTGATTTATTCACGTGTTTCCTTTATTTCGGCAGTTACCTGTATATTACCTCGTGCAGTATGTCAAGAGAATGTCACCTTTATGTATACATGCTGGAAGGGGCCATGGCTTTTTACAACTTTCCAAATCAGACAGAACCTGGTGTCTTCATTCTACGGTGAAGATTCTATGGCGAAGAGTTTGCTATAGCAAATACTAAAATATAGTTATATTATTAGTTGGGCTTCATGGGAAAGTTCTAGATCACATGCTCAGGAATATTATGACATTAATTTGTCATAGCCAAGCTCTCGGGTTAGTGAACCAGCAAATGGTTTTGGGCTTCCTGAGTTGTTAAAAATTCAATGGTGGATTCAAAATACTTTTGAAATACATACATTTTAAATCAACATACTTTCAAGAAATGCTGTTCTGTGTTTCACTCCCACTTAACTTTTAATTGAGTTCTATTGTGGTGGGTTCAAACAAACACCAATCTCAACAAAGGTTGTAGGCTTATACAGTGGGATGAGGTTTTGTGTAACCAGAACAGATTGATCTAATTTAGCATTTTGCGTTTAGCAGGCTAACCATGATTACAAGTGTCTCAAGGTGATATAGCTAGCTAATTTGTTGACAGTTTCGTTAGCTTGCTAACCAAGACTTCAATAAACACAATTAAATGATCGAGCCCTAGGTAACAGCAATCTAGCAAATCTGTGATGATAAGGAATTTTTCAGTACTATGCATTACTACTAGAATTTTCCTCTACCAATAAGAAATTTGACTAGTTAATATCTTCAAGTTATTAGTTATTAAATTACTTAAAAATAGGTATATCTGTATATTCCATTTTTAAAATGTATATTTTAACATGCCTGTTCAATAGCTATATGTTTATTTTGATGCTCAGTTCTTATTAAGTCCCATTCAGGGGCAGTGATTGGCTGTCTGCCCCCAGTGGGAGGGGGGAGGGAAGCTGGCCTGAGCTCCACGTGTGCAAAAGTGTCTCTGTGTGTGTCGGATTTACAGTTGACGGCTTAGCGAGTTCCGTCTCGGAAGAGGCGGTTTGGCGCCTTTGTCACTGCCGGTCCCAGATTAGCAGTGAATTAGAAGAGGGTACAATTGGCCACCAAATTGGGAGAAAATGGGAAAAATCTGAAATAATAATTATTTTTGAATGTAAGACTTACAAAACGAATTTGCCGAAACAAACAAAGGAATTACGTTTGAAAAGGATGATTTGAAACAAGCTTGTGTGTGTGTGCGTGTGTGTGCATGCTCATCTGTGTGTGTGCGTGTGCGTGCGTGCGTGCCTATCTGTCTGTGTGTGCGCAGCTTCTGTCGGAAAGCCAGATCAACATGGTGAAGGTGGTGAACTCGGTGAGCGACGCGCTCAACTCCATGCAGAAGGAGACTGGCGGCACCAAGACCCGGCTGAAGGCGGACCTCCAGAGGGCTCCTGTCCGCGGGCCGCGGCTCAAAGGCTGCGCTAATGGTGAGGACGGCCACGCAGTGTTCAACTGTGGCTCAGCACTGCCCACATTTCATTACGCCATCCTACAGGGCACCTAATGCCGTGTTGCATTTTCATTGAAGGTCTCTAACTATATCACCCAGAGTGTAATCACCCACCCGCTCATCAGAAAGGCAGAATCCAGAAACCAGAACAGGTGCATGTTTATGTCCACCAGGTTTTTCCAATTAATGTGATTTTTTCAAACAATTGCTGTAATGTAGCTTCATTTTTTTTTCTCAATTCAATTTTTGTCTCTGAAATCATATGCCCCAATCATAATTGTTGGCCCATCGCATTGCTGCAACATCCTCCGCAGTGTTGATTTTGGAAGAGCATGGGCACAAACTCTCCTGACTCTACAAACACTTATGTGTAATAGGTCTAGCAGCCACGGTCGGTCCTAGCACGGTCAGGATTCTGTGCCGGACCACGGTAAACATCGCCACATTGAAAACCTGGATGGGCCACTTGACAGATCCAAAAGATATCCAACAATGATATATTTCAACCTCTGTGTTTTAAGTGGAGCTCTTGGGCTAGAGTACTGCACGGTATGTACTACAGCTCAATAAAAGGCTTCTCACCTGGAATTTCAAAGCCCCGTTAGACACAACATTATAGGGTATTTAGACAGTAAGGACTATGAAGACGCACACACGTAAAAACACACAGGTAGTGGGGGTGATTACACCTGGATTCTTATGCATGGGTCAAAACAAGGGGTCACAGGGCAGTGCAAGGTGATTGTTCCAATGCAGTTCTGACATTTCTCTTTCACTGGCAAAGCGCCGAACATCTTGCAAAGCCACAGGAATCATATCTTGATGTGGATAGACTTGCTTCTAAACTTAATTGGAATCGAGGAGAGAAACCGTTTCTGTTTCCCGCAATTATATTCTGTGTAAACTGTGTGAAAACCCTTCGGCAATTTCGCACTCAATGCCCGGCTTCTCAAGTAGTGAGCTGGGAGCCAATGACTATGTACTTGCAGGTGTTGACACAGAGACTAATACCCCCAACTTTAGCCGTTCAGCTTATAGCACATGTTTATTGTTAAAGTAATGAAGCTGTGAACACTGTGATCCTGCTTGTGGATTAAAGGGGGGGGGGAACGGTAAAGTAAAGTTGGAAGCCTTAGCGTCTTAGCGAGCCTAGCTGCTTATTTTAAGTGCCTTTGGGGGGAGAGGAGCGCTTTATAATGGGTCCTCACAGAATAATGCGCGCAAAATAAGTCTGACGGGGAAAAACCTGGCGGCGCGCACGCTGCTCTTAAGCACCCGTAACATGTAAATTTATACATTAGCCGTGTCAGAGGACACCCCTATTTTGCATTTCCGAGCTTGACCCACTGCAAGCAGGAATGCATAATCCAGTAGGCTGTGCCGTTCGAGGCATTCCCCCATTTATAGCTGTCCCCTCCCCACACCACCCCCCCCCCCCCACCTCCGTCTGCGCACGCCTCTCCCTCAATTCCTCTGTCCCGTTCCCCCGGGATATAGTTAGCGGCGGGGTGTGCCGGCAGGAGCCATCAGAAGAAAAAGGTGGGGGCATCGATAGGAGGGTGACGGGCACAGTAGCGATGGGCGGCGTGGGGGGGTTGGCAGGACTTTGACAGAGAGAGGGGAACGCGGTGACAGAGCACAGCAGGTTACGGTGACACCTCTTCAGAGTCCTTAATTACCGGTAAATGCCATTTTCCTAAAAAACCCTGCAAAGAGGAGACTGTCATCCACAGTCGTACATTCCTCAGTAGTTTAGCCCCTCTCCTCTTCCCTTTTCTCTTTCAGGCTCCAGGCCCCGGGACTGCAGCGACATCTACGCCAACGGACAGAGGGAGGATGGGATCTACTCGGTGTTCCCCACGCACTACCCCTCCGGCTTCCAGGTGTTCTGCGACATGTCCACGGACGGAGGCGGCTGGACGGTGAGTGCCACCGACCACTGAGCCCCGTGCCCCGCACACTCACGCACACACACTCACGTGCGCACACACCCGGCACAGATGCACAAACTTGTCACACACTCCAACTCGCCCCGCACAGGCACGCTAATTCGCACGCGCGCACACAAACACATGCATTCACATGAACGTGTGCGATGAGTGCGTCAGATGTGTCACATGGCTAATGCAAATGCAAGCCCACAGAGCTGACTCGACAATGTATTTCATGGGCGAACGCGTTTCGTTGCGCAACCCAACTTTGTGCAGAGTAACTGAATACTACATCACAGTATATAATGTATGGTGAACTAGGATTTAATAATGTTAACATGTAATAATGTAATCATTCACTGTCACATAATGCACATTAACGGTTGTGGACATCAGTAAATTAGCGTGCTGGAAAAGCACAGCCACATGCACACGCACATGCACGTAACCACCAGCTGAAACACATTAGAGAGTTTGGATGTGAAATTAAAGACTTCACTTCAGAGGTATATTCTTCTCTGCAGTTCCCTGAATATAAACATAAATTTGGGGAGAGAGTTTGTCTCACTGTGCCCGTTTGTCTCATTCATCAGAAAAAGAAGGGCTGTAATGGTGTTTTGCTCTGTATTCCTATTGTCTCGGTGATCAGAAACAGCACATTCCTTTACACGGCCCTACTAGGAATCAAAGAAGTGCATCCGTGACAGGGCTCATTTTTCAGCTATTGTCATAAACTGCCACAGCTATGGAAAAATTCAACATATTCTCTTTGTATGGTGCACTACATTTCTTCTGTTTACAGCAATTCACCGGCTTCCTTTCATTTTTTTATGTTTAAAGAAGAATGGCATCATGTGTTTGAATTGTCCTCTAAACATTCAGATAGGGAGTATTATGTCCCTTGTATAAACAACCGAGTGATTGGTAACATGTTTTCATGGCGGCGATAACAATTTGGACACAGTCACCCCACAGCGACCTGTCATGATGTCAAATAATCCATTACAGCTCAGACAGCAAAACCAAACAAGCAATTGAGCTGTGTACCTAAAAAACAGCAACCACTGTGTGGAGTAAAACTGCCATCTCCGTGCACACCACCGCATTAACTCTAATATCAATTTCAAAATGCCTCCATATGCAAAACACACATCATATTTATGATATTTGCACATATAGGCGTATTAATACATTTGTCAGATCTGTTGATTGGTTTATACAAATAACAAATACAAAATCTGATATCCAGTTGGTCAGGTTCAAAATGTGATGAGAAGCCAATATGCCAGTTTGGCTATGTTTATGATTCTATAAATGTTGTAACGTTTGTAAGACTAAATCCGCTATGTAAGGGATTCATGTGGTTACTGAAACACATTAAGTTTCACAGTCTGCCTCTTTTTCCTAATGTAAAAGATAGGCCTAATCACCAGGCTGCTTCAATAGGACAACATGGCAACTGCTAATGAGGCTCATATGATCACCCTGTTAATTGCCTTTTTTATAGATTATAATATTTAGATGTCAGTCATAAGGGAGAATAATTGGTGCTCTTCAGAGTGAAAGACAAGTGGAGTTTCTCATTTAATCCAGATGGAAATGGGAGCCCTACCATTTTATACAAAAATGTAAAATATATATCTCTGATTATAGCTTGCTTGCTCATGAAATAGTTTCCGTACAGAATGTTGAAGTGTGTTGACGTTTGGGTTTGAACTGGAGAAAGATTAAATAGGGTTGCAGTTGCAGTGAAGTTGAGCTGTTTCTCATTCAGAGATGCTGTTCACCTGCCTCAGAGAGGGAACATTTCTGTATGCAGCACATACCCATGTTGAGGAACACTGATCTATAAAGCATGATACCACCATTGGTAGCAATGCAGCTCAGAGGAAAACAGACTTGATTATCTTCATTACACAATCATTTATTTTTTAACATTTTTATTTGTTTCTGTCTTCCCCATTTTTCTCCCAATTTATTAACGAATTCAACCCTCTATTTATTTAGATTCGCCCTATCCTCATGAGCCCGCCACCCGTTCTCTGGTTCAAGCTATTATCCCCGAGGCTGGCAATGATCCGCCTCCTCCGAGATGGAACGTCACCCACCTCTTTAGGAATGCTCCTACTGCTCCTCGGCGAGCTCGTGCCAACTTTCCCTCCCCCCACCCGCTGGGGTGGACAACCAAATGCCCCCCCCGAACGGGGCTCTCGGCCAGAGCCGGACTGATGCAGTCGGGTTCGAACCGCGACCGCAATCCACAGCTCACACTCACAAAGCATCAGTCAATGTGGGTGCGTTAGACCGCTATGCTATTCAAGGCCCCCACAATCATTTCTATTGCCCAAACATTCACGTAAGATTGAGGCCAAATAGGTTCACATGAGTCATTCTAAATGTCCCTCGTTCATAACTGTCCAGAAACAAATTGGCCCTGTTGAGCTTACAAACTCCCAAATATTTCACTGCAGATTTTGGTTTGACATTTGTAAATATCAACTGCAAACATGACCTCATTTCAGCTTTACCTTGAGGTGAATAACAGCATGAAAATATCTCCAGTGAGAGCGCTGCTGCTTTTTCAACATTGTTCTTTTGGAAGTTTCCAAGTACCCTGATTACCTTCTTGGTCTCTTTGTTTGTGTCTCCTGGTGGCGTTGCCTTAGATTGATGCCACTGTGTGTAATAGGACAGTCAACAGCATTTAATATTCCTTGTCAAAGGGAATTGTAAGACAGCGTAGTGCCTCCAGGAAACTTTACGGAAGCTTTTCCGATTCCAAACAAAATGTTGCCATGGGTTTTATTGGTGTACAGATACACAAATCAGGGGATTGAGTAGAAGGCTAATGGCGACTGTCCACTGGTTTAATTAAGGAGAACTTATCACTAGAGCTAATGAGGTCTAAATGTCGATCTCCAGTTTAATTCAAATTCAAAATGGAAATTAACAAGTTGTTGCAAAGCAGCTGGGTGTTTTTATTTTATTTGTGAGTGAGCATCTCTATACAAAGACAGAGGAAACAACACGGAGAAGCATCATCTCTATACAAAGAGAGAGGAAACAACATGGAGAGAGTGAGTGAGTGAGCATCTCTATACAATAAGAGAGGAATCAACATGGAGAGAGAGTGAGTGAGTGAGCATCATCTCTATACAATGAGAGAGGAAACAACATGGAGAGTGGGTGAGCATCATCTCTATACAGTGAGAGAGGAATCAACATGGAGAGTGATGAGTGAGTGAGCATCTCTATACAATGAGAGAGGAAACAGCATGGAGAGTGAGTGAGCATCTCTATACAATGTACATTTACATTTTAGGCATTTAGCAGACGCTCTTATCCAGAGCGACTTACACAGTTTTACATTTTCTTTACATACAATCCATTTATACAGGTGGATATTTTACTAAAGCAATTCAGGTTAAGTACCTTGCTCAAGGGTACAACAGCAGTGCTCCACCTTGGAATTGAACCTGCAACCTCTGAGTTACAAGCCCAGCTCCCTAACCATTACATTACACTGCCATACAAAGAGAGAGGAATCAACATGGAGAGTGAGTGAGTGAGCATCTCTATACAATGAGAGAGGAAACAACATGGCGAGTGAGTGAGCATTGAACTACAGATCCAAAGCTGACTTGACTGAATTGCCATGACAATAATTCAGTGGGAGGCTTAATGTGAGTTTCCACTGCAGTAGCGAACACATGGATGGCTGCTCTTGACCAGCTGTAAATGACAGATTTTCTTTATCTGAGTCCTTGTGGTGACAGCATATGATTCCGAAAGAGGCACATTGCACCCCCCGATTACAGCTGCTTTCCCCAGATGAGAGACATTTCTCCATGAGTTTTTAATAGAGTAGAATCTTCACCCCCCCCGTCCTTTTTATTCACCGAGCACATTCCTATACCAAGAGCCCCAAGAGACATGAAAGTGGGACTGCTGTGGGGAACTAATCATTTTGGGGACTTTATGCATCATCTCTTGCCTCAAGCAGTTTTCTGTTGAAAATGCAGTCCAGGCTGCTGATGGGACTGCTGGCACTGTGAAGCTATGAGGCCTGCCATCGCCCAATGTCTCTATTTCTGTTTCTCATGAACACTCGCAATCACACGCACACCTAGCTAAACTTATACCCTCTGTCTCACACACATATACTCTCTGTCACACACACACACACACACTGACACACACACACACACACACACTGACACACACACTTGTGTGCACATACAATAACTTTTGCACTAATGCACACAATCCCACACATAAACACACATTTTACTCTCATTGACTCTGACATGCACATTCAGTGACTCACTCTCACCCGCAAGGCACTACATACAGCCGAAATACTCTCTCTCTCTCTCTCTCCCCTCAAGCAAACATTCACTTACACCTTTATGCACAAACCCACATATACATGTGCACCTACACATAGATACACACACACATATATACACACGCTCACAGACACATGCACACACACACTCATACACACACACACATATACACATGCGTTCACAGACAAACCCACACTCACGTAGACACATACACACACACAGACCAATACACACACACGCACGCACAGACACACACACACACAAACATCGCTGGAAGGCGATGGCAGGCTAGTGATTAGCATGGTAATTAGAGAAGCCGGGAGGTTCTTTCTCCCACACTGCCTCCCACTGCACCGGAGGGGAGTGGATCTGAGCGGGAGAAAAAAAGAGGCCGGATGAAGCAGGAGCAGACTGCAGACAAGCGAAGCGGATCTCGCGTTCCCAACCATCGTCAGAAGCACAAACATCTGCGAGGCAGCTGTGGGAGTTGTGTGTTTGGAAACGAGCGTCACATCCCCGGCAGGACTGCGTACCTCTGCTGCTGAGTGAAATCGGAGAAAATGTCACGTTTAGCCAAAGGGCCGTTTACTGTATTCTCAGGCCGATCTCTCTGCAGTGCATTTGCAACGTGTGAAGCCGCAGTTATATCTGTAGCTCCAGAGCAGTGTCTTTCATTTATTTATTTACTTAGCGAATGCAAAGTCCCTAAGCCAACTGGTCGCTTCCGGTCCTGCCATGTGGGGTGTAGGCAAGCCTACACTGAATCTGTAAATTGGGCACTTCTCTATGATGTGGTGCACGGTTCAGTTTACCCCACATGCGCATAGGGGGCTGGCATTGACCTTTGGTCAAAAGTTGCTTCGTCAACCAAAATGTAAAGATGTCCCTCAGCCTGCATGCGGGTACTCTGGTCAAATAGCTCAGGGCACCGGCTGTATGACCAGGGTGCCATAAGTCTTAGTAGAGACAGGTTGATGATGTTTGCTTCAAAGGATTTGATTTGACAAAGTGTGAACAATTTTTGAAAAAGGATCTACTTGGCAAATGCTGTATAAATGGATGACAAAGTGTAAGATATCCAATTTTTGTCCCTTTTTGTGCTCTGTACCACTAAAATATTTTCAACAAATCCCAAAGTACCCCCTACCCATAATATATATATAGGCCTATATATACATATATAGGCATCTACTTGGCAAATGTACAGAGTGACATAATGTACAACAGGATGAACCAGTCGGAACACTACTGCCTGGAAATATGGAGGACCGTAAAAACACCTTGTCTTAATTTTGATGGCCTTTTATAGAATATCCATTCATTATTCTTTTTTATTTTATTTATTTATTTATTTATTTTGCAAAATACCAAAGAGTTTCAAAAACATTTCCAAGTGTAGTTGTGAATTAAATAATATTCATTGTTAAAGTTTAGCATTGCCCTATGTGAAGTGTCAATTAGCAGCCCGTGAATGTTTTGACCAGACAGGAAATTATGGAAAAATGTCCGTTCCATAGCCTTTGGTCGTATGCTACGCTAACACTAGGGCCGTAATGTGGATTCCTGAAGCAGAATTTGTATTTTGGAGTAGGCATGGTTTTGCTGCACTTTTTTTATGGGGCTTCAGTCCTCAGCCCACACTAGCGTGATTACTGGGTGTCTCAGTTCCTGAACATTACAGAAAAGGGTGAAAACAAAATTAGGCAGCACAATGCACTGTTTAAGTAGGCAGTGAACCATATGCTGTTATTTGCATCTGGGGCAGTTCAGCCCATCCAGAGGTATATAAATATTGGGGGGAAATAAAAAATATAAAAATGGATGGAATGCCAACATCAGCGTCACACATTAATGATTTTGCCCTTTTTCTTTTTTGCCCCCTGTTGTTACGGATCCAGACTGCCACCTCTAAACCAACACAGCTTCTTTCCTGTGTCCCTGTAGTCACACCTGACATCAGTGGATCAGTGGTCGCTCAAAAATTCCTTTGCAGACCTGGATATGTTTTAATTCTACCTAGAAAAAGGGGGTGATCTGATCCAAAGAGGCTTTGCAGCAAACAGAAGCCTGTGAATTCACTGAGGGCAGATTCATGTGGAAGGGTGGCATCCAGAGATGATGGAGACAGACAGGGGCACAGTAACGGTTAAAGATGGAGGCCATTGCATGAAACCATTACATTCTTCCTCTGAGAGCATAGTACAAGCCAAGTGGTATAAATTGATAACTAAATCATTGTGTATTTCCCTAGCCATTGGCAAGTGCTGTATAAGGAACTTGTATAATTCTACAGTGTTAACACGTATATACAACCAAGTTCAATTTAAGTGCAACTTCTCTGAAAAATTGCATTGAATGATCAATAGAGTTGATGTTGGTAATACTTTTTTCATATAACGCACGATCACGGTGATATATGGCATCGGCACGGCTGCCTTCTGAGTTTATTCATCGACGTGGACATGGAAGGAAATCGAGACTCAGCTCCTTCAGTCCATTTCCCAATGGAAAACGGCTGGGAAAAGAAATGTGCCTCTTCATTCAACTGCCGCACAGCACACAGTATTCTGTGCTCTGTGCCACACTGCAAAAAATATTCAATATCTACTAACCATCCATTTCCTCATACTTAAAAAACAAAATCTATAGAATAGTTTTTGAAGGAATGCATAATTTATTGTATGACAAGATTCCATTCCTTACAGAGCAAAACTAT
Organism: Aldrovandia affinis; assembly: GCA_029706075.1. NCBI lineage: Eukaryota > Metazoa > Chordata > Actinopteri > Notacanthiformes > Halosauridae > Aldrovandia > Aldrovandia affinis. Next base: position 655,262 of record JAINUG010000053.1, on the reverse strand, counting down.
ATATATTTTTTGATAGCAACAGGGAAGCAGTTGGGCCATTCCACATGAAAGAAAATGAAACTTTGCCACGATGCTCTCAGATGTATTGGAAAGTTTCCACAATGCATTCCAAATAGTTTTGTAGATTGAAAGTATCAAAGTCTTGAAGTGAAGACTGGTTAGGGGAAAAAGAAATAACAACATGATAACCAAGTTCAAATAATCACATTTCTTAAAGCCAGTTGTCAGTCTGAATGTTTTCCTCTGGGGTTACCTCAATAATAGAAACACGCTTGTATATGTCAACTTTCAAGAAAATCTGAGACGGATAAATCCAACACTGAGTTGGTTTCACATGGTGTGACCCTGTAGGAGTACCATTTAAGCTGAAACACCCTGCTTTTCTCTTTTTTCCATATGAGTGACAGTATATATTTTTTTCTTTTCTGTCGACAGTCGTCTGGAGGGAACATGACAAGGGAGTAGAATATTTTAGTCGATCAGGCAAGGGCAAGAGTCTAGTTTGACGCTTGCTTTTTCATCTCAGCTAGTCTTAGCCTCTGCCGATGCACAGAGCTCTCTGTGCACGATCGGGTTTCAAAGTAATTGCTGTGTTTTTCTGCACTCGTAACTCAGCACATGGAAGGAAAAATCAGTCTCTTCCTGATGGCAGATTTTAAAAGATAGTGACAGATAAAAGTAGCATTAATGCTTGAAGGGGAAAGGCCTTGTCACATGCTTTTTTCTGCTCCCTCCCCAGCTTGAATTTTATATGATCACTAAAGGTCTGGAGCTCTACTATTTCTCCTAGCCTCTCTATTTATATGCCGATGGGCGAGATGTTTCTCTCAGCTAAACGACCAACCCCAGTAAGAGAGCCAGGCTGGGTGATTGATCCCGCAGCAAGTAATGATTTTCTGTGATTACAGACAGGCTTGAATTTTCAATGCCAGTCTCACTGGAGAAAATAAAATACATTAATGCTCAGAACATGCAGTGTCTGCCTTCTCGAGAATTTCATATTCTAATAGAGTTTGTGGCCTGAACACAGGGTAATGTATTCTATTATTACTATTTTATTTGCTAAAAGGAACAGACTAAAAATGAATAGTTCATTAATAATTGATGGGGGCAGATATGCCCTACCGCTGCAGTACGTGAGTTTGCATTATCAAATGGTGCTTTTATCAAAAGTACTACTATTGCTCTAAAATATTAACTCCTGGAATGAAGTGAAATGTAAAAGTTTGGGTTTGAATGTATGATTGTGTGCATTCTGTAGAGTTTTGGAAGTCCATTTGGAATGTGCAGAATGTTTTTAATGCTCAAGAAAAATAGTTTTTCTTTCAACAATCCATCCCCGAGTGGGGTGAATTTATGGTAAAAATACATTTTCACTGGACTCAGTATTGAAGGTGCCCACGGGTATTGTTTTATGTAAAAGGTTATTTACCAGTAACCTAGATATGGGAACAGAAAAAAACCCCATCTTATATTATTTTGTGGAGTATCAGCCATTAATGGGGCCCTGAGATGTTTTGTCAACTAGGTGTCATTACTTCTAATTCAGATTAAATCCATTACTATATGTCTCTGTAGTTGCTCAAGTTCAACACATTGAAAATTATTTAGCTGTCATATGCTGGCGATGACTGAGATACCAATCATAATGATTTGAGTCCAATTGAACAAAGATAGCTGAATTGATTAGACTGGTGAATTCTGACAATGCATGAATCACAGACTGACATTTTTTTTAGCAAATGTGAAATACATTGTATATCTATATAATTTATATATATAATATATATGTAATTCAGAAGACAGAAGGGGGGCTATTGAATTTATGACGCTAATAACTAAACATAACGTACTGCAGGTTTATTCACCATAAGGGACTCTAGCTCCTTCTGAATCTATTATTATTATTATTACGTGGTAATGTAGGAAAAGTTGCAGTTTCAGGATAATTATTTACAAATAGTGTGAATGACAGGAAAGCATGAACATTACATTAAGGGGACAAACACAATTATGTTCCAGTTTTTCAATTGACTTAACAAATTTATGTTCAAAAATGATTACAAAATGTTATTGTAAGTATAGTATTTTTAAGCTATTCCATAATACGGCATTTCATACTGAACTTTTTATTTCAGTGCAGCCGAGGGCTACAAGCTTCTTTAGTCTCAAGCTAAGTGAGGTTTCACACTTGAACATTTGAAAGAGGAATAACAACAAACTCAGCCCAGAGCTTAGCTGGCACTGCTTTGTAGCAGGGGTAGCAATGTTTTTTTGGGCCTAGCCACAGATATTGGCCAAAGCACAGTGCCAAAATAGCCAGTGTGAAACAGGGTCAGGGTCAACTGCATGATAAACGTGGAACTTGTATTGTCCAATCACAATAGCTCGCTAAGCTCATAGAGCTTAGCCCTGTGGTTAAGGATAGCCCTGGGCCTGTGTTAGCCCTGGGCCTGTGTTAGCCCTGTGGTTAAGGATAGCCCTGGGCCTGTGTTAGCCCTGTGGTTAAGGATAGCCCTGGACTTGTGTTAGCCCTGTGGTTAACATATGCATGTGTGATAAGGGGGTAAGCTAGCCCTGGGTCTGTGTTATCCCAGTGGTTAAGCATAGCCCTGGGCCTGTGTTAGCCCAGTGGTTAAGCATAGCCCTGGACTTGTGTTATCCCTGTGGTTAAGCATAGACCTGGGCCTGTGTTATCCCTGTGGTTAAGCATAGACCTGGGCCTGTGTTAGCCCAGTGGTTAAGCATAGCCCTGGACTTGTGTTATCCCTGTGGTTAAGGACAGCCCTGGGCCTGTGTTAGCCCAGTGGTTAAGCATAGCCCTGGACTTGTGTTATCCCTGTGGTTAAGGACAGCCCTGGGCCTGTGTTATCCCTGGGGTTAAGGATAGCCCTGGACTTGTGTTAGCCTTGTGGTTAAGCATAGCCCTGGGCTAAGAAGGGTAGTCTTAAAAGCCTTATTATGAGATACATCTTTCATATTGAGTCATTGGGCATTTCTGATTCACTAGTGGACATTTCTGATTGAGGTATTCTTTAAGTAAATACTTCATGACTGATTAATAAATTATATTATGTCACGATTGACACGTTATCATAAATAGCACAGTGTTATCTTAGTTTTGTATATTTCTTAGTGGATGTAACTGCTTAGCAGATGCACTTATCCAGAGAAGGTTACAGACCATGCATTTTATATTGTACATTTCTACAGTCAAATGTTTACCGAAGTAGTTCAGGTCAAGTGCCTTGCTCAAGGGAACAACTGCAGGATTGATACCTGAAATTATGGCCCTGCAATATTGAGGGAGTTTTTCGTTTTTTTTCCAATAGGAAACACGCACCTCGTTGTCTTGTGAAGTCAAAGAACGGTTGTAGCCTATGCATTTCCTATCCTCTAGCCCATTGTTTCTCAACCGGGGGTACGCGTACCCCTAGTGGTACGTGGGGGAATTGCAGGGGGTACTTGGAAATGTTTTTTGAAACCTCAAAATAAATATAAATTAATTGTATTTTGCAAAATAAATAAATAAATAAATAAATAAAATAAAAAAGAATAATGAATGTTGAAATAATATTCTATATAAGGCCATCAAAATTAAGACAACGTGTTTTTAAAATGAACCAACCGGTCCTCCATATTTGAAAAACTAATGAGAGGTAGACAAGTTCAAGTCTCACACTGAGGTAAAAGTAGCTCAAGTCAAAATCAGTTAATGCCAGCCATAAAATGTTAACCTGCTTGTTTGTGAAAAGCATTTCAAGTTGAAATGTTAGATGCCAGACCCTGGGCTCTTATTTCCTGCAGATTTGCTGGCTTTGTTTTGTAATTATTAATGATGAATCTTAAATTATAATTATTTTATTTATCAAAATATATTTTGTAATTATTAATGGTGAATCTTAATAAAATGTTTTTTTTAAATCAAAATATCTGTGTTGGCTGCTTACACGTGAGGTATATGCCTATATATATATGTATATATAGGTATATATAGGCCTATATATGTATATATAGGCCTATATATATATTATGGGTAGGGGGTACTTGGGGATTGTTGAAAATATTTTAGTGGTACAGAGCACAAAAAAGGTTGAGAACCACTGCTCTAGCCCAGCAGTCCCCAACCACCGGGCCGCAGCCCGGTACCGGTCCGTGAGGCATTTGGTACCGGGCCGCACAGAAATAATAGGGTGTTTTATTTTGAAAAATGACCACTTCCGTCTGTGCCTCTTTTCCGCACTTGTCTCAGTTTCCCCATGCCCCCGATCCGTGGAAAAAATGAACTGGTCTCAGTGTTTTTTCCATGTACCCCCGTCCGTGGACAAATGGTCTTGCATGAAACCGGTCCGTGGTGCAAAAAAGGTTGGGGACCGCTGCTCTAGCCCATACATAGCTTATTCAATACAAATTATGGGAATACAGTCTGCATGATTCCGAAAAACACATTACTATACCATGCAAACTGTAAATAAACTATTAATATTGTCTAATTTTCAGACAATCTGTAACCATATTCAATAGTTTTGATTTGTTGATTTCATAAATAGCATGCTAATCTAATCTAAAATATGGATATGAATGTAACATCTAATAATATCAAAATATCGCTTGACCCTACCTGAAACATTTTGGTTATCATCAGTCTACAATAAGTTTATTTATACAACCCTTTGGTGGGCACTGACATCTCTATTGGTGTCAATTCATGTTTCTTCTTTATTTCCTCCCTGACATTTAAAATTCTCAGGAGGAACATTGCTGCTTCACCCAAGATGCTCTGGTAAAACTAATTTGAATAAATAAGTGATATGTAAACTGTAAAATGCTGACTTCCCATCAGGGGGCTCAGATCATCAGGTCTTTATAAAATAATATATGCAAACATAGTGTGATATGAAATTAGTTGTATATGGTACAGGTGATAAGGAAAAACTATACCTTTAAATGTATCTACTACCCTATGTCAGAAAATATACTCGTTGTTGTAACTTTTATCTCAGCAGTTTTATTTGCATACAGTAGTATATTATTAATATATAATATTATTCATGTAGAATTACCACACATATATATACATACTGTATATTCTGCTTTCGGCAGCAATGGAAGCGAGCCAACTGCTGGCCAAGAGCTGACGATTCTCTTCCATTGTGTTCACAACTACAATAACTGCCTGTAATGGGGAATAGTGGGTGGGCATGGGTGTATTGTCCGGGGTAGGGGTGAGGGTGGCCAGTGGGCGGTGGTGTTGAAGGCGGAAAATAACCTCCCCAGTGCAATGGGACCCATTTTTGTCTTTGAGCACACGGGCAAGGACACTGATTTCATCCTTTTCCTCGCTCTCCGAGAGCCTGTTAACTGGGGAGTAGAAAGAAGGGAGAAAAATGGCGGCATTTCAGGGCCTCCTGTTGGGACGGGCGTTTGAGGATGGTGAGATATGTCCTACTGCGTTTAATTAAGGCTCTAAAGCTGTCTGCATATCTACGGGAGGTTTAGGAGAGGACTGGAGCATCTGGCAGAGGAGGATTGAGATCTCTGAGGCTTCAGTCCAGAGGGGGATTTAGTGCTGCGGGGCGCCACAAAGCTGGCTTCTGCACTGAGGAAGTGGGGGTACATATTCAATGAACACATAGACAGCAGAGAACAAAATGTATAAGGAGATATTCCAGTTGCGGTGAAACGTGCACAAGGCTAATGTTTGACAATTCTGCCAGACAGTTTGAAAGCACAGCTTGAACAGTGGCTGCTTTCAAGTGCAAGGAAATGGTTGGGAAGAGTTACAAATGTCACGAGGCGCTGGGGGTTGGAGATGACTGGGTTTAGAGACATGGACACAAAACACAACAGCCCAAGAAACCTTGGGTTAGGTAAGTCCCAGCCTACCTGCCAGAAGATTCTTACACCTCAAAGGACATAATCTTGTGTGGCTAGCTGTAGATTAAGAGAGAGTTTGATTGGGTCTGAAATGCCAGCTGGTGAAATCTGCCAGATTGAGCCCCGGGACCACGTGTGCAGCATCATTGCGGCGCTTGACCAGAAGGTCGTGCTGGATGGCCAGTGGCCTTTAAGAGCAGGGAGATTGCACAGAGGAGCGAGATGGGGGAAGTGCCCATGCTACACAGCCTAATCATCCAGGGATGCCAAGATGTGAAGTTTCAGAAATAAGCCTCCATTAGCTGACAGCACACAAGCTCTCACTCACACTCCTCTGTTTGTTTCGCCAGCGAGTGGTGCATTAGCGCAAGATGGTCCAAGTTTGCGCTCTCCATCATGCTGAGTAACGATACAGCATGGTAATTCTCTAATCTGAAGATTAAACATCAAACATGTGACTGTCTCCCTATTGATCAGTGGAAGGCTGATCCACTAATGCTCACTCCCAAGAGAGTCAGGAGCAGGGGCTATAAAATCCTCAGATGTTTAAAAATAAAATTTGATATCTGCTTCAATGTCAATGTCAAACTGATGCTTTCTCTCATGTTGTCTTCATGGCTTTACATACGTATCTCAAACTGTGACTAACTAAAACACTTTATATCATTAAATTGAACATGCCAGTACATATGTCATATACTGTATATGTGCTTCATGGTTGGAAGCATAGATTTTATTTGATGTACAATTTTACTACTCACATTTGTTTTTAGGCTGACAGTTAAGGCCACTGTGAAACAATATTTTTTTGCTATGTTATCCAGTGATCACAATAGATTGATTTCAGGATTTCTATGCTACCATAATGGTAAATTTTGAGGACACAACATTTAAGATTAACATGCTACCAAAATGGTTATCTTGATATCAAGAGATAATTACTCCAGGATTTTGCTCAAAGCTATAAAATATTGGTAAATGTCATAAAGCTAACAAAAATGTGTAAAGCTAAAAGGCTAACATTGGCCATGCACCTGATTATTAGGGTTTGAATAGTCCTTTAAATGTACAGGTGCTCAAGCCAAAATAATATTTTAGTTTGTTGTTTGAAGAACACAAAATACACTCAGGATTCCAATTTTACCAAAATGGTTGTCATAAGACCATGATATGCTTTTAAAAAAAAACAGCAGTGTGGTATATTAAACATCAACTAAACATCCCTTTACTAGGTCAAATCTGTTTAAGATATATTATGACCACAATGCCATCCAATTGCAGACGAGGATCTAAATATGCTCCAATCAGCTTGCGGAATCCCCATGAGCATTATGGCGCTCTGCGTCCAGCAGTGATGGTAAAGCCCTTGACCGGCTTTTGGCAGCTTGCTAAGTAGTTCTTTAGTTAATACAAGGATTACAGGGACTTAATGTGCAGAAGTAAGAGCGACAGCCGTTCGCAGGTGGCACAGAGGTGCTTGCGACCGAGGCGGGACGCGACAATCCGTGAACCGCATCATGGGAGAGTGTGTCTGTTCTCACGAACGAAGCTTACAAGAGGCCTCACCGTGGGGCCGTTTAGGAGAGAGAGATGAAGACAAGTCTAAAGCCAGGGAGGGAAAAAAACATAAGGAGCATGGAGCACCCACCAGAGGCACATCACAGCATTTCTACTGTTGTTTATTTGCTTAGCAGTAGCCCTTATCTGGAGCGAATTGCACCACTTAGATTTCTCTGCATTTTTTTACTGCACCACTGTATGCTCACTAGAGCAATAGAGTCAAAGTAAGTTGCTCAAGAGTACCACAGCAGTGCTTTACAAGAGACTCAAACCGTAGGAAAGATACCAGTTTTAGTATATCTATCACTACACGTACTCACATTTCTACTCCTGTATCTAACCGTAATGGGACAAAATGCATACTTCTCAAAACTTTTAGAGGCAAGGCAATGACGTGCAAATGATAAATAATTTTCCTGGAATCTGTTTCCTCTCCTTCAGGATGAACGAGGCTGGTGGATCATAATGTCATGATTTACTACTTTGGTTCGGCGTTGACAATTTGTCCAGATAGCTTTGGTGTTAACATTCTGCTTCTTTGTCTTTCAGTTTTAAAGAAGCGGAATGTTAACAGCAAAACAATCTGAACAAATTGGCAATGCACAATGTAAGCAGTAAATCATGAAATTATGATTTTTGGGTGGAAAAGTCCTTTAACCCTCCTCTCTTCCCAGAGGTAAACTGAAAGCACAGCACCCTTTTACATTCATTTCATTTCTGGTTGTCATTTTTTGTCTTCCTGTTGGTGTGGGATTCTGGCACTTCAGATTTCAGACATCAATAAGAGCAGTGTGAAGATATGATATTAGCTCCATTTTGTGTGACTGTCAGTGTCTGTAAAAATGGAAACGTCACAGTTTTGCGTCTAAATTGAGACATTTGAGGGAGAACATGGGTCACTGTGCTTGACAAGGATTATAAATTGCTTTATAAAACACTTTGTATGTTATTTTCTGTTGCTTAGTTTGAATTTAAGAATGTGACGTAGAGGAAAGATGATGAGTTGATTTATTGCTCCACACTTTTAAGTGATTTTAAACACTTGTGGTCACAATATAGGGGGTAGTCTAACACTGACATATATTTTAGCCTGCTCTTCAAAGGAAAGACAACATATATAATTTTTTTCACTGAGGCATTACTTAAATAATATAAAGGGAGGAAACAAATGGTTTCTGTTGTTATGGAGAGCAGGCTTTACCAATATCTCACAAACTTGGTGACACAAAGACATGGTGTAACCATCAATGGAAATGCTTCCGAAGGAAAGGAATAGTGCTGTTGGTGACAGATTTAACAGGAAGAGCTGGAGACAAATTTCAAGGAGAAAGAAAGAGATGGAACAGATGCCCGGTGGTCTGGATAGCACTGTCGCCTCACAGCAAACATTTCTGAAAGAGAGATGGAACAGACTGTTGCTGAAAGATTGAAGAAAGAATGAGCATGGATTGTGTCCAGGGTGTATTCCTGCCTCTCGCCCGACAGATTTAAGAAGGAGAAAGGAGACTGTTTTCTGTTTAAGATTGTTGAAAGCAGACTTAAGAGGGCGAGAAGGATTTTCCTGTAGACAGAGTAGGATTCTTAAATTCTAAAAGGATTCTTAAATCCGTCTCCAACAGAACTAACCCGCTCTCTTTCTTCAATCTGTCCCCAACAAAACCACTCTGGCTGTCTTGTCTTCCACTAGATACGACCAGAAGGAGCACAGTTGTGCAGTAGAGACAGTTCAGTTTCAGACAGATTTCAGGACACAAGTTTGTGTCAGTCATTCAGAGCGGTTAATAATCATTATTTGTTACGGACCACTTTCATTGCTGATCACATCATTTTCACTCCCAGTCAATGGCAGGGAAAGAATGTTGCCTTACTGCAACAATGCACCCATTATATTATTTACTTGAATACCTGTAAGTATGTTACATTTTTCATTACATTTTCTCTCACTTGAATAACAAGTACAGATTATCTTTGCCTTGCAACACATCAGTTCCGACAACAAATTTGAGAATATAGCAAATACATTATCTTTGTTAGCTAATTATTCAATGTGTGCCAGACATTTTAATCTTGATGGCAAGGGACTGGCTTTAGTATGTTGTACACTCTATAGCATCTGAATAAGCTCAATACTTAAATTCCTAATAAATTCAGAATGAAATATTTAACCTTATTGTAAGCACTTTATCTCAATAGCTTTTCGCATTTACTTTTCTAATACTGTCAGCCCATGGAGGGAATTTTTTTTAAGATGACGTGGATAAAGAGGAAATAATGAAGTTCTCTTGCTGCATATGAAAGCATGTTTACTTTGCCTTTTTTGTTAATACATGTGTGATAATTAGAAGCTTAATTTTGAGAGCGTTTAATCTCCGGGTTTCATTGACATTTTTAGCATGCATAGCAGCATTTAGTGGAAATGTCAGGCAAAAGAAAACAATAATGTGCAGAACAAACAACAGGTACAGAGAAAGGGTACAAGCACTTCTGCTGTATTAGGTTTGATCCACATTATATGAGAGTATAGAGCCTTGGCTGGAAGGATGGGTGCTATTCTCTTTGACTGGCATCCATAACAGGGGGCATTGAGAAACGGCTTCATGTCACCCATTTTACTATGTACTGTATACTATCATTATATATACACAGTTATTCTTCACATTATTATTATTATTATTATTAGTAGTAGTAGTAGTAGTAGTAGTAGTAGTAGTAGTAGTAGTAGTAGTAGTAGTAGTAGTAGTAGTAGTAGTAGTAGCAATAGAAGTAGTCATACTGGCCTTTGCATGACCAGTCAAAAAGTATACAATGGGATGAGCACAGAGTTGAGATACAGCAATTACCTTATAGAAACAATATGATAGATTAATCTCTCTTCCTCTTTTCTTTATGCACAAAATGAGATTATATTTGTGTAAAAACAAATCTCTTACGGTGAGCTTACAGTGCTTTGAGAGAGTAGATGGAACATGCAGGCTTAATTCCTGTTTCAGTTTAGTGATGGATTCAGCTCGGGGTGACAGCCAATTGTCCTGAGCTGTCAGAGTTTGAGATTGTCACTGATGTCTCTCAGGTCATAGATGGGCAGAGACCCTTCGGCCCCGCTTACAGCGTCTACTCCTCCCAATAATCCGTTGGTTCCATATGCGTTGGGTTGAGGCAGAGGTGACAGGGTGGTGGGGGACTTATTCTTGCCCGCTGATGGACAAAACTCAGGCCATATGCTGGGGAGTGCATCCCCCAGCCCCTGCATGTTCCCAGAATTCTGTTCCCTGTCAGATTTATGAGGAGAGGGCATGTTCCCTGGCACAAGGAGGACCGAGTGTTTTTTTTCACCCCTCTTCATCGCGTGTTTTCAAACACTGTTGAAACTAAGCCTAAAACAGCTCAGTCGGGGTCCACTTTAATCCCCTTTAATTTAGCTTGAAAATTGTCCTTGGGTAACAACAAAACAGCTGTGTTTTGCCTTTTGTATTAAAATTTGTCAATTAATATGCAAAAAAAACATCTTTGTTTAAGCCCAAATTTCCCCGGGAAACAGTGCCACACGGACTGGGTGTGGTAATGATATTCTTCAATATGAATGCCTAGCCCTATTGAAAAACTGAACCCCCAACCCAAACAGACCCACATGCAGCTCTACCAGTACAGCTAGATAACAATGGTGGAGTCTGATCCGCATTTTGAAGAGGAAGTATCCCGTTCTGAATCCTCACACTGGACAGGACGTATCACAATGCTAAGGTTCAGTTTTACAATGTTACATATTAGCACGCAAGTGTACAGTGCTAGCAAAGTTATTGTTTGCAACATATAAGAAAATAAATGAGATGAAGCTCTTCACATTGCTAACAGTTGATATTGAAGGAATGGGGGTTTTTGCACAGTGGCATAACGCATAAAATGTCCATTGCGATTTATATATATACAGTCACTTTTGTGTCTTAGCCTGGTATTTTTCAGTTAATAATAACCAACTTTTTAGTCATTAAGCACAGACTGCTAACCAATATGAAGTGAAGCAAGTTATCGTTACGTAACGTCATTGCATAGCCTCTCAAATAGATGCTTCCATCACTGTATTGCCTTGATAACCCATTACACCTCCCCCCTACACACATAAACACATACCGGACCCAACTCTTACATGGCAACAATCACGCAGGAGTCAACACTGAAAACAAATGCTTTGTTGCTATGGAGCGATATCAAACGACTCAGTGGCCCCTGGACATTGGCCACAGGGGTCAATATGCAATTAAAGTTGAGGAGATTGATCAATGCGCCCAGAAGTGGCAGAGAGGTCTTTGGGCACACCGCCTCTGTGCACATTGCAAGTTAATCTGCTGTAAAGTTGGGTCTGACTGATGGGGGCGGCTCTGCACTGTACAGTGTCTTGGTGGAAGATTCATCACCCCATTGTGATAAGCTTTTACAAGGGCTGCCTGGTTATTTCAAGTGAGAAAGTAAAGAAGCCATTGGTGAAGAATTGCGTTTTTTCCCCCCCTGTTTAAAATAATCCCTCACGATAGGAATGAAAGTGACGAATGCATTTAGCATTTTCCAATTTAACTAAAATGATGATTTGCAGCACGTTGGACTGCTCTATGGAAGAAATGATCCGTAGTTCATCTTCCGATTAGCATTTAACATGCAGTCGTAATTGGAACTTTACATTCAATTTTGTTTCTTTTCAAATGCTTGAAAGGTGAGAGCTAAGCTGACTTTGCAATTATTCATTTGCTCCCTGTTTATGAAACTGGATAATATAAGGATGTAATAAAATAAGGATGACTAAGGAGCAACAATCAAGATGGCATATTTGATAAAATAATTAATTCCACTAATTATCTTTTTGCTCAAGCTTGCTCATTTTTTCTCATGCATGGAAGTGGGATCTTGTAAACACAGCATTATTTACACCATGGAAATATTTGACTTTTCTTTCGAAATGAAAACCGAAACTGCACTGCAATGTTGCCCCCTGCAGGGAGTTAAACATTTGTACCAGAGCTCAGGGTCTTTTAGCACAGTAGGTTGAAGTGCCTTATTTGAGAATGCATGCTGTCTTTGTGCAAAGGTCACTTAAAGCTACTTAACACAGCCGGGATACATACATTGCATGACCTCCAACAGTCAACTGTCAGTTAAATTAAACTAAATAAACGTAGGAAAGCTTAGAGGCGCTTCTACTGCACAATGACAAAAGTAATGCACATTTCATAAACAGCATAATTTGCACCGCTTACGAAAATAAATTGCCTATAACCATCCTTTTACTTTGCCTAGATTCATATCTATATATTTTGTATATGCATCTAATTTTAAATATCCTCTGGGCATTCAAGCTGGAACTAGCGGTATAATGGAATTCAGTGCATGGAGAAACAATACACTGTCATACTGATTTGTCTTCCATTTGAGAAAAACAGTATTATGAGTGAAAGGAATGTTGCCCCTGAGAACTTGCCGAAACAGTTATTAATTTGCTGCCACCTCACAAGCGGCAGTTCTTCAAATCCCTTCTCCCACTGTCGCCTGTCTGAAGCTGCTCCACAAATGAAAAAAATGGTTAATGAAGCTGTAACAAGAGACCTGTGGAATTTACCTGGGGAGGTATCAAACCCTCTAAGTGACTAATCACAAGGACCGAGACGGAGGCTGCAGAAGTACACGCGCCAGGCACAATCCAACACAGCTCAGCTGGTATGCGTACTTTGAAGGAGTGCCTTTCACTGAATGTGTCTATGAAATATTTCAATGCGCACGTTGCTTGTAATCCAGAGCGTGTCACGCATGAGGTTCTTGTGCATTTTGTGCCTGGACACCTCTGGGCAGTGAGCTTTGACACCGACGCAAAGGGAAACGTCCATTCAAGATCTCTGTTGCTTTTAAGTAAATTGTTCAGAAAGAGTGCGCCGCAGATCTGGTAAGACAAAAATGGGACACAGAAACTTTCAATGCAACAGACAACCATTTGCATTTTGATATACACTCAGTGGCCACTTTATTAGGTACACCTTTTCTAGTACTGGGTAGGACCCCCCTTTGCCCCCAGAACAGCCTGAATTATTTGTGGGATGGATTCAACAAGGTGCTGGAAACATTTCTCAGAGATTCTGGTCCATGTTGAAATGATAGCATCATGCAGTTGCTGCAGATTTGTCGGCTGCACATTCATATCACAAATCTCCTGTTCCACCACATCCCAAAGGTGCTTTATTGGACTGATTTTTGCTGACTATGGAGGCCACTGGAGTACACTGAACTCATTGTCATGTTCGTGCAACCAGCTTGGCCGGATGGATGTAGGGATTTATGTTGTTATGTTGTTTACGCCAAATTCTGACCCTACCATCTGCATGTCGCAGCAGAAATCGAGATTCGTCAGACCAGGCAATGTTTTCCAATCTTCAACTATCCAGTTTTTGTGGGCCTGTGCCCACTGTAGCCTCACTTTCCTGTTCTTAGCTGACAGGAGTGGATCTTCTGCTGCTGTAGCCCATCCACTTCAAGGTTCGATGTCTTGTGCATTCAGAGATGCTCTTCTGCATGCCACTGTTGTAATGCATGGTTATTTGAGTTGCTGTCACCTTCCTGTCAGCTTGAACCAGTCTGGCTATTCTCCTCTGACCTCTCTCATTAACAAGGCATTTTTGCCCACAGAACTGCCGCTCACTGGATGTTTCGTGTTTTTTGCACCATTCTCTGTAAACTCTATAGATGTCTGTTGTGCATGAAAATCCCAGGAGATCAGCAGTTTCTGAGATACTCACACCATCCCGTCTGGCACCAACAATCATTCCAAGTCACTTAGATCACATTTCTTCCCCATTCAGATTTTTGGTCTGAACAACAACTGAACCTCTTGACCATGTCATGTTTAATGCATTGAGTTGCTGCCACATGATTGGTTGATTAGATAATTGCATTAACAAGCAGGTGTACAGGTGTACCTAATAAAGTGGCCACTGAGTGTATATCACAATAGACATCCTTGATGAACAAATAAATTAGCTGAATAATTAATACCAATAGGTATAACTAATCACTATCAATTTTATTTTGTGATAGGATATCTTATTATCTGATTATTTGAACTTGTAGATAAATGTGCTCTTTGTTCTTGAATTCCAGTAGTATTGTAGAGATCCCTAAATGTGATCTGCACAGACACAGACAGTGCAGTTTCAGAAGTTGCTGGCCTTTATTTTGCATTGCGCTCAAAGTTGTTGTGATATACCCTTGACTGATTGGTTTATTTCTTTAAATTAAATGTAAAAGTACTCCACCTTATCATTGACGTGAAAGAGTAGGGTGCAGTGTGAGATACAATTAGAGAAAGCTTTAAGATTACTTGGCAGTGGATTATTCCGATAATTGGCACGCTTGTTAATCAAGCAAAGTAAATGAAAATGGGTTGATACCAATGATCACTTCAAATTTGAGATCAGATTCATTTCAAGCTCATGATCCGTTGCTGATTCACACACATCCTCTGCTGTCCATGCGTTGATGATGACAGTAATGATGAAGAAGAGGACATTGAAGGCAACGATTGATGAAGGGGACCGTGTGATGATGAGGAAAATGACAGATGCGGACCATTATGAAAGCAGGGGTGGCAAAAATGAGGACAGAGGCCATAGTGCAGATGAAGAAGAAGCAGGTCATGAAAATCGTCATGATTGATGATGATTATGATTATTATGGCAACAAATGCTTTCACACAGAGAAGATGGCACTACTGGCCATTAAGTGAGGATGATGATGGGATAATGATGATGATGATAATGATGACGAAGGGTAAGCTTTGTATTTAAAACACTCATCCGTTACACACATGTAGTTAATGTGCTATGGGGTTCTTGCCCAGAGCAGTTGTCAAACTGCAACACGATTATGTTTGTGCCCACCATACTCGTAAGTGGCCTTGTATGATGAACAATGGCTCCGGTATTTGCGATGCTGCGTGGAATCTGTGTCTGTACTGGTATGGCAGGGTGCTGCACTGTGTAAGAGGGCCCCGATTTGGGGAGAAGCAGCGAATGTTTACTTGTGTGGAGTACAGGCAGAGCAGTCTTTATGACAGGGGAAAAATGCTTGTGTCATGTTAACATAAGCAAGATGTCAGACTCAACACGCTTATATTCTCTCCCTCCTTTTGCATTTCCCATTGCTGTAACATATTTCCCATTTTTGTTTACCCAGCGCTTGGGTCTTACGAATCAGCAGTTTTGCTGGGGGCTATTACGCATCGCACATAGCCACACACATCACTCTTCCCAAATTTCCAATTTCCCCATTGCGTGGGTGCCCTAGAGTGCACCTGCACAGGATGTAAAACTGATTGTCAACTAAAGGAGCTCTTTTAAATGTTCAGCCTCCGCTTTGCTCTCTGCTGGAATATTCATAGCCCGCTCAGTGAAATATTCATAGAAACAACACAATTTATCTGTATTTTTAATTACCTGCTTGATATGCTAGGCACAGTAATGATCAACCAAAGTTGCCATCTAAAGGGAACTCTGAGGTTTGACTTTGATAGTGGTAAATAATTAAAAACTGTCTGGTTGTTGCCCTCGATGAGAGAGAGAGAGAGAGAGAGAGACTGACACTGAGAAGGGGAGAGGATGGGGGGGGTGAATTATCTTTGAATGATGTCCAATGGCGCTTAGAGCGCTGGCACGTTTTACCAAGGGAGAGCGAGGCTTTTCAAAGATCCTATGCCAACGCTCTGCCCTTAAAGGGTCCCAGGGCAGACTGCAACCAAGTAACGCTTCATAGAGGGAAAGAAAAGGGGTAATGGAGGACTGAGGACAGCCCGTCGGTGATGCGGTCGTCCTTTGATTGCCCTGATAGACGCCGTCCGGATGAGGTGGGCTCGTGCGCATTGGTTCCCTCGCCGGGCTCTTCTGGGAGAGGTGAACGATGGGCGACGGAAGCAGGAGGAGCAGCAGAACGGGGCGGCGACGCAGCGCTGATTTACATGGGCAGCGGCGCCTGCTGGTATTCAGGGCGGTCATTGATCCTCTACCTCCTGATTAATCTCCCATGATGGGATCGGGACTCAATTAGTGTCTGAGTTTCTCTTCAATGCCTCACGTGGCCAGAACATTGAGAAAGACATGGTGTTGTGGTTTACCCGGTCATTCCCAAACCAATAACCTTTGAATCATTCTTTATTTATGGTCACGCTACTGTGGCCACAATAACAGCATCGATGCACAATATTTACGTACACAAGGATAGGTGGGGCATGGTACACACCTGGGGGCAAGAGTGTTTTATTTTACACACAGGAGAATGTTTTTCCTTTAACATAGCATTTGTGGAAAGGCAAAATAAATGTGATTGTTGCTGAAAATGGTAACTGAACGCCTTTGGGGCTGCTTTCAAGCCACAGCCCAGGTAACGTGTCCAATTCATTTAGTGGAGTAATATGTCCCTGTGATATTATATGCTGGCCGTCGTCAGGGAGGTTGCTGGTCCGGCCATTTTGAATATGTCTCTCTGTGGGGCGCCGAGCTCCGACTGCCGCAGGACTCAAAATTTCCCCGTTCTCGGCTCTGACGGCTCATCATTTCCCCTGTCTTTTTTCTTCCTTCTAGGTTATCCAGCGCAGGGAGGATGGATCGGTCAATTTCTTCCGCGACTGGGACTCGTACCGCGAAGGATTCGGGAAGATCACCGGAGAACACTGGCTGGGTAGGTAACAAATGCACGAGTCAGCACACATTGAGTAATTGGCCGCAGTCTGCCCGGGATAAAGCTGCACATGAAGCGTCTTCCTTTGATTCACGACTGCGCGAGCTTAACTTGTGAACCGTCTTGTCAAAAGAAGCGGGGGCTGACATCACACGTTTTGGAGGAGAGTGCGCGCTTGTCTACGCTTTCCTAAGTTTGACAGCAGAGAGTTGCACCAAGAGTGGTTTAACAAACATTTGGGCATTGGGGGGGAAAATAATAAAATATAAGCGAAATATGGAGTGTGAATTGATGGCTGTCAAATGATGACGCCTCAGATCTCAATGTCAAGAGTTCAGAGGCGCATGCAAATGGCCCCCCTGCATGCCACTGATTGGAGATGTAGAGCGTTGAGAGCAAGGCAAGCTTGCAAGGGCATGGAGGATGAAGCCAGAGAGCGCGAGAGGGAAGTAGAAGGCAGTTGTTTTGTTCATGTTGCTTCTTCATCCCTGTCTTTGCTAGCAAATTGCTATCTGATAGACGGACCACAAAGTGGATTTGTAGTCTGTTGCATCTGCTCTCTCTGTCTCTTTCCCTTGCTTTCTGTCTCTTTCTCTGCCAGGAACGTTCTTGCTCTCTCTATCATAAAGACAATATTTATAGAGCTGTAGAGTCCATGAAGGATCGGGATGCGTGCCTGTAGAATTCCTTAAGTAGTTGTCCTTGTAGGGGGCGTCGGTCTCGGCAACATGGGAGTGGTATGGTTGCCCTCGTTTTTCCATGTTGTGGAGGCCTTTGGAGCAGGGAGACTTTCCGGGGGCAGGTTTGGCACTCTCACACCACTGTTGCCCGGAAGGTTGCTCCAAAGGCCATAATTGATTTAATTATCATTTAATTGGTGTCAATCAGGTAATTGATGTGGAATTCAATTGACTGATTGGGTTTATGTGTGAGAATGTGAATTGTTTGGTGTTGAGTGATTGTGATTGGGTGAGTGAATAATAGATGGGTGATTGCCTCACGAGTCCCACCTGAGCCAGGCAGAAAGTAAGCCTATTTAAGAGCAGGTGGGGCGAGAGGGGGTTCAGTTAGTCTTGTCATTCATGTGTGTGAATCAAGACAGTTAGTTTTGTCTTTGTCATTGATGTGTGTATATCAAGAGAGTTAGTCCTTGTCTGGTCTTTTTGTCTGACTCTGTCGGGGAGGCGGAGTCACATCAAACATCAAACACTCCACAATAATACATGCACGCGCACTCACACAAAATGACCAGACAAAGACTAACTCTCTTGATATACACACATCAATGACAAAGACAAAACTAACTGTCTTGATTCACACACATGAATGACAAGACTAACTGAACCCCCATCTCGCCCCACCTGCTCTTAAATAGGCTTACTTTCTGCCTGGCTCAGGTGGGACTCGTGAGGGGTGGGACTCTGTTTGGGTTCACTCCCACTCCTAGAGTATTTATGTGCAACCTGGATAGGCAACTAACAAAAGGAACCACAAAAGTGGCACTTTTTACAAGTGCTTCCTTTTAAAAATAGAAATGAAAACATACAGCAAATTGTAGTGGTTATCATTGTGTATTCTATTCCCCTTTGACAACCCGGCTTTCAGCCACCAAGCAGCAGAAGTATGTGCGATTACACGGCAAGGGTGAATGGCAAAGTCACCTCCAGTACGGGGAAGGGGCCCTGTAATTCAAAGATTTGTGTGATTTGCGATGACAGGCCTGTCACTGTCGTCGGGGCCCCAAGATTGAGAAGTTCTTGTGGACATGTAGGGGGGTGATGGGTGAGCTGATCTTCGGCATTATGCTCACCGGTTAAATGCCAGCTCCTTCGCGTTTTGAGCCAAGCCGCCCATCTCTCTTTTGTGTCGGGGGCACCAGGCATCCATCGAGGTTCTGAGTGTCCCAGTGTCCCCAGGGTGGGGGATGTGCGTCCCTGTCTCTGTGCTGTCTCCGCCGCTGGTGAGCCAGTTCTGCCCACGCTCTGAATCAATAAGAAGCACCCCGGAATCGGTAGCAATTAACTTCAGGGGCCCGTCTCGCGTCAGACATGCCCTCCGCAGCTTCCACCGGAGGTGACAGCTTTCCGCGCGGCTGTGTGTTTAGCACCGGTGTCCGCAGTCCCAGTTCTATTAAGTGCGATAGAAATAGGTGGAAATGGCAGCTTCACAATTTCTCAGTGCAGCAGCACGCGGCTGCAGGTACGTTCCTGAAATATTACAGCTTGATCATTTATGAATAAGACTGCACACCGCCGCCACAATGACATGCACACTGGCATGTTCATTACTGGGGAGGATTTGAAATGCAATGTGAGAGACAGACCTGAAAGTCTGTCAGGCCCCACACATTGCGCTGTAGCAGTACAACAGGCCATCAGCATGCTGTGATGAATATGAAAACGTATTAAGTATAATAAAATAAGACTACATAATGACAAGTAAAGGCCATTCAGCCCATCTAGGCTGAATAAATCAAAGGAGAGGTATGAATCAAAGGAGGTTATATTGATATTATTCTATAATGCCTTTGCCAGAGTACATTTCGAGCATTGTGTGTAGTTCTGGGAACCACACTATAAGAAAGATGTAGACACTCTTTAAAAAGTACAAAGACGGGCAACTAAATTGGTTCCAGGTGTGAAATGTGAGTTAAGACAATGAATTAATATGCTCAGGCTCAGTAAAAGGAGATCAAGGAGGATTTGATTGAGGTTTTTAAATTCATAAAAGGGATAAGCAAAGTGAACTACAAAATATTTTTCAGGTTGAGTTCTGCTAGCAGAACAAGATGGCATAAGTGGAAATGAGTCAATTCCATATATATATATATCATTTATTTTTTGTCCAATGCGTGGAAAAGCTTGCCAAATCATGTAGTAGAAGCAGAGACCCTCAGGGTATTCTAGGCTTGACGTAGTGCTGGATTCTCCCTAGACTGTATGAAAATGGTGGGCTGAATGGTCTGTTCTCTTCTTGTATTGTTATGTTCTGCTGTGAGCATATCTTTCAAGTGATTGATGTTTTTTTTTATTCTGTATTTTCTACGGTGTGGATTTTGTACTTTTCATACAAAGCCAAGCTATTACACAGCCATACAAATTCCAGTTTCTATGTGTCATTTGTAAAAAAAAAAAAGAATTGGCTTTGATTGCAGATTTTTTTTTTTTATCCTTCCCACCACATTCCCCGCACTTACACAAGTTCCCCGGACTTCAAACTCATAGTACAGTACCTACACAAATCACAGGCCCAGCTCTCTCTACGCTCACACACACACACACCCACGCTCTACTTTCCCTCCAGCTCAGCTGCTGAGGGGAGATCTCAAAAGACTCCTCAGAGTATAGATTCTACCCACGAAGCTGAAATGGGCATCCGGACAGCCTCGCTTTTTATGATGGGCTGAATGAAAGAAACAAAAACATTCTCTTGTCCAGAAGAAAAGACTGTGCTTATTGTTATTTTTTCACGGTCGCCAATTCTGCATTGTCAAATGCATGCAGGGGTTGTTTAAACAAGGTTGGACACAATCAAGTGAATGACACCGTCAAATGACAGTCCTGTGTAACTTTTATATAAATGGTCCGAATTATAAAAATGCATGTGCCTCACCTCTTTATTGAAAACTGATTATTGCGATATATCTTTGCTTTTTCAGGTTTTTAATTATTTCATGCCGATTTACCATGTACATAATTGTCACCATTATTTTTTTCATATTTATTTTTCAAAAATGTGTTTCTATTGAGGCACACGAGAAACAGATTCCTCTCTCGACTTCAAAAGATCACTGAACGTATTCACAAATGCTCATGGCATGTTGAGCAATAACTCAAATTAACTAAATAGATTGTTTTTGTGTTATAAACAAAATAAAACTACAGGATGAATATTATTGAAATGGCCACATTTGAAGATTTTCTGGAGAATCTTTAAGATTACTGTTTGAGGAGACATTTGTCTGTCAAATGGCATACAGGAATGAAACATGGATCAGCATCACTCACTCATAAGAGTTCGGGACTGCTGGTCATTCATATTTAAATAGATGTGGCAAGAATAAGAGAATGGGTTTCTTTGATGTATATTTTCCAGTTGTGATAATAGCTAACATAAACATCGAAGGAAGGTATTTGTGCAAGTGCATTCAGCCTGCAGCTAATTTAATGTAGTCTGTATCATAATTTTATGATATTGTAATAATATTGCATTGTACCACAAAAATAATAAAGACTGTTCCAATCTGTGTTTATTAATCCACAGCTTTACATTGCAATAACTTGTTTTATGAAGATATACCTACAGAACTATTTTATTAACATTCATTTGACAGAATGGCAAGTTGCATTAAATTGTAATATAAAATATAATGCATATATGCTATAAGATTGCATGCTATTTCCATGGCTTAAATGGTCAGATTTCCCACAATGGAGATCAATAATTAAATAAAGATTGGTAAGTCCTTTGTAAACAGACTATAGATTTTTATCAGTCAATATCCCCCAAAAAATAGCATTGAGAGCCACTCCACCTTTCCAGTGCCCTTACACTGATCTGACCCAGACCCCCCGTGCCATCAAACATCCCTCCGGAAAGCCTTCACAGTCCCACGTCAGCAATAAAGCCCATAATATGTTGCCGAATTGACCGCCAGCTTTGCGCTATCAGTGAAGCCTGCAAAGTGAGGTCAGAGGTCGTCATCTTGCACAAATTACAGTGAGGGGTGGGTTTAATAAATCAATCTGGGCCTGCAGTTTTTTCGGTTTTAACAGACAGGAGATCCTGTCACCTCATTAGCGGGAAAGGGTGAAGGTTTGGGATGGAGCAGTGATCTGCATGCCAACGCTTTCCCACTAAGAGCAGGGAGCACAGTGTCATAGGAGAATTTGCCAATAATTGCATTCTGACAGGAAGGCCCAGCCAACACGTATGAAATTCTCACGCGCAAATTAATTCACGACGCGAAGCGTGCTCGTCGATGTCTTATAAGGTATCGATCTGCATTCCGAGATGTGAGGGCTGACTCAATCGAGAGATTCTCACAGGAGTCAAAGGCACAAGAGCGTAACCACTCCAATGCAGACCTGTGGCAATACTCATATAAAACACACACACGGACGCACACACACGCACAGCAGGCACACGTGCTGTGCGCTGAAGCGACAAAAGAGAATTACAGTGTCAACACACCAGAGTCATTGGATGTCAGAACCGGTTTCACATTCTCCCTGCAAAGTATAGAATATGGTCAACTTGCCAAGTTCTTCATTGATGCTCTATAAATACAGTTTCAAATAAGGTTTTTTTCAATGACACTGATGGTAAGGATTCTTGCCTTTAAGGTTTTTTGGAGAGGAAGGTCACTTGGGGGAATAAGGGCCTTTCTAAGGCTCTCTTTTGTGACATCACGGTGCAAAGCACTCCTCTCTCTTGCATAATTCATTTAGCGAAGGCGCTGACGTTCATACATTACACATTAAAGAACCTACGAGTCATGCATATGAGGTCAAGTGTTTCAATTCACTTTGATTTTAGATTTTTTTAAATTGAATGAGCATTCCTCGCTGAGTGGCAGGAACTCAGTAACAGGCATAGTAGTATTGACTCACTCACGCTGATGGCGCTGGGTGTTGAGGTGTTGTTCGATGAGAACCTAGGTAAGTGTTTGGTTGGACATCCCACACTTTCATGAATATGCTTTTTGGAGGGCCATTGATTTGTGCTTGATTGACCCAGTAGAATACTTTCCCTGGGGTTCATTTTCAAACACTTATAATGATTAGATTTTCCTATAACATACAACAGACTTTCAGCTTAAGTTTTATATACAGTAGAACCTCAGAGATACAAACCTATGTTACGTTACGTTACGTCGAAAACTTCACATGGGATACTGTAGTCGGGTTGCAGTGCATAAACCCCTTATTACACCTAAAAAAACATGTTTACAAGTAAAGTGGTGCAAACAATACAGGCAGTGGTCCACTGAGCAATGGAAAAAGTAATATGGTTAGATGAGTCATCCTTCTGCCTGTTCTCAATAAGTCGAGGAGTGCATGTGTGGTGCATGCTGAAAGAAACCTACGGGCCCGAGTGCTTATTTCCTATGGTGAAGGGTTCTGTTATGGTGTGGGGCGCATTTTCCTGGCATGGTTTAGGTCCATTCAACCCCTTAGAGGGGAAGGTAAATACCAATAAGTAGAAAGCTATTCTGAGTGATCACTTTCATCCTATGATGAAGTATTTCTATCCTGATGGGATTGGTTTCTTCCAGGATAAAATTATTAATTATTTCAATTATTTCCATTTTGATTCAAGTTAATTATTTTTCACACTATTCAAGTTCACACAAAAATTAATTCACATCTCAATCACTTTCTCCCCATTTACAGTAACTCCACCACCAATATTATTATTTCATGATATTTTCCACTCATGGAGACTAACAACTAAAAAAATAGCCTAAATGTACATTCTATTCAATGTGCTTTGTTAACTATTGCCACCTTGTGACCTTGATTTGTATTGTTAAAGAAAGATTTGAACTTGAGGAGAAAAATGTAGGTTGCATGTTGTTTATATCTGAAACAGTTCTCTTCACCTGACACAAGTGCCATGAGACAAGTGAATTCTTATTTTATTGCTTCAAAAGTATTATTATTAATATTAATATAATATATGCCATGTAGCAGACGCTTTTATCCAAAGCGACTTACAGTAGTGAATGCATACATTTTTCAGTATATGTGGTCGCAGGGGGAATCGAACCCACAACCACAGGCAACCACATATTTATTAGCCTAAAGAGAACAGCCCATGTCCTAGTACATGACCTAGCAACATTGCTTAACAAGTCCTAGCACCATTGCTAAACAATTAAATGTGGGAAAGTCTTAAATTGAAAATTAAACAGTTTGCAAAAGAGGCCAAAGCAGGACACTGAAAAGGAGAGGTTTCCTTAGGAATGTAGGCATTATTTGTTATGAACTTAAAATGAGATGTAAAAAAATAGCATTACCTATTTCAAAATAAAGGCTACAGTAATTTAAGTATATGATTCCAATCACTAAAGAATTTTGGGGTCACTTTCACAAGTTTTGAACATTTTAGAGCTCCGAACAACCTCCATTCCTGGTGCGTTTGTATCTCTGAGGTTCTACTGTACCTGTCAAATGTCAATTGTGAGGTAAACAACTGACAGGTTGAATAAAACAAGCCCATACACCCATTAGAAGGGCAATAGGGAGAGTTCTGGTTCTATGAGGATCTGGCAAGATGAAGGAAAGGTTTAGGGTGAATCTTAGAGAAACAGTTTTTTCTCAAGATAAGACTATAAGCAGGTGCAGAGGCTTGAGTTAGTGGTGTGAAATTCTACCACCCTATTCTTATTCATTTTCCTTCTTTGCTTTTCTCTTTCTCTTTCTGTTTCTAACACACACACACACACACACACACACACACATACACAGATACGTACATCCTCTCATTCCCCTTCTGTCTTTTTGTTTTACATTCAAATTTCGAGCCCCGTCGATTTCCATAAGCTTAGATAAGCAATTTTGCCCTTGATGTATGCTACACAGTGGCTGCACATCTTGGCCCATCTTTGAATTTTAAGAAGTGCACTTACAATGTGGAGCCCGTTCAGGGGTGTTCATCAGACTAAGGCGGAGAGGTACTGGAAATTGCAGGGCAGGGACCTTGCCCCTGTTGAGGCTGGTCCTTTTTGGGGCTGGAGCTGACTCCCTCACACCCCAGTTTTGTGGTGATGTGAACCCAGACAGACGTTCGAATCTTCGCAGTGCATCAGCTACTCTCGTTTTGTGGTGAAAGAAATACACTTGTGCCTGCAGTCACATCTCTTTGGGGGTGGCATTCCCTGCCATCACACAAGCGAGCAGTGGCAGTGCGCACAGGAGTGGCACAGGAGCAGGAGGGGTTGTTCTTTCACGGCCTCTTTATGCCTGCTATATTCTTTATTTTCCATTGGCTCAAAGCTCATTAATGGCAGATTTGCACTGTAGTACTGTGACCTTGGCCCTGGATTGTGCAACGAATCCCAGCGCACTACAATACTGCTTACTCCTATTTGGTTTCAGTGGGCCTTATCAGCTGTGTGTCCGTTATTGACTCAGGATGTGCACATGTGTAACTGCTTGATAAATGGACGTCACGATCAAAATCGCAAGCTGTCAAAAATAGAATGTGTGTGTGTGTGTGTGTGTGTGTGTGTGTGTGTGTGTGTGTGTGTGTGTGTGTGTGTTTGTGTGTGTGTGTGTGAGAGAGAGAGAGAGAGAGAGAAGGAGAAAGATAGAAGTGTGAAGGAAAGGAAAGTGAAGTAAACAGACACAGACAAAGGGCATGCCTCCGTCACAAAGCCGAGTGATGCTTACAGCTGATACATGTGGATGTCTGCTGGGAGGCATTTTGCATCGAAGTCCAGTCGTCTGAAGGACGTTACCATGCCCCTTCATCGCACATGATGCCAAAGTATACTCACGTCCTAATACTTAAAGATATGTGCCATTCATGTTCTTTCTGCAATGGGAAATTAAAAGGCCTTGTTTGTCCGTTCAGGAAAAAAACGCATCGTGTAGGCACTGAAGCATTGTACTGAGACGTGCGAACAATGGCATTTTTGTGGCTTTTCTATTCCCTCAGAACCAGTCACGGGGATGAGTTATGATGGCTGCACATTGTGCAGGGGTTTGACCAGGAACTAAAAGGCACCCCAGAGACATCCATAAATAAGCCCCTCTCCTAAATAAAATAAAAAACGAAAAACCCTCTCCTCCCCAATTCTGCTCTAAAACATCAGGAACCTTTGGAACCCATGACCCAAGCCCCGCAGTCCTCAAGGACGCAAAATTATAATTATTGCACTGATATTTCCCGGCACGCTGATAGTAATCCATCTCCCATTCGGCGCGGCTCTCTCCCTCCTGCCTTAAATGTATTCTGTCCTCTCACTCTTAATCCCCTGCGTCTGTTTCCCAATTCAATTGATGTTTCTTAGAGATTTATAATAAAAAAAATACTGCTGACAGACGCGTTCTCTCTCTCTCCCTGTCCATACACTGCCTCGCCTCTCCGGCTCATGCTGCTTAAGAGCCATAAGGAGTATTTCATGGACATTAAGCATAAAGCACACAGCTGGTCAATCGCATTGTCCAAATGTGCAATTAAATCCAAGATTAAGGCTAATCAGGGTCTATGAAATGTTTCCTTTATGTGCGATGTGTGTGTGCATGTGTATACACAATGCATTTGTGTTCCTTTTTTACTGAAAGATAGTAAAAGCATTGGCATTTTTACAGGAAAGCAAATGCCAATTAAAATCTATTTTTCTGCATTCATCTTGTGCCTAAACCCATAAACTTTCAGTCACATCTAAGAGACAAATAAATATATAACTCTTCACAAAAGGAAAAATATAACATTAATTATTTAACAAAAGCAGACATGTTTTCAGTTACAGTATGCCGGGGAAAAAAAACAAATTTGAAATGAAATATTAAGCATTCAAAGGCACCCTCCATGATTCCCAACATGTTCAGTCAAGCAAGCCTGAATGGTGCTGGTACAACAGAGAGCTGCAGGATCCACAGTGATTGAGATTTTACCTTCTGAGCCAGTAGCACACATATATTCTCATTTTATATATATGTACTTTTGGCAAATAGGAGTCTGAGGTGGAAATGTATCTAATTTCAAGTAATCGGAAGTAATCTTGACATGCACATGAATTGCTGAAATCCAAACTCTCTCTCTCAGAGGCAGGAGTACACAATTTTTTATTATTATTTCATATTTCTTTTTTATTGGGAGGTTGGCAAACTGGCAAGTTACTTTTTTGCTGAAATATCAATTTTCGGGTACCTTTTTTTGCACCGGCCATACAGCGCATTTATTTTATTTACTGCGTTACAAATTGTCCAATCAGACCTTACAGGCTTATAAAAAGATTTGCACACTGCCAAAGCAAGCACATTAACAGGGAAATAAACACAAGTGGAAGCATGTTCTACACTACAGTGATATACTGTGCGTGTCCGTGGCTGAAAGGGAGGATGCATTGGAGGCTCTGTCCGAACTACAGAAGATTTATCGTCAACCATTTTCCTTTTCCATTAGAAGCCCATTGTAGTTCACATCACATACAGAACTCCTTCTGTAATCGTTATCAGTGTCTTTCCCAATCTGATGCTCTGTATTTATGTGCTAAACCAAGTTATCGACAATTTTAACCATGGCTAACATAAAGGTATTAACAGCGATATATTCTGCTCTATTTTACTACATTCCGTTTTATTATACTATTCACAAGAAGGCTTCTGCATTCATATGACCAACCAAGCGGATGTCTTTCAGGATTCATCTTGATAGTCATCTTAATAGTTTAGCCATATCTTAGGGTCCAAAGACGTCTAAATCTTCATTATCTGGAGTAGTGCATCTACAGAACAGCCATTGGACAGTATGTTTTTGTTTTGGGTATCATCACGTTATGTGCATGATTTAACTTGTATCTGTGACATTACCAACACACACCTTTCATATATTGTCATCAAGTATTCGTCTGAGGATTACTCTGAGGACAGCCCTGAACTTCACTCTCGCCGAATTAAGTTGTATGCTTCTATTCCCCTTACAGTCACCCATATGTGGGGGTAACTATTCATGTATGCCTCTCTTACACAAATGTGTGTTACTTAATGGTCTGAATAGTTTTTTATGCTTCATGGGACATGTTCCCATGTAATCCACCTCTGGCCCCTCCCCCATCTCTAGCTACAGGGTGTAGCATCATTCCCAGTTGTAAACTGCTTTATTGGAAACATGATGGAGACTGTGAACAGGTCAACCTGTTTTACAGCATGAAGGTGAATAACAAAAACAAATATTTAAAATAATTACTCAAGTGCTGCCTTTGTTTTGGCAATTACCTATGTATATACTGTACATTGATGCTTGAAAGTTTGTGAACCCTGCAAGGGGTGGTCATTAATTTCATATATTATAGAAAAATAACCCTATAAAATCGTTATCTAAACCTCAATTCTTAACGAAGATATCCTAAATACAAGGACACAGACAAAGATATATGATATATTTTATTTATTGTTAATTTAACAATCTGGTTTATTTAACAAAAACTCTGATATCCGTGTGTGCAAAAATATGTGAACCCCTTCAATCAACAACTTGTGGCACCTCCTTTAGCAGTGATGACTTGAAGCAAACATCACCTATAGCCACTGATCAGACTCTGGCATCTTCTTTGAGGGATTCTCGCCTACTTCTCCTTACAGAACCCAGCCAACTCAGTGATGTTTGAGGGCTGTCTGGCATGAATAGCCCACTTCAGGTCCTGCCACAGCATCTTGATTGGATTTAGGTCAGGACTTTGACTTCAAAATCACCAATCAAAACACAAAACATTCTTTGGTAGATTTTCTTGAATGCTTTGGATTATTTGTCTTGTTGGAACACCCACTTTCGACCAAGTTTGAGCTCTTGGACTGATGGCCTGACGTTCTGTTCAACTATTATCCCTCAGAATTCATGGTTCCTTTAATGATGTAGAGTCGTCCAGGCCCAGAGGAAGAAAAGCAGCCTCAGATCATGACACTCCCGCCATCATGCTTAACCGTAGGGATAACATTATTTTGGTGATGGGCAATGTTGGGTTTTTGCCAAACATGGCATTTTTGATTGTGATCAAAAAGGTAGATTTTGGACTCATCCGTCCAGAGAACAGACTTCCAGGTGGTCTCTGGCAAAATGAAGATGGGCAGCTTGGTTCTTTTTAAACAGCACAAGCTTCTTCCTGGCTACCCTTGCATGGCAGTTCTATTCAGCCTTCTTTATATTGTTGATGGATTCGCAATGACATCAGGTGTAGCGAGGGAGGCTTGTAGATCCCTGGATGTTATTCTTGTGTTGCTTTTTACTTGATTTATTATTTTTCTTGTGGCTCCTGGTGATATTTTAGAAGGATGCCCACTTCTAGGCAGCTGTCGCTGTCATGTTAAATGCTCTCCATTTGTATATTATTTGTGTCACAGTGGACTGATGGAGCCCAAGCCTTTTTCATATGATTGTATATCCTTCTCCAAACTGATGCACACTCACTACTCTCTTCCTGAGGTCCTCTGAGGTCTCCTTCGATGGTGTGTTACTGTTTTGCATTCACCTGAATGGGTAACACCAAACTGACCAGGTTTGTTACCTGTATTTATGAGAGTGCCACCCAGACTCTTTGCTAAAGATCTGGGCCTGTATTCACAAAGCATTTTATCTTACCACTAGGAGTATTTCTAAATTGCACTAAAACCTTTTAGTTAGGAGTCCCACCTTAAAACCTATTCACAAAGCTGCAAAGACAAACTCATACTAAGGAATTCCTAGAATTGTCAAGCTAAGAGTGAGGGCGGGGTTGACGTTGATGACGTTGTTTCTCATGAACGAGCTTACTCAGAATGCCCACAGCGATTGGCTAATATAGGGGATGGGTCTCTGCCCGCGATTTCAACCTAGAGAAATACAGTTTTTCTGTAGATTTCATGCCCACAATCTACATGCAGAGTTACAGCGAAGAGATAGACAACCATGTATGTTTTGGTTTGCTTTGTTTTTCATCCTAAATGCCTTTCTGGGAGGCATGTTTTTAGAAACGTGACCGAATTAAATAGAATTGAAACAGCGATCTTTTATTTTTTTATTAAATTAATTCAGGCATAAGACCACCCTAGTTAAATCGCCTAAGGCGTACTGAATCTAAAAATGTATTTTGTGAAATTTTCGAATAAAGATTTAGTGAAATAACTTAAATTGAAAAACTGAAATTATCATTCATTCAATTCCTTGAGAATAGTTACTGGTAATTTTTGGTGGAAACGCGCCTTTGGTGCCGTTATTTTTTTTTTGCTGATCCGAAAAATGATCCGATGCACCCATATTATATTCTAATAAAGATTCTAAAATACAAATGTAGGCTATGTGTCACTGATTTAACATGAAACCAAGAATACTGACTAGTCAATTGGTTACATGTCTGCATCTCGTAAACAATCAGCGGGTATCTATATATAATATATATAATATTATATATATAATACCCTCGCGATTGAGGCGGTACCTTTTTATGAGCTCTGTATCATTCAATATCTCCAGTGTTGACGCGATTGCGACAACGATTGCCGCCAGCAGCAGATTTTCGGATCGCCGTGAGTAGGTCTTTAGCGACTTAGAAGTCCTCTTGCCTGCTTCTAACTTCTCCTGGACTTAGGAGCTGTTTTTAGCTCTCAAACCCTTTGTGAAATACTCTTATCCCCAAAATTTAGGAGTCCTAAATTTATGAGTGACACGCCCATTATTTTTCGGACTTGCTGCTAAATTACGGAGTTAGGATCAACTTTTACCCTTAAAATGCTTTGTGAATACGGGCCCTGATCTTTGATTGGTTAATCTTTCATTGGTACCCAATTATATACCTACCTAATTCTATTTACCTACTTGATTTAATTAAGGCAACAGGAGGTTCACTTATTTTTGCACCTTCACTAATTCATTTTTCCATATTTTTACTATACTATATGCACAATTTCCTCTACAAAATGTAGGAAATTGGTCAATATAGACCCTTTATTTCAGTTAAGAAAAGACTGGTTCTGATTAAATAAGTATTTTGTGATAAAAATGTTCTATGGTTGCACAAGACGTTCACAAACTTTCAAGCATCACTGTATATGGCCCCTTTTGTCTTATCGGTGAAATCGAATGATTTCATGCCACTGGTTCTGGGGTCCCATAATCACATGGGAAATCTCATGTGGGAAGCCCAGGTGGTCCCATGTCCCAGGTGGTCCCATGTCACCTATACCTTTCAAAGAGGAGCAAAACTGCAATGAGTAACAAATTGTGAAATATTCATCTTATTTGTATAATATAGATAAAGTGGGTATGAACATACATATTATAAGAAGTAATTTGCTCAGTTTGAGTTTTGAAGGCCTCTGTATGTTACTGGAGCTCTCATGGGGACAATTAAATTGCAGCGAGGCTAGATTCTCTCTGTGGCAATGTCCATTTCGAGGCTTTGCTTCAGTTTCACCCATGTTGATTTAGACACAGACGTAATTCGCTGCCCGAAATGAAGGCAGGCGTTTTATCTGTTAATGCATTTATCGATTGGCAGTGAAGGGCTTGATATTTGTTCATTTCGTTATAGGAAAAAATTTAATATTCCATTACTTTTGAGAATAATTCCAAATTATTATGGTATATGCAAAATGTGCTTGTAAAAAGTACAAAGACAACATTAGCTTCTGGGATCTTCTGGCTTTTTTCAAAGCATGATTTTTCATTCCTATAGATGTGGAAATACAAATTAGTCATGAATAGGCAATGTAAAAGATTTGCCCACTGCCTGTCTCAGAAGTTCATGAAAATACCTCTTAATAGTAATGAATTATGAAACTATTTGAGAGTGGCTTCTATGTTTGCCCTAAATTAAAGTGATACAGTAATAGTAAT
This sequence comes from Aldrovandia affinis, assembly GCA_029706075.1. Taxonomy (NCBI): domain Eukaryota; kingdom Metazoa; phylum Chordata; class Actinopteri; order Notacanthiformes; family Halosauridae; genus Aldrovandia; species Aldrovandia affinis. The sequence goes on along the minus strand of JAINUG010000053.1, from coordinate 623,579 downwards.
ATGAAAATTGATGAATCAGCGTCTGACTTGTGAAACTTGAATCAGCCATTCCATAAATATACAGTCCTCATTAGTGTGTGTCCTTTTTCTCAATGCGCAGCACAACATTTTTCAAACAGTGCAGCACACAATTGTAGTATGGATGAATTATGAGAAACCTAGTTGCAAGTTTACACAGCGTTCAAATTGAAAGACCGACCGGTAGCAGGGGACAAACAAGTAGCTCGGCCCGCAGTCTAATTTCCCTGCAATCTGAGAAACACACAAGAGAGGCCACTGTTGTGCACTACAGTACCGTAAATCTATCGCCAATTCTTTCACCCAGGCAGATTTATCTCGGAGCAACATGCTTCTGTGGCACTGAATAAAACATGGCTGCACCCAGCTGGAATGCATTTCATTAATAGTGGCTCTGATTGTCTTTGCAGGAGAATTACTATTTATCTTCTGCTAACAGATAGCCCTGCGCCTGTTCTCTGAACACAGACAAATCTTTATGTAGACGAGACGAAACGTATCGGAGCCCATACTGCTCCTCCTTTATGTACAGCATATGCCTGTTCGCCATTGGATTGAGATCATATCAGGCCTACATTATTATCACGGCTAGCAAAGTTTCAGTCTTTTTTATTAAATGCAGGTAACCAGAGTGTGATGACATTGCATGCCTGGGCAGGCAAGAGAGGAGTACTGCTTTAGGAACCATTCCTCAAAATGGACGTTTAACCTTTAGCAGAGGAACTTTTACCAAAGAATTGTACTTTGCTGTATCTTGGGTGACTTTGTATGGAATTCCATCCTCCAGTTTTGCACCTGAATGGCAACAGATTAAGTAATATCAGAAGTCTGTATTTTGATCATAACATTTGTTAGTAATTTGTTTTGTGTTTTACCTGGTGATTCTTTATTAAAAGGCAAAAACCTGTAAATATATATTTTGGTTACACTATATTTTGTGAAACTTCATGCATAACTTTCATAAAGGTTTCATAATACCTTCACGAGCATAGTGTTACCACTTTAAGTCACTAAATAATTAGGTAGATATGTGCAAAGGTTGCGCTTTATAATGGGCGATATGGAGTTATGTATCGCATGTTTTTATGCATGAGCATAAATTCATTCATTTTTACACAACATTCACTATCACTTTATGTGAGTAATCATGAGCCAATGAAGCTGTTCATTAGAAATTCTATGCACATGGAGTTTCTGTGCTTTACAAAGGCCTTCACAAGTTACCATTAATACAAAATGTGACCTACATTTTTCAATGATTCCATTTCATTATTTCAGCCGGTCTCAGCTAGGCACATTGTATTCTGGAAGTGATGCTGAATGAATGCTTTATGGTAGTGTTGAATCAGATTGTTTGCATTTTGTTACATAAGAGAAATAAATAGAATTTGTATGGCAAAATGCAATCAAATCCTTGTCCAAGATTCGCCCCAACTATTTCCTCACTTATTAGACACACAGAAAAAGCTGTCAAGTTGAATCTTAATTCTGCACTCTTTATATTAGCTCAGTAATGCTTGCCACCCAGATGCACCACAGTCAGTTCTTCAAAACCGCACTGTCAATCCGTACTGTGGAATAGTGTCAGTCAATCCTGTGCAATATTTTCTGTCAGTCCCATGGAACAGCGTCAGTCAACCCCGTCATTATGTCCTGTTTCATAGTGTAAGACAGTCCCATGATTGGTGTTTTTGGATCTGAGTATTTTCATCTCACACTTTAATCTCAATCTCACACTTTGGCTTACACACGCATGAGTCATTCCACAGCTGTGTGCCAGAAGCCTTCTTAATTTCCATCCGCAGTTTGCTCCCAGTCACCTGTTTTATGCACTGCATGTTCATTTTGTTTCACCTGAGAGCAAGGTTGAATATTAATGTGTGTTTTGCATTGTGTGAACTGCAGTAGATAAGTGTGCCAGCTCAATCTTTCTTCTCTCGCTCTCTCTCTCTCTCTCTTTATTCTTTCTTTCTCTTGAAGGGGTAAAATCCTGATGATCTCTTGCAAGGCAATCTGTTGATATCCCTGTGAGAATTTAATTCGATTTTATCACTTTTGATACTATCAAGTGCACCCTTTCATATCATCCTTTTAAACCACTAGACCAGAGTGGGATGCTTGTTGTTCACAGCGTATGTGGAAAAACAAGAGATTTCATCTAGCTATCTTGTTAAATCAGACACCAGAACCAGAAGGACAGATAAAGTGGATGATTGACGGGGCAATACAGCGATTGTTTAGAATAAGATCAGCACAAATAATGATTGGAAATTCAAAAATTCCATTTTTGCTTGTGAAATTACACGAGAGCTCTATTCTTGTTTTGATTGTATTGAAATTAATACCGTATTTCCATCAATGTAAAACTTTACATAAAAATTTATTTTATTTGACATTGACATTTTTGACCTTATCAGGTTTTTTATCAGTGCTGCTTTAATTGTCCTATCATTAGCTGCAATAAAATAGTACAGATTATACTATGAAAAATCCATTAACATTTAAGTTTTGTGCAGAAGACATTTAAAGATGTGCAATGGCAGGCTAGATAAGATTGCCATCATTAGAGAGGAGAGGGTGAGAGAAGGAGGGCTGAGAGCCACAATCGTGTTGTACGAAACTCTGATGCAACGGAAAGAGGAAACCACTTAAGATCTCATAGATTGAACTTCCGGTATTTTGGCTCCAATTTGTGCTTCAGTACCCTGGGCTGCTTGAATAGAGGGCACAACAGCTCAGCTACAGGTCCTTATTTCATAAATGAAGCCATTACTGGGATAGGATTTTGTATCATCATCTTTTCCTGAGGTATTGTCTGACTACAAACGAAAATTCATCTTAGAAGGAGCTTGACCTGGGCTAAACTTTAGAGGAAGAAAAAAACATCACACGTGAATCACAGATTAAAATGCCCTCTGCCCTCATCTGTTATGAGTAACATGAAGATGAATATTCCGTCGATGGTGTGAAATGCCTCGCCTCTGATTACACATTATGCATTATGTATATTTCTTTCTAATGATTTAAGGCTGGGTGCTCCGTGGACGCTCCCTGTTGTGTAATTTCTCATCACAAGACGATTGTGATGGAATACAGTATGGGAGTTAATAAGTGAAGCATCACACGGTGTACCAGTGAGTTAATACAGATAGTAATGTGATGGTTGGCAGTGCAGGATGTGGGAGGGTCGGGGTCTTTCGGGGCTTAGGGAAGAAGCATCGCGCAGGTTTAATCGCTGCGAGGCCAGGTGTTCCCGTGACCCACAGCCCAGCTCACTGGGAGATAATGGGTCGGCCGTGTTTATCATCGTCTCTGTCGAATACACAGACGGAGGGGAAGGGGAAAATAATAAATAAAGCAAAGCAAAGCGTCCACCAAGGTCAAGCTCTTAGTCCGATAATGGTCTAATCAGGCAGGTGATCCCTTGTCCTGTTTACCGCCTTTCACACTATGCTCTGGTGTGACGCATGTTGGCTCTCAACATTAGATGTGATTTTTCCCTTCCAGTGGCTTTTGGTGTGCGCCACGCAGCAGCCTTTCCTCCCACACACAGAGTCCCATGAGTCTCTGAGTGTCGGGGGTCTGAAGAGTGAGGGGCGGGGAGGAGCACATTGTGTGATGTCTCCTCTCCTATCTTTTCAGAGCTCCCAAGATCTCTCCTCTCTCACTTTTTAATTGGAAAGTTCCACTCCCACAGGGGGGGCCCTGGGGATGTGGAGTGATAGGGGATGGGTAAACGTTGAGTAAACACCCTCAGGATTACCTCTTTGAATGGTTGATTTCAGGAGCTATTTTCACTTAGCAAATAATAAAAAAGTCATAAAAAACACTTGCCTAATTCAACCCCTTTCTCCATGTCTGTTTTGCACATTATTCAACTCAAGGGTTGGGGAACGGCTGTGCTCGGGAAGCTCTGTAAAGAGGCTCTCGTTGCTTTGAATTATAAGTTAGTTGTCCAACGTGAGAAACATACTGAGCATGACAGGAAACATATCATCCTGTTTATGCACGTTTTTGGACCATTGACTAGTCATTTTTGAATTAAGTTTGATAAATGTATCATTCATGACGTATCTTCAATTGCTCAACTACTTTTTCTGCATAAACAGTGCATCACGTCATTAAACAGACTGGTGATTGGGTTCAGGTGGTGAGGTGATTAAACCAGGTGAATTTTGAGACAGGAAGGGCGATTCAGGAAGGAAAGAAATTATCACAGACAAGTTGTGCAATGCTTCTTTCACGTTCATGTTTTTTTGGACTAGCTAATTAATACATCAGATAAATACGTCTAACATGCTGGCTAGTACATCAGTATAATGTGATATAGCACTCACAGTGTGCTACTGTAACCCCAAAGCAATCAAATGCTCCTCTATGGGCTGATCCTGCAGGCCAGGCTGTGAACCAGGAGTCTGGAAGCTACTTGCGTATTAAGATAAAAGAAAAACAAAAATCTATATATTTTTATACAACCCACCCATCAGCACATCAGCTGTGAAGGTGCAATTAAAAGGTCATAATTTATACTGGCTTAGCACACAAACGATGTTCATCAATTCAACAGAACCACAGCATACCAATGGCACAAAGCCAGGACTTGCTCTCTTGTCTCTGTTGATTTTCACCAGGCTTGCCAATTGACGGGTAAAAGGACCACATCACATTTACCCTGAGCAATGAGGTAATACAGTCGCTTGTGCAGTAGTAAGAGTCACTTTGGTGCATCACAGTCACAAATGATCAAGTTCACAGCAAGAGAAATTCATCTATATCCTAAGCCTCCATGCTTTACCTTTCTAAACACACACATGCATAGATAGTGTGCTTTGCTTTAAATGCTCTGCACGTATCTGAGTTTTTAGTCATTTCAGATAGGTCTTGAGAATGAGCACAACTGAGTCTGGCATTGCTCTGTCTGTGTTTTCCAACCCCTGAACCCTGTCTTTGACAGAGGTTGAAAATAGGGGGCAGGCATTTGTTCACTGCACCTCATTCACCTGACAGGCTTTCACCCCAACACCTTAGTCTGAGTGTTATACTGGCAACGGCATCAATCCTCTCCACAGTCTTTTGGCTTTTCCCCTTCCTACCCCCTTCCGTCTCTTCATTCCTCGTTCTGCGGTCTTTGCTCAAACACTGCAGAGGAAAGGTTGTGGCACGAGTGTAGTTACCAAGAGCAACCACAGACAAGCGAAGCCCCACAGCAATGCAGAGAGAGAGAAAAGGATTATTAATAATTGACTCTGAGAAATGTCACAAGTGAAAAGAGAAGTGTAATCATTTCTCTGCTGAGTTTAGAGATCTGTCTTTTCTGCCTCTTCCTTTCCACTTTGCCCCAAAGGCACAATGCAAGACAGTGGGGATGGGATCTTAACCGCTGCCTTAAGAGCATCAAATAGATTTCCCCGCATACTCTCTGAATCATAGCAGATAAATCATTAATATTTGAACCTTTTAGTAGCACAGAAAACCTCCAACTGAGATTTTAAATTTTTAATCACAGAGACATTGATTTCAGTCTCATTAGTCGTTAAATAAAATCTTGCAGGAGAAAAAAACACACAAATATGTTGCGCTAATGATTTAATCAATGTCAACTGTAAAAGTTTTGTCTCGGAACATGATTCATCCTGATATAGCTCAACTCAGTCAAAAACTGACAAACTGCATACTTTTCTAAAGGATGAAATTAGTCTCATGCTTGAAATGCTCTTGAAATGAGTTATGGATTATAGATGCCAAATTTGAATAAGGTAATTTCTCAATTATTCATTTTTTTGCGTACAATTCATTCTCCACTGAGCCACATACAGTATATGTGTACCCAACAGCATGTATGGTTGTGGTTCATTGTAAGAGTTTACCAACTGTAATATATCATATAGCTTATTAGATATGCAATTCAATTCAGAAAGCAATGTTGTTAGATATGATTTATGATTCCTAATTTGATAATTGTATTAACTACGTGATAAATCCAACTATGGTTTAAAAGTATTTTGTTTATTGGCTCAAATTCATGAGGGGTTTAAAAAATCTTAAAATGAATGAATGAATCTTAAAATGAATGAATGGAAAGCAAGCAACTTTAGCCCATATCCGCCTAATGCATTATTCTGTATAAACACGGTGTGTGCCTAGCCACATAACATACTCATTCACACTCAGCCAACCTCCAGTCTAACATTTCCATTTCTACTTATTAGAAATGGAAAGAGAAATAATAGACAAATTATGTATAATTGGAAAGAGCATGAGATGATCTTTATTTTGATGTATAAATTAATGTGTTATGCCCAATGACAAAAAAGTTGCAATTGAAAAATATAATATACAAATTATGAAAATGTGAAAATATGTATTTATGCATAATTTATAATAATACATAATTTGTGGCGATATATGGCATATACTACTTAAACATTTTAACAAATTAGTGTTATTATATACAAAATCCATCCATCCATCCATTGTCTATTTTCAGGGTCGCAAAGCCTATCCCAGTTATTATAGAGGCAGGAATACACCCTGGACAGGTCGCCAATCCATTGCAGGGCACACACACCATTCACTCACACACTCATACCTACGGGCAATTTAGACTCTCCAATTGGCCTTCTTACTGTGGGAAGAAACCGGAGTACCCGGAGGAAACCCACGCGGACACGGGAGAACATGCAAACTCCACATTTGGCCCCGGCCTGGATTCAACCCGAGACCTTCTTGCTGTGAGGCACAGTGCTATCCACTGCACCACCGTGCCTTATATACAAAATATGGGTGTAAATTATGTATGTATGTATTATTCTTACAATCATACATTTATTTGTCACATTTGTCACATCTACATTTACATGTAACCATTTAGAAATTTTACGTGAAGTTCATCTCATTCTTCATTTTGTTATTAGTTTAAATTTTTTGTGTGCCTTTTGTTTGTTGTGTCTGTTGGGATCATCATAAGCAAACTTCTGGTAATGGAAGTGGCCAAAACATGGATCCGGACACATATGCATTTCACATATCAAAGTCTATTTTCATCTTTGTATTATGAGCTTTATTGTAAACAATGCAAGCATTTAGGATAGTGATGTCAAGCCTGTACCAAATTATTTTATACTTACCACTTTAGTGATTTTGTCTCTTGTAACAAGGAATGTTTTGTCAGCGAAGTCTACACCCCGCATGTGTTTGTTATATAATGATAGAATATTTGGACGTTGCACCTCAACACGCATTTCAATTTCATTGAATTTCTGCTACAGGACTTTCCGTAGGATGGCAACTGTAGCGTTTGCATGATCTGTGGAATACGGAAAATCCAGTAGTTCGGTGGTTATGGGTTAAAATTATGAATATTCAAATATAATTTGAATACTGGAGGGCTCTTTCACAGTGACTTATTTCCAATCCAATGTTCCTCACCAGCATACATCGTGCATACTCGACCCAGCATCATGAATTGGTATATAAATGTAAGGTCTTTGTACCCTTGCTGACTTAAGTTAAATGTGCAAAATTCCAGTGCAATTTGTGACATGACAGAACTCCTAAACAACAGCATGGCAGAAACCATTTCACAAAGACATACACAATTCAGCCATCACACCTGAACATTAATGATCCATCTGCACTGAGGCTGGAGTTAGTGATACCAGAATAGTTATAAATGCTTGAAATGTGGGGTGCAAGTTAATTAACACTCCTTGTTGGGGGAGTGGGGTTAATTGAGCATGAACAGCGTATACTTTAGTTTGTAGGAGTGAGCATGATGATGATGATGCTCAAGAAGACGACTGCCGTCACAGTATACTAAGTCCTTACAAAACACCACCTGCAACGGTTCGTAATCGAGGACATACTGTATGAATCTTGTATATCAAGGTACATTTGCCATGTACTTCACCAATACATATTTGGTATGAAAAAAGGTTGAAAACCGTTGAATTTTTATTTTCTTCCTTTGAATTTAAATATATCTGTATGATCATTGTAATAGAAATCCCTTTATATCTTAATTTGCATAAATAGGGGGTTAAATAGCTTGACAATAATGTTTAATTAACTGAACTATACCTGAACATTTAAGTTTGACTTAGGCAAAGTACTCTGTTGTCTAAAAAAGTGTCTCTGCAATAAATTATTCCAAATCAGAGCCTCTAGAAATTCTCCTGGGGTTTAATTAAAGCTTGAACTAAAGTTATGTAAATTCAGAAGGAAACCAACATTTAGCATCAAGTAGTAGACACATGGGGTACTTTATTGCCCCCAAATCTTCTTTTGATGTTCACAAAGTTAAATAGTTATCCCAGAGATGTATAAATTGCCATTGCAATATCTGAAAATAACCTCTATGAAAACCAACATCATATAAGTACCGTGCATGTTGTTAATAGGTATGAAACAGTGTGAAATATCTTAATGTGCTGGTAAAAAAGGTAGAAACACTCTCTTACTGGGGAAAAATAAAGACGTAATGCTGCAGTAAAGGCCAAAAGTGAACATTTATTTGGCTTTAAATAGACACATTTCAGTTATTCCACATTTTGAATGATCTTTCAACTCAAAACAGTTTTCCTCATTATTTACCCTTCAGAATTTCTGCACATCAAAGGTTTTCAACAGTAGTGTAAGGATCCCATGAGCTCCCAAGTGACAAGTGGGGGGTCCTTTATATCTAACACAGCATAGTAGTATCATATAGAACTCGCCATTATATCCATAATTATGGCTATAATTATAGCACAGAAAGCCATATAATCAATTACATAGGCAGAACTTGGGTTTCAGCCATAGGGAAATATACACAGACTTGAATCTTTTGTTTGTTTTTTATTTGTATCACATTGTATGAGTTTTATAGTGCTTTATGAATTAAATAGAATGTTTTTCTTATCAGTTTATACTGATTACAAAAATACACTGGTTCCAATGTATCCACTTTAATTTTTTAAACAACAAAAACAAATGTATATTATGGACAAACTATACATGAAGCATTCCAACTTGACATCAATTTATACAAGATAAATACTTGAATTGAGTGGAATCAAGATTTGGATAATATTAAATTCTTGCCTTAAACTGAACTGATCTTGCTCTCTGTGTCTTTGATTCAAATGAAGTGTCAGACTCTGGGAACTGTTCCTTGAATGGTAATGAGTTTGAGGAAAATAAAAAACAAACCGTTCAGTGTCAAGATGGCCATGCACTCCCTTCCACAGAGATCAATCAGGAGCTAGCTAAGAATTGTGCATGTATGTTACACTTTAAAAATTCAGTTTCAGTGTTAGTGTCTCTCACAAAATTGGAAAAACCTTTGAGATAAGGCAAATCTTGGGTGGTATCTTTGTGTTTTTTCTGTATTGTCAAAAATGTCTTGATAGTTTGCATGTGACACAAACTAAATGTTACAGCATAGCATCTGTGGCTTAAAGGAGGGAGTACTCCCATGGATTTATATTCAGCTAATTTCTCTCAGATTTCAAGCATATTTTCACTTGGCAAAACAACCTTAGATTCTTTTATCAAATTTTTTTATCTCATTTGCGCATATATAACGCTAGATTGACAAGAAAAATAATGAATACAAACTCATAGCTTTCTTTTTCCATTATTTCACGTTCTGTGTAAATATATTTTCAAAATTATTCTTAGAGCAAGTTGAGGCTTGTAGCAGAGTGTTGGTGTGTGCCTTTAGGATGGAAGGAAATTCAAAATGTAGACAAATATTCATTGGTCTATTCAAATGGCCTGTATTATTATATCATGACTTGGGAGAAGAAAATACCAATTTGTGAAACTTGTTGACCAGCAGTTCCTGCAATCTAAGTCTGAAATTATCGCGAAATGGCATTCTGGAATTTCAACTCTGGAATTCAGGATTTTTAGAAGAGTACTCATTTAAAGCCAAAGTAGTCCCATGCAGCATCTACAAAGTAACTAAATTGACTCCTCATTGATAATTATTGTTGTATGAGTGCCAGACTCATAGTTCGGAGCAACACTGTCTGTTGTTGTATTGGTGTATTGTATTAAAAAAGTATTGGTGTCATGGATGTGGACATTTGGTGCACATTAAGTACCTGAGGGGCTCAGAACAGCACAGAACCACTCAATTACTGCATCAACATGTACAGTTTTATGTTTTCTGGTCTGCTGCTTCAAGCAATGCATGCTGAGTGATTTCAAACAGCGATCAGCATAAGCAAACATAACGTGAAGAGATTAAAACACATATTCAAGCATTCTATTTACCTTACTGGGGAAGGAGCATAAGGTTATCTAACTAGCATGTTGTATAAAACTCAAAAGACTTTCAATGGGTTTGCAAAATACTTTTATTTCATATTAGCTGACTAGCTAGACAGCTTGCCAGCTAATATTGATCAAGCTAGCCATGTAGATGGCAAGTCCAAATTCGCATACAGTAGACTGTGTTATTACTGAAACAAATGTTAGGCTAGGTAATCATCACTATCGACTGTAAGCTTGAAAGCTAACCATCATATCTCAAATGTCCCCCTCTTCATTGCACTGCTTCTTCAATGAAGTTTTCAATTACAGAATTGTCATTGCTTATTGATTTGAGCAAGAAGGGTAAAGTGTATTCATCTTCAAAATGGGAGATGTCCTGCTGGTGTTTTATTACTTCTACCCCAACATCCTCTTTCTGCATTGTTCACCCACTAAAACATTTAAGATGTCAGAAAGCAGTTAATGTCAGCGAGTCGCCATTTTAAATGTCAATTGCTCAGTTTGCTCAGTTTGAGCAGAACATTTAGCGATTAAAATGTGCTCAAAAAGCACTTACTCTACCCTTGATGTTGCTGTTGGATTCTGGAGTCCATTCTGTTGTACTATGGAACGTTACAGAAAATCAGCTGTACTCTGTCTAGATCGTTTTTTTACTGGAGAAGTCAAATTAGATTTTTGCTACTGCAAACATATTTTCACTCTGTCTAAAAGCTCTACTCTCTTTAGCGGTAACAGATAGCTTTCATATCCTATAGTGGCAATATGCCTTAGTTATTAAAACACTTTAAGGAAAACAGAAAAATGAAGGCTTGCACGGTCTTAAAATATAGGTTATATGTTATAAATATATGTATTGTTCACTCTATTGCTGCAAAGTGGGAAAAGGAAAGGTAAAACCAATTCAGATTATATTGATTTATGACCCAGTCCCAACAACTCGATTTGGTTGCTCTGATCCATGGAGAGAGAAAGAAAATTTTTATTATTGCTTGACAGCCTTGATACAACCTTACTTGAATCCTAACAGTTAAAAAAATCTGTTTATCTGGTATTTTTATGGTTGAACAATGCCCTCTGTCCATGGCATATTTAAGCATAGAAGATGTTCAATATACCATTATAGAAAATCCTGTGTGCAAAAACTTGTACAAACTTGTGCAAAAATCAATTTTTTTCTCTCATCTTTAAGTATATGATATCAAATTAATTTTCTGATATTGCACTGCATTTGCATCTATTGCAAGCAGAGCTAGATTAATTGGCTGCTGGGCTCAAAGCAAACATAAATTTAAAAGCTCCCCTTATACAGTTAGTTGCATCACAGATTTGTTTTTAATGGAGATATGTGTAGGAGCTATTTGACCACAGCAATATACAGGTGTTTTTAAACAGTTTTTAATGAAAAAATATGTGGATCCTGCACAGAGGTTACCTCATAACTGCGCTAACAGAGACATTGAAGAAAATTGTCTTTCTCAGCACCACCCCAGGCGCACGTATATATTCTGAGAATGCACGGCTTGTCGTGGATTATTCCTCACACACACACACACACACATATCTATCTATCTATATATCTATATCTATATATATATATATATATATATATATATAGATATATATATATATATATACAGTATATACAGCGCCTTGCAAAAGTACTTTGTTGCTTTCAAGCTTTCATTTATAACACTTTCATTTAAGAACTAATATCTGTTATCATTACAACCTACTGCACACATTTGTTTAAAAAAAATAAGTTAAAAAAGTATATAGATACTTAAAATGAAATAAAAATGGATAAATGTTGATTGCAAAAGTATTCAAACCCTGTGCTCTGGCAGCTGAAAGGTGCAAAACATACCTTAAAGAGCCACGCAATACGTTGATTGGCCTTTGTCTGCGTACCATAACAGTGATTGTTATGTTTTCAGGATTAAAAACACCTGTCCTTGTGAAGATCATTGGTTGGGTAGTGAATTTAAAGGAAAGACACAAAAACAAAGACCAAAGAGCTTTTGCAGGAAGCCAGAGATATGGTTATCAAAAGGCACAGATTGGGTACACAAAGATATCTAAGGGTTTGGATATCCCAGTGATCACTGGGATATCCAATAATCAAGAAGTGAAAGCTTGGCATCATACCACCTCCAAACTCAATGACTAAACAAGGAGGAGGCTTGTGAGGGAAGCCACTGTGAGGCCAATAATGACTCTAAAAGATCTACAGAATTCAGTGGCTGTGAGTGGAGTTATCGTGCATCAGTCAACAAAATCAAGTACACTGCATAATACTGGCCTACAGGGTAGGGTGGCAAGAAAAAATCCATTACTTAAAACAAAACTGAAAGCCCACCTGGAGTTTTCTAGACAGTGTGTGAGTGATCCAGCTAAGATGTGGGAAAGGGTGCAAAGATGAGACTAAAATATAGCTTTTTGGCCAAAATGCAAAGAGTTGTGTATGGCGCAAACCTAACACTGCCTATACCCCACGTAACACCATCCCTACAGTGAAGCATTGTGGAGGCAGTATCATGCTATGGGGATGCTTCTCTTCAGCAGAGACTGGGAAACTTAGAATAGAAGGAATAATGGATGGAGCAAACCACAAGCAGATACTGAAAGAAAACCTATGCTGTGGCAAAAATTCACCTTTCAGCAGGACAACGATCCAAAGCACAGGGCAAAACCTACATTGGAGTGGCTCAAGAATAAAAAGGTGAATGTCCTTGAGTGGTCTAGTCAAATTTCTGACCTGATCCCCATCGAGAATCTGTGGCACAACTTGAAAATTGCTGTCCATAAGCGATGTCTAAGGAACTTGAGAGAGCTGGAGTAATTCTGCCAGGAGGAATGGGTGAAAATCACCTCCAACCAGTGTGCAAAGTCGGTAGAAACTTTGCACAAAAAGACATAAAGCTGTTATTGCAGTGAAAGGTGCTTCCAAGAAATATCAATGCGAGGGGTCTGAATACTTCAGCATGCAGCATATTTTTTTTTAAATTCATTTAAAATATTCACTGACATAATTCATTTCTTTTTTTATAAAAAATTTGTTTTAGCATGTGAGTTTTGAATAAAAAATATTAAATATTTAAAAAGTTTGTAATCCAGCAACATTTGAAAACTTTTGCAAGGCACTGTATATAAAGGAAACACTTGAGTAAATGAGGGCTACTGGTGGTTATGGTGTAGGGTGTCATTTTTCCTGGTATGATTTAGGTCCACTCAAAGGGGGTTTGCCCTTTAGAGGGCAATGTAAATGCCAATAAATAGAAAGCCATTTAGAGTGATCACCTTCATCCTATGGTGAAGCATTTCTATCCTGATGGGAGTGGTCTCATCCAGGATAGCAATGCCCCCATCCACAGGGCACGAATCATTTGATGAGCATGACAACGATGTAAACCATATGCCATGACCATCTCAGTCACCCGTTTTCAACCCAGTTGATCACCTATGGGAGATTCTGGAGCTGCACCTGAGACAGCATTTTCCACCATCAACAACAAAACACCAAATTATGGAATTACTCATGGAAGAATGGTGTTGCATCCCTCCAATATAGAGTTCAGTTCAGACACTTGTAGAATCTATGTCAAGGCACATAGAAGCTGTTCTTGTGGCTTGTTGTGGCCCATCACCCTATTAAGACACTTTGTTGCTGTTTCCTTTGTTTGGCAGTTATCTGTGTGTGTGTGTGTGTGTGTGTGTGTGTGTGTGTGTGTGTGTGTGTGTGTGTGTGTGTGTGTGTGTGTGTGTGTGTGTGTGTGTGTGTGTGTGTGTGTGTGTGTGACCCATTTTACATTTCTACCAAGAGAAAAATGATACAATTAATTATTTTTTCAACCTGAAACTCCATAGTCATGGCTTATTTTCTGTGAAGAACATGTACAAGAACAGATTTTCATTGAGTACACACGCTATACCCCCCATAAATGTGTATTTATGTCCCTGATCCGATGTTTGACCCGAGAATAATGAAAGTGTGGAAATTGTAGGTAAAGACAGACAGGTCATGGTAAATATTAAACAAAAAGGTGACTTCACTTCTTGTCACACTACTTTCATCTCTTAATTGCTCTCACACCTGTGTGTGTATGCACACATGTATTTTTGTCTTCCGCTCAATCAAAATTGATTGAAACCATGTTATAGACAATATTAGCAAAAAAAAATGTCCCAAGCCTAGTCCCACCACCACCCCCCACACCTACTCCACATCCACTCCCCATACACACAATCCCCCCCCTTACTCCTGGTCTATAAGGATTCTCTCACTGTATTTATTTTATTTTAAAAATCACCTCCCAGTTTCTCTGTGGATATCAAACGCACACACACACACACACACACACACACCACACACACCTGTCATAAGGTTGCAACATTGTTACATTCCAAGATCAACATGATGTATGCCACTCATGTCTTCATTATAGTGGATTTTTTACCTAAATCACAACTTTATCACAAAAAAAGAATTACACTTTCATTGTTAAATGTGATCTAGCAGAGGTAAATGGCAAACATTAACCATATATGTTATCTATATTGTATAAAGACAATATATCATTGTATTTTTATATCATTTTTTATTTCTGTATTGTTTTAAAATCCCAATAATGTCCTGGGTCAACTTTACCTGGCGAACAGTACCAAAGGGTACAAAAAGTGAACATAATATAAGGGCTACAGTCTACACCCGTCTGAAAAATGTCACCTTTTGTTGCCTTACAGCCTGAAATTAAAACATATTAAATCTACCTTTACCACATTTTACCCTACAACTTCCAAGTGAAAAAATTATTATATATAATTATAATATACAGACTGTTATATGAATGTATGCATTACGGATTTGTGCAGAGTGGTATTCTTGTGACTGGTACTGGTCAAAACGATAGAGGGTGTCCACAGAATGGTTAAGTTCTTAAACAATCATTTTGGAAGATCCTAAAACAAGTTCATTGTATTATATTAACAAAAATATTTGACATATATTGAACATAACTAAGTAGTCTACGCTGGTTCAGAGGTGTATAGCTCGCCAGATATATATGACTAGGTAGTTAAGCTGTTATTGTGGACAACGATGAAGACAAAGCTGTATGTTTCGGGATACTATCCATTTCAGGAGGAAACTTTCATGTCTCCATCACTATCAGTTGTCAAAAAAAGGGTCGGTACCATTTTGTATTTTTTTGCAATTATATTTGGCTTCAGCTATAAGAATAGCAATAGGGCCAGTGAACACCATTAAAAAGGACTGTTACTATGTTACTATAATGTTACTATAATAAAGTAAAAATAATGTCACAAATGTAGTGTCATAATTCGCCTTTAGGACTACATGGGTCTGAAAAACAAAACTAAATCCTCCATTAAGACTCAAGATTAGACTTGGACTCCTTCACTAAGACTGGAGACACTCATCTGAAGTTACCTTTTGACTGTCTGAGAGCTACTAGTGTAAAAAATGTGCAACTGGCTACATGTAAATATTTGGTATACCTGGATACTTGTGCATGGGAATTCTGGATTAGGCCTTTACATTACATTACATTACATTACAGGCATTTGGCAGACGCTCTTATCCAGAGCGACATACAACAAAGGCTTGGTATGTTAATCTGGTCTATGATGAACAGCTAGGCATCAGTTTATCTATTTGGACTGTAACATTATTCAAGCAGGAATTACTATCTATACTGTTGGTCAGTTTCTACCTATCGATTTAGCTATCCAATCTTGATAATGCTGTGTTAGCTAGCTGTAAACAGTGCCTTCCCAAGTTAGGAAATCATGTTCATGTTTTACCTACAAAATTTCAGATTGACATTCTTTCTCTTCAATAATTGGCTTTTTGGTTGGGTCTTGGTTTCAACCCTAGTCTCTACCTCTAGATGACCTAGAAAGGGGAGTTTCTGTTTGTGAGATTGGTCTTGTGCAATCTGATTGGTTCTGACAAATTTTAGCTAGTGTTACAGTATGTCATAAGTCACTGGTTGACTTGGTTTGTATCACCACCTACAACTGAAGCTTCACCTTCACAATTTAACAGAAGAAGTAACTGACCATTGGTTTCATAGCAAAGCACGTCCCCAGAAGTTGAGCAGACTTATCTCACATCAGAGTGTCGACCTGGCCTGGCTTGTAGTACCACAAGGTTATGAGCCTAAGTGAGGCTAGCTCGATCTTAATAAGATCTTAATCCAAATCCGGAAGAGACCTTTATAGTATCCTACATCATCTCTATAAGGCCCTATTACAGCAAGATGCACCTGTGTTATGGTAACCAGGAAGCAAATAAAAGACTGGACATATAAAGGCCACACGAGTAGTAGCATGAGAAATAAAGAATTTATTTACAAGCAACAAATGGTAAATGGAACATGCAGTTTGTTGTGGGAGAAAATAATGTGGATGGGTAGTAGGAGTGGCCAGAGTGAGCCAGCAGATTCCCCAAAGGCTTGACCTATCGGTAAGACATTATAACCTTCACGAAAAGAAAAATATTGAGTCTTCTGGGCATCTGCTGCCTACTCTGATCTGACCTTAACTTCAGAAGGTGCAGGAAAAATAAAATAAAATAAACAGTACTTGTCTAAAAACATAAATGTGCAATTAAACCCAATTAAAGTACTAAAGTAACAAAAGGGGCACACCACAACGGCAAGAGTCTTGCTAAAGAAAAAGAAAAGGATGAACGGGAAAAGGAAAATGAGAGCTGTGATGGCGGCGACTACTCCAAGAGAACGCTAGCCACCTTCTGCCAGCGAATGCGAAATGTGCGCCGTTTCATCTGGCACACTCCACCAGCGGACAAAAACAGAGCACACGCGCACCCACGCACACAACAACACATAACAGAACCTAGTAAGATTTTTAAAGGATTATTGGGATGTTTAACTCTTTGACAAGTATGAAACTGTGGGAGATTTTCCTGCATGTGTTTGTGTCTTATAGACACATACGCAAAAAAAGTATTATTCAGCAGTTGAAGAACTTTCTTCCTTTTGCCATGTCTGCTTTGTTCTCAAAACACGATGCATAAGATACTAAGGTGATGTGTTTATAGTAAACCACTCACTAAGTCTTTAGTGTGAAGACTTAGCAGACCTACCTTCTCTTTGAATTTAATTTGCCTGTAACACATTCCAAACTATGATAAGATCTAAGTTAAGGACAAGTTAAGTAAGTAAAGTTAAGGACAAATGTTGACCGAATCCAGGGCCAAGAGCCGGTTCTCACACCAGTCTCTCGACCAATCCCCATGGATTCTGCTCTAATATTAGACAGACTTGTGGACATCTTCAATTTTTTTACATACACAATACCCAAACCTTTCTAGGTCTCAACCACCCCCTGACCTCCCACTCCTCGATCTCCTGCAGTAACAGAACAGCTTGTGTGGGTCAGTACACCAGTTATTATGGACCTCCATAAATTAGGGGAAAGATTATGCAGTCTGTTGCCTTGAGAAGACCACTGGAATTCCAAAGGTGACCCCTGTGAGAGGAATTGCCACGTAGTAGAATCTCAGCTGCAGAGCTGTTGTGACACACTGCATTAGCACTGTCAAAACTAGCAGGCTAGTGTACACCCTCTTAAAAGTCTTGTAGTATCTTGATCGTATGTCCTAATAAGGATTCTGTCATTACTGTCCAGATTTTTCATGTAATTTCATGTATTTTGTTCTAGTAAAATATGTTACAACCATTTTTGGCATGTTGAAATGTGCTTTTTTTCCTGTTGTAAATAGTATTATATAGCTGACTGTATTGCTCATTGTCATGATGATAATAAGGAGCAACCAGCAACCTTCCTGAGATGTAAATGTATTGTATTCAGAGGACAAGCAGCAAAAGATTATTGACAAATGCATTTAACATCAAGAAATGTTAATATCCTGTTGGGCTCTTGAACTGAGTGTTTATTTAAAAGTCTGACATTTTGGTATATGCAATGCTTTCATGCTTTCAATATGTCAATATTTTTGATTTGCCAAATTATAGCATTACTTTTTCCGGGTCCCACCACCACTGCTGTGCAACGTTTTTCATTTGAATAGAATTGGTCTACGCCATAGCTTTTGTATTCTAGTTATGCTGGTAAACACAAACCTGTTTTTCTTTAGAGTAAGTGTGTTGAAGGACCCTGCCTGCTTGTTTGCTTATGTGCGTCCATCGTTTCCTTTAGTACACAGATACGGACACCCTTCTGCAATGCAACGTGTCACTTTATTAATATCCACAGTGCTGCTAAACCTCTCCGCTCCTCTTCTCCTCACGTGACTGAAAAGTGTTACTGTACATTTGGACACATGCATGCAGATATTTATCTTGAAGGAGGATTGCCAGTGTTTTTGGAAATTGGTCATAATTGACCCTTTGCTAAACCACGCCCCGAAACACAGACTGGCCAATCACAGCGCAGCATAGGACAGGCTCCGACAGAGGTCCAACAGTTTATGGCGGCGCTCCGTTCACTCTGACGGAAAAGTTTGAGATTTTCTTCATTTTCGAGCTGGTTTTGTGGACTTTTAGCTAGTTATGGTTAAACGTTGTGCCTGGGGCACTTGTAACAGTGACACTCGTTACCCGGAGAGGTTAAAAGGGGATATACGTTTTTTTCCCTTTCCAAAACCAAAATCAAATCCTGAAAAGTGTTAGCCAGCTAAGCTAACGTGGCTACGGTCTGGATATACAGCTCCGGGTTGCCACGTTGGCAAAGTTAGACTAAATGTTAGCTTTGTTATTCGTGATCCAGCCAGCTTGCTAACGTTAAGATGTTACAGTCAAGATCTAGAAAACCAAGTGGGTAATGTTACCTTGATGTCAAAATGTAATACTATTTTTTCATTACTATTTCATCACTTTGTCAATGGGAAGCCCAGTCCCGAGTGCCCAAATCTTGTGGAGGACTGGGCTGACACACTGCTGATATTTTTTGCTTTACAGAGGTCCAGGGTATGGACAAGTCCGATGAGATGGGCGCAGAAATCTGTGGAGCTAACCAGAGTAATGTCGTTACAGCACACTATAGGTTACTAATGTTACGTTAGTTAGCTACTGCTAGCTAACTTACTACTGAATGTAACGTTATATAGGCCTACTGCTTTTGCTTTTTAATGATTGTAATAGTGAATAGAGACCTACCCAGCTTTACAGGAACAGTATTGCTCCTTAATGTCGTTGTCCTCTGTCTCAATCGCCAGGTGATACGGTGGTTCACTTTTACTCTGTGATCTGTAGGCTTTCGCTTCTATCTTAATTTTTTTTACATCATTTTGTTGCTGAGTCAGTGTGATATCTTGAATATAACCTTCAAATGCATATTGTAGACCCTTCTGTCTGCTTCTATCTGAAATCGCTTTTTCTATTTTCCAAAAATTGGACAATATTTCTCCAGGGAGTGCAGTTAGCGACAGTGGGAGCGCCATGCTGACTCCGAAAGCTTGACGGACTTAGCAACAGTAACTAAGGGGGGCGTGGTTTAGCGAAGGGTCAATTGGGTAATCTGATAAATATTTATGAATTTAAACTATTTGTGAATATAAAAATGCATAAGTCCAGAAGCATGAATATATAAAGTATTCGTGTTGTTGGTTACATTCATATGACTCTCTCCAGCAATCATAATACATGTATAATTGATGTATAAATAATCTTGATTTAAACAACGAAAGACCTAAGTTTAGAATGTTGGCATACTCATGAAAGTTGTTGGTCTTAATAGTAACCTGCTTAACTGCGAGGCCGTAAGGTGTGATGACTTCTTGTAGTGGACTGGCTCGAAGATAATCCAATTAGAGCAAGGTTTATGCCTGACAGACTCTGGTAGCGCATTCTGCTGTGGTTTGCCGTATCACACTGATCCTCCTTGATAAGAGTTATCTTAAATGTCCTTTTAATTACCCCTATAGCTCCGGAACAAAAATCTCTCTTTAACAGGAGTGGGGAGAAAAGGGGGATAATGTGTTGTTTTGCTTCATGTCCTGTTGGAATCTGATACCTGGGAATTTAGCTTTATCTTAATTCAATCCAGAGGCTCCTCTGGCTCTGAATGTAATTGTTGTAGTGTATTTAAAATTCAGTGAAAGCCCTTCCCATTGCATATAATATGAATATACACCATATGTACAATATTGAAAGCTCTGGTATGCGTCGAGGCGATTGTGAATTATATAATCTTGTTTTTTCCAGTTTGCTTCTAGTGGTTGTTAAGTATCGTTTGTTCAAAGCAGTGTTTTTTTTGTGCAAAAGAAATTCATTAAAGCAAATTGGGCCTCTTACAGGCTGTGTGAGCTTGTAGATTGGTCTGAAAATCTGGCCAACATCTGCAGGGTGGAAGCCCCTCAGATTATGAGCTGCTAACCTTTTTAATTCCAATCATCCATCCTTGTGAAACAAAACTGGCAAAAGCTATCCTTCTGCACCATTCACAGTGCACAATATACATCCGTCTTTGAATCCATAACTAGATGTGTTAGCCTATCTTTACGGTATTGCTCTAAACTAGATCAAATCCACCAGCAGAAATTTGAAATGAAATTAAATGTAAGGTATCCTCATTTGATCATTGTTACATGATTTTCTCTTTGTTTCAGTTTGCCATTTCTTTTTTCATTATCACTCATTATTCTATTCGCACATTTCACCCATTTTCATCTTTGCCAGTACATACAGTAGTTGCTCATTTCAGAGTGAAATTGTAAACTTAAGGGCAGCATTTTGGTGAGAACAGTAGTGAAAATGCACCTGTGCCGTAGTTGAATTGCTAGTGTAATTTTGTACTCTGCAAGCAGAATATTTCTTGCCTCAGCCCAGTTTGGTAGTTTCATGGTAGGCAATAAAGATTTTGTGTTGGGTTGGGCAGCGCAAGGGGGTTGTAATAAAAACATTTGCCGCTGTGTCTGTGATAATTAGTTTGTGTTTTCGTCAGACCCAGACCACCTTTTAACTCAAAAACTGGCATTATGTGCTAATTTGGTGGCACCATTAATGCACGCATTTGAACAGATAACGAGAGATAAATCCCCCATCACACAAGATTGTTTTGAGGACATTTTGTATTTCACCTCACTCTGAGGCTAATTGTTCAATCAACAACTATTTGAAATTCAGCCTGTATTCAACTAAGCATGTCAATGAGAAAGAGACCATCTCTATGCCCATGAAACTGTGTATGATGTATGTTGATTAAATATGCTAAATATTAAACTACAATACAATTGAGTACATAATTGGGCAGTATTTCTCCCGGCATTACCCTGAGCCTATATCAGGCCAGCAGAACAGAATAGCATGTGCTGATTAGAAAGAATGTTGGAGAATAACAGGTACAAGGGAGAGTTGGAACCAATTGGCTGTAGAGCATAAAAATGCATCAATGAAACATAGATGAAATGGTGAATACAGTGGGGTGCAAAAATGTGGGCACCCCTGGTCAAAATGCCTTTTACAATTAATATCTAAGTGAACAGAAGCTAACCTGACCTCTAAATGGTACGAAGTTAAACATTTATTCAAATTTTAAAGCAAGATTACTTTTTATTTTTATTTTTTACAGTTTCAAAATAATACAAAAAGGAAAATGGCCCGGTGCAAAAGTTTGCTAACCCTGTCAGTACTTTGTAACTCCTCGGGCAACTATAACAGTTTGCAAACGCTTCCTGTAATATAATATATGCCATTTAGCAGACGCTTTTATCCAAAGCGACTTACAGTAGTGAATGCATACATTTTTCAGTACATGTGGTCCCAGTGGGAATTGAACCCACAACCTAAGCGTTGCCAACGCTGTGCTCTACCTACTGAGCCACACAGAACCACAGAACCTGTAGCCAGCTAAGAGTCTTTCAATTCTTGCTTTTGGAATTTTCCCCATTCT
Source organism: Aldrovandia affinis (assembly GCA_029706075.1). Classification (NCBI taxonomy): domain Eukaryota; kingdom Metazoa; phylum Chordata; class Actinopteri; order Notacanthiformes; family Halosauridae; genus Aldrovandia; species Aldrovandia affinis. Next base: position 601,406 of record JAINUG010000053.1, on the reverse strand, counting down.
TCCTGGCAGAACACCTTTAGCTCAGAAATATTCTTCAGCCTCCTTGCATGCACGGCATGTTTGAGATCTCTCCACAGATTTTCAATAATATTCAAGTCTGCGGACTGTGGTGGCCATTCCAAAACCTTCATCCGTCATTTCTGGAGGTACTTCATGGTTGATTTCGAGATATGCTTTGGATCATTGTCTTGCTGGAATACCCAACTTCTCTTCAACTTGGACTAACATGTCTGGACTAACCTTTGAACATTAGCCTCTAATTTCTTGATATTTGGTGGAATCCATTCTTCCTTCCACCCGCACAATATTTCCTGTGCCCCCAGCTGCCACACAACCCCAAAGCATAATGGATCCACCTCCATGCTTAACAGTTGGCAAGGTGTTCTTCTCTATAAATGCTTCACCCTTTTTTTCCAAACATACCTTCTTTGGTTGTGGCCAAAAAGTTATTTTGCATACTTCGGATGCTTAATTTTGTGTTGAGGTCGTAGGAAAGGCTTCTTTCTGGCAACTCTGCCGTGTAGGTCTTTGTTGTTTAAAGTACGTTGTGGTTTTAGTCTTTCTCCTTCATGTCACTTCCTGTATCCTCTCTATTGTGTTCAGTCTGCTCTGCAGCATATTATAATTCAATTTCATCATTGGTAATACATCTTGTTACCTGTTATCCTGTATCCATATTTGCACCATCACAATCAGTTCCCTGTGTTTATCTGTGCAAAGTGCTGTTTGACAACTCAATAATGAAGAGTACAATTGTACATCTGTCTTGAAAGTCTGATAAATTGGAATTGTGTATCGTCAACAAAGATAAATTCATAACAAATAAATGGTGGGACCAGGGACATGCTCCGGTTAGCAGAGGAAATGCTGAGGTCAATATTCACTATTTACAAGGGCAGTACATTCAAGAGACAGAAAGGATGCAGTTTGACCCCATAAATGGGAGTTCAATCGAACCTCTTTGGTGCATTTCTCATAAGCACATGCTACTTTTTTCATTCCTACACAAAAGGTTCCATTCTTTTCAGTGTCTACTGAACTGGAATGTAACAAGTGTAATACATGCTGTGATCTTTTTTTCTTACAGTCCAGGGTTTCTTATATCTTATATATTGATATCATATAAGGTATTGATATCAGATATCAGACATAGCATGTTCTCCACGCGTGGGAGGGATGTGGCATTGTGGTTAGGCGACAGTTTGCAGACAGCTGCAGGTTTGAATGTTGGGCGGGGCATTTCCAGTATGCCCTTTAGCATGTTACTTAACATCAATTGCTTACATAAAGCACTGTGATGTATTGATGTGTTCATTGTGAGCTGCCTGTATGTACGGCGCCAAAAATAAGTGAGTAATTCAATAATGTAGTTTTTTTGTTTGTTTGTTTTGTCTTTTCTCTGTGGCTCAACTGCCAAGCCGTGATTATTAAAGAACCCTCCCACAGATTCACACGCATCTCAGAATGGACTCTCTCTCGCTCGCGCTTGAACCAATAATGCTCAAAATGCCGTCCGATCACCCAGACACACTCTGACCCGCTGTCCGTCTCTGTCTCAGGTATGAAGAACATCAATGTCCTGACCATCCAGGCTAACTACGAGCTGCGCATCGACCTGGAGGACTTCGAGAACAGCACGGCCTTTGCACAGTATGGAACCTTCGGCGTGGGCCTCTTCTCCGTGGACCCAGACGATGATGGATATCCGCTGACCATCGGAGACTATTCAGGCACTGCAGGTCTGGATAATAATCAACAATTATTCATTTCACAGCCAAAACATTGCTCTAGTGTTTATTTCTTAGTAATTATTTCCTAATAATAATATATGCCATTTAGCAGACGCTTTTATCCAAAGCGACTTACAGTAGTGAATGCATACATTTTTCAGTATATGTGGTCCCAGCAGGAATTGAACCCACAACCTAAGCGTTGCCAACGCCATGCTCTACCTACTGAGAATAAGAACCCATGGTCACACTCAGAGCTACACTCTGAATTTTACAGATGTATGGCTTAGGTCATGCAGTTTTATCCTTTGTTTCATTATATTGAGTGATTGAAGAAATGACTAAACCACATTTTACATTAATATTTAACAAACAATTAAGATGAATTAATAATGAATAATAATTACTAGAAAAGTAAACAAGTAAACAGTGCAAACAAGACTGGCTTTCTTGGTGTCAGACAATGCACTGAGAAAAAATATTATCAAGCTCTGAACAGTAGACAATAAAGTTAAAAAGTAATTATTAATTGAGTAGGGGTTGTAGTGCACCTCCTGTGTATATAAACAACACCCATCCCCCGCAACAACGCTAAAAGCATTCTGATCAGTTCAAGTGTACATTTCACTGTTCTCCTGAAATTACTCCAGAAACTCTTTCAAAGCCATACATCACAGCAGCTCCTGTCATGATGATTCAATTACTCCAATTAATTACTCCATTGACCCGGAGCATAAACAAATTCTCTTCTTGACAGAGAAGCAATTTGAATAAGCTTTGGGGTGGGGGTGGGGGGGGGTGTGCGGTGCAGAACACAATAGGTGTGTGAGGTAGCATGGGAGACAAGATAAAGGCCACACTCCTCGGGTCTATGAGCGAGGCCAGTTCAGTGAGGGTTTTAATCACGTCTCTGTGAGCTTGTGTTGCCCTTGGATTGTCATGTCTGCTCACCGGTCTGCACCCGTTCAGCTGTGATTATTGCTGTGACTCATTTTAGACCTAGGCTCTGGCTCCCTGCATTGCCATTTAGCTTAAGAAAGGGTGCTGATTTGTTCCAACGAACTGGAATTTGATTCGTTTGGCAGAAGCGTCTTCGTTACCAAGGTGACATGAAGTTTGATTTAAATGAGGTCCAAGCTCTGGGTTGCGTCTGAGTCATCTCCATCACACTTTGGTTTTATTGTCCTGCCTTGGGAGCCTCTCAACCCGATACCCTGGTTCTAAATGTTACCATGGAAACAAAGGAATGAAAATTTTAGGCCCCTCCCCATAGAATGTACAAGCTGTGAGTCTCAGGCAGCTTGAGTATTGCCCCCTCTGCTCTTTCACCTGGTGGTTTTTCCAAAATATGAGCAATAATTGTTAATTATTTGCTTCTGTTCAGGCCTTGAAGCCCAGGTTGACCTCCGTCCATGGTCTTGAATTTAATTGTCAATATCATGAGGCAGTGTTTAAAGGACATTTTCCATTGCCCCCCAAAAAACAAGAACTAGACCTAATGGGAATTAGCGCTAGTTCCAGTTCTAGTTACCGTTCTTGTTTCCACCGACTTCAGGGGAAACAGTTACGGTTTGCGTTAATTCAGAGAAAACATCAGCAACACAAAGGAATGATTTTTCACTTAATTTTGGTTAAGCTGCCATATGGAAAAACATTTCTACATTATGCTGATATTCCTTCTTCAACAAGCCCTAACAACAATGCTTCTTCCCCCTCAAGATCAGTCACTTGAGTGACGCAAAGTGCGTAACCAATCAGCGATAAACAGTGCTGTTAGTCCTGCCCCCAAGGTCAGGACTGTTTGGTACAGTAAATACCACATCTTGAACAGGCACCAAAAATCAACAATGAGAACTATGCGGAAATGGAACCTTGGCGAATGTAAAACAAATTCTAGTGCCAAAAAAGTACCAAAAGTTCAGTTTTTGGGGGGTTTTCTGTGCAATGGCGAAGGGCCCTAATTGTTATATTTTGGGGTTGTCAGTCCATAATTCCAGATCATCCATGGTTGCCCCAATTTCGTAACCATGCCTTTGTAGGGTTTCTAGTATAGTTCTTGCTGTATGCCCTGCATTTTAAATAGCTCTACAATGTCTTCGCTAGAGAGGCTGTCTGTAGTATAATTCTCCATGGCTCACCACTCCCACAGCCCCAAACTCATCTTTACACCATTGGGACACTTAGTCAGATTGCTCCCAGGTTCACCCAGGTGTACGATCCCTGTACCGTGAAGGTTTCTGAACAGAAACACAGGAAGTGAAGTCCTGGGGCCTAACAACATGGCTTCAGAACAACACAGAAATTGTAGCAGCAACAGTCAGTTATGGAGTTTAAAATGGTTTTGAATCATTAAACTGCAAAAAGAATCTGAAACTTGTCTGCATCCGCACACCTCAGTGACTGCAAAGCATATTGGGAATATTGGATAATTTAATTATAATTGATATTCTGAATATTCTACGTACATGGACATAAATTGTATTATTCAGTTCATAGTTGCTGTTTACATCAGCAAACACGCATTGCAAATTTCAGTTTGGACTTGCTTTGTGGCATGTCTTTCCACTGCACAGAGACAGGAACGTGTTGAACAATATTTTTGTTCCTCATTTTTGTCAACCAGGCAATAGTTACTGACTTATAGTAACAGATATATTTTTATCGAACAGAATATGAATGCAATATCCCACCTCTTCTATCCCATTTGCATCTGCATTAATAAAATGTATTCTGAATAATGTGTTTACAGTACAGTGCATGATGATATCTTGAGTATTCCAACTGATAACAGAATATTAGGCTGCATGTAAACTCAGTCAGTATGTTTTAGAAGGGCCTCCTGAACTACTTGATTTAAATTAGAACCATGCATTTACATCACATGGCGAATACAGTACAATCAGCATAATAGGTCATTATAACAATCGCATCAATTCAGTAGATTAATCTTTTAATTTATTTCTGACCATCGTGTTCAGACATTATTAACAGCACCATTATTGTTGTTATCTAAACAGAAGGCGACAAGATCACTCTGAAGCCTTGGAAATGGAAATGTATTTTTCGGTCATTATTATTATTATTATGATTTTGTCAGTTGGTCTCTATGCATTTTTCATGTTTTATACATTTCATTTTTATCTAATTTTATGTTGTATATTTTAAGCCATTTTGTGGGAGCTTCAGAGAGAATTGTAATTGGCTTGTTTAGATTGATGTTTACAAAAAAAACATATTGAGGAAGGTCTTTCTGTTTTTTTATCCTACTTGTCCTGGTTGTTTACCACCTCAGCGGTGAGGATAGAAATACCAAGTGCCAAGCACGTTTTGGAATTATTGCACTGTGCTGCAATTAGTGTGCAATTAGGGTGGAGGTACTACATTTATATGAATATGCATTTCCCCTGTCGCAGTTGAGTGTTGTTCACAATATCCTGCTCAGGAATATTTTTTTTTTAAATCACACATTTTACAATAGCTAATTCTATGATACTATTATATCTGTAGTGTCAACATTTTAGACCCAAATGCCAGGCAGGTGATGGTGAGTTTTCATTGGCAGTTAAAGTGCAGAAGGCGGAGTAATTTTCTAGTAACTTTCAATGACACCCACGAAAGCTGCATGTGGGATACTAAAAAAGTTTTCTACTAGTATAGTTGAACACTTTTTAACAAAAGATATGAGAAGTTAGTGTAAATATTGTATGTCTGCTAACCTGCAAAGCTTTCTTAACCAGAAATGTATATGTATATATTTTTTTATTGTTATTATTACATTTAAGTTTTCTGGATGTTACCTTGTTACCTGGCATGTTTTAAACTGGAAGCTTAATTTCAAGCAGCACTTGGACTGGCATTCTTTTTTGCTTGCTGTTTGTTGTAACAGCATCATTTTACTACCAAAATAATTTGGCAGGCAGACCGGTATTAGAAAGTTTGTATTTACAGATGCATAGCGGTATATGCCTTGTATATGGTTTTGAAAATGGTTTTTGTCGTGGTTTAAATATACTTTTGTATATTAGTTGTTTATATGACTGCCATGCACCTGAGAACACAAATCTCGTGGCCCTATGTATACATGTTTGTGTCATAATGCCTTTTCTGCATGACTCTGCTTGCCTATCATAGCTTTCCGTTTGCATTTACTTTTACAAACATAGTGTTGACCACATGGGCATTTCAGTTTGTAAACAATGCATTTTGCCACACAGAAGACTCTGCAGCTAACATTAAACCCTTTGCCAAATAACTGTTCTTGCCAAGGCATTACAAAGCACACAACCATGACAAAGAAACACTCTCAGGATAAAGCATTAACAGAAATGACGAGGTAGTCCAAGTATGCAGCTAAGCCAAATGTCATTTTTGAATTCATCCATCCCTGACTTCCAGCTCAGTTTAAGTGAATCTAAGTTGACATTTTTACTGCTTGAAAATAATCAGATAATCATAAAAATATATTGATTGCCCACTTTACAAAATATTAAGAATTCATATTGGGTTTTGGCACTGAAAGTCACATTTATTGTCTTTTACAAGAAAGCTGACAGTTAAGTCTAGTGCAAAGATATAAATAAACAATCCAAATCATACCTATCATTCTCAGGATGAGAAAATAAGCTTTCTCTTCTCTTGTCTGACTAGCTTAGTTTTTAAATATCTCCATTGTAAGTCTTTGCTTGCACCATTGATTCCCAGTCTTATTAATTAAGACTTTGTGGTTGTGATTTGAAGTCTGATGAGTGCACCAACTGAATAAGAAGCAAAGTATAAACATAACGCACAACAGTAAACAACATGATCAGCAGGTTGCTGAGCATGGGCCCATCATCTTGGTCTCGAGAGATACAGCAGACAAGTTTCCATCACGACGCGCATACGTGTGTGTATCTAGAGTGTATGTAATTGAGTTCAGAGGCACGAGTCAGTGTGTGGACTTCTACTGCTACTCAGTGTGACATCACCCCTTGAGAAGTAATAAAAGTATGCTTTGTTCCCTTGGCTGGAGACCTTGGTCTTTAGGTCAGCGGGCTAATAGTATCTCTTGTTGTACAGAGTGGCTGGTGAGGACTGTGGTTTGAAACCCGTGGCAGGCCTACCTCTTAAATGTGCATTCATGAGTGTGTATCTGGATCTGTGTTCTGTAGTAATACAGTTAAGACCAGAATTATTGGAACCTTTGATGAAAATGAGCAAAAAAGACTGTATAATAACAAATAATACCGTTAATGAGATATATTGTAATTTTCCCACATGTGGAAAGTATTTTACTTTATTAATGATTCAATGCAATCAACCAAAATTCTTCAATTCTTCAAATATCTTTCCAAGAAAAGGTTTCACAATTATTGGCACACTGTTTTTAGTAATTGGTGCAGCCTCCCCTGGCAAGGATAATGGCACTGAGCCTATTTCCATGATGTTTAATAAGGTTGGAGAACAGATTTGGAGGGATCTTGAAACATTCCTCCATGCAGAACCTTTTGAAGATCCTTGATATCCATAGGTTCTGCACTTTGTGTTGTGTTCTGGTTGTGTGCTTTGGTCAACAACCATCTGTCTCTTTTGATTTGACAGTTATTTGGCTTCCCCCATGGTTGGTGGATGACAAAGCGATTTTACATGTGCATATTACCTCATATTTATACCCTAGTGAAACAGTTCCTTAGGACTGAGATTAACTTAAATAAATATAATTTTCTTGCAGATTTAACTTTGGTTGGTTTTATTCAAAATAATCTTTAGGGGTAGCAATACATTTTACACCTACATTTTTCAGAACAAATAGCATTATTCAATGAAAAGAAAAAGAAAATTAGAATAATTGTATTAGAATAAATTATTTGTTTTCCCATATGTTTGAACATAAAATATATAGCTCATTATCTGTGTTTTTTATTTTATACAGTTTTTTTGCTCATTTTCAACAGTGCTAATAATTCTTGACCTGACTGTATATCTGTGCATTATATTCTGTGAAGAGATAACCCATCTGACGGAGGATCACCGTGGTGTTCTGTACACGGTAAACACCTTCATTGGTTGCTCTCAGAACTTCAAAGGAGGTATTAAATGACAGTTTGTTACCAAACAGAAATATTTTAATCGTATCATTAGGGAGGTTAAAAAGGAAAAAAATATTATTCTTGAATATTTGATAGATTCACAACAAAGCTTCACAGCCCACAGTATGTATTAACGAACACAGTTACACGAAGTGGGGGGTCAACATCATTTCTCTCTGATCTTTGAATATTTTAATTATTAATGAGATTTACCATTTATATTCTTACTTTTAACTGCACACATCTATCATGGCTAGTTAATTCCCAAATCTTACTGTATAAAAAATACACTAGCATCTGTGTAATAGGGTCTTGCAGACAAATAGTATAATATTGCATCGTAATTTTCCCTGAACAAGAGAATGTGCTAACTGCAAATATTATTATTATTATTATTATTATTATTAGTAGTAGTAGTAGTAGTAGTAGTAGTAGTAGTAGTAGTAGTAGTAGTAGTAGTAGTAGTAGTAGTAGTAGTAGTAGTAGTAGTAGTAGTAGTAGTAGTAGTAGTAGTAGTAGTAGCAATAGTAGTACAGGCAGTGAACAAAACAATAGAAACACCAATGTAAAGTCAGTTAATAGGGTGCTGGTCCAGCAGGTGTGGCCAGTGCAGCCTGTATGTGTCATTGCTTAGACTCTGCCAGTGTCTGGAATTCTGCAGGAGGAATATATAACAATCTTCCACAAGGGTGTCGATCAACTTACGTTCAGTTGATGGAAGTGGAAAAGGTCTCTGGCATCCTTCCAGAATATCCTATAAATGCTTAATTTGGTTTAGACCTGGTGACTTATGGATAATGTCCATGTCATGCTCCTCAAACCATTGGGCAACTGCTTGTGCTCTGTGGATGGGGGCATTGTCATCTTGAATGTGCACCCCACAGCCCAGGTGTGAACATGTGTGAAAAGGTGTTACATTTTCAGGTGTGAAAATGTATACAAAAGGTATGATGTTTGTTTATTCATATGGGTACTTGCTGATTACTCAGTTCAGTGTGTGCAGTAAGACAAGGCGATGTCCATTATCATTGAGTAATGAGCAGGAGCGATTCCTGACGTGAAGCATTGGAGAGACTTTGGCTTTGCTGGGAGAGGGTTAAGGGTGTTTACTGTCTGTAGATACTCTCTAAGGATCAAGGGTAGCTGTCTGTTTCATTCATGCCGTCTTCCTCTCATTATTCTTTTTTGTTTTGTTTTAAGTTTATTAAGTTTGCTGCTAAGGAAGCTGTATAAATCGATTGTATGTATAGAAATGTGAACTGTGTAAGTTGTTCTGGGTAAGAGTGTCTGATAAATATCTAAAATGTAAATGTAATGTTTTCAAGGCTCTGTCCCCCGTCCGACCGGACGCCCATTTGTCCTGCTTTTGAAGTCTAGACTAGAAAAGCACTAAATTCTTCATTAAATCACTGTTTGAAGATTTGAACATGCTTATTATTGGTTTATGTATATGTAAAATAGCTACGCTTTAATATGACGTTCTTACGTACACTATGGGCGCGAGCGCAAACCACGTGATTCATCTTTAAGTGCTATCGGAGAGAGTTCTTAGCCACTTCATAGAACTTCATAGAACCCAGAGTGGTCAAAAGAGCACAGATTTATTTCTAAAAGCAGACAAGACGATTATCATGCCTCCTGTACAATGTGTCAGCGTGAGGTGGCCGTCAGCAACCAAGGGAAGGGTGCTATCGAACAACATGCTATTGTGAGTACACATTTTCAATCTCAGTTAGTCTGAATAGGTTATGGTTTTAAATTGGTCATATAATCACATGTTAAATTGCCGCTGCCTTAAGTGTCCTCCATTCTGGGGTTTTGGAAATGGCCACCCTAATGTAGATGCAATTTAAACTGCGTAGAAAAAATCCTGTTCTAAAATGTCTTTGTTAATGTTCAATATCAGGACAGTTATTTCAGGTCTGATGTGTGAATCCATAGTTCTCACAAATATATTCACAAAACCCAGACATTCAGGCCTCGAGAGATTCCAAGGCACTCTAGCCTTACCATCTGGAAACAACACTTGCCGTAGCAGCAATTGGCATGCCAGGGATGCACCAGCTTACATTGCTCAAATTCTCAGAGGGCGGCTTGCAGAAGTGTGACGTATTTGACACACGCCTCCCCTCGGTATAGTTCATGTTTGAATCGCCGGTTTGATATAGCGGGGAGTTATAAGCCTGTCACACAAGGCTATCACAGACATATCTGCACATGTAACTTTGTTCAGCTAGTTTGATACGGAATGGACATACCATCTGTTCGTACAGCTGCCATCTACCACTACATTTGCTTAGACATTACAGTTTGTAAACTGAAATTATTGATGGAATATGAAACTGTTCCATGCATGGAAGTATCTTATTTGATATATTCATTCTGATTTAATTGTTGGGTTTTTTGTAAGAAGAGGTTTTCATTTATATAACATCTTTCATATATGGAGACCCAAGGTTCTGGCAATTCAAGGAGGTTCATATTAAAACAACACTACTCCCTGAATATGAATGTTGTCATTGGCAACAGGCCGTTTAAAAAAAATGTTATATTGTATAGTACATCTAAATACATCTAAATCATCAATGAGAAAAAAAATCAACAGGAAAATACAGGGCTATGGCAGTTACGATTTCTGAAATTGCATTTCCCCACCCCCAAAATACCTTCAGCTTGTTTTTTCATGTATGGTTTATTGTATCAAAACCGTATTAGCGGATAGAAAAGAGCGGCAAACACTTGAACTGCCATGTGGGCAATAAAAGTGGATTTTTGCCAATGACGAAAGCCCCCGCAAAACCCAGTGCTTTGAGAGGAAACTCATGTGGCAAAGATATGAGATTAAATTAACATGGCCTCTTGCTACAGCATTACGTCCATGAGACATACATCACAGTGCTTAATAAGGGCACATTAGAGGCGGGCCCACGTGCTCCCCTTGCCCTCTGTCCCTCATCCAGAAACCGGCAGGCCTGGCTCCCTCACTGCCCCCACGTTCTCCTGCCCTTGCTGATGTTATTTCATTTGAAAATGCAATAAATCACATTTATTCCACTGTGCTATTCTTTTTTTTTTTTTTTTTTTTTTTTTTTCGAGCGATACACTCTAGAAACACTGTGGGTAAAATTGCATTTCCCTGTCCTATAACCCAACCCATGCACAAGAGCTTTCTCAGTACTCCTTCTCACCCTTCTTTCCCGTTTGTAGAGAATGGAGACACCAGAGCTCACACTGGGAGGGTCTCTGTGGAGCGCGGAGAGGGGAGATGAGTGAATTTGGGAGGCAGGGATCCTCGGCGGCTTGGGGGATGGAGATGCACTAGACACTTCGGGGCATAATTCAGTTATCTGGGGGGGGATGTTTCTCACTCTCTGCCCACAGACAGGGTTCAGCAGGGGGTATCAATAATTGTCTTCTTTTCTTCCTCAACCTTTGTTTTTGCCACAAGCTTAAAAAGGATTTCACACAGCAACCTCCCCAAAACAGATTAGTGCAGAGTCTAAACATTACCTTAGTCTGCTCACCTTGTTATGAGCCGCATTGAATTACCCTCTCTCCGTCTGTCTGTCTCTGTGTGCGTGCGCGCGCGTCTGTGTGTGTGTGTGTGTGTGTGTACGTGCATCTGTGTCTGTAGGCGACTCCCTGCTGAAGCACAATGGGATGAAGTTTACCACGAAGGACCGGGACAACGACCATTCGGAGAACAACTGCGCCTCCTTCTACCACGGTGCCTGGTGGTACCGCAACTGTCACACCTCCAACCTTAACGGACAGTACCTGAGGGGCCAGCACACCTCCTACGCCGATGGCATCGAGTGGTCCTCCTGGACGGGCTGGCAGTACTCGCTCAAGTTCAGCGAGATGAAGATCCGGCCCACGAGGGAGGAGAACAAGTGACCGCCGCCGCCGCCAGGAGGAAGAACCTGACGACTAGGCCGCAATTGTTAGAAGATAACTCTTTTCTGAAGAATGAGGACTATTCAATTAATTTTGTATTCTCTCTTTTCTGTCTAACCCCTTTCCCTGCCCCATCCCCTTGCTTACTGTGTGACCCCCAGTTTCCCGACCACTCGGTAATGTTGCGATGAAGCCCCCTGGGCAATATGTCAGTCTGTGTTACTCTTTGTGTCCTAATTAGATCTCCAAACATTATCATCAATTATCTGAGTTATTCTCATGACCTTCTCTCCTTGTTGTTGTTTTCCAAGTGGCTCTCAAACGAATGAGGATATGCTCGGCTGTGAGTGTAAAAAGCTGCTCCTCCAAAGGTACGAGTTCAATTTTGCTCCCAACAGAGTCAAATCCTTTCTTTGGGACGCAGTCAGTGTTATCTCGCTTTGAAACGTGTGTATTTTCTTATTTGTCCATCTCTTTTTTATGGAGTCCTGTTACCTGAAATGCTGCTGCCAACAGCTGTACTGTGACTGAATTTTTCGATTAGTAACCCCTCCCTTCTCCCCCAACTCAACATGTTTAAAGAGTCATGGTGATCCACTGGCATGTTTAAGGTAGACCCTGATGAAAGGGATGGCTAAATCTGCTATGCTCATTCACATCACCAGTAAGTAAGGAGAGAAAGGCCTAGTTATAGGAGTTTGCATTACAGTGCTACAGTGAGGCTGGGAGGAATTATTTTGGCAGCAGACGTAGGACACGTAGAGAGGAGGAAACATCTTAAAGGGCTCCCCATGCACCACTGTGTAATGGAGCTTTGTGCTGGGAGGGATTTTGTGTGGGGGACGCTCATCAATTGAGCACCCACCTGTGAGGAGGCTGGCAGTAATGGCTGCTTCCTCTTTATGTGGGGGTGGCGAGCCCTGACAGAGGTGAGGGGGATGAATCAACAGGAGTGGCAAACAAGATGTCAGGAATCAAAGCACTCAGATCGCATTCATTTGACACCGGCCATTAATGAGCATATTGGGCACTTTGTCTAAGCAGCTGTGCCAGCTGATCGCTGGCCAGGCACTGCAGCAGCCACAGATGGCACTGCAGTGTCTGTGCACGCGTGTCTCCCTGTTTCCGCCAGTGCGGAGCGGGGCAGATTCCGCTGCGCTCCGAACCTGCTCGCTCATGCCTCTTCCCTACTGCACACAACCTCCAGAACGCACAAGAGATAATGTATTCGGCAACAGGCCCGAGGTCACCCGCTCAAAAGGAAGCGGTAGAAAGACAGAGGAGGCTACCCACCTTCCTGCAGAACGTCGTCTGGCGTGAGTCATTCGGCTCCGCCAAATCGAAGCCGATGACACCTTCCCCCCCATCCCATACCCCCCCACCACCACCAGCCATCACCTGCAATGTGCGTTGAGTCAAGGACAAGTGCAGGCGTATCTGCCCAACGGAACTGGCAGATGTTTCGATGGCTGCACATTATCCACCTGAGTAATACTCCATATGTCAGTGAGCGTGTGACAGCCCTGAGTGATTACAATACGTCAAAGCGATATATTACCTCTGACCGAGACCCTATCGTGGCGATCAGAAGATCCAGCGGGCTTTCCGGCACTCAGGAGTGCAGCAAGAGTGGTGGTATTTGTTTCACTGCAGCCTGTCCAATTATTACTTCGAACCGGGAATAGCAATCTGGTAGATCCACTCCATGCTCCTAGAGTATACATAATTTACGCGGTGGGATCGGGCTGTGTCGCTCTCCTCCTCATTTGGACTGAGTGCACGGCCGTCAAGGCATTTAAAGCCGGCGGGCTGCCACTGACTCATATCTTCATGGGAATGGAAAAACCGCCGGAGCCGGCAATAAAACCACACGCCGTTTCAGTCATACAGCACTATTAATCGACACCCATGCCACTCTGTCACTCACCGATATGGTCAAACAAAAAACCTTCCCGTACAACACGGTGGCTAGGTAACATCGCGAGGGCCGCCTATACCTCTGGTCATCCAGGAGAGGAAGTCACGTCACCAGGCATCGCAACACTCTGCGCTCCAATGAGAATAGCCTAGCGTGTCCTTTTCCCAATTTTGTTTTTATGGTATCACTTTTTGCACTACTTCTTTCATGCCAAATCCCCCTTTTTTTTAAAAAACCTGGATTATCATGCTGCCGTGAGGATCACAATTTATTTAACGTGAATTTTGGCTGCTTTATGATTCCACATGCCATCAGTATGAAATCTTGAAATCTGATATTGATTCATCACGGGCTGGGACCTCAAGTGTAAAGTTTCCATGCATACATGCAAAGATGTGTCATAATGTTCTTTTTTTAATCTTTCTTGTTCTTTCTGTCTTTCCATCCTTTTATAAGTGTGCACTGTGACACACGGTAGTGTTTTACTTATTGTGGTTCTTGAAAACCTGTGTTTTTGTTAAAGCTGCAGCGAAAGGCCTGAAAATGAACCTGTACCTCATTTAATTCTGAATAGGAACTCGAAAATGTGTCAACTGTGTGTTAAGAGGAAAAGGTAATTCTGATGTGTTTATGTACAGTATTTTGAAGAAGAAAAAAAAAGAGAAACATTTCGCTAACTTATTGTGGGGATGGACTTGTGCAATTATATATATACCTTTTTTCAGGTTACGTATTAATGTATCTGTTTCTTCGTTTATTTACTTTGGATGTTCTGAAAAGCTTTAAAATAAGTGTAGATTCATTGTACAGTGCGTGTACATTTTAGAGAGTTTTAGAGCATGTGGAACTGTTTTCATACTATGCGGAAAGAAATAGAAGCACACTGACCTTAAAAAAAAGAAGAAAAAAAACATTGTGAATTGAATCATTAAATTATTACGCTGTTTGTTTTCATTTTCCTCCGGTGCCCGGTCGGGATCTTGGGAGAAGTATCTGTCTCTCCTTTGAGGATAGTGGGAGTAAAAGGGGGGAACGAATGGACGTTTATTACCACACACAATGACCTGATTATAGGAGCTTGGTGTATTCGAGCGGGGAAAAGGCAGATGGGGGAAATACAGGCTTGTTGGGCCCTGCCTCTTAGTAGATGCATGTCGGCTGAAAGCCCAGTCCTCAGGAGACAGTGGGCCGCAAAAAACGAAGGCACACGGACGGAGCACGCACTGCAGAAAACCTACAGTAAGTACATTCCTCTCCTCTCTCCATTCAAGCGAACAATCTCGGAGCCGGCTCAGCATGGCTGCTCATTCCAGCCGTAGAAAGGAAGAGGGACTAATACAGTTTTATGACTGTTATTATTCTTAAGGATTCATGTGGGAAAAGAACTAGCGAGTATGAGCACAATATAGTACATTAAGCACGCCAGTGCTAACACCTGCCCATTTAACAGCTACCTGCTGGCTGGTCTGGACACAAAAGGTCGTGCTACTTAAACAATTAGGAAACTGTATTGTTTGATATAAAATGAAAAATGATGGATGGTATAAAATGTGTAAATAAACATATAAAACCTGTTCCCATTTTAAAAAAATGAAAAAATGTCGGAATAAATCAGGGTCATGTCTGTGAGTATTTCTCTCTGTCTTGCTGAAGTACAGGTTTTGTCCAAATAGTGTGTGTGTGTGAGAGAGAGAGTGAGTGAGAGAGAGAAGAGAAATGGAGAGAGAGCAAGAGCTTCATTGTGTGTGTGTTTGAAAGAGAGAAGTGAAATTAATTTCCTTACCATGAATTGGCTCCTTCATGTTTTAAATTACAAGAATTACAAGTCAAAATTAACTTTAAAGATGTCAGCAGCCCCTACTGGCGATCTCTTGAACTGCGGTCATGTCCTGAAGGCTCCCCACCATCATCTACGTAAAACCCACTTAACCGTGAGATTGTGCACGTCCTTCAATATAACAACCCCTTGGGACTAAGAATGACAGCCATTACATCTCCCTCCTCTTTCCATAAATGCTTTGAAGAGCATTTTCTTCTTCTGTTTGTTTTACAGTTCTGTGACTAAAAATAATAAAATCTCAAAAAAAAAAAAAAAACAAAGGAGAAAAAACCCATTGAATATTCAGAGCTACAGCTCTCTCCCTCTTTCATTTTGGATTGTGTATTATAGATTGTTTTGCTGAATCTTGATACTGTGTTTTAATGTTCTTGTGGACATTTAATAAACATTCACATTTTATAAGTGAGTCCCCTTGATGTCTTAGACCCACGTAGGTGACTTGGGTCGTAGATCCGTGTGTGACAATTAATGTGCCAGTCAGAAAGTATTGGACTGGTGAGTGTCAATGAATACAGAAGACTGGAAAACACAATGATCTCTGGGCAATGTGAAGACTATGTTGGGCCTATCTGGCCATTGCAGCTGCGCATCAAACGCAAGGTCAGGCAACAGAAACATTTCAAACAAACATATCGCCTCTGGTTATAAACAAGGTTGGACAATGAACTTTCAGAATGGAATGTTAATCGGCTCTTTCTTTGAAGTAAGCGTGGCATCGAAAATCTGCGTGGCAACACTGATCTCCATGCAAATGAGTTTGTGCAAGATCCAAGATGGTGGCCAAAAATAGCCAATTTCTTGGCATATATAATATTGGATGTCCTTGCATGTGATTTGTAACTATAAGCTGATTGGCTGTGCCAAACGCATCGCTTACATGTTTATGTGCTTTCCAGCAGGAATTTGTTTGTGTCTTGACACAGACTGAATTTGGCAGATGGTATTTAGCAGCTTTGAACTTCTCCTTTGATTTATTTTACTGACAGATGACTGTCACATCAGAAGATCACATTTGATACAGAAGAAATTCTTCAAGCACATAACAAAGGGTTTTTGAAAGTATAGGGTAGGGTTACACTTATCAGTTTGACAAAATATGACGCAAACTCATTAGGAAATGCGGTATAACGCATTGACTGGTGCTTTGCCAGTTTGAGCTACCTATTGCGGTTGCGGTTCGAAACCCGACCATGCCAGGGAGCCCCGATCGGGCGCAGCATTTGGCTGTCCGCCCCGGGGGGGGTGGGGGGCATGGGTGAGCCAGCATGAGCTCATCGAGAAGTGCGAAGGGTGTCTCTAGAAAGTAGGTGGGTGAGTTCAGTCTCGTCGGTGGAGGCAGATCATCGCTGGCCTCAGAGAATAGCTTTGCCACGTAGAGACGGGCGGCGAGTTTGTGGGGGGTGAATCAAAATAAATACAGTGTATAAGCGGCTACCAAATTTGGAGAAAAACAAAAAAATCTGATTCAATTTGGAAGCCAATTATACCCTCTATTTATTTTTAGTAACCCTCCCCCCACAAACTCACCGCCCGTCTCTACAGGGCAAGCTACTCTCCGAGGCCAGCGGTGATCCGCCTCCTTCCAAATTAGACTTTAGAGGCAGTAAACTTGAACATCATTCACACCTTTGATAAAGATGAGCAAAAAAGACTGTATAAAATAAACAATACAGGTAATGAGTTATATATTTTTCCACAAAAAGATGTTTCATATTCTTTTATTCACACCCCTCACACCCTTTGTTTTCAGTACTATGTTTTCCACAAAAAGATGTGTCACAATTATTCACACCCCCACACCGCTGTTTTCAGTACTATGTGTACTCTCCTCTCGCAAGGAGGACACTACACTGTGTCATCTTCTAGATCCTTCAGTTTGTGCTTGTGGACTGCCCACTTAAATTCAAAGCACCATAATTGTCATTACACAACTGTTTCAATGATAATTATTTGTTTTCATCTCTGATTAAAATACTTAATCTTGCAGATGAGCACATTATGTATCACTTTGCCTTTCAACAAAGTCAATTTCATGGTGTACACGCAAAGCAGAAATGCACAGGAAAATACATGCAAACAAACAAACAAAGAGTCTGGTCACAAATTGGATTAACTTTAACCCTCTGAGGTCCGTGCTAAGCTTTTAGATGTTTTTTGATTTTGGCATGGTCTGATATTTATCTCAATTTCATCAATTTAACACACACTTACTCCAAAGTGTTTGATATTTTTATTTGAAGGACAATCACAGCTACATTTGTATGCCATCAATAGTTTGGTCAGTATCATATGCAGCTTGTAAATAGATCTACAAACACACAAGTTAAAAATAGTAAATTTTTCTGCTGTCACAAAAGTTGTGAAAGCACACACTAAACTATAGTGACGAATTGTTTTGCCAATGTGCGTTTGTTCATCAAGGTCTTGGTTATGTAAGGTGTGAAAACAGTTTAGCACATCTAAGATCTAAATAGCTAAAAACCTGTTTTTATCAGAACTGGTCACATTTATTTCAGGCTGTGGGAGGGCTAAATGCTAAATACCTGAATATTCATTATTCATTGTCCACACCTCTAAGATCTGTCAGATGGGCCATCTCACTGGGCCATCAGTGTTATATTCTGAGTTCCTGTTCTGTTGTTTTTTGGTCTTTGTTTATTTTTCATTCAGTCCTTATTCATTATTCTTTATCCAGTATTGCATTTTCCCTGTTCTGTCACGTTCTGCTCCCTGTCTGTCCTTGTTACGTTTATTTCGAGATCCACTCCTTGTCTTGTCATGCACTTCGGGAGTTTATACTTTTCGGGGTTTTCGCCTTCGCTTATTATCTCGTTTTCTTTCCTTCTTACTTTCTAGATTGCACTTTGTATATATTAGGTAGATGTGTATAGTACTAACCAACTAATCTACTAACGTTAGGGATTTAGATTAAGTTACTAACACGCTGAATATGTTTGGCGTCACAAGACGCGAATTCATATATTTTCACGAGTATTTGAAAACAAGCGAAATAAATAACATTTTAGGCTGTTTGAAAAGTATTCTTCCATAGATCTTGTGTGCATATTGCAATTTGTTACGTTGCAACACGCGGAATATGTAGTCACAAGACGCGAATTCATATATTGAATATATATACGAGTATTTGATAACATGGCAAATCAAATATAGTTACTTACTCTTCGTCAGTTATTGTCTTCGCCGCTTTTCATCAATACTCTCAAACACTGCAGCGCAGAAAATCTTTCCATCTTGAATAAAATTGTATGTCTGTATAAAATCTTGCTTCAAATTGTCGGGACAGTTTATGTGTTTTACGCCGGCGTTTTCACACATGGCCCCAAGCCCCTCCCCACACACACGCCAAAACTCGCCCTAGTTACCATGTCAATAGAAGGGGGACGTTACTACCAGGTAAAAAGAGAGTAAAAGGCAAGGTTTACTTTTGGTCTAATTAACCTAATTTAAAAATCCCATTTGATTTGCCAGTGCTCAAATCGGAAAGTCGCGATTCTAAGGTTTCTGTCAATGTTTTTGCCGCGTGTGTATGATAAAATATCGCGAAGTTAGAAATAGTAATATACTTGTATTGCTGCTTGGATCGGCGCCGATCCAGCCGACCTCAGGGGGTTAAACTGGCCTTCCTCTGGTTTGAGTGAGAATGATCCTATCAGCATAGCTGATGTGCTTGTACGTTCCTCCAGTGGTCTCAGGAGGGCGATGAAATGAAAGTATCCGAGAAAATTGGTGCGATCGCCATCATATTGCACATTATCGTCACCAGAGTCAGGGGCCTTCTCACGTGGACTAAAACCTCAATTAGCACCATAACTTTGAATAAATATGGGGTATTGGTGGAAATAATACAGCATGCCCTTGTGTTGTTTCTCTCCCTGACTGGACCCTCTCCACTGGCTCTCATCATATTTGGCTCTAATTAATTCCTCATGCGGTCTGGTATTGTGGCATGTGATGCCATGTCCATGTGTCAGGAAACACAAAGTCGCTGGCCTTATGGAGCTAATTGACTGGTGTGTGATTGCTAATCTGGCAGCCGTAGCTTAGAGTGGATGTCTGATTAAATTTGTTCATAAAGAGGCAACAGAGATGGAATTTCATGCATCGTCGGGGCTTCTCCAAGCCAATACAATCAACTGCCTCTTGTATTAAGTGGCTAATTGATTGCAGCCCTAGTGGAATTCCGATGGCCCCCAATAAACAGTGTGCAGCTGAATAGGCACATGTTTGTGATATTGCCCCTGACAAGACACACCAGAGAATCGTAGGCCCACTTATTATAAATGACAATGAACAAATATAGAACAACGGCAAATCAAATGGCGGGATGAGGGGAACACTCTGTTATTCAGAGGACACTTATAGTACCATACACCTTGTTTCTACAGGCGTTTTACCATCTACTCACACAGACACATTAAATACATTATATACAGCACAGTTCTCTGAATCGATGAATGTCTTCCCCTCAGTCTCGTTACCTTATGATTTTTGTCTTATTAAAGTCAGGTCACAAACTAATCAAGACGTCATCCTCTGCATATCATGGTTCATGATTCAGCTTGGCATTATTCAAAAGAGATCATACTGTGTGACAAAGATAGGCTGGAATAGTCTGCTGAAAAACTGCTACGTATACACAATAGAAATGTCTGGCAAGGAGAGGGACATTTTTGTACTGCAGCACAGTTCACAGCCTGTATTTTCAACGTAAGTTCTAAATACTTCCTCTAAATACAGCTAACATTCTCAGATGCAATGTTAAAAAGTTACTACTGTATTGTATCTACAATGCCTGGAATGCATGGTAGTAGACCATGTGCACAAATAACATTACAGCAAATATTATTTTATTTTGCTATGTTTTTAGCTGTTAGTGCCTAAGTTAGCTTAGCACCCCAGTAAAATATTAGTTGCTAGAGTATGAAGTGAAATAGCTACTGGTCATCACCATAGGCCACATTTCAATTGGTATAAATGAATTCGTGTTTTTGAAATGAGTAAATTAATTCCAATTGGCTCAACGTTCTCAACAAATCACCTCTGTACCAGTACTGATTAGCTGGCATATTTTTGCATGGGTCATTCTTGTTCCTATTGGCCAATCTGTGCTGTCATACTATAACACAGGTGTTAGTCATTCCTTTTGGGTTTTTTCTGTCACTGTAAAATCTTTCAGGTCTCAGTTGAAGCACCATGATTGCCTTTCATATATTTGGATTAAATAGGCTTCAAGGGCCTAAACAGGAATAATATCACCTTTCCTTGTCCAGGAACATGAAAATGAAATATTTTACCAGACCTGAGAACAATGGCTTAAATTCATCCCTGAGATTGGCTTAGGGCTATGAAAAGGCACACAAACACACACACATACAAACATACACACACACACACACAGACACAATGCTGTGACTAAACAATTGTTTTACCTCTGTCTCCAGTATATTCTACAGTGCAGATGTAGGATAATTTCAGAATTTTTCTTTTAGGAGTTAGCTAGATATATTTTTATCCCAAAAATGTACGAGTCCTACAGTTAATTAATTGCCTGTTGCCTGAGTCCTTAATTGCCGAGTTAGGACCAACTTTTACCCTTAAAATGCTTTGTGAATACCGGCCAAGAACAATAGGAGGATAACCAAGTTTCTCAAATGTCCACAACCTATACCAGTGTCTCTGAGTGTGAGGACCCCACTGGTGGTCCATGGGCAAAGTTTAAATTCTATGAAAATTGCATTCGTAACATGCTGTGACTTTTCTGAGACAAACAGGCGCACACATTCCATTGTTGAATGAAAGTATGTTGGTGCCTACGCATTCAGATATTTACATTTTATTTAGTTCACATTAAAAATGTTGTGTGGTCCATCAAGATGTTAATAATTGTTTCAATGGTCCATGGAAAAATACATTGCTGGAGAGCCACTGGCCTGTACAATATTAGCATTTCTGCTTGTGGCTATTGTCTTAAGATCACACGGCTTGCTTAGTGGTAAAGTTAGATAACTTTCCCCTGGTTAACCGGTGAGGCGTTACTCCGAGAACTGCTTACAGCTAACAGGTAAGTAACAGCTATGAATTTGTCATTTCAATTGCCACAGAAATCTGAATACAGACACCCAATAATCATAAAAGATATGACACCACACGGTATGATGAGGTGACTAGAGGGTCAGGTAGCATAACACCCGGCGCAGTGTTAAGTGATGATGAGGATGCATTCACTCCTCTGGGGAAGCTGAGACTTTTTGAGGAAGTAGGAAAGGCACCTGCCACTATGTTACTGCAGCAGTTTCAGGTTCATAAGACGGTCAACCTTGTCTGCCAGCAGACAAGCAAGATTCCCGCACGCTTCAGAAACCCCCCTCGCGTGCCCAACTCGGCACTCTACATGACAACACAAGTCATGTCTCACATCCCCTACCCCCCACCTCCAGTGAAAAAAGGCAACACCCCTCACCACATGTCTCTGCTAACTCATCAAGGTCCTGCTGCTGTCATTTACAGCACTTTAACATTTACAAGGCCCCTAGCTGTTCATGCAACCAACGATTGCACCACCACAATTTGCTATTTTACTATTTTTTCATATTTTTTATCACAACTGCCCCTGCATGTTAGAGAAGGTGCCGCCCCAAGCCTGCCTCTGTGAGATACTGTACAAGTTGCTAAAAAAAGGGGTAACTTTCTATATCCCATTACCTAGCCATTTACAAGATATCGAAGCAAACTGGTGGGTGTCAAGTATAGCGTTACCCTGACCAAGAAGGGCAGATTACATTTTATTTTTCTTATTTTATCCACTGATCTAATTTCATTGATTTCGCAGAAGGAGGCACATGGAGGGATATAAGTTAGCCACCACCCGTAGCCGCTGCACCAAGAAAGCACCGGAAATCCCTCCCTCCAGGTTTGGGCCTCGGAGTGAGAGCATCGCATGATGATGACAATAAAGACAGATCATGGAGGACATCATTCAATACCTTTGTAATTTCACCTCCACTGCACGGCCGTTTGTTTACGGATGCGGAAAGAACTCTATGCTCTGCCGGCCAGGTGTGATAGATAACTGCCATCATGGTGCATATTTGTTCTGCAACCTGATGGAAAAAACCTGCTAGTGGAATCCATTATTTTACCACCGCACAGCATCACGATTGTTAGCAAGCAGCACAGTGATCAGCTTACTTTTACGTGCATCTTTTCTGATAGGTGATTTCTTCAAGCCACTCTGTCAATGAGGAAATAAAGGCTGGCGTATTTGTACCATACGCAATGCAAAACTGCCAATCAAGTCCCCTAAACTACCACCCCAGGTCACCTAATCACTCAATCACTCTTATGAAAAACATTTTTTTAGAGTTACAGCAATGTTGAATGCGACTGAGCAATGTTAGAGTGCAGTGGCTCCTTCCTGCTTTTCTTTATAAACGAAATGAACGTGCCGGTCTCCCCAAGACCAGAAAGCCATCCAGCAGCTTGTGAGCGCGTCAAAACGCAAGCGCTCAGCTTCATTAGGCATAAGCAGCTACAATTTTCCCAGCAGGGTGCTGAGAGCACATAACAGCTCCGGATTGTAGAACTGTTTAGGAGGCAACAATACAACACATTTTCTTAATTATGCAAACCGCAATTAGCACACAGAGGAATAGATTCTTGAGGAATGCAATTCAGGTGTATGTCGGGTTTTTCCTTTCATGCGCCTCTTGACTAATGCCGTCGTTTACGGCGCCGTCTTTTTATAGTTGTATTTTTTTCCAGAGCGTTCATTTACAAGTGGGGTCGAATTCCACACTCATTTCCTTTCCTCGGGGGGGTGCTATGTCTATTTAATAAATGCTTACCTGATAATGCCTCCCATACTAAGATTTTAAAATCTATCTCACTGAAGTGCGTTTTCCTCTCAGACGCAGTGTCTTTATCTTGCATTTTCCTTGCTGTGTTCACTTTTTCTTTTTCTTTTTCTGGTTTGATCCAAGCTCACTCTTAATAGGGTTGTTCCTTCGCTAATTGTGACTAAGGCTCATAATTTTTGGTGGACTGGATAATTTGCTGCTTAACATAAGGAATTTAGTGAGCGTTTCTTTATTTGTTATGTTTGCTTCTTGCGGACACACTAAACAATATGTCCAAATTTCATTACTTTTTCTTACCCTTTATTTAATCCGGGGCTCCCATTGCGATTAAAGATGTTTGGGGTTTTTCAAGAGAAACTTGCCACTTCAGAACAAAGTCTTTAGCAAAACGTCCACGATTTATGGCTGTTCCACACGTATAGAAAAAGGACTGTCAGAATATATTATTGATTTCCTTTCATTTTAAATGGGATGAGGAGAAATGTTTGCTGTTATTTAAGGAAAGGCCAAAGGACATTTTGTCACCTTGTAGCTACTGTCTGCATTCCAATGCATTCCCTTTTTCAACTGGCATGGCTGCCTTCATGGCAAGAGCCCCTCCAAACCATCTGGTGAGAGTTAAGGTAATGTTCGTGCACCTTTCAAGAATAATACAATCAACACTTTCATGAATTGTTTTCTTACTCAAGATGAACAAATGAATAAAAAGGAAATAAGCATATTTTAGACTGCTCATATGATTGCATTCCTTCTGTATTTTCATTCAACTAATTATCTTGTGAAAATAAGCATTACTCTTGGGTATAAATTAAGTGTTAAATCTATTTAAGTAGAATTTTACCAGCATCAACAAACCAAAGTTCTACATTTCATTGAGTTCACGTTGGATTTTTAATTAGCTGCGAACTGTCGTTTTTAAACGATGCATCATTTTACTTTGTAGACAGTGCCAGCAGAGGAAGCCGTAATTTGTTTTAGTACTCTAATTTTTAAGCCCCCTCCCTGTCTTTCCTTGCCATGGCAGTGATCACTCAGTTGCACTACCTAAAGTAATGACTTAATACGAGGCAGGAAAGAGCCTTGGAATATAGTCATCTCCCCGCTGTCTCCCTCTCACTGTCACCTTGTTTGCCAGGACGTCAGTCATCCTGTTTTTGTACAAGCTCCTATGTGCAGAATGTCTCATCCGTCCTCTGGGGGGTCATGAAACAGAAAAACTGATATTGTGCTCTGTTTGGATTTGACTGTGACATATAGCTGTCAATAAAAGTGTAAGGGTAGCCTGAAGTAACATATACAGTACTATATAGGCAACCTGTAGTTTCCATGATGTATTATTATGTCAAAATCTGCTTCAACTACATCAAAAATATCTGTGTATGTTAATTTGTGTAAAACGGATGTTTGCTGAAAGCAGGTGATTTAAAACCTATTTGAGAAGTGACTTCATTTCCTGTGTAATGGCCTTGATCTGAGGGTCATAACAAATTGTATGACCAATGGAAATATCCAGATTTCCCTTTTGATTTTGTTTTTTTCACTTTGCTCATATTTTAACCTATTTTATTTGCATTTACTTTATCCATTTGAGGATGTGTAACCTATGGCTGTGGTCTTTGCTTGGTCTTGAGAATGCCATGGCAAAACACCAAGTCAACATATTTCTCAAACCGCGGGTAATGTAAAATGCATGAGGCTGGAGCAGCTCAAAGATGTGTCAAATTACAGATCGCTTCATCCGAGACATCTTGCGTGAGGCAGAGGCTGATGAAAAGTAAGAAATTTTGAAAAACCATTTCACTCTTAGAGAAACTTAAACATACAAAATATATGAAATACAACTAAAATATAACTACACTTTTTAATTTTATAATTAATTTGGCATACAAAGGTAAACTCCAATATGAGACCCAACAGATAAAATATCTATGATTTCTGCCAGAGGTCCATTTTATCTCTGCCTATTCATGTATGATAGCAGCTAAAATGAGCCCAGCTCACAAACCTTCACTTGGAAGGAATACATTTATCATAGAGGTAATTGATGCTGGCCAATATTCATAGATTTCTGTCACATGACCACTGCACCATGCTGGCGGTCAAGAACACTAGCACTTTAGCATGGTTTTCAATTAGAGGTCATGGTCAGGAAGTGCCAAATATACTAAAATTGTCAGTAATTGGTGGATGTGACCATTGGCGTAGCTATGAACTTAGGTGGTCTGTGGTGCTGGGTCCAGAGGGACATAGCCAGAACCCCAGCAAGCCTAAGAAGACAATTTATCTTTCTTTCTTTTCTTTAAAACCGGTGTAAAGAACAAATTGTTCCTTTGAGCATGTTTTTGGCGCTTCTAAAAGAAATGGCTGTCTCGATCACTTTCAGTCATCCATCCTTGGTCCACCTACAACAGGTGCCATGGACCACTAGCAGCAATTAGCACTACAGTTTTTATATAATTCGTACAAAAATCATATATACTATATGATACTACATAATGAATTACCTATTGAGCTACTAATAGGGGTCACTATTTGCCAATGCAGCCAATGCAGATGGAGAGTAGATACCTGACTGGAATACAGCAGCTTTCAAGCTTATAAAATATAGGGGAAACGTATCTCAATGGTGCCAACCAGTAAGTGTTTATCTCCTGTGAAACCACAAAACTTTTTCACAACTTGTGCACATAAGTGATAGATATGAGATTTCAATGCCATATATGAAAGTGCTCTTAAGATAGTTCCACGAAAAAGAAAAACTGTTCTAAACTAAAGGAATATCGTTTCTGTATGATTAAATTACATATGGGGATTACATATTTAAAAAGAGGCATGATACTATTAGCTACTAATGTCAAGAAACCTTGGCATACATTTGTCACTCGCCACGTGACAATTCCCGGATGTGAGCAGAGCAGCAGATGATACACGGAGTGGATTTGCCGGTCTCTGGACGGGATATTGTTCAATCTCTCTCAATCCCAGACACAGGAGAGAGAAACAGAGTGGGAGAGCAGGTTAAATAAAATAAACAAAACACACAAAGTCTTCACCCTACATACCATTTATTATTATTACTTGCTGCGAAGCTTTCAGGCGAAAACAAACAATCTAAAATAAACAAACTAATTTAAAGCCCACCTCCTCCGAGGTGGGAATCCCCTTCCGGGGAACAACACCACATTTACCACGATTAAACATAATCCGTCTGGATTTCCTCTTTAACTTCGACAGGCACACACATTCACTTTAAATGCTTCCTAAACCCATGCACACAGAGACACTCAAACTTTTCAGTCTCGAGTTCTCTTCACAGTCACACAGACTTTTCAACGTGAGCCTCCTCTCTCTCTCTCTTCCCACACACAGGAAGCATGAACAACACCACTCACAATTTTTATGACACACACAGATGAACGACAAGACCAACACTGATTCCCCAGTCACCCCACCTGCTCTTAAATAGGCTGACTTACTGCCTGGCTCAGGTGGGACTCGAGAGGCAATCACTTGTCTGCCGTTCACACACCTAATCACAATTAATTAACACAATACAATTCACATACACCACACCCACTCACAGACACAAACCATCAATTGAATTACTCACTTGACATTCACTACAATTAACACTGATTGATTAATTATGACCTTTGGAGCTAGCCTTCCGGGCACCTGCCAGCAATCTCACAAACCACAAGAAAGTCCAACTGCTCCAAAGGTCCTCCACAGCAATACTGTGGTAAAACAGGCAACCCTGCTCTTCCCATGTTGCTGAAAGCGACGCCCTCCACAAATGTCTGGAATGCTACTGGAGGGATGCAACACCAACTTCTTCCATGAGAAATTTCATTAATTTACTGTTTTGTTGATGGTGGTGGAAAATGCTGTCTCAGACGCCACTCCAGAATCTCCCATAAGTGTTCAATTGGGTAGAAATCAGGTGACTGAGATGGCCATGGATCATCATTTTCATGCTCATCAAAGTATTTAGTGATCAGTCAGGCCCTCTGGATGGGGGCATTGTTATCCTGGCATAGACCACTCTCATCAGGATAGAAATATTTCACCATACAATGACTGTGACCACTTTGTATTTATTGGCATTTACCTCGCCCTCTAAGGGATTCAGTGGACCCAAACCATGGCAGGAAAATGCACCCCACACCTTTACAAATTACAGGTATCTGCCTATCTATCTGTGTCTGTCTGTCAATCCACACATCTTAATTATTGCATCTGTCTGTCTATCCACCCATCCAAATAAATTTACTGAGCTCTGCTCTCTGGATCATTTTTCTTTTTTCTTACAATTGCATGCTAATTCAATACAATTCGCTGGATGCAGAGCAGCCGTACCACCCTGTGACTTTCTTCTGCCTGAAGCAAAGCAGGGCTAGGGGCTAGTATTTGTGTGGGAGACCTCGTGGAAAAAAAAGCTGTTTAAGGTTTAAGGGCCAGAAGGTGGTGGTCTACCATCAGAAACAAGGAGAAAACCAATGACCAAATGCAGTGAGAAGGACACTGTACTGTAGGAGGCATTGACTTTTGGATGAGACCTTATGCCATGGTCCTGACTTACTGTGGTAAAGTTCCAATGGCACATCACAAAGAGTAAAGGTTCCCCAGTGTCCTATCTAATGGCTATCTAATTAAGTGGCTTAGTAATTCCCTCCCTTTCCATCTCAGCTGATATGTAATGAGCAAAATAACTGCCATGCATCACCAAGGTGGATGCTACTCATTAAGTGTTATTGATATAGATAGCAGGGATAAGCTAATACACTGATAGATATAAAAAAGATCAAATACAAGCATTATGAAATATTACAAGTAAACCACATGTCTAGTTTCTTCGTCAAAGCACAATGCACAGACAGTATCGCTAATCCAGGACCAAGGCACATTAAGATGTGTCCTTGTCTATTCCAGTAGTTTGGTGACAAGAGACGGTAGCGCACCTGTGGCGCAGTTGTAAAAGAGGTTGGTTTAAGAGCAATAAATTACCTGTGGCTGTGGTGAAGTTTTGGTTAATTTGCTTTGGTTCAAACACTTTTCTCAGTAAGAAATGGATATATGTGTCCGAGAGGAGGAAGAGGAAAATGCGTTAGTTTAGTTTAGTTTGCATATTTTAATCAAAGCCATATATATTAAAACATGGCTATTAACAATATTAACTGACCCATTGATGCACAATGACAGATGTTGTACCACGTAAAAAACATATCCGTTATGCTATTTTATTAAGTAATCCATTATCGCCCCTGTGTCAATTAGCATTGTTTCAGAATTCTCTCGCTGTTATTTTGACTATTACCACATTTTAAAAAAAGTACAATCTTTTATGAATATAAAATATGGATATGATCCCCCATCCAAAAGCCCAACAATATAATCAACATTCGCTTCATTATTTTTCCTCATTATAAGGTCCCTCCTCTACTGTGAACCTCTGCAATTGCTCAGGGCATTGCCCCATGAAACATGGGTAAATTATGTAGCCTACAATTTATTGTAGTGAACATTTAATATTTAACATAACATAAACCAGTGTGCATGCATACATACACAAACATATATTTCTTTAAATATACATATCTTACACAATGACAGTGGCGAGAAAAAGTTTGTGAACCCATCAGAATTGACTGCATTTCTGCATAAAATTGGCCTAAAATGTGATCAAATGTTCATCTAAATCCTTCTGAAAGATGAAGAGAACCCGATTAAAAATTGCCTTTTTAAAATGTATTTACTGAGCAAAATGACACAACATCTAAATTATTTGTTGGAAAACATATGTGAACCTCTAGAATTATCAGTTCAATTAAGGAGGTAATTAAAGTCAGGTGTTTCAATCAATGGGATGACCATCAGAAGTGAGTTTGGGTGGCCCTGCCTATGTAAAAAAACATAAACCTGGGTCTTCACTATCAAAGTCTGGTCTTCACCACAGAGATTTGTGGAAGCGTGCCATGCCTCGATCAAAGGAGATTTCTGAGGACCTCAGAAAAAGAGTTGTTGATGCTCATCAGGCTGGAAAAGGTTATAAAGCCATTTTGAAAGAGTTTGGGCTCCACCACTCCACTACCAGGCAGATAGTGCACAAATGGAGAAAATTCAACACCAATGTTACTCTCCCCGGGAGTGGTTGTCCAACAAAAGTCACTCCAAGAGCAAGGCATACAATATTCAAGGAGGTCACAAAGAACCCCAGGGTAACGTTTAAGGATCTGCAGGCCTCTCTTGCATTGGCTAATGTTAGTGTTCATGAGTCCACCATCAGGAAAACACTGAACAAGAATGGTGTGCATGGGAGGATAGCAAGGAGGAAGCCACTACTCTCCAAAAAGAACATTGCTGCCCATCTAAAGTTTGCTAAAGATCACCTGGATGCCTCAGAAGACAATTAATGAAAAATAGAACTTTTTGGCTTATGTGACACTGGGAGAGGTGGAGGGAGGAGTAGAGACTACAGGGCCTTGGACAGCAGCAGCCTCACCTACAGGCAGGCTCACCTGAGGCTAATGAGCAATCAACTCAGCTGTGAGCCATTGCCTTCATTAGGCCATTATAAAAGCACAGCCTGCCATGCCTGAGGCATGGGTTTTTGGGCATGGAGGAAGAAGTATGGTTTTTGGTTGCTGTTTCCCCTCGAAGGATTAGTTTCATTTAACTGCTTTATTTTCGTGTTTTGTTGGAAATTTTTTGTATAAGGATAATAAATTGGCCAATGGCCTATCGAACCTTAGTCCTTTTGTTTGGTCTTCCATCCACTCACCACCTGGCATGGTGGCCACCCCTGCCACTGCGCTACATATGGTGGAAGATGCAGGCAATTTAATTGTCCCTGGTGGTTGAGTGGATTTTCCTTCATTAATAACTTTTTTTTTCTCGCTACTTTTCCTCCCCCCCTAAAGAAAAAAAAACAATGCCAAAGAAAAAACACGGCAAGGCAAAGAGGCAGGCAGTCTCTATGCCTAGGGGACCCCAGGAACCCTGGATTATCTGCTGGGAGGCCCTGGAAGCCTGCCCCCGAGATTCAAGGAGATATGCTGTGTATAGCGGATAGCGGCTGGGGCCAAGTTGGAGCCTGCCTCGAGCCCTGGTGGATATGAGCCCTGGCATGCTGTGACCTGGACCAGCCCAGAGGTGGAGGACCTCCTTCGGTTGGCTGAGGGACCTGGAGGTGTACACCTGGCTGGACCTGGAGGGGGTCGGTTACCTGAGTGAGTGTGTGGTGGAGACACTCCTGGCTTTCATGGGGAAAAGTGAGGCAACCCAGAGAGAAGCAATCATGGAACCCCTTCCCTGGCCCCACCACTGCCTGGCTATCGCCTCACCCATGGTCCACTACTGCAGGCCCTGGAGCGGGAGGGAGTTGCCCCACCAACCTGTGGAACCCTGGGTCGGAGGGCCCTGGGAGGAGCTGATGAGGATTTTTTGTATAAGGATAATAAATTGGCCGTTGGCCTATCGAACCGTAGTTATTTTGTTTGGTCTTCCATCCACTCATCACCTGGCATGGTGGCCACCCCTGCCACCATGCTACAGCTTAAATGAGAGACAATATGTTTGGTGAAAACCAAACACTGCATTCCAATATATGAATCTCATCCCAACCGTGAAACACGGTGGTGGCAGTATCATGGTTTGGGGCTGCTTTGCTGCATCGGGTCCAGAACGGCTTGCCATCATTGACAGAACTATGAATTCTGGATTGTACCAGCAAATTCTACTGAAGAATGTTAAGGTATCCGTCCGTGAACTGAAGCTCAACAGAAGGTGGATCATGCAGCAAGACAACGACCCTTAACACACAAGTCTACCAAAGAATGGTTGAAGCAGATAAAATGTTGTGTTTTGGAATAGCCAAGTCATAGTCCAGACCTTAATCCAATAGAAATGTTGTGGCAGGACCTGAAGTGAGGAGTTCATGCCAGGAAGCCCACCAACATAACTGAGTTGAAGCAGTTCTCTAAGGAGGAATGGGCCAAAATTCCTCCAACCCAATGTGTGGGACTGATCAACAGCTACCGGAAACCTTTGGTTGAAGTCATTGCTGCTCAAGGGGGTCAGACCAGTTACTGAAAGAAAAGATTCACATACTTTTTCCAACAAAGACATTTAATGTTGGATCATTTTGTTCAATAAATACCGTATCTGTTCACATGTACCCATTAATGACGGCATCAAACTAGAACACCTTGCGTTTGAGTTAAGAGGCGGTCTGGGTGGACAAAAACACAGACGAATAATAACACACTAGCATATCGCCTAATGTTTTTAGAGACAAAACCACCATTGCGCTGACCAACCCATGTTGATGCAAACGCCTTTATTGCCGACCACGAAATGACCAAATTTGCTGGAGGAGATAAATATTCCATTTGCAACTGAGGAAAATAGCAATTACACCACCGTCCAGATGCGTTTTCACTATTGTTCTCCAAAAAAAGAGCCCTTAGAATTTGAGTGAAATTTCAGCTTTATTAATTAAATGTTATATTTCAGATGAAAATGCAGTTAAATATGTGTACAGAGGATTGACATTAGATGTTACGAGTAAACTGGTGAGATTTGTGAGATTTGTGATAACTTTTTTGTCACCTGCCAGACCACATTATCACAAGGCATAACGATTTCTCAGTTGACGTTGTTCCTGTCAAAATCTGGAGACAGACTTTACAAATCAGTGACTTCTATGATTTTCTAGCTGTCCTTTAGTCTTAGTGTTGTCTTTTTTTAAATGCTCTTTTAAGCTGCTGTTTGCCAGAACTGTCATTGTGCAGTTTTTGAAATGTACCATTGCAGTACCAGCTCTCGTTCATCAGGGGTTTTTCAAAAGACACCCCATTCAGACAGCAAAGACTTTAAATAATTTGATATGTTTTTCCTTCTCTTATTTGGTTCGATTTTTTTAAACACTGCTCCCATTCCCCTTTAAAAGTCACAGTAGAACCAACAGTAAAAATACTGCATTGGTCTCGATTTTCAACACCCCTACTCATCACTCATCAATTTTTAAATGTTTCCAATACACTAATTGATTCACAGTTAAAATATGGACGCACCACCATAAGCTATAAAAGGTAGCCCGTACCATATGTTCAAAAAAACTGACCAGTTCAAGGCTGAGTGCATTTTCAGTGGAAAGAAAACCTCTTTTGCTGGGCCCAAATGTTTTTCCAATTGATTTATTTTTTGAGAAGCACTTTTCATCCTCTAAAGCAAAACATCATTTTCTGTTTTTAAAACACACCCAGTAGATAGGCTTCCGCAGGTGCACTCTTGTCTGGGCGCGCTCTGTACGACTCATCCGCACGGGTTGCTGCTCTCATCTTCATCTGACTGCTGGCAGGTGTCTGACAGTTACGTGCAATTTGTGTTGACAAGTAAGACACAAACACAGTGACTCACAGATGTATGGTCACCAGGACTTGTGTAAACAGAGGGCCAACAATCAATTAAGCCATCTGTGTTGTGGGACAAAAAAATGTCAACAGTTCCTTACTGTGCTTCCTCAGTTTAATGAAGATGTGCTCCGATAGTTATAAGCTCTCCCTGTCTGTCACAGTGATTTTCACATATGGACATGTTACATGTCATGTTTAATGTTGTTTTAGTGTTTTAAAAAATGGATGAGAAGCGTGTCCTGCTCATAAAAAAAAAATGTAGTGTTTCACATTTTACATGGACTTGTGTAAACAGAGGGCCAACAATCAATTAAGCCATCTGTGTTGTGGGACAAAAAAATAATAGCATGAAGATGTGCTCTGATAGTTATAAGCTCTCCCTGTCTGTCACAGTGATTTTCAATTTTGGGGGACTTGCTTATAGTGTTTAATCAACCTTGTGAAAGCATGAATCAAACTACTTTTTTTATTTCCAAAAAGTACCAGGAACATATGGACGTTACATGTAAAACACAGACAAATAGAGTGGAATGTCATGTTTAATGTTGTTTTAGTGTTTTAAAAAATGGATGAGAAAATCCAAAGCAGCAATCAGCCCAAACACACTCACAATAACTCCTTCTCAACCACGTTCCGACTCCTCTCCAAGTCACTATGGAACAGTAATAGCATTCGGCCCACTATGCTAGGGTACCAGGGGTCTCTGCTGGTACCCTCAGAGGGTGACATCACTGCAACATATCTGATACAAACAAAGTTCCCCTATTACTTTTTTGAGACAAGGCCACGCCACGTTTGTCACAACTAACTGGTGTGGGGAATAAAATGCATCCCATAACCAAACAGCTACCCCCACAGGCTTCGGGATATCTGCTCCTCCCAATATTGGACAGGTTTAAATCTGGTCTTACAGTTGCTATCTCTTATTGTTAGCAATTTTCAACAAAGCCTCTCCAAAAAGAGGAAAATTATACCCTTTTTTCTTGACTTACACTGTTAAAGGAATGGACATAAATGCCACTACCATATTTTTATATGCATTTATATGTTGAAGGAGTAGCCCCCTTAATTGATTAGTGTGTCCAGCTGTCTCTTACTATCTAGTCTGTCTATTGTATCACAATTTTCAGTCACAAGACTAAGTTGATCGGACAGGCATCATAAATCATCTTACATATTATTAAACTATAGTACAATTTTGTGTTGCATTTCAAAATGATTCATCATTCATGATTCATATCAGTTTATTGTTTAATCATTTTGAAGTGATTAATTGTGAGGAATGTCCTGTAAATTTGAAGGAACATGAAGTGTCCCTGACAAAAGTAAGTGGTATACAGGTAGTGAACAAAAATGGAAACACCTGGGTAACTAAGAGACAATAAGTATATAGTTTGCCAGGTCACGTAGTAGAGGCAGAGACACTTTTGGTATTAAATTCCAGGCTTGATTCAGTGCTGAATATTCTCTAGACTGTAGCTAAAAGACAAGCCTAGATGGGCCAAACGGCCTGTTCTCATTATTATGTATTCTTATGTTCTTAATATGCAAAGCAGAGGCTACAGCACAGGTGTGGCTCAGCCATTAATTAAGCAAATAACATCCTAGCATGTATAAGGTCACATATAAAAATGTTGGACAGGCCTGGTTGCATATAATTATGGCTAGCATGGCTGCAAGAGGAGACCCCACCTTGAAAAAAGGGGTGGTTATTTGGGTGCGTTTGGAAGAGCTTTGTTGACCAAGACAGCTCAGCCTGCTGAAGTTCTCAAGCAATGGCATCTAAGGTGATGTCAGCATGGAACACAGAGGGAAAGACATTATCAGCAAAGGGCATCAGTGTGTGGAAGCACATACTCCAGCGACATGATTTAAAGTGCAAGGCAAAACAGGCTAAAATTTCAACCTGGGGCGAGAGCAGCTTCATCAAAAACACTTCAAAAACAGTTCATCTATGAATACAGATAATTCTGCTACTGGTCAAATGCTTTCAATTAGTATCGTACAGTATAGTTAATTTACCTGCAGAGTCAATGATCAAAACCTGTACCAATTATACATTCCGTTCATTGCTGTCTGGACTTTTGTATTAATGTTGTTGCCATTACCATTTTCATCATCGTCAATACCCTCTGATAAGTTAAAAATGAACATTTTACTGGGCCATGGATATTATTATATTATATATATTTAATACATATATTATTATTATATTCAACTTCACAGTACAATAACCTTCAAAGTAACAACAAAGTCTCAGTTTCTCTTTCAAAAATTGACAGACAGGGCTAAGTGAATATCCACACGCCGACTCTAGATAAAATGGGTCAAGTATGTGCTGTCTTCCACAACTAGTAGTAGTTTGTGAGATTTTGAGATTGTGTCAGATTAAAAATGTCCTGGGAAAGCCTGACAAGCCCAATTTTAATGTCTTTAGATAAACCCATGTTCACACTGTCACAAAAGAACAGTTTTTCTAATGAAATCCCATTGTTTGACATGATACCTGCATATTTTTGTGTCTGTATATACAGTAGCTGTATTCGGTCTCCATATAACGGTCAAATTGACACTCAGGGCCCTATTTTAGTGCCGGCGCTAAACGGCGTTATGCCCTAGCGCAGGCGAATTGCCAGTTTCGTCTGTCGCAAACTGAATATTTCCCGTCTCCGCCGATGTTGGCAATTTCGTGGTGCGCAATGAAGGCGTTTGCGCGACTATGGGTTGGGCGGTGCAATAGGGGGTGTGACAATGAAAACAGTCGGGCGCTGTGCAAGTTTGGTGTCAAATAATGAGTTTGACAACTAGACCATCTTTTAGCGCAAACGCTAAATTTGGTGACTTTATTGATGCGCACATATGAACATAAGGTTATCTGAAATCACATGAGAATGTTTTGTGAATATTGTGAATTTCCCCCCACGTTGAGGCAAATCGTCCAATCCATGGGTAACTTGCAAGCGTAATCAATTAAGCTAAAAACTATTTCACCACAGCTTGTGGTGGCCATCCATCGCTACCGTTCAATAAGATACACCTGTTAAATAAATATATGTTTGTATGCACATCGTTTTTCTTATGTGAAAGGGTTTTATTCTTTCCATTTGCAGTAGAGAAAATGTGATAGGCAATATGCGAAGGCAATACCGTGAGCGATACCCTGGGTTTGGTAGCCGGTGTTTGGCTATCAGTTCGGCTGTACATGCAGTTATTTATGGCTTTCCATTTAACAATTACATTAAGTTAGAAGAAAATAAACGTTGTTTTTTAAAAGTTGGAAAGCCTACAAATAAGGAAAAAAAGAGGTAAAATAAAACACTTTCTTTTAATATAATATATATAGGTTTAAACGCTTTTATCCAAAACTTACAGTAGTGAATGCATACATTTTAGTAATGTGGCCCCAGTCTCAAAATAACGCTGTGCTCTAAACTAAAGAGAACCACAATGCCACAGAGAATAACAATGTAGGTCTCAAAATATAAACTAAAATCATGAAAATAACTAATTAATGTGCGCCTTGTTTTCCCCCTCTGATTCGCGCGCCAACTTTTCCGCACCTCCTCGCTCTCCTCTTTTGAGATGCGTTGCTGGTGCAACCGAGCAAAACTGTCATGTCAGGAAATTGCCAATTTGCTATAGCGTTAAGGCACTGAACTAAATGAACTAAACTTACGTTGTCTGGTGTTTAAAAAGGGGGAATAACTGAGGTTATTTGGGAATAATGAAAATTGTTATTTTCTAATTTAAAAGATTAAATTATGGTTAAGACATCCTAGGGACGTAATATGTGTTTTAGGAGTGTGCAATATCACCTTATTGCTGGATAAGGTGATATTGACATTGTGATTGTGTTTTAGAAAATAAATGGTCAAAGTCTTATTTCTGGGTATTTCTGGGTACAAGGTTCAGGTCCACATGGACAGTACCATAGATACAAACATGGTTGTAGAAGCTGTAGGGTGGTTCACGGCCCAAAATAACCCAAAAGAGTGTGAACTGTGTTTACCATGCCAACAGGGAGCCAGCAGAAGAGAAGTGTAAATAGTGGCCTCAAATGCAAATGCCTTACGGCCCCCACAGTCCTGCCTGCCTAAAATCAGTCCTGCTGACTCTGGCAAAACAGGACATGGAGGGCGCTGTTCTCAGGACTGTTGACCAAATCACTGAATTTTATGTGGTATACTGTAACTTCATAATTTTCATATACAGTATAATCATGTTTGGTGTTGTTGGAAAGCTGATGTCTTGAGCAATGTCTTTGATGATGTGGTAGAGGTGGCACTTAATAAAGATCTCAGAACACTGTTCAAAAGTAAACGGTGGAAAATGCAAACGATCTACATGTCAGCCACCTGTGCAACTAATAATGAACGTACTATGATACTCGTACAGGGAGTAGTTCAGTTTTTTCTGTAATTGTGTCCTTATTTGATTTTTTAGGATTTCCTTTGATGTGTGGGGATATATGACCTTCCTGTGGAAGTCAGAACAGCTGAGACCCTGGCCACCTTCAAGCGACGACTGAAGACTCACCTCTTCAGGGTGCACCTCTCCCCGTAGTCCGGTTTTTGTTAACTTAGGGACATAGTTGCGTATTATTACACATGTCTACTTGTTTATGTATTGTATTAGGCTTAAGCATTATTTTCTGCATTGATTGCTTTATTGCTACCTTTGAATTGTGGCTACAGATTTACCTACAGGGTCCTATTGAATTGAATGTCTTTATTGGCATTATGCCAGGGTACAATGAAATTAAGATAGGCTCAGCTTAAATGTGCAGGACAACATACAACACAGTCACAAACAGCATACAGTATACCCAACAGTAGTAGAAAAATACCCAACAATAATAGAAAAAAAATGACTATAGTGTAACTATGTGGTTGCTCCTAGCACCTAGGAACTGTACTTCCCACTAGGGTGGCTTTCAGCTAAACTGTTCTTGACTACGGTTAACACTTTGTTGTACGTCACTCTGGATAAGAGCGTCTGCCAAATGCCTGTAATATAATGTAATGTAATATATGGGGAAAATGGTTTGAGGAGATTCATTCATACGACCTCCTGCGCATCATTCGCGTATAGCCGTTTTTGACATTCTACAGTTGCATTATTGTCTGTGTAACAATTATTGTAATTCCAGCTAATAAACATATTCATAACTCAGAATTTTATTTTTATTTATTTATGTATTTTTCAGATTTTACCCCATTTTTCTCCTAATTTGGTAGCCAATTACTCCCGCTGTGCTTAGTTCAATCCCCTCCCTCGTAGTTCACTGCCACAGCCCTGTGACCAGCAGTGACAATGACGAAGCGCTACCTCCTCTGAGACAGCACTCATCGTGCTGTCGACTGTCATTCCGGCACCCCAGAACCACTCCTGTGCACAGCAAACTGTGTCGGCTTCACTCCCCCCTCCCTGGGGCGGACAGCCAATTGCCGCACCGGTGGCACTCCCAGCCAGAGCCGACTCTGGCGTGATGGGGAATCGAACCCCGGTCGCCATGGCCAGCGTTGGACGTTGAAACGACTAGACCACGCGGGAGACCTCATAACTCAGCATTTCTAATTTAATTTAATTTATTTATTTATTTATGTATTTATTATGTTTTTCCCCATTTTCCCCCCACCTTTTAGTATCCAATTCCCTCTCTTTTTTTTATCCCTCCCTCAAAACTCACTGCCATAGTCCGGCCAGTAGCAAGCGCTGCACTGCCTCCTTTGAGCCAGTGCCCGCCTAGGCTGAAGCCTGTCACCAACGCACAACCACTCATATATGCAGCGAGTCTTTCCTTCTGCTTTTTATTCCTCCCCCCAGGGGCAGACAGCCAATTGCCGCCCCCTAGTGGCACTCCCGGCCAGAGCCGGAACTGGCGCGACCGGTGGAATCGAACCTGCATGATATGTCCGCATCTCATATAGAGATAGCAATACGTATACTGCCATATACGCAAGCTATGAGACTATAGTCTCTCATTTGCATATTATACCATTCTATAAGTAACTGTTAACAGAGAGAAAAGCTAATATTAATTGGAGCCAGATAAAATAATTGGAGTAGATAGCATCCATTTAATCCCATTCCGGTACCACTAGGTAAGACTGCACTCTATCCTTCACCACTCGGACACTTATGCCATTTGGTGTGTTTGAGTGGGATCCTACATTACCCAGAGAAATGGCTCTATAAACCTCATCTTTCAAAACAGTGAAACCAGTGAACTGTTTTTCAAATCAAATAAAGATACTGCTCATTTGTCACAGTCAAAATGCGTTACTATATTGTGTGATAGTAGTAGTTTTCGAAACAATATTCTGAGTACACAGTAACATCTGCATATGTTGGTAGTCTGCATATAGATTTCCTTAGTATACAGACAGACATGTTCTTATGTAAGGGACACTCTACTAGGTATGATCCCACTGAAAATGTTCTGAGATTTATTCTTTGAAATTGAATAATTGCTACAGCATATTATTGTATTACAGCATAGAGATGTTTGAAGTGTGATGAGAAGGTGAGATGTGAGAAGCAAATTATAAATACATGCTCAAGTCACAGTAACTTCACACTCCTCTTGCTTCACAGAATAGCACAGAACTATAAATTGTGCTGTCAGAGTCATCACAGTAATTTGACACATCATCATATTAGCAGCATTGGAGTGTAGTTTGCATCAAACAAGAAAATCAAGTGACTGAACAAGAGAGAAGACGCCTGGTACACATCAAAGTTCTCAAGTTCTCAAGAATTATGCCAAACCTCGACAACCTTGCAGTATAAATACTGTCACCTAAGAACTGCATGTAAGACATTTTCATCCTCAGTGGTATTGATAAGTTCAGTGAAGAATAACACTTTGTCCACATTAGCATGTGCTGAAGTGAAGGATGTGTCTATATTTAATAGAGTGGATATGCTGTGCAACTGCACAGCATATCCCCTGCCTTGCCTGTACAGATCCCCACTACAGATGAAAATACCTTTCCCATGGTGGCCATGCATCAGTACTGATGTTAATACCATGGAACCATTACAAGGATAGGGGATGTTCCAATGCAATGCCAAATAAAAGGTATATAAGTGAATCAAATGTAACTGTTTTGGAGGTTGGAAAGGAATTGAAAAAACAATTTTAATACCACCCAGTTTCTAAACATTCTGCGAATCAGCCTAGAAACTTGCACTGTCTGCTAAAAAATATCTTAATCTAATGAGTTGGTTTGAACTAGTATGGTGCGGGTCAGTTTATTGTCGGAAGCAAGTGAAGGAATTTGAAACGAAGGTCATCAAAAAAGAAGAGTGAATTAAGCCATAAGGTCAAATGCAACTTATTGGAGAAATATGACATAGGCTCATTAATAATAGTATTTTAAGGGAGAGCCAACATGGTTTTCTCAAACCTCATGCCTAACAAACCTCCTCGACTTTTTCGAAGAGGCTACAAAGTGCGTTGACCTGAACCAGGCTTATGATATTATATATTTGGACTTTCAGAAAGAATTTGACAAGGTACCACATGAGAGGTTCAATGCGAAAATGAATTCAGTAGGAATTGCAGGAGTAGTTTCAGAGTGGGTTCATAATTGGCTGCAAGGGTGAATACAAACAAACTGAGTAACAGTAGGTGGGGCCGTATCTGACCTCGGTGCTGTGGGCAGTGGTGTCCCGCAGGGATTGGTGCTGGGACCTCTGCTCTTCCTTATTTACATAAATGATCTTGGCATGGACGTTAGTAGCAAAATAGTCAAATTTGCAGATGATACTAAACTTGTGGGTTTGGCAAACAGTTTGGAATCGACTAAAGTAATCCAAAATGACTTAAACAAAATCCAAAAATGGGCAGATACATGGCAGATGACATTCAATATTGCTAAATGTAAAGTTATGCATGTGGGAAATAAAAACATTAGACAGGAGTATTTTATGGGAGGAGAAAAGTTAGTAGGTGTTCAATTTGAAAAGGACTTAGGAATTGTAGTTGATCAAAGCCTATCTGCATCAAAGCAGTGTGCTACAGCAGTGAAAAAAACCAACAGGATGCTGGGATACATAGCAAAAAGTATTGGGTATAAATCAAAGGAGGTTATATTAATGTTATATAATGCCTTTGTCAGACCCCACTTAGAATACTGTGTGCAGTTCTGGGCACCGCACTACAAGAAAGATATAGAAGCTCTTGAAAAAGTCCAAAGAAGGGCAACTAAACTGATACCTGGTATGAAAGGTAAAAGTTAGACTAAGATAGACTTAAGGCACTCAATCTATTTAAACTTAGCAAACGGAGACTTAGGGGGGATTTGATTTAGGTTTTTAAATTCCTAAAAGGGATTAACAAAGTAAAATACCAAAGATTTTTTAAGATAAGTGGGGTCAGCAGAACAAGAGGCCACAGGTGGAAATTAGTTAAAGGCAAATTCCGCACAGATATTAGGAAGTTTTTCTTTACACAGAGAGTTGTCAATGCCAGGAACAGCTTGCCAGGTCGAAACGCTTGGGCTATTCAAGTCCAGGCTAGATGTAGTTCTAGATACTCTTTAGATCAGGACATGATGAGCCTAGATGGGCCGAACGGCCCGTTCTCATCATTATGTATTCTTATGTTCTTATGTTCTTAATCACAGATTGTGATGGCACAACAGGACATGCCAGTAAGTGTCAGTTATGCTTTCAGTTTATGCATTAAATTAATGTTAAATTGTTTCAGTGTATATATAAGACATTTATTTAGATCTCCTGATCTTATCTTCACATTTCCTTTTCGATTGAGTTATTACACTTTTCTATATCAAGATTTTCAACATTGTCCACTTCGGTACCATAGATTTTTGGTGCTGCAACCGAACAATGTTTTGTCAAAAACAGAATGTGTTTACAGTGCTGAAGGTACACTGTGCCGCAAGGCTGCAACAGGAAGAGAATACTAAGCAACCAAGAGATATTATCCCATAGACCTAGAAACATTCATCAGGCTTACAAATCAGACATGTACAGCAGACGGAGAATGCAATTAAAACAAGTAAACACTTATATTTGAATAGGAAATATAGCGTAAACAATGTAATCATGGGGAATTAGGTATTATGTACAGCATGTTAAGAGTTGCATGTGAATAATGTGCCGTTTGAATCTGTGTTGTAAAACACATCATGAATCATGGGGAACTTGCACAGTAGACAAAACATTGTGAATTTGAATCCCCTGTTTTATCATCTCAAGTATGAATCATGAGAGCTAATCTTGCTGTCTGGCCTAGAGAAGAGCCCTGAGCGTACGTCCCTGTGCCGCAAGCTTTCCCTCGCAGAAGGTCCCTGAGGAGCGATTGTAAACGTGAGGTCGTTTCTCAATGGATCATGGTGAAGGAACCACTCCAAACAACTGCATTGTTCAAAAAGCTAACACATGAGGGCATTTAATCAGAGGCATTTTAATGTGTAATGACTCCAGGGTGTTTTTTTCTAAATGGATTTCGAAGTTCATAGTGTCATCATGGCAAAAAAGTGAAATGTCTTACCGCATTGACATTTTTCTACTGATGCGCACATAAATATTTATGTTTCACACTGGCTAGCATTCCATGCGTTGCCTGAGGTGATGAAAGCATTTCTCTTCATAGCTTTTGTTCTGTGGCTACCATCCTGTTTATGTCCATCACAATTTCATTCAAAGCAATGTCATTTCACCCTAACAGTCAGAAATGGCCGTTGTCTGATCTTAAATGGAGTCACAAAAGATTAGGCTTTATCTGTATAATTTATGTTTCAGGTACTTCAAAGAGGAGATTACAAAAAGTTGACATAATCAGGATGCCTCACATTTTCCAGTGACAGCTCCCTTTGACATTATTAGTGTTCTGCCAGTCCTTTCTATTAAAGTGACATTTGTTGAAATCTCGTGAGCATTTATCATTTGTGCATAAAAATTTCCACCCACGGCTCCATATCACAATAGCCCCAGAACCATGCCTCCTCCCTCAAGACACTGACCTTCAGCGTAAGGGAATCCTAAATGATAGTAGTAATAATAAACTTTATTTATACAGAATATTTCATGTATGCTCTTGCAGCCCAAAGTACCAAGAAAAAATAAACAAATAATAAATCACAGTAATGAATAAATTAATAAATTAATAAAAATAAAACAACAAATAACAAATAACACAGGAACATTTACAATAGAGTATGGGTAAAGCAAAAACTTAAAATTACAATTTTAGATTAACATAACAGATATTTAAAAGCAATCAAACAAATATTTAAAAACAAATGTGTGTTTTTAGTTGCTTTTTAAAATTTTCAATGGATCGCGTCTCTCTGACCTGCTTGGAGTGGATATTCCTCAATTTCTGTACATGAAAGCAAAAAGAAGCCTTACCGCTTCTTGTGTAATGTACCCCGGGAACATCAATAAAGCTGTCTGTCTGAAAGGTAAATGGGAAATTCTGTTGACTTGAACAATTAGGATCAATTTATCATTTGGACATTTAAACTCACAAAGAGGTGGGGGGCCTCTAACCAGTAACCTCTTAGGCCAGGAAAAACATAATAATAATAAACTCACAAAGCAAGCATTTATCATTGCTGCATGTATTGGATTTAATATCATGTCCTTGTAAGCATTTGATTAAGGATATGGACTGTAGCTTTCTTCAAACTCACACTAACCTCTGTCTTGGTCTATGCTTTCCTTGTTTTTGATTTATAAATGCAGCGCCTTTATGGCTGCATTCTGTTGATCATGTTGAAGATGGCTCAACACTTATTGTATTATTGTCGTAACATTTAAGCTCAGTTTACTATATAAAACTGTTACACTAACAACATATTGTGGCTGTACTGAATATTTATGGCTAAATACACCACACCTGCAATTGTGAAATGCCAATGGAAATGAAAAATAAACAACTTAGCTTGGCTGTTGCTCTTGTTTGTCCAAAGTCTATTTGTCCTTCTAGACCTAAATAAAGACTGAATCTTAATGATGACCTTGTGTCTCAAAGGTGGTATAGTCAGGTACCCATTTACTCCTGTAATCTGTAAACCACATTGAGCTACAATTCTTGTATTGATGGCTATAAGAATCTCCCTTTCGTGCCATAGACAAGAACATAGACTATAGACTTCTGCACATAAGAAGAGCAGTGGAAGAGCAGCATTTTTCATGGAATATTCTTCTTAAAACAGAAAAATATGTGTAGCACTCTTTGTCCAGTGTGTAAATTGTACCAGAATCATGAACAATTCTTCTGTAAGAGTTATTGAGACCATGAAAGGCTCTAAGCTCTGTGATTGTCGATGAACATTTCCAGTCTATCATGGCCAACTTTATCTGGGTCTCTGGCCACAGCCTTTTCTGAAATCTAAATATTCTGATGTCAAAATATGTGAAATCTCACTTTAAAAAATGACACTTGTCCAATTTGGTCTTTAACCCTTGCGGTATGAGTGATGCTTAAATAATCTTTTTGTATAATGCCCATATATAGAATACAATATCGTTGCTGCTTAGAAACTATCCTTAAAATCTTTCTTACAAACAAAATTTAGATTGTTTGTACGCATGAGCAGGGCCGCATTAATCCAATGGGCATCCAGGGCTACAGTCCAGGGCCCTACCTCTGAGGGGGACCTGCCCCCGTCAAAACTGTCCCCTCTCTTCTCTCTCCTTCATGTGAGGTTGCCTCAGAAAGCAGTTTTTGCTGACATGACAAAGTGAGCCAGCTGAGGAGGACACAGTGAGGGGAGAGGGTGCGCTATTCAAAACGGGGCTTTATGTTGTAGGCAGAGTTTGACCAACGCTTTTGGTACACTCACTATCTAAGTAAACGGCACTAGGAATTGAGTCTGCTGGCTTTTTTGTCAGGAGACCGGTAGATGTGGAACCAAATGCGGGTGAGAGAGAGATAGAGATCCGGAAGCAGTGACGCGATTTAAGCCGATTTTAATGCTTAACGCACAGGACAGAAAACAAAACGGTGTCTGAACAAGACACGTAAAAATACAAATAACCAAACCAAAAGCAACAACGAAAAAACAAAACAAAACTAGCGAAACAGAACAATCCAAAAACGTGTACTAAACAACAC
Source organism: Aldrovandia affinis (assembly GCA_029706075.1). Taxonomy (NCBI): domain Eukaryota; kingdom Metazoa; phylum Chordata; class Actinopteri; order Notacanthiformes; family Halosauridae; genus Aldrovandia; species Aldrovandia affinis. Next base: position 556,566 of record JAINUG010000053.1, on the reverse strand, counting down.
GTAAATAAGCTAAACATAGGCTTACGAATAAACAAACAAGAAAACACGAACACGAACAAGAAACACGAAATCTTTAGCGGCGAGAGACAATAGGCAACAATGGTACAGAGAACAGAAATACAAAGCTAGCAAAATGTCCAAGCGATGATCAACGAGAATCCCGGAGTATAAATGTTCTCACGGTAAATGATTTCCAGCCGTCGATAATGACCTGGCTAGATTCTTCGCATTCCTCACGCTTCTCCTAATAGCTTGATTCGTGACAGAACCCCCTAGGACCGACTCCCGGCGGTCCAGGAAGAGCCGCTTGCCGAGCTTTAAACTCCCGGATGAGACCGATCCAGGATCTGTTTGGCCGAATCCAGGCCCGATCCGCCGGTCCGTATCCTTCCCAGTCCACCAGGTACTGGACCCCTGATTGCACTCGGCGGGACTGGAGGAGACGCCGAGCGGTGTAAGCCGGATGACCGTCGATGAGACGAGCGAGCCGGGGAGTTCTTGCCGGCTGTGTGTGTGCCCCAATGAGTAGAGGCCGAAGGCGGGAAACATGAAACGTGGGATGTACCCGGTGCATCTCCGGAGGCAACAAGAGGTGGTAAGCCACCGGATTAACCCGGCGAATCACTTTGAAAGGCCCCACAAAACGTGGAGCCAGCTTGCGGTTTTCTACCTTGAGAGGCAGGTCCGGGAAGATAGCCAGACCCTCTGACCAGGACGAAAGGTGAGCCCCGGACGACGGAGGCGGTTGGCCTGGATACGGTTCTGTTGAGTGGTGCGCTCGATAGCTTGCCTAGCTCTTTTCCAGACCTGTCTGCAACGCCTTATGTGAAGTTCCGCTGAAGGTACCCCAGTTTCACTCTCCAGGTCGGGAAGATAGGCGGTTGGTAGCCAAACTGGACCTCAAATGGCGACATCCCTGTGGTGGAGCAGCGAAGAGTGTTGTGTGCATATTCGGCCCATGGAAGGTTGCGGCTCCAGGACATGGGGTTAGATGATGAAAGACACCGCAGGGTCGTCTCCATGTCCTGATTGACCCGCTCCGTCTGCCCGTTGGACTGGGGGTGGTAACCTGATGACAGACTGGCCGTAGCCCCGATGAGTGTGCAGAAGGCCCTCCAGAACCGGGGCGGTAAACTGTGGTCCCCGGTCAGACACGATGTCGGTGGGAAGGCCGAACACCCGAAACACGTGTTCGACCACCAGTTCTGCGGTCTCCTGGGCTGAGGTAGTTTGGGCAGGGCAATAAAACGACAGGCCTTGGAGAAACGGTCCACCACCACCAAGACCGCGGTGTGACCGTGTGAGGAAGGTAGCCCTGTAACAAAGTCCATCGATATGTGAGACCATGGACGGGGGGAATGGGTAGGGGTGGAGTAGTCCTTGAGAACGGGTCCGGGGTTTTTGTTTTGAGTGCATGTGTTGCATGCTAGGACGAATGAACGAACCTCCTCCTCCATCTTGGGCCACCAGAAACGCCCCGACGGAGAAATTCCAGGGTGCGTGACACCCCTGGGTGTCCGGTCAGATGGGAGTCGTGACCCCATTGCAGGACTTGTTTCCTTACTGCAGAGGGAACGAATAAGCGGTTAGGTGGGACGTCTTCAGGACCTGGTTCCGCTTGTGAGGCCTGACGAACAATAGTTTCAATGCCCCACTGGATCGGGCGATGATGCGGCTGGGTGGGAGGATAGTGTCTACTGAGACGACGGTTTCAGGAGTCTCAAAAATCCGGAGAGAGCGTCGGGTTTAAGATTTTTGGACCCCGGACGATAAGATAGGGTAAATTGGAACCGGTTAAAAAACAGGGCCCACCTAGCTTGACGTGAGTTTAACCGTTTGGCCTGCTGTAGGTACTCCAGATTCTTATGGTCGGTCCAAACAATGAACGGGTGTGCAGAACCCTCCAGCCAATGCCGCCATTCCTCCAGAGCTCTCTTTACAGCCAGCAGTTCGCGGTCTCAATGTCGTAATTGCGCTCGGTGACAGTCAGCGATGGGACAGGAAGGCACATGGGCGAAGCTTGTTGTCAGGTTGTAACCGTTGAGAAAGAACCGCTCCAATCCCAGTGTTGGAAGCGTCAACTTCGACCACGAAGGGCAGAGCTGGGTCCGGAATGGTTAGGACAGGTGCCGAGGTGAAGCGCTGTTTGAGATGTTGGAAGGCTTGTTCGAAGGCGGAGTCCAGATGAAGTCCTTAGCCTTCCCCGGGTCAGGTCGGTGAGTGGCGCCGCCACTGTTCCGAAGTCCCGAATGAATCTCCGGTAGAAATTGGCGAAGCCAAGGAAACGTTGGACTTGTTTAATCGAGATGGGGCGTGGCCAGTCTCGTACTGCTTGCGTCTTGATCGGATCCATTTGAATACTGCCTGCCTGTAGGATGAAACCCAGAAATGTGACGGTGGATGCATGGAACTCGCTTTTCTCCAGCTTGACAAATAATTGGTTCCGCAGGAGCAGCTGTAGGACATGTCTCACATGTAATTCGTGTTCCTGAGCATTCCTGGAGAATATGAGGATGTCATCCAAGTATACAAACACGAACGGTTGAGTACCTCTCTCAACACGTCATTGATGAGCGCTTGAAAGACCGACGGACTGTTGGAAAGACCGAACGGCATGACGAGGTATTCATAGTGCCCTGTAGGTGTGTTGAAGGCAGTCTTCCACTCATCTCCTTCCCGAATGCGCACCAGGTTATATGCACACCGAAGGTCCAGTTTGGAGAAGATGGTGGCCCCCTGCAGCATCTCAAATGCCGTGGACATCAAGGGCAGTGGATATCTGTTCTTGATGGTGATATTGTTCAGACCTCTGTAGTCAATACATGGGCGCAGACCCCCATCCTTCTTCCCCACGAAGAAAAACCCTGCTCCCGCTGGTGAGGTGGATGGGCGGATGTGTCCGGCAGCGAGCGCCTCTCGGATGTAGTCGTTCATGGCCGTCGTCTCGGTCCGGGATAATGAAAATATCTTGCCCCGAGGAGGACTGGTTCCCGGCAGCAGATCAATCGCACAGTCGTACGGACGGTGAGGAGGTAGAGTAGCCATGTGTTGCTTGTTGAACACCGCATGGAGATCCCTGTATGCCGGAGGCACACGGACCCAGTTCTGGATCTCTGGTTTTCGGTGTGAGGCGGCAGCAGGAGAGCGAGGCAGCAGACAGGTGCTTTGGCAGGTCAATCCCCAGCCCAGTATCTTCTCAGCGTTCCAGTCAATTTGGGGGTTGTGCTTGTTAAGCCAAGGGTAGCCCAGCACGAGAGGTAGCTGCGGAGAGTGAGTGACAAAAAGTTCAATCCGTTCGGTGTGTTCATCCCTTATGGTGATCTGGAGAGGAATAGTCCGCTGCGTGATGGCACCGGATCCCAAGGGCTTGCCGTCCAGAGCTGTGACTGACAGGGGGGATTCCAATGTCACAAGTGGGATTTGTAATCGCTGGGCGAGGTTGAGGTCGATAAAGTCTCCCGCAGCTCCGGAATCAACAAGGGCGAGAGCCGAGTGCTGAGAGTTGTTCCAGCGCATGGAGATGGGCAACACCAATCCAGTGATGATTGATGCCTTGGGAGTGAACACTGCGCTACTTACCACCCTCCCGGTGTGGTAGTAGCATTGGCTTCCCCTTAGCTCCGTACATGAATCACGATAGTGACCAAAACGCCCACAGTACAGACAGCAGTTTTCCTTACGACGACGTTCCTTTTCGGTGGCTGAGAGACGAGCTCTGCCCAACTGCATAGGTTCCTCCTGTTCGTTGGGGGGTCACACGAGGCGGTGAATTGGAAGCGGATGGGATGGTTTCTGTCCGCAGGGGAAATGATGTCCGCGGTCGGGGTATGGGATAGTTATTGCGGCGTTCATTAGCGCGTTCCCTTTGGCGATTGTCCAACTTGATAGCCAATGCCACAAGTTCTTCCCACTGGTCGATGTCTCCATGAACGACGAGTTCATCCTTGAGCCCTTCGTTGAGACCCTGCCGGAACGTCGCTATAAGTGCCTCGTTGTTCCAGCGACTCTCCACAGCCAGGGTGCGGAACTCAATGGCGTAGGCAGCGACAGTTTGGCCTCCTGCTTGATCCGGGCAGCCGGTTGGCCGCTTCACGACCCTGGACAGGATGATCAAACACCGTCTGTAACTCGGAGCTGAATCTGGCATAGCTGTTGCAGACGAGCCCTTGTTCCTCCCAGATGGCCGTTGCCCACTTCAGAGCGGTACCGGTTAGAAGGGAAATTATATATGCTATTTGGGAGCGTTCGCTGGGAAATTGTGAAGGTTGGAGTTCGAATGCCAGCGAACACTGAGTGATGAACCCACGGCATCCCGTGGGATTACCGTCGTAACGTTCCGGTGCCGGGAGACGTGGTTCACGACGTAAGTCGGCTTGGTTAGTGTCCCTGGGTTCCGGATGAAACTGAGAGGTGGTGGTTGCGGTTTTGTTAAGGAGTAACTCCATGATGGTGTTGAACTGGCTGGCTGTTTGGCGGCTGAATGTGTTCAGTTGTTCCGTGAGTACAGCAATAGCCTGGTCCTGCCGTCTGATGGATGCTTCCTGGCTTTGGATGGTACTGTGCAGGATGCTCTGGGTCCGCTCGGTCTCCGCTGGTTCCGATTTGGACTTGGACATTCTGTCAGGAGACCGGTAGATGTGGAACCAAATGCGGGTGAGAGAGAGATAGAGATCCGGAAGCAGTGACGCGATTTAAGCCGATTTTAATGCTTAACGCACAGGACAGAAAACAAAACGGTGTCTGAACAAGACACGTAAAAATACAAATAACCAAACCAAAAGCAACAACGAGAAAAACAAAACAAAACTAGCGAAACAGAACAATCCAAAACGTGTACTAAACAACACGTAAATAAGCTAAACATAGGCTTACGAATAAACAAACAAGAAAACACGAACACGAACAAGAAACACGAAATCTTTAGCGAGCGAGAGACAATAGGCAACAATGGTACAGAGAACAGAAATACAAAGCTAGCAAAATGTCCAAGCGATGATCAACGAGAATCCCGGAGTATAAATGTTCTCACGGTAAATGATTTCCAGCCGTCGATAATGACCTGGCTAGATTCTTCGCATTCCTCACGCTTCTCCTAATAGCTTGATTCGTGACATTTTTATCAAGTGGACTTATTGATACTGCTAACATTATAGATATAAGAAAATGTTAAAACAGCAGCACAAGTTGAAACAGTGGCGCAACTTGACGCAGCCCGCATTGAGGACATCACTGGCATGGTAGATCGTCCTCCTTCTACAATATACAGTGGGTTCGGAAAGTATTCAGACCCCCTTAAATTTTTCACTCTTTGTCATATTGCAGCCATTTGCTAAAATCAATTAATTTCATTTTTTTCCTCGTTCATGCACACACAGCACCCAATATTGTCAGAAAAACACAGACTTGTAGAAATTTTTGCAGATTTATTACAAAATAAACACTGAAATATCACATGGCCATAAGTATTCAGACCCTTTGCTGTGACACTTGTATATTTAACTCAGGTGCTGTCCAATTCTTCTGATCATCCTTGAGATGGGCCTACACCTTCATTGGAGTCCAGCTGTGCTTAATTATATTGATTGGACTTGATTTGGAAAGGCACACACCTGTCTATGTAAGGTCCCACAGTTGACAGTGCATGTCAGAGTAAAAACCAAGCCATGAAGTCCTAGGAACTCTCCATAGACCTCCGAGATAGAATTGTGTTGAGGCATAGATCTGGGGAAGGGTATAAAAACATTGCTAAAGCATTGAAAGCACCCAGGAGAACAGTGGGCTCCATCATTGTGAAATGGAATAAGTTTGAAACCACCACAACTCTTCTTAGAGCTGGCCGTCTGGCCAAACTAAGTAACCAGGCAAGAAGGGACATGGTCAGGGAGGTGACCAAGAACCCAATGGCCACTCTAAGAGAGCTTCACTCTAATCAGACCTTTATGGTAGTGGCTAGACGGAAGCTACTTCTGAGTGAAAGGCATATGACAGCCCACCTGGAGTTTGCCAAATGGTACTTAAAGGACTCTAAGAGCATCAGGAAAAAGATTATCCGGTCTGATGAGACACAAATTGAAATTTTTGGCCTGAATGCCAAGTGCTACCATAAAGGTCTGATTGATGGGAGTGCTGCAGAGATGTTTGTCCTTCTACCAGGTTCTCCCATCGCTGCAGAGGAACTCTGAAGCTCTCTTAGAGTGGCCATTGGGTTCTTGGTCACCTCCCTGACCATGTCCCTTCTTGCCCGGTTACTTAGTTTGGTCAGACGGCCAGCTCTAAGAAGAGTTGTGGTGGTTCCAAACTTCTTCCATTTCACAATGATGGAGCCCACTGTTCTCCTGGGTGCTTTCAATGCTTTAGCAATGTTTTTATACCCTTCCCCAGATCTATGCCTCAACACAATTCTATCTCGGAGGTCTATGGAGAGTTCCTAGGACTTCATGACTTGGTTTTTACTCTGACATGCACTGTCAACTGTGGGACCTTACATAGACAGGTGTGTGCCTTTCCAAATCAAGTCCAATCAATATAATTAAGCACAGCTGGACTCCAATGAAGGTGTAGGCCCATCTCAAGGATGATCAGAAGAATTGGACAGCACCTGAGTTAAATATACAAGTGTCACAGCAAAGGGTCTGAATACTTATGGCCATGTGATATTTCAGTGTTTATTTTGTAATAAATCTGCAAAAATTTCTACAAGTCTGTGTTTTTCTGACAATATTGGGTGCTGTGTGTGCATGAACGAGGAAAAAAATGAAATTAATTGATTTTAGCAAATGGCTGCAATATGACAAAGAGTGAAAAATTTAAGGGGGTCTGAATACTTTCCGAACCCACTGTATATATGCCATTTAGTAGATGCTTTTATCCAAAGTGACTTACAGTAGTGAATGCATACATTTTTTTGTATATGTGGTCCCAGTGGGAATTGAACCCACAACCTAAGCATTGCCAACACCATGCTCTACCAACTGAGCCACACAGAACCACAATGAACCCTAGCTGCAGTTCCGGCCTCTCAAATTTACAAAGAGCCCCTGATAATCTAGGAGAGGACCAGCGATGGACAAAGTATACAAACCTTTACTTGAGTAAAAGTACAGATACCCTGATAAAATATTACTCAAGTAAAAGTAAAAAGTCCTACATTGCTTCTCATGTTGGGTGGCAATATTTGTTGTTGAAAGTAAAAGTAAAAATGGAAATACTTAAGTAAGCACAGATACTTGAAAAATGTACTTAAGTACAGTAATAAGTCAAAGTAAAGTAAAAGTACTTTTACTTTGTCCACCACTGGAGAGAACAAGCCCACTCAGCTCATTTAATAAAAACTCATTCTAGTCAGGATATTAGTAAGAATATTTCCAATCCAGAGGACTGTTTGCTTTCATTATTTGAGTATAGCAATGGAAACTGCTAACAACAATGGAAATTCAGCAGCCACTAATGTTAGCCATTGCCCACAAGCCTCCCAGTAGCTTAACCAAAGCAACAACTCCAGTTGACCTGTCACTGACAAACCCCATCAGGTCATATTAGATGGATATCTACATTTCTACTCAACACTTGTTTCAAGTTCAAGAAGCTGAATGAGCTTGTTGATGCTGGCTGGCTAATTAGCGAGCGAACCAGATAACATTAGCAAGCCACAGGCTACTTAATTAGATACATGGATGGCTGGCTAGCTGTAGCTAACATGTTAGCTAGCATGTTTATCAAATCATGTTTATTCAACTCAGCAACTTCTTGGCTGCCAGCTCATTGAGATAGCTAGCCAGCTAGCATTATCATCCTGGGGACCAGTCTTGATAGGATTTATTAGCTACTATCACACTAGCAAGGGATAATCAGTCTGTGTGTTCACATACACATTGATTGTTAGGGTTGACACAAATAACATAATGAATTGTTACGTAAATCTGAGTTGCGTTCTGTGTCAAGCTAATACTGAATTTGTTTTGTTCCACATTTCCCTTCTATTAGACATTGAAATAAATGATTTATAAAGTTATATGAGGTGGCATAGAAAGCATCCATCGGCATTGTTAAATACATTAAATACATCCCCCATGCATTTAACTTTTGAGAAAATACAGTTGCTGTGGTTATGTCACAAAGCCCAAGCAAGACAAAGTAGCCTGTTGCTGGTGGTGATGTCAATGTGCAGCATTTGAGAAGCGGTATTTAGTTGTGCCCCCCCCCCATTAATTTAAGTGATATTCTCCTGGCGCTGGGCCTGGTGTGTGTGTGTGTGTGTGTGTGTGTGTGTGTGTGTGTGTGTGTGTGTGTGTGTGTGTGTGTGTGTGTGTGTGTGTGTGTGTGTGCGCGCGCATGTAATAATAATAATAATATATGCCATTTAGCAGACGCTTTTATCCAAAGCGACTTACAGTAGTGAATGCATACATTTTTCAGTATATGTGGTCCCAGTGGAAATTGAACCCACACCCTAAGCATTGCCAACGCTGTGCTCTACCAACTGAGCCACAGAGAACCACATAGGCCATACATTTACCTGACTTAACTCTCTCCCCAATGGGTTTTCTAAATTGTGCATGTGCGTGGTGCTGAAACCACAGCTGAGCTCCGCCTAACAGTTAGGCAGGGAGTCAGGGCTGCAACACTTATTTTACAGATGAGGTTGATAGTTGGCTACAGTCTTTATTTCCACAGAGAGAGTTATAATAATGATGGCTAAATCCATGATTTGTGTTATAGGCCTATTTGGGCCTGTAATTTCTTTCTCCTGGTAAGCACCCAGAAATGTTTACAGGGCCCCAAGCCACCTTGAATTGGGTCTGAGCACAAGAAAAGTATGATTTATAAAACTATCATAGCAGTGACAATAGATTGAGTAATAGATTTCATTGCATGCAGGTTTCAAGAGTAATGTAAATGTACCTGATGATTAATAAACGCCATTGTTCTCTCGTGCACGGTTGTGCAGATTTGCATTTAGAGATGTCCCCAATTGGCCATATATGATTATATCATCCCTTTAAAAAGCTCAGAGGAAGCACAATGACAATAAACCAAAAATAGCTAAATACTTTTCCGATACTGAAATTGATTAGGTGTTATGCACCTCTAACCCGAGCAGTTAATGCTGCTTCTTCAGAGAGCAGGGCAGTACTTGAAATGTAAAAAAAATGGTTTGATCTCAAACATAATGCAGAAAAAGGGGAGTCATCACTCACAGAAAAGAGAGAACAGCAACTGGACCAACAGATTGCCGGTATTATTGGAGACACTGCACAGTCAGGGATGGTCCTGGGGGATGACAGCGATCTGCTGTCTGAGACGTCATTCGGCTTATAGAGGGAAATGTTTCACCGGTTGCCAAGCTGCTGCTGAAAAGTGCCAGTCGCCAAAAACCTGAGTGTGGACAAAACCTGGATGTGCGTCAGAATGGCATGGGTTTGGTTCGTTTCCCATTCCAACCTAGGAGAGAGGTCACAGCACAAATCCAGCAAAATTGTCTTTAGGAAATGGTATCTGCTGATGAGCAACTCATTACTCAGCAAAAAAGTTGTACCTGTCTCTGAAAACACGTTCACCCTGGAAGGCTTCATTGGCCAAGTCATCCAAAAGCGCAAGATCAGCAAGATCTCAACTGTGTTTCATAATGTCATAGTCATAGAGCATATTCATGAGTGTGCACAATCTTAAGCAACGGATAATTATAGCACTTTGTGTATAAATGTTCCTACAAATGGACAAATCTGTCCATATGAGCAGTTGATAAATAACCCACCAGGTTACTATTTATATAACTTTTGACTGAATAATCATTTTTTAATCATATTAAATCGCCTGCGTCCTGCGTTCCTCTGAAAATAATCTACTTAGTTTGTCAGGGAGGTGAACCTGACTTGGCTGGGCCTTCTCCGAAATCGTAAATGAATCATGCATGGCCTAAGGAGGGAGGGAGGAAGGGAGCCAACCCCCCCCACTCCAAACACTTAAAGTGTGACCTGTTGATAGCTTGACCTCAGTTTTTTTTGCCAGTTTGCAAGGAGTCTAGTCAAGGGTGATTATACACATTCCTGATTTCTTTGGAGATCTGGTCCCAGCTCACACCAACTCACACCACACCACTCCAACTTTTTACGGGTCAGGTCAATCAACGAGCTAGCCAGGGATGCAAAGTGGGGGATAAATCGTCGGTAATAACTGACCAGCCTGATGAATGTACGCACCTGTTTCTGTGTCGTGGGGCGGGGCCAGTTCTGGATTGACTCGATCTTGGCCGCTTGGGGCTTGACCAACCCTCGGCCAATGGTGTAGCTCAGGTACTCTGCCTCCTGTAGCCCAAGGTGGCACTTCCGGGGGTTTGCTGTCAGCCCCGCCCCTCTTAGTGCATGCAGCACCTCCTGCATTTGCCTGAGATGGGTTCCCCAGTCTTCTCCATGGATGACGATGTCGTTCAGGTATGCGGCGGCATACTGTCGATGGGGACTCAGTATCTGAATGGCAGTTTCCGGTACTGATATAGGCGAACGCCGTCTTCTCCCTGGACTCCCTTGTCAGGGGCACCTGCCAGTACCCCTTCATCAGGTCCAGCGTGCTGATGTATCTTGCCATTCCGAGCCGCTCGATCAGCTCATCCACCCTAGGCATGGGGTACGCATCAAATTTTGAAACCTCATTCAGTTTCCTAAAATCATTGCAGAACCTGATTGTTCCATCAGGCTTGGGGACCAGGACTATGGGGCTGCACCACTCACTACGGGACTCCTCTATGATCTCACGCCGCGCTTCTGGAATGCGGTACGGCCGCTGTGTTACCTTGACTCCCGGGGGAGTGACGATGTGGTGTTCGATGATGTCGGTCTCTCCCGGGTCCACCTAGAAGACATCTCTATGGCGGCCCACCAGCTCCCGTAGCTCCTGTCATTGGGCCGTGCTCAGTTGTTCTCCTAGCGGAACCTCATCCACCTGGCTGGCTGTAAAACACGGCTGCGGTCCGCCCTCTGGGACCTGGTCGATGATATGCCACTGTTTCAACAGGTTAATATGGTACAGCTGCGTTTTCTTTCGACAGTCGGGTTGACTGGCCCTATAATTAACCTCGTACGGTCCTTTCCAGTGGGCGAGGAACTTGCACTTGGATGTGGGGACCAGCACCAGTACCTGATCCCCGGGCTGAAACTCCCGGAGCTGCCCCCCGCGATTGTAGATGCGCTGCTGCGCCTCCTGTGCCTTCCGCAACATACTCTTCAGGGTTCGGTTGAACCTTTCAACAAGACCGTCAGTCTGGGGGTGGTACACAGACGTACGTATTTGTCTGATTTCTAATAACTGGCATAAGTCACGCATTACCTTCCTCATAAAGGGAGTGCCCTAGTCCATCAGGATCTCATCCGGTATGCCGACCCGGGAGAACAGCAGCATCAGTTCTCGTGCGATGCCCTTGGTGGCCATCGTGCGCAGGAGAATGGCTTCGGGGTACCGGGTGGCGTAGTCCAAGATGACCAAGATGTATTGGAACCCCTTGCTGCTTTTTGGGAGGGGCCCGACGAGATCTAACGCGATCCGGCTAAAAGGAACAGAGATTATTGGCAAAGGGATTAAAGGGCTCTTGTACTTGGGCTTGGGCGCCACCCTCTGGCACTCCCTGCACTCTCGGCAGAATTTCTCCACTGCACGTTTTATCCCTGGCTAATAGAAGCGTGCCTTGATCCGTTCGGAGGTCTTCTCGACCCCCAAGTGTGCCCCCAGCACGTGCGCATGCGCCAACTGTAAAACAGTCTTCACTGGAGTGTGGCACTAACAGCTGCTCTATTTCTCGACCTTCACTCATGACCACCTGGTATAACAGACGGTTTTTAATAGCAAAATGAGGGTAAGTTTTGTCCTTAACCACCCGTTAACCACTGTGTCCCGTTAACCACTGTGACATGTTGGAAGGCGTGTCTCAGGTTCTGGTCTTCCAGTTGAGCCATCCCGAACCGTCCCGTCAAGGGCGGGGACTCTGGCGCCTCCTCGTGGCCCATCAAGAACAATTCCTCCCATGTTGGCTCTTCCTCAACTGGGGTTGCCTCGGCAGCGCCGGCCTCTGACAGCCCCTCTGCTGATGGCTGCGGTCCACTCCCTGAAATCGAGGTCTGGTGGCCTCAACCGTCTTGGATTCGGACCCCACCTCCGATGAGTGCGGCAGATCCGCCCCCTGAACTTCGCCGCGTGGGGGGCCTTGGGTTGCCCTTGCCGCTTCCGCTTTTCGGCCACCTCGCCTTCGCCTCTTCCCCCCGCATCCCTGTCCAGAGCTGGGGAAATATTGGGCAATCCCGTCCCAGGAGCACCGGAACCAGCAGGTTTTCAACGATCCCGGCTTTTCCAACGTACTGCCCCTTGGTCGTCTGTAGCTTCAAGAAGGTCACGGGGTAATCCCTGTTCTCCCCGTGGATGCAGGAAATAGCCATCTTCTCGGGTTGAAGGTCCGCCCGGGCGTACTCGGGGCGGACCAGGGTCACCATGCTCCCAGAGTCGAGCAGGGCTGTGGTGTCTTTGCCGTTGGCCCTCACCGGCATCAGAGGCGACGGGCACCCCTCGGTGGCCCAGCAGGACAGCAGCAACCCGCAGGCTTTTGCGGGTGGGGTGTCTGTGGCGGATGCGGTCCGCATCACCACGTCCTGTCGGGGACAATTCCAGGAGATATGTCCCACCTCTCCACGGTCAAAACACGCCCGGCGGTCTTCGGTCATGAAGGGGCGTCTCCTTGACGGGTTTGGCGGTGCCCGGGTTCCTTCTCTGATCCTTGCCCCTGTCATCCCATCCAGTTTCGGCCTTTCCCGGGTTCGGACCGAGGCTTCGGGCTTCTCAGGTTCGGGTCGGGCGGGTCGGCTGCTGTGCAGGACCTCTACAGCGGCTTAGTATCCCTCCACCAGCACCACTAGTTCATCGGCGCTCTGGGGTTCGCCTGGCTTGCCAATTTCTTGGCTTCAAAAGGTAGGGAGTGCAAAAATGTGTCAATGACAAATCGTTCCATGGGCGTTAGGGCAGTCGGGTCATCCAGTTCTTGGCAACGCGGATCAGGTCGTGCATCTGGGCTCGGGCGGTAAGGTAACGTTTAAGGTCCAGTTGTGGAATTTCTGTGCCTGGCCGATGAGGCTGTGCCCTGCGCGACGCAGAATTTCCCTCTTCAGGACAGTGTAGTCAGCGGCCTGGACCTCATCCAAATCCTGGTACGTGTGCTGGGCCGCCCCGGACAGGAATGGAGCTATGAACCCGGCCCATTGCCCTGGAGCCCACCCTTCTCGGGTCGCCGTTCGCTCAAAGGTTTGGAGGTACGCCTCAACATCATCCTCTGTGGTCATCTTCACTATGAACGCACTGGGGTTTGGTCGGCGGGGGGTTGCGGTAGCTGACAGCCACGCTACTTCCAGTCTCAGAAGAGTTGTCTGCTGCCGCTGCTCGTCCATCAGCGCTTGGTTGTGCGCCAGCTGCGCAGCGTGACTTTTCTCGAGCTGTTTAATGAGTGGCTCCATTTCACGTTGTACAGAGTTATTTATTATATGGCGTAATAGTTGCCCGCATCCTCCACCATATGTAGCGCAACCAAGGGTGTGGGGTTTCCACTCCGCCAATAATCTATAACTTAATAAATAAACAACGGAAAAATGGAGACAGTTCAAAAGTAAAACGAGATTTATTGATTACAACAGAGTATTTCCGCGGAAGGAAATGCCGCTCCCGTCGCAGGGAAACACGGCTGGCAACAAATGTCACTGGCAATACAACAATGTCCACAAACGTTTCGCTCTCGTTGTTGTGTTGTCCGTGATCCAATTCCGTAGTCGTTGTCCGTTCCGGGGTAATTCCTTTGTCATCGTCGTCGTCCAATCCGTTGTCGTATATCCAAAAAAAGAATCCATCCATTTGCCACAAAATAATAATTCCAAACAAAAACTTCTCAAAAGAACAAAGCTGTGTTAAGTCAACACGCGTACTTTCTAACAAAACTCTTTCTATCTCTCTCTCTCTCTCTCTATCTCTCTCTCTCTCTAAACCCTCACCCAGACAATCCCGTACCTACTCCCAACAACGCACCTGAGGGAGAGCGCACCTTTTAATCCTTCTTAATTCGCGTTTATGCCCTGCATGGGGTGGATCCAGCGGGTGAAGAGGTATTTCCCCTCCACAATGCGCCTACTCGGGCGCTACAATATAAATATAATGTGACATTTCCATCTTTTTAGGCTTTTGCCAGCCATTATTTCTCACTTGAAACATATTTCTTTATGTTTAATGTTTAAAAGTTTCCAATTGCACGTTAATGGTTCTCATTTTATTGGTGAGGAGATCATATTGCAACAATCCTCTGGGAAGTGAAAATAGCCCATACATTGACAGGGAGCATGCAGGAATTCCTGCTCTGAACTACTTAAGGAAAGAGATCACAGTTCTAGCTACTGGAGCAGCTAGACCACCGCAAAAATCAAACCACATGTTTTTTAGGTAAGGAAAAGCATATACATTTCTGGAAATCTGTGAGCATTGTAGTATTGTCTATCTCTGTAATCTGTCACAAATTGATCCTGCTAAGTGTAAGTTACCATGGCTAGCCAGCTAACAAATGATTATGTTATCCCTGGCTTTGACTTGTTCTATGGCACTGGGAATGTTTTTTCAAACTAGAACATTTTTGATTTCTTCCCATCGCTGTGGCTATTTAATTTTTACACTTGTATTCCTTTGTTTTCTGTCAATGAGATCACCTTTGTTTACTTCTTGCTCCTCCATTGTTTTTCACAATGAAGGGGATTTACACCAAACCAGTCACTGAAGCAAAGGTATTGAAATGCTGGACCTAGCAGCAAGAGTTGAATTTGACATGGTTACACATACCAGAGATTCAATATATAATTTAGAATCTCTGGTCATAGTATGTGTAGTTCATACAGTTTGTCATTTCACATACAAGGTGTGCAATTTCCTTGGTAAAATGTTTCCAAAAGCGATTCTGAAAATTATGATTGTGTCTAGAGAACATACCGCATGATACCACCTAGGCTAACTAGCTGTATTTGGATAATTGAATAATATTTGTCCTTTGCCCCCCAAAAACGACACTACTGCTGGAACCGCGCCAGAAGGAGACTGGTGATTTCCAGGTTTTAAATGTTATCACCATGCAGCCATTATCTATAAACTGCACGACTGTGTTTGGTAAAGGAAAATAAATGCCACCACTGAGCCAATGCCCTTGCTCACACAGCTCTCAACCATCATCAGCCCTCATCTTTTTTTATTAAATTGGTTGTGTGTTCAAGGTAGACTGGTAGTCTTATCACAAATGAACAGCATTCTTGTCAGTGTCCTTTCTGTTAAATCATGAAAGTGTCTTTTTTAAAAAAATAATGAATAAATAAATTATTTCACCTTGACTGCAACATGTGTGGCTGGTACACAGAGAGTAGAGCATTTTTTAAACATTTCCTGCCAGTGCTAATTGCATGTTTTTGGACCTCTTCTAGCTGCTGTTCCAAGCTTCTAGTGACCTTCAAGTCACCTTGCTGATGTACACCAAACTTGTTTGACAATCGGAACTGTGGGGGGGGGCTTGGTTGTTTTCTGGAGTATTTGGGTAGGAGTAGCCCAGAGTATATTTATCCTTGCATAGAAACCTCAGAATACAGAGTAGGCACAACCACCTTTCAGTAAACAAAAAACAAGCTTGCAAATGTCTTGAAATAAAAAAGAAAACATGGCTTGTGAATGTCAGAATGCTGCTACTAAATGTGATAACTAGGGAAACTTTAACCTACAGATTACCAAACATCTGATTTTCTCATGACAACAACATCAGGCTAATTTAACTCATAATAACCAATAGGCCTAGCAAACTGCAAATATCAGCAGCAGATAAGGATATCTACCTGTGTAGATTTCGGTGTAGCCTATGTGCAATTTGATTTACTAACTTCAATGCACAATCCTTCTGTTGTTGCTGGTTTTCAGCTAATGCGATGAGTTGATCTTTAATAGAGCTAATGTTAAGTTAACTAATATCAGCATTTTCAATGTATTCTTCAAGTAGGTTTGAATGGTGGAGGCAAAATACATTTTGCTCACAAAAAGTTGATGGCTTTGCTGAACCCAGTAACCAACTATCATCATGATCTCCCCTCCCTGGATTTACTGTGCTTAAATTCACTCTCATTATATAAAGTAATGAATAAATACAGAGAAAATATTGGTTGGCTACGCATTTTGTTACTTTTATATAAATTCATAATTTTGGGCTTCTGAATTTTGAATTTTGTGTTATTTTTAATCTTAACTTATTTTACTGGGTACTTTTATTTAATTGTATTTAACCAGGTAGGTCAAGTAATTTAAACTTTTTATTTCTGGTGAGTAAACAATTTTTCTATTTCTGTTCATGTGGTAGTTAATCTAAAAAAATAATAATCTGGGAGTGGCTAAGGGGTGGCTAACTTTATTATAGCTGTGGTTAAGGTACCGCAAGTAACCCCCTACTGCTGATGACACTATATAGAGAGCCAATCCTTACATGTTCAGCTGCTGTAACCATGGTGAACGGGGTAGAAGGAATCAGGAGCTTCCTATTAACTGCAGTCTTCTGGATGTCCACCAGGGACAGCTATGAGGACATCACCATCATTGCTCACAAAGAGGTGGAGTAGTTAGGTCACTAGCAAATGCATAGAGGTGTAGACAATTACCCAAGTCAGGTGAACACACTAGACACTCAAAAGAGTTATCATAGGGGCGTGCTTTTCAGGAGTGAATTTAATATGATGTTATGAACGTAAACAAAAAAGGACTCTGTTAGTTAACTAAGATTAGTTAACTATTCAGATACTTTCCTTATCTTCAATATTTCAAGAATCAGGTTACAGAAAAATTTAACTGCAAAATGAATTCAACTACTTTTAGTAGTTTCTAATAAGCTGGATGTCCACTGTCAATGTATATTTAGTGCTTGGAATTGTTCACCCAATGTTAAATCCACAATGTGACCTTACGTCTTAGATTGACTCTAGCAATAACAGCAAAAGCTAATCTTGCCGTGTCTGACATCCCTGTGGTGTCAAGCGTAGCCTCATGCCACAGCAAGAGTGTATATCACCAAAAGTGATAAGCCTTGATTCCCATCTGGCTGTGACCTAACCCCATTGCAGTCTTTATTGGATGGCCCACAAGAGAGTAACTTAATTTTGCCCAAGACTATAGAGTCAGCTGTTTGTTCGCATACACACATTGTGGTCTTAAATGCTTGATAGCTGAAACAGAATGCATAAGGGGGTGCTTTTCACAAACCCAAAGTAGCCTATATGATAACAAAAACTGGTGCAGTTTAAACTGTGGTAAACCTTTGTCTGACAGAGAAAACTCCAGAAATAGATTACAACATATCTGACGATGTAGAATATGCTACATCTGTAGAAATACTACAAAAACAGCACAATTTGCTGACTGCCACTGGCCAAAAAAGCAAAATGATGGAAATAAGTATGCTGATTTGGCCAACCCGGAATGTTCCGACTGGAGGGAAAATGGAAAAATAAAAACACCAAGAACAGCATTTGACCCAAAAAAATGTTTGTCTTCTAGATGAAAACGCTTTCAATTCATTTTTTTCTGTTGAGCACAGGAGGATTATCTTTCTGTTTAATCCTTCAGCACTTCCTGTTAGCTCTGTCAGTGTTTGTACATTTTTGCCCCACTGCGGCAAAACGGACTGTCCCAGAATCATTGTTTTATATTACCTGCACACATCCTTTTTCCACAATCACTAACATAACATTTATAAGGTACTCATTTTTCATTGCTAGTATTTATAGAAGAAATGAAGTTTAGCCCTCACAGCATTGGCCTCTATATGGGTCAATCTAGTATGGCAAGCAGCCATATCACACAGTAGTGCACTCTTTCCAAAGAACTAAAGTTAGGCAGGAATGGCTTTATACTTCAATGGGAGTCTTCCTGAGGAAATGTGTAGTGGGTGAGTTGATGGGGGGAGGGGGGTGGGGCACACGAGTTGCAGTAGGCTTGCTCACTCCAGCTTGGAATTTGTTCTGTAATTACATCTCAATTCCATCTTTGTTTTCATTCAGGAGAATACAGTTTTAGCAAGACTCTTGCTTCAGGCATTATGCATTGTGCTAAATTGTTTAAATAATGAAAATGTGATGGGAATATATGGGAAAATACTGTATATACCACCAGTCCTCTTTTATTTTTTGTTGTGGATTCTGCTTTTATTCATTTATTGTAACTGTATTCTTATGTACTACCACAATGTATATATATATATATATATATAACTAAATATGTAGGTAATTGAGTTATCAGAGGCCCTTAAATGTTTAAAAACAACAAAAAACTGTCAGAAAGGCATAAAATCAAATTCCCCACAGCAACAAGCCAAAACTCTACCATACTATACTCATGGACAGACTGATATTTTCTTTTATTGGTGAGGATGGGTATTGCAGAAAGAGTGAAAGTGTTGGGGCATTTATAGATATTTCCTTTTTTACCTCTTGTGGTAGAGACTGTTGTAACCGGGTTTCCCCCTTTTTCTCTCCAAATTGGAATCTCCAAGTGTGCTTCTTGAATCAACACTCTGAAACATGTGCACTCTTCTGATGCAGTGACTATTTTGCATCCTACAAGGCCACATAATACTATAGGATTTAGATCAGAGCACAAATCAGAGAAGAGGTATACAACGAGTGGATATAAAGTCACTGGTAAATGTAAAACTGCTAGTGAATGTAAAGCAATAATTAAAAATAAAATCATTAAAGTAAAAATCATTTAAAAAAAGGTTTTTCCCATGTTCCCATGTTCCCATGTGCTCACTAATTGTCTCGAAAGCCATGTAACATGTGTTCACTAATCATCCTGGGTTTTCTCATGCTTCCCTCTTCCTGGTCTCTGGTATCACTACAGCCTTTCAGAGGGATGACAATCTGAAAGGGTGACAACCCAATATATCGTACCTACAACTTCAAGACAGCAAGCTTTCAATTGATAGTTATCAGTGATGTGTTGAACGAACATTTTAAAGGCCCAATACGTGTTTCAGATGTTTTGACAGGTGATACACTTCAATACAGCTTTGACAAGAACTACATGTGCCCACAGTGAGAAAAGTTCCATTTGAAAGACTATTTCTATAAACATGAATTCATTAGCAGAAACACATGAAAGGTCCCAGGTGGCATGTCCAGCTAAAGTCATGTAGTCCTTGGTGAATTTATGTGCCCAAAGGTCCAGAATTGAATCTTGCCTGTGGCAGTGCCAACTGTGGCTGGTCATGCAGGATGATGCACAATTAGCCATAGTGTTCCCCAAAGTGTTTGAGGCAGTAGGGTATTCCCCTGCCTCGTCTCGCAAAAGCAGCTTCTCAGGTCATTCACTGCATTCCAGTGCAACAGAGTCTTGACTATGCAGCTCAGCTGGTGGACAGCAAAGGTGGTTGGCATGATTTGGAGGACAAATTGCTCCCAAATTGGTGGGGTGATGGGGGTTTTTTATACCAATTTCACGATTTTACATTTATCAGTTGTAGTATCAAACATTGCCTATATTCAATCAGTTCATCTGATAACAATTTACGAAACGTCAATTATTTGTTTCTGTTTTCAAAGGGAAGTACAAATCATGCTCCAAAGTGAATACAATCAAATATTTAGTGCAAGAATTACATTTACTGGAAATATTTTAGATTTACTGATAGTTTTACTTTTACGGTCAAGATTTTTTTTTTTTACATTTATAGTTAAAAAGGCATTTTACATTTACTGGCAATTACTGAGAATGATCAGTTGGGAGGAATTACATTCTTGAGTAACCGAACAGATCCTGACTGACTTAAATCCACCCACTGTGGACAACCACATATAGTTAGCTAATGACATAGCCAAGGCTCAAACCAATTTAAATGCTTGCTTGGTTGTCTATTTTTGCCAAATTTGTTTGTCTTTGCCTGAGAGATCTCCAAAACCATGATACGAAAGTTAAAAGTTTGCACACTTTCTATCAGAGTTTATAAATAGAGATTTATTTTCTAACCATAAAACCTAAAACCTGACCTTAAATTGTTTTTTATAGAAATATGAATTGTCTGGGTCTTCCCACACATAATAAATATTAAATAATAAATAATAAAATTACATTTTGTCACGTACAGTCCCCAGGTCCACATCTTTTCCTTTGATCTGAAGTGGTTTAAAGAGATAATGGGAGTCAGGAGTTATTCACAGCACATTTATTTTGCTTTGTTAACAATTCATTCTTGAAATCTCTCTTCATTACCATATAGCCAATCTGTTCACAAAATCAGAGTGCTTAGTGAATTCCTTTCTTGCAAATATTGTACATACATATACACTCAGTGGCCACTTTATTAGGTACACCTGTACACCTGCTCGTTAATGCAATTATCTAATTAGCCAATCATGTGGCAGCAACTCAATGCATAAAAGCATGGTCAAGAGGTTCAGTTGTTGTTCAGACCAAAAATGGGGAAGAAATGTGATCTATGTGACTTTGACCGTGGAATGATTGTTGGTGCCAGAGGGTGGTGTGAGTATCTCAGAAACTGCTGATCTCATGGGATTTTCACACACAACAGTCTCTAGAGTTTACAGAGAATGGTGCGAAAAACTAAAAACATCCAGTGACCGGCAGTTCTGTGGGCGAAAACGCCTTGTTAATGAGAGAGGTCAGAGGAGAATGGCCAGACAGGAAGGCGACAGTAACTCAAATAACCACACATTACAACAGTGGCATGCAGAAGAGCATCTCTGAACGCACAACACGTCAAACCTTGAAGTGGATGGGTTACAGCAGAAGACCACACGGGTTCCACTCCTGTCAGCTAAGAACATGAAAGTGAGGCTACAATGGGCACAGGCTCACCAAAACTGGACAGTTTAAGATTGGAAAAACGTCACCTGGTCTGATGAATCTTGATTTCTGCTGTGACATGCAGATGGTAGGGGCAGAATTTGGTGTAAACAACATAAATCCATGCATCCATCCTGCCTTGTGTCAACGGTTCAGGCTGGTGGTAGTGGTGTCATGGTGTGGGCAATGTTTTCTTGGCACACATTAGGCCCCTTAATACCAATTGAGAATTGTTTAAATGCCACAGCATACCGGAGTCTTGTTGCTGGTCATGTGCATCCCTTTATGGCCACAGTCTACCCATTTTCTAATGGTTACTTCCAGCAGGATAATGCACCATTTCACAAAGCACACATCATCTCAAGCTGGTTCCACGAACATGACAATAAGTTCAGTGTACTCCAATGGCCTCCACTGTCACCAGATCTCAGTCCAATAGAGCACCTTTGGGATGTGGTGGAACGGGAGATTCACAACATGAATGCGCAGCCGACAAATCTGCAGCAACTGCGTGATGCTGTCATGTCAACATGGACCAGAATCTCTCTTGTTGAATCCATGCCACAAAGAATTCAGGCTGTTCTGGGGGCAAAGGGGGGTCCTACCCAGTACTAGAAAGGTGTACCTAATAAAGTGGCTAATGAGTGTATATATAAATATATATATTTAAACATAATCCTGCTTTGATCATAGTCTCCATGATAAATTGTGTGCATTTAATTTTGCATTGAACTAATGACTGGTACTGACCTGGAATTTTCAGTCTGTTCTAATTTTCACTTTTTTCTTTTAACTG
Organism: Aldrovandia affinis; assembly: GCA_029706075.1. NCBI lineage: Eukaryota > Metazoa > Chordata > Actinopteri > Notacanthiformes > Halosauridae > Aldrovandia > Aldrovandia affinis. The sequence continues at coordinate 534,884 of JAINUG010000053.1, read as the reverse complement.
TTGGAGATGACTGATAAGAAATAGGTCACTGTTGAATGTTGGGGTAGCTGTGTAGCAGAGGCTCAGCAGTTATTCTGGGGTGTAGACAGACTAAATACCAGTCCTATGCAGACTACCGGGTGACACAAAACCCAAGAAAGATTTGCTAAATATTTAATGGGCATCTTAATCAATTAGACAGAAACAAACACGCAACAAGAGCCACCCACAGTTACTCATTGAAAGATCCCATTTCACTTATTATGAAGTACAGGTCAGGTGTTGCCTGTGTAGTGACGTTAGCTTGGGTCAAATCAGCGTACACGTATCAAATATCCACGGATCCTGGGTCAGGCGGCTGGTGGAGTTGTTCCTGGAATACTTCCAGCAGCAGGGAACGATGCGTAATTTGTCCTTGTCCTTTGGGTCAGATGTGCTTGTGGGAAATCCATCAGAAAATATTTTTGGTTACCTTTTTCAGCCAAAACTTCAAAGTTGCTGCTATGTCACTGGTCGGCTCTCCAGTATCCCATGGCGAGCGCCGCTGATTGGTCATGCTGTTGAATGGTGGTCACCTGCCCCCTGCTTCCGAATTACCATTAAAGGGGGGACCCTGGCGCATTCAGCATTGTTTCCCCAGATCGGCTATATGCTCTTTATGGCACCTCCTCTGGCTCATCTCCTGGCAGGTCTGTAGGGGGGCAATTGTGGTAGCTGGCCTCCTTCTGGGCTCCAAATTGCCTAGACAATTGGTCTCCTCTTTTTCTTTGACCAGGATCCATGTGTGCTATTCCTGGTTTCATATCTGGTCACTCATTTTAACTGTTTTAAAGGTATACATGCAGATTTTTTGCCTTCATGTTGCTTTTATACAGCAGATTACTTTTATTACAAATATCAAAATCAAAAAAGGATAAGATGCTCAGATGCAAACATGATGTAAATACATGTTCATTTATTACATCATGTAAAAAATAAAACAAATAACCTTATCATGTAAGAAGAAACCTGAAGAAATCATTCAAAGTCTTTATTAGGTCAAATGCATCAAGTTAAACAACAGCAGGACACTTGGCTAGATATACAGAATTCAGTGGTAGTGGAGTCTGAAAAGGTGGGTTTTGAGTCTCTTGCGGAAGATCACAAGTGATTCCGCAGTCCTGACCGAGTGCGGAAGATCATTCCACCACCGATGGGGTCAGGACAAAGAAGAGGCAAGATCGCGTGTAATGTTCTGAGTGTTTGTTCTGTTGGTTTTTGTACTTTGTTTATTTTTCATCTGTCATTATTCATTATTCTTTATTCTGTATTCTACTTTCATTTTTCTGTCACGTTCTGGTCCCTGTCTGTCTTTGTTCCGTTTATTTTGAGATCCACTCCTTGTCTTGTCATGCACTTCGGGAAGTTCTACATTTCGGGTTTTCTCCGTCTTCGCTTATTATCTCGTTTTCTTCCTTCTTACTTTCTAGATTGCACTTTGTATATATTAGTTAGATGTATATAGTACTAACCAACTAATCTACTAACGTTAGGGATTTAGATTAAGTTACTAACACTACTAATCACTAATTATCTCACGCTTCTAACTATCGCTATCATTCTCTCTCGATTGTCCTATCCCTGTACGCTTCTCACGTTTTCACTTCAGTCGCACGCAGATTCTCTTTGCATTCCTCCCATTCTAACTATGCACGTGTCTGCCTGTTCTTCCAGGTCGTTTATTGTCTATGTGTTTGTGTTATTCCCAGTCCGTGTCTTTCGTTTCCCCTCGTTATTGGATTAACGATTCCCATTGTTTACACCTGTGTTCCTTCCCCTCTCTCCTCCCAGTCACACCTGAGTCCTATTGTGTTCCCTTCCCTGCTTGTATATAAGTTCTGTGTCTATGTTCTTTCCTGTTCTGTCCTGATCTTATTCCCTGAGCCTATTATTCTGAAGCCAGTGTTTATTGAATTTCCCGAGACATCCCTTCATTTACTACTCCGAACCTGCCTACCGATTCTGTTTGTTTGCCTTTCTGCCTGCCCGTTTAGATCTTTTTGACTGTTTTCGTGACCTCCCTTTTGCCTTGTGATTTTGTACCTTCGCCTTATCTGATTCCTGGTTTTGACCCCTGCTTCCCAATAAACTACACTTTTGCCTATATCCTGATCTGCGTCTGGGTCCTTATCCTGATCGTCACACTGCGAGGAGTGGCTGCCGGCGCCCGGAGGGATGGGACAGTCAGTTTGCCAGAGGAGGCGGAGCGGAGGGGTCTGGCTCAGGTGTAGGGTGTGATGAGTGTCTGGAGGTAAGGGGGAGCAGTTCCTCTAGCCGCTTGATAAGCAAGCACCAGTGATTTGAATCTGATGCGTGCTGTGATGGGGAGCCAGTGCAGAGAGGAGAGTAGAGGGGTAATATGGGTGAACTTTGGTTGATTGAACATCAGACATGAAGCAACATTCTGCACTAGTTGCCACGGTTTGATGGCACAGGCCGGTAGGCCTGCCAACAAGGAATTGCAGTAGTCCAGACTTGAGATCACCAGGGCCTGGACCAGGAGTTGTGTGGTCTCTTGGGTGAGGAACAGTCGGATCCTCCGGATGTTATGGAGGGACAATCGGCAGGTCCGGGTGATTGCTGCGATGTGGCTCGAGAAGCATAGCTGGTCGTCCAGGGTCATTCCAAGACTCCTGACAGACTGGTACGGAGACATTATGGAGACACTATGGATTGAAGCATCAATCATCAGGGAGCCCTTTGCTGGGAGGAAGAGCAGCTCTGTCTTCCCATCAGCTTCAGGAGGTGGGTGGATATCCAGGCAGCGATATCAGCCAGGCATGCAGAGATCCACGCCGGGACCTGGGTCTCAGTAGGAGAGAAGGAGAGGAAGAGTTGAGTGTCGTCGGCATAACAGTGATAAGAAAAACCATGAGCAGACATGACAGAACCAAGTGACTTGGTGTACAGGGAGGCTGTCATGTTGAATGGGGGTTATGACATTGTTGGGATTACTGAGACATGGCTTGGCGCAGCGGATGGGGATGAATATAATGTAGAGGGGTACACAATGTTTAGGAAGGATAGAACTAATAAAGGAGGAGGGGGAGTGGCCCGTTATGTTAAAGACAATCTTAATGTGCAGGAAATTCCAGATATAAACTCATTCGTTTCTTGTGAGGACATCTGGATTAGATTACTGGGAGATCATGAGAAGGGCCTTAATATAGGAGTATGCTATAGACCTCCAGCTTCAGACAGTAACATAAATAGTACGCTCTTTGGTAACATAAAACAAACCTGTGCTGAAGGAGAGACGATAATAATGGGCGACTTCAATTCCCCCTCTATTAATTGGGAGATAGTGACAGGTCAGGGCAAATGTGAAGAGGAGGTTTTAGATATCATCAATGACTGCTTTTTGGTACAGTCTGTTACTCAGCCTACGAGAGGGAAATCAATACTGGATCTGGTTTTGTGTAACAATCCTGATAGAATTTGCAGCACAGAGGTAGGAGAACCATTAGTGGCAAGTGACCACAGTGCAGTTATTTTTGATATTTTGGGCAAGTTAAGACAGCCTCCTCTAACTCTAGAATTTTTAATTTTAGACGAGCTGACTCTAATAAAATGAGAGAGGATTGAAGTAATATAGATTGGGTAAAACTTCTAGAATGAAAAATTGACTATATTTAAAAGGGTTATTGTAGATGTACAGTGTAAATTCATCCCAAAAGGAAAGAAAAATAGGTTGAAAAAACAGTCTCCACAGTGGATGACTAAATCTTTACGGGAGATTTTGAGGCAAAAGAAGCGACTGTACAGAGTATATAAAAAGGATAACTCAGAGAGAAACAAGTTAGATTATTGTAATATGCGGGCTAAGGCTAAAAAGGAAATAAGATCAGCTAAAAGGCGGTTTGAAATTAAAATTTCCCAAGATGCAAAAAGTAATCCTAAGAGGTTTTTTCAATATTGTAGTAGAAAAAGGAAAGTTAAGGATGAGGTTAAGTGCATTAAGAATAAGGAAGGAACTTTGGTTTATAATAATAAGGATATTGCTAACACACTAAACAGTTACTATGTTGAGAGCTTTACTAAAGAAGAGGTTATAAATATGCCTAAATGTATAGACAAGGTACAGAATGTTTTGGAGGACTTTGAGATAAGGGACCTAGAAGTACTACAAAAGCTACAAAAACTTAATACAAATAAGGCAGCAGGCCCGGATGGCATATATTCCAGAGTACTCAAAGAACTTGGGGAAATTATATACAGTATAAACCATTGACAGATATTTTAATTCAATCCATAATCACTGGAGAAATACCAGATGACTGGAAGCAGGGTAGTATAATTCCAATATATAAGAAGGGGGACCATACTGACCCAGGGAACTATAGGCCTGTCAGTTTAACTTGCATCGCATGTAAAATGCTGGAATGTATTATTAGGGATAAGTTGGAATCATTCTTGAAAAATAAGGGAGAGCCAACATGGTTTTCTCAAAGGGAGGTCATGCCTAACAAACCTCCTGGACTTTTTTGAAGAGGCTACAAAGTGTGTTGACCTGAACCAGGCTTAGGATATTATATATTTGGACTTTCAGAAAGCATTTGACAAGGTACCACATGAGAGGCTCATTGCTAAAATGAATTCAATAGGAATTGCAGGAGTAGTTTCAGAGTGGGTTCATAATTGGCTGCAAGGGCAAATACAAAGAGTAACAGTAGGTGGGGCCGTATCTGACCTCGGTGCTGTGGGCAGTGGTGTCCCGCAGGAATTGGTGCTGGGACCTCTGCTCTTCCTTCTTTACATAAATGATCTTGATATGGACGTTAGTAGCAAAATAGTTAAATTAGCAGATGATACTAAACTTGGGGGTTTGGCAAACAGTTTGGAATCGACTAAAGTAATCCAAGATGATTTAAACAAAATCCAAAAATGGGCAGATACATGGCAGATGACATTCAATATTGCTAAATGTAAAGTTATGCATGTGGGAAATAAAAACATTAGACAGGGGTATTTTATGGGAGGAGAAAAGTTAGTAGGTGTTAAATTTGAAAAAGACTTAGGAATTGTAGTAGATCAAAGCCTATCTGCATCAAAGCAGTGTGCTACAGCAGTGACAAAAGCCAACAGGATGCTGGGATACATAGCAAAAAGTATTGAGTATAAATCAAAGGAGGTTATATTAATGTTATATAATGCCTTTGTCAGACCTCACTTAGAATACTGTGTGCAGTTCTGGGCACCGCACTACAAGAAAGATATAGAAGCTCTTGAAAAAGTCCAAAGAAGGGCAACTAAACTGATACCGGGTATGAAAGGTAAAAGTTATGATGATAGACTTAAGGCACCCAATCTATTTAAGCTTAGCAAATGGAGACTTAGGGGAGATTTGATTTAGGTTTTTAAATTCCTAAAAGGGATTAACAAAGTAAAATACCAAAGATTTTTTAAGATAAGTGGGGTCAGCAGAACAAGAGGCCACAGGTGGAAATTAATTAAACAGCAGGACAGCAGGATTCAGAGAGTGTTTTTTGAGGAAGGGGATGACATGGGGAGAGGGGACAGAGCCAGAGGAAAGAGAGGAGTTGATAAAATTGTAGACAAAGGGGAGGATGTCCATAGCAATGGACTGGAAGAGGGGGGAAGGAATGGGATTGAGAGGGCAGGTGGTAGGACAGTGGGAGTGAATATAATTAGATTATTAAATACTCATTTACTCATTTACAAGCCTTACTCTGATGAGACTACAATTTGCTAGCCAGTTTTTATGGTTGTAGGCTATGTGTATTATGTAATTAATATCTATTTAATTAAATTAATAACAATTGATAAATCCTGAACTTTGCATGGAAATGGGCGCATATTCATTTTATGACCCAATTTAAATGTACACTCTCACATAAATAAAGGTACTATTAGGGCATACTTTTGTACCTCAGGGTGCAAATGTGTTCAATGTAACTTCAAAGGTTACATGTTACAGGTTTGAACCTTTTCTCAGTGAAAAAGGTACAAATTGAAGAAAGGGATTTGAATCCTTTGTCACACTGGCAGCCATATTGGAATGAAAATGAGGCTTGTACCTCAAGCAACATTATAAGGGTACAATTATGTTCTAAAGGACTAAAGGTACAATTCAGTACCCTACAGGGGTACAGGCACAGTGAAAAGCATTTGAACTTTAATAGGTACAACATGGCAGCACGGTGGTGCAGTGGGTAGCGCTGTCGTCTCACAGCAAGAAGGTCTCGGGTTCGAATCCAGGCCGGGGGCCTTTCTGTGTGGAGTTTGCATGTTCTCCCCGTGTCCGCGTGGGTTTCCTCCGGGTACTCCGGTTTCCTCCCACAGTCCAAAGACATGCACGTTAGGCTAATTGGAGAGTCTAAATTGCCCGTAGGTATGAGTGTGTGAGTGAATGGTGTGTGTGCCCTGCGATGGATTGGCGATCTGTCCAGGGTGTATTCCTGCCTCTCGCCCGGAACGCATGCTGGGATAGGCTCCAGCACCCCCCGCGACCCTGACCAGGAATAAGCGGCTTAGATAATGGATGGATGGATGGATAGGTACAACATGTTAAAAAATCATTTGAGAGTGAACAAACCCTTCGTAAATGAGGGCCCATGTCAAGACACTGCTTTGGAAAGTTAAACACAAGAATGTTTTACACAAAATCCCAATATAAACCCATCAACATTGCTGTAGTCAGCAGCCAACAAGCAAAGCAAGTTGATCATTGAAAGAACATTGAATAAGCTACTAAATGCATCTTGAGCTACATATTTTGAACAAGCTGATAAATAGTCACCCTAATACATAACCCGTGGAGACCAGGGGTCTAGGGCAAATGCATTCCACAGAAACAAAATTCCTAAAAAGGCCAATGTTCTTGTTGTCGAAAAGAGAGTACATAGAAATGGTGAGACTTTCTTGCTCATAGAGAGGTTTTATTAAATGTGAATGATAAATATGGCTGTAAAAGAATCTGGCAGTTCAAGAGGAAACCAGAAGAAATCCCACAAATCAGTTATACGGTTGAGACAATAGCTTCACCATCCTGTGGTATTGAAACTGTACTAAATTGTGCCGCATAATAACTCTTGTACTGTAACTGTGTCCTGGCAAAAAAAATGCTATAGCACCCAGCAGTTTATTCACTGTGTCCATTTTGCTGAAAATGTTCTAAGTTTTAGATAAACTAATAAAAGTCAACTTCATTTTAAAAAAGAATTAAGGTGGATTTCTCTAAACAATCTAGAATGAGTTGTCTTCCATCTGGATGACATGAATTATGCAACGCCTTGTTATGTTTGACCAAAATTAATTATATTTTAAGGATAACAATGTTGCATTTACAGACAACAGTGGCCCTAACAAAAACATGATAAATGTACTTCTAAAAAAACTGTAAAAAGGAATGTCTCTCCCAAGAAATTGTCTTTCCTAAAAGTAGTGTTAATTGCTGTCAAGGGCGTAGACTCCACCGGGGCTACAGGGACATGCCCCCCCCACACACACTTTTTGAGAGGGCCAATTTTGTCCCCACCATTAAAAGTAATAAAATATTATTTTCTTTTGAAAATATCCTGGAAATAGTTTTGAATTAAAAACACAGAAGAGAGGGCACTAGGTCCACACAGAAAGAGTGCCTTGACAAGTGTCCATTTGACAAGGATATTTGTGTGTGCATTTCTGCCGTCACTAAACTGACACACAGACTACAAGACCATCATCGAAGTGGTAGGTTAATGCTACTAGCACGGTCAGCTGAAAGTTGGGTAAAGTGAATTAACTTGCAGAGTAGCAGCTAACTAACTAGTTGGCTGGCAGAGTATCAACTAGCTGAGAGGTGAATGAAGCTGCATTTATGGAAATGTATTTGGATGTGTATTATTTATGTTTCACAGCCTTGCCAGCTAACATTAGCTAGCTAAGTTATTAGTTGTTAGTCTGCTCCTCACAACCTTTGCTGGCATTGCTTTGGATCTGCCAGTCAGACTAACTGCTAGTCATCCCCTTTATTAGAAAAATATTTAGCTTTATACCTAGGTTAGCTTCCCAGAACATAGTTAACGTTAACGTCAGTCATCTTAAAGGAGCACTACCATCAAATCCTGGATATTAGGAAAGCTGTTGTTTTGAGTGTAACCCCTGTACAATTGTGTAAATTTACAGGTATATAGTTTTAACTGGCAGGAAAAGCGAAGGTTAGTTAACCAATACGAAAAGCTATGTAAAATAACCTTGCTTGCACTAAGAATTACAGTTAATTTTGAAAACATAGCTGGGCTATATTTCCACATATGGTGGACATGTGGGCTTATTTACAGCAGCACAGTGTAAGTGAATTTATGTAGCTGAATCTAGTATAGGTCCTATAAAACTATGCAGCAGGATATTTATGGCCTACCCCACCTAAGGCATCATACTTGTAACTATTATTTATATTATTCAATATTACTATCACGATACGAATAATTGCAGTTTGCTACACACCAACACCTGAGTTTGATATTTTGTCATTTAACGGCAGAACCAGCAGCAGGTACTGGGCACAGACAGAAAACGGACAGGGATAGAAAGTGGAGAGGTGAGATTTAAATTTATAAGTGATGACTATGTACAAAACAAAGAGCAAAAAGGTGGATATTCCATATTTTTTGTAGTGTAGTGGGCAGCGGGTATTTTTCCTCTGAAATCTACCCCCCCCACACACACACATTTGGAATCAAGTCTATGCCCTTGATTGCCAAAATTTCTAATATATGTAATAATGTTTGTAATAACTACTATTTGAACTTCTTATAGGACAAATTGATTTTAAGAATGCATTAGAGGACTAAATGGAATTTACAAGGATTTACAGGATTAACAAATGTACTACAAAATAGTTTTTAAGTTGAGCTGAAAATAGAACAAGGGGCACTGGTGAAAATTAGATAAAGTAAAATTCCGTACTGATATTATGGAAGTATTTTTTGCACAAAACATTGACAATGCCAGGTCATGTCATAGAATCAGACACCCTCTGGGTATTCTAGTCCAGGCTTGATGCAGTGCTGGATATTCTCTTCTGCATGTTCTCTTCTCTGCCTCGGCACTTGCCCCCGAGCCCTAGATCCTGCGAGAAGTATGAGCTGTCCCCATCAACCCTCACCCCCACCTACCCCAGTTCCTGGATCTGGATCCCCTTCACATGGCTTAGCCCCCCACACTGACTACCTAACTCAGGAGGCACAAAGTAATTCACCCCTGAGTCACCTTGGACTGACCATGATATGGTCTTTTTTGGACACACCCTGTGCCTGCCAGAAGAGGATGGGCTCCCCCCATTTTAGTCTGGTTCCTCCCAAGGTTTCTCCCTACCAAGGGAGTTTTTCCTTGCCACTGTTGCCTTTAGGCTTGCTTTTGGGGGGGTCTAGGCCTGGGTTCCCCCTCTGTTAAGCGTTTTGTGACAATTCAATTGTGAAAAGCGCTATACAAATAAAATTGATTTGATTTGATTTGATATTCTTGATATTCTATGTAATATTCTAAATAATGTAATATTTTCTTCTTCCCTGCCAACCTCTGAGAGTTATGAACTTAGGAGAGACTTAATGGGTAAGACATTTCAATGAACACCATGCTTGGAGGGGATGCCCATGTTTATTAGTTGTAGAGCAGGGGGAAGGGGTGTAGCAAATAAACACCGTAGATAAACGGGATTGATACTGTACTGATGCTGAGTGATACTCCCTTGTGCAATTAAAAAGATTTTTAGCTGTGGTATACCACATGGCTGGAATGTTGTATGTTACAATCAGCAAGCAGGACTGGATCTATCCATTTTATGGATAGTTATGGTCCTGGATGTTGATTGGTCAATCATACTTCCTGACAAGGCTGACATTTATGATACAGCACGGCTAAATAGAATGTTCATACATCATTTTAATATCATTTCGCCTTCCACTGGTGTAAACATCCGAGGCAGTGAAACATTGTGAGCTGTCAATTGTAATAAAAATGTAGACTTTTAACATCTTGCCCTGTCCATATCCATGCCCTGTCTGGTGTTTCACCTATTGGTGCACGGAGAAGAAAATTGCCATCAACTTCAAAACAACAACAACAAACAGCGAAATGAATATGATTCTGTGCGAATCCTATCCATATGGGAACTTTCATTGCTTAGTGACTTAGTAACTTCACTAGTGGAAGAATACACCTTATAGTCCATTACAGTTTTCTATTTAAAAATGTCTAAGTATAAAGCAATATGGAACATGAATCCATGTGATATCATTAATATCAGCAAAGCTAGGGGGCTCCACTTTGCACTGTGCCTGCGAACACCCCCTAGCTAAGCCAAGATTCATGATATAACACGGGTTTGTATTCCATATCATTATCAGATTGTGAACACAATGTGAGACAGTCGCTATTGCTTCCTTCACCAGAGAAAGAAAATCTTCGATGTCACCTGGATGGTCAATCGACAGGATGCCCTCATCATCATCAGTGGAATTAGAAAAGTGTGCCCATATTGATACCACTAGTAAATCTCCTTGAGATGCAATTGTCAATAGCCCCAAAAGCACACGACACAAGTCATTGCACCTGAAATTTTGGCTGATGATCTCAAATAAGCAGTCTCAGGTACAATTGTGATGCATATTGCTTTAGGCCCAGTGTATCAAGGGAAAGTGGAAGTTAAATCATTTGAAAAATAAATGGCTACAGACACAATTAGGAACACTGCAAAACATATGTTATACCTTAATGATTTCAAAAAGTATTCACTGAAGTAAGGAGAAGACCATGAAGAGTAATCATCGCTGTGTGTAAAATTAGACAAACTGCAATGACCCTGATCTGCAAAAGGGAAGATATGAGTGCTGCTATGCCCCTGCTGTTTTCTGGAGAAGTGATTGTGCAATGCTTACATTATATTTCTTCTGAGAGAGATCAAACCAATTCTGTTTAACTACTATCCTCTCAAACATTAACGAATATTTGTTTTGCATTTTTATTGCTATTTTTTAATAGCAATGACTCTAATGTAAGAGAGGGACTGAACTTTGGAAGGCCGACGGAGCAGTGATGTAATCCCACGAACACAAAATATCTCAATTAGAGAACAAATACCACCTACTGTGTTATTTCTGTTAATTTTGTTCAAATCAGTCAAATAAAAATAAATATATATATATACACTACCAGTCAAAAAATTTAGAATACCCCCATTTTCCAGTTTTTACAGAAATTTAAGCAGTTCAAGTCCAGTGAATAACCTGAAATGGTACAAAATAAAAAGTTTAGTAAAAAACTTTAAATAATGTAAATTGTTTGGCAGAGGTTAAAAAAAAGTTTAGGTTACCAAAAACTGAAAAATAATGTACATTTCAGAGTTATAAAAAAGGCCCTTTTCAGGGAACAAGTAATGGGTTAACGTGACTTAACAGTCACTCTGTGCAAGTCGCCAACTCTGGATCCAACAAAAGAGCCCCAGACCATCACGCTTCCACCTCCATGTTTGACAGTTGGTGTCACACACTGAGGAACCATCCTTTCGCCTACTCAATGGCCTTTTTCAGTAATTTCAGTAAAAACTGGAAAATGGGGGTGTTCTAAAACTTTTGACCGGTAGTGTATATATATACAGTACTGTGCACTGTATACAAGTACAGGTCTTAGGCCATTTATCTGAGCAGTGTTTATTTGGTCGAGAAAACATTATATAACATTGAAGTAAACACAAAGAAACATTAATACAATGAAAAGTAACAAAAACTTCCTTAGAATGCAAAACTGAAGCAATCAGCTTTGATAGACTGTCATGTAATTTGTTCAAATTGTCCTGTGGTAAATACTTCCAAGCTTCTTGGAGGATTTACCATAACTCTTCTTTTGACTTTGGCTCCTTTTTGTTATTTCCCCTGTTAACCCACACAGCTTCAATTATGTTGAAGTCAGGGCTCTGAGGTGGCCAATCTAATACTGTGAGTGTTCCATCTGCACACTTCCACTCCAAGTAAGTCTTAATCATGTTTGCAGCATGTTTGGGGTCGTTATCATGCTGAAAGATAATGTTTTTTTCCAATCAGTCATTTTCCTGAATGTACAGCATGAATCATAAATCAAGATCTGTTTATATTTCTCAGCATTCATAATTCCATCAATTTTGAATCCTACGCCATTGGCTGAAATGCACCCCCAGACCATGACAGAGCCACCACCGTGCTTCACAGAAGGCTGCAGACAGGCATCAATGTACTTCTCGCCAACTGTTCTTCTGACATACTGACATCTTTGTGAACCAAAACTTTCACATTTGGACTCATCACTCCACTTTCTGCCACTGGCTGTCCCTCCATGCTTTATAGTCTTTCGCATATTGCAATCTCTTCTGCTTGTTGCCTTTCCGCAAGAATAGTTTTTTAGCTGCAACACGTCCTACAAGACCATTTCTTGGTCGAGGCGTGTACTTTGGTGCCAGATGACTCTGCCAGATGTTGAGCAAGCGATTCACTGGATTTCCTTCTGTCCCTCAAGGAAGTGACATTTAAGTACTGTTCATCAGATGCAGATAGCTTTTTGGGTCTTCCACTGAATTTTCGGTCTTCAACTTGACAAGTTTCAAATTTCTTCATGACAGCTTGAACACCACATCTTGAAAATACAGTTAGGTGGTCTATTGTTTGCTGAGATGCAAAACTATGATTTTATGTTTAATAAATATTTTTGTTTAACATTATGTCTGTTTTGTTGTTATGGAAGCATGGGAATATACCCAAAATAGCCTAGTCTACTCCAAAATCCTTCACACTTGAGTATTGTCAATAATTGTAGCTTTGATATAAAAATCTATATATTCATAATCCATAAGTGAATAATCAAATGAGACTCATTATAATTATTTAATTTGATGAGACTGATTAAATATAGCCTGGTGTGATAAAGCCCACATTTGGCCCCTTCAGTTACGATGGCTTCCTACAGCCATACCAAGTGGATGTTGAGGGTATTGCTGTAGCACGTGCATTGACCTTGCAGGATGTGATTCAGTCACAGGTAGACGGCATGTTGGAGAGTGACATCGTGGAGGTCAGTCACAGCCCATGGGCGGCTCCTGTTGTAATGGTGCGGAAAAAAGATGGTGCATGGCGTCTAAGGCAGCGCTTACGACAGGCTGTGCCCTATACCAGTTTTATATCATGCCAATGGACTTGGTAAATGCTCCCCCAAGCTTTCAACATTCAATGCAGGTTGCACAGACTGCTGATACACGGTCCCATTCTGGCCTGCCCAAACTTTGAACATGAATTGTTGCCCCTCACTCACATATCTAACCCTGCAAGTGGGTGTGTCCTGTCACAAATAAACTACAACAACATGGAAAATATGATTGCTTATGGTAGCCTCTTTAGACTACCCTACCACTCTCTCTATACATTAATTATCTGTCTACGCCTACTGTCTACATTGATTAACTGCCTTCACCATTGTCTACATGTTTTAATAAAAAATAAAAAATAAAAATGATTTCCCTGTGTTACAGGTACAGTGTGCAACTGTCAACAGTGATGTCTGTAACACGGTTACTACACTGATCTTGCACTAACCATGTATAAATGCACTTTTTGTAAGTTGCTCTCGATAAAAGCGTCTGTTAAATACTTAAAATGTACAAATTAAGCCACATCTTGACACCAGCTGAAAAATGTTGGTCAACCTATGGCAGAGAGTGGGCCATAGTATGGTCTATTCATCACTTTCATCTGTACCTCTCTGGTCACCCATTTCGTATTTTCACGGACCACAAACCCTTGCTTGAACTGAGAAAGATGGCCTTAGACAGTGACCCCACTGGCCGATGAGCATTTTACATTTACATTTGACATTTTAAGCATTTAGCAGACGCTCTTATCCAGAGCGACTTACAAGATGTGCATTAATACATGGTAGGAACAATCATAGTTAGCGCACGAGGTCAGTGCAGGAATACAGCAATAGACATCATTGCAGGCATCTGCGTACCATACCTGTAACACTGGGAAGGAAAAGGTTAGTGTTGGTTTTTTGTTGTTGTTTGTTTTAGTTTTTTTAGTTTTTTGGGAGTATAGTGTTGAACAAGTAAACAGTGGTGAAGACAATTTAGCTAGATGGACAGAGTTCAGTGGTAGTGGAGTCTGAAGAGATGGGTTTTGAGTCTCTTGCGGAAGATTGGAAATGATTCCGCAGTCCTGACCGATTGCGGGAGATCGTTCCACCACCGAGGGGTCCAGGACAGAGAAGAGTGCGTTCTGTTGGTTTTTGTAGTTTATTTTTCATCTGCGCATTATTCTTTATTCTGTATTCTACTTTCATTTTTCTGTCACGCTGCCAGGCACCCGGAGGGATGGGTCAGTCAGTTTGATTGCAGCAGAGGCGGAGCGGAGGGGTCTGGGCGGAGGGATGTAGGGCAGTGATGAGGGAGTGATGACTGGAGGTATGGGGGAGCAGTACCTCTGGCCGCTTGAAAAGCAAGCACCAGTGACTTGAATCTGATGCATGCTGCGATGGGGAGCCAGTGCAGAGAGGAGAGTAGAGGGCTCTGTAAGGTGTGCTCTGGAAATACACCCTTACAATTGGGCTGTTGAATACAGACAGAAACGCTGACTCCATGTCACGTCACCCTCCCCAACCTGAGCAGGCTATTACTGTGACTGAAACAAATTACGTGGGTTACGTTTCAGCTCACATGCAGACTCATGGTGCCTCTCTACCCATGGTGGACACTAACAAAGTACATTTACTTTACTAGTAATTACTGTACTTAAGTACATTTTTCAAGTATCTGTGCTTACATAAGTATTTCCATTTTTACTTACTTTACTTTCAAAGGCAAATGGGGTTAAATGTAGGACTTTTTACTTATCTTATAAGGGTATCTGTACTTTTACTCAAGTAAAGGGTCTGTGTACTTCGTCCACCACTGCTATCTACCTTTTTTATTTGATCTCTGTCGTGCAGTCAGTTTCTTCTGGTTATCTCAAAACTTCAATTTACTGAAAAGACTACATGCTGCTTTTGATTCTGTGGCAGATAACATTGCTGCTGCTGGTGCTCAACAAAAGCCTCACCATGGTCACCGGATACGTCACACTCCATATGAGCCTGGTGACATGGTCTGGGTTGACCAATCAAAAGCCAAATTATGCACACTAACCCTTAAGATACAAAACTGTACCAGTTTTTTCTTTTGACTTCCAAGTTACAGAATAACAGCAGCACACATAATGACAGTAATCTTTGGTTTTGCCCTTTTGGCATGATTCGCTATAAATAGCTTGGTAGTAATCGTTCTTATTAGGAGTTATAATTTCAATGCATTGCAATACATTCTATGAGAGAGATAAACACTAGCTAAGCAGCTTCCCAGTTGAGGAAGTTCTAGCTGCAGGTGAGTCACCACTCGTAGAGACGTGTTCTGAACCCTGTGAGATCCTTAAAGAGCCTATAAGGCTATCTTATACTCGGATAATGGTTCTCAACAGCTCCTATAAATATAAGTTAGATTTTTTTTAAATGTTAACCCATAGACAGCGTTTCCTTCAAGGGTATGCGTGTGCAAGTGTGCGTTTATATTCAAAACGTTCACATCACTGTTGGTTACAGTCTGCTGAAATCAATCTCCGGCGAGGGTGTAAGTGCGCAGAGGAAGGCAGAGAGACACTAAGGGAGAGAGAGGAGCATGAAATTGCCAGCCACGGTGAGACTGTTGTACAGTCGGGTCACTGATGACAGAGATCTATTCTTAGGCCCAATGAGATCCTTTGATGACCTGGCATTTGTCATCCATGGACGAGGCAAGCACTGTCAACGCCTGCCTAGTTTGTTTTCATTTTGCGCAGGCCTCAGAAATGTTACATTTTATAGCGGAGCTGATGAATTAGATGTAGATGTTGTGACATTGTGTGGTTTGGCCTCTTGCTCTGCAACGGATATTAATCATCACAAATTTCCTGTGTGACACTCAAGCATGCAGTGAATAGAGAAACAGTAAAAAAAGTTAGGTTGCTATAGGCCTTAAGATGATAGCCTATATAATCCCAGTATTTAGGTTGCTTAAAAATGTGTATTAGAGTTACAAGCAAAATTACATTTGAAACTACTGGTTGAATGAAACTGTGCATTTCTGAGAGTTAACTTTTAATAATATTATAATTATTCCACAGTAAAAATCTATGGGGATAGTAGTGTTAATGCACATGAACAAAAGTATAGATAATATCACTTAGACAGTGTACTATCGGAGGTGGCGTTTGGCTGTCTGCCTCTGGGAGAGGGGGGGGTGAGCCGGCACGAGTCCGTCGAGGAGCAGGAAAAAGGCGTCCGTGGTAGAATTCCGTCTCGGAAGAGGCGGATAAAATTGGCCCGGAAATAGTGTCTCGACCCAGAGGACGGGCGGCGGACTCGTTGGGGAGGGTGAATTGAGATAAATAGAGGGTATAATTGGCAACCAAATTGGGAGAAAAACGGGGAAAAATTCGAAATAAAATGTAATAAAAAAAAAGACAGTGTACTATATCATTTATTGAATGTTATATTGTATTACTATTACTATACTATATTATACTACTATTGCTATATTATTATATATTATATACAGTACCAGTCAAATGTTTGGGTACACCTTCCATCTGGACTACGGCTAAGCGGGCACTCCTTCATTCTTGAGCAAGATAACGACCCGAAACACACCTTGAAGTTGTGCAAGAACTATCTGGTGAAGGGGGAACGTGAAGGATAACTCAAACTAAGGACCTGGCCTGCCCAGTGTCCAGACCTCAATCCCATAGAACTTGTATGGGATGAACTGGACAGAACAGTCAAAGCAAAGCAACCCACAAGTGCCTCTGCGAATTGCTGCAGGAGAGCTGGGAAGACATTGTTTTGTCATTTTAAAGTATTTAAAGAAACTTATATGGCGTAAAACATTGTCAGTTATGAGATAAACCTAGTTTCCAGCAGGTGTACTCAAACATTTGACTGGTACTGTATATCTCCACATGTTTTGATCAAATACAATCCACTGCCATATTAATTCAATTTTTAGGACAATTTAGATGAGTTGCTTAAAGTCTGTAATTAAGGATATGAGATAATTATTTTGGTGTCAATGAAATGGATTAAATCAAAAGAAAGACATTTCTAAATGTGATTTCTGCCAGATGATCCTACAATAATCAGGCAGACCCAAAGACAAATTAATTGTGCAATTGGATTGTCTGACCCCAACATGACCCTATTTGCTGGAAAATGAACTATAAAACACAATTTCTGATTTTATAGAAGGAGCTATGGCCCAATGGCAGAATGTATGCCAAAAATGAATTTCTGCAGTTTGCAAGTCCATACCCTGCAACATCTTTTAAGATGTTTTTTAAAAAGAACATGATAGATATGCTGGGTTGACCTGAGGAGTACAAAAAGATTAATCATTGACCAATTTTCTAAAACCCTTAATGCCAATCAAAGAAATATTTAATTAACATAGCCAAATGGCAAATTGTAGAAATAAAAAATAACAGGAACTATAAGGCAAGCTTCAAATAAAACTGGAATATAACTGGAAACAACATTGAATTAAGATTGTCATGCAGCCTGATGCTCTGATTATTCTGTCTGGAGATGGTTATAGTGTAATACTGAGGACAGGTGTGGCCTTGGTTAAGGTAGGAAGTGGCCAGGCATGTTCAGTAAGACCATTTGAAGATACAGTTACCATATGAAGAACACACTTAATTCACCCACCAGCAAAAAATATGATCACAACAAATACAATGTACTTAAAAAGCTATTGTATCTGGTTTAACAACTATTACAGTTGTTAAAAATCAAATTACAGTATGCTGCGTTGTTCATGCAATGGAAACAAAGTGTTTATGCACTATGAATGCAAGGTTTGTGGAGTAGAAGACATGTTTTTGTGGGGTTTTAACATGGTTTTAACATGTCAGTGTCAAAGAAGTGCTATTCAAACAGGCATAGGTTTCGGTAAATTAATTGGATTTCCACATTCTTCCATTCTTGTCATACAGAATAAAATCTTTTCCCCTTTACTATGTATCTCAATAAGCCAGATGTCATGTGGAAAGGATTGTCCTTAATTTAAAGTGATTAATCAATTAATCAATGTAGCAAACTAGACAGTCAACTATCAGTGGGTTATCAAGGAATGATCAAAGGAACACACTGTACCCACTAACTAACTGGCAAACTCTAGGAGCACATTATGGCTGATCTTTATTTTGGATTACTTAATGATGTCCCTGCCTTCAAGCAGTTATCAATTTGTACTATTTGAAGCATCTAATTGGGGAGTCAGATGGTTTGTTGGATATATATATTGTGAGCTAAACAGTAGCATGATTATTAATTAGCCAGTTTAGCTACAAGTAGTTAGTCACCACATTATTGGGCTAAACAACTAGTATAGTAATAAACAAAGATATCCTTCCCACCTATATTCTTCCAGGAAAATGTTTTTTGGGTGAGGTCCTGGGAATTATACAACACAGTGTAGTCTTTGAGCAATATTATTTGATTTTTCTTTATTTGGTATGAGAAACCTACGGTAATTGCTATATTGGTTGCATGAACTGCTTTTCAAGAGCATGAGGTATCTCAAAAATGGAAGAGTTTTGTTTTATTTTCAGCAACATGCTCTGTTCAGCAACCTTAGCAGAGACTGCTGACCATCAAAACACCAGGTTACAGATTCAATGTAGCCTGCTGTTATATTAATAATTACCTAATAGCTTGCATTACATTTGAACTGCACCACAGAGTTTTGAATTTACCAGGTACAGTATATTAGATTTGCAGGAGAAAAATTGGTCAATGAATCCTGCAGGGAAAAAGATTCTGCAGGGGGCGGCGGATGGCGTAGCGGTCTAACGCACCACACTTTGGCTGGTCCGGTTCAAAACCTGCGTCTCTACCAGACCGCCCCTGGTCGTCAGCCCCGATCGGAGGCAGAATTTGGCTGTCCGCCTCCGGGGGAGGGGGGAGGGTGAGCCGGCACGAGTCCGTCGAGGAGCAGGTAAAGGCGTCCGTGGTAGAATTCTGTCTCAGAAGAGGCGGATCAATGAGCCAGGAAAGAGTGTCTCGACCCAGAGGACAGGCAGTGGACTCCTGGGGGAGGGGAATTGAGATAAATAGAGGGTATAATTGGCAACCAAATTGGGAGAAAAACGTGAAAAAAATGTTTTGGTAAAGATTCTGCAGTAATAAAAACACTTGAGAAAACAATATGTAAACAATCTTGTTGTGGATACAGTAGTTGGCATGGTTATAACAGCACAAATGTATTATTTGTCTTATTTTATTATGTCTTTGTGAGGGTTGGTGGTGATAGGCGCCACTCGCAGAAACCCTAGGGGATCAAAAAGTTAGACTGAACCAGTCTAACCACTAGCTCTGCAAAACAGAGAAATATGGGAAGACAATAACCAGGGAGGAACGGAAAATCTCACCCAACGGGTGGCTACTCCGAGTGTCTGAAAACACAAAGGCTATGATAGCCAAACGAACAAGTTTGTAACCTGAACCAGTCGAACGACTGAAAAAAAGCAACCGGAGTCAAAGCTCCGACTAGCGGGCAAGGTTCTTTATTATAGGTACCACTAAATAAGTTCGTATGTTTAAGACATGAGTTTCCCAAAACAATAAAGGCTAGGAGAGCCGAGAGAACATGATAGTAACCCGGAAACAGACCAACAGACTGAACAACAGGAACCCGAACGAAAAGCGCTTAATAGCGAGCAGGGTTCTTATTGTAGGTACAATTACACATGTTCTTTTGTTTACATAACACCCAAAAGTTCCAAGCGTCCGAAAACGCGAAAAGCTAGGAGAGCCACAGAACCATATTGTAACCCGAAACAGTCGAAGTGACTGAACAAACGAAACCTAACAAAAAGCTCATAACTAACGAGCAAGGTTTCTAATGAAGGTACAATTTAAATAAGTATTATGTAAATACCTGAACCAAAAGTTCTGAGCGTCCGAAAACGTGAAAGGCTAGGAGAGCCAACAGAACAAGGTTGTCACCCGAAAACAGTCGAACCGAATGTTAAGACCTGACCCAAAAGTTCTGAACGTCTGAAAACGCGAAAAGGCTAGGAGAGCCAACAGAACAATCTGGTAACCCAAAACAGTCGAACTGGCTGAACAAAACAAAACCAAAAGAAAAGCGCTTAATAGCGAGCAAGGTTTCTATTTGTAGGTGACAAGTAAATAATTTATTCTGACCAGACATAACCAAAAGTTCTGAGCGTCCGAAAACGTGAAAGGCTAGGAGAGCCAACAGAACAAGGATGAAAAGTTCTGAGCGTCCTAAAACGCGGAGGGGCTAGGAGAGCCGCCAGAACCATATTGTAACCCGAAAACAGTCTAAGCGACTGAACAAAATAAACTTAACGAAAAGCTCCTAACCACGAGCAAAGTTTCTAATGTAGGTACAATTAAATAGTTATGAAAAGTTCTGAGCATCCTAAAACGCGGAGGGGCTAGGAGAGCCGCCAGAACCATATTGTAACCCGAAAACAGTCTAAGCGACTGAACAAAAGAAACTTAACGAAAAGCTCCTAACCACGAGCAAAGTTTCTAATGTAGGTACAATTAAATAGTTATGAAAAGACCTTAAACCAAAACTCTGACTGTCCAAAACGTGAAAGGCAGTTAGCCAAAAGAACCAGTTAGTAACCTGAACCAGTCGAACTGACTGAACAACAGAAACCCAACGAAAGGCTCTCTTAACGAGCAAGGTTTCTAAAGACGGTAAACTAAATAAGTTATTTCGTTAGACCCAGAGTTTCCCCAAAACGTAAACGGCTAGGAGAGCCAAAAGAACAAGTTTGTAACCTGAAAGCAGTCGAACCGACTGACAAACAAAACAAAACGAAAACTCCCATTAGAGAGAATGGTTTTGTTAAAAGGTACAACTAGATAAGTTCTTTAGTTTTAAAAGGGATTGAATGGAGATGGTCATTTCTAAAGGAAGTCTTTGTGTGCATCTTGAAAAAGACACACTACCTTACCGGCTAAAAATCGTAAAGATGGCTTACGATTTCGCCCCGATCAGAAACCCAGGTGCGGTTTAAATAGGGAGATAATTGAAAATTGGAACCAGCTGTGCGCCTCCCAAAGGGAAGGCGCAACACCGCCATCTGGTGGTGATTCTGGGGAACAACCGTGACAGTCTTAGGATCATTTAAGTCTGTCATCCTCTTAGCAGCAAGCACGTGGAAGAGGATGAAAAATATTTCACCAATAATGTTTTTTTTTCTTGGTATGTATAAATGATATTAAGTTTCAATAAAAATAGTCTATTCCCTGAATCCAGTAGCCTTAACAGTCAAATACCCTTGTTTAAAGTTCAGCACTCTGAATACTGAACACAAATGGTTTTACGTATTAAAACCCCTCACTTATCCTACATGTAAAATATATTTATTTGATTTAATATAGTAATTACTACACAAGATACCAATTATCAATTAAATCACCAAAATCGTTGATAGGCAGAGCAATCTGGTGGATCACCCTTCATCAAAATACATTAAAAAAACTCACAATTCAATTTAAATGAACAGCTGGTTTATTAAGTTATAACAGTTACACAAAGACAAAATATTCAATACCCAGACATAGGTTAAACTACCTTAACAAATACTAAATCCTTGGCATAAAATTGGCATGTAACAATCACAAAAGAGATGAAATGGAAGAAAATTACATCAAACCAAGTTTGTTTCTCTCCATATGCAAAAACACAGCAGCCGAGGTTTGAGTGGGGACCAGATCTCTCAAGAAGGCAGGAAAGTTGTAGAATAACCCTTGAATTGCTAGACTTCTCTAACACTGCCAAAAATTGAGCTCAAGCCAGGTCACACTTTAAATGTTTGGAGGAGGGGGATTGACTCCCTCCCTCTTTAGCCCATGCCTAATTCATTTTGTGATCTGGGGGAAAGCCCTGTACAAGCCAGGTTCAGACCCTTTTTTTCCCTTTTTATATTTTAGTTTTGGGTCACTTAGTGTCACATGATATCTTTTCATGCTATCCGTTGAAATGATCCTCTCATGATCGCTGTGACACCAAACATTGATATGGCCGGGGAAGACAGCTTGGTTTATATAGAGATGTTTGTTGAGCTAAAATCTGGAAAGACATAATATTCTCAGGCAAAGAATAATGCTACCATATGACAAGACCAATCATACCATGTTGACCTCTTATTTCTGGTCCATAATTCTTTTTTCCCTGATCCATAATTTCCAACTCATAGGTAGAACCCTGAAATTGTGGTGTGTGACACAAACTTGTAAATTTGGTGTGCTGATCTAATATGGACAGCACTGTCTGACAAAGCTGCATACCTTAGTGCCCTGGTTTCATTCACAGAGTAATAAACCTGCCAATGATGGCACCATGTTTGTTTTATGAGAATTTAGGTTAGGCTGGGCCACATTTTGTTTGCCTGCATAGGATGACCAAAATGCACCTCCCCGACACAATAAATTATAAACCGATGAAACTAGATCCTGTATGGAATCAAAAGCGGTGAGAGGTGACAATGGGTTAGATAATCAGCGCATGCCACTGTAATGCAGTGTCACAGGAAACTCCATGTGCTCAAAGGGGCAAAGCGAAGTCATACATACCTGAAATAAGATGGACTATGCCAGGGAGAGAGAATGAATGACATATTTGAATAACAAGGACCGTGTGCATCAGACAGATAATTCTAGAGGCAAACATTCTTGCAGGGTGAATAAGTTTGGAAAAATTTCAGTCAGTCTTTATTTCTCACTTATAAAGAAATATATTCATTTTAAATAGACGGTTGAAACTTCATTGAGATTTTAAACAGAAGCAAGATTTGCTGAGCTCTGCCAATGATATAATTTGAGACATGTTGACACATTGCAGTTGGGGAAATCATATTTTGGGTAGTATTTTACAGTAGTACCTTTTATGTTTTGGCTCACAATCAGATTTTACCTGCATGCACCAAACATTTTGGAAATGGAAGGCACTGCATGTACAAGGACATGAATTATGGCATATATTCACAAAGTCAATATTGGCCGCATAGCAGAACACATTATCCAAAATATAACTTTCATAATAAACATGTTGTTTAAATCAAGCTGCATAAGTGAATGGGTTCTTAAGCAGTGTCATGGCTTTTCCCTTGTGTTTAAAGATTCAAAGATTTCTTTATTTGTCTTTGTACACTTGTGTTCCCTTTTTAATTTAAGCATTCATTTTTGATTCAACAAATAAAATGTACAATTCATACAGTAAAATGCATTACTGTAGCTTCCTGTCTTAAACAGGAAGTTGCCTGTTGTAATCTCAGGTGCTGGAATGCATCCACTTTTGAAATAGCATAATTTAAAATTAGTCATAATTCAGCATGACTCAACTTACTCATGACCTTCACAATGTGCTGTTATGATTATCAAGTTAAATTCATATCAGACCTGGGCCAAAAATAGTTGCATTTGAAAATGTAAATATCAACTTTTCTAAATATTTTAACATCAAATATTTGTATGCTTAATTAAAGCGTTTATTTGAATTGAATATTCAAATATTGATCTTAAAAATATAAATATTATTTGACATGGTTTCAAATATTTGTCACATAAAAACTATATTTGAAAGTATTTAAATACGAACAAGTTATTTGAAACAGAAAATATATTTAATGGGTGCCAAAATGGTTTGAGAATTTAAGATTTGGAGAACAATAAACATTTTATCATAGAAATAAATTATTGTTGATATGAAAATGTGAAATGCAAACCTACTAACTCCCCCAAGTGAGTGTCAAAACCTTTTTAATTGTCAACTAGAAAGTGGTCTATGGGCGAATTCCAAAACTCACAGCTCTTTTTTGTATAATCTGAAATAGCCACAGGCCCAATATCCAGCAATACAAGATTTTAAGTAGAAGGGATTCCTTTTGAAAACTGTATGACTATTACTACACATTAAGTGTATTTCCACAGTAGATAGTGCCTAATTTGACAAACGTACTGCTCTACGAAGGGGTACAAGAGACAAAGACATTAGGCACTCGGTGATCAATGTGCACTCACTTGAAAATATTCATGTCATATTGACGTAGTCAAGGTATACATCACATACAGCTTCCGATAGGATTACTGTCACAAATGATTGAATAATAATTTGGGAAAAATAACAATGGTGCCTCGTGACCTTCATAGACATGAATATGATATTGAATTGAGGATCTATAAAAGGCACACCATACCACAAACAAACAGTTTGTAGAGTGTTTGAGTTACGAGGATAAAGATTTGCCACTTTCTAGGTAAGAAAACTATTTTAAAAGTTTAATTCTAGGGGTGGAATATCATTTTATCATGATATTAAATGTTTCAAATAGTGTTTCTAAAATACTTTAGTCAAATAGTTGTAGTCACTGACAATAATTACGCATGCAAACCTTTTCAATGCGCATGTATGTCTTCACACTTCTTTCATATAGTGCTTTGTTTATTGCAGGTGGCAAATGCATTTGATGAAAATCACTTTCAAATGTTGCATTATTCATTGAATACTGATCTGGTCTAAAGATCATGCCAGCAATACTGAAAACATGCTACACTGGGACAGAGGATGCTGGCACATGGAGGTACTTAGCAGCTAACTTAGACAGTGTAGGGTACTGGAGTGCATGGATCATCCAAAAGGCAAGCAGGTCTGCTTCTTCTGGGAGGTATGGGGCAGAATACCTCTGTGGGAGCAACAACATGTGGGGAGGAGACAGATAAGAAGGCAAACAATGTGCTTCTCTTGGCAGGTGGACTTTGACCAAAGGCAGGCTGGGCGGGCCCTCGACTGAACTTGGCACACTCCTGCTGAAGCAGTTCAGTAACTGCTGTTACCTGATCTCGGCACCACGAGGCCTTGAAGCAAGGGTCTGACAGAGCTGTAGGGTCTGTGTAGAGGTTTGTCCTCATAGGGAGAAAGACACTTCTCCAGAGATTCATTTAGGGCAGTCACTAACTGGGTATTGTGCACTGAAGTTGGTCAGAAAGGTTTTGAGACAAATGATGCTTGTAATAAGTGTGGTAGCACTAACGATGTTGGAACATTGGTTGAGAAGGATCCTCAAACCATTCTAATATTTCTACAAGTTCTTGAATGCAGCCTGAGGGAGCTGTCTTGGTCTGGTCACAAGATGGACCGAATCATCTGAGATGAGAGTTCCAATATACAGCAGTTGCAACCTGAACTCTTCTCTCCATTCAAGATGTCAGCTGCAATGGTTGACTTGTGGATGTTGGGTACAAGATACCCTGGGTTGGCAAGGGTTTTTTGCGGTGTTCGACACATGGATAGGCTATCATTCACAACAAGTTGAAGGACATGAGCAAAGCAGGCTTCACAATTGGGGAGTAAGTCAAGGGACTCCACAACGTTACTCTCCACATCAGTGGACTCATCCTCAATTCCAGTGTTATCACATGATGCATGCACTTCCTCAAACCTACAGTACCAGGCAAAAGTTTGAGCACACCTGCTGGAAACTAGGTTTATCTCATAATGTTTTACACCATATAAGTTTCTTTAAATACTTGAAAATTACAAAAAACACATGTAACGATAAACAAAAGCATCAAAGCAATGTTCAATAACATTTAATTGAAAATTGAATCTTGGATTCCTCAAAATAGCCACCCTTTGCTGTGATAACAGCCTCACAAAGATGGGGTATTCGGTTAATAAGTTTCAGCAGGAAATCACCAGATATGTCTTCCCAGCTCTCCTGCAGCAATTCCCAGAGGTACTTGTGGGTTGCTTTGCTTTGACTGTTCTGTCCAGTTCATCCCATACAGGTTCTATGGGATTGAAGTCTGGACACTGGGCAGGCCAGGTCCTTAGTTTGAGTTGTCCTTCCTTCACAAGAACTTCCTTCATAGTTCTTGCACATCTTCAAGGTGTGTTTCGGGTCGTTATCTTGCTCAAGAATGAAGGAGTGCCCGCTTAGCCGTAGTCCAGATGGAAGGTGTGCTCAAACTTTTGACTGGTACTGTAAGTAGGTCAAATGCTTTTCTCATATTACTAGCGTTGTCAGTAATGATATTGCTGATTTTGCCATGGATTCCAAAGTGGTTTATGGTTTCTTCAGTTTCTTATGCAGTATTAATTCTTAACAGAGATGTTTTTCTCTGTGTCCTGCCTTGGTACAGCTAAGAGGCTGTGCACTGTCCCTGTCAAATAAATAAATACATAAATGTTATCCCCTGTATGATGGCCTTTAAATCTCTTGCAGGCCAGCAGGACATTGTACACCTTCCAGTTGTGAATTAAATGGCTGGTAACGCCTAAGAAAGATTTAATCTGACATAATGAACAAAGTCCACAGTGTCACGTACAGTAGTACAATGTAATTGTTGGACAAACTTAATTCAATTGTGATGCAGTTCCAGTCAATAAAATTGAGCAATTTTAATCTAAACTGAATATACTGACTTTTCTTTTCTTTGGTGTGCTAGGCTAAAAAAGATTTTCTTTTGTTAGTCCAATGAATTTCACTGGCATACACTCCACATGAACTTAACAGCTTGGCTTAAACTAATTGACTCTATCACTCTAAACTAATTTCATTTTACCCAATATGATTATGTCACCGCTGTTCCATTCAACAATTAGTAACTCTTACTCAAAAGGATTGAATAAGACTAATAACTGTCCAACTATGCATATTTCACAGAGGGCAAAGTGTATTTAATCAACTATATCCAGCATCGCCTTCAGTAACATGAAAATGGGAAAAGTCAGATGAGATGAACACCATTCAGATGCTGTAATACCATCAGATCCTTCAGAAGGGGCTCCAACAATTCCCACAAGCCACATCACTTATACAAAGAACAGCCAAATAAGGAGAGCGCTGAATAAGAGCCAGAAGGCAAATTGCTTAAAAATATCCAATACTCTTCATACCACACACTTGATGCTTCTTTGGTAATATACTACCATGGGGTTTTAAAACTCCAAAGTTGTACACGTTGAGTCGTGGAGATTCTTAACTTCAGCGTGACAATCACATTCTACACTGACACTCATCAAAAAAACCAAATTCTAAGAACAATATTGTAACTCTCAAGCACATTCTACTTAGTGCTGACTATCTTAAAATCGTATTAAAAAACATGAAAGTACTCCAAGCACATTACGGTACTCTCTAGCAGTTTGCTACTATGTTCTGAGTAGAATTAACATAGCCATAAACCAGCTATGATATGAAACATTCAGTAACAGTTTACAATACACACACACTGATGGCACACACTGTACCATCTAAATTAAACACCTCACAACACATTCATTAATGTCTGAGTCAGTCTTTAAGAAGTACTCAAGTATCATGAATGTCATACACGATACACGTTACATGCATAGGTCTTAAAGATGGACTCAAACATTCATGAATGTATGTTATGTATGACATTCATGATACATAAAGGCTGACTCAGACATTTATGTATGTACTATGAGGTATTTAATTTAGATGGTATCAAAAGTTCTTAACTCTTGTGAAGTATATTCACATTCTCCTTAGTGCTGATCATCTTAAAAATAAAAATAAACTTTTCAAAGACTAAT
Source organism: Aldrovandia affinis (assembly GCA_029706075.1). NCBI lineage: Eukaryota > Metazoa > Chordata > Actinopteri > Notacanthiformes > Halosauridae > Aldrovandia > Aldrovandia affinis. The sequence continues at coordinate 507,232 of JAINUG010000053.1, read as the reverse complement.
AAAATTCTCCAAGCACAATATTGTACTCAAAGCAGTTTACTCCCTTCCTCTGAGTAGACTTAAAAAAACACAAAAGAACAAGTGTCTCTTTGTTTCAATGTAAACTTTGTAAGTCGCTCTGGATAAGAGCATCTGCTAAATGCCTAAAATGTAATGTAAATGTAAATGATATGAAAAACATCACAACCAAATATGAACTCTTGACAGTATTAGTGGACAGCTTATTCTCAGTAATACTGCAATAGAAACTAACAATCCATTTTCTGGATTGTCAGTCATTTGAGAAAGTGCTCACTCAAGCAAATCATTGTTCAGAGCTTGCAATTTAGGCAACAGTCTTTGTCCATCTAAATTCATCCGAATTTTCTGCAGGACTTTCAATGTGCATTTCAGGTCTTGCAGGTAGCTGAGATTGAGGGCATATATGAGCCCAAACAACACGGCGCATTCAAGTGCAACATTTCCCAGACTGTCGTCAGGTTCATCATCCACCTCCACGCCTTCCTTTAGGATGACATAAACCCCCATCAGAGTTTGCTCCATGGCCTCTGCACTTGTAGTATCTGTGTCCTGATAACTCAGAGGAGACAATCAATAAGCAATAATTTCATGGATGAACTATGCCTTAATGTTTGAAAAAGAACAAATGTGCATGAAGGGGGATCATATTTACTTTCAAATGTACTCTTCCACAAGTTTTTCATGGTCCTCATTTAAATAGGCACACAGTGACTTATGGATGCACTCTCCTCTGGTGTGTATAGTGTCATTCTGTCAGGGAACAAAATAAATTAGACATTTGGTACAGACACAGAAGAGCATTCACACAGACATAGCAAGTAAACCTTTTATGCATTCATGTAATGTTTAAAGTGTAGGCACAAGCGAATTTACCTTGCAAAAGTGATGACACGTCTCTCAAATACCCCCTAAGTATATCATAGTAAGTTTGTGATCATATTTATTTGAAAACACATATGGATATTTAAAGTTTAAAAACTTAACTCAAGAATCTGCCAAAACTTTGTAAATCTACCCACAATGCAATTTATGTGACATAATAGATAGAACACTGTAGTGCTATATACTCAATGCATTTCAGTACTGCTGCAACTTAACAAGACTTTAGTTCTTCCTTGTTTGTGTCACTTGTGGCAAATAGATAACTTTTAAGGTTCCTTTGTCTTGGATCTCTGAGGTTGTCGTCAGGTTAAGGAACTCATTTCCAAAAACGATTTCCTGGAATTGAAGCCTTATGTCCCCCTCCAATCCAAAACTTTCTTTAATCTCCAGAGACAGGTCATCAACAGAATCTGGTACTCCTGATGGCAGTATCCGTTTCCTGGAGTCAGCTTCACCCAGGATGATCCTCAGCCTCACTGGTTGTCTCATTGTGCCATTGTTTCAGTCTATAAAGTGAGGGAAAAAACACAGAGGAAAATTTAGTACACAGACAATGTTTGTCCAAAAAAGTCGGAGACAGATCTGACACTTCACAGGAAGTACAAGAACAAGTACAAGAACATACAAAGTAGTTAATGAGTATGCACACAACACTTGGGGACAAGCAACACATCGGGGGTGGGGGGAGTTGCCTCCATGTGGCTAGTGGCTACGCTCAATAAAACATCTGATTGACTTCTACTGCGTTTAGTTGTCTGAATTTAAATAATTAAATTTAAAGTAAAGCTTGTGGAGTTGATAATAGCAATAATTGGCGTTGTTAGTACTGCACACATTATATGCTGAGCGATAACGTGAAAAACCTGTTAGTGGCACATGTCTACACAACACAATACTTACAATTGAGAGCCAACCAATTGATGTTGGCTACACTTGAACATATCGTCACCTTCTTAAAATAATGGCCTAAGTCATATTTTCTAGTTTTTCAAAAAACTGAATAAGCTGAACCAAATATAGAATATATGATATTTATTAATCATTTCACACAAAAAGGTTATGACAATATATGACTATTGACATACAAATAACGCTGTCTGTCAATTATGTAACATAAGAGGATTAGATAACTTTTGACAAACATGCCAATTTACAAACATGCCGTTGTGACTTAGGCCATTTTAAACCTGACTTAGGCCAAATTACTTCTGGAGTAAGTGACTTAGGTAAGCAGCCACCATCTTGAAAGCTTGTAAAATTGCCTAAGTCACATTGTCTTGTGACTTAGGCAAAAATAAAACGGCCTAAGTCACACTCTTGACGTAGGCCATTATACTACCGGGGTAGGAACAGCATGATCTTTTCAATTAGGGATGTAGGCAATTTTACCAGTGGTGGCCAGCATCATGAAGAGATTTTCAGAGATTTTGAGATTTCCTCAAAAAATGACTTAGGCCATTATTTTAGGACGGTGACGATATGTGTCTCTTCAAAGGCACCATATGAAGTGCTCCTACCAAATTGGCAGCCAACAGATCGTCATCAACCGGTTCCCCATGCTCAATCAGGACAACCTCTCTTATGGCTGATGTGCTCAATTCAAATGCCCTGAAGTGCTCTCTGTACCATGCACACAACTTTTTCACAATAAAAATACCTTGCCCTGAAAGATTCACATCTGGAGGATTTCAGCTTATAACAATTTCTTTCTCTCTGCACTTAAAGAAAGTTTATTTACATTCAACTTGATTTGTGCATCTTTGTCTTGAAAATAAACTCTTATGGGTGCCATTTATGAAACGTTTAGCGTTTCATACATTTCATAAATTGCACCCCAGGTTTGTATTTAGTAAATGTATTTCATGGATTATCTTTGTCAACATGTTTAAAACAGTTAATTGTAAATTAAGGAAGGTAGTTACCTTCTAACCTTTCAAATGATTTGAAAGAATAATTACTTTTTGAACTCTGTATTCAAATATTTTGAAAAATTAGTTACTTTGAGATCTATATTGAAATATTTTTTACTATACATAAATAGTATTTGATACAGTTACTTTTCACAAAGCAAAATAAAAACTAAATATATTATCCTATTTCTGATTCATGTGTTACCTAAAGACACAATGCAGTTTTGTTTGTTTGTCAAAATCCACCTTTAAAAATATATATTCAACTCATCTCTGAAATGCAATAACAGAAAATGAAAACTAAACTGCTGTAAATCCAGATGATTTCAATTCACTGCTGGAGTGGTGTCCTTTGGCTTGGTTTTAGGAGTGGGTTTGGCAGGAATTATTTCATCAAAGCAGAGTGTCCAATCTAAACAATCTCTGTCGCATGAGAAACACACCGTTTGGCCTTTTCAAATGCTTAAACATGTAAAAATGAAACCCTATGACTATGAACTGGGTGCCTTCTGTGAAGACATAGAAGGGGAAAGCATTCTGCCCTTGATGTCCTGCATCATCCCTATCAACTGCATGGGGGTTGTGTGTAAAAGTGTCAAGCAGCACAAATGATTATTGTCCTTCCCATTATAATTACTCTCACCATATTCACACTTCCAGTGGTGGCATCTATGGGACATGTTCTGGCACAGTAATTGGCACATTAGATTGCTGTTGGTGCAGAGGGTGACTGGAATACAGCTTGGGCTTGTCAGGAATACAACCAGCACCAGGAGCTTCACTTCCCAGCTCTCCCTTTGAATTTCAGGCCATATTTCTGTGAGAAAACACAATTACAACCAGAACAGATTCCGGCAGATTACATTCAGTTGGACATGCCAGCAAAAACAATGTCAAAAACAAAACAAAAATAAGCCAAGAAGAAACACAGCAGGGTATCGTTCTCTCCCAAAAATGAGTTATACCCTGAGCAGAGTTGAAAGCTGAATGTGGAATTTGATAAGACAAAGAATATGCAATTATCTCTCCCTCCCTGTGCGAGTGTGTGAGTGTGTGTGTGTGTGTGTGTGTGTGTGTGTGTGTGTATATTCTGCTGTGTCACACTAGTAAGCTTCATGCTGAAAATGAAGCCTTGTAATGCAATGCAATTATTATACTGTGGGATTCAGAGGTAAAAGCTTAGCCACCATGTCTGTCACAGTTAGTTTCTCAGGTAATCGTATATACAATATAATCCCTCCTTGTTCAAATACAGTATATATATATATATATATTTTTTTTTTTTTTTTTTTTTAAGCAAAGTGCAAGAAGTGCATATTGTGAAATGGATTTCACAGTTCAAATGTTTTGTTCACAGCAAGATTAGCATTCTCATACAAGATATCATGCTTCTTTTAATAAAGAAATGTACAGGTAACTGCACATTAGTAAAAGTAAAATAAACACCAGTATAAATTGTCTTAATAAGGCATTGGGCCAGCACGAGTCGCCAGAACAGCTTCAATGCGCATAAATTCTACATTCTTAGTATGTATTTTCATATGCATTTTGTATAGGCTCACATTTGCACTGTTTATATGCTATTGTCTGCAAAGGCATATTATGTTCCCAGTGATGCTTGCCAGATTTATCTGTGATACTTTGCAATTCTCAGTGTTACCCAGTTTCTTAGTTATACAGGTACCTACCAGTTTTCATTCTCAATGATACTTACCAAACAGAGCTGTGTGGCTTTCCAATGGGGTCCCCACTCCCAAGGGAAGTAGTCTAGCAGGTGTTCCAGCATGCTTTATAAAAGTCAGATTCTCAGAACTGCAAAATGAGGGTAGACCATTGAAGTACATAATTCAGTTGTTAAATCAAGTGTGAAACCCTGAACTGTTGCCCTTTAGGAGTCTGATTTATGAACCCAGGACTTGATGTGCACCACCCTGCTGTACCCCGTCTTTTTGTTGGTGTTCAATACTACCCATCGTGTTACACTGCATGGATATCATCCTAGTCTAGATCTAGTCTACTCTGTCTGAAAAAGTATGAGATAAATCTGTGGCTGTGGATGACAAAAATCACAAAACTGCTCCCTGCAGCTGTTTCACAATACAGTCCATACAGTACCCGTGGACCTGCTGCATATGCAGGTTTCATTACTGATTGTTAACAACCATCCTTTTCAATCATTGACAGTTGAACTATCCTCCAGTCACCTGCAACAGTCAAATGAGTTAAATTAAGTTTCAAACTGTTTGATGCATTTCGCTGATCTTTTCCTTCCTCTGCCACTCAGTATTGCACCTTAAATAATTAATTCACAGCACTTGACATTTTTACTGTGGCTAAGGTCCAACATTCTAATACAACTAAAGGAATATCATGTCATATCTGCAAACATATTTCACATTTCATGAAATTGATTTCAGGAGCTTTCAATAGTGTACTTAAAACAAGATTTGACAGAAATGCTGCCTTAGTGCTGCTATTTTCAGAGATAACTATAAGGCTATTTCTTATGGCCAGTGTCTGTTATGTGGCTTTTTCAGCATCCAGCCCAACTATCATGCCACTTGGCAGGAGCAAGGAAAACCTTTTTATTCTTCCCTTTTGTTGCGTTTGCACAATGGTACAGCAGTTGATCCGACAGCTTACATGTAACTGTAGTGCCACTGTAGCCAAAACAGGTTTTCATAAAAAGGCCTGATAAACAGCAAGCCTCACCAGAGAGAGATCTACCCATGCTTTGTATTTGCACAATATAAATCCTAAACTCAAATGAAAATGGCTTAAATGGTAGACTGACATCAGAAGAATAAAACCTAGGCTTTGCATGACAGTATGCCTATGATAACCAATAAATCTGATACTGGCGTGTTCACGATGAGGAAAATGTCTGATCAATGATCAAGACTGTGATCAAATGGCTTTCATAAGAATACAATTTAGTAAAATACTTGCCATTTATATATTAGCACTCTTAATATTAAACTTCACAGACACCCAAAGCTAGATATTGAGTGGTTATTAGTCAGCATTTCAATCAAAAGTTATCTTAATTTCAATTAATCAAGTCTTTTGTGACAGAATGTGGGTTCACAAAGGTGGAAAGATGTATCTGTGTATGTGTTTGTGGAGGATACCATCTGGACAGTGGTTTGCCGTCAGGGCCTGCAAGGCCTTCTCTGCTGGCCTAAAAAATATCTGAATCACAAACTGATGTTAATTATATTTTGTCCATGAATACTTATTAAATAATTCCAAATGGTCTGTCCGCTTCCTTTCATAGCTTTTCCCCTGGTTGCGTTGCTTCCAGACGTGTATTTTCATATTAAAGCATTTAACCAATCACATTTCACCCATCATTTGTTGCCAGGGTCAAAGAAATCTGCCTGGAGGCCTTCACAATCAGTTCTGCTGGCACTGTAGCATAAAATAAGTGTCGATCAAACTGTTGCTTCAACCAATCAGATTTTGAGTTGGCGACACCAAGGCCCTCTAGCAGGTATACGGTAACGTCAGCGTATTCACACCCTTTGATTGGATAGTCAGAGAGTGTACTAGCCAGAGCCAGCAAACTGCATCTGTAGCGAGCTGCATGAGCAAAAATATAGTTGTGTTGATTTAATAGCTGTTTTGTCAACCCACAATGGCTGAAGGAGGAGAAGAAATTGATTTAGTTGCAGATTTATTGTCAAAGCCATTTTCAAGACAGACTTTTCAAGAAAAGCTGGACATCGTTAAGAAAGGTCGGGCAACTCCGAAGCTAGCAAGCCTGTCACAACCGGGAAAAGGATTTGTCCGCCACTTTCAGTCCACTAACTACGAGCGGTACCCTTGGCTCACAGGCTCCGAGGAACACTGCAAATTGTATTGCTGGGAGTGCTTGTTATTTGCCACTGATCGACATGGGGTTTGGAGCCACACTGGGTTTGTAAATTTGACTTGCCTAACCAAGGCAGCAACGAGATACCAAAGCACTGCCGGACACTTACAAGCAACGGTGCTTTCCAAAACTTTTGGGGAAACCAGAGTGGATCTACAGCTGAGCGAGCAAGTGCGCAGGGAAACGGAGCGATAGAAAATGACTTCTTGATGGAACTGAAACACACGGATAATCTGTACGACAGAGTAATTTAACTCTTTTTGAGGAAGGAAAGGAGGATGGATTTTGTGTACAAATAATACGGATTTTTAGTGAGTAAAATGTTGCTATTTTCCTAAATAATATTGCAATTTTATGAGGTTATTATTGATGCTTTTTTATGTGTGTCGCAGCTGTAGCTGCAGTAGAAGGAGACTTGTGCACCCCGGGTTTGTTTCTTCAGTAAAGGCATTTATTCTGGCTACACGAGTTATCTATCTGCGATGCAACGGCTCTTTATACTGCATTTCTGCATAATAAGATGGTTTTTATAGCCATAAAATAGTTATTGAGGGGTGGATTGATTCAGACGGAGCACTACTGAAGGCCTAGGTGTGAAATGCACGGCCCGCCACTGCATCTGGATAACATTTAGAACTAAACTTTTTGAGTTTTTTTCGTTCAAAATAGAGTGCCACTGAAAACAGTGTGTTAAATGTCAAACTGATGTGGAGAAGCTAATTAGATTAGTTAAAATAGACTAAAATGGACTATAAAAGTTACTCCTGAGAGGAACAAACATAATCCTACTGAACAATTTGTACAGCCTTGCACATTCCATGGCACACAGTGTGGGAATTATTGGATTTAACCAGTTTTTAGTGTTGTGCTTTCCAGTTGTTCTTCATTTTCATAAACATTTTTAAAAAATCATAAATTGGATTGGCTTGCTATATTGCCTGGTTTAACCTAACAGTCATGCTAGTACTGCCAGCACCACATCATACGCATGAGTCATGATCAACATATCAGCATCAGCATACACATCACAAACAGCACTTGTTTCAAAGTATTAGATGTTTGGAAGGGATTGTTGATCTCCTGTAATAGCTCATCCCACCATGATTTATACAATAAAGATGAGGTGTGCTACAGTCTGACAAGCTGGTACAATTATGTGCTGAAGAGGAATCTAGATTTCTCCAGGTAGTATTTACAGTATTCCAGTGTAGTTTGTCAAAATTATGCAATAAAAATGCGCTAAGCACTCGGTAAAGGCGAAGCTGGCCTGGTCCACAATGTAATTGTTTTCGACGCAGTAAACAGTTCTGACCTAAAAGTTATTTTGTTTCCAATTAAAATGCACGCATTTCCACAAGGAACAAATTAACACTTGATAAAACTAAATAAAGATCGTAAGAGCAGATAAAATTAAGCGATGACATTGTGAAGTTTAACCCAATATATGTAGTGATGATAGCAGTCCATTCCTCCTGCTTTAAGTGTACGCTTTGGTGTACTGTATTCGCTACTACTACTACAGTACTACGATCATTACTACTAGGCTACTTCAGCAGTTATTATTATCAATATTTTTTCACCATAGTGCTGATGTAATTTGGGATTGCAGGTATATATATTTTTTAATCCACTCGAATTGTAACCAACATAATTACAATAAACTGATACGAGTAAAAAAAACTTGCAAGCTCTGCTTTCAATTATTAGCAAACTTTTTGAAAGACTTTGGGACACCTGACAGTTTATTGGTTAACGTTAGGTACAATCGCTGACAGCGGTAATGTACAGACGCACCTATCTGACTTCCTGAATTATGACGGGGCTAAAACGTAAATGCTTCGCGGGAAAAGGCAAAAATGGCGAAATGCTTAAACTTAAATCTTGGAGAGCTTGCCCCCTGTAGTCGCCGTATTGGGTATTAAGTTCCACACAACTTTGTAAACAAATGCAACCACACTAAAATTGAAGTAAAACTCTTTCTTGTTCCTTTTCCTGTCCTGCATTGGAGGCAAATCCTAAAGGTAAGTGAAGCTACAAGTTCGCTATCTAGCTAACGTTAGCCATAGCTATCTAATATCCTGAAGCAATTTCACCCCACTTTCCTTGCTAAATTAACTTGCTAACTTGTTGTATCTCGCTAGCTAAACTCTGCTTTCTGGCAAACTAATAATCAATGCAATTATCGATCATCTGTGTAAAATAAGTCCATTTATCTGATCTATTTGGTTTACTACACCAATGTGCTTGGTTCCTGTCAGTTCGTTCATAACGTTAGCTAACACTACCTAGCTGGCGATCCGTTGCTGACCACTTAGCCAGCTAGCCAGAGCGGATGCAAGAAATCCAGCCGCCAAGTTGAGAACTTTGGTCTGGTGGGGATGTGCGTTATGAAATAGTTTGCGTTCATCGACCGGAAGAATTTGTACATGGAGGCTATAAACTTAAATATGACATACGTTATGTGTTTTTGTTATTTTATGGTGTTGCTTTATTTCGAATGAAAAATAGCCTGCAACGTGGCGTGTACATTATATGTTAACAGCATCTGGCTAGCTACATTAACCAGCTGTCTTATCACTATAGGTACATGCTCGTAACGGTCTCGGTCGTTTCATTTACTCCCGACGCTCCCCACAACAGTTGACGTCAGAATGTTAACTTTGGTAAACCCAACTAGCTAACGTTACCCAGTTAGTTGTCTAGCTAGCTCTAGCAGTCACCAGAAAAAAAATGCAATTTTCTGAACGCATGGAGGGAACATACAGTAAACTTAGAAGCTAACTAGTTAGCTATATAGCTAGCCGAAACCTAGCAAACAAAACCGACTCGTGCATATTTTCGAGTTTTCGTAGACATTTCGTATCTCGTTTTTTGCACTTTCCGAAGACGGGTACGTTGCGCCGTTCCTTTAAAATTCGGCTTGACAATTCGCCGAAGCGGCGATTCTTCCTCCCACTGTGCTGTGTGGTTGTGATTGACACTTGCGTCTTTGGAGAGCGCCGTGGAGGGGCGGGGGATATCTGCTCAGAGGTTTAATCCGGTTGCGCTGCGTGCTTTCGGGTGCCAGTAGGTCAGAGGGAACAGGGAAGAGCATGGGCAAGACATTGATTTTCAGCTGTCTCATTTTTACGTAGCCTACAGATGAAGTTATTGAATATATGTGTCGTATGCGCGTCGTAGCAGAGAGTGGCATTTGCAATGTGTTTGCTGTCATGCTAGCAGAGAAAATAATTGTAAGTTTCCAAAACGCATTCCAATTAGTCACGAAAAAAGCTTCTTTTTTTTTAAACTCAAAGTTCAAAATGGACTAAATCGGTAATTACGGCTAAGAGCCACACACTAACGGTTTCTGGCTGTCGGAAACTTATTTACGATAAATCACTTAAAGCACACGAACGCAGCAAGCAAGCTTGTTACAGATCAGCTACACTCAACAGCTACACATTAACAAACTACCAAATAATTCAAACGTATGTAGACAAGAAAGGCATTGTGAGATGAGAGAGAGAGAGTACTGAGACGTGTAGCTAGCTACCGAATGAAACTTGGGGGTTTCTGCAAGTTATGTTCAAGTTTCCAAATGAGTAATTTACCGTTACTGAGGCAAGGTAGGCCTTCCGTGCAGTTGTGGCGGTGGTTTATTATATACTTGCATATGTATATATATATGTGTGGTGGTGGTTATGTTGGGAGCTCTTGTCCATTTAATGTTTTCTTTCTTTTGTTGAGTAGGGTCTGATGCTTTAATTTTATTCATGAGGTTATATAAATCCTTGATAAAACGTTGCCTTGGTGCTTGAACTTGTTGTGACAAACTATATACGTTTGCATTTTTCAGACATGCATTTATATTGTCTTCTGTGTGATTTAGACCATCTGCATGCTGGAAAAGCAGGATTACAGTAATTCATTATGGCCAAACCATTGCATAACAGCATATGTTCCTCATAAAAGAAGTGAACAAAGAAAATATTCTTTGTGATTCAGTTAGTAAGTATGAAGGCATTGTCTCAAAGCAGTTAGTCAGAGTGAGACCAGGAAGTCAGATTTTTTTTTCTTCTTGAACTCCCTTAAACTTTCAGTCCACAGTCATATTTGTAATGTCAATAGTGGCACAATGATTGCATTACTTAGATGACTGTTTAGAGTAATTTCCGTTGCTTTCATGATATTGACAAAATATAATTTTTTAAAATAGAAAACCAGGTGGCTGCCATATGTGGTGTTGGGCCAGCAGGGAGCAGCCTTTCTTCTTGACAAATGTGTAAATCGAATGCCCTAGTATAGTGACAGGGACACTGTGAGGTAGGAGATTCTGTTTTGGGATGATACATTAGACCTGTGCTAATAAAACAAAATGGCACTGGCACTTACTGCAAAGAGGGGGTTCCCTGGTGTCCTAGAAAAATGTTCTGTTTAGGCACAATCTCTGAGTATAGGCCTAATTGGCCTAAACTGTAAACAGCTCCCATGTCACCTTCTCCAATGCTTTAATTTAAAAAAGAGTGGAATATTGGTCAACGTGACCCTCTTTAAGATTCACATGCTCAGTGCATGTTGCTCTCCACATTTAGAGGAATATGTGAGTATTCAAAGGGTGTGTTTATCATGGGATTACAGTACACAACAAGATATGCATACTTGCAATGCATAAACGTCAAATACAGTACAGTACATAGTCCTCAAGAGTTACCAAGAATATTATGGTCAGTTTTGTTCATTAAAGAGTGTTTCATGAGTCATTGCTATAGATTACACGATAGAACATTTTATATAATCATTGCATGTTAATAAGGTAGCATACTTTAGAAAATCTTGTAACCAGCAGTAGCTACAACCACACTAGATGGAAGCACTTGACCTTTTGTTTGACACTGCTGCATGTTCAGAGGAGAATAGAACAACGGGCCTTGTATAATTGGCCAAAGAAACATCATTACATACATTTAAATGTTCTTCAGATTCCTTCTATACAAATGCAGTTCATGATCTTAGCATGATTATGCTTAAAAGTGTAGGGAGGATGAACATTTTTGGCAGTGTACCACACCCAGAAGAAACTCAGCTCGGACTCAGGGACGACAGACACTGGCGTTGCAGGTTGATTCGGGTTTAATCTTGACATGCCAGTAGACTTCTCTGAACTCAATTCCCATAGAATCTTCCCAAACAAAGGAAATACATATACATTTATAAACTTTGGTAGTGGGTGTGGAAACTTATCTTGTGTTCTCTTGTGTGTTCTCTTACTTCTAATGCACTGGTTGTGCAGAAGTTGAGGTGTCCTCTTTCCTCTCCACCAAGCTTCATCCCCTTATCTAGTCTCGAGGTCGGAGAGCACCCAGGCCCTGGCATACCAAGGAACAGACCCCCTCTCCAGTCTCCCCATCGATCTCTACGCAACCTAGTCCTAAAATTATACAAAAAGAAAAGCAACACACACACACACTCACACAGCAATGTATAAGTGAGAGGTCACCACCGTTCCAGTCGGTGTCAGTGGTATCTCTTCAACTGAGTAAAACAGCTCCTCTCCCCATACCGGTCTGGCGTTCTCATTCAGCCCTTCTCAAAACACTCCTCTGAAGAGGAGACCATTCTCAGTGCACACAAGTAATGCAATAACACCACACACATTTATATTAAGAAACTACAAATGCAATTTTATACCTTAACAGGAAAAACATTTGAATAAAGATATTTTATACAGTATCCTCCAAAATCATTCACATCCTTGATACAGATGTGGAAAGAAGGCTGTATAAAATAAACAATATAGGTAATGAGCTATGCTGTATGCTCAAAAAAATTGAAAATTGTATTTGATATTAATACAGTTTCTCAGAGAAAAAGATTTTGAACAAATTGTTTTTGGTCAAGGGTCAAAGAACCCTCTAACGTGTTGAGCAATCTGATGAAACACTATAGAAGGCGACTCAGAAGTGTTATCCTTGCCTTACACAAAGTACTGAAAACGGGTGTGAATAAGTGAATAATTGTGACGCACATCTCTGTTTTTGGGAAAAAACATCACTTGTTAAGCAATTTTATTTTCTCTGAGCAATTAGTATTACTATAAAATAATATATTTTTTCAATTTTTTAGCACTCAGTAGAACTCATTACCTGTATTGTTTATTTTATACAGCCTTTGCTCATCTTTATCAAGGGTGAGAATAATTCTGGACGGAACTTTAGACAGCACTAGAAATGCAAGTTCAACTAACAAGTAAAAACAATGAATACATTGTGAAAAATCAAGGTTTTTGTTTTTAACTTCTGTAGTTAATAAAACGTATAGCAAATGTTTATTTGGGTAAGTGTACCAGCTTTGCACATCTGGACACTGCAATTTTTGCCCATTCTTTACAAAATTTCTCGAGTTCCATCAGGTCGGATGGGTACCGTTGGTGAACAGCAATTTTCCAATCTTTCCACCGATTCTCAATGGGATTGAGGTCTGGGCTTTGACTGGGCCACTCTAGGACATATATGTTTTTGTTTTTAAACCATTCCAATGTGGCTTTTGCTGTATGCAAGGTCATTGCCCTGTTGGAGTATAAATCTTCCCCAAGTCTCAGGTCTCTTGCAGACTGCAACAGGTTTTCCTCCAAGATGTATCAACCTTTGATATATTATATTCCTCCATTACATTTCTTTAGCGGATTTTCATTCATTTTCGTTTTTCATTTAATTTAATTTAATTTCACTCTTGTTCTTTCTTCTGCTTGTGCTTGGCTGTTGGAATTTCTACTTGGAGCTATATTAATAACATTTAGAAAATAAGAATATTTTATCTTAAAACATACAAATTAATAATATAAAAAACCAATAGTGGTGTTGGGTACCGTCAGAATGAAGAACATTTCGAAGCGTGCTGTTTTGGGCACTTCTTTTACTTTAATAAGCAGGCAGATGTTCACCCCACTGCCAAGCTTTTATAAATAGTAACAAACAACAATGCCATATAACTGATGAAGGCAGTATGCCAACACTTTTGAGTATTTAGCCTCATCTTAACTGAAAAAGTTGACTATCTTTCATGTATGTATTTTCTAAAAACAAAGAGATTTCCTAGTCAACACAAGACACATTTAAACATGTGAAAGAGTATAATTTAAAATTAAAAAATTCCGGGTTCAGTTTAACTTTTTAGCAGAGAAAGTATTTTATTTGACTATTTATTGATGAATGCCCTTTAAGCAGAAGCGTTAACTCTCTACAGTGCCTATGTAGTGCATCAGCAGGCTTCCAGTTGACTGAACATTTATTTTGATTTGGAACACCGGGGCATGTGTATGGAGTAGGCCACATGTCTGATTCCCTGACGCTAATTCTATTGACATTTGTTTTCCATCGTTTTAGTCAAACACTGAAATGCAATCGATTTTCTCCACCCAGGAAGTGTTCAAGTCAGCAGACAACATGTTGGAGTCATCCTATAGGGACATCTACTGCCCCGGGGGTCATGAGCAGCTGGATCCCAGACAATCACCACAGAAAAGCAGGAGGAGCTCTGCTGACGTGGAGACCAGCCTGACCGAGGGACAGTATGTCCTCTGCCGCTGGTCAGATGGGCTGTACTACCTGGGCAAGATCCAGAGGGTGAGTCACCTGCAACACACGGCCAACTGTATGATCCAGCTAGTTGGCTCAAACTGCCGCATGTTTATGACTACAGAATTATCAATATTTCATTGATTTGGCAAAAATAAACTACAGATGAGTACTCTGTTATGTTTCTTCCATTTAGGGGGCCGAACAGTTGAACACCCCTGTTGTTTTTGTTAGTGGTATTATTCTTCTATTTTTTGCGTTTTAGCTTCTTCCCTTTGAGAAAAAGTGATATAAATGTACCTGATGGCAAGGGAGTAGTGTGGGAATATGTGTATGCATAGCACCCAGTATGGGAGTAGCATTATTTTAAGCAAACACGTTTAAACAATTAAATCAGTGGCGAACATGCAGACTCTTTGCATTGGAGTAACTTGAGAGACACTTTTCTCTCTTGAAAAAAGAACAAAAAAAGGTTTTTTTTGTCCCCTGGGGCTATTCATAACTTAGAATGTAAAATCTGAAGGTTAAATATAAAACTTTGAAAGAATATTAAAAGCAAAACGTTCTCTTGAAAAATCCGAGGGGACTTGCGCATACGCAAAATGAAATACATCAAATACCTCAAAATGAAAAGTTTACTTTGAAATGCTTACTGATGCAAATGTTAGTTTTGTTTTCTGGCTGTGCTTTTTCCACTATCACACTCATGGAAAAGTCAAATGAAATAAATGTTTTGGCAGAAACTAAACAGCATTGGATATGGGCTTATTGGACTTTTCTAAATGAGACAAAGGCATTTTCCAACCCTTTCAGTCAAACATGTAATGAGTAAATGGCTAAAAAACTGTTTTTAAATAGTTATGCAATGCAATGTCACATTATTGGGCTACTGAAGTTGCTCAGACTAAAAGTTACAACACAAACCGTCTAGGATTTGAGATTGGCACTTAATAACCTATCTTTGTAGGCATAGTTTGCCCAAACTGGTGGTTAGTGTGATCAAGTGGTCATTCTTATGCTAATTAAAACCTGCTCCTGAGGATGGATTCAAATCCTGAGTAAGCTGAGTACAACAGAGCAGAATGACAAAAGAAAAAACTTTATGATTGGTCCCACATATTTACATTTTACATTTTAGCCATTTAGCAGATGCTCCCAAATTAATACTGACCTTTATTTACAGAAACAAATGGCATCAAAAGACTTGACTTGGAAAATCAATATACACTGTGATTTTTTATACACCTCAGATTATGCCTCATAATGTATTTTTAATTAACTTTGATAAACCTGTCTGCATACAAAAAAAGCACACTTTTTACTTAAGAAATGTGCTGTATTCTATCATAGCTTCTCCACAGCTCCTCCGAGAGTATCATTGTCCAGTAATGTGAGTCACGGCACTGTCTTATCGATTACCACATTGTCAAGGTGCTTTATTTACAATTACGGTATGTAGTTTGACTTGTGGGGGGGGGGGACGACTTTTGTATTAAAGGGGGAAATGGAAAGCCTTTCAATGGATCGGTCAATGCTTTATAGACACCTAGATGAACTCTCTTAGGATAAATGATGGCCGAAATCATAACAACGTCCGTGACATGAGAGGGACTCGCCGTCAGCCTGTCGGCCATTAATTTCTATCACATTTAAATTCACCTGTGTAGGTGAGCCCATCCAAGCAGAGCTGCTTTGTCACCTTTGAGGACAACTCTAAGTTCTGGGTCCTTTGGAAGGACATCCAGCATGGTGAGTATTGAGCATCTGCCTGGGAAACAAGAATCAATATGTCTTTAGATGCTTTGTGTGGGGAGCGCTCACTTGTAGTGGTGTACTCATTTGTGTAGATTCACTTTTCACCTTATTGTCAGATTGAGGATGGGTCAGTCATCCAAATTTGTACACTAACCCAGATCTGCTATTGTTGACAGTCAGGCTGTTTTTAGTTTTTTTTTAAGACCTCAACACGACCTTGAGGTCTGGAATTGAATCGCGTACGTTAACGCATGTGAGTTGTGTCAGACGTGTGGGCAGTGGCTCGCCGGTTGAACCCTTGGCATTTTGTTGTCTGCAGCTGGAGTCCCGGGGAAGGAGCCCAAATGTGCCGTGTGCTCAGGCATGGCGCTGGTGGACGACAACGAGATCCTGATCTGCGGGAAGTGTGGCATAGGTAAATTGATATTCGGATGCAAGGAAACGTGTGATGTCGCATCTGCACCGACGGGCACGGCAGTGAGGGAATCTAAATTCAAGT
The DNA here is from genome assembly GCA_029706075.1 of Aldrovandia affinis. Classification (NCBI taxonomy): domain Eukaryota; kingdom Metazoa; phylum Chordata; class Actinopteri; order Notacanthiformes; family Halosauridae; genus Aldrovandia; species Aldrovandia affinis. Next base: position 490,735 of record JAINUG010000053.1, on the reverse strand, counting down.
GCCGTTCTAGAGATTCGCATGGTTTTGTGCTTTGTACCAGATTGAACCACACAAGCAAGTGAAGAAACCTGTAAAAATCAGTACTATACAAGTGACATAAACTGCTTAATTTTTGTAGAAATTATGTCCAGGTTTTTGTACAGAGCAATTTGGTAAGGTAGTATTGCACTCTATATTGTATTATTTATTTGAAGTTGTATATTTGTTTTGCCATTCAGTTAGTTTGCTAATCTTTTTGGATTTGCAATCTAATTGGACAGATTTGCATACCTGTGATTTAGGTATTAAAAGATTGCCAATAGAAAGACCGATTCACCAATGAAGGCAGTATGCTTAAATGTCTTTAAAGTTTATCCTCTTGTCTATAGAAATAAACAGTGAGTGCTGACTTCATCCTGAATGAGGCCGTTTTAAACCTGATCGTTTACTATTTAGTCAGTTGCTGTAGCGAGGTACATTAACTAGTTAATGCTAATCGATAAACTCGGCACAAATCAAGGTAGCGATATGCTGCACATCAGTGCATTATTGAAATGCCCTTCCTTCTCTATGTAAATCTAGTTTCTACCTGGCACAAATGTGGAAAGGAAAGATGTAGGCCTACCTGTGTGAGTGTGTGTGTGTGTGTGTGTGTGTGTGTGTGTGTGTGTGTGTGTGTGTGTGTGTGTGTGTGTGTGTGTGCACGCGCGCGTGTGCCCTATGGAAAGCTATTGTGCAAGCAAATTGCTGTACCATTAATCTAAATATTATTTATGCATTTATTTTTTGTAGATGAACACAAATGTCATATTCATCTCTTATTATAATACATCATACTACACAAAATGTGACACTTTCAAATAAAAAATTCAACGTACTGCTATTCTCAAAATGTGAAGAGCTTAACAAAATTACACTCAGCACTTTTTTTGGTTTCTCCCTGCTGGAACCAATTCCCTCGTCACTAAGCTTGTTACCAGGAACTGCAGGAGGGATGAGGAGAGCACATTCTCAGAACTTTCTTACCCAGGAGCGCAAGGCTTTTAAACGGGCCTATGAAATTGGGAATACCATTACTGTTGGATACTTTACGTGCTGTAATAGAAAGCACAGACACTGACCTAATAAAAACACTATTGAACATGTGTATTGGCTACTTCCGTCTTGTGCACATGGCAGCCTTTTTGATACACACTGTGATACTTGGACAAGGGAACTCAGTCATTCATATCTGAAGAGTGACATTGAGCGCTAATTCAAGGCATAGGTGTAGATGTGGCTTAATGAATGTAGTTCTGAGTTCAGAGCAGGGAGGCATACTGAAACAGGCCATTGTTACATGGATATGAGATTGCTAGATTCATATAATGTCACCATGTCTTACAAGGTGGTGTCACATTTATAACATTATGAAGCAGGGCACTTTATTAAAAAATAATAAAAATAAAAATAAAAATTATTTTATCAGCTTATCCAACTGTTCATCTGTTATTATTTTTGCATGTCTTTGCATGAATTTATTTTGGGAAATTCTGTCAATAGCTCATTTAGGATTATTGATAGAAAGATGGAGGAGTATAAAGCCTTCTAGATATACGAATGAAAATGGAAGATCGCATTCCTGCCTTATTTTCCATTAACAATCCATAACTTTGCAGCAAAAGAGTGGCGACCCTCTGCCTCCATCAAAGCACAGATTCGAGATGAAAACGTATAATCGGCTCAGGCTCCAAATTAGCCAATGTTTTCGCTAGCACCTGTTGTGTCGTGGTAACATTTGTCTCCTGCCCCCTGTTTATCTGTGCTAGACTGTGAGCCTCGGGAGTTTGCAGTTTACAACGCTGGGTGCTCCCAGCAGACGCGGAGTGTAAATGAAGAAAAATGGGCTGAGATGACTCTTTGATGGTTGTAATTAATTTTCATGAGGCCGCATCGGCGGAGTGATTGAGCGGGGGATGAGGAGGAGGCGCTCCGGTCCCGAGAGCTCAAATTAGTCAACGGCTTACGGAGCGGGGCGGCACGGGCTCCGACCCCGGGTCCCGACACGCTTCCGCTCATCTAAACCCGCGTTTTGCTTGTCGCCCGCCTCCACCAGGTTACCACCAGCAGTGTCACCTGCCGCAGGTGGAGAGCACGCCGGAGTCGTCCCCCTGGTTCTGCCGGAGGTGCATCTTCGCCTTAGCCGTGCGGGTGAGTGCGGCCGACGGTCAACGATCCCTTTCCTCCCCCCAACCCCCTTGCTCCTTAAACCTGAAGTTCCACCGACACTGCAGCGCACGGGGGGAGCCCCTGGTCCCACGCGGACAGATCTGAAGCAGATCGTTCCCAAGTCCCAGGTCACGTCAGCAGTGAGGGCAGCGGGCGTAACGAGGGTTGTCATACAAGGGCGATTAGTTTTAAGTGTGTGCTCATTTAGCATAAGGAGGATTCGGAGGACAGAGCTAACATCAGCATGTGTAATGGACATGACCCTTTTTTGCAATTACACGTATTGGGTTTTGATTAGATTAGATGTAAATTGGCATTTAAGAACATTAGTTATTCATAATGTCTGCGCGTCAGGCGCACAGAATTTGTGCAGAGCTAGTCAAGAAAGCCATTGAATGGAATCGACAGCAGTCGAATGACCCACGTAAACTCGGTCTACATCATCAACATCGTTTGCTGACTGTTTAATAAGCTACATAGTAATGTTCTCAGGACAATCCAATGCTCTTTCACAGCATTCAGGAAAGGTGCTAGCTTTTGTGTGTGCAGGCAAAGACAGTTTATGCAGAAAAGCATGCATTTTGGTGTGCTTGAGATTCCGATTCCGTCGGAACATTCCATTAGTTTAGATGACTTGCCAAATTCGATGACCTAATACTCTTAGTAGAAATGTAGAGCTATCAGAAATTTATTTGTCAGTCTAATCAGAAAAAATACACAAATCATACAGATAAAAAGTCTGTGCTCTTCAAAATGAAACCTGTCTGAACAGGTGGGTTTTTACAGATTTTTGAACATTGGTTCAGACTAGTTTTCAAGTCCAAGGGCATTCAGAGCCTTTCAACAAAAAGCTCTGTAAATATCATGAAAATCAAATTTGCACCGTGGGGGCTTTAACACCAGGACTTTAAAGTGAATCCTGAAGCCCAGTAGAGCTATCCATCTTGATACTTGAGATTCTGCATTTATCCATGGCTTTTCCAAAAATGTAAATATCAGAAAATCATTTGCAGGGGCCACTGTTATCCATCTTGCTTGACTGCATTTATCCATGGCTTGCAGATATTAGGCCACTGAGATAGGACACAAGACAAATGTAATTCAACCCCTTCACATCCATAATACACAGTACTCTGAATTCATAAAAATGCAATGGAAAGCATATGAATAAGTAGCTGATGAAATTTTATTAAGTGGTAGAGGTCACTGCCAATGTGAGTGTGACAATAGATACTTTATTCTCCCACATTATCATTCATTTTCAGGAATCTTTCTCCCCCACTCTCCTTTTCCCCACAAAGTAGAAAAGCAAGGTATGTGTAAATATTACATGTCTAAATTATTTGAGAGAATATAAATTGGGCTCGTTTTTTGTGAATAGGGAAAGGGAGATCTTTGTTTAATCTTTGACGGATTCCTGATTTGATAGTCCCCTTTTTTTTCAAGGATGAAAATAGCACGCCTGCCCTACGGGGGAGAGGGTGATCTGACGGAACTTCGTGTGTTGCTTTCCTTTCTACATAGTGGGAGAGGAAACAATCCCCAGCTATTTTACTCCACTGAATTCTCACACAACCTTCTGGTTCATGCTTTTAATTCGATTACATTTTCCGACTGCATGTTCTGAGTTACGCTGGTAAGGAAATTGTCACTCAGATTCACCGGGGACTCTTATTAAAATTATATCGAAAGAAGCATGTAATCTTTCTCTTCTGAGAAGTGACATATTTTAGGACCAAGGTGACAGTTTGACATCCGCTCTTTGTTCATTATATGTGAAAAATTCATCATGGGACATGAACATGGCTATATTTTTGATATAATATATGCCATTTAGCAGACGCTTTTATCTAAATGCATATATTTTTCAGTATATGTTATGTTGAACCCACAACCTAAGCATTGCCAACGCCATGCTCCACCTACTGAGCCACACAGAACACACCACTCTACAGTCCCTGGGGTTTTAGGTCACATAGTGTTTCTGATCTGTAGGCTGTATGTCTTTGCTGAAGTTTCTTATCAAGTCGTTGCCTGTGGTTTACTGCTTACGGATTCTATGAGAGACATCCCATCAATACAGGTTGCAATTAAATGCAGAGGATTCACATGTAGAGGACCTGTATAAAGAAGACATATTGCATAGGTTAGCGTTTACTGCAAGGTAATGTTCGGGAGCACTTGGACACATGATACAGAATGCGTACTGCAGCTGTGCTCAAATCTGGCCTTGGAGAGCTGCAGTCTGGCAGGTTTTATGGGGCTTTATTTTGGCACCTTCTGAAGTGCAAGGAGAAGAATTTAACTTGTGTAATAAAAACAATTGCATTTCAATTAGGCAATTAAGAGCCAAAACGGAATGAGAGCGACTAATTCCAGCCCTCCTGGACTTCAGCTTTCCCCCCTCACATTGAGCATGGCTCTCAAGCTCATCCAACAGACCAGCAGCGTACTTTCCTTGCAAATTATTTCATTTAGAGCAGTTTGCCTCATTAATAAGTACTTTAATTCTGTCAATAAACGGAGAGATTTAATACCTATTCACCATGAGTTCAATTTCTGATGGCAACTAATTCAAATTGACTAAACTCTAATTTCTGGAAATGGTCCATTTGGCAGTAGTTTCACCTGGCTTGAGGAAAAAAGCATAGTAATGGGCAAATTTTCACCTCATGACTTTGTAGTGATCTAATATTAAGAATAACAGCTACTGAAGGTGGTCCAAGTCTCATTTGAGACCATTTAAAAAATTATTAATTAAGTAGCAGAGCTTTGAATTGGCCATTTTTTCTAATGGTGTACAGCCCAGTGCAGTTTGTAGCACCGACAGATTTCTTACGAACAAAAAATACTTGTATAACTACAATGTAATTATTAATATAATTGTATATCACATGTAAACAAGGGTTTCAATCAACCACCAATCAATCACCGTTTTTGTGCATGTTGCCAGTCTCATTTCAAACGAGGCTAGAGTTGCATGCCGTTAGCTACAGTACCTACATTTCCATACAGTGACTGAGAAAAGTGGATAAATAATTAGCTAATATAGTATGTCAGCTAATATGTCAGGCCCAGAATAGTGGGGTTGTGAGAATCACACATGAAGTTCCATCATATTATTTCACTTTTTTAAACAGACTAAAATGCAGCTTCACTTTCTAATTACACACTAAAAGATCACAAAATGTCTGTATGTGTAGTTATACCTTCCTTATGCAAAATAACTCAAAACTTTATGATGATAAACCTTTATGGAGCACCACATTTCCTCCATAAACATCTAGTCAAAAAAGGCATTTTTCTCCACAAAGGCAGAAATCTTGGCATGGAGTGGGTTTTTTTATTCATTTTGTGTAAAAGTGTAGTGACTTTAGCAGGGGTCGCATCAACGTACCCTGATTCTATATTTATTTAGTGAGGACGCTTGTCAATAGAACCTAATTTATGGAGAACCAAAGACGGGGCAGCAAACGTATCGATAATCAGAATGTTTATGGGTGGGCAGTCCCATCGATCCCAGTTCAGTTCGTGGAGTTCAGTTCTCCGGCAGAGACAGTCAGTCCAAAGGACCAGTCCAGGACTTTGAGATCAGATGATCAGGCGAGATTGGAGGAAGCGACAACCGGCACTTCATATCCGAATCGACCCCCCCCTTTTCCGATGTGGCCAGCAACGTTGGCATGCAGAGGTGGCACCACCATGACGTACCCTGGCACAGTCAGTATTATTCCCCGTGAATCAGCCATATGCCCGTTATGGCACCTCCCCTCACTCATCTCCTGGCAGGCCTGTAGGGGGGCCATCATGGTAGCTGGCCTCCTGCTGGGCTCCAAATTGTCGCTAGACAATCAGTCTCCTCTTTGTCTCTGACCATGATCCATGTGTGTGTGTTACAAAAGTAAAAAGAAAATAGCCATTTATTAAAAATAAAGCGAGCAATTCCTTCTCCAAAGCAAATGTGCCCAACAGAGTTAGTGTCAGTGTATGCAGCCAGAGCTTCTGGTCAAATCAAGGACTGCACAGAACAGAGGATAAAAGTGGAAAAAGACAAGCTCCAGTCACACTGGCTAAAAGTATTCCATGGATGGAATGTGATGACAGTAAAGTAAATTGCTAAATCTGCCGTCCCTATATGAATAGTTGACTCTACAAAACCGTCCGAGAGTGTTAATGAGACACTCAAGTAGAGTTATTCACAGCGTGTCTTTGAAGATGAAGTATGAAGCAGAACAGTGATGTTTAAATTCAGAAATTCTCTTGAGCAGGCACAATTTGACAAGTATAATGGTCAAGCCTGTTCTTTCCAATGAACCTGAGAAAATCATGGCAGTCTAAAATAATGGGAAGAGCCAGAATAACAACATTTAGTCATGTTTAATGTGGATGGTGGGCATGCACACACACGCACACACACCCACACACACACACACACACACACACACACACACACACACACACACACACACACACACACACAGGCAAGAAAACATCATATTTCCACCACATGCATCACATTCTGCATCGGCTGTCCTATTTCAAAATGAACGTTTGAAGTCTGCTGAAAAAGTATGCTGGCCAGAAATGTTATTTCTTTGTGGCTCTAATTTAGCTTGAGCCACTGAGAGGCTGAAGTCAAAGTGAGGCCCATTTGCTTAGATTAATTAACTCTAATCATTCACTAATGACTGAAAATAATCTTGCTCCAATTAGCAGTTGTTTCACATTTCAGAAGTTTAATAAAATGTCACAATCCTAAACTGCTGATTTGGGAATTTGTTTGTTCAAAAACTTTGTTTCGTGTAAGTGGATCTTTGATCTCTATATGGGTACAAAGGGTTAATTTTCCATTTTTTTTTTTTAAACCCTTCATCAGCAAATTGCTTATATGATACTTGACAATATAAAGGTGTTCAATTAACACTTTTTTTTAATTTTTATAAACATGGTTCAGAGGTGCCAACTTCTCGTTTTGTCTGTAGCAGGATTTGGATTTGACCCCCTGCTATGTACGGCCCCAGGGACAGGGGACAAGGTATCAAGACTTGTTTTTAGTCGCAAGGAAGTCGGTCTTGATATTCCTCCACTGCAATACATTTCCCCCCTTCCAGTCTCTGCCTGCAGTCATCTCTTGTAAGGAGGGAAAGACACTTTGACTAATAGCCTATGCATGTATGATCACTGGACAGCATGCCTCCAATAACATTTCAGAACACAATTGTCTTTTGTAATGAGAAGATGGGAATGAAATGCAGTTAGCATTGTGGATCTTATTTATTGATCATCTCAGGATCATTTTTGATCTAAATAGCATTGTTGGCTTCAATAATGTTACCATCGAACATAAACAAGCTTCTTGGTTGTGGCTTAATAGTTATCACTTGGAAAATGTCCAAGTGAGCCATCGAACTCAAGCAATGTGGATATGCGTGTTGCACTAAATAAAGGAAGATGCTGATGAACACATGAACAGCAGGGCCCTCATTTATGAAGGGATTGTAGAGATTAGCATATATTGGAGTGTGAGAATTGATTGTATACAAATCTTACATGAGATTCAGCAAACCTGCCTGACACCACTAATCTCTGTGTAAACTTGTTAGTTGATTGATAGATCTCTCTTAACATTTTAATTGCAACACTGTGGCAATACTGTGGTCCATAAAGGTGTCAGTACGTTTTACTGTACAAAAAGTTGGCTAAGCTTCCTCTTGTTTCTACATCACTTCACCACATCACTTGTCTTGCACTTGTTTTTTTTACAAAAATGTATGAGGATTTCAGATTTTTTTCAGAGAGACTAGCGTTTCAGATGTTCATTGTGGTCTTCATTACGTCCCTGCAACACCTTATAGAGGTATATATATTATATCAACCTGAGATGTATTTCCCTGCCTGCCAACTGAATTTGGGAAAAGTCTGACATATCAAACCTGGTTTATGGTATATGGTTTGTTGTAGCTATCTAATTTTACATAGTTAATTATTAAGACTAATAACATCCTGTTTCATGATTTTGTTTTGTGTATTGAAATGAATGTGTTCAAAGGGTCACATTTAGAGCTGTATCTACCTAATACCAATGTGTTTCTCTCTTTTTTAGGGGTGAGAGCTTGTATTAGCCAACTGGCTGGTTAGCTAACATATGCTGGCCAAGTTAGCCTGCTAGCAGCAAATTAATTTACTGCCATCTAGCCAGCTAATTAGTGTTTCAGACACACATATTGGTAGCTACCGACCAAGGTGAATCACATTTGAATCGCCACCTCCAGTTGGAAGCCCACATACTCAAAATTATGATTCATAAGAAGCAGTAACAGGCATATTGGTTTATTAACACAGTTCATCAGACAGTCAAACTGGCTAGGGTCACAGTATCATGGGTTATGAGCCTAAGCAGTGAGGCTAATAGACCAGCAAAACAAAGGTGATGTAAACATCCCATGGTTTATAGTGCTATGGTTTTTATGTTGTTGCCAGGTTTTTTTTTTTTTTTTTTTTTAACCCTTATCACTAGGGTTGCACCTGTGCAATGTTGGCACCTCTGATAGTTGATTACATCTCATTGCTGGTAATACTATAACTCTTACTGTCACTTTCTCCTCTATTGCCAAAGTATTATCACTCTTCACTCTGTAAGGTTATATCCGTTATAACTTGCTGTACAGTCCTTCTATGAAATGTGCTCAGTGACATGCTTTTGCTTCCTCTTTCAAAAGGGCATTGTATCACATGAACTGTCATTTATTGGCTCCAGCACATAGTATTGAGAGTGTATTGTCAGGGAATGGTTGTTTTGATTTAGGTTGTTTTGTCTGTGACTGCAGAAAGGGGGCGCTCTGAAAAAGGGCCCCATTGCCAAGGCCCTGCAGGCCATGAAGCAGGTGCTGACCTACAACCCAGAGGAGCTGGAGTGGGACTCCCTGCACCGGACCAATCACCAGCAGTGCTACTGCTACTGTGGCGGGCCTGGGGAGTGAGTATCCTTTGTCTATGCTGCTACCCCCTCCAGTTGTATCCTCCTCTCTTTCTCACTATGATCTCCCCTGTTCAATGCAACGTGCCCCATTTGCTACATTTCTATCTTCCTCTTGTTTCCTTTCGGACTAGTCAGAACAGCATCGTTTCGATTCAAAACCAATGAGGTCAGCGATGGATCGTGAGGTTGCAAATGAATGTGATTTATTTCTCCCATTCTATTACAATCAAGCAAAACGGGAAGAGCGAGCGCACTGTCAATAGGTTTTAGAGCATCATTAGTTGCCAGGAGAGATTTGTGCAAAATTGTAACCCTCCCGATGCACACCACATGATTATCTGCGAAAGGTTTCTTTGTGCATGAGAACAATGCACAAGCTTGTTTCTTTGTGAAAGCTTATCAGATCAATACGTATTTGCTAGGGCAGGTATATTGATCCACTGATGCATTCAAGTTATTTACACTATAAATAAGCATCTAATATACTAATATAATTTTTTCGAGAAACGTACAGTAAGTGAACCTTAATAACATGTGAATGGACAAGATTGGAGCAGAAAGATTAATTTGAATACTAGGCAAATAAATATGTTGTAAATATGTGCATTCAATAGTAATGTTTGGAACAGGGATGTTTGGAGTATTGTAAATGCAGCCAATACAATAACCTTTATGATGCAACTGAAATGTATAGGTTAAAAATTATGAATATCCGAAACACAGAACATTGTTTTGATATCAGTTGGACATCTGCTGCCTTCATGCAGTTGGCTATCTAGCTTGAGGAAATTAGCAAGCTCATTTGAAGTAGTTCCCATTCCTGTACTTGGCTTTCAACTTTAATATCTAATATCAACCCAGCAGCTAGTAGTTTGCCAGCAAGATGCCTGCGCTGCATGTCTTAATGGAAATGCAATTAAGTTAGTTGCAATATGTGATAAACAAAATATTCATGTTGGATTTCTTTTGCATCATAAATGAATGTTTTTGTACATCTTTTTTTCAGACCACAAAGCATCACTGGTTGAAATTTGCCTGGTTGAAAAGGCCTTATTATTTTCTGAAGGTTCTGCTTCAGTTCCTCATTAAACCCACAAACCCACATGACTAAACTTCATTTTGAGTCCGTTAATTATAAAAGAGGTTAAAGGTAAATGAGTACTCATGAAACTCATTACTTTATTTGGTAATATCTTGAATCAACAAGCAATTTCCTTTGTGGCTCACAGGCATTTACTTGAAGCGCATTGTCTCGTGTTTATGAGTCAGCCTGAGATGGCATTGACCACACCCAGAACTAGACCAAGGGGCATAACCGTCTGACCGGCTGTCTATCCTTTCCCACCAAACCACAGAATGGAAAGAAACACAAAGTGGACAATGTGCTGTGTAATGCTCGAATGCATATTACTCGGAGGGGGAGGGGGAGGGGGGGGGGGGGGGGACGCAGAAACCAAGTTTTCATACAAGCACTGCAGGGGTAGGGCTTTGAACTGTACTTTGAAATGAACCATGCTCAAAAAGAGTTTGAGAAACTGTGCTGTGGCCTTAGCCGATGCAGTAAAAAAGCTTTGCTGTTGTCCTCAGGCACACCTGAGCTGAAATAAGAGTTCCGGTACTTTTCAGATTTATGGTAAACAGTAAACAAAAGTAATAAAGTAAACACCAACCTGTGTCCTAATAGGGCATTGGGCCACCAGAAGCCACCAGAACAGCTTCACTGCACCTTGGCATAGATTCTACAAGTGTCTGGAACACCATTCTTCCACGAGAAATTCTATAATTTGGTGTTTTATTGTTGATTGTGGTGGAAAACGTTGTCTCGGGCACCACTCCCATAAGCCTCAATTGAGTTGAGATCTGGTGACTGAGACGGCCATGGCATATGGTTTACACCGTTTCGATGCTCATCAAACCATTCAGTGACCACCCGTGCCCTGTGGATGGGGCATTGTCATCTTGGAAAAGACCACTCCCATCAGGATAGAAATGCTTTACCATAGGATGAAGGTGATCACTCAGAATGGCTTTGTATTTAGTGGTGTTTACCTTGCCCTCTAAGGAGTTGAGTGAATCTAAACCATGCCAGGAACATGCACCCACCATAACAGATCCGTCAGAACCCTTCATTTACCAGTGTTCCCTTTATTTTGGCAGTTACATGTATACCATATATACAGGTATAGTATATATACATACATACATACATACAGTGGGTATAAAAGTATTCACCCCATTGGCATTTTTCACATTTTATTTTCTTATTTCATGGAATCTAAATGGATTCAACACAAAATACTCTATAATGTCAAATAAGAAAAACAACTCTAAAGCTTTTTCTTAATTAGTTAAGAATTAAATAACTGGCAATAATTGATTCCATAAGTATTCTGAGACACACCTAAATAAACTTTGGTGCAATCAATTGTCTTCAGAGGTCACATAATTATGGGATTGGAGTCCACCTGTGTACAATTAAGGTGTTTCAAATTATTTCAAATTAAATACACCCATCTGTGAGAGGTCCCAAAGTTGGTTAGTGCATTTCCGAACAGAAGCTTCATCATGAAGACCAAAGAACATTCACTGAAAATCCAAGAAAATGTTTTCCAAAAGCACCAATCAATGGAAAGATATGAAAAGATTTTAAATACTTTGAGTCCTGGAGTATCCCAGTCAAAGCCCAGACCTCAATCCCATTGAGAGTCTGGACAAATCTGAAACTTCCTGTTCACTATTGGTCCCATCCAACCTGATGGAGCTCAACCCATTTTTTAAAGAAGAATGGGTGATAATTTCAATATGCAGATGAGACTTCCTCAAATAGACTCACCACTGTAATTGCAGCTAAAGGTGCTTCTGCCGAGCCAAGGGGGTGAATACTTATGTAATATATATTTTTTCATTATTATTGTTATTGTAATTAAGAAAAAGCTTTAGTTTGTTAAATTATAGAGTATGTTTTGTTGATCAGTGGCAAGAAATTACAATTAAATCAATTTTGATTCCATGAAGTAAGAAAATAAAATGTGGAACAGGGGTGAATACCGTGTGTGTGCGTGCGTGCGTGCGTGCGTACGTGTGCGTGCGTACGTGCGTACGTGCGTTCCTTCCTGTTGTAATGTTCATGGGAACTGTTCTCAGCACAGACCTCTCTCCCACCCAGGTGGTACCTGAAGATGCTGCAGTGCTTCCGATGCCGGCAGTGGTTCCACGAGGCGTGCATTCAGTGTTTGCAGGAGTCCATGATGTTCGGTGACAGGTACAGGCAGTACATGGTGATCGCTGGGCTGGGAATGTCAGAGGGATACTAGACTGCTTTTTTGTGCTCTGGTAGCAAGCAGCAGCAAGCACCACGTGTGTATCTCTGTAGAATATACAGTATATAATAGAACCTGAGATATACGGACTAACCATTCAGTTGAACAGGGTATGAAACGCAATAGCGTGCACGTGCAGAAGTAGCATACGCAAAAGCTCCTTATTTTCACTGAGGCAAAAATGCAAACATGAAACTATTAAAAAAATGTTAAACTTGAAATGCTATCAAAATGATATAAAGGGACATGTCTTAGCACTATTGCTAAGGAATACAAGGTTCAAAAGTCAATAGTGTTTTATTTAAATAAGGGGCAGAAAGAAGCTCTAATGCAAACAGTTTTGCATAAGAGGTCAAAGATATGGAGGTCACTGACCTCTGAGACCTAATGAGATCCCTATGACCTCCGGTTTAATTATTGTTTATTAACTTAAATTATAGCTACAACTGTGCTTGTGTGTGTGCTTATGTATCTATATATATATATATATATGAAAGATTGGGTATATGGCAAAAGGTTCGCTTATTTTTGGACCCATGAAATGTTACCGTGACGGGTAAGACTTTTAGATAAATGTCTTTCTGCTAAGGAGACATCCGTGGTTACAACTGGTTAAGCCCCAGTGGTTACAACGTTCGACGCTGGCCATGGAGACCGGGGTTCAATTCCCCGTCTCACCAAAGTCGGCTCTGGCCAGGAGCGCCACCAGGGGCGGCGATTGGCTGTCCACCCCAGGGAGGGGGGAGGGAAGCCGACAATGACGTTCGCTGCGCATAAGAGTGGTCCTGTAGTACCGGGTTACGGTCGACACTTGGCGAGTGCTGTCTCGAAAGAGGCGTCAGGTCGCCTTCGTCACTACCAGTCGCAGGACTACGGCAGCGAAATCACATTACTGGGGGGTTGACATAGAAATAGCAGGTCTAATTGGCTACCAAAATGGGATAAAAATCTGATTTATTTTTTTTACAAAAAATAAGACTATTCTTGATAGTACCACTCATTTTCCTTGAAACCAAGTACAATCATTTTTATGTTGTATCATTCCAATTCCAACTAATAATGCCCGTGTATATTTAGTGTAACGTTTCTTTGAGTGCTGAAAACTATCCATAGATTAATTGGAGAGGTGGGATCAGTATATTGTTAAATAATTTACTACTTGTTTGCATTTTCTATGCAGTACATTTGTACCAGAAGTATCTTTGTTTCACTAAAAGAGGAAAGGTGACTTCTTTCTCTCCAGTGAAACCATTTTTGTTTCAAGTCTAGCGCATATGGCCAAGGGCTGCACACCTACACTGCACTCTCCAGATGAAAGCCTCTGGCTAAATGATCACAGAATGTATTTTTGTGCGTCAGCTATCATACTCATTAGTGAAGTGTGTTTTAATCAACCACTGCAGCAATCAAAGAGTGCATGTTCGGGGGGGGTGGGGGCGGTTCTTCATTTCCGCGGCTATTATTTATTAATTTTGTTTACTGCGTCTCTGGAATGTAGCCCAATTTAAAAATGCACTTCTGTCAACCTACAGGAAGTGACTGGGTAAAGATGCAGAATATTTTTCCTCCTTAATGAGGGTAAACACAGCTGCATTCTTCAGAATTAGAGAGGTTGTTTAGCTTCACTGAGAAAATGAGGAGTAATTAGACATTTTGACTAATTATTTCACATCGCCTAAGCACTTCGCATGATTGTGTCTTGTGAGATGACAGACCGGTGCAAAGGTCATGCTGAGGTCATACTAGTTCGACAGAACAAAGGCTTCACGACAGTAAGATGGCCATCGTGCACCAGCATCGGCGACTTGTTGAAACGAGTTTGGCCGATGAGAACTGGGTTGTGCCTGTTTCTCTTGTGACTGTTCAGTGAAATAGTTTCATCTTGTATTTTTTTTTGCCTTTCAGATTTTATTTGTTCATCTGTGCTGTGTGCAATAAAGGAGTGGAGTACATCAAGCGCCTGGCTCTGAGATGGTAAATAACAGCCTGACTTCCCCCCTTTCATTACCCCCCGAATACCAGTCCCACAGTCCCACAGTCCCACCTACGTCTGTGCGACGCGTCTAGACCAGGCATTGATCGCTGTGGCATAATGAGGGCCTGTGGCATAATTCTCAAATGCACAGCCTGACAGTTTGATGTAATATTCAATACAGGCAAAAACAAATAAATAAATAAATAATGACCGTAGGTTTTTTGAGCATTAACGTAAGGCCATTTTGTATGTCCCAGTTGGTGAGTAGTTCATTCATGTTTATTTCTCATTTGATTGAATAAGATTTCGGATGTCAAAAGTTGTTTCTATAAAACGCTTTGTGGATGAAAAATGTGCTTTGCGTCATGTTCTGGCAAGTTTCTTTTCTCCTGGAAAATGCCACTCTTGACTTTGGTTACATGTGTCACATGATATGTGATCTCAGCCAATCAGAGATTTGTGAATTGTTAGTCATTTGCTTAATGATAAAATAAAATTCATATAACTTTAATGTTTGATTTATTGATCTCTGAAATATACTACAAATTTGCACCCTATGGTGAAGAAACTAAATAAATGCACCTGATAATTAAATTAAATTACTTGAAATGCGTTTGCCAAATAATACTTTTTGGGTGTATGCATTGTAATTTGTTGTTGTAATACCATGTGGGCAGCAACATGTTTCTTATTTACTGATCTTAATCTGAATCACTATAATAAGAGGCAGGACTGTTATAATAAATCTTTTTATCATAATTAATTGATTGATATAACAAGTGCAATTTAATTTGTGAGATATAATATATGTAATTGATGTAGTGATTTATTATTTTTTTTTTAATGGAGTATACATCAAAGTACAGGAGAAATTCTACATGTATTAATGTAGACCTTCAGTAGACTTCAGAGTGTGCAACACATTTGTGTTGCTTTGACTGTTTATATGCAGTGTGGTAGTGTTTATAGCCATATTAGCTCTCTGTTTAACCTATGTCTTCAGTCACAATTACAATCAGGTGCAGGGGAAATCCTAACTAGGTTGATGCTCAGTGACTGAGGTAGCCCTATGCACTGGTGACTGTAGGGATTAAACAAACGATTCTATCAGTTCTAATCAGATCTATCTATAACCATCTATATGCACGTTTTAGGCTAAGGTCTGTTTTGCTGCCATTTCATTATGACCCATGTTTTCTACTTTCAGTACACTCACTCAAGTAACAAAGTGTGCTGTTGTATTGACAGGGACAGGGTGCTTGCGGTGGTGTTCCCAGATTCACAAAAGCCTCTCCCCTCCCCCCCTAATGAGAAATCGTTACCCTTGTTTAAATCTTGTCCGTCCAAATCCATAGAGCGGTGTTGAATGGTGTCCAATCAGGTTCCCTCCTAATAATATCCAGCATCCCTCAAGGGTCGATTTCCGGGCCTCTACTGTCTCTGATTTATGGCAGTGACCCGCCTCCAACCCTTTCCCCCTGTAAATGCCCCATGTGTGCTAAAGACACGGTTAAATGTGTCAGCAACATTAGGGCAGGTGCTCAGTCTGACCTACATATGATTGGCATCAGTCTTAAGGCAAACATTTGTATTATTTCTCAGAATGAATCTATGCTCGTTGGAATTGCAGAGCAAATTAAAATACAGGTCAGTCAGAGGACAGACCGAAGCTCAAATGGATTATCAAGGAATATTCATTGAAATAATGAGGTGTTATTGTTGGCTGAGTACTCCCCAGAGAAACAACATAGAAAGATGCTGCGGGAGACGAAGAAAAACTAACTTTAAAGAAAGAAAGAAATAAAACCGTAAGAGTGATACTGAGCACCGAGAATGTACATGTAATATGCTGCCAACGTTTAAATGGCCTTCATTTTCTCACAAAGCTGGCCAACAATAAGGCACCGCTTGTATAAAATGTGTGAAATGGATTACTGCGTGGTTATCTGCTTTAGTCAATTATGCACGTGAACCCAGGGCATCATTAATGTACTTGTTCAACAATGAGCCATGTGTGTGTTCCAAATGTGTACAGTGAAGTCTTTGCATGCTGGGCTGTATAGTGCTGGAATTAACTAAAAACTTAATTCACATGACTTAATGAATGTGATTATTAATAAGGTGTACTTGCATTGATTGTGAACTTTGTGTATTGGCACAGTATAATTGTTGTGTTTGTAATTTTATGTCCAGAACCTATTGGGAGAACATAACCTGCTGAGCTGGCAGAATAGTACAGGATTGATAAACAATATAGTACAGGATTAATAAACCCAGACTACAAATAACAGTGCCGCACTACAGCTAAATGATAGATTGTTGTTGAAGGAGCTACATTGATTAGCTGCTTTTTGTTATTAAGAATTAATGTGCAGTTTTTATGAAGTTTGATGTGTGGTTTATCCATTTCCATATAAATATTGGCTGGTGAAAACTACTGTGAATTGAGAGATGGTGTTTATGTTAATGAGGCGGCCCATCTTAAGTAGTAAAATAGGAGTTGCTGTTTAAAATTCACAGGTCAGTGTGACAGCTTTCATTGAGAATGGCCTGGACAAACGCCATCTTCTCATGTCCCCAGAATACAATTACACTACGCTGCCCCTCATTTGCATAGAAATTCTGCTCATTTTCCTGGATGGTACCTGTATCATAAATTTAGGGCAACGCTGTCAAGGTTTCACTTTGGAAAATGGCACTTTTGGCCTGTTGACTAACCAGATGTCCGCTTCGTGAATATATTCCTAAATGTGCAAGATATTCGTGGATAAGGAATACCAGCCCACCATGAAAACCCCTCACCCATTTTTTAAAAATTATTATTATTAAGACTCATCATCATGCAGTGTTTATTAAACCAGGCTACTCTAAGGGCCTTTTTGTCGATCTGGCCTGAATTTGTGATTTTGGCCCTAGATCAGGGATAACCTGAAATGCATCAAAAGAGCTGCACCTTTCATAACATAGCAGCCCCCACGGGGCTGTTTTTGATGGCTTTAGAGTGATGTTACACTGTGTATCTCCTTAATACTTGTGTACTTGCAATGTCTCTATCTCTTCAGGGTGGACGTGGTGCACCTTGCTTTGTACAACCTGGGCGTTCAGAGTAAGAAGAAGTACTTTGAGCTTGAGGAGATCCTGAACTTTGTCAGCAACAACTGGGAGCACTTCCAATTGGGCAAGGTCAGAGTTTGGTTTCTGGACCTGTGTGTGCGTGTGCGTGTGCGTGTACAATATAGCTCATTACCTGTATTTATTTTATATGGCCTTCTTTGCTTATCTTTATCAAGGGTGTGAATCATTTTGGAAGGTTTAAAAATTTGTGTATGTATTATTTATTTTTACTATATTTTCTACCACTATTAAACATGATGTTCATCATTCATTCATTAAAATATGAATGATATATTATCACTTGAACAAGTAAAAGGGGAAGCTCATTTGAAGTTTCATGGCAATACCGCTCTATAAAAATGACTTGGGCAAGTAGTTCTCCTTGATACCTTTCACACTGTCAGTACGGTTCAAAGTATGGATATTGTCCTTCCTACTCCGCAATTATAACAACGACGTCACGTCAGTGACATGACCGCATGCGCTGACGTGCCCCCACGGTTGGTAGGAAACCGCACGCCGAATCATGCCCTTTCTCTTATCCTCTCCACCTATTGGAGCCACTTCTGTCTCTGCAGATGCAGGCTATTAGCTGCCACTGCATGCCGCTGGCTTGCTTGCCAATAGTTTGTTTTCCGACTGCGTGCCTCTTGCATCAAAGCCTCTGGATTTCACGACCAGACGTTTATGACAATTTAGATTTAGGATTCACGATTTAGGACACTCTGCCTCTACAGAAGGTGTATTAGCCTTTTTACAAGGGGTGCAATGTCATCCTACTAGGGCCAGCCTGGGACCTGCGACTTGGTGCTCAGCCTGTAGGGACCCACTGTCTTATTAGCTAGTTTTTACAAGGGGTGCAATGGCTGCATCCTACTAGGGCCAGCCTGGGACCTGCCACTGGTTCTGGAGGCTCTTGCGTATTCTGCCTCTTGAAGCTGGAAACCCTACGAAACACCTCGGTGTGCTACAGGCAGTCTGATCGGCTGTCTGTGTGTTTTAGTGTAGTACCAAGCACCTCGCTGTCGCATTGGGTTGTGGGGGCCGTTATCCAGGCCTACAGGGGTGTTGGAGGGCATGGTCTGTCACTCCATCAGAGCCATGTCCTGGGCCACACTCAGAGGCGTTCCCCTGACCGAGATCTGTGCGTCCGCTACCTGCTCGTCCCCCTGTGCGTTCTCCAGATTTTAGAGTTAACGTCGCTTCCTGCCACACAATGGAGTATGTATGCTGTCCTTCACGTGGTGACGACTCACTGATTTGGAGGTTTATGGTGGCGTTCCTCACAACCGTGTTGGTATGAGCCATCCATACTCTCAACCGTACCGATGGCCTGAAAGGTATGAAATAGAACGGAAGTTAGATGTAACTGTGGTTCTAAGAATACCTGGAAGACCGTCAGTACTTTCCTGTCACTCCGAAGATTTTGTGAGACAGAGCGCGATGAAGTACGGTTTTATAATTACTCGACCTGTGAGGAGCACGAGGAATATTATCCATAAATACTTTGAAATCGTACTGGCGGTCTTCCAGCTATTCATAGAACCACAACCACAGTTACATCCATAACTTCCGTTATTTGCGTCACTCCTCTGATCGCTAGTCGCTTCCCCGTGTCCTCCACAGAATCGCACTCATGGAGCAGAGGCCCCTGCAGTCCCAAACTGCGTGTGCCATCTGCTACCGTTACTGACACGTGAATTACAGTCATAAATTACAACCGCTCCATTTGGCCTTGAGAATGTGGAAGAAATCGATGCTAGAAATGCCAGCTAGTCAATCTCTCTGCACCACGCGATAACAAAGAAGCCAGTAGAATTCGGAATAGGGGGGGAACCTTTTTTATTTTTATTTTTTAAACATAGCTCTATATAATTTACACCGAACATCAAAATAAACAATTTATGTATGAATGTGTTTGGAAAAAATAAAGAATATGGATTCTGCATTTGGATTGCATGTTTTAGGCCTGCATGTGATTAATTGATCAGTCATGACTGACTGTGATGTATTTGAATGGCTTTAGATTTTGCATAAGCAATGCATCACCTCATTAGTCACACAGGTGATTGGGCACAGTGCGTGAGGTGGTTTTGTCTGTTCAATGTCAGTGTGACAGGAAGTAACTAATATGCCTCGCTTATCGGGAGAACAAAACCTTCTCAACTAATGTTGACACCGGAACCGTATATGAGACTGGAATACGTAAGCATAATTCTTTCCACTGCGTTAGTATGCATCAGCATACTCATACTGTATCATTATAAAAAATGCAATATGCATCTGTATGGTAGATGGGCTCAAATGTATTATCTTTCATGTCCTATGGACAGTACCCTGAGAATAAGGCTTGACACAGTGCCGGATGCTCTAGAGATAGTAGGCAAATGACAAACCTACATGGGCTGAGTGGCCTGTTCTCGACATCCAATGTTGTTATGTTTTATTTTTAAAATGGGAAAATATATTTAAGGTGAGACAAGGCATGCAAAAATGCTGTTTTTGCTTCCACTCAGATTCAGATTTTTGGTTATGTTGCTTCTGTAACATGTCTTCTTTAAGACTGATATCATAAAAATGGCCAAACTGCACATAAATATGTTTATTTTACAATATTTGTTCTACTTACATCCACAGATTTATCCTAACTTTAGCAAATGTTAGCATATTTGCACGAGGTACAGCTCCGTAAAGCTTGTTCTCTGTAGCGTAATGTTAGCAAATCAATATATGGTCATCTTCCTTGTAGTCATGACAATTGGTGAATGAACAAATGCTACTTTCAGAAATGTCATTGGCTAATGAAGCTTTAAGGCCATTTCCGACGATGTGATTTGCTTACTATTAGTATTTATAGTATTTGTTCAGTAGTGTAATAGGGAATTGGGGGGTGATTTAATGGGTTATTGTTGCTGTAAACAGTGATTACTAGTCAGTTAATATATGAATTCACAATATCTATAATGGCCATTTTCTCAAAATGCTTTTAATTTTTTAATTTTTTTCCTTCTATACTCTAAATCTCTACTTCTAGAGCACTTACATGCTTACCACTATTCTGAAGGATTTGTTCATAAGTTGCTAATTTCCTGATTTTGTTCTTAAAAACATTGAGAAAACACATTTTTAATACCTGTACATAGTATTTTCTGATTTATAAAATGAAAAAGGATCCAAAATCTGTTCTGTAAATACTTTTGTCTCTAATATGTTGTCAAAATGGAATGAGTCTGGCTTTATGCATATTTAATGAGATGTTGCCGAATTTGCATATTTAAATATAAATTTAGAGAGAACTTTAATACAAAACAATTTTGTAATTATGTAAGTAATCAACTGGCAAAGTTTCATGGTGATATCTTTTCTTTATTTTTTTCCCATATTCACCTGCAGTGTCTCACCTTAAGTTTGTAATGAGCACCTTTTGGCTTTTTCACGAGGCTTGACATTCAGCAGGTTAAATCGCCTCATTACCTACGCCCATAGCCCTGCTATCACTCTGACTAATGAGCTGAGTGGGTGTTTATGCAAGTCCGTCACTATCACACACATTCGAAAATGACTATCTTAACAATTCGCTTGAGAAATCAATCATTGTGTCTGCGTTAAGAAGTTCTGTGTTTGTGCCCAAGTTGAACCTACATCAAAATGAATAATATTGATTGTGTGATGTTTTTTATTACATAAAGTCTGCGCTCCAAAACTGTAAAATTAGATATTATTTTATATTAAGTCTTTATGTGTAAAACGTTCAACATTATTGTGAAACCAGATCGTCCACCTCTGCATTATTAGCTTTAGTAAGGTGCTGGACCTCAGTTACTTGGTAAATACATCTAATAAATTGGATTTGTTTGGGAAATACTACCAATAGTTACTTGTGACTGGATTGCAGAGCAAACATCATTGAGCACACACATCCACTAGGCTTTTAATCTCTGGTTTACTTATGGGGGGAATTGTCAAAACAGATAAAACGGTCGACCACTTGTTTGGTCGACGTGAACTGCGAAGCCACTTTTTGGCCCCCCTCATTTGTCCTCATGTCCTGAAAAGCACTAGGAAGATATTGTTGTTGATGGCTACATTTAAACCGGCATTCCTGCAGAAAGTGTTTGAAACCCGCAGAGGGCTGGGAGAGCAGTGAGCCTCATTCATCTTCGTTCGGCGGCGACAGTCCAGAGGTCCGACGAATCGAAGGAGGCCAATTTGCACGATACGGAGAACAAAGACCCTCCCTCATTTGTAGCTTGTTATCCACAGACTGAAGCTTCTTTGTCTTCCACCCAGCTCTTCAACACCCCTGTTCAAGAGAGAAGCCAGTACCTCCTAGATGCTCTCAACAACTACAAAAGCAAGTAAGACAAATCTCCTCATCCCTGCTTTTAGAAGAGAGGTAGAGTGCGATGGGGAGAGCCACCTCAGGTGTCCTCTTTTACTTGTGCTTGCTGCCTTAATGGAGTGCTATACGTTCATTTGATAGCCTATAATATCTATACATGTTCTACTGCCAGTGTTTTTCTCCAGGGTTCTTGCAAGAGGGGCATTTTAAAGGCCGTCTCAAACTTAAATGGGTGTTAGAAAGTAATTGACACGTCTCGCAAATTGGCCTGTGTTTTGTAATCCGGCTGGCTCGGCCGCAGCAGACGGTAAATGAAGGGGGCCCCGTTCCTGCCGGCGGGGAGGCGCCTTTTCATTCGGCCTCCCATTTAATCCGTTCAGGTTCCTCTGCGGGAAGGAGATCAAAAAGAGGAAATGCATCTTTCGGCTGAGGTCGCGGGTGCCCCCCAACCCCCCGTCCAAGCTTTTCCCCGAGAGGACGCCAAACTGCGAGGGACGGGATGGACGCAAGAGAGGCTGGGGCAGAAACAGGTTGGCCAACTGTTTGGGCCGCCGCCCGTTACTTTTACAGCTAAACTGTTGGCACGGGTCACCTTTCCATTTTGATATAGGCATGTATCACGATACAAGGGACGTGACATCGAGATACAGTGTCGTGTCACGATGCGCTCCGTTTCAGTGGAAGAAATTAAACGCATGAACCCATGCTCGCGTAACAGTTTGCATAGACGTTACCTTCCTTTAATGTTTGCTAATAGTTCACAGATTAGCTCAACGGTCTGTTCTGTATCGCAGTTGCATTGATTTTGAGATACAATGGTATACACGAGACAACGAGAACTAGTGCACACATTTTATTTCAGAAGGTCAATGCAGGGTCACTCAAAACTAACATTTATCATGGAAATAGAAAATTACAAAATGCAACGGAATAGTCAGTCATGAATAATCAATAGCGCTACTCTGGTATTAGAGTCTCACTGTTGGCATTTTAGCGCTGGGTTACAGCGCTGAGTGCTTGAGTGTCTTTTATTTGTATTTCATGGAGAATGCACACACCCTTGTGGGTGTGTCTTTGTCGAAATCTTTGATGGGTAAATTAAATCCAGTCTGCTATTGGCCAAAGTATCCAATCCCCAATGGTGGTGTCAGTGTAAACTTTGAGTAAATAGTTACAGATGAGGCAGAACTGTCTGTGACAGAAATGACTAGCAGTGACATCACTCTGTCAGCGAGACTAAAGTAGGGGGCGAAGTTGGGAAGTTGGCTGCTTTTTGACAGCTGGCAGGCGGGACTGTGGTCCTGGCCCCTGTTGGAAGTCTTCTTTGTTTGACCCGGTGTCCTCCTTGTGTGGGTCAGCTCTCGCCACATGGAGTCCCTGCCCCAGAAGAGGAAGAGGTCTAAGTGGCTGCTGGAGGACGCGATTCCCAACGTAAGTGTCACCTCCATAGCACCCCAACATGCTCTCATTTCTCCAAAATCCATAGCCATAATCACAAGGTCCTCATGCAGACGTTGTTGGCCTCTCTCTGTCTGTCTGTATCTCTCTCTCTCTCTCTCTCTCTCTCTCTCTCTCTCTCTGTGTGTGTGTGTGTGTCTCTCTCTCTCCCTACCTTCCTTCCTGTGTGCCTCACCAGCCCCCATGTCTCAGCCTGTTCACCAGCTTCCCCATGTCCACAGTTCACGGGCGTCTGCCCACCAGGCACAGCGCTCCTTATCTCAGCCAGCCTGCCTGACTCCTGACAGTCCGTTTGTCTGTGATTCTATCTGCTCCTCTGTCCCCAGCCAGCCACCGCTCTCCTCATTTCAGCCTTGATGTTCATCCCTTATTTCTAGATTTTCCTGTCTGCCTGTCTGTTACGATATCTGAATGTACCCCGGATTTTCAGCAGCCGCCCCCCCCCCCCTTCCGTCCATCTCACCCACATATCCATTAGTCTGTCTGTCTGTTCTCCCTGTCAGTGACACCCGGTTGTGTGTCAGTGTGTGACTTCAGCCTGCCCTTGTATGTCATTGCTCTCAGCTCTCCTTCGCTTCCAGTGAAAAGCATTGGGATTTTTTTGAGGGGGGTTGCCACTGGAGCATTTAACTGACAGATCCCTCTGAGCAGTCAAATCCCCAGACCTCATCAGATTCGACAACAACATGCCTCAGAATTTAAAAGAAGAATTACACTGTTTACCCTGGATGGAGGTATCAGTGTTAAATATTAGTAACCGTAATGAGGGTGATTGTGAAGATGACCATATCTTTTTTTTTTTTTTTTGTATGTAACGGGTCAGTGTTGTCATGGGGGGGAAACAATGATTGGTGCTCTCTCTGCAGAATGAACTTACTACTTCATGGAGTACAAACCATCACATGGCCAGTATATTTGACTTCACCCTGGATGAGCTGCAGAGCTTAAAAAGGTCAGTATATATATATATTTTTGGTGGGGGTTGGTGGGATATACTGTATTTTTTCAGATTATTTAACCAGAAGTGTGTTTTTGGCTCCACCTGTCTCCACATATCCGTCTGCACTTTTTTCCCTGTTTGGGTTTTTACTAAAGTCAACAAATCCAAACCTCGAATCCACTTCATTCTCCTCAGTGCATGTTGCCTTTGGCTGAGCGTCAGTGCAGGTTTCCTGGAAGGGACGTAGCCGTTAACGGCGAAACGTGTTTCCCTGCATCCATCAGGTTTCACTTTCCACCTTCAATTCTGGATTTTGACTTTCCTGGCAGGGCGACACTCCCCCTTTCAAACATGTTGCCATTTCCTGGACAAAAGTGAGTCAGTTGGCCTTAAGAAAACAGCCGTTCCAGTAATGGCCTGAATGCTCGTAAAGCACTTCTTTTTACTCCTCGCCTCAGCCGCCTCTTCGACTTGAAAGGGAAGGCCGGCCCAGCCGAAACCGAGAGGCGTGGCCGCGCCCCGAACGCGCCTCTCTCGGGTCAAGTCTTTGAAAAGCAGAAGCGAAGGCCATTAGCCACTTTGGAGCGCTCTGAAGACCATCGCTCAAACTGTCCCGGGCGTTTCGGTTCGCCCTCTTGATTCCCATTGTTTATTTATGATGCGGTTAGCGTGCCGTGCAGCAGCCCCCCTTTCAAGACAATACTCCGGCAAGCCAAGGGGGACCAGAAAGGGCAAGAGTAAAAACAAAGAGGGATATCGGAGTCTGGAACACAATTCCCGGATGGGAGAGAAAAACAAATAGCACCAAAATCCAGTAACGACGGAAATAAATCTTTTGATCTTTTTTTTGGGGCCTTTTCTTTCCCCTTGGGCTTGTATTTAACATTGTGCTTAAACATAGTTACAGTAGAGCAAATATATTTACACTGAGTCTCGCAGTTGAAAATGAGATTTTATCATCATCTTATCTGTCTTTATTTTCATAATTTAAAGCCTTGCCAAAGCTGTTTATCACAAATGTAACACGTGATAGCAACTCTGCCCTTATTTGCTGGTACTACATGAACTCTTTACAGGGCTTCATGAGCACAAATACTGGTGATGTTTTTACTTTAGCATTTTTTTCGTTCCGACTCTTTCTGCAGCTCTGATTCATTCCTTCACACTGGTCTGTTTTGAAGCCTGCTTCCACTGTGGGCAACGCTCTTATTGCTGGGCATAGAACAATCACACAAATTTGCATTGATTTTCCCTTTGAAAAAACCAAGCAAAGCCCTGCAGCAGTTCATTTTGCCCCTCCGAAGTTATTTCCATTCAAAGAGGAAGGTGAAGTGTTTTAATTATACACCGCAGAAAGGTTATCAGCCCCTAAACAGCTCCTTTTGAATAATAAATGAATGGCAAACGGGCCACTTTGGGGACAGTTAAAACCAGAAAAGGCTTTTTATGTAAGCTGAGGTAGCGTTGGGGTGAAGTTTTTGCTGAAGGGGACACGTTCGGGGCCTGCAGTAAGCTCAAGGCAATGAGAGGTACTGAGGTCTCCCTCCGTCGTTTCAGTCACACCGCTCACAGCTACCTCAGATACTTAACCCTCAAAAGGAGTATATTTTGGGGGAGGGGGCAGTTGAACACACACCTCACTGCTTATAGATAGGAGGCCTCAAATTTTCACATTTACAAAAAAAAATCAATGCTTACACAAATTACAGGCAACACTTGAGTAAATGAGGGATGCTTGAAATTATTGCAGTATCGCAAGTGTAGGCCCCCCCCAGTACATAGGTACGCTAACGCAACACATGGCCTGGCTCCCACACTAATCTTACCCAACAGCAGGCATCATTTGTGCTAATTGACCCGACCACATGTTACAATAGATGGCTCACACCTACCGATTAGATTAGCACAATTTCAGTTTTTACAGAATCTGTTCAGCGTGTTTGGGTCGGTGTGAGAGAGCAGCTGATGTAGTCTCGCGGCACACGAAAGTGCAGCAGGGCTCCCGCGTTTGGCCTTGCAGCATGGCCATGTGTCAGAGCGCTAGGGACTGATTCGGGTCGTTGTATTTGTAGCACCAGCTCAGGAAGGACCTTCAGCTTGGACCTGGACTCCACGGACGCGGCCAGCACCTCCGGATCAGCCACCACCAGCGTGTCCTACGATTTCCGGTACGGTCCCATCCAAGACATCGGGAGCCCAAACTCCCAACTGTACACAGCACACAACATACGCACACGGTGGTTCCGTGTGGCTCAGTTGGTAGAGCACGGCGTTAGCAACGCTTAGGTTGTGGGTTCAATCCCCACTGGGGCCACATATACTGAAACATGTATGCATTCACTACTGTAAGTCGCTTTGGATAAAAGCATCTGCTAAATGGTATATATTATATTATTATTTCGCACACACAGGCTCTGAGACAAAGGTGAACCCAGTCCAGAACGAGACGGGAGGAAAGCGTTTGTGACACTGTTGCGCGGATATTAAACTCTCAGCAATCTAAAAAGCCTCAGGGTGCGCTTAGACAGTGTAGGACTCTGCACGGAGGATGGCTTGACCAGCTCTCCGCAGGTCAAAGGTTAACCGAAAACCCAGAATGAAAACGAGGGAAAGGGCGTCTCAGTTCCTCCCTTGGTCTTCCTCCCGCCCGGAGTCACGTAGCAGATGATCGATAACTCACAAGCGTGAAAACTTTGCAGCAGTAGCTGTCGGAGGTGATTTTCCTCACATCATGCTTACCTTTTAGACAGGTCCACTCGCGAGCAGAAGGGGAATGAAATTGTTACACTGCGTGACGAGGAGTGTCCAGTACTGCCACTGAGAGGCTGATGAGAGATTATGGATTTTTCATTTTGGCTGCCGTGGGTCTACAGTCCGGCTTTTCTGTACTTTGCCAATGGACCATGATTTGATTTAAGCCTAATAACTGAGGTTTTCTTTATGAATTTTATATATATATATATATATACACACACACACATACATACATACATACATACATACATACATACATACATATATACACGGGTACACAAAATAATGGAAACACCAAATATTTGTATTTTGAAGTAACTAAATTGCAATTTAAAAAGGAGTCTACACATGTTTCATGTTAAGGTCAACACTAATTACATTTGGAGAATTATGTTTGGAGAAAGCCAAAGGAAGCCATCAACCCACATTGCCTGTTCCCAACTGTTAAACGTGGTGGATCTGTTATGATATGGGCAGCCATCTCGTTGGAGTCATTGAGTCCGATTATTACTCTGCATGGTAGAATTATGGCCAAGGAATGCAAAGCCATTTTAGGCGACCATGTGCAAAATTGTTTCCTCAAGATGTTCCCATAGTCCAAGAAAATAACGCTCCCATTCACACTACTAAATGGATTCAAGAGTGGTTTCATGAAGTCAGACATTCCATGGCCTCCTCAATCACCAGATCTAAACAACATTGAAGCTTTATGGGAAGTTCTATAATCGTGGAGTAGATTTCCACTCCCTTCATCTCTCAAAGATATGGAGGCTTTCCTTCTTGAAGAATGGTCCAGTATCCCACTAGAAACAGTTCAAAATGTGTTTCCAAGAAGGATTGAAGCTGTTAAGGCAAAGGGCAACACAACTCCTTATAAGTTCATAAATATTCACGTATTTGTTGGTGTTTCCATTATTTTGTCTACACCCTGTGTGTGCGCGTGTGCGTGGGTGTGGGCTCTCGTAAGCCCATCATATTGGTCCAGCCCCAGTCAAAGCTCCCTTTTTACAGCATGTGAGAGATGTCCTTATACACCCATGAGGTGAGTGTGGACCTTTACGGAGGTTGGGGTCAGTGTCTCCCAAACGTTACATGAGGGAAAGCCGAAACCCCTCGAATCCCACGGATGCCTTGCTTTGAGCCACCCGTCCTCCCTCTCTTTGTTCAGCTCCTGCCCAAGAGTTTGGGTCACTGCATTGATACAAACTCCCAGCAATAACTCTTTAATTAACCTTTGAGGAGGACCCAAGGGGAGTATCAACAGCAATCACTGCTGCGGAAGTCTTTTCATTAGGCCCCCTGATCCCACTGACCCTCTGAAAAACCACCAGAAGGAATTAAAGGCCCAGCGTGGCAGTGTGGACGTGGGTGGCTTCAACAGAACGCAACTCCTCCCCGCCCCGTTCGATTTGTCTCTCCGTATCTTATTTTTAGAGTCGTGTTCTCATTACCATCTCAAAGTATGCTAGTGTGGAGGGTTTTTTTTGGTTTGGTTTTGTTTTGTTTTCTTTAAGGAATGAATACATATTTTTTGTGTGGATAAGAATTCCAAGGGACAACAACGCAGCCCAGTGAAATGGGAGAGCATTCCCTACTGTGCGACAGCACTAAGGAGGAGATCAAACGCGCTGCTTGAACTCCTCTTTCTCCCTTCTTCTTCTTCCTTGCCTTTCATGTTGCCGTGGCTTAAGTGTCTATCCGGGATTTCCGATGGCTCCTCAAACGAAGGCTCCCAACGTTGGTAAAAATAAATTGGGTTTGCGCTGCCGTTGTGGCCCCCATGGCGCCCCCTGTGGCGTGAGGTTTGATCTGCGCAGCCGCAGCCTGGGGGAACTGCTTGAAGGATTAAAATCGCAAGACCCGCGCAGGCAGGGCACTGGAACCAAAGAGGGGGGAAGGTTACACTCATTTGTTCTGGTTTATGGTTGTGCTATTTTAGGTTGTAGGGTTTTTTTTGTTTGTTTAGTTGACCAAAATCAAAGTGCTCATATTTGTAGGGGGGAAATATCATTAGTAGGCAAACCACAGCACCATCTAGTGTTCATTTGTTACAGAGCCGGTCAGGTTTTTCCACAGATGGTGCTGATCATGACCGATTTCCTCTATAGATACCAGTGTGTCCACTTCCAACATTTTTTATGGTTAATTTAAATTCTGTTTAACAGATGCTAAATCTGGGGTCAGTGAATGTCAGTGCTATAACAAGTGTGTCGAATGCTCCAGCCATCATGTTGGGTCATCTGCGTAATACTGTGGCATGGTCATCTGTGGCTTCGGGTGAGCTCGGTAATTGATTGAAAATGTAGGTCTATTATAAAATGTATTTACAGTTCTGCATAATTGGCATCTCCCATTTTACGACAGCGTATGGATCTCTGATGAACATTTCAT
This sequence comes from Aldrovandia affinis, assembly GCA_029706075.1. Classification (NCBI taxonomy): domain Eukaryota; kingdom Metazoa; phylum Chordata; class Actinopteri; order Notacanthiformes; family Halosauridae; genus Aldrovandia; species Aldrovandia affinis. The sequence goes on along the minus strand of JAINUG010000053.1, from coordinate 461,275 downwards.
ACATAGGAAGTAGGAAATGCTAGGCTAGGGCACAAATCCTGTTTCCTTTGGTTAGTTTTGGCTCAACAATTCTTATATCTGCAAGAAAAATATGTATATACCGTTCATTTGTACTACAAAAATGTCAAAGGACTGCATTAAAAATGTAATATGGGGTCAAATTCTCCTTTAAAAACAGAGTAGTGTGCCCATGCAAGTTAAAGCAGTGTGCCACTAAAACGAATTGATATTCATTATGACATTGAAGAGAGAACATTTCTTCTGTCCTTTCATTTTGCAAGTATACCCCGGTATCAGTGATCTGACCTACAGGATGAACATGGTTAGTGTTTCCTGTCTTATGTAAGGCTTAGCTGTCCCTAACCAGTCACAGAGTGACAGTCACTGAAAATGCTGATGCCTGATAATGCTGCCTCCAAATTTTCAGCTTGTTTGAACAACTTTGTTCTAAACTGCACAAGTTGTTCATCATTCAGGGGAAAATGTTATTACTCGGTGAAACTGTTTTGGTATGATTAATAAGTTCCTTTCTTTCTCCTTCTGACTAGCTGTGGGATGTTAATTGATGTTTGAATTTTAAATTTTTTGTAATGGTGCATTGCTTGCCATTAATAAAGGCATATGAACATTCCTCAAGCTACACTTCTAGAATATTCATAACAAGGTACCAATTTGGTACAAATCTAGTTGTAGATTTGCAGAGAGGATCACATTGTTTTATCCAGGATTTTACCAAGAGGTCATTTTCAGTATTTGATTAAAAAAGAAATTCCTTAAAACTTAAAACGCACCAAAATGATGAATTATGTCTAGTTGTATGCCAGTTACCTGCAGCCTAAAAAAACACTCCTATGTTGGCAGTGATGCATAGCCAGTGGTTTGCTTTCCATACATACCACTAAATGAGTTACTGTAAATATCTGATTCGACGTAAAAGATTCATTAATCTGAACCAGTTCTCACATTTAATTTATTTCTGTCTGTTAATGCTGCAATGTCCTGCGCTTCAAGCAAACAGCCAAGCCAATGCACAGAGAAGAACGTGTGCCCTCTGGTGGCCGCAGTGAGACGGTGCGTTCTGTTTATAAGAGCTTCCGTTACGTCAGACCGGGGTCCTAACCTTGTTTTAATAACTATGCGTCAGACTCCGCTAGATTACTTTGTGGAAATGTACCGAATGGAAATTCACCACTTTGCACAAAGAGCGAGTCCGATATTTATGTGCGTGGCTTCTGTCAGGATTTGACTCCTGAACTGTGACAGGACACCGTATATTTCCATTCCTGCATTATGTAATGTACTGAAGATCAATCAGCCTTTACAATCACAGCGGTGTGCCATTATTGACTGACCAACTTGAAATGTGAGAAATTATACAGGCCACGGCAGAGGATAGAAACATTTATTATATGTAGCTTTTTGGCCGGTGTGCCGCTGCCTGAACAGCTCTAATGCAAATGTGTGATTGTTGTCTTTATATTTACGGTTTTTTGGCGGGAAGGAAAATTCCGGGCTTGGAAATTGACAGGTGCAGGGATTGTTTGGCTGCAGCAGTTTGGGACGGAAACTGAGCCAGGATTGGAAAGCCAGTCCCACGGAGCCCTCTGTGCCGAGTCCATTAACAGCCGTGCCAAGTTTGACCACAAATCAGGGGTGTGATCACACGAGCGCGGGGCGGCGTTGATGGATACGCCGCCAGTGATGGCATGTCAGGGGCGGAGCTCCAGGGCCCTGCTGGAAGGCGCGGCGGTTTCAGCGTCACACGGCGGTGTAATCACCAAACCGAGGTGACGATACGCGTAATTGGGTGTGCTGAGCTCCCAGTGGCGGCGAGTGTGAAGACGAGTTTGTGAACTGTGTCCGCAGGAAGAACGTGGGCAGCCGGAAGAGGAAGCTGCGCACCTCCACCTACGCTCCGCTGGCGAGCCGGGCGGCGGCGCCCGAGGGCGACCTGGGGCACGGCGGCCTGGAGGCGGAGGAGGCCCCCGAGCCGCTGGACACTGGCATCGACAGCCACACCTTCGAGAGCATCAACGAGGACGACTCCTCCCTGTCGCACCTCAAGTCCTCCATCACCAGCTACTTCGGGGCGGCCGGGCGGCTCAACTGCGGGGAGAAGTACCAGGTGCTGGCCCGCAGGGTCACGCCGGAGGGCAAGGTCCAGTACCTGGTGGAGTGGGAGGGCACCACCCCCTACTGACGGGCGAACGGCGAGGGCAGGGAGAGGGGGGGAGGAGGGCGGAAGAGTCGGGACGGAGGAACAGATCCTCACCTCGTCCCTTCTCCAAGCGCTCCTCCGCCCCTGCCCTCAGCGGCCACACAGGGTCTTTTCATTCTCAAGTCACTCTTTCCTTGGTGCCGTTTCTTCCCACTCCTAGCACAAACCCTTGTAGTACGCTTGCCTTTAGTCGCACATAGAACTGTGGATCAATGCAGAAACCATAGTGTTAAATGAGCAGTGCAGAGGTACTGAACTTAGCATTGTATTGTTGAAAAGTGTCAGCGCTTCCGCTGTGCGCTATAGCATGTGCAGAGCTGTATCGGATATGCCCCGTTCCCCCCGCCCCTGCTTCTCTTAGTTATTTCTTATTACCATGCAAGGCTAAGACCTGGCTCAAACCTGAAAAGGAGCGTTTTTATTTTGAGGTGTCGGGTGTTTGTGAAGAGTCTCGTGATGCTAGCATCCCAGAGTTGTGCTCTTCAGTGTGGCACTTATAGGGGTCGGATAGACAAACACACATTTCACCTGATTGAATTTAAGTATTCGCTTGGCCGACAACCTCCTGATCATCGTGTTGGAAGGAAGGCACCAGCGCTTTTCAAATGAGGGATGATGTGAAGTGTCTTCTGTTTAATAGCCCTGCCTATTTCAATTGGACATCCGTTTTGGGCAGTATGGTCAGTACTATATCTATATCACTACTGCCCCTCTCATAATTAATACAAGCAATACAAATCCCACATAAGCCAAATTCCTTGCACCACAAATTTTGATATACACATTTTTCCTGATTAATGTACTTTTGCTCTCCCCCCCCCCTCCGTAATCGCACTTTAGTTTTCATAATTAGGTTTAGATCGCCATTCATTGCTCTTTCCGTACAGATGGTGGCCATTTTGTTTATTTCTTTTTAAATGTTTATTTCATTCCCATTTCTCCGTGAATAGCTTATCTCCCAACAGAATCTCTCAAATCCCCATTGCTGCTTCTGTTGAGAAACTCGATTTTTATTCAGAGCCAATGATCTGCTTCAGTCGCCCCGGGAGCAGGGCAGCAGTGATAACAAGGAAATAAGTAGCTCTAAAAATAATTTATAGCCAGCCACACAAAGTAGTTTGTCAGGGTTGTCAGTAAACAGTTCTGTTACGGAACACGTCCAGGCTGCCCTCCTACGTGTGTTGCGGGGTGGCCCGACATTTACAGCGCGTCTGTGTTGTATACTGCGGGGCATGATGTAGTGTCACACAAGTTCACAAGTTACGTTAATCTCAGACAAAAATAACACACTGTAGTGCATGTCACATAAGCTGATCCTCTTATTTGTGCTTTAAAAGGATTTCAATAGCTTTTTTGATGAAAATGATCTCCATTTTAATTCCCAAATTCCCCATCTAGCGTTTCCAAAGAAATCAATCTTTTTTTTTCTTTTTTTCTCCCCCCTCTCTTTGTATCTATTTTTCCCATTGTTTCATGGATAGCATCGCTCTTGTGATTGCTCCAGGATTTCTCGTAAATGGCCCCACAATGTCAGGGATTTCACCAATAGCCGACAGACCGAAATATTCGACAGCCCTTAAACGGTTGCTGCGCAGGCCCCTGCTGCAGAGGGAAGACTTCTCCCTGTTGTGCTGTTTATGTATGATTGAATGGCCCTGCTTTGAGTTGATTTAATGGCCCGATTGAAATCTGCTCCTATTTCATGCAGTATATATATATATATATTTCTGCAGTATATGTACATTATAAAACTTAGGCCTACTACTTCTTCTGTTTTATAATTAACATTGTGTTGTTAGATCATCTGCTTACTAGGCCACTCTTGCTTTGTTGCACTATTAACCAACGCCTTCATCTATGCAATCTGTAATCGTTTTGTAAATTGATGATACTTATACAACCAAAGTATTATTTGCTGTTAGTATTTTATTTTTATTTTTTTTAATCAGCACCAAAACTGTTTTGTGTATAAATACTATAAGCTCTACTTTGACTTAAAGTCATTATTAATAAATGTATACAGTATATATCATTTCAACATGGTGGATGATGATGCGCCCTTGAAGATGCAGCTTACGTCTGATAACGTTTTAAGCACTTAATTTGCAAAAGAAAATTGCAGTACAACTGTTCAAAGCAAAAGAGTGTCAAAATCCATCTTAGGAGTTTATTATGATCATCTAAACCTTCACATGCAGTGTTGCCATGTAAGTTCTGAATTTGTATGATTACACCGGGCGCACAGTAGGTGTTAACTCTGTTTTGTCATATTTAAATTTAGGCTATACAAAAGCTATTAAGTTTGCTTCTTCTTTTTTCCCCCTTTTCTTTTCATTTAATTAAGCTGCGGTGTTTATGTTGGAGGATTGTGTCTCTGTCTCTGTGTGTGTGTGTGTGTGTGTGTGTGTGTGTGTGTGTGTGTGATGTCAATGTCAGCAGCTAAACGCAAGAACACTCACACCATAGCCAATCAGGGACTGGCATGCCAATCTCCAGTTTTACATGAGCAAATTGAGGCTTATATGATGTAATATAAGTAGTAGCCAAGGCTGTGTTAGGCAATTCACATCATAGCGATAGCAACCAAAGTTGAAATAATTTTCCAGTCATTTCCTTTGACATACACATGTGCAACCAATCAGAAGAAAGTGAAAAATGTGTTTCTTGGCACTTTTTTATCAATGCGGTGAATGCCAAATTAGTCAGCATGTCCTGTGGATATTCTGGGGGGTTTTCTGTGCCTTCTGATCTGATCTGATCTGATCTGATCTGATCTCATCAGGATGGTCCTCTTAGATTATGTTTGTGTCAGATTCCAAAAACACAACTTTGTATATGCTGTTGCACCAACAATATTAGGCTCGCAATCATGTATGTGACTTACAGATAACTGGACAAAACTGATTGTGAACCCACTGCCAGTTTAAATGTTTCTTGACGAATATTTGCCTAAAATGTAAGACAATTTGGACAAAGGTTTCTGATACTGTACCTTAAAGAGGTACTTTTGAGGGACTGTTTGCTAGTCCACCTTATTATAATCACATATATCCTATGGGGTAAATGTGGCGAGCTCACAAAATATGCCACTTCTGTCCATCATTTCAGTTTTAATTTTTTGGTTATTTCTAGGTCCGATTGCCCAGTGAAAATAAATGCTCTTTAGAGGAATAGCAAATTAGAAAATGACTAAATTGGGTTATAAATTGTTGGGCCTGCTGCATTACAAATTACAATTTGTTTCAACACAATGTGCCCAGAGTTTCCAAAGGCACGTTTCCCAGGCGCACATTGTTATTGCTAATGCGCGTCTGGCTTATTCTCTGCCCCCGTCATCAGCTCTCGCAACCAAAATGGCCTACGTCAACACTAGCGAGCAATGCTAAACCCATTTATACTGACTGGCTGTGTGAGAATGTCCATGCCTTTTGCTGTTGATGTTTTTTTCCTCACTGTTCGAAAAATGTGAACTGTTATATTTCCAAACATGCATTATGCAGCTCCCTTGTCAACTGAGAATCAATATTATTTAATGCACGTTTTTATTGAAAAGCTATCTTCTAGAAGGTCATGAAAAGAAGCAGCTATGCTGATATGGATGTGTGTGTCATTAGAACTGATAGACAATTAACCAAATATTTAGCTGTTTACACATTTTCTTTTTTTTTTCTTTAATAACCAATATTCTATAGGGTTGGAGCTCATATAGATGTCAATAAAAAGTGATCTCCATTAAGATCTAACATGTGTAATATTATACGTGTGTAATATTATATGTACATTATTGTCATGGCCAAAAGAATATTACTGTTCCCATGTCAGTTTTCTCTTGTGTAGAGCCCAATTCGTCACAATAAAACAACATGGGAACTTTACATCAAAAATAGCCTTGCCGATTTGGTAGTTTTTACAGAAACTTTGAGCACAGTGCAGTATGTTATATTTTAATCTTATCACTGAAGATTTACCAAAGGAGCGAAATACAAAAGGCTTGGTTGCTATCATTGTGTATACTGTTACTGTAACAGATTTACTGACAAAATACTTTGTGAGTACACACAGCTGTTGAAGTTCTGTTTAAACTGATTGTGTTATCATTGCAATACCGCATGTCTTTTTCTGAACTACTTTTGTTTGTAACTAACCCAATGAAAATTACCGCCTGTAACTGTTCCATTTTACTACAGGTTTCCCTTGAAAATCTGTGAAATACCCTCGAGTCACAATAGTCCCATTAGGATATATCCAGTAGCCTTGATGTGTTATCATTGTCACAGGTAAAATAAAGTTATTTCTCACATTCAGTGTTGTACAGTAAATGAATGCCGGAATCCTGATCCTGAGAGAGTACTCATGCCATGAGAACAGCAGTCAAATATCTAAATGACAATTACAGTGGCTTGCAAAAGTATTCAGACCAGTATTGAATTGGCAGACCAATTTGTTTGCCTGAGAGCTTGAAATCATGACACGTTAAAGTAGGAATTAATATTTGATCTACATAACCTACTCCACAGTTTAAAAAACAGTAAAAATATATAAACATATGTATGTATATGTTACGGTAAATGTGTAAAATCGTGAAACCTGTAGATTCCTGCGACGGGAAATCTTTAAATGTGTATAAAGTTGAGCCGTGGAAGGCTATAATGCAAGCAGAGGTCCACCAACTGTCCGCCTCGCGGTCAGTTGTGCATACCCTTACCTCGTGCATGTAAGACGAGCCGAAAGTATTATTTAAAGGCCATTAAAACCAATTATAACAACATCCAACATCCGTTTGACAGACGAACGAGCCTGATATCTTTAAATATGCGCAAAATACATAAAGACTTTTTGCTTTGTCATGATTTGTTCCCATAGCACGGGCTAACGTATAGGCATGAATTCAAACAGACATGACTATACCAATGATAGGAGAGCACATCCAATGTCTTTGAAAATTAAACGTTTGCAAACATTCGTGTCATCCCCAGGCCCTGCAGAATATGCAAGACGTATAGGCTAAATTAAGATGGGCGTGACTACCGTTCTACCACTCCCATCAGAACAAAAATGCTTCACTATAGGATGAAGGTGAATACTCAGAATGGCTTTGCATGTATTGGTGTTCACCCACACCATAACCACCAGAATACTTCATTTCCTCAAGTGTTTCCTTTATAATGGCAGCTGACTGCACATCAATTCAGGAATAAACAGCAGCATGTAAACACTTGAGGAGAGAGTGAAAAATAGAACGCTTGCTTTTTTCCACAGAAAATAATTGACACTTCAATACAAAAACCCACTTCAAACAGCCTGTAGACGGAGGGCATTGTGTGAGTGAAGTTGGATGCAGTGAGTGCTGCTAAAGAATATACATTAATTATGTTTGGCTGGCCAGCAGGGGGTGCCACAACGCAACTTTGCACCATACCCTGTAGCCATGCAATACCCCTCGAGGTTCAGGCATAACAATGTGCAACAGTGTAACAGAATGCCCACAAGGAGAGGCAATAGAGTACAGTGTCTCATAGGTTGCTGCTTGGAGGTTACAGTTACTGTTTATTGCAAACAGCATGTGCTTGAAGAATAGACATGTCATAGCAATTGACTTCACGTTACTGCATACTTTTGAGTGGCCTGGCTTGGCCAGATGGAACACCATGGATACAGTCAGTCAGCTTATAGCCTCCCTAGTCATGAGATCACCCTGCTTCTTCAGTACAACCACCACTGTATAACTGTATCCTATACAATAAAGACAGTGTGGGTTTGGTAACTTCTGGTAAAAGGGAAGGTCTTTTTTTTTTTTTTTTTTAACCTAAACCGGTTTGGCATTTCGTTTTTTACCAGATAGACACTAATGGCAATCATAGATTTTCAATAAATGTCAAAATGGATTCATGAGTCAAACCATTTAAGTGCTACCTTGCAGCAGTTTTACATACCCTACTTAGATCAGTAAGTAATACCAGTAGTACCTTTTATTCTTTAAATAGGCTGCCTCAGATGCTTTTCTAGTACCTATTTTATATTGCACCCATTGTGCAGTAGTTCCTGTATTGGTTTGTTTCATCTCCTCTCAAACCGTAGCAGACTATCTAGAAAAGACCGTTACATGCTCCTATGCAGGAAACGGCCTTGTGCAATTCTGGGGTCGTGAACTGGTGAATAGACAGGGTTCTGAAATATGCAACCCCACCTCTGTAAGGGAGTTAATTCAGCATGGCTGGGCCATACTCATACCACTTGCGTGTGTCTGCACTTTTCTTTGTGCGCCCATTGTGGTGTCCTCAGCCGGAGAGGGTGGAAAATGGTGCCCCCTCCCCAACCGGCCAGTTGTCGGGTCTGTTTTAATCTCAGGAGCTGAATGGCTGGGACTGACCATAGTGTCAAGCCATATTGTTCAAAATCCTGTTCAATCTTCCAGTACCATCTCAATCTCTTTCACTTTTTTCTGTACACTACAAATGTCATTCCTGAAATGTTTTTTTTGTCTATTCAGCACTGGGTATTGATTCATAATTCAGCTTGGTTCTGTGCAGTGCATACCCAGCCATTTAAGGACAGAAGCCGTGCAGTACCCTGTGAGATCGCAAAATGAGAGCCAGGCCACAGCACACGCATCAGCATTTCTGAGTCCCAGTCTGTCTAGTGTAAAGCAGTGAGCATTGTTTTGAACTGTGTCTGCCTGCGGTTTGTTGCATCACCCGGGCACTGCAATTCCTCACCCAGAAAATACAGACCACACGATGGCCATTACTGAGGTAATTTCAGTTGCAGTCAAATTTACTGGCACCTTAGCATTTCTTTGTAATTTCTTCAAAAATAGGTTGAAATTGAAAAAACTTGGTATTCACACTTTTATTCATTTGATTTAAAGCCTGACTGAACAAAAAAAAAAAAAAAGAAAAACCATTTTGAAACTGAAGTTGAGCATTTTAGCCTAGAAAATCAAAAATGGCCTGGACAATATTATTGGCACCCAAGTGCTACCACAGCCTTTGGCATAGAGAACGCTTCTTGTAGCCATCAATGAGCTCGATGCACCTTTCTACCAACAACACACCCCACTCTTCAGCTGCAAACCGCTCAAATTCTTCGATGAACAATTTCTTCGACCAGCTGCTGTTTGAAGACCTCGCCGTAGGTTTTCAGTGGGATTCAGTCCTGCTGGAGGACCCACGATCTTCGAGGGAGACCCCGTTTTCACGATGCCATGCACAGATTCGAGGCCTACAGCACTGCAGCAAAGCAACCTCACAGCATTATCTAACCTCCCTCGTGTTTGACTGTTGGGAGGGTGTTATTTTCTTTGAATGCTTAATTTGATCATCGGTAAACATAGTGCTGATCTGCATTGCCAAACAGCTCTAATTTCATTTAACTGGTCCACAGAACATTTTTCCCGATGAACGATTTAGGCCCCCTGGGCCTTAGATTCCTGGGCTTCCATCCATATAACCGCTCTTGATTTAGGGTCCGGCTGACAGTACGGGTTGAAACCATCATATCAACTTTTAGATCTTTGCTAGTGGTGCAAGGTGCTTTTTCCAACGGTCCAAACCAACCATCAACGAGATTTGTGGTCTATGTGACCACAAATTTGTGGTCCGCTTGCGACCATGTCCTGGGAGGGTGATTACGGTTCAGAAGGACAGTTCAAGGCTGCAGGGCACAGTGGGAGCAGAATGGGCCATTTTTTCTTTAAGACTTATTTTATGGTCAGTTTTTGCCCTGAGGCCACCTGCAACTTACCACAGGAGAACTCCACCCAAATTAATTTAAATTCTTCTGAAGGGTGTCAATAGTTTTGTTCAGGCCATTTTTGAATTTCAAAGCAAAAAAAAAGCTACATTTTAGGTAAAATATATATCTTTTTATTCTTTGCAGTTGGCAGTCCAAGTTCTTTCATAAGAAATGGTAAAATATGCTAGGGTGTCAACTGGTTATTTGAGGAAAACAACAATTTAAAGGAGAGATTATATTTAAATGTAGATGCATAAAGAAGTATCCTGCATTTAATAATTTGACAATATAGTTTTGTTCTGTTAGAGCAGGCCTGGCCAACCCGCGGCTCTTTGCCTGGTTTCATGCGGCTCTTACGTTCATATCGAAGTTTGTGTTTTTGTTTTTTTTAATGTGCGTGTTCGCTTCGCTTGAGTTCAATACGGTATCTTCGTCAAACGCGCACCGCTCGCAAAATTTCAGAAGACGAAAAAAACACAGTTAGGGCAGCGGTCCCCAACCTTCTTTGCACCACGGACTGGTTTCATGCACCGGGTTTAAAATTACGAGGGGCGCAATTTTTTTTCCCTCTTACCCCTCTTAAAACAGGTTTTATTTCGCGTGTAGCACCCCCCAGTAAAAAATGTGGCTCTTAGTCTCTGACTGGTTGGCCACCCCTGTGTTAGAGGGTCAAAATAATACATGAAAATGCCATCCTTTTATGGAATAGCATTCACGTGCACACTGCAACGCATTGTGAATTAATTGGATAATGTATCTCCTCTATAAGTACACCATTTGTGAATTACTAAATAATTGTAAAAAAAAATTTTTTTACAGATGCTTTGAAAAAAGGTTTTGTATTAAACATTAAAAACTCTTTAAACTCAAAATTACATTTTAAAAGGGAACAGAGTGACTGCTACTTGAAATACATTTCCAAGTTGTATGAATGGATTCCACCCCCTCCCCCAAAACCAGACCACGAAAAACAGCGTGCACTTGTACAGGGTTTCTTGGGCCAGTGTAATGTAAATATTGACTCCCAACGTTTTTGTGGGCCTTCTCTACTGGATATGGCTTCATCAAGGCTGTCTGTGCACAAAACAGGTGTGGCTTTATGAGTGTAAATCCAGGGCCAGTGCAGTCAGTTTCCACATTTCTACCTCAAATAACAAAGAGCCACAGAGAGCAATCCCTGTGGCAAACACCACAGTCTGCACACACAGGCCCTGACAAAAACCTGTTCCAACACTTCCCCTTCTACTGGCTGCACTCAACTGTATAGTGCTTCGTATTACAAACTAAATGATACCCAATACTAATGTCACAATTTAAAAAGTATAAATTTTTGCCAAAGTAGATTTTTAGCCAAATCATTAGCTGAACCAGCATTATGTATTTTGTTACTTGCCTGAAAAATATTCAAATTACTATTGTAAAAAATATAAATGTGTCAATAAATACATTCTTTTAAAATTAAATCTCTAGCTTTAATAAAATCTTGTAAATATACATTCATATTTCCAATACAAACAAAGGACGAAACATGTATACTCAGCATTACCCTTAATTCAGTGTTGAATTACAGCATGTTCATCCAGTGTAGAGTAACCTCTATCATGCCCATCTGCCCTGAGGATTGCATGTTGCCTGAAATGACCCCACAAAGACGAGGAGGGCAAGTGCTTAATTCACCACTGATCTGACAAGCTTTGAGGCCACAAAATGGAGACCCTCTGCAGGAAATGTTTGGCAGGCAATGTTGCAAGAACCCAACTCTGGAGTCTGTGTTGTTGGGTAACTGAGTCAGTCAGGAATCCCAGTTATGGTCTAATATTTTACAGGAGAGGTGGTTTCGGTACTTATCCCAGGTAACTCTGAAACTTAGTCTTGGTTTCTTGGAACTAGTTAATAATCAACCAGATCAACTTCAATACATTTCAAAGGTTTGGACAACCTTTGCAAATAAAAAAATATATCACTATGCTAATGATATATGGTCATATTTGTGAATCATTCATGTAAATAAATTAATTCCATAAACATAATCAACATTAATATTAGTCATTGACAACAATTCTTATGCTTTGAAGCATGTTATTAGATGAAATGATTTAAACTATAGGTGATAAAACATAACTAGCTCATGGAGGGAAAGAAATATAACCTTAACAAAATTGATGACACCCTCAAAAATGTTCAGGAAATGGTTTAAACTCATGTTCATCAATTGAAACTACTGTTATTGTAGGCCATTTACAATTCACCTTCATGAATTGGGCCCCTGGGGGCCCTCAGAGCAGTTAGACCCTAAGGGCAAAGTTCCATATTGAGCGTGCAAGGTTGAGCCATGTCCCAAGTCAATCATCCGGTACAGCGTCATCTATCCACTTCATGTACGATAGACTCCCGTCCTCCACAGGGAAGCTCAAAACCTCAGGAGCTTCATATGGGTGAATAGACCTGCGGGGGAAAAAAGACACCCGGATCTTCATGCAATTAGAACAGCACCAAAATGACCGACGACGTATACTTCAGACAGATGTGCAAATGTGGATAATTAAACAACCCAGATGAATGACTTTCTCGGCTCACTGAACGGTGTTAAATAATCTGAGACAAGCTGGCACTCTGACAGCTGGTAGTTTTGTACAGTTTGATCACTGCTCATGTTTGTAGAAGTGTAAATGAACTGTTTTAAATGTGCTGCTTGACATGCTCAAATGTGTGTGTGTGTGGGGGGTAGTTCTGCAGTTCTTTTGCAGGGCCACAAAGAACAACTCACTTTACAAAGTCTGTAAGCTTCTGGATTTTGGAAGTTCTTGTCTTCACCAACTATGAGTAAAAGAAAAAGGATGGTTTCAGTATTTCTTGTTACAGGAAAAAAAACTGTCCTGAAGATTCCTGGTCATGGTGATTTTTTAAGCTTACCAGTATGATTTCTGTGGCATCCTGTATTTCACCCTTCCAGTAGTACCTATAGTACACAATAAATAGGGTTGGACTGTTGACCAGGCAGTCCTGTTTTAGGACTTTAACTGCTGTTATTTGAGTCTTTTGTTTTCTCTCCTCCAGTTATTTAACATGATTGTCTTGTAGCAGTCGACTAAAGTGCTGCAAGCAAACAAAACTTCCTGTTCACAGGGCATACTTGACTGGTATCTCAATTACACCCTGCGGTCTTCAAATAACATCCTCTCCTCCACACAATCAACTTGGCAAGAAAATAAATTCTTCAGAACCTTACTTGGCAGAATGCCATGCACCCCTCCCTAAAAACAAGGAGATCATTACCATTCTGATAGTGGAACAAAACGGTGGTTTCCAAGGAAACTGGGAGCACTCAGGTCAGGTGGGTTAAACTTCACAAATGTATGTCACATGGTTGGCAAAGCCAGCAGCACAGGTCTTGCCTGACTTACATGGTGTAGCTCTTGGGGAATATGTTGACACCTGCAGCCAGTCTCCTCTCCATTATGGCTCTAGAGGGACACAATGAAATGGGGGTTGTAGATTTTCTCATGTTGCTTTTTAAATCTCCCATTTCCTATTATATTACATTTTGTTTGCCATTCCCTGTAGATCTTCATGTTAAATGAACTCTTTGAAGATCACAGAGATTCCTCTTTTATCATGTATGGTATTGTCCACTTCTCCTGCAGTAATATATTTTTTTAAACAAGGAGCGGTTCTTATGGGTACACACACACTATTTTGTATATACAATGATTGTAGTTCTGGGCTTCAGTAGCAACTTACACTATATGGCCAAAAGTCAGTGGACACCTGGCCATCACACCTATATGAGCTTGTTGGACGTCCCATTCTAAAACCATGGGCATTAATATGGAGTTGGACCCCCCTTTGCAGCTATGACAGCTGCCACTCTTCTGGGAAGGCTTTCCACAAGATTTTGGAGTGTGTCTGTGGGAATTTGTGCCCATTCAGCCAAAAGAGCATCTGTGAGGTCAGGCACTGATGTTGGACGAGAAGGCCTGGCTCGCAATCGGCGTTCTAATTCCACCCAAAGGAGTTCAATGGGGTTGAGGTCAGGGCTCTGTGCAGGCCAATCGAGTTCCTCCACACCAAACTTGTCTAACCATGTCTTTATGGACCTCGCTTTGTGCACAGGGGCACAGTCATGCTGGAACAGCAAAGGGCCTTCCCCAAACTGTTGCCACAAAGTTGGAAGCGCCCAATTGGCTAAGATGTCTTTGTATCCTGTAGCATTAAGAATACCCTTCACTGGAACGAAGAGGCCTATCCCAAACCCTGAGAAACAGCCCCAGACCATTATCCCTCCTCCACCAAACATTACAGTAGGCACTATGCATTCCGGAAGGTAGCTTTCTCCTGGCATCCGCCAAACCCAGATTTGTCCATCAGACTGCCAGATAGTGAAGCGTGATTCATCACTCCAAAGAACACGTTTACACCACTCCAGTCGATGCTTGGCATTGCGCATGGTGATGTGAGGCTTGTGTGCAGCTGCTCGGCCATGGAAACCCATTCCATGAAGCTCCCGACGCACAGTTCTTGTGCTGATGGTGCTTCCAGTGGCAGTTTGGTACTCTGTAGTGAGTGATGCAGCAGATGATAGGCGATTTTTACGCGCTATGCGCTTCAGCACTCGTCGGCCCCGCTCTGTGAGTTTGCGTGGTCTACCACTGTTGTTGCTCCTAGGCGCTTCCACTTCACAATAATAGCACTTACAGTTGACCGAGGCACATCTAGTAGGGCAGAAATTTCACGAACTGACTTGTGGCAAAGGTGGCATCCTATGACAGTGCCGCGTTTAAAGTCACTGAGCTCTTTACGAACCATTCTGAATTCTAAATGTTTGTCTGTGGAGATGCATGGCTATGTGCTGGATTTTATGCACCTGTTGGCAATGGGTGTGGCTGAAACACCTGAACTCAAAAATTAGTAGGGGTGTCCACTGACTTTTGGCCATATATTGTATATGATGTCATCTTGTACAATGTATTCCGTGATGCTGTTTGTTCCTGCTTAACACTTTTGTTCTTTTGTCCTTTTGAACTTGATCATCAGAGAGTTTGCTCTCAGCCAGTTGAGGAAATGGGAAGATGAGGAGGAAGAATGGGAATGAAGCTGGCTGCAAACCTTTTTCCTTTTCAACACAATACACATAGACGAGTGTTCCACGCAAGGCACAGGCATTATGGGATATCACAAGGCACAGAGTTTACGTGACATACGGCATACATAGGATTAGTTAGTATTTCAGGATTACAGTAATTTGTGTGCTGTGTGCACGTGCACGTGTATCACGTGACACTTTGCATGCAAATAAGCCATATGAATCTAAACAAGTTGCACAGATCAAAATTCAAAAACAAAACAAAGCTTTGCATGTAAATGGTAAGTAGGTGAGTAGGTGGTTCAATCATAAACACAGGGTTATGAAGCCATGTCAGCTTTCATAAAATGGTCATAAAAAACTAGGTGTGAGTGGTTCCATTGGTAAAGGCAATGAGGCACGCAGGCTAAGGCTATGTCGCACTATGGCCATTAGCCGACTATGACGGAGTCCACAGCGGCTGGACTCAGAATGGCCGTGTCGCACCAGGGGTAGGGTTTATTCAGCCAGGGCTCCTTGGGTTGCCATTGCTTTAGCTCCTCCCAATGAACAGCCAGGCACCCACAGGCTGCCAGTCAGACAATAAGGCATCCGTCTCTCCTCGGATCAGCACAAGCTCTCCTGTCGCCCTGTGCAGCCTTTCTTTCCGTTTAAAATGCGGAAGAAGGAAAATGTGCAATCAATGATCGTTTCAATACTAAATCATTGCTCGTTTCACATGCAAAGATATGCGGAATGTCAGACATCATTGAACCTTTTTTGCATAAGGTTGTTAGTATAACAAAATGCATAATTCCCTGTAATGCAGCAGCGGTACGCAGCAGGGGCAATATCAAATGTGCTGCAAACAGTACAGCATTGTTTTGAT
Organism: Aldrovandia affinis; assembly: GCA_029706075.1. Taxonomy (NCBI): domain Eukaryota; kingdom Metazoa; phylum Chordata; class Actinopteri; order Notacanthiformes; family Halosauridae; genus Aldrovandia; species Aldrovandia affinis. The sequence goes on along the minus strand of JAINUG010000053.1, from coordinate 445,372 downwards.
ACACTTCACCCCGATTTCTCAGGGGAAATGCAATAAGACATTCACGTGCACAACTACATACAAATTGCACGCCATATTTGCATCCTAACTTAAAGAAAAAACATGTTTTTGGACCCTACAGTCATTACAGAATTCCGCTATTACCAATATGACATATACATTCCTGACCCAGTGCAGACAATACAAGTGAAAATATTTTTTTTCTCACATAAGTGCAGTTTTTGTGGTTGTTGGCATACAGTTGTGCAGATTAAACAGCCATTTAATCCTCAATTTAACAGGCATCGAAAGGAAACACAACTCATTTGCATTCAGCTGTCCGCCACTGCAGCTGTCAAGATTCCGCACTCACCACTCACAGTCAACACTCCAGCCTTCCCTCAATTCTATTACTTATTTTTCTAAATGAAAAAATTACAACTCAACTCTGAAGCTTAGAAAGCACTCCACCAGCACCCCAAGCTTTCTCCACAAGAGACTATCAATGGATTATATAATTATACATTTTATTTCTAAAATCCAAGGACACAATATTTTAAATAAACAAATAATAAAAAAGTGATGGCAATCCAGTGCAGTCAGAGCAAAGTTACAATCAGGACACACAATGTATGGGCTAAAATATCATAAAGGAAACAGAGGAGTTTTTAAGTATAGACTTAAAAGTAACTAGGCGTTTACAGTATCTGAGATCTTGTGGCAGTGATTCCCATAGCTTGGGTGCTGCGACAATAAATGATCCATCGCATGGGGGACATTTTTGTTTTGGGGACAGATAAAAGGCCAGGGTTGGAAGGATCTGAGTGCCTGACCCGGAGCATGGGGCTGCATTTAGTGCTTTAAAAGTGCTTAAAGGCACATCACTGAGTCCGGGTCTTAAATGGCAACCAATGGAGTTGATGCAGGGCAGTTGTGACATGGTCAGATCTACATGTGTGGGTCAGCACCCTGGCTGCTAAGTTCTGGGCAAATTGATGGGTTTTTTTACTTTGGAGGGGAGGCCAATGAGAAGAGAATTACGTTTATCAAGGTGGGACGAAAGACAAGCATCTGAGCATCCATGAGGGAGGATGTTCCCCTCCTTGGTTGAAGAAATTAGCTAATTAGTGAAATCACCTTGTTGCATTGGTTGCAACAAAAACCTGCATACACTCATCCCTCGATGGAACGAGTTTGACACCTGTGTTCTAAGATTATTCAAATAAATATTATTGGCTGTTTGACAGAATGTTTTTGAGGAATGTTTTTCCTCAGAAACCCATCAAAATGACCCGCTGAATGAAAAGCATACTTTTTACTGAAATGTATGACTTTTTTTCTGAAACATGCTTTATCTTGTAAGCCACACATTACTGTACTGTTTTGCAGGAACGTGTACAGAAACACCCCACAAACGCAAGACAATACTTTTAGAAGGTGCACAATACACGCAACACTTTCCCGCCCCACAGAAAGCAACAAAACAATAGCCTTAACAATCACCATTTTACATTAAATTTGACATTTTTAGGCATTTAGCAGACGCTCTTATCCAGAGCGACTTACACAGTTTACATTTTTCTTTTACATACAATCCATTTATACAGCTGGATATTTACTGAAGCAATTCAGGTTAAGTACCTTGCTCAAGGGTACAACAGCAGTACCCCACCTGGGATCGAACCTGTAACCTTTGTGTTACAAGCCCAGTTCCTTAACCGTTATGCCAACATTGCCGCCCTACCTCACAAATGCAGAAAACAATAAATCAGCACTGGAGAGATTCACATGAGTCTGTCCAGCAGCTGTTCAATCAATACCACAATAAAGGCATTTAATATACGCGTAACTTCCAACATAAGGAACTAAAGGAAACACCAACATAAAGTGTCTTCATAGGGCATTGGGCCACCACCAACCTTCAATGTGCCTTGGCATAGATCCTCTGGCATAGATGGAAACTCTATTGGAGGTGTAGGGTGCTATCGCACTAGAAGTTAGAATTCTAATATAGTTGATGGCACAATTTAAGGCTTGTTAATTCCCAACAGTGGTAGCCATAAAATATAAGTATTCTTATAATATTAGGTTTTGTATATCAGTCTCATAAAAATATACTTAACTATCAAATTGGAATTTCAATTAATAATTAAATTAATAATTACAAGTAAATTACAATATTAATAGTTAATTTATCTTAATCAGATCACATTATATATTTAGTTAATACTAAATCTGTAACATTGATGACCTAACGGGGTTGAAGGAGTTCTTTATTAGAAGAGGTTGGCTCAATTCAATACAAGTGCAACATTAAGACAACCGTGTAGAAAAATAATATGGCATTTAATGAACATAATGTAATGAAAATAGCAAAGCGCAATTCAATACATTAATGAACAACAACTGTATGTGTGAATGCATGTATGTATCTGTATGTGTGTGTGGCTCCGATACTCCAGAGCCACTCCTATACACAGCGAACACAAGTCGGCTTCTCTCCCCCCTCCCTGGGGCAGACAGCCAATTTCCGCCCCCTAGTGGCACTCCCAGCCAGAGCAGACTCTGGCCCGGCCGGTGGAATCGAACCCCAGTTGCAGAGGCCAGCGTCGAGCGTTGTAACCGCTAGACCACCCAGGAGGCCCGAAACTGAATATGTTTATCTGGAAAATGTACCTGGGCAAAAGTGAGGAGAGGAGGAAAGTGACATACCTGCTTATGTCCTTTGCAGCTTGTTCGTTGGGACAGTTGATGAGGATGACTGAGTGATGGCCTGATATATAGCTCCCTGTTAGTGTGGAGTGTAGCTGCAAACCCACAGTTCTCAGTGCAGGGTATATCACAAGGGTCAGCAGCATTCCCTGCCACAAGGAAACCCAGAAACAGGAAATGGTGCATGCAATTACACAGCGATTATCAATTTGAAAACTTTATTTTTCAATATAGGCAATGTTTTGTTTTGTATAGGCAACATTTTCCCAGCCGTAACTGTGGTTCTAATTCCTTCCAGGCAAGGTAAGCATCTATATGATCAGTCGCTGTCTCATGGAGTTTTAGTATATTTGACAGACATTGCCAGTTGCTATATCCTACAACTAAGTGGCTATCGTGTCATTTGGCTTGACCAAAATGTTTGCACACAAAGCAGTAACTTTGTTTGTTTTATTAGAGAACATTAACCAGTCTCGTTAAACTCTTTCACCATTCGGTAGTAAACGAAAACAGTAGACAATCTGGGAAATGGGCCATCTGGAAACAGGCCTGTTCTCTGTCATCATTTGACAAAATTAGTCACTGACTTCACTGGGCGGAGGCCCGTCCGATGTCTCGGCTAATCACCGCGCTGTCACAGGTGGCTGTATCGTCAGCTTGTTTGTTTGCCTCTGCTCGGTCCCTCCCTATAGGAATCGATCACGTGAATTAGAAGTTAGCAACTCGCAAAAACTGTAATCTAACATCTGATATTTTACTCACGTAGCCTATTAAGTATCGACAACTATATCCGCGGGATATAGCAGCGCTCTGTCCCTCATTGCTTGCCCATCAGGAGCTCCTTCACTGCTCTGTCCCTCGCTGGGAGTATTGATAGATTAAGCGAATTAGTGACTCTCTAAAGACAGTTAATGCAACCTATGTGATACATATGTTACTTGAACTAATCACTATGCTTATTATGCTTGTTTCAGTATCAGCGTCAGCTAACTAATTAGCTTACCTCGTCTTAACTGTATTAACATTACCCTGTCTGCTCTGCCAATCATTGTCACTGGCTAATACCATTGGTAATGTCTCCTCTCTGCTCGGTCCTGCTTCGCTGAGGATATGAAATGAATAAGCTAGCTAATAGCCAACACTCAGTGTAGCTTTACGTTTGTTAACATTACTTGAGCTCGCCTATCCACAACAATATATTTTAGCATCAGCTTTAGTCGCTAGCTAATGTTAGCTAACTATCAGATAGCTACCTGTTATTCTGCATACTTGCTACAACGCTGCTCTGACGCTTCTGCTGCTGTGGTACTGGTGGTGGGGGGCATTGGTTCGCTATCCAACTTGAAAGGAAAGTTCAAATTTTCCCTTCTCCATCCTGTCTTATTTTATTTCTTTTGCGGTTTCGGGCGCTGAACATTTTACATACTCTGCCCCCCCCCCCAGTTGTGGCCCTGCATATGGGTGAATGCTGGGTGAATATCAAGGTCAAGAGACTAATGCTAATCTGCCTGGTGGCTTTATATTGTAAACATGAAGAAAACAAGACAGAATGATGTGGGCTTAAACTCGGCATTTAGCCTAAATTTATACAGCCATGACTTGTCCTAATATTTTATATATATACGTATATAGTTGCATTCATTTATAGCCTATTAGGTGCATTATATTTGACAATGTGCATATTCTACAATGTCAAATATGTGCACATAAAATGTACCATATGGATAATGTAATAAAACGTGTATTTAATAATATAGGCAATATACACTGCCTGTCCAAAAAAAAAGTCACACTCTAATATTTTGTTGGACCGCCTTTAGCTTTGATTACGGCATGCATTCGCCATGGCATCGTTTCGATAAGCTTCTGCAATGTCACAACATTTATTTCCGTCCAGAGTTGCATTAATTTTTTGCCAAGATCTTGTATTGATGATGGGAGAGTCGGACCGCTGCGCAAAGTCTTCTCCAGCACATCTCAAAGATTCTCAATGGGGTTATGGTCTGGACTCTGTGGTGGCCAATCCATGTGTGAAAATGATGTCTCATGCTCCTTGAACCACTCTTTCACAATTTGAGCCCGATGAATCCTGGCATTGTCATCTTGGAATATGCCCGTGCCATCAGGGAAGAAAAAATCCATTGATGGAAAAACCTGGTCATTCAGTATATTCAGGTAGTCAGCTGACCTCATTCTTTGGGCATATAATGTTGCTGAACCTAGACCTGACCAACTGCAGCAACCCCAGATCATAACACTGCCCCCACAGGCTTGTACGGTAGGCACTAGGCATGATGGGTGCATCACTTAATCCGCCTCTCTTCTTACCCTGATGCGCCCATCACTCTGGAACAGGGTAAATCTGGACTCATCAGACCACATGACCTTCTTCCATTGCTCCAGAGTCCAATCTTTATGCTCCCTAGCAAATTGAAGCCTTTTTTCCCAATTAGCCTCACTGACAAGTGGTTTTCTTAAGGCTACACAGCTGTTTAGTCCCAATCCCTTGAGTTCCCTTCGCATTGTGCGTGTGGAAATGCTCTTACTTTCACTATTAAACATAGCCATGAGTTCTACTGTTGATTTTTTATTATATGATTTCACCAAACGTTTAAGTGATCACCGATCACAATCATTCAAGATTTTTTTCCGACCACATTTCTTCCTCGAAGATGATGTTTCACCACTATCCTTACAGCATTTTAATAATGCGTTGGACAGTTCTTAACCCAATTTGAGTAGTTTCAGCAATCTCCTTAGTTGTTTTCATTGCTTGATGCAGGCCAATAATTTGACCCTTCTGAAACAGATTAACATATTTTCCACGACCACAGGATATGTCTTCCGACATGGTTGTTTAAGAAATGAGAAGCTACTCACTGCATCAGTTAGGGTTAAATAACTTGTTGCCAGCTAAAACATATTAATCACTGCAGTAAATATCCAATGGAAGGCTCTTACCTATTTGCTTAGTTAAATCCAGGTGGTGACTTTTTTTTGGCCAGGCAGTGTATTGCTACATATTAAAGGACAGCTTTCATTTTGGGATCTTATATTTGACCAAATATTTGTTTTTCGTCAGGGTGTCTTGGAGAAAATCGACAGAGCGTCAAACCAGACCATAAACAAAGACAGAAAGTTTGAGTGATCGAGCTGCAGGTTGTGCAAATTACAGATTATTGTCGTGTTTGTCGCTATGCCTTAACTTTTAGACATAACGCTGCTTCCAATTCAGTGTGATATCTAGGCCAGTCACAGCTAAACGGCTCGGGTTAAACTGTCTGATTGATAATGCGCTCTGCAATTTTGGCAGTGTTTCATCAAAATGAGAATGGGACGTCATTATTTTGCTCATTATGGAGAAAGCTTTTATGTTATCAAATGTATGACCCTGACAGAATACTTTGACCCAATACATACCGCTGCACGCTACACTGCTAGACCTACGGGATTAATATGGGGGAAAAACAACTCAGTTCATAAACCCGCTTGCCAATTTGAATTGTCTAGGACGAATAGCTATATAACCAGTTCCGCTGTGACTACGTAAATTAAGAGTGAAAACAGCACTCCAGAAGCTGTGGTGCAGTATGTTTGCGAATGGTAATTGGAATTGCTGTGCTCGTAGTTTCGGGATTTGGAAATAGTCTCACTAATAGTCTAAATTAGCGAACAACCTCGTTCAACTGGACTAGAGAGAATGTCTATGTAAATCGGTGTAACGTTGGCTGATTGTATTCAGTAACGTCATAGAACACCTAAGTGAGATTAACTATGTTAGGTAGCAAGTTATTACTGATCTTTTTTTTTTAACTGCTTCATGTTGGTAGCAAATCAGGCACTGTAAACAGCGAATGTACCCAACTATAACAACTCACTATTATAACACACATAGGGCGCATTTTCCAGTTAACTTCACTATCTAATCTAAACAGATAGCTAGGTAGCTAACCACCAAATATGACGTTAACGTTACCTAGCTATTTAGCAACATATCTGTATTTAGCTGTCCAGCTACTGTATCTAATTCGTGACTGTAACAGCCGTAATCACATTAACAAATGTCACGTAGCTATCGATAAACAATTCACTTACCAAGCAAATTATGAAAAATCCAGGACGGAAGAAAGACTGAATAATAGATTCCCTGTGACATCGCTGACACAACCAGTCCATTTTTCCGTTCACCACGAATGTCATTCTCTTGGTTACTCAGTACATAACAGACAATTCCTTGTACATAAGTCGTTGATTTTGCCAAGAGTAGTGCTGCTGCGCTCAGGTTTATACACTATATCCCTTGTCACTTATGTCCACTGTGTCCCTCTAGTATTAGACAGAACCTTTGACCTTTTTAGTCGATCCACTTGTCGAATCCTCCACTAGCAACAGAATCGACACTTATGCCCATCGCGATATTTAGAAGAACTTTGGAACTGGAAATATCTTCGAATTTCGGTGTCAGCAGAAAAGAGCAAAATAAAATACAACCTTAGTTATAGGCAGCTCTTTTCTCCGAGTGCAGTCTTCTGGGAAAGTCCTTGTGCGTTGTTATTTTCCGCATAACCATACTTTGAGAGCGGAGGAAAAGTCGCAGCACTGCCTCACTGCAGCCGTTGTATTGCCTCTCTCTTTTGCATGTGGCCTATAAATGACTGCTGTATTTCACTAGACAAATTATACAATACCTATTGGATTGCGAGAGAGAATGCCGTTTGTTTGGGGTTTGAATGTAATTTGTTATGTAAACTTTTAAGTGCATTTAACAAAAATACAGGATTGCTATATTCTATTCTAGCAGAGGTAGCCTCTATTATTTCTAGGTTTTGTTAAGGAAAACATGGTGCTCCATGAGTACCTCTCTAAATACATATATTATAGTTATATTTATTTTCTTGCTTCAAACATTAATGTGAACATAACATACTTCTGTATAAAATAACAAATATATCCATGCACAGATTGTCAATTCAGTTTAACAGAAAAGTCTTAAATAATAAAAAGCACGGCTAATGTTTTCCAAGTTGGCTAGGAAAGGGATATGAAACCACACATAAAGTACAGTTTTTCATATTTTATACTAACTCAGATTGACACGTGTCAAATGTTGCCTACGGATATTTTCACTAATGCTACATACAGCTGCACGCTACACAGCTAGAACTATGGATTTTGATGGAAAAAAACAATTTGAATATCCGAGGTAAATAAATAACCTTGTGACTAGGTGAATTAGAGTGAAAACAGCATTCCGGAATCCGTAATCCTGTTGGTTTGCTAATGGTAATAGGATTGGCTGTGCTCGTTGTTTCGGGATTTGGAAGTAGCCTACAGACTATCTAGCTAACAATCTCGTTCAACTGGACTGGAAAGAATGTCTATGCAAATTAGGGTAACATTAGCTAGTTGTATTCAGTAACGAAAAAAAGTATGAAACCACACACAAGGTAGAGTGTTTCAACATTTTGTACTAACTAGATTTATACTACTTGCAGACGTACGGACATTTTCACTAATGCCACACAAACTCCCAGATAATACAAGTGAGCCTGTCATCCACTTCAATCATGCAAAATCCCCTTTACCCGAAGAGAACAATGTCAGAATAACTGAGAGCAAACATGTATTAATACTTCGTTGTGGAGCACACTGAACGTAATACATAATAGTATGGTGTATGTATGGTGTTGCCAACTATATGCTCCGAGTGGTTTTTGCTCATACCTGATACTATTCTGAGCAGGTTTACACAACACAATACTGTTTATAGCAAGGTGGCTTTTCAATAGGTAGCCTACTGTATGTCTACAGATGTTGTATATTTACAGTAATGGTATGGTCCAAGAAATACGACTAGGCATTTCAGATTAGTAGAAATCTTTTATTATGCGGAATTTCCCTATGGCAGTAAATGTAAAAAATGAATGGCAAAACACAGACAACATCAAGAATTCTTAGGAAGAGATTGATAGCAGTCCATACTGTACCAATCAACATTTACCATAATGTATATAATAGTTATTCTCTTTAAATTATATTCACTTATAACAATATCACAACATTATTGTATAATGTAATTAATTATGGTATATAATACGTAAACTAATAATATCAAGAAAGCACCCCACAATGGTTCTATTTAATATTATAATTCAAGAGGAAATGTATGTTATGCATGATAGCATTTCACTGCTGCCACTGCCACTTTTTCCTTTGCAATAAATTATCTTTAAATAAAAATATTTATTTATTTATTTATTTATTCCAGCATGTTTCATGAGCTGGAATATCACATATATGTTCATGATTTACTGCAATATACAGATATTAATACGCAGAAAATGTATTGTACAATTTAAATTGTTGCTGTTTGTGTACATGCATGCATTTGCATCTCATAACATGAAATTTCAGAAGGGTAAAGATGTTGAATCTGTTTGCAGACACCAAAGAGGCAAAAAGGCTATCACAAAACTATTTAGGGAAAGATGGGATATTGTGAGAAATGGAGCATAAAAGTAATGTGTTACTATTATCAATTGTTTGCCCTTGTTACAGGGGAAATGAGTACAGCATTAACATACCTTATGGCCTTGATTTGTTTTAAAGCCATATTCCATATTTGTACATCCAATGTATATTGTACTGTTTTAACTTTCCATAGTTGAATACATTTTACTCAGCAATTTAAATAGTTATTTTGCTGAAAATGTGCAATTGCAAGATGTACCATACAGACTGTAGAGTATTGTCAGGAACCACTAGGCGCCAATATTATGAAATGTAAATGTGATTTACTGTACAAAAGTACCACATAATTTGGTTATTCATGAGATAGGCCTACAGTGTGTTTCTTTAAAATAATGGCCTGCAAACTCTCTTGATATTAGGCAACCTTTTTAACATATAATTAAATTGAGCTGGCGTCCCGAGAATTTGAGGCCAACCAGAGTCCATTACCCTATCTGTCTGCATTGACAACCGGCTAAGGGAGTGGCGCAGAGAACAGAGGTTCCCGACTCCAGCCCCAGCTCCTTCCCCACCTACCCCTGCCCCCTCAAGCCATCCCAAGCTGTCCCAGGTCACCCCAAGTCTCCCAACTGCCACAAGTGAGGAGCCCATGCAGTTGGGCAGGACCTGTCTCTCCCAGCAGGACCATAACCATAGGATACAAGAGGGGTTCTGCCTTTATTGTGGGGTTTCCAGTCTGTCCAGAGCTGTCGGGAAAGGTCATAGCTCATTAGGAGATGGGAGGATCCTGATGAGCCAAATCACCACCTCCCTATCCCCTGTCTCCTGAGTACTGCTGCATTCTACACTCTTCTGGAGTAACCAACAGCATGAACTCCAGGGGTTTGTGGACTCTGGGGCAGCTGGATGTTTCCTGGACATTGACTGAGCATGTCGTTGGAAGGTCCCCTACACCAAGCTTGACCAGCCTTTCCAAGTATCAGCCCTGGATACCATACTTCTTGGCTCTGGCAGTGTCCACTACTGCACCGCTCCAATTTGACTGCGCATCGGGGGTAACTATGAGGAGATTATCTTCTCGAGTCACCTGAGCACTCTCTTATTCTTGGCTACCCCTGGTTAGCCTGCCACAACCCCCGGATCGACTGGGTAGCTGGCATCCTTAGTGAATGGGGTCCTAAATGTTTTCCTACCCACACTGGCTAACTCAAGCACTCCTCTTCTGAGCCAGTTGTTTCCCCCAACCTCAGCCAAGTGCCTCCCCAGTATGCTGCACTGAGTGAGGTGTTCAGCAAACCGTGGGCAGCAGCTCTTCCTCCTCACTGCCCATATGACTCCTTGTGGGAGACTGTTGTAACCCAGACAAAGAGCCTATTAATAATGCAATTCCAGTGTTATAAAATGAGTTAAATAAATAGAATGATCCTTAAAAGAAATTAATAAGTACTAAATGTTAGACACTGAAGAGAAAAAACCAACAATAATTTAAATAGTTAATTTAAATTAATAAAGAGAAACCAGGACATGAATGTTGACTTAAATGTGACATGTATAACCAAAATGGTATTGCATGTGGGAAACAGTAATAAGCCAATGAGAAATACAATCTTGTTGAGAGTTGGCCAATTAGAAAGTAGGACCACCCTTATGTGGCCTTGAGTTAAGTGAGAGAGAAGATACGAGTTTAACAGAAAGATATCAAATTAGTTTTCTCGGGAATTCGACATAAATATATCGAGTGAGAATTTTCATATTTCTATTTGAGTGTAAAACGAGTAGTGACGGCTATACACAGAATCTAACTGAAGAATATTTGTTAAAAGAGCTATCGACGTATTGGCAACGTTCCTCCATTTGGAAAAAACGGCAAGTTTTCTCAGCGACCGAATCACCCTTCCAGCGTTTTCCTTCGAACTGCTGTACATTCGAAAACTTCCATTGATGAGTTAGTACTTTCATTTTAATAATAGGTCCTTGAATGGTGTATTTAACATACTGTCGTTGGTAATTGAGATGAGACACGTCTTCCTGAAACTGATTAGCTAGCTTCTTGGCTTGCGGTTGTCGGCGTTGCTCTTTGATCTGTTGTGTGTCAGGTGTCAGAGGTGTGCGGGCATTGTCGTCGTCGAGACTGCAGGCGGTTTCGGTGACAGATCTCGCGCGTGCCTCTGCTACGTGATATCGTAGCAGATTGGACTACTGACGATAGCTGCGGGTTGCGGTTGCCTTGCCATACTGTCTCAACAATGATCATGTTAGCCAGTAGCTAGCATGACGATAGCAATGTGAAGCTAAATTAACTAGCTCCAGCTAATGATGTAGACCAGGGGTCACCAACCTTTTTGAAACTGAGAGCTACTTCAAGTTTCAAGTTTCAAGGTTTTATTGTCAATCACATATTATACAAGTATAACACGGTGAGTGAAATTCTTGTGCCAGAAAACGCCCGACAGCAACAGCTGTCAGTACTTCATGGGTACTGAGTCATACGAAAGGCTACCAGTTTGATACACTCTTCTGAAATAACTAATTTGCTCAGTTTGCCTTTAGTTATATATTATTATTAATGATAAATGATACTCATCAATGTGAAGACACTGATCACGTTAATGATTTCTCACAATAATTATCAACAATGACTTAACAAGGTGGGAAACGGATAATATCAATATTCAACACTTTATTTCTATTAATCTCAGCAATTGTTTAAATTTTCAGCTGATCACTTCTACTACATTTCATAGGAAAAATGTCCCATTTTCACTAGCCACTGACAAACCCTTTTAACAAATTTTTTAGAACAGGCCTGCGGGCGACTCATGTGGTCCTTGGGGGCAACCTGGTGTCCGTGGGCACCGTGTTGGTGACCCCTGATGTAGACTATCCCTTGTTAATATGCAGCTAAGTTAGCTGACTCAAGCTAATGATACCCCCAGTTTAGCTAAGATAAGCATTTGACTCAAGTTGATTTAAACAGTGTATATAAACCGTAAAAGTATAGAAAGAGACATGATCATTTACATGAATTTCAACATCTTTTATTGAACAAATAAAGAAGGTTACAACAAGTGTGGTGCAATGTATATTTTAAATGAGCTGAGCGAATTGGATGAGGATCCGATCTCACTTTAGTAAAGGACTGAGTAATTCAAGTCGCCACTCGTCGGGAGTGCGCAGGTTCATGCATTTTGAATTGTAAAGTATTGATGTATTGGTAATGATATGACAGTTGCTTTTGATATTCATATTTTAATTGGTATTTTATTTGTTTTCATATCCAGAGTTGAGTAATACTCAACTGTTGAACTGGTTTATGAGTTATTGAACTTATTTGAAATAAGAGTCCTGGTTGAATAATCTAATGCGTGCATCCTTGACAAGAAGCTACCAATTAATAACAGCAAGCAAAAATATATAAAAAGGGATTAAAGTATTTTACCATCTTTAAACATTTAATACCATAGCAGTGAATCCTCCCTGATATTAACCATGAATACAATCTAACCGTGAATAATAATAATTATAGTAACCAATATCGATTCCTGTGTCGATTCCTGATTCTAAAAGTAACCAACTATATGGGTAAATAAATAGTAAGGTCATACTTACCTAGTAATTGAAATGAAGTCTTAGATTGTCTTACATTACAGGCATTTAGCAGACGCTCTTATCCAGAGCGACTTACAGTTTACATTTCTTTACATACAATCCATTTATACAGCTGGATATTAACTGAAGCAATTCAGGTTAAATACCTTGCTCAAGGGTACAACGGCAGTGCCCCCACCTGGGAATCAAACCTGTAGCCTTTGCATTGCAAGCCCAGTTCCCTAACCATTATGCTAACACTGCCACCTAAACACTGCCGTCTTGTAAACAAAGAAAAAGGTATCGATTATTGTCATTTGGAAATCAGTAAGCTTCTCATTGAATCATTCTACATTCTTACATGTCTGTTGTTGTGTGCACCGTTTTTCTACTTTTCTTAAATATCAATAAATTAAAGGGTGAAAGGGAAACAAAATGTTTTTTGTTTTAAATGCACAAACCATTCTCTTACCTCTAAACCGTAGCTTATGTCTACATGTGAGTTCATTCTTGTGTGCTTGACCATCTCTCTCTTGACGAATCTGTTATCTTCTGCTTATCTGTTCCATTCATTAATTGGGTACTAGCATTCTAGTAGCGGTGTTCATCGAGACACTTGTTACACTGTACTCTCTCTCTGCCCCTGAGACTGCCACCATGGAAGAGTACATTCAAGATGTACTCAACCGTTTTGGCTTTGTCTACCTGGAAAATATCATCATCTTTTCGAGCTCTCAACAAGATCATGTCCTGCATGTCAGGCAGGTGCTGCAGCAGCCTCTCCAGAACCAGCTCTTTGTGAAGCCTGAGAAGTGAGTTCCACGTGAGTCCACCTCTGTCAAGCAGGTCCAACGGTTCCTCTGCTTTGCCAACTTCTACCGGCAGTTCATCCGCAACTTCAGTTCCCTTGCTGCACCTCTCACTGCCCTGAATAGGGGGATAGCTGCTAGATTCTGCTGGACTCCTGAGGCAGGGAGGGCATTCCAGGACCTCAAGCAGCGATTCACCTCTGCCCCTGTTCTGGTCCACCCTGATCCCTCCTTGCCCTTCATTGTGGAGGTGGACGCCTCTGATGTCGGAGTAGGAGCCATCCTGTCCCAGAGAGCCATTCAGGAGCAAAAGCTTCACCCTTGTGCCTTCTCCCATCGTCAGGACTTGGAGACTACCCTGCCTTGCCTCCTCCAATCCTACCACTTGGAGCAAGTACCTCATCTGGGCTGAGTGCACACAACACCCTGCAGAGTTCCTCCATGGACCTTTACCCTTCTGAGTGCCAGCTTGGATACCCACCACCCTTATTCCCAGAGAAAGAGTCAGAGGTGGGGGTTCCTTCAGCGGAGGCCTTCATCCCACGTTGTTGTAAGACCTGGAGACAAGGACGGTCATCCCTGCAGCCTGCCTCTGTTCTGGCCAGGGCAGAGGGTTTGGCACTCCACCCAAGACCTCTCTCTTCGAGTCGAGTCTCGGAAGTTGACCCCACCTTCATTAGCCCATTCAGGGTTTTGCGGAGGGTCAATCCTGTTGCTTACCGCCTTCTATTGCCTCAGTCCCTGTGGACCCACCCGATGTTCCATGTTTCCCGTCTCAAGCTTCTGACCACCAGCCCTCTGTCTCCAGCCGCCAGTCCACCTCCTCCGTCCTGTATGATTGGTGGCCAGCCAGCTTATACTGTACACCATATCCTGGAGTTCCGACGGGTGCAGAGGAGTACCCAGTATCTTGTGGACTGGGAAGGCTATGGTCCTGAGGAGCGCTCCTGGGACCTGGCACGGGACATTTTTGACCCAGGGTTGATTTGGGATTTCTGCTACCACCTTCCAGCTGGAGCCATTCGCAGAGGAGGGGGTACTGTAACGGTTCCTGCTCGCCGCCAGAGAGCAGCATTGAACTCTTAGTGTTCCCTTAAATGTCTTTGCCTGTGCCTTGTTTCATGCCCTTATTTAAGTGGTTTGGTCTGTGCTCTGTCTTCAATGGTTTTTCCACTGTGTTTGCTAGTCAAGTGTTCCAGTGTTACCATTCTGAGCTTTTGTTGTACTACTCGTGTTTGTTAATGTTTTGATTATTTTTACTCGTGTTTATGTTCTCCCAGTTTGAGTTGTTCTTGTGTTTTCATTAGTCCATTTTTAATAAAAAGTCAGTTTATTCTACATCTGCCTCCTGCTTCGTCTCTGCATTTGAGTCCCATCTCTCTGCCTTGCCTCAGTTCCCCAGTCATTCCTCTCATTGTAGAAATAATTGAGGCTCATTGTACAATGAAACAAATGTGTACCATTTCCTCCAGTTGAGACTGCCTTCTATTTTTAAGTGACTGGAACATGCTCTGTGATTACATTCCCTTACATGAGGAACAGGACAGAGACTGAGAGCTTGGACCAGTTGTCATGGAGCTGTTTCCGTGATCTGAAATGAATAAGTAATAATGCTTCCTTACTAAAATAAGTTTATGTGTACAGTTTAAAAAAATATTTCTAAAAAGTGATGTTATAATCAGCAGTTTGGGTTGAAATACTTTTGGATCCCAATTTTTTGTAACATGGTACACTGTTCTGATATTGGATTAGTGGGCCAGTGTTTCATTGTGACAGTGACCTGTTCTCTCTGGCCCAGATCTCCATCTTGTGTCTGCTTCTCCTCTCAAGACTTGTTGATTTCCATAATACCCATAAACAAATGTGGGCTGTTCTGGTGTTCATCACTGATGGGTTTTATTACTCATTTGAATGAACACCAGAGCACCTAGGTATGCGGGTTATCAGCACCAGCTTGATCCGCATGGCCCAGAGGGTCAGCATACAGTATGCTCTACTATATCACAAGCTACAATTTTGGATTATATCTATGACCACTATGCTGGAGATTATGGGTTAGGCACACCAGAGAAAAGTGGAGATCCGCAGGTCCCAATTGGCCTTGTCACATGGTAGTGATATTGCCTGAGCATATTTCCCCCATAGCAGCCGAGATCTCTGTATTAACCCAACTGTTTTCCAAAACCCCAACCTAGCAATGTTTGGTGTCACCATAATATTTACCATGAGTTTAATTTCAGTGCTAACATTGGAAATATATCTTGTGTTTGTAAGTGACCTAAAATTAAAATATAAAAAAGGGTCTGAACCAGACTTATGCTAGTCCTTCCCCAAATCGTAAATGAATCATGGACAGATTGCACTTAAAGTTCTGCCATGATGGTGAGTCTCTGTTCCGACACAAAGGTAACAGTGGTAAATTGTAATCATGACACCAACTAATCATTACTGTATTTGTGCTCTTTTCTCTTTTTTTTTGTCATGTGATGTATGGTTGTTGTTGTTTCCGGTCATTTTATGCATTGATTTTAAACTCTAACAATGTAATTGTATTATTTTATTGAACTATCGATGCTCATCAAGCGACTGGTGTTGGAGATTAGCTTCGGCTATATACACATGTACAGTGCATCGGGCACTGCTTCTGAGGCTATCAATGTTCTCTGTGCTTTGTACTTACAAATAAACTAATAAAGAAAGGCTAGTTGTGCTCATCCCAGTGCCACAGCAATTAGATTGTGAGTGCTGCAATAGTATTACTTGTTACAGTTACAGCTACAGCTATACATAAAATAAAAGTGTGTTCCCCATTTCAGAGATCTAGAATAAATTCATTCTTTCTAAACATTGTTTTCAATGTTTATCCAAAATAAAGGAAATACTTTAGTAAATTAAGGGTTCTGGGGGCTCTGTTATGGTGCGGGGTGCATTTCCTGTCATGGTTTAGGTCCACTCAACCCCTTAGAGGCACGGTAAACACCAATAAATACAAAGCCTTTCTGAGTGATCACTTTTATCCTATTGTGAAGCATTTCTATCCTGATGGGATTGGTCTCTTTCAGGATGACAATGCCCCCATCTACAGAGCACATGTGATCACTGAATAGTTTGATGAGCAGGCAGATATGTAAACTATATGTCATGGTCATCTCAATCACCAGATCTGAACCCAATTTAACATTTCTGGGAGATTCTGGAGTGGCGCCTGAGACAGCATTTTCCACAATCAACAAAACCCCAAATTATGGAATTTCTTGTGGAATAATTGTGTTGCATCCCTCCAATAGAGATCCAGACACTTGTAGAATCTATGCCAAGGCGCATTGAAACTGTTCTGGTGGCTTGTGGTGATCCAATGTCCCATTAAGACACTTTATGTTGGTGTTTCCTTTATTTTGACAGCTATATGTGTATAACAATTGTGAATAAAGGGAATGCAAAAGGACCATTTTGCCCATTTCCACCTAGTTGCCTATGCCCAAATCCAATGTCGTTGAAGGATGAAGTATGAGAAGCAAACGCATGTTCTTTCATGTCATATGAAAAGAAAGACCTTGAAATGTATGATGATCTATATCAGGGGTGTCAAACTCATTTTAGCTCAGGGGCCACATGGAGGAAAATCTATTCCCAAGTGGGCCGGACCGGTAAAATCATAGCATCAATAACTTAAAAATGACGACAACTTCAGATTGTTTTCTTTATTTAAGTTTAGTGAACTTTAGTGCAAAAACAGTACAAGCATATTTAGACTTGGTGTATCTACAAAGCCATACAACAACTTTAAGTCACAGCCTTACTGGGATTTAACATATTAATCATGTGCTACCTCATCAAATGATACAAACTGAAGCAGAAACTATTCAAGAGGGTTGAGTTACTTACTCCCTGCCTTGTAGGCTACATTATTTATTGATAAATAAAAGCTGTGCAATGCATGAACAATTTCAACAAACCAAACTTATGAACTGAAGTTGCTGCCATTATTACAGTAAATCACACACTGTTCACTTTCTTTAAATCTCCACAGAAGACAATCATTTTTACAGAACTATATCAGGGTGCAGTGTCTCATGCAGCATTTTAAGTGGGGTTACCCACTGCTGATTTTGCTCCTGAAACCTGGCATCTTTTAGCTTTCACAAGTGCATCGATATCAGGCGTCACATCCTGAGTGGCAGCCAATTTCAGGATGTTATTCAAGTGCTTGTGCGTGAGCCTTGAGCGCAGCTTTGTTTTATTGATGCTCATTACAGAGAAAACTTGCTCACAAAGATACGTGGTTCCAAACATGCACAACACTTTTGCAGCAAGGGCTGTCATGTTGGGGTAACCTGGCAAAAGATACTGATAAAATGTGTCTAAGCCAGCTGCGGCAAATTTCCCCTTCAAATCTGAGTCACACTGCAAGTCTATTATTTCAAGTTGAATGTTGACGGGCAGATCAGAGGCATTCGCGGTGAATGGCGAGCAGAAAACTTTGAAGTCTTTCTCCAGTTCACCAAAAATCTGAAAGCGTTGCTCAAACTCCCGCAATAGTCCCGTTAGTTTATCTTTGAACCGCTTCATGTCTGCGACATGTTGGGTCGCGCACACATTTTTCAGACAAGGAAAGTGCGCTGCATCACCTCCCGCGAGCTGTGTCTCCCACAATGACAGCTTCAACTTGAACGCACATACGCTGTCATAATACTGCGTCACAACTTTGTTGCGCCCTGCAGCATTTTGTCACAACACCTACTTTTTTTTCCGGTCATTGAAGGCGCACCATCTGTAGCCACGCTGACAGCGCGTGACCAGTCCACTCCGACTCTGTCCAGCGCACCCTCGAGTGTGTTGAAAATATCAGCTGCTGTCGTGGTATCCGTCATTGGCACCAACTCCACAAACTCCTCGGTGACGGTCAAAGTATCATCAACTCCGCGGATGAATATTGCCAGTTGCGCAACATCTGTAATGTCCGTGCTTTCATCAATTGCAACTGAAAACGCAATAAATGACTTTACTTTGCGCTTCAATTGGCTTTACAAATCCGCCGAAAGATCAGAAATCCTGTCTGCAACTGTGTTTCTTGTCAGGCTGATATTTGCAAAAGCTTGACGCTTTTCAGGGCACACAATCTCTACAGCTGTCAGCATGCATGTCTTCACAAATTCACCCTCGCTAAATGGTTTTGAAGCCACTGCAATTTCATTAGCAATAAGGTAGCTGGCTTTCACTGCAGCATTGCTGATTTCTCGGCTATGAGTAAACACAGACTGCTGTTTCTTCAGACCCGCCAGCAATTCCTTCACCTTCTCGCTTCTCTGTTGTCCTTTCAAGTTACCGTATTTGTCGGCATGTTGAGTCTCATAGTGGCGACGAATGTTATATTCTTTCAGCACTGAAACATGCTGTGAACAAACCAAACACACAGGTTTCCCATTCACTTCCGTGAATAAATAGGAGGATGACCATTTTTCTTGGAAAATTCTGCACTCTGTGTCCACTTTTCTCTTTTTTGACAGCGACATTTTGGGGAACGAGGATGCCAAACACGAACTTGCTAGTACAGGTCTACTTGCTCAGTCCCGTTATTAACAGTTTGCTTGCTTAAGAGAATTGCTATTGCAAGATCCAGTGGACACATTTAGAACAGCAGTTTCTTTCATTGAAAAATCGCAGCTCTTACTATTTTTTATACTTTCCAAAATCATCTCGCGGGCCGGATTAAACCCGTTCGCGGGCCTGATCTGGCCCACGGGCCATACGTTTGACACCTCTGATCTATATCAGATCACGACAGAATGACATAGTCCACATGTTCATAGAGAAGGTATAGACAAAACATTCATTTTACCTTTTATTTTATTTCTCAATTTTACAGAACTCATATATTAGCAGAGGTAGAACGATACACATACATGACACAGATTCAACAGCATACCAGGAACATCTCTACAAAATTTTAAGTTGATTGAATAAAAACTGGGGAGATCTTTTGGTTTACAGTAGTGCTGTGGGGTGGTGTCCCGAAACCTGTTCAAAGAGTCATAAGAACTTAAGAATGCATAATGCCAAGAACAGGCTATTCAGCCCATCTAAGCTTGCAATTTCCTAGTCTAAAGAATATCCAGTACTGCATCTAACCTGGACTTGAATACCCCAAGTGCCTCTGCCTCCAATACAGACAAGCTGTTCTATGCATTGACAGTAAAAAATACTTCCTGATAGCAGTGCAGAATTGACCTTTAACTAATTTCCACCTGTGCAGTTTTGTTCCGCTAACTGAACTCAACTTGTTTGGTAGTTCACTTTGATAATTCTTTTTATAAATTTAAAACTTCAATCACATTCAAAAACTTAAAACACAAGAACTTCAAACTAAGCTTGAATTGATGAAGTCATTCCTTGTAACTATATATATATATATATAGCTCTCAACAAGTAACTGTTTTAGTATCTAGTTTTATTATTTAGTTCAATTAACTGTTTAGGGTATCGGCAATATTCTTATTTCTATAAAGCAAAGCTCCAATCTTATTCTTAATGCACTTAACCTCTTCTTTAACTTTACATTTTCTACTGAAATATTGAAAAATATAGAAAAAACTCAATGAAAATGGAATGCATTTAAAAGGGTTATTGTTGATGCACAATGTAAATTCATACAAAAATTAAGAAAATAAGATGGATAAGTGGATGAATAAATCGTTATGGGAGATTTTGAGACAAAAGAAGAGACGTAATGAAGAGCTTAAGTGCATTAAGAATAAGGATGGAGCTTTGCTTTATAATAATAAGGATATTGCTGAGACCCTAAACAGTTAATTTGTTGAGAGCTATGCATATATAGCTCAACTGAGAGATTATATCAATGTTGTATAATGCCCTTTTCAGACCACATTTAGAGTACTGTGTGCAGTTCTGGGCACCACGCTACAAGAAAGATCTAGAAGGTCTTGAAAAAGTACAGACCGGCAACTAAATTGGTATCTGGTATGAAAGGTAAAAGTTATGAGGAAAATCAGCATCGGCCTCAAACACAGTCATGCTCACCTGAGGCAGGTCCCTAATCAGGTCATGGGGGTTGCCTATTGCCTTCATTAGGCCTTCTATAAAAGCACAGCCTACTATGCCTGGGGGCAAGGGCAGACTTACTGATTTTGACCTCTGTCTGGGGTACCCCACCCCCTTTTTCTCTTTTTTGCCTCTCTACACATTACCTTATTAAAACCCTTTTAATAACTTGTTTTTATAAGGTTGCATTTAATTTGATGTGATTTATCTCTTATTTTACTTTTACACACCGTCTTTTATTGATTTTATCTTCCTTGTTGCTTTTTCCCCTTCACTACCTTTATTACTTGCACTTATTTTCCACTTGCGTTTAATTCCCCATGTAACACTTTGCATAATTATTATTAGCTTTATAGTGGGGTTGGGCTCAGGGCTATGACTGAGGGTGCTGAGAGGGAATGCTGAGCTGAGCTGAGCTGTACTGTGGCTGATCTCTCCAGAAAATAATAATAACCATATTCACAAGTAAAATATATCAATGGTTAGTTATAGGTAGTTATCATTTATTTCTTTAGCCTGGATCCTCCTCAGATGCTCACTCATGACTTGATCAAACTGTACCATTAACTCTATTTGCCCGAGGAATGTTCCATTTCTTGTCTCAAATAACTTCTCTGAGTGACCACGAAAAGCAAGATTCTGTTCAACTAAATGGCAGACTTTTAAAAACGTATTTCCAGTGATTTATTTCAAGGGTTAATATATACTGGTTAACTTTATCTATAGCTGTGCCAATCTTCAGACAAGTTTGTGCCAGCTCTATATATTAGCAATGTGCTCAAGAGAATGCCCATGCTGTTTCAAATGAGCTGCAAGGTTCTTTCTGTTACAGAAACCATCGCCGCTCAAATGTCTATCTCTCATCCCAAAAAGATGGCAACAAAAGCACATCACCGAATCTGTGCTTTCACTTTATACTGTATTAGCCATGACCTATTTTTCCCCCACATTTTGCATTGTCCTCCGCAAATCTACGAGCATCATTATTTTTTGGGGACATTATATTGGACATTATATACATGGGCCCTTTCTTAACAATTACAGAACTTTCTTTATCAGAGAGCCTCATTGGTCACAACGCAGGGCCATCTGTTAATGCAACCGTTTTTGGGGGAAGTTGTTGCTCGGCCGCTGAGCCATCGTCATCATCATCTGATAGTTCAGTCCCATGTAACATTCTAGCCTCTGCCTCTGATACATTTGATTCCCTCTCGGGAGTGGGGTCTTCTCCCCAGCCAGCCGTGCCCACTTTGCCCGATATTCTCTTAATGTTATGCCTTTCCGCTCTTTCCTGACCTGGGCTGTCCTGCCCATCTATCTGGAGGGAGGCACACTGGCCATCTTTGCCGGCGTCGCTAGCTTTGGTGGAGACGGTGGTGCTTGCACCGGTGCTCGCAATCTTCTCAATACATGGTTGTTGCTCTCTTTCTTTACTGAAAAATGATGTAATTTTGGATAAACTCCATAAACCTTTTCTCTCCCTCTATCCTTCTATGCCACTTGTGTCCACGCTTTTAATTTTAAGCAAGGCTAGTATGAATGATGTGAATATGATGCTTAAGCATCATTTCCTTGTGGAACAGTCCACAATCAACAGGGCCGGCGGAGGCCAATCAGGCGTTATGGGCAAAGTTGGGATATGTCGCCCCCTATGTTAATTTTTAAAATACTGTAGCGCCCGAGTAGGCGCTTTCTATGGCGTCATCATAGAGGGGAAATACCTTTCGGCACGCTGGCTCCACCCCCGCGCCATGTTGGGAACCCCGGGACTGATTCCACAGCTGACGTGCATAAACGCAATTACCAAACAATAAAAAGAGCGCTCTCACACAGGTGCGCTGTTGGGAGTAGGTACGAGGTTTGTGTGTGCGATGGTCACTTGGGGGTCGAGAAGACCTCCGACCGGATCAAGGCACGCTTCTATTGGCCCGGGAGAAAACGTGCGGTGGAGAAATTCTGCCGAGAGTGCAGGGAGTGCCAGAGGGTGGCGCCCAAGCCCAAGTACAAGAGCCCTTTAATCCCGTTGCCAATAGTCTCTGTTCCTTTTAGCAGGATCGCGTTAGATCTCGTTGGGCCCCTCCCAAAAAGCAGCAAGGGGTTCCAACACATCTTAGTCATCTTGGACTATGCCACCCAGTACCCCGAAGCCATTCCCCTGCGCACGATGGCCACCAAGGGCATCGCACGAGAACTGATGCTGCTGTTCTCCCGGGTCGGCATACCAGACGAGATCCTGACAGACCAGGGAACTCCCTTTATGAGCAAGATAATGCGGGACTTATGTCAGTTATTAGAAATCTGACAAATACGGACGTCTGTGTACCACCCCCAGACTGACGGACTGGTTGAAAGGTTCAACCGAACCGATATGTCGCCCCCCTATGTTAATTTTTAAAATACTGTAGCGCCCGAGTAGGCGCTTTCTATGGCGTCATCATAGAGGGGAAATACCTTTCGGCACGCTGGCTCCACCCCCGCGCCATGTTGGGAACCCCGGGACTGATTCCACAGCTGACGTGCATAAACGCAATTACCAAACAATAAAAAGAGCGCTCTCACACAGGTGCGCTGTTGGGAGTAGGTACGAGGTTTGTGTGTGCGATGGTCACTTGGGGGTCGAGAAGACCTCCGACCGGATCAAGGCACGCTTCTATTGGCCCGGGAGAAAACGTGCGGTGGAGAAATTCTGCCGAGAGTGCAGGGAGTGCCAGAGGGTGGCGCCCAAGCCCAAGTACAAGAGCCCTTTAATCCCGTTGCCAATAGTCTCTGTTCCTTTTAGCAGGATCGCGTTAGATCTCGTTGGGCCCCTCCCAAAAAGCAGCAAGGGGTTCCAACACATCTTAGTCATCTTGGACTATGCCACCCAGTACCCCGAAGCCATTCCCCTGCGCACGATGGCCACCAAGGGCATCGCACGAGAACTGATGCTGCTGTTCTCCCGGGTCGGCATACCAGACGAGATCCTGACAGACCAGGGAACTCCCTTTATGAGCAAGATAATGCGGGACTTATGTCAGTTATTAGAAATCTGACAAATACGGACGTCTGTGTACCACCCCCAGACTGACGGACTGGTTGAAAGGTTCAACCGAACACTGAAGAGTATGTTGCGGAAGGTGATGGAGGCGGATGGACGAAATTGGGACCAGCTCCTCCCCTTTCTGATGTTTTCGGTCAGAGAGGTACCCCAGGCTTCAACCGGCTTCTCCCCCTTCGAGCTGCTATATGGCCGACGGCCCCGGGGTATGCTGGACCTGGCTAAAGAAACCTGGGAGGCCCAGCCGTCCCCACACCGAACTGTAGTGGAGCACGTGACCGAGATGAGAGAGCGGATGGCCACCCTGTGGCCCATCATCGGGGAACACATGCAGGAGGCACAGGAGGCGCAGCAGCGCATCTACAATCATGGGGCGCAGCTTCGGGAGTTTCAGCCCGGGGACCAGGTACTGGTGCTGGTCCCCACATCAGAGTGCAAGTTCCTCGCCCACTGGAAAGGACCATACGAGGTCCTCGAAAAAGTGGGCGGGGTTAATTATAGGGTAAGTCAACCCGACCGTCGAAAGAAAACACAGCTGTACCATATTAACCATATTAACCTATTGAAACAGTGGCATGTCAGCGACCAGGTCCCAGGGGGCGGACCGCAGCCTTGTTTTACAGCCAGCCAGGTGGATGAGGTTCCGCTAGGAGAACAACTAAGCACGGCCCAACGACAGGAGCTAAGGGAGCTGGTGGGCCGCCATAGGGATGTCTTCTCGGTGGACCCGGGAGAGACTGACGTCATCGAACACCACATCGTCACTCCCCCGGGAGTCAAGGTAACACAGCGACCGTACCGCATTCCAGAGGCGCGGCGTGAAACGGTGCGCCGCGAAGTGCAGGCGATGTTGGCGGCCGGGATCATAGAGGAGTCCCGTAGTGAGTGATGCAGCCCCATAGTCCTGGTCCCCAAGCCTGATGGGACCATAAGGTTCTGCAATGATTTTAGGAAACTGAATGAGGTTTCAAAATGTGATGCGTACCCCATGCCTAGGGTGGATGAGCTGATCGAGCGGCTCGGGACGGCCAGATACATCAGCACGTTGGACCTGACGAAGGGGTACTGGCAGGTGCCCCTGACAAGGGAGTTCAGGGAGAAGACGGCGTTCGCTACCCCAGATGGCCTATATCAGTACAGGAAACTGCCATTCGGGTTGCATGAGGCCCCTCCCACGTTCCAGCGGATGATGGATCAGATACTGCGTCCCCATCGACAGTATGCTGCCGCGTACCTGGACAACATCGTCATCCACGGAGAAGACTGGGGAACCCATCTCCGGCAAATGCAAGAGGTGCTGCACGCACTAAGAGGGGCGGGGCTGACAGCAAACCCCCGGAAGTGCCACCTGGGGCTACAGGAGGCAGAGTACCTGGGCTACACCATTGGCCGAGGGTTGGTCAAGCCCCAAGCGGGCAAGATTGAGTCGATCCGGAATTGGCCCCGCCCCACGACACAGAAACAGTTGCGTACGTTCATCTGGCTGGCCAGTTATTACCGTCGATTTATCCCCAACTTTGCATCCCTGGCTAGCCCGTTGACTGACCTGACCCGGAAAAAGTTGCCGCAACGGGTGGAGTGGACCGAAACCGAGGAGGCTGCATTCCAGAACCTCAAGGCGGCGCTCTGTTCCAGACCGGTGCTGGTCACTCCGGACTTCCAAAAGCCCCTGCTGGTACAAACAGATGCATCTGAGACCGGAATCGGGGGGGGTGAAGAACACCCCGTGATGTACATAAGCCGTAAGCTTCTGCCAAGAGAGACGAGGTACTCGACGGTGGAAAAAGAGTGCCTCGCTGTCAAATGGGCACTGGAGACACTCCGATACTATTTATTAGGGAGAACATTTACGTTGGTAACGGATCATGCCCCGTTGGTGTGGATGTCGAAAAATCGCGAGAGTAACGCAAGAGTGACCCGCTGGTTTCTGTCATTACAACCTTTTAAATTTGATGTGCTCCACAGGTCCGGCGCCCACCATGGCAACGCGGACGCCCTCTCACGGAGAGAAGCCCTGTGGTGCCAGGCCGCTCCCCCCTCCGGGTTGGAGCTGAGGGGGAGGGTGTGTAGCTCCCGAGTAGGCGCTTTCTATGGCGTCATCATAGAGGGGAAATACCTTTCGGCACGCTGGCTCCACCCCCGCGCCGTGTTGGGAACCCCGGGACTGATTCCACAGCTGACGTGCGTAAACGCAATTACCAAACAATAAAAAGAGCACTCTCACACAGGTGCGCTGTTGGGAGTAGGTACGAGGTTTGTGTGTGCGAGGGTTTAGAGAGAGAGAGAGAGAGAGCGAGAGAGCGAGAGCGAGATAAAGATAAATAGTCCAAAATTTTGGATAATTTTTTGTGGCGAACGGACGGATTCTTTTTTTGGATATTGGACAACGGATTGGCGGACGACCACGAGAAAGGAATTACCCCGGAACGGACAACGACGACGAAATTGGATCACGGACAACCCAACAAAGAGAAAAGTTTGTGGACGTTGTTGCATTGCCCGTGACATTTGTTACCAGCCGTGTTTCCCTGCCACGGGAGCGGCATTTCCTTCCGCGGAGATACTTCCGTGTTCTTTAATAAAACTTGTGTTTATTTTGAACTGTCTCCATTGTTTCGTTGTGTATCGAATAAATTATTGATTATTGGCGGAGTGGAAACCCCACACCCTTGGTTGCGCTACAATACACAAGGTACTTTTAATAGGCAATGATATAGCTGGATTAATGCATGGGCTAGCGGGGCTTAAATCCCGGGTCGAGCTCACTAAGGGCCCAGGAGACTGGGGAAATTAAGTTGAACAGATTTAAAGATGCACTGTTTTATGGAAGCTTTATTTTGCCCAAAATAGGCTAATAAATGGCCAAGCGTTTATAAAGTTTGAGATAGTCCTTGTGTTTTGTGTGTGGTGGTAAGTCTAATGGTATTCTTCCAGTAGCCTTTTAGGGATCATTGATGCTTTTCTGTGAGATGTGTACTTGTGGGTGTGTGCAGCGTGAGAGGGGTGTGGTGTAAACGGATGGGTTTCAGGGAGTAGGGGGCAATGAGAGGGCCTATAAATTATGAATAGCCCCAGGGCCCACTTCTGTATTAATACAGCTCTGGGCATTGACACCTATTTTTTAAACTAGTAGCCTAGCCTACAACAACATCAACATGTAAAATGAGACAAGACATAAGTCTAATGAATGAATAGGGGCTTATGTAGACACCCTACAAGCGGACCATAGAAATGTAATAATTTATTATGAATATACTAATTACGTCATTTGCTCTGTTTGATGATGTACACAACTTTTGTAGAGAGGAAGCAATGAAAGCAAAATTAACTTGATGAACAAGAATAATGAACAAGGATAATCTTACTGTAATCTTGGAAGGTGCATTGTCAGGGAATGCAATTATCTTATATAGATTTTGGAATCTACAATCTACACCTAATTCTTTTCACATTACATAGGACACACATTTATTTGCTTTTGAGTTCCTTTTACAGTAACACCTGCCTAAGAAGATTTATTAATTGTTAGGTTGTTAGGTAACATGTCCAGTCCCTCTTTTTATGAAAACTATTTTTAATATGCACAGGAAAACAAACACACAAACCCAACCAACAACCTGGCATGACTGTCATGATATAAAATAATACATGTTGTATAATTTGACATATTTCTTATATGGATCATTCCTTGGCAAGCGTACAAGGTTGACTGCCAGTCTGTCTCAAATTTTGATATTAAAATTCAACTAGCGTATTTTTTTTTGGTGGGGGGGGGGTTGACTTCACAAAAATCAACCAAAAGTAAAATACTGACCTTGACTGGATTTATAGCTTCACCCTGGCCTCAGTTTTAACACAGCTGTCATGTGTAGCACCTTGACTGAATTACAATGAGTTAAACCTTCCACCTAACAATGTTGGACTGAAGTTTGAATAAAACCTATTGGTTGACCCCTTGTCTGTCAACCTTTCAAATGTGAGTTTGGGGCTATATTCCAGTCCAAATGAAAAAGCAATGTGTAAGTGAGTCCTTAATTCACATCATATTACTTGCATCACACACAGCATAGTAAGCATGTGTAATGGGTTGCCTTGTAACCATCCTGAGTGAAAACAGCTGATACTGGTTACTCTAGTGAGATCTCTCCCGTAAGGTTGGCCATGCCCTGTAATCACCGTGAGTGAGAACAGGTGATCTTGGTTATTTCAGTTCATTTAAAGGGAGCAGTGTGCAGGCAGTGACAGACTCACCCCGCTTTCGTCCTGATCTCATGGTAAAGTTTGCAGTAGGAGCAGAGCAAGCAAAAAGCAGCGTTAGCTCTTTCCCCTGCCTTTATACGGCGCAACGGAAGAGTAATTGTGCTCACCGTATCTTGTGGCTTCCAGGTATGCATTCTGTGTTCTGTTGTAGCTTGCTTTTATTTTAACTGTTGCAGTGGTTAGAGTAAGATCTTAATGCATATTGGTAACCTTATACCTCTCATAATAGGAACAAGGACCCTGACAATGGTCTCCTGTAGCCCCTAGTTCTGCGGTATGAGTGCAGGTAAGGCAGTATGGCTGCCTAACTAGGGGTCTCCTATTTATGTAATTATCGTAAAAGGTTACTAATTGTGTTCTTTTTCTTATCAGGAGGAGCTCTGAGCCACTGCTGTTTTTGCCCATCACTTTGTTTGGTTGCTGTCTTTTAATACTTGTTGTTTATTTCTTTTGTTTTAATTATTTTCTTATAAACCAACTGTTGGCTGTCAATTTTAGGGGTTTGATATTTCCGGGCTCCTGCCAGTTAACAGGACGGTTGGGTTGCTACAGCTCAGTAGGTGGTTGGTCACGGAGTGGAGGCTTCCCCTTAGGGCTTTCTATTCATGTGTGATAATTGCTGTGTTTTTCACGAGTGCTGTGTTTATTTTGCAGTTTTAGTATACGCGACAGTGTATTTTTGCATGGCCTATTTGTGGTGGTTAAACCTTTTATGCCTCCCTTCCCATTCTCCTCCTACAGATTCCTTTGGCAACCCTCCTCCTATTCTGGTGGTGTCATCAGAGTGGAAACCTCTTAAAGAGTGTATGGTTTTAAAATAGAATATATTTTTGTAATAAAGTAGATCACCTTTTAACTGTAAATAAATGTGAATATAAATTACCCTGTGAACCCCTAAATAAATTATATTTTCTGGTGAAACTGGAAACTCACGTCTCTGCTCCCTTTCTTATTCAAGAACCTGTGTATTTATTGGGTATTCTCTGGGTGCAATTCCCTGAGTGGCGTAGTCTGGCTCTTGTAGCCTGGGGCTCACATGTGCCCCGGTCACAATCTGGCGTAGTCGGTAGGATTTCTGTAAAGCAGAGACGTGTCCTTCTAGTCAGTTTTGCCACAGTTGGGTTTATTATTTTGTTTCATTTTTTATTTTCCTATATATGTGCATTTTGATGTTTTGACTTGTTTTTAAAGGTAACCATCTTCATTTTTTCAGAAAGGGGCAAAAACAGCAGTTGGCCTTTGGATTCCACTCAAAGAGGCACCTCTTCTGGGGAGGAATCTGCATTTCTGCTCAGTGGACTTTGTTTCCTACTACCGGTTCCAGTACACTGACTTTCTACCAGAGATATGGACAGCAAAGACCAGGACTTGCGGGACCTGGTAATGCAGCTCCGGGCCGAAAAGGAACACCTCGCGCAGGAGCTCGCTCTCGCCCGACCCCCTACTCCTAACTCTGTCCCTGAGCCCTCTGGGTCATCTGGCCCTCCTGGTGTGGCGCCTGAACGCCTCCTCTATGTGCCCAGAGAGAGAAAGTGCCCCATGTTTCGTGGGAATATAGGTATAGGTATAGTGGAGTGGATTGACGAGGTCCGCGCTAGCATACGGGCCTGACATCTAGCCCCAGTAGATCAGGCATATTTCATTTATGACCATTTGGAAGGGCCTGCTAAAGATGAGATCAGGTATAGGCCTAGACAAGATCAGGAGGACCCTGAGAGGGTTTTGCTCTTTCTGCAGGAAGTGTATGGGTGTTCACTCTCTTATGTTGCCCTGTAGAAGGATTTCTTTTCCAGAAAGCAGCTAGAGGGTGAGTCATTACAAGAATACTCCCATGCTTTATTTGAGCTTATGGAAAAGATCATGAGAAATGCCCCTCAGGCTGTACCTAACTCTGCTATTTTATTGAGGGATCAGTTTGTTGAACATGTTAATGATCCAGGTCTCCGCAGGACTCTAAAACAGTCTGTCCATGCTAAGCCAGCAGCTACGCTTCTGGATGTACGAGGTGAGGCGATCAGATGGGAGAGGGAAGGTATACTGCCAGAAGGTAGGCCACGCAGCTTCTCAATCCCCTCTATTTGTGCCACCCACACATCTAGGGTGTCAGCTAGTGCTAGCAGTATGTTACCTCAAACTGAGATGGCTGAGGTAAAGGAAATGCTAAAAAAACAACAAGAACAACTTGATCATCTCTCGAAGTGCCTTCTGCAGTTACAGAACCCTCCCAGATGGTCCTGGCCTCCAAATAATGGCCCGGTGATCTGCAGGCGCTGCCAGCAGCCAGGCCATTTTGCCCATCATTGTGATAACGAAAGGGTCATTCCTCACGTACAGCAGCCACAGTCCCGTCCCATACCAAAGTCAGCCCCACTAACTCAGCCATCGGGAAACTAATGCCTTCTCTCTTACAGAGCCATAATTCAGAAGGGGGCATTGTAGGCTCAGGTTACCAGAGTCCAATAAGGGAAAAGTCGTTGCCTCAAATTGTGAGCTCCTGTCCATATGTCACAGTAGGAATGGGGGGGTAGAAGTAAAATGTCTACTTGACACTGGGTCCATGGTCTCCACTATTAAGGAGTCCTTCTTCCGCCAGCACTTTAACAACTCTCCTTAGGCATGCCAGTGGCTAGAACTCACCGCAGCTAATGGACTCAGCATTCCATATGTTGGGTATGTGGACCTTGATGTTTCTGTATGCGGTACAGTCATTTCCAAGCGAGGAATTTTAGTTGTGAAGGATCCTCCGGGGTCTTCCCTGGAAACGGGTGTCCCTGGGGTACTAGGCATGAATGTGATCCGTGAATGCTATGTAGAGTTGTTTGGGCAATATGCTTCATCCATTTTTGATATCCCACTGGTGAAGGAGGCTCCAGAAGTCTGGAAGAAAGCACTACAGGAGTGCCATGAAGCCCGGGTCAGCCCGTGCCAGTGGAGTTGTTAGGGTGAGGGGGAGATATCCGACCTACATACCTGGGGGGACAGTTAAGTTGGTGGCAGCAACCTGTACACAGAAATGCTTTTCTTCTTCCCATGTATTGTTTGAACCCTTTGCTAAACATGATGCCCTCCCCTCAGGCTTGCTGGTATCTCCCGCCATGGTTACAGTGCATCGTGGTACTGCATACATCCCAGTGTTGAATGTGGGCACTACTGATACTAAACTTCACCCCCGTTCTGCCCTAGGGATGCTCCACCAGGCCCAAATAGTGAGTTTACCCACAGGCATCAGCGAGGTCCTTAAGGAGTCCAAGGGGTCCCGTACTGTGGCCACCATAAGTTCTCAAGCAGGGCAGGTGAGCAACGTTTTAGACACAATTGAGTCCCTTGATTTAATTAATGTCCCAGAGGCAGAGCAGGTGAAGGTAAGATCCCTTTTAAGGAAGCACCAGTCTGTCTTCTCAGCTTTTGAAGGAGATTTGGGGTGTACTAACCTTATAGAGCATGAAATTCCAGTGCTGGATGATGTGCCTGTGCGACAGAGGTTTAGGAGAATCCCCCTCAGATTATGATTCTGTAAAAGACCATATCAAACAGCTCTTAGAGGCCCAGGTGATCCGGGAGAGTTGCAGCCCCTATGCTTCCCCTATAGTCCTTGTCAAGAAAAAGGACGGCAGCCTGCGGATGTGTGTGGATTATCGTCAGCTTAATCACAAGACGCGCAGGGATGCCTTTCCGCTACCCCAGATAGAGGAGTCCCTAGATGCTCTGTCTGGTGTGCGGTGGTTCTCCACAATGAATCTGGCAAGCGGCTATAACCAGGTACTGGTAGCTGAGAAAGATAGGTCAAAGACTGCTTTCTGTACACCATTTGGACTGTTTGAATTTAACCGTATGCCCTTCGGCCTCTGCAATGCGCCAGGTACATTTCAGAGGCTGATGGAGCGGATCTTTGGTGCCCAGCATTTCCAGACCCTGTTACTGTACCTGGATTATGTGATTGTGTTCTCGACCACAGTAGATGAACATCTGGAGCACCTCGATGTTGTGTTGTCCCGCCTTCAACAGGAGAAGCTAAAATTAAAGCTGGAGAAATGCTGCTTCTTCCGAACGGAGGTAAACTATCTGGGACATGTGATCTCAAAAGAGGGAGTGGCTACGGATCCTGGGAAGATCTCTGCAGTGGCAGAGTGGTCAAGACCAACCAGTGTGACAGAACTGAGGTCATTCTTAGGCTTTGGTAGTTATTACCCATGATTTGTGGAGGGATTTGCCAAGATTGCAGCCTCTCTCCATCGTTTAGTTACTGAGCTTACAGACCCCCATACAAAAAGACCATCTCGAAAGTTGATTGGGGAACTTTGGACTGACCAATGTGAGGAAAGTTTTACTGACCTCAAGTCCAGATTAGTTTGTGCACCTGTATTAGCTTATGCTAACTTTTTCCTACCTTTAATTCTAGAAGTGGATGCCAGTCTTAGCGGATTAGGGGCAGTGCTCTCCCAGGAACAGGATGGCAAAGTGAGGCCGGTAGCTTATGCCAGCAGAGCCTTGACTCGTTCTGAAAGGAACATGCCTAACTATAGCTCCATGAAACTGGAGTTTTTGGCCCTAAAATGGGCCATGACTGAAAAGTTCCGGGAGTATTTGTTGGGTCAAAAGTGTGTAGTGTGGACAGACAATAATCCGCTCAGTCACCTGAATACCGCCAAGTTGGGGGCAATAGAACAGCGGTGGGCATCCGCTTTTGATTTCTCCCTCCGGTACCGCTCAGGCCATTCTAATGCTAATGCTGACTCCCTTTCCCGGCAGCACCCAATCTCCAGTGCCTTTCCTGGAACCGCCAGCCCTGAGTCCTTGAGGTGCCAGCAGACCGAAAGACTAGTACAAGTGACCCAAATGTCAATGTCTGTCCTCTCATTCCGCTGATCATCTTCAGGCCCTCCAGAATGCAGACCCGGTGTTGGGAGCCTTCCTCCAGTTTTGGCGCCGTAACCGTGTCCCTGACAAGAAAGAACGCCTGACCCTTTCGAATCCAGTGCGGGAACTGGTACGGCAGTGGAATCAAGTGGTGGAGAGGGAGGGGGTCCTGTACCGCCGCACCTTGCGTCCAGATGGTGGGGAAGAAGTTTACCAGCTGCTGTTACCTGTCTCCTTGAGAGAGGAGGTCCTCCAACAACTACACCAGGGCCATGGACATCAGGGAGTAGAGAGAACCACTGACCTGGTGAGACAACGGTGTTACTGGCCCGGCTTGTATCAGGACGTTAAGGATTGGTGTAAACAGTGTGACCGATGTGCTCTGGCCAAACCTGTACACCCTACTGTGAGAACACCCATGGGCCACTTGTTAGCCTCTCGACCAAACCAGATTGACTTTTCCCTTTGGCCATGGAAGAGAACAAGTTCTAGAATGACTTTTTTCCAAATTCACACAAGCTTACCTACCCGGGAACAACGCATCCACGGTGGCCGGGGTGTTGGTCCGGGAATGGTTCTATGGTTCACCTGGGGTGCTGGCCCGAAGAGAACAAGTTCTTTGAGAGTCAGCTGATTCAGCAGCTTTGCAGTTTTTACGTCTTGACACACACCAGAGTGGGTACCACCCTCAGGGAATGGCCAATGCGAGAGGTTCAATAGGACCCTGCATGGCCTGTTGCAAACCCTTCCGCCTGCCAAGAAGCTGGATTGGCCCAACTATCTCCCACATGTTACCTTCTCCTATAATACCACCATCCATCAAACCACTGGTGAGTCACCACATCTTTTAATGTTTGGTCAAGAACCCCAACTCCCTGTTGATTTCCTCCTTGGCAGAATCCAGGAACCGAACGGGGGTACCGTCAATGACTGGCTGCGGGAACATCAAATGCGCCTCCAGACTGCCTTTGATGGTGCAAAGGAGCGGATTCAAGCAGCGGCCCGCCTCAGGAAGGAGCGGAATGACCAACATGTGGCTGGGGGCAGCTTGACGGAAGGTGAGGTGGTCTACCTGCGAGACAATAGTGCTCGAGGCAGAGTAAAGATTCAGGATGCCTGGGGCCCCACTAAATATCAAGTCGTGAAGAACCCCTCTCATGGGGGAGCCGTGTACTCTATTGCACCCCTGGACAATCCAGAGAATATTAAACATGTCCACCGAACTCTGTTGCGACCAGTTCCCTAAACCAGCCCACTTCCCTGTGGGCCAGACCCTGCAGAGCCAGTGGGGCCCATCACCAGCAAGTATGGGGAAGAACAGGGTGGTGAGTGGTGGATTGTTCCTCAGCCAACCAGAGAAACAGTAATTACAGTTGCTCCTGACCCATTTGCTCCCCCCCCTCACTTACCATCACCAGCAGGGCCCATTACCATCACTACCACCCCATTAACCATGGAGACCGCTGACCCTATGGAAGGCACCAGTGATGCTGGACAGACTGCCATCCCTATCCGTAGAAGCCAACGGGAGGCGGCAGGAAGGCACACAAACCTCCAGCATCTTCCGGTGCCAGTACGGAGAAGGGGGATGGGGGCGGCAACCTCTTGGGTCCCTGGGTCTGGTAATATGATATCTGCTATATCTAGGCTCTGGAGGTAACCCTCTTAGGTCCTGTTTTGTTTTATTGGCGGGACTCCGATAGAAAGTGGGGGGTAGATTGTAATGGGTTGAGATTTCTCCCGTCAGTTTGGCCTTGTAACCATCCTGAGTGAAAACAGCTGATACTGGTTACTCTAGTGAGATCTCTCCCGTAAGGTTAGCCATGCCCTGTAATCACCGTGAGTGAGAACAGGTGATCTTGGTTATTTCAGTTCATTTAAAGGGAGCAGTGTGCAGGCAGTGACAGACTCACCCCGCTTTCGTCCTGATCTCATGGTAAAGTTTGCAGTAGGACCAGAGCCAGCAAAAAGCAGCGTTAGCTCTTTCCCCTGCCTTTATACGGCGCAACGGAAGAGTAATTGTGCTCACTGTATCTTGTGGCTTCCAGGTATGCATTCTGTGTGCTGTTGTAGCTTGCTTTTATTTTAACTGTTGCAGTGGTTAGAGTAAGATGTTAATGCATATTGGTAACCTTATACCTCTCATAATAGGAACAAGGACCCTGACAATGGTCTCCTGTAGCCCCTAGTTCTGCGGTATGAGTGCAGGTAAGGCAGTATAGCTGCCTAACTAGGGGTCTCCTATTTATGTAATTATCATAAAAGGTTACTAATTGTGTTTTTTTCTTATCAGGAGGAGCTCTGGGCCACTGCTGTTTTTGCCCATCACTGTTTGGTTGCTGTCTTTTAATACTTGTTGTTTATTTCTTTTGTTTTAATTATTTTCTTATAAACCAACTGTTGGCTGTCAATTTTAGGGGTTTGATATTTCCGGGCTCCTGCCAGTTAACAGGACGGTTGGGTTGCTACAGCTCAGTAGGTGGTTGGTCATGGAGTGGAGGCTTCCCCTTCACGTGTGATAATTGCTGTGTTTTTCACGAGTGCTGTGTTTATTTTGCTGTTTTAGTATACGCGACAGTGTATTTTTGCATGGCCTATTTGTGGTGGTGAAACCTTTTATGCCTCCCTCCCCATTCTCCTCCTACAGATTCCTTTGGCAACCCTCCTTCTGTTCTGGTGGTATCATCAGAGTGGAAACCTCTTAAAGAGTGTATGGTTTTAAAATAGAATATATTTTTGTAATAAAGTAGATCACCTTTTAACTGTAAATAAATGTGAATATGAATTACCCTGTGAACCCCTAAATAAATTATATTTTCTTTCTGAAAACTGGAAACTCTGGGTGCGTCTCTGCTCTTGTAGCCTGGGACTTGTGGCTTATTCAAGAACCTGGGTATTTATTGGGTATTCTCTGGGTGCAAACATCTTTTATCTGCCCTTCTTGGAAAAGATTGTTCACCCCTGGTCTAGAAGAAGACCTCACTACACTTGTGTGGCACGGTGTTCAGTGTCCCAAATAAATCCATTTTGCCAAAAATGCTGTGCCAAAAACAGATGTTAAGGAGAACAACAGTGACTCTTCACAAAACCATGGAAACTGAAAAGTTGGGAAAAGGCTAATGCCAGCTTTTGTTTACCTGGTTAGGAGGGGTGAAAAAAATCCAAGCACCTGAAGACATGATAGAGATGCAACCAAAACAAAACAGCCCCTTATATTTGGCCTAATGATGGATGCAAAAAACAAAACAGAAATTTGGCCTACAAAGAAATACACCTGGGCTGATTTGCAATCAGTAGCAATGTAGTTTAGGACATTAAAAGGGCTTAAAATTGAGCCCAGAGTGATTTGTATAGTCAAAGTCAGAATTTCATTTTGGTTGACTTTTGCAAAGACGACTCAAAAGGGAAATTATATAATATTATAATGGACTATCATTTCTGAACCCAGCATGCCCAAAATCCCCTTGGTCAACATTTCAAGCAAAAACAGTCTTGCACACTTGGCATGAAATGACCCACATGTATTTCAGATTTTGTACTTGAATATATATTTTTGTATAAATTGGTTCTATTGAATGGCCCAGTTTTAACTGTCAGGGCAGCTCCCAATATGGATAACTTAAAATAACATCTCTTTAATTTAACAAATACCAGCATTCTGGTGAAAGCATAAGCATATAGTGTTATATTATTCAAAATAGTCCACAGGAGATCAAGCTAATGACTGAAGTAGCAAATTTATAGGACCAAAGTCATTTATGACAGGAACACCAAAAATGTATCCTACGTAATGCAATCTGTTTTGAGATGTGATAGGGCCTATATAGCCTGTTTTGAATTTGATAGGCTATATAGAAAGTACCTTTACATTGTGAAGATATGGTTTATCTTAGGGCGGTGATGGAAATGAGTTAGATACGGGACTGCCTGACCCACTTCACA
This sequence comes from Aldrovandia affinis, assembly GCA_029706075.1. NCBI lineage: Eukaryota > Metazoa > Chordata > Actinopteri > Notacanthiformes > Halosauridae > Aldrovandia > Aldrovandia affinis. Next base: position 408,658 of record JAINUG010000053.1, on the reverse strand, counting down.
GTTGAATGCCATTTATTTTGTAAGGACCAAAGGGGAAACAATAAAGTGTGATTAAATGAGAGTGGGCCATTGGTGAACATTGGAATTAAATATAGAACTGCCACCCCTGTGTCTCCACCACACACTCCCACAGAGTGGTTAATAAAGAGAAGATGAATAAACAGACAGATCGATTATTGGCCGCGCAGAGACAAACAGTGCACAGCCCGAATGACAATCAGATCAGCACTGGAGGAGGCTTGTTTGCTTTTGGGATCTTTTTTTGATCCGTGGTGTTCTCAGAAAGAGTCGATAGCCAGAAAAGCCGCCACAATGCCTTCAATTTTCCATCAATTTGGCATCCAGCTTACTACGCAAGGGCCTCCTTAAAATGTACTCGCCTATTTTAGTCACTTTTTCAAATAATGTAACATTCTCATCATGTTACTGATATGGGTGATTGAGGTTCTAGTTTATCAGTTGCACGATGGAGACACAATTGTATTTGAGGGGCAGGTCATTTTTGGTGTAGTATACACAAACAAAATGACAGAATAAAAACAAATGACAGAGCACTTCCTTAATCTATAAATATCAAAGTTAAAGCATTGCATTAGGAAAGGTTATTTGCATGGTCTCTGATGCCATACCTTATGGGCAATGTGTAGGCAAAGTATTTCCTGTTGAAGGGCTGTGCTATACAGTACTGTATTGAAAACCTATTAGCTGTCATCAAAATGGATGTCTGCATTCATTATTTTAAGGATGTATAGCACTTTCATAATTGTTTATTTTTATTTTACTTTAGGAATTTAACTAAATGTGTGTCTAATGCATGTTATCTGAAGTCTGGCAGCTAATGTATTTCAATTCCCCATGACTGCAGAAGGGTTAAACAGGCAGTTGCCAGCAGAGGGCGTTCTTGTGTGAAGAAACCTCCCTAGCACTTGTATGAAGAGGAAAGAAGAATAAGGAGAATATTAATCATTAAAAGTTTATTTTCTGGGTCATGCTTTTTCTTTGGAAAGTTTACTCTATATAAACTTTATTATATATATATATATATATATAAATATATATATAAACTTTATTATATATATATATATATATATATACTGTATGTCTGGTAAGACTACAATTCTTAGAAATGTACAGTAAGTGTGAAAGATATTCAGCACTGATTTGGGATTTTAAATTATATAACTTCAGTCAGATTTTCCATCAGATGTTCTGTCACATTCTGTTGTGGACCTAGAATCTTTGACTGAGAGAATGTTGACAATGTCATTATGAATAACAAATGTAAACCTCTGTGATTTAAGAATTTCCTGTTCCTAAGGAAGAAAGCAAGCATTATCTGCTGTGCCTCTACATATTAAATATAGTTAGTTACATTGTGGTTATCTACTTTTCAAAATGCAATTAAATAGGGGGCCTCGGATAGCATAGCGGTCTAATGCACTCGCATTCACTGGTGCTTTGCATGTGTCAGCTGCCAGACCTGTGCCAGACCGGCCCAGGGGGAGGGGGAGGGAAAGGGTGAGCCGGCACAAACTCGCCGAGAAGCGAGTTTCATCTCGGAGGAGGATCGCTGGCCTTGGCTTTATCCAGAGAACGGGCGACGGGCGACGAGTTCGTGGGTGAGGGCAAATCTAAATAAATAGAGGGTATAATTGATTACTAAATTGGGAGGAAACCAAAAAAAATGCTATTAAATAAATGTTTCATTTTATGTGAAAAAAATCTATAGTCAGTCAAAATTACTGGTGGGATAATGCAAATCATTTTCAGCGCCCGAATAAACTACAAAATAAATTGAAAAAATTGAATTTCTTCATGCAATGAATGCTACTTATCCTAAAGTAAATGATCAGACCCCCTCTAAAACCATGTCATTATCAAGTCAATGAGACTTTAATAAGTCTGAATATTTATAACAAAGATGAATTAGGAAATACTCAGCCAACAAAAGGGATTTGGGAGTAACTCTCTCGATTAAATCGCTGGATTGTAAGATCTAGGGCTAAAAAGGGATTCCTGATTACTTTGGGCAATGTTATTCAGCTATGCTTCATTCTGTCATGAAATATGATCAAATCTGAATATCAAGTGGGGCAGTCCACATTGATCAATATTGATAAATTGACTATTTGAACTTGGTGTGTCACAACTTGGTATGATGCAATTTAATACGGCCCAATAGGCCTACAGTTCCTTAAAAGGACAGCAAACGCATACGTCTGTGGTTACATAAGAATTGTTTGCCTACTTTTATTGGCTCATTTGATTGGCTTACCTCACTGCATTGTCCATTGTCAAAGCTTGTGAGTTCAAAACCTAGACCATTTTTTTAAGATGATACATTCTGGTTTCTGAAGGCAACTGTCTTACATATTGGTTTCATTTTAAGTAAATCGGTTTCATGAACTGCATTTGGCAAGTGATGTTTTTTCTGCATCTGCAATGCATTGTGGAACTTCGATCAAGCTACAACCACTTCAGGAAATGACGGTCAAGCCATCACCACTAATACAATGCAATTTTATTTCATTCTTTGAAATAAAAGAAGAAAATAAAATCAGCAGAGATAGGTAATACATGCAATTATATATTACATTTTACATTTGAGGCATTTAGCAGACGCTCTTATGCAGAGTGACTTACAAGACATGCATTTATACATGATAAGATTAATCATGGTTAGTTACTGTATTTTTTTTTTATACAGTATTAAACATGTAGACAGTGGTGATGACAATTAGTTAATGTACAGAATCAGTAGTAGTGGACGTGGGTTTTTAGTCTCCTGCGGAAGACGGCCAGTGATTCCACGGCTTTGACGGAGTGCGGAAGAGGGGGTCAGGACAGAGAAAAGGCAGGACCGCGAGGAATGGTTGCCTGGGGCCCGGAGGGATGGAACAGTCAGTTTGCCTGCACCGGCAAAGCGAAGGAGTCTGGCTGGGGTGTAGGGTGTGATTAGTGTCTGGAGATAGGAGGGAGCAGTTCCCCTAGCGGCCTGATATGCCAGCACTAGTGATTGAAATTAGTTATGTGCTGCTTTAGGGAGCCAGTGCAGAAGGGTGAGTAGTGGAGTGACGTGTGAATTTGTGTTGGTTGAAAACTAGATGTGTGCCGGCATTCTGCACTAGTGGCTTGATGGCACAGGCCGGTAAGCCTGCCAGCAAGGAATTGCTATAGTCCAGAGTCCAGACATAAGATTACCAAAGCCCGGACCAGAAGTTGAGTGACCTCTTTGGTAAGGAATGGGCAAATTCTCTGGATGTTGTGGAGGGCGAATCAGCAGGTCCAGATGATCACTGCGATGTGGCCTGAGAAGCACAGTTAGTCATCCAGAGTCACTCCATGGTTCCTGGTAGACTGGGACGGAGACACTAAAGAGCCTTCCATGGTGATGGAGGCATCAATCATTGTGGAGCTCATCGCTGGGAGGAAGAGCAGCTCAGTCTTTCCCAGGTTCAGGTGGTGGGTGGACATCCAAGCAGAGATGTCTGCCAGGCATGCAGAGATATAGAGATAACACCGAGCCCTGCGGGTCACCGGTAGAGAGGGTCTGGGGAGAGGAGAGGGATTCACTCCAGGCCACCTGGTAGGACTGCATGCCCGTGCGGATCCTAAGATTCCCATCTCAGCGAGAGATGAGAGCAGGATCTGGTGGTCAACGGTATCGAATGGAGCTGATAGGCTTAGCAGGATGACGGAGCTGAATGATTAAGTCTTTGCTGAGTGGAGTGCCTCAGTGACTATGAGCAGAGCAGTTTCAGTAAAGTGGTCTGCCTTGAAGCTAGATTGGTTGGAATTAAGCAGGTCATTCTGTAGGATATAGAGGGACAGTTGTATATATACAGTCAATGACTGCCCACTCTAAGGTCTTGGATAGGAATGAAAGGAGAGAGACAGGTCGGTAGTTAGAAATGTTGGCAGGATTCATAGAGGGTTTCTTGAGGAGGAGTTTCTCCTCCCATTCCTTTCCAAAATGTTAGAGCGGGCTGTCTATAATCAACTGTCTGCTCATCTCTTACAGAACGCCCTGCTTGATCCCAACCAATCTGGGTTCAGAGCAGGCCATTCCACAGAGACTGCTCTCCTTGCGGTCACTGAGGCTCTTCACGGGGCTAAGTCCCGATCCCTTAGCTCCGTCCTCCTCCTCCTCGACCTGTCGGCGGCATTCGACACCATGGACCACCGGATCCTGCTCTCATCTCTCGTCGAGATGGGAATCTCTGGATCTGCGTTGACATGGTTTGAGTCCTACCTGGCTGACCAGTCCTACCAAGTGGCCTGGAGAGGATCCCTCTCCTCTCCCCACACCCTCTCTACCGGAGTCCCGCAGGGCTCGGTGCTAGGCCCCGTCCTATTTTCTCTGTACACCAAGTCACTTGGCTCTGTTATTTCTGCTCATGGTTTTTCCTATCACTGTTATGCTGATGACACTCAACTCTTTCTCTCCTTCCCTCCATCTGATACCCAGGTCCCGGCACGGATCTCTGCATGCCTGGCTGACATCTCCGCATGGATGTCCACCCACCACCTGAAGCTGAACCTGGGGAAGACAGAGCTGCTCTTCCTCCCAGCGAAGGGCTCCCCGATGATTGATGCGTCAATCACCGTGGAAGGCTCCATAGTGTCTCCGTCCCAGTCTGCCAGGAGTCTTGGGGTAACCCTGGACAACCAGATGTGCTTCTCGAGCCATATTGCAGCGATCACTCGGACCTGCCGTTTCTCCCTCCACAACATCCAGAGGATCCGACCATTCCTCACCCAAGAGGCCACTCAACTCCTGGTCCAGGCCCTGATGATCTCACGTCTGGACTACTGCAATTCCTTGCTGGCAGGCCTTCCGGCCTGTGCCATCAAGCCACTGCAACTAGTCCAGAATGCTGCTGCTCACCTGGTGTTCAACCAGCTGAAGTTCACCCACGTCACCCCTCTACTCTCCTCTCTGCACTGGCTCCCCATCGCAGCACGCATCAGATTCAAGTCACTGGTGCTTGCTTTTCAAGCAGCCAGAGGTACTGCTCCCCCATACCTCCAGTCACTCATCACTCCCTACACCCCGCCCAGACCCCTCCGCTCCGCCTCCGCTGTCAAACTGACTGCCCCATCCCTCCGGGCACCTGGCAGCCACTCCTTGCGGTCTCGCCTCTTCTCTGTCCTGGTCCCTCGTTGGTGGAACGACCTCCTGCAATCGGTCAGGACTGCGGAATCACTTCCAATCTTCCGCAAGAGACTCAAAACCCACCTCTTCAGACTCCACTACCCCTGAACTCTGTCCATCTAGCTAAATTGTCTTCACCACTGTTTACTTGTTCAACACTATACTCCCCCCCAAAAAAATAAAAAATAAAAATAAATTCACTAACCTTTTCCTTCCCGGTGTTACAGGTATGGTACGCAGATGCCTGCAATGATGTCTATTGCTGTATTCCTGCACTGATCTCGTGCGCTAACTATGATTGTTCCTACCATGTATTAATGCACATCTTGTTAGTCGTTCTGGATAAGAGCGTCTGCTAAATGCTTAAAATGTAAAATGTAAATGTAGGAGGGGGATAAGAGCAGAACCAGAGGAAAGAGAGGAGTTGATTAAATGCTTAAAATGTTAAATATAAATGTAGGAGGGGGATGCGGAGGGGGCCCTTTTGAAGGCAGAGGGGACAGAACCAGAGGAAAGAGAGGAGTTGATTATATTGGAGAAAAAAGGGAGGATGTCCATAGTGATGGATTGGAAAAGGGGGGAAGGAATGTGATGGAGAGGGCAGGTGGTAGGACAGTGGGAGTGCATACGTTTTAAGAAGTCAGAGTCGGGGAGGGTGAGAAGGAAGACAGGAACGTGTGTGGTTTGGGTTGGGAGATGGGTGAGGGAGGGTTAGGTGTGGGAGAGGTTGGGGAGAAGGAGTTGTGAATGTCATTGACTTTCTTGCAAAAGAAGGATGCAAAGTCATCCGCATTTCAAGAGGAGGGAGGTGGGGTAGGAAGAGGGGTGAGGAGAGAGGAAAATGTAGAGAAGAGTTTACATGGGTTAGATGCAGAGGATTGAATTTTAGAGAAGAAAAATGCAGACTTAGCAGAGAGGTTAGAGGAAAAGGTAGCCAGGAGAGTGTGGAAGTCTGTCAGGCCACCAGGGGATTTGGATTTTCTCCATTTCCTTTCTGCCGCTGGCAGTTTGAGTCGGTCAGCACGGATGCAGTCAGTTAAAGCAATGAAAGAACCATAGATGACAGGGGACAGGGCTGTGGGGGAGAGAGAGCAGAGGTTGCGATGGACAGAAACAGTGATGGTGGGGTGGGGTGAAGAAGGTTTAGATAGTGATAGGTTTGAGATATGAAATTAAATGAGTATAACCCTCATTGATTGTTTTATTCTGTTTTTTGTTTTATCTTCATTTCCAGTACACATTTTAACACACACACTCTCCACAACAGCCCTCACCTTGTTCGGGCCAAATGGTCACATTAATTCAATTGTTAACTGTATACCAAATGGGTGCCTCCGGGACGTCTGGGTGCAATGTGTATTCCCTGCCGGGGATGTGCATGCTGCGACACCTCGGACAAGGTTACTTAAGCCCTCACTTACAACTACTGAGTAGAGATTTGCTGGGTACACAGTGTCGCAGTGCCTTCGGCAATCTCCCCTTGCGCATTGTATTAAAATCTTTTCAGTTGGTCCTGACTTGATTCCACAAAGGGAGAAGATTCCCAACTGTACATAAGAACATAAGAACATAAGAATACATAATGATGAGAACGGGCCGTTCAGCCCATCTTGGCTCATCATGTCCTAATCTAAAGAACATCTAGTACTACATCTAGCCTGGCCTTGAATAGCCCGAGCATTTCTGCCTCTACTACCTGACCTGGCAAGCTGTTCCAGGCATTGACAACTCTCTGTGTAAAGAAAAACTTCCTAATATCTGTGCGGAATTTGCCTTTAACTAATTTCCACCTGTGGCCTCTTGTTCTGCTGACCCCACTTATCTTAAAAAATCTTTGGTATTTTACTTTGTTAATCCCTTTTAGGAATTTAAAACCTCAATCAAATCCCCCTAAGTCTGCGTTTGCTAAGTTTAAATAGATTGAGTGCCTTAAGTCTATCATCATAACTTTTACCTTTCATACCAGGTATCAGTTTAGTTGCCCTTCTTTGGACTTTTTCAAGAGCTTCAATATCTTTCTTGTAGTGCGGTGCCCAGAACTGCACACAGTATTCTAAGTGCGGTCTGACAAAGGCGTTATATAACATTAATATAACCTCCTTTGATTTGTACTCAATACTTTTTGCTATGTATCCCAGCATCCTGTTGGCTTTTTCACTGCTGTAGCACACTGCTTTGATGCAGATAGGCTTTGATCCACTACAACTCCTAAATTATTTTCAAATTGAACACCTACTAACTTTTCTCCTCCCATAAAATACTCCTGTCTAATGTTTTTATTTCCCACATGCATAACTTTACATTTAGCAATATTGAACGTCATCTGCCATGTATCTGCCCATTTTGGGATTTTGTTTAAATCATCTTGGATTACTTTAGTAGATTCCAAACTGTTTGCCAAACCCCCAAGTTTAGTATCATCTGCAAATTTAACTATTTTGCTACTAATGTCCATATCCAGATCATTTATGTAAATAAGGAAGAGCAGAGGTCCCAGCACCGATCCCTGTGGGACACCACTGCCCACAGCACCGAGGTCAGATTCGGCCCCACCTACTGTTACTCTTTGTATTCGCCCTTGCAGCCAATTTTTAACCCACTGTGAAACTACTCCTACAATTCCTACTGATTTCATTTTAGCAATGAGCCTCTCATGTGGTACCTTGTCAAATGCTTTCTGAAAGTCCAAATATATATATGTACAAAGGGAAGGGGGAGGGAAAAATACAGAAAGTAATGGGCAGACACATAAAGAGGAGATATTGTAATATTAGGTGCAGTTCCTGGTGGAGACAAAGTCTAGTTGGTTGCCGGCCTTGTGGATGGGTGGGGACCCAGCCTTGGTGAAGTCGAAGGACTGGAGTAGGTTGAAGTCACCGAGAAGTAGGATGGGAATGAGGATGCTGTCCTCAGGGAAGGAGCTGAGTAGGGCATCCATCTCATCTAGGAAGCTCCCCAGTGGACCTGGTGGGCGATACAGAACAATAATGTGCAGTTTACATGGGACAGTGATAGTGACAGCATGGTATTCAAAAGAGGTGGGTGAGAAATGAGGAAACAGGAACAATACCATATTTCTACAGGGGGGAGATTAGTATACCTGTCCCTCCACCTCTACCTGTGGGTCGTGGAGTGTGAGAAAAGGTGTTTGCAGTGGAGAGAGCAGCAGGGGTGGCTGTGTTCTGAGGAGTGATCCATGTCTCAGTGAGCATCGGGAACTGCAGGGAGAGTAGGGAGATGAAGTCAGCCTGGCAGTTCCATAGCCCACCTGCTACCACAAAGTCTACATCGGTGGATCTAGGAGGGTGGATCAGATTGGAGAGATTGCGGGTGTGAGGACATATGGACTGGGATAGAAAAATTGCACATGGTGTTAGATGTGCCAGGAGACAAATTATGATACTCCGTGCGGCATAGCTGACCTCCCTCGGTGGAATCCTGCAGGACTCCCCAGGCTTCGTACAGTGAGGCAAGAAAGGTGAGCCTGCCGCGGAAATCTGCCGCTTACCATAACTGGATGAACTAATATACCTACATGGGGGTAGTTACTTTTTGTCAAAATTAAATATTAAATATTAAAATATATTAAATACATATTTAATTATTTATTTTATTTTATTAATTTTACAATAATATTTAAAATACATTGCATTACAATTTAAAATGATTGCTACATGAAGACATTAAAAGAAAACAGATTTAAAAAAGGAAAATAAATAATTTCATAGGCAATGAGAGTAATCTTTTGGAATTCTTTGCTTGATTTTTCTTCTGGCTGCATCCCTTTTCTTTCCCATCTGCTCTGGCAGCAGAATTTCAAGCCTGATTTTGGACTGCCTCTCTATGCAGTGAGACCTTCTGTTAGCTCTGAGGGGCAGACACACAAACTGTTAGTCAATGCTATATACATATTGATACACAGACTGTTACACAGATACTGTTACAGATCCACACCAGTCAGACTTTAAGGCGGGCCACTCAACCGAGACAGCCCTACTTGCAGTTACAAAGGCACTTCCCCATCTCAATGACCTCCTTCTCCCCTACCAACCCACCCATCAACTACCCGTCTCCTTTCCATACCCTCATCCATAGCCTACAACTAAATCTCCCCTCCATGCCCCTCATGCCCAATGTTCTTTAGCTTATACCCCCCAGCCCTCATGGCAGCATGAGAGAATCCCCCGCGCCCCCTACTGTACCATACTTTTATTTATATTTGCCCTTTGTTGTACTCTGTTATCACATGTTTTTCTGCTTGAGTCTGTATTGTGCCTTTGTGTCTGTTTTGTCCTCAGACTTTGTAAAGCATCTTAGCTTTACAAAGTGCATTATTATAAAATGCATTATTTATTATTATTATATGTGTATGTGTGGGAGAGAAAGAGAGCATGTATATGAGTGAGAGTGTGTTTGAAAGTAAGACTAAGAGACTCCCAGCTTCCTGCTACCTTGAGCCCAGGGAGAAAGAAGTTGGATGATGGAGTCCAATTTTTCCTGCTGGGGGAGAAGCTCTTTCAGTTAGAAACCTTCTAATACAGATTGTTTCCACTTAAGTGATAAACTAGTGAGTATTTTACCACTAAAACCAGTGGGGTGCACTTTCTACACTGTCACATGCCACATGACAAACCTTGGATGGGAAACAGAGCAGCCAGGAGACGGAGTGGAGTTTGTCGGTCTACGGACCAGATTTTTATTGATTTTTTTCTGTCTCTCCCCGCAGACAGTGGGAGAGACAGTGGGAGTAGTAGGTTAACATAACAAACACAAACACAAACACAGACACAAAATCCTCACCTTACTTGCCGCGAAGCTTTCGGGTAAAAACAACAAACTAAAATAACAAGCTAAAATAACCAAAACTTACGGGACACCGTGCCTCTTCATCCAGAGTTCCCCTGGAACCTCCCCAGGCACACACATATCCAGTGACCTTTCAAGTGCTTCCCACCCATGCATACTGAGACACTCAAACTTTACAGTCTGAGTTCTCTTACCCATTCATACAGAGACACTCGCCACTCCCCACTGCCGAGTGCGAGCTCTCTTTCAATAAAAAACCGAGGGCGAGAGGCGGACCCTCTTTCAGGGCACCCTCTCGCTCTCCTCCACAATCACACCGAGGGAGAGAGGCGGACACTCTTAGTGCACCCCCTCTCCCTCTTCCCCACACACACAGGAAGCACTCTACTCAGTCACTTTCGACAAACGCACACAAAACTCCACAAACATCAAACATCACTCCACAATACAACACTCCACAACACACGTGCACGCGCACGCGCACTCACTCCCACACCCACACCCATATACACCCATGACAAGACAAACTCCATACACACAAACAAAGACAAAAGACTAACTGATTCCCCACTCGCCCCACCTGCTCTTAAATAGGCTTAGTCTCTGCCCAGGAGCTCAGGTGGGACTCCATACCCCCACATTTATTGAAATCTAAGATTATTATCTGAAATTATTAAATGCATACTATGTTGCTTATTTAAATCTTGTTTGAATATAACCAGCACAGTAACGGATAGATGTGTGAAATAGGTTTGCTCATGTTTAATCTGAATTATTGTTTCAATATGAATTATTTTCATTATTATGAACTCATTTCATCTGAGCATGACGTGTTACACCTTCTGGGCAGCGATCCATGCCTGGAAATTCTGCATGATCCATAGCACGCGCTTCCTCTGTCAACTCCAGCGGCATGTCGCTGACCAGGCAGTTTTAACCGTCGCGATGGTCAGGGCTGGACGCGATTTCTCCATTGGACACCGCTGCAGGAGCAGGAACGTCCCGTTCTCGTTTTAAGCGGCCGCTGCAAATGTTACTGGTCAACACAGGTGTCAGGCGTCTAGTATTGGGTGGGGGTGGTTGGGGTGCAGTGTGCTTTCTGCAGTTGGAGATATTCAAAAAAAGCTGCCCTTGGTGAAAGCTGGGACGACACAAGCGTTTCACTGTGCGGTAAAATGGCAGAATGAATAAATAAGCAATGGTTAATTATATCTCAGGCAACAGGTGCACGGATTCGAATCTTATCCATGAATGCGTTATAAAGGTCGTCTCGTTTTTGTGCTAATTTAAACTCAGTTTTCCATGCAAATGCTTGCTGGCTCTTATATCAGTACAATATTTACAGAAGAACAAAAAACCGTTACGCAACGACTCAGGCAACTTGTATTTGTATTATTAGTCCTGTAATTGGGAAAAGAGAAAAAGGAAACGTTTACCCATGTTTTCATATTTCCTTAATAGAGTCAGTGCTTATTTAAAAGTTATCTTGTCCTCGTAAACAAATGCGGCATAATGAAACAACGCTCTCAACACGTTCTGAATAAAATAGATCCTTTCGTTCCAGTTTTCCCGTGATCGAAGGAAGAAAAACAAGCTTCACAAACTTCCTGCACATGCAATGCGAACATTGACAGTGTGTATGCAGCATAAACGGAGCAGTGTTACCTGCCCTAGCACCGAGAAAAGCCGCTTTGCAAAGACACTTCTCTGTGGTATCATTGGAAGTAAGTTATCGTCTGCTTTGGCTGTACGTTACTATGGATTTTAAAAAGGACACTGGGGACAGCCTACTGTTTTATTTGACCCAAAGTCAGCACCAAGGATGGATAAGGGTGTCCGGTGAGTAGAGCTTTGCTTTTGCCTCGCATTTAAAAGTTGGGAAGTTCGTCTTTAACCGTTATCAATGAACGGTTTACCCTTCAATTCGTGGATGCTGCGAATCATCCCCCTTTAAATGTTAACTAGAGCTATACACTTTACTTAGGAAGCAATACCAGCTGAAGGAGTCTGTGAACGTCCTCCTCTAGAACAAATATGAAAAACAAATTGGCGAAAAGATGCATTCTTGTGAATTTTGATTGTTAAGTTATTTTAAATGAATATATAGATGGCTATTTTTTTAACACTGCAATGCTTAGGCTAGTTTGTATCGATATTAATTTGCTTATAACTTCTGCGGGCTAAAACTATTTAAAAAGCTGTCGGCTATGACTTAAAATACATTGATTTTCAGAATTTACCATTATAACTGTACATTGTGTTATCACTGAAGTAACTGTTTTTAGTAGTTGCGAAACAAGATTTGTGCCCAAGTTCTTCTGAGAAATAAAGATGACGTATAAAACCCTACTAAAGTGTAAGCCACACTTCAGCTACGATCAAGTCATACGTGGTTTTCACATCGCCCCTCATTTAAATTCAGTACATAGGCTATTACTGATGATTTCCCCCCCCAAAGTAGGTAGTCACTTGTTTTGCCTATGTTGTGCACAGGGGTTAAATTTGGCTGGAAACGGAGTTCCGCCACCTTCGGTAAATAAATAAATAAATACAAATATTGTAGGGAGCGTGCGCGAGGTGATGTATCAAGAAAGAGTCCAGTAGTAATGCAAAAATGATCATGCGAGTAGCCACTTTATTAAAAGAAACGATAATTATCCACTCCATACACCGCACAGCTATGGATAATATCGGTGGCAAAGGACGCGTTTGTCCATTAAACGCCTTCCGTAGATGTCGTAACAATCAGGAACAGTCCTCTTCACACTTGGTCAAATGAACACTTTTGCCCTGGAACTCGAGGGACTGCACCAAATACTCTGGGCACACTGGTCGCGGTGGTTCCAACAGCTAACTCCCCGCAACCAGCTAGCTAATACACTTACATGATTACAATAACACACACATAAAAGAGTAATAGAACGATTAAGCAATTAACACAGGGGGAACACACAAACACACAACTGTGTTCCCCCATGATGCCCCACGCACACATTTTAATGAGCGACCCTCTCAGGATCGCTACATAGCCATCCCCGGGGACCCCAGCATCCAATACATAGTCCCTTAAATGTCTGGGCGTCTCACCTGCGGTCTCGGCAGCGGGCTGTGCCATGGGTTGGTACAGGGTCAGTCGGTCCTCGTACAGGACCACTTCCTGCCCCCGGCCGGGCAGAACCTGAGTCCGGCGGGCGCGGGGTACTAACAACCGCATCAGGTCGGCCCATCGGCCAGGGGCCCGCCACCGCCGATGCTCCCACATCTCGAGGCCACCCCGCTGGGAGTGGTACGCCTTTGTCTCGTTGTCAAGGGCGGCCACGTCCGCCCACTTTGTCCGTTTTCCGGCCGCCAGCCAGCTCCGCACATGAGCAAGCGCTGCGTTGCGCTCCTGCTCCTCCTGGACCTGGGCTGGGGAGAGGGGAGGCCTCGGCCTCCCTGTCGACTGCTTGCAGTTTGGCCACCGTCGCCACCTTCCGCTGCGCACGGCTGGCCGCGATTGGTCAAGCGGTGAAACGGACTGGCGATGGTGGACGGGGTATGGCCGGGCCCGGGCCCCTGGGTGGCGCAGCCCAGCACACAGGTGGCCACCGGGCGATGGCAGGCGATGCCTTGCGGCAGACAGGCGGCTATTGGGTGGCGGCAGGCGGTGCGGTGCTGCAGGCAGATAGCTGTTGGACGACGGCGGGCAATGCAGGCAGGGCGGCGATGGGCGAGGCTGCAGTCTGACAGCAGGCCCCCGCCTCTGACGGCGGCCGGACCAGAGGGCCATGACCTGGTCCCCAAACCAGAGCGCCGCCCGAGGAACATCCACACATGCATTCCATTGCGTCATCATGTCCAGGCTAATGATGCACGGTTCGTCAATATCAGCCAGCCAGAACTCATGCGTTGCTTCCTGGTCACCGAGGTGGACGTGTACCTTCTTTTTCCCCCACATGCTGGCTCACTCCCCTGTAACGGTCTGTATCTGTTCGTCGGTGGGGGTCCACGCTGCGGACAGTGCATCAGCGGTGCCAGGCAGGATCCCCGGTCGGAGCAGGGAGACGGTAGACCCCGTGTCTACTAGTGCATGGCAAGGCTGACCATTGAGCAGGCACGCTGCGTAGAGGCCTCGGATGCAGCTGACTCGGCCGGCCAACAAGCATTAACCTTGGAGAGGGACTTAGTTTCCATCTGCAGCGGTGGGGCGAGGCCGGCGCCGGGCAATCCTGTGCAATGTGCCCCGGTTCCGACAGCGATAGCACCGGTCAGTGACCCAAGGTTGACGCCTTCGGGATGGCGGAGACTGGCGTCGGGGGGCAGGGTGGACCTGGCATGCTGGTACTGCTTCTCCTTCCATGACGCTGTCTTCACCGGTGGCTATCCTGATCCGCGGGCGGCGAGCAGGTACTTGACTTGAGGAGAGGGGTGTTAGAACCGCTTCCGCTCGCTCAGCTATTTAAATAGCTAGCGCGAACCTGGAGCGGCAAGGTGGACGTGTCGGCACAGCTCCTCTGGAGCTAGGGTACGCAGGAACGTGTGTAGCGCTAGCTCTTCCTGAACAGCAACGGGAAATGTAGGGTTGACTAGCCTAGCATGATAACGAATGTCGGCAGCGAAAGCGCTTACTGTTTCTTGTTCTGACGAGAGTGTTTAGCTAGCTGTTCTCGGCTGTGACTTTCGAAGACCTGTTGACCGAAACGTCGGTCCAAGGCTGTAGTCAACGCTGGATAGCTGTTTTGCTCCGTTGGGGAAAGGTCCAGAAGCACTTGTAGGGCCCTGCCCTCCAGGGCCAAGGCTAGGTGGACAACTGTGATGGTGTCGCTCCATCCGTTGTACTCCACTGCAAGCCGTACCTGGGCGAGGTACGGTGCCAGCGCCGTTGTCCCGTCATATTTTGGCAGCTTGGTGAGGGGTTGGGAGGCAGCGGGGCTGGTGGGAGCGCCCCTGGGCTCTGACATGGAGCGGTGTGGGCAGTTAGCACTAACACTTCTCCGGTCTCCGGCCCTCCTTCCGTCGCCTGGTGCCACTCCCGGCAGAATGGTGCGTCCATTTCAGCATAACTGGGAAATTCTCTGACCTCCTTCGCGTTCGCCACATCCGGCGGATGGACTCTTCCATCTCTGAACGCGAGCAGGGGTGCTCGGCCTGATCCATTTCTCCCTTGAGCTGACACTGCATCCGGAAGATGTCGTCACTAATGGCTCTCACTTCTTCCTGATACATCCCCGCTCCTGACACCAGTGTAGCGAGCGTGCGCGAGGTAATGTATCAAGAAAGAGACAGAGTCCAGTAGTAATGCAAAAATGACCATGCGATTAGCCACTTTATTAAAAGAAACGATAATTATCCATGCTCCATACACAGCTATGGATAATATCGGTGGCAAACATCCGTGTTCCATACACCGCATAACTAAGGATGATGCCAAAAACCCTTGCTGGAACAAACGCGTCCTTAGAAGGACGCGTTTGTCCATTAAACGCCTTCCGTTGATGTCGTAACAATCAGAAAGTAACAGTCCTCTTCACACTTGGTCAAATGAACACTTTTGCCCTGGAACTCGAGGGACTGCACCAAACACTCTGGGCACACTGGTCACGGTGGTTCCAACAGTTAACTCCCTGCGATCAGCTAGCTAACACACTCACATGATTACAATAACACACACATAAAAGATTAACAGAACGATTAAGCAATTAACACAGGGGGGAACACACAAACACACAACCGCGTTCCCCCATGATGCCCTGCGCACACATTTTAATGAGCGACCCTCTCAGGATCGCTACAATATGTATAGAGACCGGCAGTTTCACAAATAACAATGACAGTTCAGTCCAAACCTATCAGAAAAAAACATATTACTATTACTATAGTAGCATTCGTTAGGTGAAGCGGGAGAAGTTGTAGTTGTAGTCACACTGCACACAGCGCCCAGAACAGAACGTTGGGCCATCTCTGCCAGGTCTGACTGTTGGGTGCGGTAGGTAATCTCATTAACGGATAGCCAGCTAGTTAGCTAATATTATCTTCTAGAGGTAGATATATTTTAGAGTATAGATATACAGTCAAGCCGGAAAGTCTGCACACCCCTTTCACCCTCTCCACGTTTCATTGTGTTACAGACTTATTCTACAATAGATTAAGTTCATTTTTTATTTCATAATTCTACACAAAATAGCCCATAATGACAAAGACAGTGAAAACAGGTTTTTAGACATTTGTGCTAATTTATTAAAAATAAAAATGTAAAATATCATATGTACACAAGTGTGCACACCCTTTGATATGACACCCAAAAGTGAGCTGAGGTGCATTTTGTTTCCACTGATACTGCTTGAGATGATTCTAGTCCACCTGTGGTAAATTCAATTGATTGGACATGATTTGGAAAGGCACACACCTGTCTATATAAGGTCCCACAGTTGACAGTGCATGTCAGAGTAAAAACCAAGCCATGAAGTCCTAGGAACTCTCCATAGACCTCCGCGATAGAATTGTGTTGAGGCATAGATCTGGGGAAGGGTATAAAAACATTGCTAAAGCATTGAAAGCACCCAGGAGAACAGTGGGCTCCATCATTGTGAAATGGAAGAAGTTTGGAACCACCACAACTCTTCTTAGAGCTGGCCGTCCAGCCAAACTCAGTAACCGGGCAAGAAGGGCCTTGGTCAGGGAGGTGACCAAGAACCCAATGGCCACTCTAAGAGAGCTTCAGAGTTCCTCTGCAGCGATGGGAGAACCTGGTAGAAGGACAAACATCTCTGCAGCACTGTATTTTGTCCTGGATTTTCAAAGTAAGCCAGGAATAAAACAGGCAACAGCCTACTATGAAATATGTCCATGTATCTCATTTTAATTTGGTAATTTAATTTAGTTGAACCTGCAGAAGATGCACTTTAATATGAAATTCATTTTAAATGTTTTTTCCATATTGTAAATAGACCCTTGAAACAGCCAGACCCCAGCCATAACCCTCACTCTTAATGTGTCAATTATCTTTTAATAGAGCATTTACAGTGGGTATAAAAAATATTCACCCCCTTTGGCATTTTTTCTTACAGCATGGAATCAAAATGGATTTGAATTATATGTTACACAAATAAATAAAGTCTGGTGAATAAATGGTCTTCATAGGTTGCATAATTATTTGATTGGAGTCCACCTGTGTACAATTAAGGTATTTAAAATGATTTACAATTAAATACACCTGTCTGTCGGAGGCCACCAAGAGGCCTATGGCAACTGATGGGGTTACAGTCTTCCCTGGCAGAGATGGGAGAAACTCTCCATGGGACAACAATAGCCTGGGCACTTCACAAATCTGCGCTTTATAGGAGGGTGGCAAAAACAAACCATTGTTTAAGAAAACACATTAAATCTCACCAGAGTTTGCCAGAAGGCATGTGGGAGACTCTAAAACCAAGTGGAGGAATATTCTATTATCTGAACTTTTTGGCCTCAATGTTAGGCGCTATGTTTGGCAAGCCTTACATTGCGCATCATCCCAAGAACACTATCCTTACCTTGAAACATGGTGGCAGGAGCCTAATGCTAATGCTTTTCTGCTTTTGGGACTGGAAAGCTTGTCAAAATAGAGGGCAAAATGGATGGAGCAAGGTGTAGACAAATCTTGGAGGAAAACCTGCTGCAGTCTGCAAGAGACCTGGGACTTGGGAGAAGATTTATATTGTAGCAAGATCATGACCCTAAGCATACAGCAAAACATTAGAGCCACATTTGGTTTAAAAACTGCAGTGTCCAGATGTGCAAAGCTGGTAGAGAGAATCAATTACTGGCTGTTTTTTATTGTAATTAATTAAGAGTTGTTTTTATAATTTGACATTATAGAGTATTTTGTGTTGATCAGTGGCTAGAAATCCCAATTAAATCCATTTTGATTCCATAAAATAAGAAAATAAAATGTGAAAAATGCTTTTGATGAATGATTTTTATACTTTATACTTTTGTATGTTCTCGCCACTGCCTTGATGTCTTCATTCCTGCTGAGCTGTTGGCATGAGGAGAGAGTGGCTTGTCCACTGCACCTTGATAACTACCATCAAAACACATTTTTGCAAGAACACAATTGTTACATTGTCATACATACAATGTAAAGGCAAATTTTGTGACAGTTAAACTGTTCAGCTTCACATCTTGCTACAGTGCAGTACAGCATACTGAATGTTTAGGTACCATTAATTGAATGTTTGGTAGATTAATGTAAAATGCATAATTGTTCATCAGTAAAAGTAAGAGTAGTCTATCAGTTGTGGTGATGTTTCCTCTGCTTTTTTTACTATTTTTTCATGCTGTTTATTAGGAGGGAATGATGGCGAGAGGACCCAATCATAAAACAAAGACAAAACACTAAACTAACTATGAAAACTTGAGATGGAGAAGGGCTTGGAAATGTGAAAACAGCAGGTATGAAAACACAGAACATTAACTTAAAACTGAGCGCAGGAGAATGGGAGAGACTGGGTTATATACTGAGTGTGATAAGGTAAATTAGAGACAGGTGTGAGTGGAAAATAACAGGGGAAGACTTGAAACTGTCATAATGGAATGCTGGGGCAACTGGGGAAAAAGAAACAGTGAAACCACAAAAAAGGAAAAAAACTAAAAGGGAGCTATGTCTCCCTCCTGCGGCCAGGACGGGGAGGTACTGCTGGACCCCTGACACTGTTGAATTGTTTTCTGCTTTTGTGAGGTTGAATTGAATTACCTCACTGTCCTGATCACTGCTGCTTTCGGTAGATATGTTGGGATCAAATTTACCATTTAAAAAGTAATGATTGGATGTGCTTCCAATGAGTCAAACTTCAAGAACTTGAGTAGAACATAGGGGCCATTTATATTAACCAGTGACAACCATATCATAGCTATTTATAATACACTGTAAGAAACTAAATGTAACAGGCTTATGTTGTGTAATAAGCTTTTAGTTTGCTTTCTGTACACAATTATTTATCTTTACAGACATCCTTTAAAATGTCTTCCTGTATACTTAGGTGCCTACATAATGCATACTGCACCATTATAATGTATATTGCACAATTTAAGTTAACAAGTTGTCAGTTATAAATGTCTGTGGAGTGAGCAAAATAATTTGAGTCAGCTATTCTGAATTAAGCATGGTGGTTTTATCGGAATAAGCTATATTATAAGCTAAGCAATTATAAGCTATAGTAACGCATTGACTGTGTGACCAATGAAAAGCATTGAGTTGTGTGGCTTTTGAAGATTTGATTTTTGTCGACTTAGATTTTTGTGGAGGTAGCTCTATCATTGCACATAGACTGGAAATTATATTTATAAATGAAGTAAGTAACTGCCCATCACTAACTGCCTTCCAAAATGATCAAATGGGAAGAATTTTCTTTTCCCTATGTGAAATGACTTTGTGCAAGTCAGAGAATCTGGATGTAACTAATGGAAATTGTGCTGACATGTGAACTATCAATCTAGCAAGAAATTACCTACTGCAACAATAACTTTGTGCCTTGAATTTTCAATGCAGTGCATTTCACATTTATTTCACATAGTTGTAGAGTTTTACTGGTGCACAAAGCTCAAGAACCCAATAAATTATAAAGATCTCATGACAAGATGCTTCAGGAAGGAAACTGTTTATCATTCCAAGCTGTCCTCCCTGTCTTAAATATAAAATGGTAAAACATTACAGAGCTAAAATAGTTTTTTATGTGAAAATACAGGGGCATAAACAATGCTGATTCTTTTCTGAAAAAGGAGCTAAGGTGAAGGCTTTATTATATGCATATACAGTCAGGTCCAGAATTATTGGCACACTTGATGAATATGAGTAAAAAAAAGACTAGAAAACAAATGGTACCATTACTGAGATACTGTATATTGTAATTGTCCAACTAGTGGAAAATATTTTTACTTTATTAAGTAATGATTCAATGGAATTTGCCAAAATAATACATTTTTCAAATTATTAATTTCTTTACAAAAAAAGGTTTCACTATTATTGGCACCCCTGTTTTTAGTAATTAGTGCAGCCTCTACTGGCAAGGATAATGTTTAAAAAGGTTGGAGAACAGATTTGGAGTGATCTTAGACCATTCCTTCATTCAGAACTTTTCAAGATCCATGATGTCCTTACGTTTGTGCTTAAGGACTGCCCACTTCAATTCAGACCACATGATTTTGATGGGGTTTAAGACTTAATGGTTTTTGAGACTGAGGTGGCCATTGCCAAACATTGATCTTGTTTTCAAGGAATCATTTCTGTGTCAAAGGTCCACCTACGGCCAAGTCTCAAGTTCCTGGCCCGGGCAACCAGGTTTTTGGCTAAAATGTCCTGGTACTTGGTGGAATTCATTATGCCATTGATTAACAAGAGCCCCTGGATCCCATCCATCCATCCATCCATCCATTGTCTAAGCCGCTTATTCCTGGTCAGGGTCGCGGGGGGGCTGGAGCCTATCCCAGCATGCGTTCCGGGCGAGAGGCAGGAATACACCCTGGACAGGTCGCCAATCCATCGCAGGGCACACACACCATTCACTCACACACTCATACCTATGGGCAATTTAGACTCTCCAATTAGCCTAACGTGCATGTCTTTGGACTGTGGGAAGAAACCGGAGTACCCGGAGGAAACCCACGCGGACACG
Organism: Aldrovandia affinis; assembly: GCA_029706075.1. Taxonomy (NCBI): domain Eukaryota; kingdom Metazoa; phylum Chordata; class Actinopteri; order Notacanthiformes; family Halosauridae; genus Aldrovandia; species Aldrovandia affinis. The sequence goes on along the minus strand of JAINUG010000053.1, from coordinate 388,069 downwards.
GGGAGAACATGCAAACTCCGCACAGAAAGGCCCCCGGCCTGGATTCGAACCCGAGACCTTCTTGCTGTGAGGCGACAGCGCTATCCACTGTGCCACCGTGCCGCCTTCCCCTGGATCCCTAGCAGCAAAACAGTCCCAAAGCATCAGTGCTCCACCACCATATTTGGCAGTAGGCATGAGGTGCTTTTCCTTTTATGTGTCCCTTTTTTACCGTCAAACAGGTCCGAAGGTGTACATGTCAAAAAAGTAACATTTTGGCCTCATCTGACCATAGCATTTTGTTGGTTACTCTCAGCAAGGCCGTAACCATGGAGTCAACATTGGGGGGACCAAATCAATTTATTTATATTTTTATATCAGCTAGGCTATATATTTGGGGGACATTTTGAGCATATCTGAATATTGGGGGGGATGTGTCCCCCCCAATATACAGTGGGGAGAACAAGTATTTGATACACTGCCAATTTTGCAGGTTTTCCCACTTACAAAGAATGTAGAGGTCTGTAATTTTTATCATAGGTACACTTCAACTGTGAGAGACAGAATCTAAAACAAAAATCCAGAAAATCACATTGTATGATTTTTAAGTAATTAATTTGCATTTTATTGCATGAAATAAGTATTTGATACATCAGAAAAACGGTTGGGATGGTGTTCTTGGGGTTGTACTCATCCTTCTTCTTCCTCCAAACACGGCGAGTGGAGTTTATACCAAAAAGCTCTATTTTGGTCTCATCAGACCACATGACCTTCTCCCATTCCTCCTCTGGATCATCCAGATGGTCATTGGCAAACCTCAGACGGGCCTGGACATGCGCTGGCTTGAGCAGGGGGACCTTGCGTGCGCTGCAGGATTTTAATCCATGACGGCGTAGTGTGTTACTAATGGTTTCTTTGAGACTGTGGTCCCAGCTCTCTTCAGGTCATTGACCAGGTCCTGCCGTGTAGTTCTGGGCTGATCCTCACCTTTCTCATGATCATTGATGCCCCACGAGGTGAGATCTTGCATGGAGCCCCAGACCGAGGGAGATTGACCGTCATCTTAAACTTCTTCCATTTTCTAATAATTGCGCCAACAGTTGTTGCCTTCTCACCAAGCTGCTTGCCTATTGTCCTGTAGCCCATCCCAGCCTTGTGCAGGTCTACAATTTTGTCCCTGATGTCCTTAGACAGCTCTTTGGTCTTGCCCATTGTGGAGAGGTTGAGTCTGATTGATTGAGTGTGTGGAGAGGTGTCTTTTATACAGGTAACGAGTTCAAACAGGTGCAGTTAATACAGGTAATGAGTTGAGAATAGGAGGGCTTCTTAAAGAAAAACTAACAGGTCTGTGAGAGCCGGAATTCTTACTGGTTGGTAGGTGATCAAATACTTATTTCATGCAATAAAATGCAAATTAATTATTTAAAAATCATACAATGTGATTTTCTGGATTTTTGTTTTAGATTCCGTCTCTCACAGTTGAAGTGTACCTATGATAAAAATTACAGACCTCTACATGCTTTGTAAGTGGGAAAACCTGCAAAATCGGCAGTGTATCAAATACTTGTTCTCCCCACTGTATATGGTAATTTCGGCCTTGACTCTCAGTAAGGACTTTCTTTGTGCAACCCTTCCAAAGAGCCTATCAGGATGGAGGCGGCTGATGGTTGCTTTTGAGACTTTTTGATGCAACTAAAGTCTGCAGTTGTTGTAATGTTGTCCTTGGGTTCTTCTTTGCACAACATGCGCTTGCTGGCAAGTTTTCAACCGTTTCTGATTTTTCTTTCTGATTATTGCCCTAACAGTGGTTAGTGGTATGTTTAACCAGTCATGTATTTTTTGTACTCATTAGCTGACTTGTGTAGGTCAACAACCCTCTGTCTCTTTTGGTTTGACAGTTTTGGGGATTTTTCCATGTTGATGGATGATAAAGGGATTTTACATGTGTGTTACCTCAGTTTTATACCTTAGTGAAACAGGAAGTCATGGAAGGCCACAATACAGTTCCTTAGGACTGAGATTAATTTAAATAAGTAGAATTTTATTGTAGATTTAACTTTGGTTTTATTTTAAATAATCTTTAGGGATGCCAGTCATTTTTACACATAAGTTTTTTCAGAAAAAAAAACTCAATTAAAAGAAAAGAAAAATTAGAATACTTGTATTACAATAAAAGTATATAGTTTTCCCATATGTTTGAGCATAATCTCATTATCTGTGTTATTTTTTTTTGGACCATTTTCATCAAGGGTGCCAATAATTCTGGACCCGACTGTACTTACCTGTATTTTAGTGGCTATTGGATTGCTTGTAGGTCCTTTGATCACAAAACTAGAACATTTAGTGTTATCAGACTATGCCTTTAGCTGCAATGTGCTGTACACCTTGTAAATCTGCAATATCCTCAAACTCTTCTCTTTCTTTGGTAAACAACATTCAAGGACATACTTGTTAATTGAAGATGGCACAGAAGTCAGGATAACGTGTTTGTCCCTTTTCTATTTATAAATGAGATGCCACTCAAGATTGTGTACTCTTTCATTATCCTTGTACAGTTTAGCCATTGATTTGCATGGAAAGAATTGAGGCCTGATTTGTTGGCAGAAACACTGTTGTACAGGCCGACCTGCTGCAGATTACATGAGTGCCTGTAATAGAACGATTATGAATTCAACTAGGCCATAGTTGACATTTTCTATAGATGTTTTAGTAGAACTAGAACAACAAGAACTCGAGAACCTGCAACAACAAGATATTAAAGGACTTTGGCATAAGTCCAACATGTAAGTTCATAGCAGTTCTCTATTTTTTGGGGGGTACTTTTGGGCTAGCAACCTAATTCATTGTCCATGTGTGAAAGAGAGCATGAGCATATGTATACCTTTCCCTTGTTTGAAATGCTTTTCAAACCCAAGGCCTACACCAGGGGGAGATTCAACCTACAAATAAACCTTTGCCATAACTGTACTTAATGTATATATATCTGTAACGGTGCATGTCACAAAACATTTAATATTCTTTCAAACTGTAATGACCGAGAACTTGTAATCTTTTAGCATTCAAGTATATTGCCTTCAACATCAAGTTACCACAGATTTTTATAAGTAAAGTGAATGTAATTGTTATTAAATGCAAGGTGTCATAATCCCATTAGGGAGGTACTTTATCAAAATGACAAGAGAGTATCAGCATCATCTACTTGTTGTTATATTGGTTTTCCCCTTTTTTGTAAGATTTTTTACAGAAAATTATTTAATTGCATTAATTATCACTGACGTTAATGGCAGGGAGATTAATTACATGGAGAGATATCTGGTTTATCTCCCTAAAAGATAGGTTGCGTCATGATGAGAACAAAGATCAAAGATGGATTATGTAAGAAGTGATTGTCAGTCAGATCAGTATATTAATTGTTTTTGTATTCCTTCTTGTATGTGCCAATTAATCACATTTCTAACGTGTACTAAAAGGGTTAGTCACATTTCTAAAAGTATTTATAAAATTGATGTCTGTTGTTATTGCCAATGGTACATTAATTAAATGCCATAAGCCAAATTCCCTATCCTTCAGTAGTGGCCCTATTAGGCACTTGTCTTAGGTGTGCTAGGTGGTGGTGTTATCAGTTTGGTCTATATAAATTAATTGAAAAGTCAATACACAAAAATTCTGGTCTGACAAAAATTCACAGGGGTCTGACAATTTTCCCCATGCCCCCGATACACACAATACACATTTTTACATTTATGTTAGCTGGTTTCACCATATTGGATTTTGAATAATTAGCATATGAGCAAAAATAATATGTTTTATGTATCTACAGTAAATGCTTAGGCATCAATTCCTTAGCACTCTGGCTATGAATGGATAGTTGGCGTATGTTGGTTTGTGGTGCTGAAAATATGACTCACATGGTAACAAGATTGCCAAGGTTTGAATCCCTGTAACAGATACTCATTTTGAAATGTTTTCAAGTGTGGCATAAATCCCTTAATTTTATTAGAGATTAAATAATTAGGGACATATTTCCACAATATTTTTGAAACATAGTTTTGTACATGCCCCTGCAAAAATGTTTTTTTAAATGTTTTTTAAATTGTTAGCAAAACACTGATGTAGCATAATACTCATAGTTAAGAATCTAACATTGTTCAGTAAGCTGTGTTGTTTTCTCTTAGGAGAGGTTTGACTTGTGACTTTAAAAACATTTATTTAGCCTTTAGTTAACCAGATATATTAATTGAGAACCAAATTTTAAACAATTACCTGGATGAAGCAACAATACAATAAGACAAGAGGTACAACAAATACTGCATTGGCTACAAGATTATACTTGGACAATACAAGCCAGTTGAAATTAAAGGTATGTTACAATCAGTAAAATAAACAAATAAAGGAAACTACTAAAAAAATGGTAACAGACGGCCTCCCGTGTGGTGTAGTGGTAGAACGTCCGATGCTGCCTACTGTGACCGGGGTTCGATTCCGCCAGGTCTCGCCCGTTTCAGCTCTGGCCGGGAGTGCCACTAGGGCAGGGGTCGGCAACCCATAACACTCAAAGAGCCATTTGGACCCGGTTTCCACGGAAAAGAAAACACTGGGAGCCGCACCATTTTCTGTCGGGGGTGCAAATGAATCGGTCGTCATTCCAGTTCATTTATTTCGCGGACCGGGGGGGTGGCGAAAATGGGTGCTACGCAAATGCGCCCAATTTTGCGCCCGATTCAATTGGATACTTATTATTTATTTTCCCAAGCCACGCGGAGCCGCAACATAAGACTCCGGGGCCGGAGGTTGCCGACCCCTGCACTAGGGGGTGGCAATTGGCTGTCCACCCCAGGAAGGATAAAAGCTGAATGTGCTTACAGCATATCTGAGTGGTCCTGTGTGTTACGGTGACAGGTTTTGGCTTAGGCGGGTGCCGGCTTGGAGCAGCGCTCATTAATGGTCTCGGGACTACGGCAGCAAGTTCTCAAAGGAGGGAGGGGATAAATTACATGAAAAAGAGAGGGTATAATTGGATACTAAATTGGGAGAAAAATTGAAAGAAAATGGTAACAGACAATCCTGAACAATTTTAGGCTTTTTTTGTAGGTCATTCCAGCCATAAACTCATAAGCTGCAGCATGATACATCTTGGTCAGTGAGAGGCAAGTATGCCTCGTGGCAAGAAAAAAAAAAAAAATGTGTCTGCTGGAATTCTAACAATTAAGATTGTGCTTCTGATTATGTGCTACACACTAAAAACAACATAGCAGATCTTTATCCTTTTTAATTTGTTTGTCTTTCAGTACGCATATCCAGAAAATGGATTTGGCATGGTCTGGAACATTTGTGGATTCCAAAAATGTTTTATTTAGAAGTTGCAGTCAACACTAATTGTTCTGTACATCCATTTCAAATACCAAAAATGTGATTAATTTAGCAGAGCTGTATAGATAAAGTATATTGTACATGAATACTTTTGTACTCCAAAGGCCAAAGTAACTAGCATTTGAAAAAGGTGTTAGCTCCATATATTTTAGAAGGCCGGATATCTTAACAGTTCAAATAGATTGATTATAACTACTGTATAAACAAGCTAGCAAGCCAGCTAGCCTGCTCACTCATTTCTACAGTAGTTTGACAAGGCTGTTCAATAGCCTTTGGCTGAACATTTTGCTTTGCTTAGCTAGTCAACCAGCCACTGTACAGTGGGTCTATTTGGCTCAGTAGGTAGAGCATGGTGCTGACAATGCTTATTCCCATTGGGGCCTTTAGCATACTGAAAAATGTATGCTAAAGGCTAAATATTATATTATTACAGTGTTGACAAACTTTGTTAAATGAGGAAACAGCCATTAATCTATATTACAATTAAAGCAATGTGTCAAAAGTGCCTGATCATGTCTACGCCTGTCTCCTTTAATTTCCTGGATGATGGGCTAGAATTGCTAGTTGTTAGCCAAATTTAGCTTGATTAACATGGTTTTCTCCTCAGGAAGCCTGAGATATCGACAACTAAAGACATCATTTGGTCTTTATGGGCCCTATTTTTGTGCCGGCGCTAAGCGGCGTTATGCCCTAGCGCAGGCAAATTGCCAGTTTCGTCTGTCGCAAACTGAATATTTCCCGTTTCTGCTGAGTTCGGCAATTTCGTGGTGCGCAGTGAAGCCGTTTGCGCGACTATGGGTTGGGCAGTGCAATAGGGGGTGTGACAATGAAAACAGTTGGGCGCTATGCAAATTTGGTGTCAAATAATGAGTTTGATCCGTTAACGTCCAACTAGACCACCTCTTAGCGCAAACGCTAGCGCTCTGTGCAATTTGGTGAATTTATTGATGTGCACATTATCTGAAATCACGTTTTGTGAATATTGTTAATTTTCCCCCACGTTGAGGCAAATCGTCCAATCCATGGGTAACTTGCGATACTGTGAGCGATACCCTGGGTTTGGTAGCCGGTGTTGGCCAGACGGCTATCAGTTCAGCTGTACATGTAGTTTCTAATGCATGACGAACATAAATGAAACAGGCCTAGTTGCAGTTGTGAGTTTGTTATTTATTGCTTTCCATTTAACAATTACATTAAGTTAGAATAAAAGAAACGTCGTTTTTTAAGTTGCAAAGCCTACAACTAAGGAAAAAAAGAGATGGTGAAAATAAAACACTTTTTTTTAACAATGTAGGTCTCAAAATATAAACTCAAATCATGAAAATAACAAATTAATGTGCGCCTTGCTGCTACCAACCGTGTCCACAGGTGGCGGATGGTGGGAGTTCCTTCAGATATGGAGGACAGCTACGAACTAAGCAGGAACTTCCTGATGAATAAGTAGCCGCGGACCAAAACAGCTGACGTTAATCAGGTGTGGAGGGACTAGCTGAGTGGCTCCTCTAGCTCCAAGTAAAACTCCACATGCACCCTATGATTCTCCTTGACATGGCGAGACCAGGCTGCCATCAACTAAACCTGCAGCCTTCCACCTTGTCGTGGACCTTTCCCGTGGGCAAGACTGTGTCTGGGAGCACACGAGAGGCAGGATCAACAAACTGAGACCTGGCAGCCCTCTGCAACTTCCTCCACCAGAAGGTCATCTTGAGTCACCTCTTGCCACCGGAATATGGTGGTGTGAAGCCACGCTGTGGAGACAGGGACTGCGCACCCCTCCCTTCACGCTAAATCCATTCTGAAAAAGTCCTCTGGCGACAAGGCAGAGTGGTGGGGGCAGGTCGTGGATGAAGACTGGAAGCCTCTAGCTCAAGCCTTGCACGGAGGCGGCACAGGCAAGATGGTCATTGTATGGATGGGATCTAGGAACAGAATCCTACTTTGGCAGCTACCTGTGCAACCGAGCAGCCCTTTTCAGGGTCCTCACTGCTCACCCCACTCGACAGCGGAAGGGTCTAGAAAAGGTGACCTAAACAATGTCTGCACCAAGACACCCGACGACTGCATGGAGTCGGCTTTGCCATGAAAACCAAACTCCTCCATAACATCCCAGAATTCCCCCAGGGAATCAGTGAAAGACTAATGACCTGGCACATTCCACTCGCCAAGGGCCGCTCTGCTACCCTCATCAGTGCATATGCTCCAACCCTAGTCGCCGATGATGGCTCAAAGGATGCATTTTATGAAGTTTTAGACAGTGCCCTGTCAAAAATACCTCCCTCTGACAAGATCATCCTCATGGGAGACTTCAATGCCAGAGTGGGCACTGATAACCTACTCTGGCAGGGAGTTATTGGGAAACTTGGCATAGGCAACTCAAACAGCAATGGTCTAAGACTTCTCTCACTTTGTACCGAAAACCGACTGATCATCACTAACACCATATTCCAGCTGAAAAACAAACATAAAACATCATGGATGCACCCACAATCAAAACACTGGCATCTACTCGACTACATAATCACCCGCCAACAGGACCAGAATGACGTGTCCAAAACTCAGGTCATGCGTGGTGCTGAGTGCTGGACTGATCATCATCTAATCCGTCTAAATTCCAGCTGAAAATCCATCCCCACTACACAAAACAGCAACCCCGCCGAAAACTAGATATCAGTGGTCTTCAGTCTTCTGATGCCTTGGCGAGTTACCGCCGGAAACTTGCCAAAAATCTCCCTGCCCCTCAAATCAACCCCCCCTGTAGCAACACCCTCAATATTGAGTGTGCCTGGGCTAACCTCAGCTCAGCCATACACACAGCAGCATCTGAATCACTAGGCCTTACCAAAAAACATCACCAGGACTGGTTTGACAGCAACCCTGCTGAAATACAACATCTCCTGGAAACAAAGCGTAAGGCTTACACTTCCCAAACCCGCAGTCCTCCTCCGTCCTCTCATGGTGGAAAACCATCCGTACGGAGACTCAGAGGCAGCTCTGAACCATGGAGAACGAATGGTGGCTTAAAAAGGCCCACAAGATCCAAGCCTTTGCAGACTCCAACAACACTCACGCCTTCTACCAAGCAGTCAAGTCACTACATGGACCTCGAAAACACACCATCTCTCCAGTAAGGTCTACTGACGGCTCAACGCTCTACAAGGACAAACAACAAATCCTTGAACGTTGGGCCGAACACTTCAGTGGCCTCCTTAATCAACAAAACCCTTCAGATCTCTCTGTCATTGACAAACTCCCAAATCTCCCACCAGTACAAGAGCTAGATGCTCCACCTACTTTTACTGAGGTCCTTGCAGCAGTAAGTTTTCTCAAAAACAACAAAAGTGCTGGTCCTGAACAAAGAAAAGGTGGTTACTCCCTCACAACTAACCTACTCAAACTCATACAAGCAATATGGTCCCAAGAAACTGTCCCCCAAACCTGGAAGGACGCAAACATAATCACAATCTATAAAAAAAAGGAGATAAAGCCATCTGTGGGAACAGCCGTGGCATTTCCCTTCTGTTGGTTGCTGGGAAGGTGCTAGCACGGGTCATGCTGTTCGCCTGACCCAGCATGTTACGGAAAACATTCTACCTGAAACTCAATGTGGCTTCAGAAAAGGCCGTAGCACCAGAAATATGATTTTCGTTGTTAGACAGGTCCAAGAGAAAGCCAGAGAACAAAACCAAGACCTGTTCATTGCTTTCTTGGATCTCGCCAAAGCCTTAGACACTGTTAACCGTCAGGCACTCTGGAGCATCCTTGCAAAGTTTGGGGTTCCACCCAAATTTTTGAGCATCCTACAACAGCTGCACACTGGCATGCAAGCCTATGTGTTCATCGGCGGACAAAAATCCCCACCTTTCCCTGTACAGGTAGGGGTAAAGCAGGGTTGCGTACTTGCTCCAGTTATTTTCAATCTTTTTCTGGCAGCAGTAACTCTCCTTGCACACAAGTCCCGATGATGATGGGGTCCAGCTTCAGTTTCGCCTTGACGGCAACCTTTTCAACCTCCGCCATCTACAAGCCTTCACCAAGACCACAACCACCACCTTACATGAGCTTCAATTTGCAGATGACTAAGCTCTCCTTGCCCACACCCCTGCTGCAATGCAACACGCTCTGGACACAATAGCTGAAATCGACGGTGCCATTAGCCTTCAGATTAACACCCAGAAGACAGAAATTATTGTCCAGACTTCAGCTCCTGTATCCACTCCCCCAGTGTTCAGTATCCATGGCACGCCACTAAAGGTGGTCCACCAGTTCTGCTACCTTGGCAGCATCCTTGCATCAAACTGCCAGATTGATGATGGTATCCAAGCACGAATCAATCGTGCTTCCTCTTCCTATGGCAGACTGCGCTCGCGTGTCTTTGAGAACAGCAACCTAAAGCTGTCTACAAAGGTAGCAGTCTACCAAGCAGTCTGCGTCTCCACATTATTGTACAGTGCCGATACATGGACCCCCTACCGATGCCACATACGCCAGCTGGAAGCATTTAACATCAAGTGCCTCCAGCGCATTCTAAAAGTCACCTGGCAGGACTGCATACCCCACATAACCATCCTTCAACATACCCAGACAACCAGTGTGGAAGCAACTTTGCTACAGCGCCAACTCAGCTGGGTTGGGCACGTCATTAGGATGCCTGAACACCGTCTCCCAAGACAGACCCTATATGGTCAGCTCCTGGGAGCCAGCAGGAAACCTGGAGGCCAAAAATGGAGGTACAAGGACCATCTTAAAGAGTCACTTAAGAAGTGTGGAATAAAGCCAGGGGATCTTGAAGCAACCGCTATGGGCTGCCGAGCCTGGACTGCATCCTTAAACTCTGGCGTCAACCTCTTAGAATCAAATCGCACGTCCCAAAAAAGGCGCTGTCGTCCTAAGTCACGAAATTACAGAAATTGCGTTAGACACGCCCTAAAACGCCACCGTCTTTGCTTTACATCTGCGTTACCGACACCGTCCTAATTCACCAAAATAGGGCCCTATGTCCCTTAGGTTTATGAGGCAACTAGCTAATTGTTTTATTTTTTTAATGACTAATATCATTGATGTGGCATTAGTAATTGTTTCATTTATATAGCTAGCTACTTTTTTATTTTGAGGTAGCTAACAGTCAGTTTCATGCATAATGACTGTAGATAGCTGTATTAAATGGCAATTTATATTTTTAGTTATAAATCTCACTAGCTCTTGGCAACTGTAACAAAGAAGTTCCCTCCCTCTTTAGCTGTGTGAACAATCCATGTCTCTGGATTGCTTTGCTTTTTGCTGAGGGGAATAAAAAAAAAAAAAAAAAAAAAATCTTGTCAAGTGTATATATAGCTCAGTCTGTGGCAAGCGTTTTACTGACTGAGCCACTGGTGAGCATGTTTTTAACATGAGATGGGTCAAGGGTGCATTCGAATATGTCAAACATCATGCAGGAAACAAACCATGAAAGTCCGTTTTAGAGTACACTGTTACCATATTAAAATCAATATGATTTAAATATGGTGAAATAAGATACATCATAATTTTGATATCTTGTAACAGCTGTATAACAAAATATGAATTTTAATCCAGATAATTCAATTTATATAGATTTGTCAGGTATTGAAGGAATTAACATTTTTTGTGTTTTCATTAAAAAAGATTCATCAAGAAATGACAGGGACTGATAGTATGCATTGTATACAGTCACATTTAGGGGGTAGCTCACAAACAAAGGCCAACAGTCAATAGAAGGCAAAGCTCCACAAACAATTCCTCAACATTTTCTGAAAGGTCTATTCTCTGTAGTGATTAATGAAGGATGAATTAGCCCAGTGACACCTAACTGGGACATACCAGTGTTTTGGAACAGAGCTATCCCAAAGTCTTCAGAAGATAGTACAAATCCATATGAACTGTTGTATTGAATGACCAAATATAGTTCCTGTTGAGATGAAAAGTTGGCTCACTCTGCAGCCATTTTTAAAATGAAATGAAAAAAAAAGTTTAACATAAATATGTAAAAATTTTGGGTGGCACTAGCTCAGTGGCTAACGACACGGGCTGGCAAGCAGAGGGTTTCTGGTTTGAATTCCAGGAAGGCCAAATGAAAAAACAATAAATTGGAAACCGGAGGGATGCTAGTTCACTTCCTGGGGCACTGGCGGTGCCCTTGCGCAAGGCACTGACCCCCTAACTGCTCCAGGGGCACCATACTATGGCTGACCCTGTGCTCAGACCTCTCTCAGGAGAGATATGCAAAAATAGACAAATTCCAATTACCTTGTAACATAACATGGCAAATAAAGAATATCCGAGTTATTATTCTAGCCAACAAAACATAAAAATGCATTAGTTTCAGCTGCATAATCTGAAATGAATTTTAGCAATCATTATCATTATTTTTGTATAGCTAATGCAGATGCATTCATAATATTTGAGGTTTATTCCTTGCAAATGACAGAAATGGAATCCCTTGGCAGTAGGCACAGCTTGCATGGGATCAAAATAGTTTTTCTCCCTCTTTCAACTAGTTTGAAAAATGTTCATATTTCCTTAACCAAAAAGGGATGGTCTTCCATGTTTATCATTCTCTTCTGTTTCTTTGTGCACTCTAGTCTCTTAGCAACAGTTGAGTTGCTGTCAAGGTATGTACATGCATGTGTCCAATTACCATATAACACACAATGTTTTACTTTTGGCCAATTCTAGGACAAACAACACCCTGTAGAATCATTATTCTTTAGACTGTTTTAACATAATGAAACCATTTATTACTTATTAAATATATCTGTAATAAAACAGCACAATGAAAAAATCAATTTAATTATTCATGAGAGATATATATTTGTTCCTCTTGGGGCATCAGTGCAGTTTTCTGTGTGTTACTCAGCACTTAATTGATCAGTTACAGCAGTTATTTAACTGGTTAACTTTCCTGACCTGGTTTCTTGGGTCTGCATCGATTGATAATAAAACAATTACATTTTTCCATGGGCAAGAGAGAATGGTTCCACTGTCTTAGAGAGGAACCACCAGATGTTACAATATTATAACCTGTTGCTGAACTGTCACACACACACACACACACACACACACACACACACACACACACACACACACACACACACAATCATTCACTGAGAAACATATATGAATCTCAAAAGGAGTCTTACAAACATGCCTGCATAGTCCGCTCTCATACCAGAGACCGGCTGTACATCCTAGATATTATTTTAAACTCCTTAGGATGTTTGCTGCACCCACAGAACAAGTGCATACCGTACAGAGGGTTGAGCGCAGTGAATTGGCATGTGGAGTTGAACATTGTGTTGAAGACTTTGTATAGTCATTGTTGTATTCACCTATGTGCTAGCTCTTTGCATAACTGGGGAGATTTTTAATTGCCTCTCAATATAGAGCAGCAATGGTGTTTATGACATTTTTGTCACTGTATGTTGCTTTGAATACTGAAGAATAATTTGAGAGAGTAGGCTAATTTGTCCAAATGGCGCTGTCCATATGTAATTTGTATAATTGTCTTACACCACCAATCCAGTAAAGTTTGTTACCTTTAATTGGTGTATTTTGTTTTGTCTTGATTTCATTTGGCTGTGTTTAATGTGTGAGAACCTCTTCTCTATGTGCTTTCCAATAATAAGTTAATGCGGTGCTTGTCAGGAATGTTGTAGGTGTGGAACCAAGTGCAGGCGAGAGAGACCCAGAATGCAGAGATGCCTTTAAAATTCTTTATTATACTTAAACGCTGGCAGGAACGAAGGCAAACAGTGTCTGAGAAGACACGTAACAATTACTAACAAAATAACAAACAAGCAGGAACAAACAAAACCATCTAAACAGTAAATCCAAAACATATTCCAGGGCACGGAATAAACTAAACTCAGGGACTTTTGGAAACAAACGAGAACAAACTTTTCAAGGCGGTGAGAACACAAACAAAGCAGGAAAGACAAGGCTAATGCAAGTAAATGTTCAAGTGCAGAACTGAGGTAGCCAGCAGGTTAAGTATCCTCCTTGGATCACAGCTGCCAGTCATTTTCGTGATTGGCTTTGCGCATTCCTGGCATGCCTTTCACTTCTCCTGATGATTGGGGCTTGGGGGAAATGCCCGTTTGCCAGTCGAGTCGTGACAGTGCTTTGACAAGATGGTTGGCGACATCTGCTGTCAAATCACTGTTTTGTTTATAAGGCTAAGCCTGTATTAACCAAAAAGAGCAATCGCCTGTGGATTGTCTTTAGTGGTGCCACGCTTTAACCCTTCTGTAAAGCTCAAAGTCCAGATAAGTGGAGACAGAACATCCGATTGGGATCTTTATGACCGATACTGATAGTTTTTTTTCCAATCTGAATGATTTTTTCAAATCAAGAGACAACAAAGGAAATATTAAGACCTGGTCATTTAATTGTTCTTTAACTGACGATACTTTAGTAATAATGTCTCTTTTTACTGCATGTTTTGTATAAGTCATGAACAGGCTGGAAGCCCTGATTGAGGGCAGCTTTTGGCTGTCCGCCCCAGGGGGTGGGAGGAGGGAAAGTTGGCACGAGCTCGCCATAGAGCAGTAGGGCGTTCCTAAAGAGCAGGTGGGTGAAGTTGGGAAACTGATTGCTGCAGCTGACTGTGATGAGCACATGCTTATTTTTTAGCAGAGACAATGGATTAAGTAATATTGATATGCATATTGAGGCAAATTCATCACACCCTACACCCCAGCCAGACCCCTCCGCTCCGCCTCCTCTGGCAAACGGACTGTCCCATCCCTCTGGGCGCCCGGCAGCTGCTCCTCATGGTCTCGAACAACCTTCCGCAATCAGTCAGGACAGCATCTTCCACAAGAGACTCAAAACCCACCTTTTCAGGCTCCACTACCACTGAATTCTGTACACCTACCCAATTGTCATCGCCACTGCCTACTTGCTCAATACTTCTTGTATATGTATCCCTGCTTACTCCTCATTTATAAAAAAATTATAAAAAATGACTAACCTTTTCCTTCCCAGTGTTACAGGTATGGTATGCAGCTGCCTACAACAATGTCTATTGCTGTATTACTGCACTGATCTCTTGCACGAACTATGATTGTTCCTACCATGTATTAATGCACATCTTGTAAGTCGCTCTGGATAAGAGCATCTGCTAAATGCTTAAAATGTAAATTTGTAATTTTGTTACGTTTATATTTATTATTATCTTTTTCATGGTTAAACATCATTATGCTTCAGTGTTTGGTAGATGGATGGGTAGATATGTTTTCATCTTAAACTGGTGTAGTTTGTATCCAGTGTGTTCCAGTGCATGTCCAGTGGTATAAGGGAGGTGAGAAGGGATTAGAGAAATGGCTGTTGGATCCCAATTACTGCGTCATTATGCTGCGTTGTCAGCATTGGGAAGCAGGCCGGCTGAACCTTCTCAGATGATGGTACAACTAAGGCATTAAGTTCAGAATACTGAGCTCTCTGAAATGGGTATATCGATCAGGTCATCTGTCTGTTTCTCCAGAGATGCCTGCAGTGAACCTCCTGATCAATGAGGCCCAGGGAGGCAGCACAGGGAAGTGCCCTAATGCTGCCAAAGGTGCCACCTTTTCACAAAAAAACTAGAAATTTAAAATCAATTAAGATTGTTATTTGTGGCAGACTTCTAAAATAATTTATATTCAGATGACTACAGTTGCTAAACAGGGCTGGGGCAAAAAAGCGATGGGCAGAAGCTATGTGCAGTTCACAAATACAACTCTTAATATTATCTTCTGACTGTTGAGAAGAGGCGTGGGATGTGTAATTCTCATATTGTGATTTCACAAAATGTTCAGATTAGAAACATCCATTACGTTAATTGGTTTACAGCACATGGGCTAGCTACAGAAACGTATGAAAAGGTAACACACCTGTTGTTGGAAATAAAACAGCTTACTGTTACTAGCTTGCTATATGGAGTAGCCTCCTTATTAACTGACTGATTTTCAAACACACATTATTCTGATACTGTGAAGCAGTAACACACCAGGGGAAAGAACACACACTCATTAGCCTGTCTTCCACTGCCACAGCATGACTACTGTACAAGGCTAACTGGGTAGCTACAATAACAGCTGTGACATCATTAGCAAGCCAATTTGCTAGCTCTTCAATCTAAAAACCAAAAGCAAAAGGAATACAGTACATTTTGATGCATGAAAGCATTGCTTTTTCTGTCAAATATCCCTCTCGTCAGTGTTCATATTCGGCAGTGTTTACAAATGGATCCTGGGTCCCTCAGACTGCAGGCTTCTGAGTTTAATTGTTTCTAAGACCAAGTAGATCCCTATTACAAAGGGAAATTATGGTCACGCTATGAAGGATGTTTCTGGAAAACTTCCTCTTTCATTTTTAATGGGGCAGTAAACAGTTAACACCCCTTCTCTGTAGTTAGCCGTACACTGGATCCTGTTCCTATTTATTAACTTGGCCACTAGGCCATCCTACCAGCCCTCCACACATTCCATCACAGGTTTTATGGCTCTCTCATAGCAGCTGAAATCCATACATTTTGATATTTATGCATTATGAAACCGTTGGTCAACGGTTTGTCAATTTCCACCTGAATATCTTGTCAAGATGGACATCATGACAGGAAAATAAATACAATTGGCCTAATACGGCCTATAGCTGATGAATGTGAGTGACTAATGTGAGGAAGAATCATACTATCAAACACATGTGAACAGCATGTTTGACAAATAGGCCTGTGTTGGTTGGATAGGGCTGCAGCAGTTAATGCTCAAGGAAGGATGGCTATTAGGAGATTTTTACATGAAATGATCTCCTGTTCCAAGGCTGGTACTTCATAGGGAAGGCAGCTGTATTAACAAGCACCTGTGTTGTCTGAATAAGAAATATTTTCCAACTTATTCATACAATACCACTAATTAACTGTGAGCAACATCAGTACAATCAAATGGGTGTGAAATATTTGTGTTTGTGTAGCCTTTTCTGACTGCTATAAAACACATTTGTGTGTTCGTAACTGTGTAATCGTTTGGCTACAGTACGTGGCATCTCTTGTGGGGGGGGCTGAAAATCAGGATTGAGATTTGGTGCTTAAGTTGCAAGGGGATAGGGGGTGGAGGAGGAGGAGTAGGAACAGGGATTTAGGGTAAACCCCTGTAAGTTTGTGGTAGGAGCACTGCAGAGATGAGCTCTGGGATTCTGCGGGATGAAAAGGGTGGAAAAAAAGTGGATTCTCAGGAATCCAATCCATGAGTTATGCAACATTTCCATGTTACACGGTTGTGGGGGGGGGTTTCAGGGAAATTGCCCTCACTATTCTAGACTGCCTCCATGCTGTACCTAAAGGAAATGCTGTGTTCTTATGACACAAGTGCATTACAGAAGCCTTGACTGTCATAAGATACCTGTCTCATTTAACAACACTATGGCCTGGAATGTCCTTAAATGTAAAATTTCACTCAAAATTAAATGCAGCTGTTTTCACTTTTTTTTCTTTTTCTTCACAAACAGTTTGTTCAGTTCTGCGATTCACCAAAATTAACTTGTCAAGTAAAAATGGCAAGTTTACATCAATTAATGTTTTTAAGTCAAAGTTACAAATAAAGGCTGAGTGTATCCAGGCCTAAATCTCACCATATAGTCAATTGAGGAGGTCCAAAAAAAAAAAAAAAGCTTGGCAAAGTGTCAACATGGCAAGGATTCCTTAACATTTCCTATGATTTGGATTCAAAATGTGTCCGATGCCATATCCCATAGGACTCCTACAAAATGCATGTATTTTTCTGATTGTTTTTCATTGGCTGTCAGCAGTCCCACTGGTGAGGCCTGCTTAGAAGATTCCTCACCTGCTAAATAATTTTAGGACTTGTTGAGACAATAGACATGACATGACACATTTAGGGACCCTCTCAAGAACAAGAGACAATATAAATGTTACTATCATTTGTGCCAAAATGATGTTGTCTACAAGGCACAACTCTTGTCTTGATCTGGTAGGTGTCTTAGTTCTGCAACAGAGAAGCTAGCCATGCTTTGAAAGGTTTTTTTATTTATTGGTGAGTCAGGTGTTAAAAGATGGAAAAACAATAAATGAACATGTGACCTAGTGAAGGGGTAATGAGAAGTATGCGAGGTGATCTTTGTGCTTCATGTACCTCATTAATACAACCCTGAGGTGTGGGACATTGCAAAGAAAAAATGCTGTGACATCATCAGAGAAAATTACGACAATAGTCGATCCTGCCCATATGGAATTTGGGGAATGCGCATAACAATTGCCTGTTGGTGCACATCAATCATGCCAGCCTTCAGGTTCACAATATTTCTATCCCAGCGAAGTATCTCTTCTAATTTGGCCTTCATGATGGATTAGCGTTGACAGTATTTTCAGTAGAGAGGATTTTAATCAGGGAGTATACAGAGGGCTGTCAGATACTCTCTCACTTTGACATCTGTTCACAGTGCTGGAATGAAGCTCCGCGTGCACAGCCAACGCATCAGCGCCGGCACTTTAATCCACTGTTCAGAGGCAGGAGAAAAGCAGCAAGAGTCATCCAGAATTGATTGCGTCAGGCTGTCACCAGGACACGTGATGTGGGGGCAGCGCAATTGGGGATGGAGGCAGTAGAAAAAGGCTTCACATGTAAAACACCCCAGTGTATAGAGAATGGCAGCATACTCTACCAATCACAAGCGCTGAGCTTATCGTAAAGACCTCAGTTGTAATCGATTCTGACTCTGGCTTTTGAGGTCGCAGCTAGTCAGCTGTACGAGAGCAGTCTGGTAGCCTGTTCATCTCTGGGACAATGTGAATCGTAATGAGCTGTGAAGCCTTCACCTAAAGGCAGTGGGATGTTATGTGAATGAGGGCTGTTTGAGTAATGGGTTGAATAACCTGAATAGGAACATCACTAGGAACTCTGGGCCATCTGCACCACTGCCTCTCCTTCTGTTCACCGTGTGAGCCTCTCTGCACCATAGAAAATTTCCCCATCTGTCATTTTGCAGTAAACTCAATCTGAGTCTTATCGCATTCCACCGTAAGACTAAAAGTTGCCTGTATTGGAGAAAACAAAAGAACATGTTAAAACAGCAGAGTTAAGGGCAGACACTAACTGGTTATGCGCACTGGGATGTGGGTAGATAGATCAATGAATGGATATACCAAAGAATTCATGGATGGCATGGTACTGTAGATATATGATAGCATAGATAGGCATAGATGTTTTGTACATAAAACATGCTTTCTATTGAAAGCATAGCATTTTCTTCAAACTATTTCATGATCACAGTGACTCAAACATGGAATGAATATTGTTACTCTTTTTTAGCACAGTAGACTGGTTATGTCTGATATCTGAACAGACTGACAGGAAATGGCCACTTTAGAAAAAAATATAGAGAGATGTTTTGATAAGGCACTATATGGACTACTTTGTGATTGGCACTGAAGCTCAAGGAGGAGGATTATTGTGGTTGATGGACAATGAGGCACTTATGTTTTTGTAAGGTTGTGTAGAGCCTGGGCTGTGGTAGGGAAAATATAGATTTTCTTTTGACAAAAGGCTAATATTGCCTTCCATAAATTCCCTTTAATTAGTAAGAAGTGCAAACATATAGGCCGATACTTTTAAAGGAAGTGATACACATAGTGTTACAGACAATCTATCAATCAACACATCCAAGGTAATCCCAGTCTTCTATTCTGTAATTATAAAGTTTAGTTTTTATTGCAGTGATTCAGGTGAAGTAGAAATTGCTATATGCTCGGTAATGTATCATCTTGACTGGCAATGTAATGTCGGTGCTGATATTGCAAACAAATTTATTATATCAAACCCATAACCCCAAGTCACAAATTGGTGACTTGTATTCACTGCCAAGAGCATCCAGAAGTGTGTACCTTTGCATAAACAAGCTGCTTGAAGTAATATATCTCAAATATGCTGCCCCCCCCACAACTCCATCTTCAAAGTAGCCCAATTTCATGGGAATTTGACTCGTGCAGCCGTGAAAAATAAATGTTACATCTATCAGAAATATCACTGAAAGTTTTGGGAAAATATAAAACAGATTTTAGTCAGTCTACCTGGAGAAGTAGTGCCCCATCCAGCCTCAATCCTTGGTTCCACAGGTCAGGTTCCCTACCCAAATAAAGAAATGACAGAAGCGGGTGAGTGAATACTGTCTAATCAGTCTCCATAATGTCAATTCACAATCAATTTCTGTTCCACCAGTGTCAGTGTGTTGTGAGAGCAGAACATTGCCAGAATGTTAAACTGACAGTACAAGCTGTAGTTGAAAAACTCCAAGATTGCAGAAACTTTGGTGGCTGACTTTGCCATGCCAGTAGCCTCTTATATGGGGTGCGGAGCATCACCTCCACTGGCTTTGCCAGTTGCTTCTCACCTGCACAGGCATATCAGTGACATGCCTAGGAATCCCAGTGGATGACTTGCCTAGGAGTGTCAGTAAGGTGGTGATCAGTCAATGATTCCCTGTCAACACATCAGTTGTCTCCTTCTACCAATTATTCGGCCCATTCTTGGCACAATCCACCCCCCCATACTATAGTATTTCTGGGCTTTTCGACATGCTGGCACACTGATACTGTCAATAGCAGCAAATATTTTACAGGTACTTAGCCTGTGATCTCTTTACATTAAGTTAGCTAGCTAGCTAGTTAGCCAGCCATCGACAACTAGAATTGACTGATCCAGACTGAATGGGTTGTCTCAAGCATTCTGCAAAATTCAACCAATCGAATATTAGATCCCACCCACTGTCTTTGATATATGATGTTGACAGATTTTATTATTTCCCATTTCACACACAGTGCCAATATTAATTAATGAATTAAATATATAAATAAAATGTGAAAATAAATAATTACATATTTTACATGTAATTATTTATTTTGACATTTCACTTTTTATTTATTTTCCTAATAAGAGGCATCCAATATTTCGTGCATGGATGAGATTTGTTCAGATCACACATAAGGATTTTAATTGCTTACGTCTGATTGATTTTTAAATTAATTGATTTCAATTTAATTGCTATGAGCATTAGCAAAACATCCATAGTTATTTATTCGCAAAAGTGATTACTTAGGGGGGGATTAAATGGGATTTTGCAGTCTGGTCCGATACGAATAAGGGTGGCTCAAACCTAAAGCCATCCCATTTTGTAAGGCACAACTTGAAAATGCCTACTGTCACCTTCTGACTAGCAGAGTGGAGGAATACAGATTATGTGTAATGTTAGTTAGCTAGATAGATCATTTTGCAAACAATACCGTTTGCATAGCATGCCAGTTGGCATATAGCTTGCTAGATTATTAGCTGGACTAGCTAACATAATATATACCACATCCATATACTTAGCTAACGGATCAAGGATGGATTTTAATGCAGAATCAGTGTTGCTTCCAACTTGAACAGGAAATTTGATTGTGCAGTATAATGGTTAGGGAACTGGGATTGTAACGCAAAGGTTGCAGGTTCGATTCCCAGGTGGGCCATTGCCATTGTCCCAACCTGAATTGTTGCCTCAAAATGTAAACTGTGTAACTTACTCTGGATGAGAGCGTCAGCTAAATGCCTGTAATGTAATATTATTATTAGGTAGCTAGCTAACCTAGCTTCATTAGCTACCTACAATGCAGACCTAAAAAAACTATAAAAGTACATAAAAACAATAGCATACCATTCCAAAACAAACTTTGCAATTTTAAGTTTGAATGACGTGCCTTGTGTTAATGGTGCGAGAGTTATAGCAATGCAAATTTCTGGGAACAGGGACGTCAGCAGCCACGTGATTGATTATATCATATTATCACAAAGAATGAAAATGGTATCAAAATTAGCATAGTTTAATCATCTCACCAGTCTGAGTACTTTCCGATTGAAATGGAGTCTTCGGCATAAAGAGACATTGAGTTATAAATACAATGGTAGGCTATGGAAGTAGTGAAATGTGTAATATGTGATAAATAATATGAACTGTGAAAAAAATTAGGAACAATACAATAATGCAAATATATGCTTTAATAATACATTTTATTTTGTGCCTCTAGATTGTGTTGTGTGCTCCTAGATGTTTAAACTTCACAGGTGCTCCTTGGAAAAAAGATTGAACTCTGAATGCACTACACAACCTCATGAAAAAAAATCTCACAGATATGTGTGCACATTATGTACGGCTATGTACAGGTGAACTTATGAAAAAATGGAAACAGTTTCACAACCAACCCATGATACATAGGAATGGTTGTGATATGTTGTATTTATGAAATAGGTTATTTGGCCACTACTACAGTACATGGTGACTTTCACCCATATTATATTACCCAAATAAAACATGTCTGACATGTTTCCCTTTCAGTAACTAATGGAGAGAGGATTGGCGTTCAGGTGTTCTTTCTTTCACATCCCATTGACTGTATAACGCATCCATTGATCGCGCATCCATCATCGCTCTGACAAGATCACAGACACTGAAGGATGCAAGTGCTCCCAACACTTATAAAGCTAAAAAAAAAGACACAGGCCTTCAGCCACGTGGTCTTCATAATTCCTGCTTTGCTCTTTATGATTTTGCCCTCATCATACTGCCTGAGAAATTGTGTAAATATAAAAACCATAGAGCGTAAAATACCCAAAACCTCTGCACTGTAGGCTCTGAACATGTTAGCTGCTGTCCGTGCCTGTGGTAGCAGCAGTATTTCTGAAAATAGGGCCATTATGAACATAATTTATTACAACATGTGCCATCAGCTGTGAAATTACCAATCTGCCTCGGTCGGTCTGAGTATCGGGTAACCTGGGAGCTATGTTGTTGTTCACTTCATACGCTATAGGATATTAGCTGGTTTTGAGTGCACAACCTTTGCTCTTTGGAATGTTACATTTGTTTCCCCAATCCTTATGCTCAGGATTCACCGTGTAAGCTGAATTTTGTTACTACACAGCCTCTTCTGATCAGCTTGGTTGACTGGAGATTCTCTTGATAAATTGTATTTTAAGTGGTCAGCATTGCCTCATTGCCCTCTGCCTTTTTCCTGTTTATCTGTTTGGCATCCATACAATTCAAAGAAATCAGATCACTGTAATGTCCAGAGACGCCTTATACAGACTGCAGTAGTGGATATACCCTAGGCTGCCATAAACACGCGGAACTATCGAGCTGAAATAATATGAGAGCATGGTTATACTCTATGCTGCAAATCCTTATTTTCAAATTAATAACCGTATCAACGATTCTGTTGCAGTATAGGATGTGAGTTTAAGAATAACTTGCAGTGGGTAAAGAATTATTGCAGCAATAACAAGACCCAGAGGTGATGCAGACATTGGATTACAAGCTGGAAACTTAGTGCTAGGCAATCACCATGATAATAGCTAGCTCATCATCAGGTACCTTGCTTAAGACCACAGCAGTACTGCTCTTCACTGGATTCAAACCTGCAACGTTGACTTATCGGGCAGATATAAAAAAAACACAGAATGCGTTCTTTGTGCAGTAATATGCTCCATGATACAGGACCAAATACAAATTCCAAGTGTTAACAACAGCCCTGCAGGGCAGCACATGGCTGATCATAGTGTCACTCAGGAAGGGCGGATTTCAGTCAGCAGGAAACTCCCCACCTCATTGCCCAAGCGTGTCTCCTGTTTAATTGGGAGCTTTTATACCTGCTTACTCCTCATTTAACAAAAAAACGTTTTACTAACCTTTTCCTTCCCAGTGTTACAGGTATGGTATACAGCTGCCTGCAACGATGTCTATCGCTGTATTACTGCACTGATCTCTTGCGCGAACTATGATTGTTCCTACCATGTATTAATGCACATCTTGTAAGTTGCTTTGGATAAGAGCGTCTGCTAAATGCTTAAAATGCAAAATGTAGTATGCTTGCACCACCAAGTGTCTTCCAATGCAAATACTGCACTGCAGAGACTGGAAATGTGTCTCTTTCAGGCCCTCAGAACGATACTGCCTCATACTGGGAACTGTGGGCAGTCTGGGCTGTAAATAAATCAACAGCCACTGCATCAACAGTTGTAGTAAAATCGTTCTCAGAGTGAGCTTTTGAGTTTTTTTCATTAATAAGTAGACTAATTAAATTTGATAAGTAGGTGCCACACAGAGTGTGTATCTATGCCACCCTTTGTGGAAGCCATCTGGTTCTCAGACAGACAGGCACACAGATGCACAGGGTCAATTACATAATATAAACACTATCCACTGGCAGATGTACTGTAATAAGAGCCGCCTAGCAAAAAAGATATGTTTATCATTTACCAGGTTGCAACCACTTCCTGTGCTGCCTCTCCCGGCGTATGGGGGATGGTCGTGTGCCTGGTGCAGCACGGCCATTATGAATGTATTTCAGGTCCTTTATATGGGGGAAAAGACAACAGCCTTCACGCGGCCTCTCCTGTGAGTAGTGAGAAATGGTGCAAGACCAACTCATGAAACTAATGTCGCCAAAGAATCATCGAGCTGGTCAAGACCAAGGCAGAGAACGTCCTCTTCAGGACGGGCGGTAACCCCCACCGTCGAAAACCAAGGTCTGTCAGTGCTCCAACTCAACGTCGAGGGCCTTACCATTGCCAAACTCTAAGTCATCAGACATCTCGCCGATTCCAACAAAGTGGCAGCTGTTCTCCTGCAAGAGACACACTGGGTTTCTGACAACAACCTCAAACTGCCTGGGTTCTTCCTCGCTGGATCCATCCACAGCAAGAAGCATGGAATGGCAACTGGTCAGCCACTAGCCAATCTCCACCTGGCTGCAACATTGAGTGGCTGGTCACCAAAATCCAAGAAACATCTGTTGTGAATGTATACAAGCCCCCACCAACAGCGCTGACTATATCATCACTTCCATCTGTGACTGCTCCCACCATCTATGCAGGGGACTTCAACTGCCAACATACAGATTGGGGTTACAACCACACATCACAGGATGGGGAAGTGCTGAGTGAGTGGGCTTCTAACACTGAAGCAATGCTACTCTATGACCCAAAAGAGCCCCCAAGCTTCTTTTCTGCACGCTGGAACTCTTACACCAACCCAGACTTGGCCTTCGCCATATGCCGCAGCAACGACCTGAAACCGGAGAGACGTGTCTTGCACAAGTTCCCTCGTTCATATCGGCCATCCATCATCAAAGTACCATCACTGGTACAGCCGGTAGCTGGCAAACCGGTCAGGAGATGGAACTTCAGGAAGGGGAACTGGCAGATGTTTATGGCGGAAACAGAAAGAAGAACGCCTGGTCTCCTGGACCCAGAAGCAGATGATGTGGATGCTGCATACGCCGCCTACTGTGAAGTCCTCCTAAGGGCAGCAAAGCACAACATCCCACGTGGCTACAACAAGAACTACATCCCGGGCTGGGATGAGGAGTGCAGCTGCCTACTGCGCCAACACCAGCAGGCGAGCTCCAGTGAAGAAATGGATGCAACAGCAACAACCCTACTGCAGAAGCTGGACGACACCCGAAGGGCCAGGTGGACTGAAGTCGTGGAATCTATCGACTTCACCCACTCTAGCCGGAAGGCGTGGCAGACCATCAACCTGCTCTCGGGGAGAAAAACAACACCCCGCAGGTGTCCAGTGACAGCAGATGCCATTGCTTCCCAGCTCCTGAAAAATGGCCGCTTCCCTGATGCTGACAAAAACTTCACACGACTGACCTCGGGTGAGGTATCATCTCTCTCCAGGGCAGCTAGCGCCGATGCTAACCTCTCAGGAGACTTCACAGCAGCCAAACTAAGTGCAGCAATCAACAAACTGAAGCCGGGCAAGTCACCAGGTCAAGACAATATCCACCCAGAGTTTGTCATACACCAAAGTGAAAGAACATCTCGCTGGCTATGCTCGTTCTTCTCATCATGCTTCCGGAGGTCCAAGCTCCCAAAGACCTGGCGCCGTGCTTCCGTCATAGCCTTGCCAAAGCCAAACAAACCCGCCGAAGACCCGAAGTCCTATAGGCCCATCTCTCTGCTCTGTGTCCCATATAAGATCCTGGAGAGGCTGATGCACAGCCGCATCGAGCCAGTGGTGGACCCACAACTCCCACCGGAACAAGCTGGCTTCCGCTGAGGCAGGTCAACAGTGGATCAGGTAATGCTACTCACTCAGGACATCGAGGACAGCTTTCAGGATAACGAGAAAGCTGGAGTAGTATTCCTGGACCTGACAGCCACCTATGACACCGTGTGGCACCGTGGACTACATCTGAAACTGTTGAGGACAATCCCGGACCGGCACATGGTGAGATTCATCATGGAGATGCTATCAAACCGAAGCTTTATACTACAGACCAGCGATGGCCAGAGCAGCAGGCTCCGAAGGTTGAAGAACAGTGTCCCGCAAGGCTCCGTCCTCTCACCAATGTTGTTCAACATCTACATTCACGACCTGCCGGATACAACATCTAGCAAGTACGGCTATGCGAACGACTTGGCCATCATGCTTCGGTGCCCAACATGGAAGGCGATGGAAGATGGCCTCAACCGAGAACATGGGCATCCTGGCAGACTACCTCCAGAAGTGGCATCTTCAGCTCAGCATCAGTATCTGCAGCTTACCACCTCAACAATCGGGAAGCAAGAAGGGAACTGGATGTGCATGTTGGCAACAACCGCCTGGAGTTCCAGCAAGCCCCCAAGTACCTCGGCGTATGCTTGGACCGGACACTGTCCTACAAGCAACACCTGGATGAAGTGAAGACCAAGACAACAGCAAGGGTCTCACTCATCCGCCGCCTGGTGGGTTCAACTTGGGGAGCTTCTCCCCAGACCGTACGCATATCCATGCAAGCTCTGGTCCTTCCCATAGCAGAATACTGCGCCCCTGCCTGGAGCAGAAGTCCACATGTGAACAAGGTAGATACTGTCATTAACAGCGCCCTCCGGATAGTAACGGGTTGTCTGAAACCCACCCCTGTGTCCTACCTGCCAGTCCTAGCTGGAATCGCCCCAGCCAGTCTTCGACGGGATGCGGCTACCCTCGCCCTGGCAAGAAAAGCCCAGAAGTATGACTGGCACATCCTGCACAAAGCCACAACACACCGGTACCACCATGCAGGCTCAAGTCTCGCCATCCCTACAACAAGGCAGCACAAGAGATGCTACAGTCTATCCCTGAGGACTTGTCCAGAGACGCCTGGCTGGCAGCATCCTGGAAACAGACATGGGACGTCAGTCTATCCCTGAGGACTTGTCCAGAGACGCCTGGCTGGCAGCATCCTGGAAACAGACGTGGGCCCTCCCGCATCCTACGATACATCCGGGACCCAGGAGACGGGGTAAAAGGAGAAGACATGCCATGCCATCTATGGACCTCGCTGAACCGTCTGCGCTCTGGTGTTGGACGCTTCAAGTCATCTCTGAAGATGTGGGGCCTATCGGACAGTGCGGCATGCGAGTGTGGCGAGCCTGAACAGACTGCCGAGCACATAATCACCGGCTGCCCCCTATACAGCCCACCCTCAGAAGCTGGCCTTTTCGATTTAGGACCGGAGACGAGGGCGTGGCTGCACGACACTGAGTTGGCCATCTGATGATATACGAAAGAAGAAGAAGAAGAAGAAGGTCCTTTATGAGGATAATTTTATCTCAACCAAACACCCATTGGCCACTGAGGTGACCCCAATGAAGCAATTATGATTGAGCTATGTCTTAACAGTACTCGTGTTTATACATAATCTAGATTATACCCCTCCAATAGCTCCAGATTAAATTAAATATGGATTCCCCACTTCATGTGCAAATTAATATCATGTAAAATGTAATAATAATTATCCCATAATAAGATTCTTTGTAAAAATTTATTTTTCAGATTTTACCCTGGTTTTCTCCCAATTTGGTAGCCAATTACTCCTGCTAGTCTTAATTCAATCCCCTCCCTCGTAGTTCACTGCCGTAGCCCTGTGACCGGCAGTGACAATGGCGAAACGCTGCCTCCTCCGAGACAGCACTTATCATGCTGTTGACTGTAATTCCGGCACCCCAGAACCACTCCTGTGTGCAGGAAACTGTGTCGGCTTCCGTCCCCCCTCCCTGGGGCGGACAGCCAATTGCCTCCCCAGTGGCACTCCCGGCCAGAGCTGACTGGCGCGACGGGGAATCGAACCCCGGTCGCCGTGGCCAGCATCGGACATTGAAACCACTAGACCACACGGGAGGGCCCCATAATAAGATTCTTAATAATTTTGTTACATATAACGTGTAGTGTTGCATTAGTGTAGGGGATCTGTGTTCAGAAATTCTCAATGGGTCAGAAGAGTCACCAAATTATTCCTTGAATCCAGTAGCCTTAACAGTCAAATGTCCTTGTTTAAGATTCAGCTCTCTGAATACTGAACACAAGTGGTATTATCTGTTAAAATGCCTCACTTATCCTACATGTAAAATACATTTATTTTATTTAATATAATAATTACGTCACAGAATATCAGTTATCAATTAAATCACCAAATTCATTGATAGGTAGAGCAGATTGGTGGATCAACCTTCATCAAAATATACAACTCACAATTCAATTAAGACCTGTTACACTTAATCAAAGACAGAATATTCTACAAATTACCTCTGTCTTTACCTCATGCCTGATTAATTTACTATTTGGGGGAAAGCCCTGCATAAGGCAGGTTCAGACCCCTTTTTATATTTTTGTTTTGGGTCACTTACTACAACAAGATATCTTTTCCAGGTAACCATTGAAATAATTCTCTCATGATTAGAATCGTAGTGACAGCAAACATCGACAGGGCCTGGGGAGAACAGCTTGGTTTATACCGAGATGTGGTTGAGCTGATATTTGGAGAGACATAATGTGCTCAGGCAAGGAATATTGCTACCATGTGACAAGGCCGATTTCGTAACACCTTGGACCTCTGGTTTAAATGTGGTGGGCCTAAACTTTTAGCTCATATGTAGAAACCACAAAATTGTGGTGTGTGACATAGGCATGTACGTCTGTTGTGCTGATCCAATGTGGACAAAGCTGGCACCAAATTTACAGTGGGTATAAGAAGCATTCACGGGCATAGGAGGTTTGATTAATTTGAAATATGTTTCTCACTGTCAAATATTTTGGGCCATTCAGCTCTCCAAGAAAATAAACAGTTGGACTTACCATAGAGGGCAAGATAGCCCATATGTCAGGGCAGCACATGCACTGCGTATGGAGAGACAGACATGATCGACGCATAAAGGATGTAGTATTTTTTTTTCCAGCTGAATGAACAAAAGGACACTGGAACAAATTGTGAGGCACTTTTGAAAAAGTTGAATATGACATGTGCTATTTTACCCTACAGACACCCTTGTGCCCTTGACAGGTACTAATCCAGTTGAAAGATGACTCAGCAGTCAGTACTGATGCCATCAATAATGTCTACAGAGTGACTACAAATTCTTGAAAATTCGGTTTAAAACTCACAAAGACAGTGAAAGGTTGAAAATGTAAATAAGATTCAGATTTTTCTATGAATACAACTCAAGCAAAAATCCCCCCCCTCTATGACAATATATACACCATTCAGCAGACGCTTTTATCCAAAGCAACTTACAGTAGTGAATGCATACATTTTCAATATATGTGGCCCCAGTGGGGATTGAACCCACAACCTAAGCGTTGCCAATGCTGTGCTCTACCTACTGAGCCACAGAGAACCACAAGAGGCAATGTTTCCAGGCTTTGTATGTCACAGATGTAAAGATGGCATATAACCTTTCTGTTGATGATTTTGCCCAAGCTGAATGGAGCAGAACCCTTTGTACCTATCCCATATGACATAATGTGCATTTTGCAAACAAGAGACAGAAATCTGAAACATCTTAGCGATAAAAACGATAATTATTAAAAGGATTGGGTAGATTCCCATCAACTAATTTGCCATGCCAGGTCTGGGACAATAATTTGCTGGTAAATTCATTTAGCACACCTGCTTTTAATGTAATCCAGGTAGACACAATTTAAGGTGGCCTGGTGCAAGTGAGTGGCAGAGACCCTTTTGACAATACATATTCTCCATTTCCCTAATGAGCATTCCATGAATAAAACTCAATTTTCTTGGGGGAGAAACGTAGTCTTACAATACAATGCAATACAATACAATCATTTAGCAGACGCTTTTATCCAAAGCAACTAACAAAAAGTGCATTCAGCTTGAATGAATGAACAACCACTTGATGCTATAATGTCTAAGCACATCAATCATCAAGTACGCCACATAAACAACACACGTGCTAAGACTACCTAACAACGCTAACAACGCAAGTGCTAAGACTAGCTAACAACGCTGGTCTTAGGGAAGATACCCTTGCGCTAATATCTGCTCTGCATTTTGGAAACAAAAGCTCTGCCTAAATTACATTACATTATTACATTACATTACATTACATAATGTAATGTAATGTAAATTCCAAGGTTTAATTACAGCTTCTTTGGGATGCATAGATTTGTTCTCCTTTTGAGAATGATGTATTGACATTCCCAATACAATATCTGAGAATGGAGGAAGGGGATTTTGGCGTACAACTATATAAGTAGCTAAGTAGCCAACTAAGTAGCTATCATAATTGATTTGTGGTAAAATAATGACTCAGAAAAGAACAACTGTGTAGAAGTGCTGCTATAAATGGTGTGATATTTTGTTTGTAGATCCTGTGTGGGGCTGCATGTCACATCAGTTGAGAGAGGTTATTCAGTTCATATGAAGAAATGCATATGGCAAACGGCATATTTGTCCTAGCGATTATGGCTGGGAAAACGCACTTTTCTGTACATCGCTGAGGGTATTACTGGAGGTTTCAAGATAATTAGTGATGGTGTGATTAAACATGTCTGATTAAAATGATTATGTGTGCCAGAAATGTAAATGAAGTACTCTGTAGTTTCTTTCTTTGTTGGATTATTTGAACACAGCCTGCATACTTTATTAGTCAATTCGTCAATACAAGATTTGGCAGAAGATTTATTTCCTTGTCCATTTTCAAAGCGTTTTGATCTCACGCTGGAAAGAAGCCTTGATAAATGTGAATATTTGCTGAAAGATAAGTGTTGATTTTATCATACAAAACTGAAAAAGTGGGTCTTGGCACGTATAGTCATACATTTACATATGTTAGTTTGGAATTTGCTTTTATTTTCCTGGTTTCGTATCAACGGGCACGAGTACCAATCTTTACTTCGGCATCAATTTCACTAACCAAATCCCCCAAATCTCTTGATGTTGCTGATTTTATATTTTTGAATCAGAAATAACAGCCCCTTTATCTGCCATCTTAGAATTTGGTCCTTCTAAAGCAATTTCATTTGTTTGATATTACCGGTCATGGTCACGGCCCTCACTCTGACACCATTTTGATTGCCCCAGCTCTATGTGATCTTAACACATGGATTTTTCCATTTTGCCCCCACTGAGGACATTTGTGACTTTGAATAAATATTACAGAACCTTCCCTTTGCATTGACTCTAAATCTTGACCGCTTTTGGTTTGAATGTCTAGGCTGTGGCAAATTGCCTAGAGATATTGGCTCGTCGAAAACACAGGCGAAGATAAATCTGAATTAAATCAATTGCACATTGTTAGATAACCCTCCTCTTTACATTGTAAATAATTAAAGGTCCAGCTGCTTTTAAACTGCCTTTCGTCCATGTGATAGAATTACAGGGATCCACGTACTGTGTATGTTTGGCTGTCAGGAGGAGCGGTTGTGTGATTTAATACACATATTTAATTCAGTGCCGTGGCTGGTACCGTGTTGCCATATTCACCCATACTACACCAGGACACTAACCGAGCAGTATGTAAAGGGGCTGCGTGGCAGAGTGAAGTCTTATCTGTTGACATCCTGTAGGGGGAAAATTGATGACATTTTTAGCAAGGGTTGTTGAATATTTACAGTGGGCACACTCGGGAGAGAGTCTCGAGACGCACACACATACACTACTCAGAGAGACACACACTCACACACACACACACACACGGAACAGAAAGGACTGAGAGTGAGCGCAGGCTTAGCATTCTGCCGGCACAGCAAGGTTATGTGGAGGGGAAGGAAGAGTAATGGTTAAGCCCTGAACGTGTAACCGTGCACTAAAGGTGATTGCTTTCTCCCTCTCCTCCCTCACCGCCGTCCTCGCTCGCTCGCTCGCTCCTCTGCTGTTGATTTCTTTAATATGTGTTAAGCAGCTTGCGTGCAGTGCATCACGCGTACAGGCGCAGGCTAATATCGCCCCTGTAATAAAACGAGCATCACTTGGCTGTCATCGCAGCCCCAGCGCGACGTTCACTCTCCTGCTCTGGAGCCTTCATTAGAGCGCACGCTCACACGCGCACACATGCACACGTACACATACACACACGGAGCCTGGACGGGAGTGCAGAAGCAGGAGAGCATGTCTTCTGATTCCATGGCAGGTAAATAGCCTCTGTTATTACCCCCACTTTGCCTTCCTCCTTTCTCCTTTCTTCTGTCTGTCTCTCGCTCTCTGTGTGCCTGCGAGGCACAAGCCTTTGAGGGGCATTGTAGCCTAAGTCGTTGGTCCGGGGGAAGCAGAGCGAGTTCTGTTGTGTTGCACACGTATGAGGTAAAAGGGGCTGCCATGCAGCGGAGCAGATGAACTGTGACAGCAAAACAAATTGCTACCATATAACCTTCTTATATGGCCTGCATTTATCATTTTGTTGTTTTGTTTTCTACTTGCCTTTTTTGTGTGAGTTGTAGCTTGCAGTGGAAAGCATTTACTTCATCAAGTTTCATACGGGAGTATTTGAAAGCCTTTGGAAGCTTTGCTAGAAACCAGCTCATGAAAGTGGATGGGAAAGAAATCAAAAGTAAACACTACTCTCATTGCTTGGTGAAAGTGGGTTTATGGGTTGCCTGCGGCTACACTATTAATTGTGTTGCAGCATCCCAACTGAATAGCATCAGGAACTGTGCGCACTACAGTGCTGCCTTCTGAACATGGACAGACAAATGGACATAGAAATGTGTTCTTGCAGTACGAAAACCATGGGTTAAATCCGGTTGTAGTTTGGAATAGGAACACATTGCTGTAATTCATTGCTGCATGCTACTGTCATTCTTTGTGGAATACTGTTTAATAGTTTCCGTTTAGTTAAAGTTACTTTTCTAGGTTTTCATAAGTGGAAAAAACAGCTGTAAACAGACTCTTGAGCGTGTACTGTTTTGAGCTGAAGGATTATCACCTTAATTAATGGCTGGCTTAGCACTAAGAGCCACTGAAGACTTGAAGCCACTGAAGCACTGCTGCCTTATTATATTTCATATTGTATCAACATGGGTTGATCTTGTGGTTAGTGTGAAGTTGCATAATAAATGAATCCATAGGTTTAACGAGCATAGCAGTAGACCATGATGTGTACAAAATTGATTATTAATAATTTTAACCCATTAAGACCTGGAGTGACGTTTAGGTCGCATCGATTTTGCGATTAATGAAATGCGCTGTGATTCGCTGAAATAGACGTGGGGGAAATGAAGTGCACGTTGGTGTCGGCTTTTTTTTTAGAAATTTTTTCCAGAAAACCCTCAGGTTTTAAGAGGTTGTGTAGAATAATTGCTTAGGTTTTAATAGGCGTTTTTAGCAGGCATTTTAGGTCTGAATGGGTTAAAAGGACATATTTGTGTATTGACCAAATCACTTATATGAATTATTCATTCAAGATCCAGCTAACATCTTTGAAATGTACATAACGCGAATAATGTTCAATCACATTTAATTTGGCAACCACTGAATTTCATTCTGTGCATCAATTTTACTTCAGGAAAATCTTAATTGTGTGAACTACTTCTGGGATATAATTATTCTGACTTTAAAGTGCCAAGATTACCATTTAATTTTCTTAGATTTAAAAGTATTATTTTTTTGCTTTGATACCATGAAGACTGTTTAATTTATGTGTAATCATTGTTAATGAATGCCTAGAATTTCTGGCAACTTCTATTTTTCCTGTTTGACTGAACATCTGCCATACTTTATAATGAGGCTACTGCAGCATTTGTTGAGAAGTTCCTTCCCCTTTTTCATTGTAATTTCATTTAATTTTGTAAAGTGTTGTGTGCAAAGTTTTAGTTTTTTACTAATTAGTTTGATACTAATTCAGAATCCAGACTATGGATTCAGTCATGTTTGCTGCAATGGGGCCAGTGACCGCACTTGAGGCACTTAGGTCCCGAAACTTGAGCTGAGCATCAGCAGCTGTGAATTCTCTGAGACGTTCAGTCTTCTTCGAGGAGTTGAAAGCAATCAATTCATTTCATTCCATGTCCCAACCCCTATTAAGGTTAGGGCATGGGGAGCAATTGTAATGGCATCTAAAATGTATGATTTCTCCTTTATGTGCACTGAGGTTCATAATGAATGAACAGAATTTATGAGCCACCCCAACCCCCACCGATGTGTAACATCCACCTGTGTGATGGGCCACCGCCATTTTGCCCTAGAATGCAATGCTCACAGCGCAGGTGGAACAGAGCTTTTTGAGTCTCCGTGCCAACTCCATGGCACACCTTATTCAAACCATAATGGTAATATAGCAGTAACCTAGAAAGCAGTAGAAACAAAATTGTAGTAACACAGATTTTAATATATTTGGAGCTTTTGTGGGTCCATATTGTTTTATATATATATATATATATATAGTATATAGTGGGTATAAGATGTATTCACCCCCTTTGCCATTTTTCACATTTTATTATCTTTCTTTTTTTTATTTGACATGATAGTGTTTTGTGTTGATCAGTGGCAAGAAATCCCAATGAAATCCATTTTGATTCCATGAAGTAAGAAAATAAAATGTGAAAAATTCCAAATAGGGCGGCACGGTGGTGCAGTGGATAGCACTGTCGCCTCACAGCAAGAAGATCTCGGGTTCGAATCCAGGCCGGGGGCCTTTCTGTGTGGAGTTTGCATGTTCTCCCCGTGTCCGCGTGGGTTTCCTCCGGGTACTCCGGTTTCTTCCCACAGTCCAAAGACATGCACGTTAGGCTAATTGGAGAGTCTAAATTGCCCGTAGGTATGAGTGTGTGAGTGAATGGTGTATGTAGTGCCCTGCGATGGATTGGCGACCTGTCCAGGGTGTATTCCTGCCTCTCGCCCCAATGCATGCTGGGATAGGCTCCAGCCCCCCCGCGACCCTAACTAGAATAAGCGGCTGAAGATGAGATGAGATGAGAAATTCCAAATAGGGTTAGGGTTAGGCCTTTACAGTTTTTACAAATTAAGTCTTTATTTTTTATTTTTTTATTTTTCCTGTTTTATTTCTCCCAAATTAATGACCCTTTATATCCTTCGATTGACCCTCCCCCACCAACTAGCTGCCGCCCCCCACGGGACAAGTTAATACCTCGAGGCAATGATCTGCTTCCTTTGAGACTGGACTCGGCCAACTATGTTTACCAGGTCGCCTCACCGCCCTCGGCGAGCTTTTGCCGGCTCTCCCTCCCCCCTCCCTCTGTGTAGGACAGACAATTGTCACCCCTAGTGGCACTGAGGGCCGGGCTGATGCAGGGATCGGGTTTCGAACCGCGGCAGCAGTAGGCAACTTGCATCCCAGTCGGACACTCCCGTTTTTTGACAGCTCACCATTATGCGGTTAGAGTGGCCATTTCCCTCCCATTCATATTTATTCAGCAACCTGCTTGTCCGTGTCTTTAAACCGTAGTAGATAACACTTGGAAGATGTACAATTAAAAATTTAAAAAAAGTTACCAACTGATTCCACTGAAGTGAAATGACCGTTTTGCTCATTTCTTTTATAGTCTCGTGCAGGAATAAAGCCATACACATCTCATTAGGATGTATATGTAGTGTTGTGTTCTTGCAATAAGAAAAAAACGATTTACAGTACAACCCAAATATTACATATAAATAACATAAATACTATACACTGTAAGCAGTGCAAAAACTATGTTATTGCAACTATTTAGGCAATAAATGGTTGTAATAACGTTTGAGGCATTTGAGGTGAAAATGTGTCTTGCAATAATTAAAGTATTTCCTCTTTCATGAAATTTATAAGGAAAGGGTCATTATTACTCTGTTTTCCATATATTCTGACTGAACGGTATCGATTTAAAAAATCAATCATTATAAAAATGTCCTTTTTGGATATCATGGAAAAGAAATGATGTTTTTCCATCTTATTAAAAGAGAAACTTTGACTGTAAAATGTACAGTAGCTTGACCCTGACCTATACTGGATCAGTACTCATTGTAGCATACTCTTAAAAATTTTCAAGGTCTTCATCACAGGGCCAGCAAAATTTGGCGCTTCACGCCTACACCGTAACCGGGAACAGAGAGCACAATTATTACTGTCCTGGGGCAGTGACACTGCATTTCTGTGTTGCGCAACATTGATTTCAAAACCCTCCTCCTGGCCTACAAAGCCATACATGTTCAAATCCCATCATGCTTACCTTGACCTCTCAACCCCTTATTCTCTAGCACGATTTCTCCAGTCCCTATCATTTTAGTACCCCAACCAAATGTTCAAGGATATATTGCCAGTAGTTCATTCAGTTGTTGGGTAGCAAAGCTTTGGAATTTGGAAGTTATGACTTTGAATTTATGATGCGGTGAAAGGGCTTGAGCTCATTGCCTTTCTTACAGGGACCTATGCAATATGAATCTTTTACCATCTGCAGATAACATTTATGAGGGATATGTCCCCTAACCGATACATCATTGAATACATATTATTTTCACTATATCATTGTGTGATTCAAGCATGTCTACCAGATCAAATAAATGTCACATAAAATGTATCATGAAACAGAAGTATAACTCTTTTGAAAAAGCTTTATAATTGAAAAAAAATGGAGCCATTCGCATTTAGGGTGGAATGGAGAAGCATCATGTGTGGGGAGGCACAGTTGAGGGGCCAGCAGAGCATATCTTTAGAATGGCTCATTGGGTACTCCTTTGATCAATCAGTGTGTCGTGTGTGTATGATGTTTGTTACCTGAGATGTGTTTCACAGGGTAGGGTTAGTTTGCATTCAGCAGGGATCCTCAACTACCTCCTCCTGGGGGTCAGAGTCTTTTTTTAAATAGTGCATATGGGCTCAAGCTTTTCCACGTATCGTTCATAAAATAACCTAGGATGTATTGCACATGTGTGTAAACAAAGTAGATGCCTAATTAAAATATGCATAGCCATTACTTATAATTCTGTCAACAGATGCAATTAGTCACAATTTTTACTAGTCACTAACCTGTACCAGAGCAGAAATATAATATATATTTTATAATAACATAATAGATATTATATATGTATATTTTATTTTCAAACGGCTAAGAGTACGTTTGTGGTGGGGGCCATTTGGCCCTGGGACACCATTTGAATAGCCCTGTAGTGTACTGAACCGGAGAACAGTACAAAAACAGAAAACAAACATTTGATACTCTAAAATGATCTATTCCCTTTCTTTAAACCCTGTCTGCCGAGAATAAAAGGATGCTGTGCAAAAGTAGCACATATTTAAATTGTGTATTGAACCTGAACTTGACATGACTACTATCCTGATGTTACTAAATCTTATGCATAAACGAATAAGCTAGAGGCAGCTGCTGTATTTGAAACCATGTGAAATCTTGCTAGTTTTGACACTTTTCTGTGCACGTATTCTAAAGGAGTGTCATTGAGGAATATTTAAGATCAGAATGTATTCATGTTTGAAATAGCTGCCATATTTATCTTTCAAGAAGTATCCTTCCACCAGTGTGTGGTGTAGATAGCAAAGCAGCATGGCTCCTCATTTCCCCCTCTCCATTTTGGTTGTGAATTTGAAATCTTAATGGGTCGTATCTATTAGGAATACCTCTAAAATAAGTGTGTGTGTGTGTGTGTGTGTGTGTGTGTGTGTGTGTGTGTGTGTGTGTGTGTGTGTGTGTGTGTGTGTGTGTGTGTGTGGCAAAATATGCAGCATGAACATTTGATGTGAAGTCATCTGTTTGCAATAAATGTGGAAATGCTGTCTTGTGATTGGCTGTTGGGCTCAGACATGCCCCAGGTGTCTCTAGGCATGGGTGATGATCCCAGCAAAGTGTGTCTGTGTGCCCTGGCCTGTCTGTGTGAGGGAGCAGCAAACAGGTGCTGACAGTTTGCACCAGCCTGGTGGCAGATCCTCAGGTCAAGGGATTAGTGGGGACACAAAATGATTTGTATCGTAAAAATGGGCAATATAGGGTTCGCCAAACAGAATGGGAGAATGTTTTTTATTACATAGAAAGTTTAGTCATTTTACTAGGGTTGTCCCCGACTAAAACAAATCTTGGTCGACCAACAGTCGTCCGTTTTTTCCGATTGGTCGATTGGTCTAAACTTGTTTTTTCTTCTATATGACACACCCTATTTGTTTCAATAAATACAACTATATGCACACTGCACTTGTCTCATGTTAAAATTAACATGTCTCAATTAAAATGCACATTCGCGTGCCTAAAACAAGAAGGATACAAGGGGGTGTTACGCATGTTAGTTATAAATATATAAACCATACAATTAGCAAAACACATTTATTATAAAATGTTACTTTTATTAGTTAAAGGTTTTTATTACTACTATTACCTTAACTGCCTAATATAATTTAAAGAGAACATATATAGGCCTAGCTATGTTAAGAGTGAAGGACTGTCACTGCCATACCCGCAGCATCCAGAATGGATTATTCTACTGACAAGCGCGTTGAACTGTGGCGCGAATCTTGGTGTCTCATGCTGCGTGGAGATTTTTTTGGATTTATTTTTAATTTTTTTCCCGCGACTGCTCGACCAAAACAAATCTCGGTCGACCAACAGCCCATCGACCAAACAATCGACCAGTCAACTAAATGGGGTCAGCCCTACATTTTACCATCATATTATTTACATTGGTATTGTGAAAACAAAACAAATAAATGTTCATATACATTTTATAACGGTATATTGGTATTAATGGGTATGTAGGTATGTATAAAGGGAAGGTATATTTTTTGTGTATGATCAAGTACTCCTGAGAAACTGCCAAGCTGTGACCTCTACAGGCCTACAACATGAATGTTGAGCCTGTGAACCAAAGTCTTTAGGAGCTAATGCAGCATCTGGTACCTCCCTGAAAATATTACACCTCCGAGTAAATGTTCAGATCCCTGTGGTTTGAACAAGGTAAACACCTGCGGAGCTAGCAGTGTGGCCCTTAATATCATGCATCGAAGGGTTCCAGTGTCTGCCATATTGAGATATGTCTGTGTTTGAATTTCAGAAAGCTGACTGCATTTTTTTGTGTGTTTTTTTTTGGAACAAACTCAAACTGCACAAACTAAATTAAACCTCCCCTCTCCTTGATCGACAATATGGACTGCGTGACAAACCTGGCACGTTTACGGCCTTCTGCAGAGCCTCGGTCTCCACTGTAGATTAATCAGAGTTTGTTTACCGTCGTTTCATCTTTATTCATGACTTGTTGAAGCGTAAAAAAAAAGCATGTTTGGTCTGTCGCTCACTCGCTCGTCCGACCGATAAAATGCTTTCGTTATAAACGAGAATAAGCCCGCAATACGCATCTGCGGTGCATTGGAGTGCACTTTGTTACCTGTCACGCATTTGCATGAAGAAAGGTTTGTCATGCCGCTTGTTACCTTTGTGGCCGGGATCATTAAGATGCGCGGACACTGCTACTCTCCGTCTCACTTCCGTATTGCTCGGGCTGCGTTCAACAAGACCCCATTCCACGGCGGTTTGTCCTCTGGGCAGGGTGCAGCGGTCGCAGTGAAGACAGAGAGGCCGGACGACACGAGGCGTCGTTCTCTCACACTCTCAAAGTCTCACTCAGGGGAGTGAACGCTGACCGCTCACGGGGCTGTGGAACGATTGGCCTTGTAGTGAAATGTCCGGTAGTCCTGTTCGCGAGCGAGGAGCGGAGATCCGCGTTGTCCACCTGCCAGCTCACAAGAGCGGAAGCCACGGCTCACTCTGGGAATTTGTGTGAAGGTGGTGTTTCTGTGCGAGGAAAGGGCACCCAGTGATTCGAGTAAATGACATTTGTTGGAAAAGGAATTGAATGAAATGACTGCACTCACCCTCAGGCAAACATTGTTGGGGGAGGTAGTGCCTCTTAACCAATTAAAACTTCTATATCTGGCGTCTACCCTACCACTCACATACTAATAGGTAAAAACTCCCAGTGAATGCCTGGCTGTATTTCATTAGTATTTCATATCTATGATTCATTGCAAAAGCTGCAATTTTATGCTGGAATATCATATCATATTTTTATTGGTCTCTTAGTAATGCTCTGGACAGTTTAGATGTCAGATCTGTTTAATGTTGAATATGGCACAATATGTAACCTCCTTTGGGGACAGCAAAAATATGACTCCTACAGTGCTTGCCCATGAATCAAAAAGCAGGTCAGTCGTGATTTCTTGTGTGAGATTTATGTGTAAACAGGGCGAGGGTTGTAGTGAAATGGAGCACATGCAATCCCTTCTCCCTCGGCATATGGTTGCATGGTGATAAGGAGTCTCTTGTTGCGGTTCCATAAAGTAATCTTCTGTTTGATGTGGTTGGGGATAGGTTGGTGACAGGGGGATGCAACCGAAGATGAGTTGGACTGGTCTTGTATTATTATGAAAAAATAATGTACACAAATGCAGCTGTTTCGTGATTCTAAGCTTGTGAGCTGAAGGCAGATTTTGAGGTGCTGTCATTGAATCACTTT
Organism: Aldrovandia affinis; assembly: GCA_029706075.1. Taxonomy (NCBI): domain Eukaryota; kingdom Metazoa; phylum Chordata; class Actinopteri; order Notacanthiformes; family Halosauridae; genus Aldrovandia; species Aldrovandia affinis. The sequence goes on along the minus strand of JAINUG010000053.1, from coordinate 347,976 downwards.
AATCTATTTTGATATTTGCTCAGATTTTCGGACTTGTGCCATGTTGTCCCAGTCGCATTTTCCATCCTCTGAGTGTGCCAGATATTTTTTGAGATATGTGTGTGGGCGATGTGACAGATTGGCTCAATGCATTCGGAATGGGTCGAACTGCATTATAGTTCATTGTAAATATACTGGAAGACAGAATTAGATTTCTGCTATGCACTAGAGGCCTACACCCCTTTTCCTGTTACTTATGGGCCAAAGGGAACCAGAAATCATTTGAAAAACACCTGTAAAAAGGAGTATTGATCTCTTATTTTACCGTAGGTCCTGTTCATTCTGCATTGATTTTGTTCTCTTTGGGCGACTTTGGGTAGCTTTGAAAGTTTCTGTCTAGACGCAAATGGAGCCAACATAATTAAGACCTTAAACATAAAGGCTCATACGCTCATAAATTAGGTAAGCATTGTTTGCTTCCTGTGAAAGAAAAGTAAGCAAAGTGAGTGGTTTCGACTTGTTTCTCAATGAACTTGCAGAGATGAGAATCTATATTGAATGGAACAAATCCTGGCTGCCATCTTTGTCATTTAAATGACCCAGGCACGTTTTGCTATGGTTACCTTTTATTTTATTACTTCCCACACATGACACAGGAAATAACACTGGGAATGTAAATACAGTGAAATTCGGGTTATAACACCATAAACCAGACATATAAGGTTTACCCTTCTTATGGCTTGTAGAAATTAGACACCTAATAAACAGGGCAATGCCCCATTTTCAATATCCTCCTAGCTTAATTTAATGCCTGCAGGGAATGTGAAATTATTATACTGTAATTGGTACTATAATTCTGGTGCATTTAACACATGTGCACTTTCTATATGCGTTCTCGTTAGACCAGGTCCTGAACACAAAAGTCTTATTTTGGCGCTCTTTTTTAAAATGTTTTACATGTTTATATATTTTACTTATATATACGTTAATATGACAGATAGCTACTAGCTGACCACCCCACAAACAAACTTTTATCTCTGTGGAAATATAACTGTTCATATACTGAACTGTGCATATACTGAAAATGTATACATTCACTACTGTAAGTCGCTTTGGATAAAAGCGTCTGCTAAATGGCATATATTATATAGCTTGCGAGCAAGATACAGCCATTGTGGAAGCCCCTGCTGTGGCCACCCTTGTTGTTGAGATAAACAAGTCTGTGGTGAAGGTGTTTCTTGATGATAAAAACCAGGGTACATATGCCTGTGTGTGAGTGTCTGAAACTAGTTTAACTGAGCCTCACATGAGTGAAGTATGGAAGCAATGACATCATCACATCAAGCATCACGCAATTGAAATGCTCAAATGGGGTTCAACTTATTGGTGATTGGGACATAGACTAAGTAGTACACATTTCTGTTTAAAAATTTTTTTTCAGTGTAACTTCTTTATAATAATAGGCTCATCCACTTCCTCTTTAAATTCTTGGAGGTCGTTTGTTTCCAGAAGGTAGGCAGGTCAGTGAGCTTTGATTTGTGAGATTTAGCCTTGATTTAGTGCACCCGCTAAACTGCAGGGGTATTTATGAGGCTATTCCTAGCACAGAGACTGATTTGTGTACATTATTATTTCCCCCCTCCAATGTAATAGATTCTGAAAGGCCTACAGGTCATGTGATCCGGTGACAGACAGCTTCTCAAATTAGCTCTGAGTTCTATTCCGTTTGATGGAACCAAGGCTCGCGCTGGAACCAAAGCTCATTCCGGAGCCGCGCTTGCTCCGGCCCAGCCGGCTAGAGGCTTATGATCCTGTCTGCGCGCTGATGGGTCTGCCAGCTCCACAGCTCCCTGTGGGAGGCCTACTGTACCTGGCCTCGAGAGCACTGTGATCAAAGAGACAGCATTGACAGGCAGGACGATTAAGGAACACATCCAGCCACAGACTTAGCCCAGCTTTCCTTCACGTATGAAAAAGAGCCACTGGAGGGAAATAATCAGCGGTTGCCATGCAATATGTATTCTTATGTTCTTAATATGTGTGTGTGTGTGTGTGTGTGTGTGTGTGTGTGTGTGTGTGTGTGTGTTTCTAAGACATTTTTGATTCATTAAAGCTTGAAGGAAGCAGTCACAACATGCTGAACGCACTAAGGGGTGCACAGATTCTCCGGTATGTGGAGGCCTGTAGCAAAGAAGTAGTCGACCTCACAAGTTAGCTGTCCGTTGTTTCCACAGCTCACTTTCATGGCCTATTTCTTTTGCGCAATGCCTCAGCTATTTTAAAATGAACCAGTGCAGGGCACAGAGAGAAAGGTAAAATTGGGTTAGGCCATAGAAGAGACGCTAAACTGTATTTCCTTAGAATGCAATGTCTTTCTGCATCTTCTGCATGTTATTCTCGTTCTGCTGTTAGTTAAATGTGGTTTTATTGCACATTTAAACTAATGCTCTGGCCTGGAGACCCCATTAAGTATTTGTGATGTGATGGGAGGGGTGGGGGGAGGGCTGTCAGGTGCTGTTTCCTCCCAAAGCCTGAGATCCTACAGGACCTTGGTCAGCAGCGGCCTCGCACTCAGGCATGGTCACCTGAGGCTGATCAGCAATCAGCTTAAGTATTGCCTATTGCTTATTACTTTTGTTAGGCTTTCTATTAAAGCACAGCCTGTCATGCCTGTGCAGAGATGTTTTTGGTTTTGGACATGGGGAGGGAATGGTGCTGTCTTTTAAAGTTATCCCTCAGCCTTGTATTGTTTCATTTGACTTTTCTTTTCTCTAAATTTGATTTATTTTGACTGCCCCGGAAAGGTCATGGCTAGATAGTAACCCTATTTTTCCTTATTTTATCCATCTCTCGCGAGGTTTGACTGACTCCCCATAGTAACGAAGGAAAGCATCCAACTCTCGTTCCAACTGTCTTACACTTAGGTTAGGGTTAGAGTTAGGGTTACAAGGTTGTCTTTGAAACTTACCACTTTTTCCAAATGTGCGAATGTAATGTAATGCGAATCCAAATGCGCATGCACGAGATCTGGGAATTACTATCTAGCAGTGACCCCCGAATAAAATGGCCGTTGGCCAGTGGAACACTTTTCTTTGTGTTGTACCCATCCACTCACCAACTGGAAAGGTGCCACCCTGCCACATCATCATATACACCAGGTGACCAGGCCAGCAGGCACATTAGTTAAGGCAGATGGGCACTGAAAGGTTAAGGATTTTCCAGTTTAATATATAACAGTGAAATGGGAGTTTGTTACTTCAAAAAGCATTAACTTGAAACATAATTCACATTATCTTCTCATTGTGAATGCAGTGTGTTTACCTTATCAGCAGCATGACATTGCAAATTTTGCACCGAATGGAAATGGAATGGAATGGAAATAAGGAACAAACAGCTTTATCAGTCAGAAGCGTTTTCATTACCTTTTTGAAGTCCCTGTTGTCCTGGAGCACCATGTCATGACAGAAATACTGTGGGTGTAAAAAGTATTCACCCCCTTTGGCATTTTTCACATTTTATTTTCTTACTTCATGGAATCAAAATGCATTTAATTGGGATTGCTTGGCACTGATCAACAAAAAATATTAAAATAATAATAAAAACTTTGGGTCATTGTCCTGCAGGAATATAAATCATATAAAAATATAAATCTTCTCCCAAGTCCCAGGCCTCTTGCAGACAGCAGCAGGTTTTCCTCCAAGATTTGTCTATATCTTGCACCATCTATTTTGCCCACTAAGTTTAGGTTTTCCAGTCCCTGAAGCAGAGAAGCTGACCATGTAAATGTGAAAAATGACCACTGTAACAGTAAGAAAGCTATTTAAATTTACATTTTGAGTTGACTATTGCTAATTGTCTTAGCAGAACTAAATTGCTCAACCCCAATTTGTACAGGCAAGCCTGCCCCACCCCCCTATACCCAATGCTCAAAATAGCCTATGTACTGAGCGTGACTGTTTTCACAAATGAGATGAGAAAAGGTCATTTTATGAAAATAACGGCATAGGATTACTATTCCATACAGCTCTGCACTTAGAACTTTACATGCATATGGTTGGCTGGTCTTAATAAGAGCTTTGATTAAATAATTTGAAAACCTATTACCTTCCTCCCCTGTTCATTTGGAAAACACTGACCTCTAATGGGGATAGTTGTTAAGGTTCTCCTTGCATCGATTTTTCAATAGATATTTTTTAAACCAGGAATAAAAAATATATACAGTACTTCAAAAATATATGTTTGATTCATTAAAACAAGACATGTTACTGGTTAGACAGACATTTTTGGCTAAATAAATGCCCAGATAGATGCCCTAGGATCCCTAGGTTTAGATGCAGTTTCTCAAGTATTCCAGCAACTGAGAGTTATCATCTCCTCCACCTTCATTCTCTGATTACCCACCCTCTTTCCTTAACAGTAAAGTGGAATACAGATTAGAGAACTGGACTCTTGACCAGAATGTTATTGCTTTGCCCATTGTGCATAAACTGTAAACTGTACTAGTTCTTTGAAACAGTTTAAAAGCATGTTTGTTTTTTAATTTCTTTTGAATAGATGGTGAATATCCTCTTCACGATAACAAAGATGTAATTCTCTTTTTTGTGTGTTTTGATGTTGCAGACGTGAAGGGCCCCCCAACCCACTGGATCTCTTGTGGTCACCCGTTTACTGAGCGAACGGTATGGAACCCCAAGTTCTGCATAGTTACTGACTGTCAGCTGCTTTTACTGGACAAAGAAGAGGTATTTACTTCTACACAGGTTAGCATTAGCTTCGCCAGTGTCCTGGAAGACACTTTGTGCAGAGCGGGCGGGAGGGTGAAGTGGGGGCCATGTGTCTGACGACTTGAGACATTGCGTTTCCCAGCTGAAAACCCTTCAGAACCCCCCACACACCACTAGTCACGGTTAGTGCTTTTCCCACTGTAAGAAGCTGAGTAAGTGTGAACTACAACCGTGACCCATGAATCAAAGGCTGGCAGAATATTCTGCTCCTGTTTCCATTGCATTACATCTCACAGAGCTTGGCCCGGCCAGTCAGACAAAGGTTAGTTTGCCAGCAGTATATAATGCTTTTATATTTTATCTGTCCAATGATTATTCAGCTAAAATATGGGTTCATACCAGTTACTACAATAGTAAAATATCAGTTTGCAAAGCAGTGTGCAATGGCCAATGTGGATTATCAACAGCTGGTTTTGGCATTTGGAAACTGGCATTTACTGAATTTACAGTGCTTGTGTGAGAAGAGCCAGTTTAAACACTGTTTGTGGGGCATAGACAGTATTCATAGACAGCATGAGAGTCAACTTTTAAGGGAACAGCTATTTTAATATTCCCCTGTGCTGTACGTACGTATTTGAGCTGGCTAAACTGATGATAAATCAGGTGATATACAGAGCATTTTCATGAGCCTAAGAGCTGCTATTTCTCTCAAAATAGTTCTTCTCCCTTTTTGATTTTTAAAAGTGTCTGGCATCTTTTAAAATAAATTTGGTCTTTTACTTTTGTGTGCTGCCTAGCCTGACTAAAGGGGTGATAGAACTGCCCACAGCCCTGCTAACTCTCAGCTATTGCAGTTCCTTATTGCATTGTTCTTATTCAGCCAGACAGAAAATACAATGTAATTGCACCTGGAACCAAATCTATATGGTTCTGCCTTATTCCAGCTATGACAGTGAGAAGACATCTAATGAATGTAGCGAGCCAAAGGTGCTGTCCCAGTGGGCACTAACAATATGGCTAATGTGTGTGTCTTCGGGCTACCTTTCTGTCAGCTCAATGCAGAAACAATGCATAAAATTGAGACAAAGAATGTCTTTCAGCTCTTTCCCCTGGCAGGGATAATTACATTTGTATTGCACCGCATTTCTTTTGTGGCTTCTCTCCTTACTGTGGTCACCTACATGCTGTACTAGTTCCTGTGTCAGACCCTCAGGGTTAAAGGTCAAGGCCGTGGTGAACTAATTTGAGGCCTGAACAGCACACCTGTGGTGTCTCCTCCTGAGAATAATACATTTTCTGACTGCATGTATAGTTTCCCCGTCTCTTCCATGCTCCCTGTCTTCTCCTCTTCATCCCTCTTCATCTCCCACTCTCAGCTCCTCTTTTTCTCACCGTCGCTTTCTTGATCTTTCCCCCCATCAATTTCTGTCTCTCCATTTCTCATTCCCTCCCTCATTCCCGCTGTCTCCTGCCGTTCTTTTGTCTTCCTTTGCTTCATTTCCCCTCTTTTTCCTCCTCTCTCGAATAGTCTTTTTTCATGTTTGTCTTCTCCAAGGTAGTAAAACAGATCCAGCAGCGGAGCATTCCCTGTGCACTAGTCCATCATAGTGACACATTGGCACACACCACCCCTCTCCAACACACGAATCTCCTTCTTTCTGGTTTCACTTTATTGTAAAATATGTTATGTAGCTAAGCATACATGGTATCTGTGAGTGTTGTATATCATTTTTTCTTTTCTTTTTCAGTTGACCAATATCACTGTAAGCATGAATAATTACGTACAATGTTTTGGAGCAAGATTTGCTTTTTAAATTGATTGAACCTGTTTTAAGTTGTATAAGTAGAATAAGACTAAGTATGTGTGTATACACATGTTGGTGTGTTTGTTTGAGGATACAGATTGCATGAGTGAGTGCTGTCCCTTATATGAGGCTTGACTTGAGCTTGCTTACCCCTGTGCCACCACAGGCATACTGTAAGTCGCTTTGGATAAAAGCGTCTGCTAGATGGCATATATATAGTGGCAAGAAAAAGTATGTGAACCCTTTGGAATTACCTGGTTTTCTGCATTAATTGGCCATAAAATGTGATCTGATCTTCATCTAAGTCACAAGTATAGACAAACACAATGTGCTTAAGCTAATAACACACAAACAATTATAATCTTTCATGTCTTTATTGAACACACCCATTAAACATTCACAGTGTTGGTCGAAAAAGTAAGTGAACCCTTGGATTTAATAACTGGCTGAACCTCGTTTGGCAGCAATAACCTCAAACAAGTGCTTACGGTAGCTGCGGATCAGACCTGCACAATGTTCAGGAGGAATTTTGGACCATTCTTCCTTACAGAAGCTCAGCCATATTCTTAGGATGTCTGGTTTGAACGGCTCTCTTGAAGTCATTCCACAGCATCTATATTGGGTTGTTATAGGTCTGGGCTCTGACTGAGCCACTCCAAAAGGCAGATTTTCTTTTTTTGAAGCCATTCTGTAGTAGATTTACTTTGATGTTTAGGGTCATTGGGCCTCATGCAAGAACATTTTCGTATTTTTATCGTATCTTTCTCTTTTTTTCCCGTGAGGTGGCTTCTACGAGTGTTCCACGTCAGATTCAGCAAATGCTCGTAACTTCAGAAAACTGCCGTAAATGACAACGTAAACATGCTGAATGCCACATCTTCTTAAATGAGTGCGCGTTCATGTGATTTGTGAATTAGCATAATTAACTCCCCAATAATGCTATATAAGGTTAGGCATCCCGCTCCATTTTCATAGGAAAGTCATTCATAACAATGGCACCGAACAAAACCAAGAAGAAAGACTTTACGAGCTCGGAGATTGAAGTACTACTATCTGTAACCGAAAGCATATACTATTTAAGAGTGTCAACAATGGAATTAAGGGACCTGTTAAAACCAAGCAGTGGGAAAAAATTACTTGTGCAGTGAACGCAAGCATAGCTGACGTGTTAAATAAACAAGAAATACTTTGCCTAAATAAGCTTGTTTATTTATTTGTATAAAGTAGAGCATACCTCAATGTCATGCAATTAGTTGTTGCCTAATTCGTATGCCATCTAGATGTTTGGTCCTAGTGGGGGGTCAACTCGCATGTCCTCTGCAGGTGCTGGATCCGGCAATGGAATGCCCTCATTTATTGCAATGTTGTGCAAAACACAACATGCAAAAGTGATTTTACATGCCTTCTCTGGGGTGTAGAGCAGCTTGCCACCAGCTGTGTCAAGGCACATCCACCTGGCCTTCAGAACCCCAATTGTACGCTCCACTACGGAGCGGGTGCGTGTATGACGCTCGTAAGCACGCTCCTGTCTGTTCTGTGGGTTCACTAGAGGTGTCATGAGCCAGGGAGCTAAGGCATAACCTCGATCACCTGGAGAAAATAGTGAATTTCAATTCAATGAAAATAGTCTGTTTGCATGGCGGAAAATAACAGTTGATCAGTCACCAATAAGCCACCCATCTCCATGAGCACCTTGTGCAAGTGTGACGGTGTTGGTTCTGCCCGCAGCGAGTTTCGAACCGAGGGATCTCGACGCGGCAAGAGAGCGATTAAGCTCGCCGAGCTAAAGACTCAAGTCCCCAACTCCGGGAACTAATCGCACTCTTATCCACGTCACTCTGCAGCGGGCGCTCACGTGAGCCCATCCGCTACACTCTCCCCCTCGAAACTCATGCGGCAGCAACCACGGCCCAACCGATTACCATCAGTTGTATTATCCGAGTCACGGCACCAATGTGACGGTGGATGGTTCTGCACGCAGCGAGTTCCGAACCGAGGGATCTCGACGCGACAAGAGAGCGATTTAGCTCGCCGAGCTAAAGACTCAAGTCCCTAACTCTGGGAACTAATCGCACTCTTATCCACATCACTCTGCAGCGGGCGCTCACGTGAGCCCATCCGCTACACTCTCTCCCTCGAAACTCATGCGGCAGCAACCACGGCCCAACCGATTACCATCAGTTGTATGATCCGGGTCACAGCACCAATGTGACGGTGTTGGTTCTGCCCGCAGCGAGTCTCGAACTGAGGGATCTCGATGCGACAAGAGAGAGATTAAGCTTGCTGAGCTAAAGACTCAAGTCCCTAACTCCGGGAACTAATCGCACTCTTATCCACGTCACTCTGCAGCGGGCGCTCACATGAGCCCATCCGCTACACTAGACGTGTCCCAATTCCACTGTTTTGCACCACAAAGGAGTCGTGCGCTCCCCCAGGCCATTGAGCAACAACATTCAGCAGGTTGTATTTAGCATCTGATATAAGTTGGACGTTAATGGAGTGATACTGCTTGCGATTGAGGAAGGGGAATGGGTCAGGGGACGGTGCTTTAATGCGTACGTGTGTGCAGTTTATTGCTCTGATGATGTTGGGTAGTCCAGCGATGGCATGAAAATCCCTCTTGATCTGTACTTGTTTGACGGCGGTGTGTGGGAATTTGATGTTCCTGGGTGATAGTCTGATGAGGGCTTTGATGACCGGGGGAGCACACGACTCACAGAAGACTGGGATACACCTGTGGAAGTTAAAAAAAATTATTACGTTGGAATGCTAGAGAACATCCACAGGGGACACGCAGACACTGATTAACTCAGTTGGATGCTGCAGTTCAGAGTGACCAGGCAAACAAAGGCTTTTCGCGCCACAACTTCAAAAGAACATCTGTTCTTTTGTGATGTTTCCCCCACGGCAGGAAACCTTCTTCCCATTGGTTTAAGACCATTGGAGGTCTGTTCTAACAACCTGTTATATCTTCATGTTGGCCCATAGCTCCAATTACCTGTAAGTTAACTCCCGTTACCTCCCCTTGTGACTGTTCCCTCCCTTTCCGTTGTGTTGGATATAAATATCCATTTGAATTTGAAGGCGGGAGATTCGCTGTCCTACGTGACACGGGTCTCCGTGCAGCTGTTCGTAATTAAAGCTTTAATACTGTTCTCTCTGATCCTACTGAGTTTTAATTTCCACGACACACCCGATCTGTCCCCTATCTCCCTTTGGAACGTCCCTGTGGCCAGGAATCTGAGGGTGGTTAGTATTTGGAGATGTGGTGGAATAGGGTTGGATCGACTTGTCTGTCTGCTGAGTTGTGGCTCCAACAATGTACATATATGTAGAAGCACAGCCCGTGGTAACCGAAAACGTGACACTAGCCATTCATCTGTCTCTGCAAATAGATCAGCGCGCTCTCTAAAGACGCGCTCTCTTCCAAGGGTCTGACGCTCTAGGGCATCCAAAAGAAGCAGGTAAGCTATGACGTTGTGCATGGTAACACTTCCCGTTGGCCTTATATGCAGGGACCAATTAGTGCGCCATTTAAGACGTTTTGCAGTTTGAGATGTTTATATTGATATTGTAGTATTATACCATAGCCTCAATAGCCACAATTGAAACGAATGATAATGATATAATTATATTAATGAATTATTAATGATATCATTAGAGATGCACCGATCGATCGGCCTCTGACCGGAAATGGCCGATTTTCAGCTGATCGGCCTCAATCGGTGACTTGATCCCGATCACTCCACATAGCCGATTCTGTGCGCCGGTTGGCTCCTCGCCCCCCTCTTTTTCACGTGACGTGCGCGCACCCGTGAGCCAATGCAAACAGATCAGATGAGCGCAGCGCTGAAAACGCCTCAACATGTCCTTAGTATGGGCGTTTTTCACAGTCAGTGAAGACGACTTAAAGCTTGCAGTTTGTCATACATGTCAATCGAAAATAAGCCGCGGAGGAACAACCTCGAAAACGTTCGGAACGACCAACCTAATCAGACACTTGAAAAGTCATCACCCAGGTACCAAGTCGATGCCCAAATTCTGACGGTAGTCGTTTTTTACAGTACCGTAGGTACCGGGTTAATTAACAATTAACTTCGTTGCGCTAGTTCGGTTCCTCTGAACCATTTTCCATTAATAGAACATAGTGGTAGTGCATAAACCTGACGTAGGCTAATAATGCCCTGCTGAAGCACTGAATTGCACTGAAATCATTATGTTCGCTAATGAGTGACGTTATGAAACAGTGCTATTCACTCATACAAATCGAACTTATTAGACCTAATGATAAATTCATCTAACGATTTCTAGCTAAACCACAAATTGTGTATTAACTGTGTTGTGCATGAAGGTGCCAGCTGTGCGTTTCCACTATCAAACAAACTCAGAAACAGCAGCATCGCCTCTTTTCCAATTACTCCTAGTTTGAAACATTTTTATCTAAGCTTTGAAGCTAGTTAAAGTCGTAGTCGTTAGGCTACCTGACTCACGCAAATAACGAAATTCTGCTGAAGAGCGGCTTGTTTCAATGCCTTTGACAAGCTCCGCAACTGAAACATCCGCCCTTATATCGCTACAAGTGTTTTCCATTGCACTATATAGAATTGGGATCTACTCTAATCCACCTCTAGCAAACAAATTAGTCTAGCGCATCATAGGTTCGAACTAACCTGTTTTCCATTAGCATTGTCGCAATAACTTTCTGATGCACGTCAAGTTGAAGCCATATAATTATTTAATGGAAAAAGGGCTTGTGTCATCTGTCATCAGAATATAACGTTAGTGTTTTAAAAAAATATTTCCGGACTAATGGTCTGTCACCATGTCAGTAAATTTAAACTACTCTTGTTTCTTTTTATTTATTACTTAAAGGCTACATGCCACTGTTGTTGGATTCTCTTTATTCATCATTGAATTTAATTTGCACAAAAAAGAAAAGCTCTGTCCAGTAACCTGGAACACTTTTTTATTTTGAAATGTGTTTTAGTGAGACCTACCTCATGCTTCTGACCTACCTCAGAATTGTCAATCTTAATTTTCTATTAAAGCAAAGTTACAAAAATGTTTGTGTAAGTTGTCAATTATTGTTTTTAGGAAAAAAAATCGGAATCGGCCAAAATCGGTATCGGCAGGTCAGACTAATCAAAAATTGGAAATCGAATCGGCCAAGAAAATCGCAATCGGTGCATCTCTAGATATCATCCTACAATTTGAAAAGAAAACTGTCAAATATAAGCCTACAATTGTCAAACAGGATACTCTCAAAATAATTATACATTATGAATTCTATCATTTATCGTGTAATTTATATATTCAAACTCAACAGTTCTTCTAAGTAACGAAATATTTTCGTTATAATAATTTTTATTTTTTATATTTTTTATTCTTGTATTTAGCATCTGGTATTCCAATATACTATGATGTTCTGTATGTCTGTATAGCTGCTAGGTTTTTACTCTGGTTTTTAAATATATTTATCTTGTATTTATTATGTCCTGTATGTCTTGTGTGTTCTTTCACTCCTGTACCATTGCTGCTGTGACAAACCAAATCCCCCCGGGATTAATAAAGGCTATTCTATTCTAAATAGACACAATCCATTAGTTAAAAACAAAGTTGTTTTGCTTTGGAGAACGGCAGGCAAATTGTACGTATGACTCGTACGACAGCTCTGGACCACTCGTAAATCTTGTTCGTACCTAAGAGAAAATTCTAAATACGAGAAAATTGGTGAATGCGGCAAATTCTCGCAGAGTGACTTACGAACGAATTTGTGCGTAAAAGTGGTTCTTGGCCCAGTGTCCTGCTGCATCACCCAACTTCTACTGAGCTTCAGCTGGCGGACAGCCACCCTGACATTATCCTGTAGGATACCTTGATAAACTTGGGAATTCATTTTCCCCTCGATGATGGCAAGCTGTCCAGGCCCCAAGGGAGCAAAGCAGCCCCAAATCATGATGCTCCCTCCACTGTACTTCACCGTTGGGATGATGTTTTCATGCTGGTATGCGGTGCCCTTAGTTTAATCAGTCCACAAAACATTTTCCCAGTAGCGTTGTGGAGGGTCAAGGTGCTCTTTGACAAACTTCAGGTGTGCAGCGATGGTTTTTTTGGAGAGCAGCAGCTTCCTCCGTGGTGTCCTGCCATGGACACTATGCCTGTTCAATGTTTTGCGTATGGTAGACTGATTAATAGAGATGTTAACCAGTTCCTATGATTCCTTCGAGCCTTTAGCTGTTACTCTAAGGTTCTTTTTTACCTCATTGAGCATTCTGCGTTGTGCCTTTGGAGTCATCTTGGCTGGGCGCCCACTTCTAGGGAGAGTAGCCACAGTACAAAATCGTCTCCATTTACAGACAATTTGTCTAACTGTGGACTGATGAATGTCTAAACTCTTCGAGATTACTTTGTAACCCTTTCCAGCTTTATGCAAATCAACAATTCTTGCCAATGTATATATATACACAGTATGAGTTCTGAAATGTTTTAAAAGGTTGCAGTTCACAGAGATTGTGTGTTCAGTTGTATTTATCTCTATACATACCGGTACACGTTACACCGTATTGTCACAATATACATTTTTCTCATATTGCCATTTTATTTGTAAAACTGGAAAAGTGAACTTGACTTCTAACATGGTCTGCGGAGTGTTTGGGTTGTTGCTCATTAGCTGAATCTAGTCTTAGGAATTCCTTCATATAAACAGATTGACAGGGAGCATCGAGTTGGAGAACCTACATTAGAATATTTCATCAATCCCTATCTCTCCTTTTTTTTCAGGGGCGGGTGATGCTCAACAGACTTGTGAATTAATCAGTTATTTGATCGAGTCACGACCGATTTCTATGCATGTATATGTTTTACCCCAACCCAGGTAGAGCAAAGATATATTGTATACGACTTAATTTGTCGTTTACCCACCGCAGTGAAGTGTGACTTTGTAAGGAAACAAGACATTAACTGAGATCCGTCCCCTGTGTAGCTGCAAGTGTTCGGAGGAAATTAATGAGAATGCAAAAAACAACAGAAAAAAACAGGAGCTCCGAGGCAACCTGACAGCCTTTCTACCTGAGCACAGATGCAAATAGCCCATACAGCAGAATACCCCAACTGGTCTTTTTAAAAATACGCCACTAAAGGAAGTCAAACTGCAGAGTTGCCATTTGTTAGGAAAAGCAACCTTGCATACAAATGTTGAGATTTACTTGTGGGGAAAAAAAACCTAATACCATGCAAAAAGACAGAGGGAATGTGTATCTGAAGACAATGCAGATGTGTGACTGTGGTGTATGCAGTGGCAGCTGTGCAGAGTTTTGAATCTGTTACTGACTTTTTAAAATTATTGAACCGCGGCTGCAATGGGCAACTTGCATTCTGGGTGAATGCTTTGACGGTTACGCTACCCGAGGCCCCTCTGTTATTGGCTTTTTGTCCAGAATTATACCCATAGATTAGTATTTATTATTTATCCTTAGCTCACTCCCATATCCACGGCAACTTTCATGACATCTTCAGGGAATACCAGCAGAAAGCACAAAATATAATATAGTGTTAAACTAATTGTAACATTGTATTCAAACAACAATAGTACAGTAGAGCCACAGGTTTGAGCCAAGACTCTGTTCTATAGTCAAACTATGGAACTATAGCACTATATGGAACTATTGTACTATATGGGAGGTTACTTTATGAAGGGGCAGTGCAGCGTGAAGGCCATTTCCTCTCTGATACTGAACTTCAAAGTAAAACCAGAATCGGTGAGTTCACTCCGGGAGAGGCACCTAGAGATTTTTGATCGAATTTCAGCCACTACCAGTTGCCAGTGAAGAGAGGTTACGATGGGGGAGCCGTGGGAACAGTGGGCAAAGGTGGTACAGCTGCAATAGTCCAGGTACCAGGGCAGATCAAGAGAGAATGAGCTTCAGGTGTTTTAGTTCTAATGCGGGGGGTGATAGCAGCAAGACAAAATTTGCTAGGAAAATAACATGGGGAGGAAAATAAGGATTCAGTGGCTGTCATTACCATAGCAGCAGAAAGGAAAGTAAACCAAACCAGATTACTTATATTTTGCAACTTGCATTGCACCTCAAATAAGTTTTCGTTTTGATGTCTAAGACATAAGTAAAAAAACAGAACACACCAAAGTCAAATCCCCACCCTATGCCCACTTTTTCCATGTGATCTTTGCCTGCTCATAAACCCGCCGTGAGCACAAAGTGCTGTTTATACTTGTTTAACTTGGCTCGTGTCGATCTGATATTTAGCACTGCCTTTGATGGTAAGAAGAACAGTACACAGCAACAGTGCCGCCCCTGTCTGATCTAAGCTGGCCATAAATTATATTTCCACAAGCAAGCAGAAGACTGGCTAGGCAACAGAACCATCTGCAATTAATTTACAAGGTGCTGTTGCCAATGTGTGACAGCACGTGACAGCTGGATTATGCAACAAAGAAAAGGTAGCATATATATATATATATGTCTACACCCCAACTCAAAAATGTCACCTTCTGTTGCCTTACAGCCTGAAATTAAAACCTATGAAATCCACCTTTATTTACACATTTCACCCTACAACTTCCAAGTGAAAAAAAAAATCTTGACATCTCTTAACATTAATAAAAAATAAAAAACTAGAATAACTTGGATTGATAAGTCTACACCCCGCTGAGTTAGTACTTGTTAGATGCACCCTTTGCTTGAATTATAGCCATGAATCTGTTTGGATATGTCTTTGTACACCTAGATTGGGCAAACTTTGCCCATTCTTCCATACAGAACTGTTCAAGCTCAATCAGATTGCGTGGGGACCGTTGATGGACTGCGCTCTTCAAGTCATTCCACAGGTTTTCAATAGGATTTAGGTCAGGGCTCTGACTAGGTCACTCAAGGACTTTCACCTTTTTGTTGATTTAGCTGTGTGCTTTGGGTTGTTGTCATGCTGATAGGTGAATCTCCTTCCCAATTTCAACTTTCTTGCAGAGGGCAGCAGGTTTTCCTCAATAGTTTTTCTGTATTTTGCTCCATCCCTTCTATCTAAGTGCCCCAGTCCCTGCTGATGAGAAACACCCCCATAACAGAATGCTGCGACTGCCATGCTTTACAGTGGGGATGGTGTTCTTTGGGTGATGTGCCAAAATTTCTGTCTTGGTTTCATCTGACCACAACACTTTTTGCCACATGGCTTCACATGGAGTGTTTTTTGCATGACCCAAACGGGACTTTTTTTGAGTAGTCCACTGATTAACACAAAATATTTTATAATACTCTGTTTTTTATTTGTAATTTAATTAACAAAAAGCTTTAGAGTTTTTTATTTATTTGGTCACTTGATCAGTGGCAAGAAATACCAATTAAATCCAGTTTAATTCCATGAAGTAAGAAAATGTGAAAAATGCCAGAGGGTGAATACTTATTATACCCACTGTATATATACATATACATACAGAGAGAGATGGGGACCATGGGTCATCAACACCATACTGTAGGGCTGATTTTCATAGTTGTCTTATGCGGTTATATAAACTATGGATTATACAAACTCTTGGAGTAATTTAAAGTCTGTGATCTATCCCTTGGTTCCTACGCAACTGGGAATAAGGCCATTAAAGAGTCCACCACCATCTCACCTCAAGACAAACAGGGAGGACGGGAGGGAGCTCAAAATGAAAGACAGGACCCGACCCGACCCAGATTCCTGGGGTCCGAGCGCGACGGCTCCATCCCTGAGGGGCAGGGGATTCTGGGAAAGAAGCAGCAGCCGTATCGACGTTCCCGGTTCGCCACTGCCTCACCTTCCCGGAGCACCGCAGAGGACGCGAACCGCTTGTTTCGTCAGGATTCGATTTTACTTAAGCTCGGCTTCTCTAATGGAGAGCTGTGAAGGGAGGGGGGGATTGCACCCGACAACCGCTTGTCTCCTGCGCTCCCCGGCTCTCCCAACTACTTTGAGCTGTTGGGGGGGAAAAGAGTGAAACTTTCCCTAGATACGGACTGATGGGACCCCATGTACTGGGGTCCTCTTTGCATGATATCTGAAAAATTCTACTTGGCAGTACTCATTTTCCTTTGTAAATGTGTGTGTGTGGTTTAGTTTCTCAGTACCCAGATCCTGACCGTTGTTCATTTATTTTGAACAAAAACCTGAACCAGATTTTGATTGCTCACACGCCTGATACAGTAACTGACTTGCGTTTAGTTTTCTCTCATCTTTGGCACGTTTCAGTGGATATACTCAACTTAAAATTTGAATTCAACTGGAAAAACAAACACATGTATATTACATTAAAATGATGATGAAGTAACATGACCTACATGAGAATCAAGTAGTAGGACAACAGTATCTCCAGTAGACCAGTAGAGGGCTCCTGTAGCATGATGACAATAAATATAAGATAAGATAAGATAAGATCAACTTTATTTATCCCCATTGGGGAAATTCTGTGTCACACACATATGGATGCTGTATGTGTATTTGAAATTAGAAAATCGCACCTATTAGAATTAAATGATGTGTATAATGGGGACAGAGACCGAATGAGGTTAGAATAACAGGAACAGTGCTTCAGATGACACCTTGTTGCCTGAAACATCCCAGAGATGAACATCAAAGGAGGGGGATTGTAAACCGTCAAACACAGTCTCCAGGCTCACACGTAGGTGTGAGGTCCCGCACGGGGACAATGCTGGAGATGACCTTTTTGCTCACCTGATGGCCGAACTGTTGGTGTGGATGTCAGTCCCTTTGTATTTTGGGGTATAAGGACATGACACACATTTAACACATGGCCAAAGGTGAGAGCTTTCCTGACAGGACAGAGGGTGCAGCGCAGAGGGTGAGAGCTGTCCTGAGAAGTCACGCATCTAATCCTGCGCAGGTGGTAACCGCTTTCTGACGAGAAGCACCCCCTGTCCAGCTGAGGAAGCTCCTAAATCCTGTGCCTTGTGAACGCCTGCGTCCAGTCCCGTAGAGAAACTTCTCTCGCGTGTTCCAGGAAGGTTCAGCTGTGCCAGCTACTCCACAACATGATCCACAGTGTTGAGTCCCGCAACCATAGACATGGAAAGGACTTTTCTGCACCGGTAGTTAACCACGCGAATAGGACTTCTCTTGCGTGTTCCGAGAGAGTCCCGCTGCACCAGCCACTCAACGGCAAATCAACAGTCCCGACTCTTCCATCCCATGGAAGAGTAACTTACTCGCGTGTTCTGAGAAGAAACCGACCACTGAATTTCAGTCCCTTCATGCCCTGGTCTCCTGTGAACCTCCACTGTTGACTGTAAAGAGTTGGAATTTCATCTTCTCCAACCCAGCTGATGAGCTGCAACACGAGCTGCTTTTTACTTGAGTTATATTTAAAGAAACAATGCCTCTTCTTTAATGTATTAGTGCTAGATAATTTATTGAACTTTAAAATGATTTAACTTAATTTTACTTGACCTTTTAATAAAAACTAGTGAACAGATGACTATGAAACTTTGAGGATAAGCTTGAATAGTTTCAATATTTCGGCAATAAGTTTTATTTACTTTCGTGCTGGAACGGCGTAAAGATGAGACTGGTGATTTTTGTACTCTAAATGCCCACCAACCAATATCTAAACACTGCCAGTGTTCATAAGGATGCTTCTAAGAAGAAATTCTAAAAGGCTACTTTGCCATTAACTTTGAACCTTAAGGTTATTTTTCAGTGACTCTGACAAAAACTATCTGAAATTATACCCAGGATTGGATGTCGGATTAATATCCCTTTAAAGTAAAAAAAAATCTTGGATGAAATTGCGTTGAATTATTAAATTCTAATTTGAACCTATACCATATAAGTGGCATTGTAAAGTAGTAATTGAAATCTCATAATTTGTCCTTTTTGAGGCAGGAACAGGAAATTGGGGCCTTGTCATCATGCATCTTTCCCTACCCATGACAGACATCAGATGCGGTGATCTATTAATTCGGGTGTTTCTTCCTTCTAAGCCACTGCTGTTAATCACCAAGAAGTCCTCCTCACTCCCCTCTCCCCCACCTACTGTGTGCAGGCTGATGTGTGTCGTTATCTGTAGTTGAATTCAATTAAGCAATTATGGAGGTGATGTGGAGCCCCGCAGCATAGAGGAGAGAAGCAGGCCAGGTATTGAGCCAGCCTGTCTGAAGGGGTTCAATAAGCAATCGGAACACCTCCCCGATCAACAGGAGCACAGCGCTCACCAGCTGGAGCGGAAGAGAAGCACTCCGCAGCTCCCAGCCACATGCTCGTCCTGCGTCGTCACGCCACGCTCATTTGTGTTCCTTTACCGTTCGTGTCCGACTCGCTGATTGTCATAATTTGTCACGCGTATGCTGCCCACGGAGAAAAGGGAAGACACTTTGCTTCAGGCTTCCTGGCAATTAGTCATATTTTAATTTGACTACATGATTTCTTTGCTCTAGTTGCAAGCAACAGTTTGTTTGTTTTTGGAGAGAAAGGGCTCGACATAGCCGGCAGTTATTTTGCGAATGAGACACAAGCACTGACCTTTCATGTTGAATTTAATAAGTAATTACAAATTGGTATAGGTATAAATGAGCAATTTAAACAGTGCTCTTTTGCATGTTATACCTTCAGTTGATACCGAGGGGACAAAATGAGACTGACAGGTGAGGGGTCTGCAAGGGCCAATTAGTGTGTTCTGGGAGTGAAATCCTGTACCCGTTTTTAAACAGCGTTGTGTCAGGTTTCTTGTAATACACAGTGATGTGACATAAAAGGCTTTGTTTTCTCACGTCTGTTTCTCTCTCTTTCTCAGATCCACCCATTGCTGTTGCAGGAGCGCCGTGCCGAGTCGTGCAAAGTGCGACTACTGCGGCGGACAATCAGCGTCCCGGCTGAGAGCCAGTTCCCCGAGTACCATGCCGAGCTGTCCACGGAGAGCGGTGAGCACAGGTCCCGTAGGCACAAATCCCACCAAAAGAGCCTTAATGGGTTCGCACTGGCTCCACGTCCTGCATCCCACAGTCTTTACTGACCCAAGTGTCCCCTTGGGGGGGTCTGTGACTGGTTAAGTGCCACTGCACTGACAAAACCTGGTAGCAGTCAGTCCTTGATTTCATTTTATTTTTGTTAATTTATCGTGGTACACATTGAGATTAAAAATCTTTTTCCAAGTGAGACTCGGCCCAGAAGACAGCATACAGAAGTTTGAAATACAATAGAAATAACATCTATCTCAAGACAATTACAAGTAGTCAATACATTACTTGACAATTGCAAGCAGAGCACATTATTTGAGCAGTGTATTATGGGCCATAGTGGCCACGGTGACAGCGGTGTGACATTTCTGTTCGGTGTGCGCCAGTTTTGTATCTCCTCTGTGGAAACGGTGCCCTTTTCTGCCTTCTTGAACAACGAGCTGGTGTTCAGCAGGAGCCTGGGGGGATTGCAGAGGTCTACTACTCGTGACTGTAGTGGAAGTATGAAAGCGGTAGAAGCAGAAGTAGTGGAATTATAAAAGCACAAGCTCACGCTTCCCGCTTTCACACAGAGCCCGAGTGAAGCAGCACGCTGTGATGGCGTGAGCCTCCTAACGGTGGTGTCTGGCGCAGCTCTTCTGAAAGCAGCTCAGCCAGCAGAGGGGGAGCTTGTCTTTCCTATAGGGGAGCTCTGCGCTCCCAGATCAGTGGCGTGCGGCTGCGAGATCCTAACAGGCGAGGGCGGTCTCTCGGGCCTCATCGTTTTGCTTGGTGCACAGATCTGCTCGTTATATGCGCCTGTAACCCGGGTGTAAATCAGGCGTGTGCTGGGGAGATGTGTTTTCCCTGCTTAATGCAGAGCACCGCCGGAATTCAATTCCCTCCAAGAGACAGCGTGGATATATCATGGATATTCAGAGTTTTGCATGAAAATGTTTCACTTTTAAATCATCACCTTAAATCTGTGTGTTGGTGGCTTCGCTGTAATGCATCTGCGGTCCGCACATTCCAGGGTGTGTTACGCCTGCATAGTCGCTTCTATATTCTGATGATTCTGCACTGTTTGAAACTGAAGCACCGTAACGGAGCACAAGTATTGTAGCAGAACACAAGAACAATGGATCCGATTGAATTGTCCACCATAACAAAATTGGGCCTCTCGCTGTATTCTCTACTATTGAATGATATTTAGTAAGAACTTGATTTGAAAGTGGTAGATATAGACATTTTCAGTGTAAACGTTAAGATGTAACTCTGTTATGTAAGAGAAAATGGAGGTCTTTCACTGTAAGGAGAAAAATATTTTATATTAAAGCACTGTGCATTAATTGATTGGGTGCCCTGAAACTAAGATATTAACATAAATATTAAAAGCGAAATTAACAGAATTGGATATACAAAACATTCTGACTAGAACATTGTGTGTTCTGTATGGGAAAAAGTAATTATTTGATGTTTTCCTCTCCTTTTCTATACATCGCTGAACATTATGCAAGAGGCTTATGTTAATGGTGTGACATTGCCGCTGGGATTTGAAGCAGTGAAATGAACACTGGTGTTAAGGAGGAAGAGGAGATATTGAAGGAATAGAGCGTGTTTGAATCCAGCTCCCCTTCAGTATAACAAGCTGCATATTTCACTGATGGAGA
The DNA here is from genome assembly GCA_029706075.1 of Aldrovandia affinis. Classification (NCBI taxonomy): domain Eukaryota; kingdom Metazoa; phylum Chordata; class Actinopteri; order Notacanthiformes; family Halosauridae; genus Aldrovandia; species Aldrovandia affinis. The sequence goes on along the minus strand of JAINUG010000053.1, from coordinate 326,875 downwards.
CCCAATAACAGTTAAAAATATATATATTATTTCAAATTTTTCTCCCAATTTGGTTGCCAATTATACCCTCTATTTATCTCAATTCCCCTTCCCCCACGAGTCCGCCGCCCGTCCTCCGGGGCCGAATTTATCCGCCTCTTCCGAGACGGAATTCTACCACGGACGCCTTTTTCCTGCTCCTCGACGGACTCATGCCGGCTCACCCTACCCCCTCCCCCAGAGGCGGACAGCCAAACGCCGCCTCCGATCGGGCTGACGACCAGGGCCGGTCTGGTAGAGACGCCAATAACAGTTTTTAACAGAAAACCTAAAAACTCATCTTGCTTACAACTCCTTTGTAATATCCAAAATAGGTCTCTTTTTGACTAGTGGATTGCCTAGTTACAGTCTACGTATGCAGTATGAACACACACCATTGGAAAGGCAGCAAGAGTCTCCATTTAAAAAACACATTCAGGTCTCCAGAAATATATGCCTCTGAGTAAGCTAGAGTTGTTTTCCAAGAGGAGGTCATGACATTTTATGCTTGGGCCTTTTCATTTTGTTTTTGCTGCGCTACTTTTGGTGACACTGTATTATAAAGTTGTCAGTTTACCTATAGATTTACATGTTACATTAGCTTAATCTGAAGGGTTGTCCTTATTTTACATGTTTTCTTAGGATCCTTTGAAACACTCCTATGACCCCCATGGGTCTCTGACCCCCCCCCCCCAATTTGGGAGCCCTAAACCACCACTATGCTGCAGTGTTTCATTCCAAAGTGCTTGCGCTGACCTGGGCTGTGAGGCATAGCTGCGGTACTCTGAGTAGGGTTACGACCCCACTCTTTCCTCCCCTGGCTGTCCGGGGATATTGTGTTTTGCATGCTAAACCGTGTAACAGATGGCAGACAAATCCTTAAACCCAGAAGTTTGAAAAAAAACGGGGAGACATTTATAGCACAAAGAGGTTAGTCTTTTATGAGCTTTTATGAGTTTGTTGTCATGATTCCAGGGCAGCAATGACCATTTCAAATTGCAAGGCAGTAAAACTGAAACTATGAAACAGTAACCACACAATATAAATGCAGTTAAAATGATTATTAAACCATACTGCTACATAGCATGTCTCCGCCTATTCTATTTTACGCCTCTGATCCATTTTCCGTAATCATTATGCTTTTTTTCCCATAGAGTTAAATTGTGTTTATTGTTAAAAAGACTGATATTAGGGCCTCCCCGGTGGTGTAGTTGTAAGAATGTCCGACGTTGCCCACTGCTCTGCTCTGGCCGGGAGTGCCACTAGGCGGCGGCAATTGGCTGTCCGTTATTGCATATATGAGTGGTCCTGTGTGTTGCGGTGGCAGCTTCGGCTTGGCGGGTGCCGGCTCGGAGGAGGCGGTACAGCACCCACTACCGGTCTTGGGACTACAGCAGCGAGCTCTCATATGAGGGGGAGGGATAATTTACATGAAAAAGAGGGTATAATTGGCTACAAAAAAATTGGGAGAATAAATGGAGAATAAAAAGCAAAAACTCATTTAAAATCTAAAATAAAATAAAAATAAAAAAGATTGATGTTTGATGAACTAATCAAGTAGATACTTACGGCTTTGTCTCTGGTGAGGGAATTGCATGTGTTATTTACTTTAAAACTGAGCCTTTTCCATAAAACGTCTATGTTTTGTATACTCTCCCAATACATGTCTATTTTTGAAAAAGTTAAGAGTAGTTTGGTAGTTTTCCCTCCGGCAGTGGGTGGAATAATAATAATAATTTGCTTGAGTTGTGCTACTGCTTGTGTACTCAACATGCATTATTTGGAGTTGACCTAATTGGGCCTGTTCCCTCAACATAATTGTAGGTATTGTTGCATATTATAAGGCAGTTTCCTAAGCGCTATGGAGTCTGAATGCATGTAACTGTGCTGATGTTCAATGAGTGTTGAGAGAGAAGCTGTGTTGTGTACAGCATGGATGTTGACCCCTTGCTAGAAGAACAGCATTGGATTCTGGCGTCAGTTTAATCCAATAGTTTAAAGTCAATTTAAGTGTATTCATTCGATAATTTTGCTTAACTTTAGCAGTTATAATTGGGGAAATGCCGCGAGTCCACTTACACCACCTAGGTTGGATGGAAAAATGATGGTAATACATCTCCCTTTGGGGCTCGTCCAACAATGACGACTGCGGCACTGAAGTGCCTCTGAACGGAGTTCCCCATCCCCCTGAAACCCAGTGTGACCCCTGCCTGATTGTTCACTGCGATCATGTTGCTGCGTGTGGCATGCACGGCGGTCAGCCATCGCAATCCCGTCACGTTTTTCTTCTCAACAGTGGCTAGGCACAACTGGCAATGACCCCTGTCAGCCGATCGGATCCAGTAACAGCCGTGCCTTAACCCCTTGAGGTCAGGTCACGTTAATGTTGCTGCAGGACCTCACGTAAGTTTCCCTGTGAGGGCTGATGGCCCTTGGGACATAAGCCGAAGAGAGGAACTTTTGCTCCGTTTGAGTGAGTCAGTTTCGGACTTTGGTCTTTTCGCGTTGCTCAACACCCTATTTATTAGTTGCATCCTTCTCTGCCCCTCTTTAGTTGCACACTGGAACATGAGAGTGTACAGTGAGAACAGCCCAGGGCTGGCCGAGCGCAAGGCAGCTCTAAATGAGAAAGTGTCAGCCGAAGAGCTTGTTATTAGGAGAGGCTGAGCTGAGAGGCTTAGCTGGTAATTCAGGGCTCCTGCAGATAATAGGCTTAGAGTTATCGTAGTATGATGAACACGGCTCTCTGTGTCCTGCATATGGTCTAACAGCCTTGAAAACATGGCCCTTTGCACTCCTGACAATCCTGTGTTTCAGGGCTATTTTTGAGAGGTAGCTAGCTCTCTTTGAGCCCCGCGCTGGGTTTTGCTAGTATGTGTACTGAACTGTGTGTGTTGTGTGTTGTGCTGTGTTGTGTGTGTGTGTGTGTGTGTGTGTACATGTTGTGTTGTGTGTGCATGTTTTGTGTGTGTGTGTGTGTGTGTGTGTGTGTGTGTGTGTGTGTGTGTACATTTTCTGGCCTGTGTTCTGGGCTGTGTTGTGTGTGTATAGTATTCAGGACTGCCCTCTTTATGTCCTGAGTTGTGCTCCATGTGTGTTGCGTTGTAGCAGCTGAACACTATGCTGCAGATGTGTGGTAATAGGAATTCAGATTCAATATTAAATTCCTAAAAACAGTTGCACCTTGTTTTTGCATCCTGCCTGGGAGGGTGTGATTGCAAGTCATGTCAAGCTGCCTCACACCACAGTAACCTCTGTTCCCATGAGCTGCTCTGCCTTGAACACAACGTCTTTTTCTATTCTTTTTCTATTCCTTCTATTGTAGGCCTCAGGGAGGAGAGCCAGAATTGAGTATCGAGCGGCCTGAGCTGCTCACTGTGAAAAGCCATAGCCCTCATAACCCTGTTAGCGTGACTGCAGAGCGCCAAGTGCCGGAACCAACCACCCCTCCTCTCCGAGCGCATCGTGCCACTTTTGCCCCGAAAAAACCCCCAAAACGTTGCAAATCTCACTTTCTCCTCATCTTCGCCCTTATTCACCGTGACAGGCTCCAGAGTGCTGGGCCGTGGCACTCCACGCACGCAGGCCTGACCCACTTTCCCTGCATTTAAACACTGCCCAGTCCAAAAATCGAAGATGCCCCCACATCTTTTACACAAGCTCCAGAACCTTTCTCTGAATCGTTGGTTCTGTTGTATTAATCAGTAATGCTCAGCCCCCATTGATATCACATGCTGTTGCTCTTCGTTATGCTATTGCCTCTTTTTTCAAGCGAAATAAATGAACTGAACAGAAGGCATGAAAATAAGCAATGCTGGAAAGGGATTACGTATGCTTATATACACGCACACACACGCACGCACACACACAAACACAACTGTGCACATGCACACACAAACACACATGCACACACACACACACATGCACGCACACATGCACACGCACACAAACACGCATGCACACATGCATACACACACACACATAAACACACATGCACACACACACACACAAAACACACATGCACACACACACACAAACACACATAAACACACATGCACACACACACACACACACATACAAACACACATGCAAAACGAGACTCTTCTGTTTTGGTATCACTATGGTAAAAATGGTGTGAAGAGGTTTGAATTGTACACGCATTGTGGCATTCCAGTCTTTCCCATCCAGTCTTTTATGCACGACGGATGTGTTGTACAGGCTGGAAATGTGACATGAAAGAATCACGTGCTGTGTGACTACTGCTTTTGCATAGTAGTCTATTCAGGCTATGTGAAGAGTACCCTGCTACCATGTTTTTCCACCTAATGTCAGCATAATGACCCATATAATTCTTGTTCACGTGTCAAATTATTATGACAAAGGCATTGCTTAAGTAAATCTGAAATGAATTAATGGGTGGTTCAACTTGAATGACTGACTACTCTTATTGCTTGAATTGAGGCAATCAGTTAACTGAGGGGGAATCATGCGCTTTGCAATGCCGAGGGAATTATATTCTGATGTCATGTACATAATTTTCACATTGCTGTGTTTCATAACCAGATTTTCCATGGTCGGCTTTGGGTCAATGCTCACGGTCAGGATGAAAAATATCAGAGGCGCACTCAACCGTCTGAGCATTTGTGAACGCCCACGGAAAAAAAGTTTCCTAACCTGAGCAGTGGCTTGTGTTTGCTACCTGAAAATGATGATTGACAGGAGCTAGGCATGGCTGAAGTTAATTATTATTATAATTTTTTAAGATTTTGTTTCAGATTTTCTCCCAATTTAGTAGCCAATTACACCTGCTATTTTTTTAAATGTCAATTCCTCCTAGTAATGTGAGTTTGCTGCCATAGTTCTGCGACCGGTAGTGATGAAGGCGTAGCGTTGACTCCTCCGAGACGGCACTCGCCAGGCCGTCAACCATAACCTGGTACTACAGGGCCACTCTTATGCGCAGAGAATGTCCTGTCGGCTTCCCTCCCCCTCCTTGGGGCGGACAGCCAATTGTCACCTCTAGTGACACTCCTGGCCAGAGCCAACTCTGGCGGGACGGGGAATCGAACCCCGGGCTCTGTGGCTAGTGTCGAACGTTGTAACCACTGGACCACGCGGGAGGCCCGGCTGAAGTTAATTTCGAAACCTGGTCCATCGCTGTAGCTTGGCGCCCAGACTTTTAGCCACACTGCTAGCAAGCTAGCAATGATTAAAGGGTCTGGAAATGATCCTTTGAACTTCTAGGTTTGTTGAGGTAATTATGAAGGGGTTGGTCTTCATGCTAATTGGATTACCCTTTATTGTAGTGTCAAATCATAGTTCTAATTTTTCTTGCAAGACCACCCCATCATAGTTGTTGTTAATGTTGTTGTCACACCGCCAATCTGCGTGCCTCTACATTTTTTGGGAGAATATTGCTGTATACAGTGGGCTTCAATGAAAGCAAAAATAAGAGCATTACCAGGCCGGGGCACAGTGCCTCAGATATTTATGGGTATGTGGGATTTCCTTTTTTAAATAATAACATTCTTTATGGTGTAACATTAAAATGATGCAGTGACTAGTATAGCAAGAATGAATGGTGCTAGCTACAGCCACTGTTATGTCCTTTTTCAGCCTATGTTGCTAGCTGGCTACTATTTACATGGTGTAAATACAATTGTATTACTATTAACTTCCTCCTCACAGTTAATCAGCTAGCTCAGTGTGACCACAAGCATTTACCAAGACAGAAACTGCAGAGATGTATTCAACCAGCTGAGGGATTAGATGAAGGTCAGTTTACTGCAGTGCTTAGCTACGTATGTGAATAAAAGGAAACAAAAAGTATAGCTTCTTTCTCTCAGCAAAGGGTAGGATAATTAAACTATTTTATCACTGATTGTACAACTAATTGGTGTGCATCATTTTTTTAGGGAATGCCCTGCATTATTTCTTCAGAAGAGTCCTGTTTCATGTTTAGCTCTTTGAAAATTATTGTCAAAAATAGTATGTTTAATGGCTATAGACTAAGACAGTGGTTCTCAAGCCTGGTTCTCAAGGGTCGCAGGGCGTGCCGGTTTTTGTTGTTACTCAGTGCTTAATTTATAAATTAAAGTGGGTGTTTAAATAATTAATAATTCTTGTGTCCAAATTGGTTGCTAATTTTAGGGTGAAAACAAAAGCTAGCACACCCTGCGGCCCTCCATGACTAGAGTTGAGAATCACTGGACTAGGAAGAGGTATTTTACACTCAAAACCTATTGCAGATATATTCATTCTAAACACATAATCCCGTGTTTCAGCACTCTCTAGGTCAACACCCTAAGTCATCGATTTGCTTAGATGTTTATGTTTAGATTTTTGCCACTATGAAAAATTCTGTGGAAGTCAACAAAAAGCAGAAAATGCATCTTACTGAAAACTGTCTCTTTGCCAGTACAGGGTCTGCCCACAAAAAAATCCAGTCAATAAATACATCATTGCACTAATGAAGGTGCACTTTTGTGCGAGTCGAGGGACAGTTTTGTAAAGCAACTGTGAAACTCATTATAGAAAGGGACACCCAAACCATTCAGCATTTAAAACAATATTTTCCAGCCACCTCTATAGATGTATATCTCTCCCGTATGCTGTGTTTTACAGCCCTCACCTTATTGGAAGCGAATTGGGACCGTGTCCATAGTGACAGACCTTCCTCCACTCAAAGACACAGTGCCATATATCTCCCAACACTCTCTCTAACTCAGAAAATGACAGTTAAAAAAACAAAAACGCGATACCACAAATCCACTTCACAGAGGGCTATTTAATGGCACTCTCCAAACCCGTAAAAAATCTCTGGTATTGTTTGCGTGCCCTGGCCTCCCAGGCAGTGCATTCGTAGCTCCTGTGTCTCTGCCCCAGCCAGTATGGGAGAGATGCCGTCCCTCCACAGATAGGTTAAGCCCATCTCTCAGGATAAGTGTCCGAATTTCTCCAGCGGTCCCCTTGAAGCCTAAATAATATGCGTTAGTTATTCCTGTCCCATGCTTGGCCTGAAATTAGGTTTGTTGAACCCCCCCACCCCCTGCACCCACTATCCACTATGAATTCTCATAAGGACAGAAAAAAACCCAGAAAACTGAAATAAAGTGCTGTAGCTGTATTTGTTTGTTTACTACTTTCTATTCTGTGGTGGTTTGAAGTATTTGAAGTGTTTTTATGTGGTGCTCTAAGCTTGTGGGTCCCGATTTGATGTAGTTTGAAGGTGATAAAATAGTGCTTCGCTTTTCACTGGCTATATTTACGTGTAATGTGCACCCTGTTGTATACCATGTTGTCTCCGGATCAATGGTGGTTTGCATTTTTTTTTGCTTTGTATACCTGTGCCTGGATCCATTCCAGGAACCTCATAGGGCAACTGACTCACTCCGCTGCTTCATACCGGCTGCAATACATTGTGACAGAGTAGTATTTGCAAATTTGAGGTATTTTTGTGTGTGCATACTATTATGGAAGGTGCATTGCAAACTAAGCACTTACTAGACTGAAGGAGACTAAAGTATTATGCTGCTGTTCCTCTACATTATTTTGCTGTGCAATGGCATGGGGTGTTTTGTCTTTATTGATTACCATTACCATATTAAAATTCTAGTTAACTAGTTAAGTTGGCAGCAGTCCTTAACATTTGCTAGTTACTGTTACTAGTTGTAGCCTTCAGTAGTAATGAATGACTTTTGCCTGACCATGTAATAACACACATTGTAGCAGTGCTTCTGTAGAAAATATGGCTCCGGGAAACAGCGTTCATTACAGTACAGCTCTGGACTAATGAAAATAGCAGCTATCCAGTCGTTAGTGCATGACTGGGGTTGAGAGACCCATGGGGTGATTCAAAATGGACCCAGGGAGGGAGGGTCCTAGTGAGCATGGGGCATGCAGTTTTGCTTGTGCTGGCGGTGCATGAAGCACAATCCTCTGGCATGATAACTGCTGGTGGACTGCAGAGTGGAACGAAGCCATGGCTGTCAGCTTCAGATCACATGCATAGTCTGCGCTCTCCCTTGATGGAAAATTTTGCAGTGATGGGAAAGGACTAGAATACGATTGGGCGCACTAAATTGTGAGGGGAAAAAACCCCAGCCCGCCCACTGTTTTTACATTACATTTGCATTCCAGGCATTTAGCAGACAGTCTTATCTAGAGCGACTTACACAAGTTCACATTTCTCAACATACAATCCATTTAAACAGCTGGATACTTACTGAAGGAATTCAAGTTAAGAACCTTGCTCAAGGGTAAAATGGCAGTGAGTGCCCCACCTGTGAATCAAACCTACAACCTTTGCGTTACAAGCCCAGTTCCCGAATCATCATACTAAACTGCTGCCCCATTACTGTTTTGTAATGATTCTTGCGGTAATTCAAAAAGCTAAAAAAAAGACCTTTTATTGCTGCATTGTTTCTTTATGGAAAGCAGGTGTGAATAAGCACATGCAGATATTCAAGCCACAGCCAAACAAAAAACTGTTTTTCTTCCACTGAGCCCACGTTTGGCCAAGTGACAGTTATATAAGAAAGCCCAGAGAGGCCAGTCTAGGACTAGGCCAAACTATACCTTGAGGTAGTGCAGTAGACGTGACAAAAAGCCCATCCCATTCAGGCAAACTGGGTCGGATTTCAGGCCAGTGTAAAGCCATATAAAGATATGGACTCTCATTACTTAAGAGAAATTAAACATAAGGAGATGTTCAAATGTCACTCTTTCTATCTTGACTTTCTCACTGCACAGTTGCCAAGGTTGCGCAATATCACATTAGGAAACATTTGTTTCAGTTTTGTTTGTGGTGCGCCTGGAACATTCACTGAACAGCTGGCTCAGTGATTCATGTGTCTAAAATGCTGGGCCCTTTCATGATCCGTGATTGGGCAGGTAATGGCAAGGTTTATGTAATCACGAAGCCTCTTTTCAGTGGCTTTGAGAGCGGCGCTTGCACAGAGATTGCTCTCTTTTCCCCAGGCTAATGAAGCAGGGCATAATATGCTCAATCAGCCTGGACCAACTCAGCGGCTGTGAAGGCCGCCCATTGATGTGTTATTCTGGGTGAAGGTTGTGAAGGAGAAAGAGACTAAACTACGTACATTAAAGCGGCTTCATTACTGTGGCACAGGATCGGGCTCTGGATTCATCATCAGGTGGCTGTGGGCCCAGATTCCACCGCCCCTGAAGTAATTTATCAAGAGCACCTCATCATCCTATCAAAGGTGCAGCTGCAGGCTGTACTGTATGCACTGAGGCTACAAGTAATTCACAGATTAAAACCCCAAAACAGCGAAACGCATGTCCATCCACATGAGGGGCATCTGCTAAGAACAGGGGCGCATTCAAAAGGCAAGATTTTGACGTGTTTGATAAGCTCTGGACTCCTCCTCTAATAATAGTAGTAATCATTTTTGTTATTGTCTAAATCATGAATAGTTTATCTCAAATATTCTATCTAATCTATGCGTGTACATATCATTGAATAATAAATGTAACAACACTTAAAACATAGTAATTCACAGTACAACATAGACATTCAAGCAATACCTAGTGGTGCTAATGGTTAAAATGCCACATTTTATTGCAGTCCTTGCAATACGTTAGTTTGAAAAACATTTTGCTCCACTTTTCTGAATACACCCCAGGCTTGAGGTTTTTGCTGCAGTATGCCATACATAATGAATTACAGACTGAAGGTTTATTTTTTCTTTCCTAATACATTTGTCATTTGTTTCTGTGACAGAAACATGCAGTGAAATACATTTTAAAAAGTGGAACTTGCGTCTATTCTTTACTCAGATGAAGGACAAAGTGCATTCCAGCTAGATCAAATATGGCCCTTACTTCCACTGACAGCCGAAACGACAGGAACATCTCTGGCTGTTTACGGCTATTTCCAGTCAGGTCATAGCACTGCTATCTTTGGCTGTTTTTGGTTGTTTCCAGTCAGGTCATGGCACTGCTAGTGCAATTTTACCAGAGCGCTCCATATAAATGCACAGACCAGCATTTTCCCAGCATCCAGCTTATTTCTTATTTTCATCAAATCAGCGGTAAAGCAGAAAAAATCCAGCTCGCACCACATTGCAGTTTTTGCCTCCTGCTTCAGTGTTTTGCATTACTCGGGAGCAACGCTGTAGTGGGAGGGTGACTGCCCATTGAGGCGTGCTTTTATTAATATTGTGTAGGCAGCCTCTCTTCAAATTTCAGTAATAAAAAATCCAGAAACTTCAAATGGAAAAATGACGAGGGACGCAAATTACGTAGCAGGCAGACTGGACAGTAAATACCGCACACATAATTACATTTACTTAAGCTACATTATTCTGCAGAGTGCCAGATGCTCTGTATCCCCAAATTGCATCTTTGCCCTGTCCCCTCCCTGGTACATTCACAGCACACCGCATTGCGTCTGCTGTTTTTTTGTTAAGACCATAAAAGCTAGACGTGGCGAGCGTGTGACGGTTCTCTCCCAAGTCAAAAACAAAGCGGGATCCGTCTGTCTTTAATTCAGTTCTCCGGTGTCTGTCAGACCAACTGTGCTGATACAGTGGCCACACGCACACAGGCGACCCGCGCAATGCACCGGGGCACAGGATTCAGTGTTGGGCCCGGTCTCGGAGAGCCCACGCGTATGTTCCTGGGACAGACTCCAACTTCAACATCAGAAATATGGGCCTTTCTTTTCTCCTCATCAACTGTGGAAAGCAAGCAGGTCGCCAGTTGAGTTGAGCACGTCATGACTTCTGTCCCTCTCCATAGGTTTGGTGGAGAGCGGTTCATTTTCACGTTGACGTGAGTGAATACTAATTTGTTACCTTGACCGTTTTACATCTTTACTCTGCTGTTTTTCTTATTCTCTACCTCTGTCTTGTCTCTGGCTTGGATTCATGACATGATGTGGAACTGTTCCCTATTAAGACATGTCTTTAAAACACTCGTGCTGTGTAATTTGATGGGGTTTATCTTCCTGAAAGGGGAGGAATTTTATAGCTCCACCTCTATGATTGGATTACGGCTGTGAACAGGAAGCATATTACTGATTTATAATGGTCTGAGGTCACTATTCCACCCACAATCTTAATGCAGTATCATCCTAATACAGGAAGGTTACTGCTTTCAGACCAGTTAGACAGCCTTAGATTGAATTATATAAGAGATTATTCCTGTGCTTGTGAATATGCAGAAAACCAATAAGTTTTGGGCAGTTGAGGAGTGTTGGTAATGCATAGCAAGCAGAGCATTATTTACCCACAGTGGACAATAGTGTAATTTTCCTGAAATGAAGTGTTATAGTTTTTGTGGTAGCAATAAGGGTGTTTTATTTGCCTTTCCACTTCAGCGCTTATGTATGTGTTTCAGGCTGGCCCTTTATTAACTTTGCTTTGTTCTCATTTTCCTTTTCCCTTGTTTGCAAAGGATTAACTCTTGATCCGCGGTTCGGAAAAGACAGGACAGAACGGCCAGTTCTCACCGTCAGAGGAGTTTCGGTACGTAGCTTGATACGCTCAGGAAACTGGACCTTCAAAGCAAGCTGTATGTCATCACTGTACTACTGTTACGTGGCACAAAAAAATAGAAGCCCTGTTTGTTTGACCTCTGAGACAAATGCCACCCAATAATCTTTTTTTATGCATTCACTGCTGTGGAGCTCGCTGGAGTTTAGTTCTCATCCTTGTTTTATAAAATGAAAAGGATTATAGATGCTGGTCTGTTCCCTGTGTAAGACACACAGTAGAAACGTGATTGCGCATCAAATAAGTTGTATGCTGTGTATTGCTCTGCTGCTCCTAAAAAGTAACTTCAAGATGAGAAAAAAACAACATTTGATGGCTATCCAACTACACTGTGTAGGCCTGGATATTGTAATTAAACAGCTCAACACTCATTTTGGTCATAGGAATCATTGTTTGTGTAGTGTAGACATGCCTTTCTTCTTTCAAACACACAATGGACTTTGCTGTACTGTGTCATTGTTTTGCTGTATGCATGAAACTGGGTTTCTTGTAATTAGCTTGACTTTTTAGAGGATTATACAATGTTAACAATTCCATAACACTGTTTACATATTTATGGTCCCAGGGCCCATGTCTGTCACTTTGAGCACCTCCCTGATAGTGTTTTTTAATAAATATAACCGTTTTTTTAACTTATTTGTATTCAGCTTTTTACGGTTTTTATCATGTCTATTTTTACTTTATTTTCCACTGATTATTTGGAAAAGAACTAATCTGACATGTGAGTATTGACAGGACCCACCCACAGGTCAGGCGGTATATGATCTTATTTCAAGACTCCCGCTTTCTTTCAAGGGCTTTGGCCTTGTTTTCCTCCTAAAGTGAGATATTTTCATAGTTAATGTGGTTGCAGAAATCCATTCGTTAATTCAGGCTGAATAAACCCAGGGAATTGGTTCAGTGCCAACGACTATAAAAGGCAATAGTGAGGGGACGTTTTCGCCTTCAGTTCTGCTTCAGTCACCGTGGCATGAGGGAGCTTTGATCTTCAGGGACTGTCCTTTGCCTTGTGTCTCTATCCCTGTGTTCTGCTCTCTCTCTCTCTCTCTCTCTCTCTCTCTCTCTCTCTCTCTCTCTCTCTCTCTCGCTCTCTTTCTCTCTCTCTCTCTCTTCTCTTCTCTTGTGCTCTCTCCCTTCCTCTGTCTTTCCCTTCCTCTCTCTCTCTCTCTCTCTCTGCCTCTGTCTCTCTTGTGCTCTCTCCCTTTCTTTCTCTCTCTCTCTTTCACTCTTGCTCTCCCTCTTTCTTTCTTTCTATCTCACTCTCACTCTCTCTTTCTCTCTCTGTATGTCTCTCTTTCTTTCTGTGCACTCCTCCATGCCCATTCTTCTCTTTGTGTCCCCATCTGTCCATCCCTCTCCAGAATTTTCCTCTCTTTGTCTCTGTGGTTGTCTCTTTCTTTGGCTCTCGTTGTACACCTCTGTGTCATCTCTCTTACCATCCTTCTCTCTGTTTCCATCTTTCCATCTGTCTCCTGCTTGTGCCCTCTCTCTTTGTCTATCTGTTTCCTCCTCCCTCTGTGTCCTTTCTATGTCCTTCCCGTTACACTCAGTAGACAGACTCCTTGATTGACAGTCAGAAGATTATATTAGTTTAACAGCAGTCTGGTGAATCCTACTGCTCTCCATCATCTCCATAAAACATGTGCATAAACGCATAATGTATTCATAAATCTGGACATCTCCCAAAAAGACGTACAGATTCAAGCATGCAGCGCAAAGCTTTCAGTGTGGACTACTTCTAGTGTTGCTTATTCATCCTCCAAAAGATATCAGGATTGAAATATCTATACTCGGTGGCCACTTTATTAGGTACACCTGTACACCTTCTCGTTAATGCAATTATATAATCAGCCAATCATGTGGCAGCAACTCACTGCATAAAAGCATGCAGACATGGTCAAGAGGTTCAGTTAATATACGCCATTTAGCAGACGCTTTTATCCAAAGCGACTTGAATAGTAGTGAATGCATACATTTTCAGTACCTGTGGCCCCAGTGGGGATTGAACCCACAACCTAAGCGTTGCCAATGCTGTGCTCTACCAACTGAGCCACAGAGAACCAAAGTTGTTGTTCAGACCAAAAATCTGAATGGGGAAGAAATGTGATCTAAGTGACTTTGACCGTGGAATGATTGTTGGTGCCAGACAGGGTGGTGTGAGTATCGCAGAAAGTGCTGATCTCATGGGATTTTCACGCACAACAGTCTCTAGAGTTTACAGAGAACGGTGCGAAAAACAAAAAACATCCAGTGAGCAGCAGTTCTGTGGGCAAAAACACCTTGTTAATGAGAGAGGTCAGAGGAGAATGGCCAGACTGATTCAAGCTGACAGGAAGGCGACAGTAACTCAAATAACCACACGTTACAACAGTGGTATGCAGAATAGCATCTCTGAAGGCACAGCACGTCAAACTTTGAAGTGGATGGGCTACAGCAGCAGAAGACCACAACAGGAAAGAGTTCTTAGCTGACAGGACTGGTCCAAAACTGGACAGTTGAACATTGGAAAAATGTTGCCTGGTCTGTGACAAATCTCGATTTCTCCTGCGACATGCAGATGGTAGGGTCAGAATTTGGCTTAAACAACATGAATCCATGCATCCATCCAGCGTTGTGTCAATGGTTCAGGCTACTGGTGATGTAATGGTGTGAGGAATGTTTTCTTGGCACACATTAGGCCCCTTAATACCAATTGAGCATTGTTTCACAGACTACCTGAGTCTTGTTGCTGGCCATGTGCATCCCTTTATGCCTGCAGTCTACCCATCTTCTAATGGCTACTTCCAGCAGGATAATGCGCCATGTCACAAAGCACACGTCATCTCAAGCTGGTTCTACAAACATGACAATGAGTTCAGTGTACTCCAATGGCCTCCACAGTCACCAGATCTCAGTCCATTAAAGCACCTTTGGGATGTGGTGGAACGGGTTTCCGGCACTTTGTTGAATCCATGCCATGAAGAACCCAGGCTGTTCTGGGGGGCAAAGGGGGACCTACCCAGTACTAGAAAGGTGTACCTAATAAAGTGGCCACTGAGAAGTATAGACAATGAAACATATTAATTGCATTGTGCAAATATTGACTTCCAAATGAACGCTCTCTGTTTTTTAGCGCATGACTACGTCATAATTATGTGACAGTGAATCAATCTTTATTGATGTGTAGCGCCTTCACATTTTCCAGAGAGAATAAAAAAAAACGAAAAAACCCAATTGAACTAATTTATTTTGTGAACAGTAGGTTTTTTATTGAAAGGAAGCAATTTTACAAATAACAAAAATACAGTCATATCATTTTTTACATATCCTCCCTGCCCCCCACCCCATCCCCCCAAAACAAACAACCTCATGGTGGCCCCCATCCCCCTCCTTGACCCCGGTACAGAGAGCCACAAAATTAAAACACAAAAGGTAGAATAAATAATAATAATAATAAATAATAATAATAATAATACATACAAATAGGTAAATCCTCAATGCATCATAGGTAACATTTACATTTAACATTTTAAGCATTTAGCAGATGCTCTTATCCAGAGCGACTTACAAGATGTGCATTAATACATGGTGAGAACAATCATAGTTCGCGCAAAGGGATCAGTGCAGTAATACAGCAATAGACATTGTTGTAGGCAGCTGCATACCATACCTGTAAAGCTGGGAAGGAAAAGGTTAGTAAATTATTATTAATATTATTATTATTATTTTATTTTTTTGAGGAGTAAGCAAGGATACATATACAAAAAGTATTGAACAAGTAGGCAGTGGTGATGACACTTGGGTAGGTACAGAATTCAGTGGTAGTGGAGTCTGAAAAGGTGGGTTTTGAGTCTCTTGCGGAAGATGGACAGTGATTCTGCGGTCCTGACCAATTGCCAGGACAGAGAAGAGGCGAGACCACGAGGAGCGGCTGCCGGGCACCCAGAGGGATGGGACAGTCAGTTTGCCAGAGGAGGCGGAGGGGTCTGGCTGGGGTGTAGGGTGTGAGGAGTGTCTGGAGGTATGGGGGAGCAGTTCCTCTAGCCGCTTGATAAGCCAGCACAGATTTGAATCTGATGCATGCTGCGATGGGGAGCCAGTGCAGAGAGGAGAGTAGAGGGGTGACATGGGTGAACTTAGGTTGATTGAACACCAGACGTGCGGCAGCATTTTGGACTAGTTGCAGTGGCTTGGTGGCACAGGCCCAGCAGCCTGCAGTCCCACACCTGAACAAAGTCAAGCGATTGGGACTACGGACAGCTGAAGGCCGTTTGGAGGCCTATTTAAAAGACTGATTCATGTCACACGGGGAGAGGAGTAGGTTGGTGTGTTGGAGAGGTGAGTGTTTTGGAGAGAGTTGTGGGATTGCTGTTTGGATATATATTTTTTTATTAACTTGGATTGTTTGAGGACCCTGTTTTGTGAGGACCCGACTTTGGACAGTTTGAGGAACTGGCTTGGATGTGGATTGGATTACGGATAACGACAATGAATAAGGATTGTGGACTTTATGTGTTTGAATTCCCCCAAAGACCCCACCCATTTTGTGTTTGTCAGTATTTGTTTAATAAATTATCATTTTGTTTGTATTACTGCTTCCTCTGAGTTATTTAACTGCCTACGCCCTCTGCAAAGGTCCGTGAGTGTCGCCCCACCTCAAGGGACGCCACAATACATTACACAAATCATATGAATGAAACGGTTACCTAAACGACATATCTTTATGACAGTCCATAGAAAGTTCCAATCGAGCCTGTCAAAGGCTTTTTCCGCATCTAAAGTTGAAACTGTACAAGGTGTACCCGACTGTAGTGCTTCACGTAGTATGTGCATTGGTTGTCGGATGTTATAGGCCGCAAGGCGTCTTTTCATAAATCCCGCCTGGTGTACGTGAACCAACTTCTCAACATCTTTTTTTCTAATCTTGCAGCTTGGACTTTAGCAAACAAATTTTAGATATGAGTTAGTTAAAGACACCGGGCGGAAAAGGGCACAGTCAGTATGATATTTTCCCTTTTTTGCAGCAAAGATATTAATGCCATATTAGTGTGTTCATGAAAACAACCTATGTCAATTGTAGATTGTATTGCCTTTAATAAAACTGGGCCTGCAAAAATGTAATAAAACTTCTGTGGCAGAATACATCTGGGCCCAGTGCTTTATCTTTTTCAGTACCTTTCAGTGCTGATTCCAGTTCTTAAATCAGTGTCCTAAATCCGCTGATTTCTCTTCATTTAGAGAGGGAAGATCAAGATTTTACAAGAATCTAGGAGCCCACTTAGTTTACTTCCCCCAAAATAATCATTCTGGCTTATTCTGTGCATGATGAATTGCGCCCTTCTCCTTAATAAATCATTCCATTCCAGTTGCAGGACCTGTAAATCATTACTAATAGGAATCGTGTATGTCCTTTTTAAAATCTGTTCAAGTGCTTGACATTGTTGCTCTAAATGCTTGATTTTACAATTTATCTTTTAATTAAGGGGGGATGCGAATGAGGCTGTAAAATCCCTAATAAAACCTTTTGTAGCCCTCCAGCTATACAGTGCCCCTTTAAAGTCTACATCCCATCTCCAAAATTCCACATTTTGTTTCCTTACAACCTGAAAAAACCAATATTAAATCAATATTTTTTTCCACCTTTATTTACACATTTGACCACTTTTTACACACCATTGCATTACATTGGTGTGTCCTTCCCAAACGAACTAAGCTGGGAAAAAAATTATTTCTGGACCCCAGAAAATACAATCAAGCTGAACTAATGGACAATAGTGGGATACAGAAAATAATAACTCAATAGGCACAGACATATTGAAGAAAATAGACTGGGACACTTAATGGTGACAAGGCGTCCCTGGTCCTGTGACAGCCAGCTCTACGCGTTGTGTGCAAGAATGACGCTCATGAAGGCTATGAATATGCATTCTATTCAAGGAGCTGATGGGATTACTCGAAAAAGTACAAAGTCCTCTGGGGTTTCGAGACCACCAGGAGGACATTCCTCAACAGCTGAAGGACAGGGTGGACCTCTCCCTCCAAAGGCTAATTTCCAACACCCCTCCCCAATAATCTACAAAAAAAAGCATGCATCAAAAAATAAAAACGAAGAATAGAAAATACTAGCACAAACACACTAGAAAATATACATCAACTTTACAGCAAAACAGCAAATACTCACACCCCTCCCCCATATTTACAAAGCAAAATAATGGGGCAGCAGCATTAACCACATTCAAATGTTTCAGGAGCTCAAGTGCTTTTCTGGCCAATCAGCTCAAGCACAGCTCCTCTTGTCTCCAGTGCTTTAGCACTGGTCAAATTCTCTGCACAGGCTGCAGCACCATAGTTCTTTGTTTTGCTGTTTTGCTGTTTTCATCTGAACCCCCAGCATTACATGTAAAGGTTTGACTCCTGAGTTGAAGAGTAGAAGAAATTACAGCAGAGCAGTGTAGTGGGTAGGGCATAGAGCACTTTACTGGAGGGTTTCAAGGTGGTTGAATCCGAATGAGGACCTGTGTTGAATGGTCCTTGTGATTTTATAATGAAATGTCACATTTGGGAGCATCAGCAGCGTTCGGATACCATTTCTCCTTATAGTTTACTTTGCGTTTGCCTTGCACCTTTCATCATTTTGGGTGTGCGTACACCCTACTTTGTTCTAATTGAATATGAAAGCCCATGACAATGCTGTTGTGCAGTGGTCCGTAAGGAGGTTTTCCCCTGACATTATGAACAGAGATCCAGATATGTGTGTGATACAGGCCTCATAAATGAATAATTAAGTACTCTCTGAGTTTCAGCATTCTTTCCCAGTTATTAATGCACTCCGGGGTTTACTTCCAGCTTGAGTCTTGGGAGTGATTTGCAGCGAGCGAGATATAAACAAGAACGCAATTCACCTGCCGGTGTTTCATCCACAGGAAAGCAGGGGAAAGTCTGCTCCTTTTTGTTTGAAGTTCAAGGCTGAGCATAGACTACGTGAAATGACTGGCAGTGCCGTCGCTCTCCTGAAAGTAAAATGTAACTTTTCCTAAACCGTATAAAAGCTTGTTGAATTATCCGAACGAGGCACTTTCTGATAAAGACAAAGGGAACGTCAATCATCAATTCCCTGCCGAGGCGATTTGAGCGTAGCGCTGCTTGTTTGCATTTTTGTTGCCCAGGTGACGATGATTGACAGTGATTGAAGCTTGGCAGGGCGATATCCGTCAAAGCAAAGCTATCAGGATGTTTGTGCCACATACGAGCGCATCTCTCTCGCGTTTAAAACGCGGGCTTTTGAGCCGCCACGGT
This sequence comes from Aldrovandia affinis, assembly GCA_029706075.1. Lineage (NCBI taxonomy): Eukaryota > Metazoa > Chordata > Actinopteri > Notacanthiformes > Halosauridae > Aldrovandia > Aldrovandia affinis. Next base: position 308,063 of record JAINUG010000053.1, on the reverse strand, counting down.
GTCAAATGAAAAGAGAAACGAGGGAATTCGTTTTTTATCAGTCGTAAGATGTGGATATGTAATTTGATCACACAGCCTCCTGGGTTGTGTACCTTGTCTGACAGTGCCAGCTTTATGTGATTGAAAGAGTATTGGTTTGCTGGTAGGACTCTCCATGCTGTCCCAGTATTTCGTGTGTATGTAGAAAGTGTACGCGTGTACAGGGGGCACATGGTAAGTGCACTCTTGCAAGTCGATTTGGATAAAAGCATCTGCTAAATAACTAAATTGTAAATTGTACATGGTACATCTCCTGGTACATGGGGTCAAACCATTTTTATTCATTAGTGTTCTGAGTTATACATAATACATAATGCTATTACATGAGGGCGGGGGCCCCGTGTGTAATTCACAAAACTAATTTCGGCAGTGGGCAGCATGCTGCGGTGCCCTCTCCCACGTGTGTGTGGTGTTCTCAGGCAGTCATCCTCCAGCCCCCTTAAAAAGACAAACTCCCACAGAAAAGTAGTGATTAAGCCACGCCTAAGCCCTGGCTCCGTGGGACAGGCCGACGGGATCGCGAGCTTAACCCCGGTTACAACCGACCGATTATTCCCCGCCGCCCCCGTGAGGCCTGGCGCAGGTCCGTCGCACCTACGTCCAGAGCAGCGAGGGAGCGCCCAGTGCAGGGGGGACGTGAGTGGTAGGCTGGAGCATAGCGGCCAGAGGAACAAAGGGACGCTGTGTCTTTAAGAGCGCAGAGACGTGAGGATCTGAAAGAGGGCCTGCGTGAGACTGGAGCCAGTCCTCTCAGCCGAGCGGGAGCCAGATGTATCACAGCAGCCTGAGAGCTCGGCCAGCCCCACGGAGCAGGATCGGGCGAAGAGGCTCAGGACCTCAACAACACGTCTCCCCTCCCAGCAGGAACATGCACCAGCCCACTCTCTGAAGTTATGGAGGCAGACAACGCAGCTGAGCAAGAGACCCACAATGGTAAGGAGTACTGCTCTCTCATTTAGCAAGAGAGAGGGGGGGGGGGGGCAAGCCGCTTACTACCAGTTAACCAGAGTGCTGATGCTCATCTGTGGTGGACTGTGAGGGAGATTTGATGAGGCTAACAGACCGCTGTGTTCCGGCGCTCATGGCGAGCCTCTTTCTCTCTGCATGCCGCGTTGTCGTAGCTGTGCGTCAGACATTGTGCTTGAGGAATCCTCAGGCAGTTTCAGGGAAATGAAGAGCTTGAAACTTTCTGTGAGCATGCTTTGAGTGGTTGGCTGAGGAGATCCTCTTTCAGGTTTTGGGACTTGAGATGGCAGAGGTGGGGGGGAGGCAGGGGAATCTGGAGGGTCGATTCCTCATCCTTGTAAGAATCCTTGACAAGCGCTTTCAGCCCCCTGTCAGTTGGTCTGATGGGGAAAAAAGTACTCAGAAATAAATCATGTTTTGGGGCTTCTGTATGTGTGGTAATTTGTTTTTAGATTTAAAAAAGATATATTTTTAAACCGCCTACAACAGCGGATTAAGCGAATTGCCTCTTATTTTTTGTTGGTTGTGGATATTTGACTTGTGTGATTTTGCAAAATTTCTTGTAAAGTTATAATCCAGCTCTGAGACATCGAAAACATTGGCACATGAAAACAGATGTCCTCCATTGAGAAAGCGCTGGAACAAGGTTTGAGTGAGAAGAAAAGCCAGACAAACAGACTGTGTGTGTGTGTGTGTGTGTGTGTGTGTGTGTGTGTGTGTGTGTGTGTGTGTGTGTGTGTGTGTGTGTGTGTGTGTGTGTGTGTGTGTGTGTGTGTGTGTGTGATTGGTCATGCATTATGCTGACCAACATATTCAGTTATTTATGCTGTGCATCACTGTCAATATGTTCTGTCTGAACACTTCCAGCCAAGTTTAAAACTATTTTAAAACAAAAAGGTTTGAAACTAGACTAGATTATTATTTTTTTCTTCTGGAGTGACCATAGAACGGCCTAGTGGTGAGGGCTGTATATTCTTCAAGAAGAATGCGGTTAACAGAGTGAGTCAATGTCGAAAATATTTCAGAAGGGTTCGCTCAGCTTGCCAATTCTTGGTAGGCTGTACTACTTTATTTGTTGGGCTCTGTGCCACTTCCACAAAAGTAAATAACAGGGAGATTTTATTGGAGGTTTTCATTGTGGATTCTGACCGATTCTGACCGATTCTGCTCTGTAGTTGTGTGATTGCAGAGGGTGGTTGTGGGAAATTGAAGAGGACGAGCAGAAATGGGTCCTCCTGGAGCAGCACGCATACTTTCCGTCATACCCAGTATATTCACATTCCCTTCCACTCTGCTGTTGTTTAAGATTGTGTGGGATTATGGTGTGTTCATAAGGGAGGGGAAGAAGATTTCAGAAAGGTCACGGCGATGATTTTCGCGTTGCTCTTATCAAGCCCCAGTGATTTTAATCCCAACTTGCCTTTGTCTTTAAATGTAAACGGGTTCTTGGCACTTTTTAATAAACTGACATAATGAATTGTTCATTCAATGTCCAGAAAGAACAAAGTTCACTTTGTGCAATCTCTGTGGCCTGCCGGCTCTTAGGCAGTAAATCAAATGCACGTGTGCACTGCGTTGCGTTTCCTTAGATTTAAAAGGACTGCACGTCCCTCGAAGACTCCTGACCCTCTTTCCTTTTTTTTGTCCATTTAATCCTACTTTTCCACGCTGTAAAGGACAGTGGACTGGGAGTGACGCTGACAGGGCGCAAACTGCAGTTCGTCGAGCCAGACTTTGTCAGTTCCACATGTTCGGTTACCCCACCATCACTCGCTCGCTTTTATCTGCAGGGCCAGGGGAGAACAGCTCTGCGGCATGTAGCCAAGTCCCGCTCAGACGGACGCGAGGAGAGGGAGCGGGGAAAAGGTGCCTTTGTACCAGCTTTTTAAAAACATCAGCCATCAGGGTAAAGCGTTTCAGGAAAAGCAGTCGCCCTGGAACAGCGTGGTGTGCTGCTGCCTCGGCTCAGAACACAAACTCCTTTTTTATGTGACAATAGGAAGTAAAAAACTTCTGATTTAAAAAATACTGGGTTCAGAACGATCAGTGGTTTAATGAAAAAAGCGTCGCTTGTCAGAATGGAGCCACCGCGATTGACAAGTGTTCAAGATCTGGGACACGTTGTGCTTTTTTCTAAAAAAGGTATTTTGGTACTGTCCCATCTGATGCTTTTTGATAAGACTGAATGCAGAAACTCTCCTCTTATGATGTGTTTGTCAGGGCATGCTTGGTTAAACCACCATTAAGTGTTCTGCTCTGTATTTGGGCTGTAGACTTAAAGGAGGTTGCGATGAATTTATAGATTTTTACAGCAAACAAATTGACAAACAAACATGTTTTGTGGATTGATGATGGATTCATATATAAATGCACATTTGGAAAGAGAAGATATTGTAGGGACAGTGCGGTGTATTGTCCAGAGCCATGGACATTCAATACGTGCCCTAGAGAGAGATGCTTCTCGAGTATTGTGTTCCATCACCACTTAACAATCTTTTTGTCTCAGATCCAACAGACATTGGAGGGATGTCTACCGTACTTCCATGATCATATTAAACTGCTTTTATCAAATCAATGGCAGGACACCATAATCCCACACAATCTTAAACAACAGCAGAGTGGAAGGGAATGTGCATATACTGGGTATGACAGAAAGTATGCGTGCTGCTCCATTTCTGCTGGTCCTCCTCAATTTCCCATCCTGTCAATGGGAGAGGCGACCATTCTCAATGGCCACTGTTCTTTTTTTTAAAAGATTTTGTTTCTGATTTTATCCCATTTTCTCCCAATTTAGTAGCCAATTAGACACGCTATTTTATGTCAATCCCCCCCTAGTAATGTGAGTTCACTGCCGTAGTCCTGCAACCGGTAGTGACGAAGGCGAAGTAACGTCTCCTCCGAGACGGCACTCACCAGGCCGTTGACCGTAACCCGGTACTACAGGGCCACTCTTATGCGCAGCGAATGTCCTGTCGGCTTCCCTCCCCCCTCCCTGGGGCGGACAGCCAATCCCCGCCCCCTGGTGGCACTCCCGGCCAGAGCTGACTCTGGCGGGACGGGGAATCAAACCCCAGTCTCCGTGGCCAGTGTTGAACGTTGTAACCACTGGACCACGCGGGAGGCCTAATGGCCACTGTTCTTTGCCAGGAGAATGCAGTGCAGTCGACACCATTCGCGATGAACGAGTCTATTGCAAATAAGAAAAGAGACGGCCAAACGCAATGGAGGGAAAATCCAGTGCTTGTTATGGAACAGCGTGGATGTTCTCTGCTCCTCGTCGGAAAAACTAGTCTCCCAGCCTCTGCGGAAACTCACGCAGGCATTTCGCCGCGTCCAGAAACAGCACGGAGGAGACGTGCTGTCTGCCACTCTGTCCTCAGGCTCACGGTTGCCATATATCCCGGGCAGAGGAGCGGTGCGGTACCCTGCCAGTGAGAACAAGGTCAGGCCCATTTAGGAACGAGAATGAGGTCTTTTTGTACGAGCGCAAAGAGGAAAAGCTCTAAAAATACTTTGTTTTCAGGTCAGAATTGAGAGATGTTTACAGGTTGTATCCGCACGCGGTTTAGTTAAACCTGTGGAGGAAGAAGCACGACGTCACAGGTGGGGGCTGGGTGGGGAGAGTGCGGTGTAGTGGTTAACCCACTGGTTGCTGGTTCAGTTCCCAGTTGGGATATTGCCATTCTACCCTTGAGAAATTGCTGCGGTACTAAATATACAGCTCTATTAAAGGATAACATGTCAAATGTAGCCCAAGTAAATTGCACTGGATAATGGCAGTGGCTATGGAAATAAAAAATGTGACGGATTTGCCTTTCTCACGTTGTTCCTCGACCCAAATGAGACAGATTTGCCTTTGTCACGTGGTTCCTCGACCCATGGAACCAGTCACATGAATGGGTTTTGTTTTTGTATCCTTCCATGTTGGAGCCCCTTTACACAAAGGACAAGTACTCATTGCTGATCATTAAAATCCCAGCCAGCAAAAGCAAACGGCAAAAAGTTGAATCGACAGTTGGAAGTTTGGTTCCTTTTGTTCCATTTAGTCTATAAATGAAAACTTGAGCATAAGCATGTCCTATTTTATAACCGCGGTATTGTTTACTAGGTTATGAAGCAGAATGAGTATTTTTTCCACAATCTCCCTTTATCAGCGGCAGGGTTCTGCTATGCTCGTGACATTCAAGGTTAACCTCAAACATTGTTGGAAGAGCCGCTCAATTCTGGACAAGCGGGGACTCTAAGACGTACTTAAGCCAGCAACAGATCCAAGGCTAGAATTGCAATGGAGAAAAAAAACCAATCCCAAGTCTGTCATTGACATGTAAATGTGTCTCTGTGTTTTCTGGTCTGTTTGAGGAGAGCTGAATTCCTGTTTAAGAGGGCAGTGGGCGGAGCAGTGGAACAATGGCATTCTCTGGGGTCGTACTTTGTGGGAGGACCACATTGCTGTCGCATTTGGTTTAAAGAATTGGAGAAATATACCAGAGTCCTAACCATTTATATTCTGTTCTGTGAATGCGAGAGGGAAAGAGGAGTATGAATAGACCAGCCATTTTTTCACGTTTGAAATGAGCTCAGTGTTTTGTAGGCGGGACATCTTGAAGGCCAGACAGACAGAAGGCATTAAGCGTGCAGCAGAAAGAGCACGGCGTGTCTCTCCTCGGTTCCTGTCAGAAGCTGCGGAGAAATGCAGATATTCCTTCTGCCTGTCAAGCTCCATTTGAATCTCCGTTCTGTCTTTGTGGGCCTTTCATGCGGTCTGGGACGAAGAACCTTCTAGATGAAGCACCTCAGGGTGCATTCGCGTGACAAAAAAAAAAAGAGCCTGAACGCGCCTGCGCTCTGACGTGGACCCTGAAACGTGTTTGGCCCATCTGCCGCACTTCACTGGCTCTGTCTCTGGCTGACAGCCTCGTTTGTTTTGAACGCTGAGTCCTTTTATAGTTCTCTCCATGCGTACGCATGTATATGTGTGAGTGCTCATGCACAAACGTGTGTTCTGAAAGTTGAATGTTCTTCATATGCTGAAGGTAAATATTCAGATGAATCCCCCCCTGCTCTCCCCCTCCATGAACCGCAGCAGGAAACTGAACACAGATTCTGTCTGTGTAAAGAGAGAGATCTGCATACTCTGCTGTCCCAGCTTCAAAAAGGATCATGAATAATCTGAATGAAACACCTGTTTTTATTATGCCCTTGATGTTCATTATGCATGATAGAAATCTGGGTCTTCATGGTTGAATATTCTCATTCTCATTCTCACATGTAGTTGATGTATTGAAAAGAGCCTGTGTGAGGGAGTGGGTGAGAATCTGCACTATTATGTGTGTTTGTGTGTGTGTATGTGTGTGTGTCTGCATGTGTGTGTGTCTGCATGTGTGTGTGTGTGTGTGTGTGTGTTTGTTTGTGTGTATGTGTGTGTGTATATGTGTGTGTATCTGTGCGTGTGTGTGTGTGTGTGTTTCTTTGTGTGTGTGTGTGTGTGTGTGTGCATGTCTGAGTATGTGTGTTTGTGTGTGTGTATGTGTGTATGTGTGTGTGCATGTGTGTGTATGTGTATGTGTGTGTGTATCTGTGCATGTGTGTGTGTGTGTTTTTGTGTGTTTGTATGTATGTGCGTGCGTTTGTGTCTGTGTGTATGTATGTGTGTGTGTGTGTGTATGTGTGTGTGTTTGTATGTATGTATGTGTGTGTGTTTGTGTGTGTTTGTGTCTCTCTGTGACTCTGTGCTTGCTCAAATGTGTGCTACATATGTGAGACCCACCGCTTGTATGCTTGTGCGCAAAGTCCTTGTAAATTGCGTTTCCTGAGATTTGGTTATGGTTGCCGGAAAAGACACACTGGTAGTTACCGGCAGTGCCTCTAGGGCACATGTGTAGAACTGCATGCGCAGTACCCTACATGTACACTCAACACTCATGTGGCCAGCCAAATTACGTTGCGTGGTGCACTGTGTGTGTAAAAATCATAGCAGAGGCTCATGTTACCCCTCAATAAAAATTCCCTGTCCATTATCCACAGCTGAGGCGGACATGGGCCTTACGTAATATCGCATTACTCCCCGCAACTGAGTCAAGTTAGGGGAATTGAGAGCTTCGGCTGTCCCTTAATCAGCTCATCATGGAGAAGAGTGTACCTGTGTGACTGACCAGTGCTTGGCTGGCACCACATTGAAAAGCACACTCAGAGATTTTAGCTCTGCAAACCTTGACACCTAATTATGTTTCTTCTCGCTGTGACTAAAAAGAAGAATTGAACAAGGCAACAGGTGCTTATAAACAGTACACTATAAAAATTACATTTTTTGACATAATTTTTTGTTTGGGATAGAGGGATGAATGATTTGATTAGATACTCATTAGGGGAGTCTGTACAATAGCAATGCTAGAGCTTGGAGTTGGAGAAACAGCAGAATTGTTGAGGTTATGGTCCTCTTGCCCTTTCGCCTGCTCTCTGATCTTTTCAGCCTGGTCCCAGCAGTGCTTTTACTGCATATGGACTCTGCAGGCTCAATGCTTCAGTTTCTAAGGTGTTGTTGGGTTTCCCATATACAGAGCAGTGGCCTCAGACAGGGCCATATCTTAGTCTGTGGTTCTTATGGGTCTGTGTGGCTCAGTAGGTAGAGCATGGCGCTAACAATGCTTAGGTTGTGGGTTCGATTCCCATTGGGACCACATATACTGAACAATGTATGCAAGCACTACTATAAGTTGCTTTGAATAAAGGCATCTGCTAAATGGCATATATATTTAAGTCACGTCATTCCAAAGGGACTGACTGCAGGCGCCGGCCAGACACGGACACGACCTCACGGCAATGACCGAGCGCCGTACAAAATGCACCGGCCTGATACGGATACGCCGCCTTCAACCCATAGACCAAAAACTAAAAACCAATGAGGTTCCGGCCAAAGTTAAGACAATAAAACCCATTTTGTCAGTTTGTCAATGTTATTGCTTCTGCTAAACAGAGCTCCACCAAGTTTTTACCTCGGAAGTTCATTTGTAACTTTACCAGAGCATCATCTTTAATGTGGTAACTGGAGGAAATTCACTCAGGTGGGTGCCGACAAGGACATGCTCAAACTTATTTTCAAGAGCGTTGTAAAGTTTCCCTTTGGGAATGCATTTAGGGCAGATCATCACAGATTCACAGTTATACAGGTAACTGCCAAAATAAAGGAAGCACCAATATAAAGTGTCTTAATAGGGCGTTGGGCCACCACGAGCCACCAGAACAGCTTCACTGAGCGTTGGTATAAAGTGTCTGGAACACTATTGGAGGGATCAAACACCATACTGCCACAATAAATTCCATCATTCAGTGTTTTGTTGATGGTGGTGGAAAACGCTGTCTCATGCGCCACTCCAGAATCACATCAGTGTTCAGTTGGGTTAAGATTTGGTGCCCAAGAAGGTCATGGAATATGTTTTACATCATTTTTATGCTCATAAAACCATTCAGTGACCACTCGTGCCCATTGGTGAGGCATTGTCATCCTGGAAGAGACCACTCCCATCAGGATAGAAATGCTTCACCATAGGATGAAGGTGATCAGAATGGCTTTGTATTAATTTGCATTTACCTTGCCCTTTAATATGTTCAGTGGACCTAAACAATGGCAGGAAAATGCATCCCACACCATAATAAGACCAAAACAACCCTTAATTTACTCAAGTATTTCCTTTATTTTGGCAAGAAGGAGAAATGCTTTTTTTTACAGCCTCATCATTTGAACTGATTCTGATGGCTGCATTGATCCTCAGTATTGATTGTTCACTGTGCGTGCCGATTTGCCGGAATGACTTTCGCTGCTTACAGGTCTTTGCCAGGCGACTGGGATCCCAGAGGGGCGAAGGAGTGAACAGAACGGGCGCACGCTGCGCTGTTCCCCTGGCTGATCGGTCCCCTGATTAGGACCGTAACCGAAGGCCCAGGCCCATGCCGCGGTCGTTAGGCAGCGCCGATCCCTCGCTCGGCACGTCTAAAGAATCACTTACAACGCCGAGCTACCCTCCGGGGCCGCGTGGTGGAACGCGATCTGCATGAATCATTGCCGAGGAGACCCGTTTCCGTGGCGAACATTCCGCATCTTTCAAAAATGGGAACTGCCGTAATTTAGGATCCTCCCGTCGGCGCTAAATCACCGCTTTAAATTTAGCCGACTGATGAGAACTGCCAGGGCACAAACACCATAAAGATGGACTAAATCAGTTATATGACTTCTTCGAAACCTTAGCGTAGCAGACAACTTTTCCTGTGCAGCCCCCCCCCCACCCAGCGCTGCAGAAAGGAGATCTTGTGCCCCGACTGCATTTTTCAAGGAGAAAATAAAATGGCATGGACAAAAAAGCTTCAGAATAGCAGTTGTTGAAAAGGTTGTTTACCTGGATTAGCGTACCATACTTTGTAAGGAATGTTACAATTCTCAATGAGCAAGCATTAAAATTGATTAATGCCCCTCTCCTCGTGCATTACACAGTGCAAGGTGAAACTCACGCTTAAAGAGAGAGTGTACCATTTGCAGTCAGGTGCTAGCTGGTGGTGTGGATACTCACACGGGTTCGAATCCTACGTGGAGCATCTGTATTATCCTGTCGATTCCAGCTGCAGCTTAAATCCAGCTCTGCCTGACACCTAGCTGTGCACTGAAAATAAGAGACGCAATAATGGGGATCGCTGGATGTAAATGCAGTGTAATTCTCTCTAGATTAGGGGGGGCGTACAAATTGGCTGCTGCTAAATTAACACAGAGACCTGATCTGAGTGGGGCTCAGCAGGGCTCCAATTTCCCCCCCATTTGTTCGCAGTCGAGCCCCTGCTGTGTGTTTGTGTGCGTGGGTGTGTGTGTGTGTGGGTCAGCGGAGTGTCTCTGAGATACTAAGAGTCACAGTGTTTAGAGTGAGGGCCCTCATCTCTGTTTACCATGCCGTTTGTTTACCATTCACAGTTCAGCTTGTTTGTCTCTGTATTCTGTGCGCACTCACAAGCTGTCCTTGTCCTTTTGGCGAGCTCCGCCCTTCACACGACCTCTTGTTCTTGGACGCCTGTAGGCAACCTGGACAGTTTCTCTTTGTCATGTTCTTCCTAGGGAACTGGGCGAATGATAAATACTCGCAGTGTGCATTCAAACGTTTTCTGCTTCTTTTTTTCCCCTCCCCCGAATGCCTGTGCACTATGCATTACGTCCCTTGCCATCTGCTGTGGCCACGCTTTTAAGGTCTGGTATGAGAGTGGTTCCAGCAAGGCAAGGGGGTTGAATATATGTACTCAGAGGTGGACTGATATCTCTGCACAGTATGCAGCAAGTGTCCAGTCACTAGAGGGCTGCTGAAAATATGTATGTTGGCTGTCATTCCAACCTGACTCCCCCAGTGGCCAAATTAGCACAATTATTCAGTTTGCTGATAATACATTTGAATCCAGTCCAGATCCAAGATATTCAGCAGATACCCTATTCTGTTAGGGATGTATTTTAAACGTGCAGCTGTGAACTTACGTCCTTCAAGTGTTGCTGATGTCATATTTAGTTACCAGGGGGACGTATTTAATAAGAGCCAACCAGCACAACCAGAGTAACCTTCTGGGACCCGAGTCAAAGAATGTCACTGGCACGGGGAGAATTTGAAGCTTTCAATGGAAAAACTGCAAGGAAGAGAAACTGAGCCAAAATGCGTTACAAGTCCAGAGAAAGAAAAAGAAAGCTCCCTATAACATTGGTAATCTTGACGCGAATAAGCCAGCACCTTTGTTGAGGCCAACAAATATGTGTGGATGCATGCGAATATGGAAAAGCAGTTCAGCCGATCTTGGCAGAATCAAATCAAAGTTGAAAATGAAAAAGATACTGTTGTTTCTTCTCAAGTTTCCTTGTTTCCTTGTTTGTTTGTTTTTTGTTTTTTTCACACCCATATTCATTCAAACAGTAGTGTGATACAAGGGTAACAGGAAAACACAGTCGCAAAACTCTGTTGAAAGTACAAAGTTATCCATATTAGATCCACCTAGTTGGTGTATGCCATCGCCTTTCTTTTGTGTAGTCATATACCTTCCCTGGGTGTAATCTACAAATGCTTACTCTTTATATAGACAGCTTAAAAATCTCCATTTAGGTGTATTTGTATAATATAGTATTGATAGTTTTTTGTGGAAGGTGTATTTTAAATATTAGCTCTATATAAGGTGCTTTCTAAAAACATAATTATGATATGAAACCTATATCAATAATGTCCTCACCCCAGTAAAAGCAGTGTCAAATTTCAACACTGACACTGAGGTTAAAGTGCATTGTGCCTCTTTAAGGGAACAGTTTCATTCTACAATGGAGTGGCATAGCTTGAGACTCACCCATACCCTACAGTGAATAATGTGCAGCAAGTTCCTTGGTGCAGTAATTTTTAAGAGCATGCACTATAGAAATGATCACAAGATTCACAAGGCTTTTCCTGTTTGCCGTACAATACAAACACCATGTTGCATATTACAGTTTGATTTCAGCTGTGATTCCTTTATGCATTCTGACTGCAGAGGTCCTGTCGGAAGACCTCTGTGGAGTGGAAAAGTAGACTCCACCCACAAGTTGCATGAGTCTGCCATCTGACCAACTTTGACCTTGACTTTGGGTGACATTGCCACACTGCCACTGATTCAACATGGGCAATAGATCGTGTTTGCACATACATATACATTTATAAGCCTACGTAAAGGTTTAAATAACCCAGAGGAACAGAAAGGTAGGCAGTCTTTGTGGATGGTTTACACATTGTGTTTGCATTATGCTACCATCTCCGCTTGACTGCTTATGTAGTCATAGCAACTCCATTCTTTCCTGATGTTCTGCACTGTGATAGTTAACAACTTGAAAAAGGATGACTCCCAATACATTGACGCTGTTCTTTCAGTTCAAAATAGCAGAATGAATCCAGTTAATCTTCCCAGATATGTATCTACTGGCAATAAATCATACCTTTCAAATACATCCCGTGCTATTATTTTCTAAATGCACACTGATTATATCAAATAAAAATATCAGAATTAAAGAAACTATTGGAAGTGAACCTGTTTTTTTCTGCCTGTATGAGCTCATTTGATCAAAATGCAGATTGTTTTGAGCAGGCTTGTTTTGTCAGATGCAAGGTTGGTGAAGTCAATGCAGTGCTTTAACAAAGTGAACTCTTTTCTCTCTCTCTCTCTCTCTCTCTCTTTCTTCACATCTGCGTCAGGCTCCTTCCCTTAATTAATTAATTAATTTTTTTAACAAATGCGCTCTCTTTCTGCAGAATCAGTGTGACATAACAGACATCTCCAGTCCACAATACACACTGTGTTTCATGAACTAGGCCTATGTGATATAATATTCAATACAGCCACTTGTGTGGATAGCATATTTGTTTGTTCATCGGCTCACGCATGCCTGAAGTAGTAGCAGAGCATTATAAGAAGAGGAATCTGGACTACAGCGGAAAAAAAATTGTTGACCTATTTAGCTTAATGACCTATTTAATACAATTCTAGGTGTCATTATAAGGATATTTTTGATTAAAAAAGTGTGTAGGGACAGCCTGTCTAAACAATTCTAATGATCAGTAAAGGGAATGGTTGCATGGGTTTTTATAGTAGTCTAGTATATGTTTGGTCTGTTGTTTCTTACCCACTACCTTCTCACGATGGGGTATTGAAAACTGTCGTGGCTGATAAATTTGGACCTACACACTGTTCGTTTCATTTATTTGTTTTCCTTTTATCTTGTAAAAGCTGCTCACTTTCTTAATTGACCTTGTCCAAGATTGATTGCTTTGTTACGGTCAATGGTGTCCCTGCTGCATGCTATAGGACCCAACAGGGAAAGTGTGTGAAGTACAGGTAGGGGTTGGACAATGGGGGAAGCACGAATAGTGTGAAACCTTTCAGGACATACAAATCAAACCATTACACCAAATGATTTCATTTGTATGTCCTGATTGATTTGTATTAACCTACTTATGATAAATATTAGTATATTAGATATTATATATATATATACACCGTCCATATACTGTATACTGTGTATATATATATAATATCTAATATACTAACATTTATCATGTATATATATATATATATATACACACTATATGGCCAAAAGTCAGTGGACTCCTGACCATCACACCTTTATGAGCTTGTTGGACATCCCATTCTAAAACCATGGGCATTAATATGGAGTTGGACCCCCCTTTCCGGCTATGACAGCTGCCACTCTTTTGGGAAGGCTTTCCACAAGATTTTGGAGTGTGTCTGTGGGAATTTGTGCCCATTCAGCCAAAAGATCATCTGTGAGGTCAGACACTGATGTTGGATGAGAAGGCCTGGCTCGCAATCGGCGTTCTAATTCCTCCCAAAGGTGTTCAATGGGGTTGAGGTCAGGGCTCTGTGCAGGCCAATCGAGTTCCTCCACACCAAACTCGTCTAACCATGTCTTTATGGACCTTGCTTTGGTCAACAGCAAAGGGCCTTCCCCAAACTGTTGCCACAAAGTTGGAAGTGCCCAATTAGCTAAGATGTCTTCGTATCCTGTAGCATTAAGAATACCCTTAACTGGAACTAAGGGGCCTATCCCAAACCCTGAGAAACAGCCCCAGACCATTATCCCTCCACCAAACTTTACAGTAGGCACTATGCATTCTGGAGGGTAGCGTTCTCCTGGCATCCGCCAAACCCAGATTCATCCATCAGACTGCCAGATAGTGAAGCGTGATTCATCACTCCAAAGAACACGTTTCCACTGCTCCAGAGTCAAGTTGCGGCGTGCTTTACACCACTCCAGCCGACGCTTGGCATTGCGCATGGTGATGGTGATGTGAGGCTTGTGATGCAGCTGATGGTGCTTCCAGAAGAAGTTTGGTGCATGGAAACCCATTCCATGAAGCTCCATTCAAATCTTTCCACAGATTCTCAATGGGATTGAGGTCTGGGCTTTGACAGACTCCAGGACATAGATGTTTTGGTTTTTAAATCACTCCAATATGGGTTTTGCTGTGTGCTTTTTGCTGGGTCATTGTCCTGCTGGAATATAAATCTTCACCCAAGTCCCAGGTCTCTTGCAGACTGCAGCAGGTTTTCCTCCAAGATTTCTCTATATCTTGCCCTCTATTTTGACAAATTTACCAGTCCCTGAAGCAGAGAAGCATCCACATAGCATTAGGCTCCTGCCACCATGTTTCATGTTGGGATAGTGTTCTTGGGATGATGCGCAGTGTTAGGCTTGTGCCAAACATAGCTCCTGAGATTGATGCCAAAAAATTCAATCTTGGTCTCATCAGACTACAAAATCTTCCTCCATTTGGTTTGAGAGTCTCCCACATGCCTTCTGGCAAACTCTAGGCGAGATTTCATCTGAGTTTTCTTCAAAAAGGCTTTCTTTTTGCCACCCTCCCGTAAAGTGAATATTTGTGAAGACTGTAACTCTTGTCAGAGTTGCCATAGCCTCTTGATGCACCCTAACAAGTGCAAATTCACAGTTGTGCCATATTCTTTCCATTTCTTTATGGCGGACTGTGCTCTGGGGAATAAGTATTTGAAATTTCTTATATCTTTCCCCTGATTGGTGCTTTTGAAAAACCTTTTCTCGGATTTGCTTTGAATTTTCCTTGGACTTCATGATGAAGCTCTTGTTTGGAGAATGCACTTATACATGTGAATACTATGTGAATACTTATGCTATGAATTATAGTCTGTTTTTTATTTGTAATTAATTTACAGAAACACATGGTTCTGTGTGGCTCAGTAGGTAGAGCATCGTATTGACAATGCTTAGGTTGTGGCTTCAATTCCCATTGGGACCACCTATACTGAAAAAACAATTATGCATTCAGTACTGTAAGTTACTTTGGATAAAAGCGTCTGCTAAATGGCATATATTAAAATGCTTTGGATTTGTTTTTATTATTTGACAAAAATCCCAATTAAATCCATTTTGATTCCATGAAGTAAGAAAATAAAATGTGAAAAATGCCACATGGGGTGAATACTTTTTATGCCCAATGTATATATAGAGAGAGATTGAGAGAGTAGATTATTAGATATTAGATATAGATGGATTGCATATTACTCAAAGATAGATATAGATAGATAATAGATATAAACTGATTGTAGTACATTTTCAAGCCAAATGAAAATGAAAATAAGGAACCAATGTGTGATTCCTTACTGAAATGTGAAAATATAAATTAACTGCATCCCTCAACTAGATTAAAGCACACGTTCATTTGTTGTTGCTTTTTCAGTTACTGTTAAAACAGCCTTTCGAAAGAATTTGAATTGAGAGTGATCTAATCCTCTTCACAGTGAAGCAAATTACAGCAACTGGAGACTTACAGCAGTGCCTTTTGCCCAAGGACAAATCAACATTTTGGGCACGCCTACATGTTACATCTTACCACCCACATGGCTGATTTTTTTTTACAAGAAACATCCTGATGCTTACACCACACACGTCAGGCCTCCGTTTTCATACTAGCCATATGTTAGGTCATATTGATAATTAATTGTATGCATTCATCTTGTTACAAAAGATGACAGGCTTTTTGTAAAGGTTTATAAGAAATTCCATAATGGAAGAAAATCACTGTGTGGCAATTTGGACTCAATTGTTGCAGTGAACTGAAGACTGCGATACAGTCATTGAACCACGCGTGTTAAAATGCAGCTGCATGGGTGGAACACAGAAAACACGATTGTAAATAATTCCTGAAGTTAGGGTGTTTTGGTGAATAAATTGAATGGTAATGTGAATGCAGGAAATGTGAGTTTTTTCTTTCTGTGGTCTGTGACAGATAGGGTTTCTCTGCTCACTGGATGTGCATGTGCTCGGTGACACGTTAACCAGCACTACTGGTGGGCCTGTGATGCTTTGAGTCTGAATTCCCCCGGAAAGGATTTGCCTCAGATTGTCTTCCTATGGCAGGCCCCACGTTCTACACAAGTGCCTTTGTCTCTGAGACAGCAGCTGTATAAATCCCTCCTCTCAAAATCTCTCTATGCCTAGATCACGGTGGGGAAGGGGGGGAGGAGTTATGACCAGGAAGTTGTATTTTAGGTCGTGTGACGTTTTTTGTTGTCAAAAGTTTATAGCAAAAGTACTCAACACGATTTGTACAAAGTGTGACACCTGTCTAGACAAAGCAAACGATTTTTCCTGCAGTTCAGACTTTGTTTATCTTTTGCCAGCTTGAATTTATTTAAGAATTATACCGTATTCATAGGCTTATCGGCTAACACCAGGTCTGCTGTAGTTTCAGATACGACACGATTGCAGATGTATCCTTTTCTAGTGGCCTCGTAAACCCTAATCAAATCTGCTGAAAACACACAACTCATTGAGTCGCATTTCAGCGTGAACGTTTTATGAGCGAAGAGCCCATTGAGAAGATAGATTTCATGTCAGAGGCTGCCAGGTTGGACCACTCGAGTCCTGTCTCACTTGGCAACCTCTTCAGATAAACAATAAACACACGGGTTACGTATTTGCCTATTGCTAGGAGTCGAGCATTGCACAAATCTATTGGGTTTTCTCAATATTCATAAAAGACATTCACATTGCAAAAGCACAATTTTGAGGCTGTATGAGGATTTGAGGCGCACTCATCCAATAGGATTTTGAGGTTTTGTGGAAGGTGATCGGTCTGTTCAGAAGAAGAAAACATGTTGTTGGCTTGGACTGATGTTGCTGCTGCTGCTGCTTTTGTGCTGACTCAACGGAAGCCCTTTTCATTTGGAAGTGACAACAGAAGCAAGGGGCTGGTGCGATATTGGGAAATGAGTGGTGGTAGCCTAATTATTAAAGACTAGGCATTTGCCCTGAAGAGAGCTTAGCAACGTTTCATAATCTGGTGTTGGTATACACCTACCCTACCACACAGATTTGAAAACAAACTTCTGTGGAGGTGTGGATGCAAATAAACACATCGGTATATCCTCAACCAAACAAGTGATTGGTTTCTGTAGGAGGGAAGTGGGGTTTCTCTCAGAACTCTGTGAGCACCTGCACGGTGCACAGTGCATCTGGGTGGTCAGCACAGCGTCTTTTAGGACTGTTATATACAGCATGTGTGAAGAGAGCTTAGTGTACCAAAGGATATAAATTCCACGACAGTGCGTCAAAATAATACCAGTTGTTTGAACATCAAGGTTTATTTTCTTCCCCAGAATTTTCCAAAGGAATATGTTCATCCCTGTCAAGCACCTGGCCTTAAACAAACAGTCATCTCTTGTTTTAAAAATGGTGGGTTTACGAGAGTGAACACTTAATTTGGCGTGGCAAACATCTGTTGTCCACAGCACTGTCTGTATTACAGGAGCCACGTTGCGTGATATCCTAGGCAGTTGGGAGAAGGGAGTTTTAAATTCCTTCCTTTAGTACTAAGCTTAAGATAATTGACTTCGCATAATCGTGTGTTGTTGGTCTCCTGGCCAGCCATGCAAATGTCCCAACTGTAACTTCGGGGGAAACATAGGAGCACAGCACTTCCTGTGTCCAGATGCGCTTCCTGCTAATATTGGCTCCTGTCCCATTATTTTGATCTACACAGTGCAATTCGGTAGGAGCCCTTCATTCTGCGGGCCAAGGGGAGACTCTCACAGCACACACCGCAGTCCACAGCACCAGAGACTCAAGTTATAAATAATCCCAGCAATGAGGACAAACTCTTTCTGCCACAGGTAGCAGAGCACTTTAATTCCTTTCCTGACTTTCCTATGGTGTTACTTTTCTAGTATTCCAACGCTGAGAGGTTAAAGGAGGAAGCATGTAGAATGTCAGGACAGTGTGATATTGCAGGTAACATAGATTATTCCGGTCTTTGGGAGTTATGACCATTCAATATTGGGGATATTGTGAATTGTGTATGCTTAGTACAAACGATAGCTCGCATATTGAGGGTGATAACAGAATCAACAAGTAGCAGCAGTACAACCGGGAAAACAAAGTCCCGATTGAGACTGTAAATTATTAGAACCTTTTGAAAGGTACATCTTTTTAGATCTCCCTCTCTCACTGAATTGTGAAACATGTCAACAGAACAATGTGGCGATGAGTAGATAATTGTTATTCAGATTGACTGTAAACTCCAGTAAAAATAACATTTTCCGTACCCTCAATCATAGAGACTATGTACAGAAATTGCTTTTCATTTGTAGTCTTCCAATGGAAACTAAGTCACTATATGAACCAAGTACGCCTAGGGGCCAGACCATTCATAATAATGTTATTTTACTCTCCCCTAAATAAGGAAAGGACCACATTTGGTTGCACTCAAAGCTTACAGGTAAATTTTTGGCATTTAACAGGTGCCCTCATCCAGAGCGACTTACACAGTTTACGTTTCTTTACATACAATCCATTTATACAGCTGGATATTTACTGATGCAATTCAGGTTAAGTGCCTTGCTCAAGGGTACAACTGCAGCGCCCCACCTGAGAATCGAACCTGTAAACTGTGAGTTACAATCCCAGTTCCCTATCCATTATACTACACTGCTGCCTAAAGCTTCAGTGAGCAACACCCACCACCCTTTGCTGCAGCTTTCCCACTCACAAATGTTTTGTTTTTGGTTGCTTGGTGACACTGATCAGTTTTCAGACTTTGATGTTGTAGCCCATTAATCATCTGCAATACATAATTAGGCTAATTGTTATGTAGGAAGAGGATATTGGCAAAGACTATACTGTTGAAAGCACAGCACTCAATCTGATAAGATTGTTTCCTCAGTTTTGCAGAGGTGTAAATGTTTTCAAAAGACAGCCTTTCAAATATGGTGCTTTACCATCATTTTGTCCACACGGGTCTACACGGAGGATGTTAATAGCTAGCTAGCTATCCTACCCCATCAAATTTCCTTCTAGCTAAACTCACAAGACTTAAATTATACAGCTGCAATAATTTAAGCCTTCTGACAGCTACAATATAGAGCTATCATTTACAGAAAATTTGCTGTCAAGAGCCTATGATTCCGCTGTAGTTTATGCTATTGAGCATTTGTAACACTGCTGGGATCATGTAATCTTCCGGTTCAAAGTTTTGTTGTGTTGCCTCCCGAGTTTTCATTGTTTACTGTGACTTTCATGGTAATGACCCATCAGAGTCCTACATTTGCTTGCTTGCTGTGTATCAATCATTTGTCTCCACAAGTGGGAAAGGTCTCCTCATTGATAGGTGGACTCTCCCATATACCTACCCCATGGGTGTGCCTTTACTGAATATTTATACTAATCATTTAGTGGGTGAAAGCCCAAGCCAAATTTTCCACTTTGTGGGACAATAAAGTTAATCTTGAATCTTGAATCTTAATCAATTCTAAGATAGTTGTTCTATGTCAAGTGACCAGAAGCACCTTTCCCAGGTCAGGCCGATTCAGTGGTTAAAAAACAACAACTATATAGCTCATTGTGTTTAAACTCCTGCTATAACTTGCTATGGATTAAAAAAACAGTGGCTATTTTAATAAGTGTAATATTCTAGTGTAACACACTATCTCAGTAGCTCCGGCTGTGACTTCTTTTTCTTTTGCTGAAGCAGTCCAGATAAGGCACTTTAGCCCAAGGGTTTACCGGTAGTGTTTCCCCCAGTTTTGGAACCTGCAATCTTGTAGTCGCTAGTCCAGGCTCAAGTTCAGGCTCCACCCGGTTCCCCAGACTACCCCTCCCTGTTATATGACTGATGTCCCCTGCAGGTGGATGTCGGAAGTTGAAAGCGCCCTTTAATCTTCTGCCGTGCTCCCGGGCGCAGCTGGGACACATAAAGTCACAGCTAATGTTAGCTTTCTCAGATTCCTACATATTAATATCAGTGATTGTCAAACTCAGCATTTACACAAACAATACTTTCTGAGATTTCTTTAAGCAAAGTTAAACACAAATTTAAGTTTAGGCCTCCATTAATCTGTGCCTGAGTTTAGGAGCGTTCAGCCTTAAAGCTGCATGTGCTGCTTGTGTGGCCAACATGACTATGCTAATGTCAATGCCATATCCTGACACTGAATCAACACTGATGTTAGATAAAACTGGAACACCTCTAAAAATAGTCTCTGATATCAGAGGTGACATGGATTTTGTCAGTAGAACATTCCATACCTAGTGGTCCAAAACAATATGTGCAAATGAACATTAAGGATGTGTGTCGTTTCTACAGTGTAGCCTCTATAAAGCATGTGCCTTTGTTCAACCCTGGCCATAACATAATATCTGTCGAAAGCCAACGGGCGAAAAGAAGCTCCTTTAATTTATATCCATTGCAGTGCATTGTAGGCACTTGTGCCTCTGTTTGAGATGAGGTTGCCACATAACTCGATAAAAAGCATCGTAATCAGGCAGGCCCACATCATGAATATTGGAAAAAATACATTTAAAAAAAAGACACAGAGCAGCAGTGTTTCTCTCTCCTCCCTCGCTTTGGTGAGGAAATTGATCACAACAATAATTACAGTAATGGAAAGCGAAAAGAAAAACTCCAGCTCTCCAGCGCTCGACTGCCATTCGTTCCCCTTGACAGCGCTGTGAAGGGAAGGACAGGGTGCAGTTTAATTGCCGTGGCGCTGAAATCCTGGCTGCGTGGGAGTGCGAGCGGTCAGCTGTGTAGGAGTGCGAGCCTCCAGCGGAGGTGGAGCGCATCCGCAGCGGCATGGGGCGGCAGGGTTGCCGCTCAGGGCGTTGTCCTTTTGCACCGGGCCAGAGACCCCGATGAGAATTTGGCCGATAATTCGAAGTGGAGCGTAACTGTTACAAGGTACTTCACCCAAGTATCTCCGGTATAATGAACAGTGTAATGTGGTGCGGTCAGTGCACATTCAGAGAGGCTCTTTCCCATATACCTACTGTTATTGAGTACTGCTGTGTACGCTCAGTATACTGATACTAGGGCTAGCGTGAAACCTGAGTGAGGAGGCAGACTTGCAAGCAAAGCCTGGGCGGGAGGTAGTTTACACTCTACAGTTTGGAGATGTTGCATTTGTGACCGTCCGATAAATCCACAAGATGCAGAGGGCTGTGGGCTTGCAAAGGGTGACCTCGCTTCCTTAGAAACTGCTTGACGACCACATTGTTGCTGTACCACTGCCCCTTGCTTACCCGCCTCACTTACGCCATTAATTTTCCCCCGATGCTGCTGTGTTACTTTAAAAAGTACATACCACATTTTGAGTTCAGAAGCATTGACTGGGCATTGCTATAATTGTTTGCTGATATGTCATAGATTCGTATAAAATGGCACACCATGGTTTGTGGTGTGATCACCTTTGAACAAAGACACAAAGCTGCACTGAGGAGCTGTAAAATTACTATAGCAGTATTGTGCCTGCCCAGACACATGCAGCAGAGTATAAAGCTCTTGGCTGTTTTTCATTCGTCACATAAAATAAATAAATAAATAAAATAAAACTGCCTTAAGTTAGTTGATTGCCAAAATCTGAATGTAAAGCCATATCATATAAGAATGATGTGATCTCTTTTTAGGATCAACACATGTTATCCATAATTGTACATAATTACTTTTTAAACCCCCACCCAGGAATGCTGAGGTACTGAGCAACATTTCTGCATGCTGGGAATTGTAGTTCATATACGCAACATCAATCTCTATGGCAGGAAATGGATAGCTTTTAACTAATGTAACCAAACACATATATCACACCTAGGGGATGCATCAGAAGTTAAAAGGCTAGAGGTGGGTTGCCAAATGTGAATTTTCTCACACATAATGTGTTTTTGTCAAATTCCAGCTGAGCGCACTATACGCTGAGCTACTCCTGGATCGATGGAGTCAGAGCTGACACACCAGTCTGGTCACAGGTCACAAAAATCTTCTGCCTCTATCTCCGGCACGTTAAATTACAGAATGGCTATTTTTCATTGGCTGTTGGAAATATCCCATGTTTCCTGAAACTAGACAGTCCACAGGAAAAAATTCTCACCCCATAGAACTTCACTCACTGCTCGTAGGTGCTCACGAGAACCATCGTTCATTATCATTGCTTGTAAGCTCTTGACATAAGATGGTCTGAGGTGTTAAGACAATGTGTGATTACTGAATTCCTCAGCTGAGGTGTCAAGATTGTAATGATGTGTTAATCCCTTGCTGGCCTAAAGACCAAATTCCTATACAGAAAAGATTTTACTGGGTAGAATGTCAATCCCTGATGCTTGTATAGGCCACACAATACACTCCTTATTGAGCGGTTTACACTGTAAACTGGCATGAGGGAAAGTTGATTATATGCAAGCTCTGACCTGACCAGACACATCTGGGGCAACTCAGAAAATCCACCAGGTGCTCCATGCCAGTTGGTCATGGATGGTTGCAATAGGGAGACATTTCCCCCCTGATTCTAGGTGTAGAATCTTGGCCGGGCATTTCGCAAAGGCCCTTTAAATAGTGAGGCAATCAGAGAGCAGGATGGTGCATTGTGAGAACCATTTGAGCTTCAGTGTGAAGTAAGCATCGTGCTAGAAAAGGCATAGTGCCAGTGATTTCACTCTTCACTACAAAAATGAAAGGAAGCAAACGTGCACCGTTTTAGAAATCAATCAAATCACATTTGCATGGTTCGTACATAGACACTCGAACAGAAAGGTGAGCAGAAGGTCAGCCCCATATTTTTAATAATGTTATTTAAATAAAAGGATGCCGTTTTTTAAATGATACCTTAAACCGATTTCAGGTCAATGCAAAAAGCCCCAGCACCTCTTTGTCTCACCTCCTACACCCATTAAATCTAGCATGTGAGGTATGGACACTGTTCAAACTACGTTCACATATTCACTTTCACATATTCACATTTACTGCTTCACTGAGTGTTTATTTTGTTCTCCGTGTGCAGACTTGGGGTGATTTAGTAAAGGACAGGTCATGCAAGTGTTGGCTTACTGTGCCCTGGTGGGTCTTTTAAGGGGAAAAAAATTATTCCTTTGTAAGATCCAAGAGTGGTGGCTCATGGCCTACAGGCGGCTAGATTTGTAGAGGGCTGTAGAGGACATTTTGAAATTGTTAATGCGGCCAGGCTCATTTGGAAGTTGGACCAGTAATTTTCCGGAAGGTGAGGAAGAGGTGATCATTCACTTAATGGGACATGGAGCTTTGCATGCAGTGCGATGAAAGAGCTGATACACCCTTAGATAAGGAATTTACAATGTATTTTTTGGTTGCTGCTAATAATGAAATCAGCAGCAATTATTAAGCAGTAATTAAAAAAGTAATTAAGAGGTTTCACAGGCATTCATGTGCCTTCTTTACATTTTTAACAAAATCATCTTGCTACATTCTCTTTTTATGGCATTCTCTTTTTATTCCATCCATGGTTTTACAGATCTGTGTCTCATTGGTTACGTGGCTCTGCGATTTTGCCACAAATGTGGTTTCAAGAGACGAATTCAGTGAATTAAGTATGCATGAATTTTATCAAAGGGCAGCATAAAATGGAGTTCACTGTTCCCCAGAATTGTGTTGATTTTTAGGTCACCAAGTCAAAGGTCAGGAATGTATACACTTCTGACGCTTCTGATTAAGCCTTTTTGCTAAAAACCACATCAATACTAGTAAAGATGCAGGTACTCTCCTAACAACGTTTCCTTTGTATTGCAGTAATTTGATATGTGTATTCTATTTCCTACAATCCCAATTCCTACAGGTAACTGCCAAAATAAAGGCAAGACTTTATGTAGTAAATGAGGGATCTTTTAAATGGTTGCAGTGCTGTGACTGTCCATCGGGGATGCCACGGCCAGTACCACCGGTACTTTCCAACAAGCAAGCCCCCCCCCCCCTCTCGGCCTGACTGGGGCTCTCCAGGCCTGGGCCAGGGCCATAGAGTTAGCCAAGTGTTGCCTTGATTTTGGCAGTTACCTGTATGTTGTGCTTGGATACAGCTGTGTGTCCTTGGGGGTCTAGGGTTCCCAAGAGAGGCTCAACATGTAGGGGTGCAGCTCACGTGACTTAGCTCCACCGAGAGCCACACAGAAGAGGAAGTGTGAAATCGCTGCTGAGGGCAGCCGAGGAGATAAGGAGGTAGCGATGGCGTGGAGGCGGTGCCGCCCACTCTTCCCTTTGTCCCTGCCGTTGCCGCTAAACTCTGAAGAATAATCACAATTAGGACTTCCAGTCCTGCATTCTTTCTCACGTCAGGAACTGCGATAGATCCACCCTGGGCTAAAGGTTGCCGACCCCTGGCCCTCCAGTCCGAGCTAGGACACCTTTTTGTCTGCTCTCGGTTACCTTAGTGATTTGAACCTGCAGTTTGAATGCCCCATGAACCGGTCATTGAAGGCTTAATGGGCCTTCTACACACACACACACGCACACACACACACACACACACACACACGCATGCAGGCACACACACACACACACACACACACACAAACACATACACACGCGCACACACACACACACACACACACGCATCCACGCACGCACACACCTACAAACACATACACACATGCGCGTGCACACACACACACAAACGCGCACACATACACTTACGCACACACGCACACACACACACACACACACACACACACACACACACACTCACGCACACACACACACTGGGAGAAGGAGAGAGCAAAGGGGTGGGGGTGGTAATGGAGAAAGATAAAGAGAGACAGGTCAACAGAGCTGTAGATGTAAAAAGTTCACCACTCTTCTTTGGTTGCTGTAACACAATAGCCTTATTCCTGGGGTGACCATTGTCCAGTAAAGGCATCTTTTTTTATTTCACAATCCAATAAATTACCTAAGCGACACAGAGTCTGGATCCTGGAATTTCCTAAAAATTAGGCCCAGCTTGGCTAACCGCGATGTAGATTTTTTTAAAGTAATATGGTTAAACCTTACAATTACTTGATATTTTATGTTTTGCTTTCATTTTAGCAACCTCCAATCTTAATTCAGTGCAAGAAGCTTCAATAGTTTACCACTCACATACATTTCTCAATAAAAGCACATTTATTAACTACAATGGTATTCCAATTGAAGGACAATAAACCAAGTAAATATAAAGGCTACTATGGCTTAGGCTACTAATAGCATAAATTTCACTGATAGAATTCAGATGTGAGACAGTCTCTCACCCATGGACATAAAGGTTTTTCGACCAATCGTCAGACAGCAGTTGAATTGAAATCTCCTCCATTCTGTGGTGAAAGAAAACACTCTCCCACGCTGTGAAAAGAAGACAGACCTCACAAAGTGCACAGCAGTACTTAAAGCCACGGCTGGTGTTTAAAAGGTGCTGCTACAGGAGTGGGAGACTTCTCTGAGAAACAGCCCTGAAACCTCCCTCGGGGACGACCGGTAGATCGTCCCGCTCGGGCCCTGCTGGGGCCGGGGACGTAACTAATGTTCCCGTCGTCCCGTTTGAGCGCCATGCTCTCTGTGCTCACATACTGCAGGGAGGTGCAGCGGAGCCAGGGCCCCGCAGCTCGCCGGTCCCCACAGCCCGTTCTCTGATTGGTCCTCTCTCTGCCAAGGAATTTGGCTCTGAGCAGCCCGTTCATTCCCCCTCTGCCTGAGGGCGTCGGAGCCGAGAGCACGACCGCGTGGAGTCCTTCCTTTGAGAGAGAGAGAGAGAGGAGAGGGAGAGGGAGGGAGGAGGGGGAATAGAGAGAATGAGGGAGGAGGGCCCACTCCTGCTCTGCCGCACTCCAGTCGCCTCTTGTTTTCGGTGAAACTCTTCTTTACTTTGAGCTCGAGAGGGGGAGGAACTGAACTGCACTGAGACCAGGTGCCCTGTTAGGAATCTGTGGCGAAAAAGGGATTTCTGTGGCAGCCTCTGACTGATTGAGCAGAGCAGGGGAGGAGAGAGAGAGGGGGGGGGGGGACAGAGAGAGAGAGAGAGAGAGAGGGGGGGAAACACAGAGTGAGAGAGAGAGGAATTACAAGTCGCTACCACTTGTTGCTCTTGGCTTTTTGGCGTGGAGGATGAGATTCTCAGTCTGTTTCAGGCCGAAGCAGGAGAACGTCTGAGGTAAGAGCCAGGCTGGTTTTCCCCGTGCTAGGGCTTGGGGGGTGGGGGTGGGGGGGCGTTTATGTCCTGACTGTGAGAAAAGGGGCTTCTCCAGGAGTCTCCACATTCTCCTCTTTGGCTTTGTGCGGGGGGAGGGAGGTGTTGAATCAACTGTTTCACGTGCCAGCGAGATTCACAGACAGCCTTGTTCTACGGAGCGGGAGAATGTGTGAATGAAAGCCTGCCTTTCAGACTGTTTTGGAGACATTTACAGACTTGTAAACGCAGATGCGTTGTTAATGAAACTTTGAAACTGTACTTTAGCGGTCTTTCGCATGAGCTCAGTTGCCATTTAACTGCAGTGTGGTGAGAGTAAGAATGGGAGTAAACACAGGACTCCAAAAAGCTTTCATTTTCTCGGGAGTGTAATCATGCTTTTCTTCTGTCCGCACAGCTCTGATTGCAGTGGCATATGGCTGCTAGCAGCCAGTTTAAATGTGACATTTATTTATATTCTCATGTGAGGAGTGGCATTCCGATAGTATGAAGCAAGTAATGTCTTTTTACAGTCCATACATTCATCTGGAAGCATGCGAGTTACACATACCTACTGTACAACCAGTAGCACTTTTTTGAGTTTAAATAACTTTTCAAGATCCAATATATCATTTTGTATCCTTGTTTGTTTTCTTATGTGGTAAATTTGGAGGTTCAAATCATAAATGTATTTCGAATAGTTTTGCGTCCATTTTTTCACATCTTCAGTTGTAATATCCATTACACTGTGTGGTGTTTGCTTGTCCCCGTCCGAGCTTGAACCGCAGATCGGGTTTTGGCGGTTTAGGGTGCAGTCGTACGGTGCGGTCGTGGGCTCCTGGCCATTGTTGTGCTATTAATAGTCGGCGGACGGCAGCTGGGGGAAGGAAGCGCCCTTGGAGGAGGATTACGGGGATGTGGTGTGGTGCGGGGCGGGGCGCAGAGGGGCGACGGAGCCACTCCGACTCTGGCACAGACCTGATACCGATCACACCGCACCTGCCGGCTGCCTGGGGCAGCCATGTTATTTCCCCTGGCAATCCACGGAACAAACATGCTGGCGGATCGTCAGTGATACCAGGACCCCACATTCCCTGCACGAGAGGAAGAGGCCTTTCAACACACATTTAAATTGTCATCACGTTGCCACTTATTCATTTTTTAAATTGTTATACGTCTGATGTCAGCTGATGTTGGTGCCTAATTCATCCAGCATGCTTGCGATGTTAACAAGTCATGACAGGACACAAGGCAGTTGCACATGTCCGGTGCACATTGAGCCCAGTGCACAGCCACCACGTGAGGCTTCTTTCACACAATGTCCCATTCCCTCTCATTTTCTCTGTAGTGGAGACTAGTCAAAGTGTGACCCCTGGCACCTGGTATGAAGGAGTTTAGCATACCTGTCAAATTGATCTGCAAAACGAAGCCTTAGTCACAGTAAATTAAGTGTGCTGTAAACATTTTTAGTTTATGCCTAAACATGGCCATATTTCCTTTGGACTTGAACATACACACAACCGATGGATACTGCATGCGCCTTGCTTCTGATTGACATTCTAAAAATGATCTGGAAATTCATTGCTCCCTTATTTTCACGGCCATGAGCTGAGTTTTGTATTTGCTCACCAAAAAGAAATGCAGAATCTACACATGGCCTAGAATGACGATGGCTTACACATTCAAATGAGGTGAAATTCTGTCATCATTATCGTTCGTTTATTTTAAATTGCGGCGTAATTTTGAGCGAACGCTTGTCTCCAGGAATATTACCTTGACATTTTTTCTCCACAAACCCTGTGTAATAATCAAGATAAGGGGATGATTTCTCCCTCGCCGTTCTCCCCAGCGAGGTTGAGAACTGTGCACTTTTATAGCCGGTGTGTTGTTGTGCAGTGACGTCTGGGCTTGATAAACAGGAGGTCTCGGCCTGACCTCACTGCCTGTTTGCCCGAACAAAAGGTAATTACATTAGCTCTGAACTACCGTGGGCCTGTGAGAGAAGGCCCTCTGTGACACACACAGGGGAATGAAGGACCGTGCGCGCACACATACACATACACAAACACACACAAACACACACAAACTGCATACGCGCAAGCTTTCAAGAGGGCTGGAGAGTGCCGCGCTCATTAAAACACATCAATTAGCCATTTCACAACTCTCTGCGCCTCATTAACGTGCTCCTTCAAACGAACCCTCGATGTAAATACCGGAGCAAGGGCAGGTCATTAGCGTTTGGCCTCGCATTGTCTGGGCATTGTGTAATGTCGTGTGTAGTGTAGCAATCGGAGAGTCCCGTGGGTGAGGTAACGGCACGTCTTTGTAAAGTGCAGGAATGCGTTGTTTTTGCAGATGCGTCACGCTGCGCGGGACGTGTGTTTGCCTGGCAACCTCCACTCCGCACAATGCCCGCGTTGGCAGCACTTTGTCCCCTGGGTTGTTCCGCTGTTCCGACGAGAGGAAACAGGAAGAGGAGGTTTCCCCCACTGACCTGGAATCTCCGCTGACACCCTGCGGGCTAAAACCTGTGAGGCTTCGTCAAGGACGGCCTCGGGCGAACCTCGAGTGCGCTTCGGACACGTACATTAAATTCTCATAAATCGTCATGGAGATGAGCAGTCCCACCTGTGCTGATCACTTACTTTCAGAGGACGTGTGACACGCCCACACAAAATGCTTTATCTGTTTTTTTTTAAAAACCTTGTCGGTCTTTCTGCACCTAAGAGTATAACTTCGCATGACATCATCTGCGTTAAATGGGATTCTGGTAGTCGGGTGGAATCTGGCTGCGGGTTAAAACGAGCTTTGTAGTGCTCTTAATTTGCAGAAGATGTCTGTCATGGCTGATTTATACACTGTACACCTGGTGTACAGCTGTGGGGCACAACTGGCTGTCTGTGGATGTTAGACAAACATGGGTAACGGAGAGAGAAACCAGCAGGCTGTTAGAGTGGAGTATTAATGACACGGGACGCTGCGCCGGGAGCACCACAGCCTGTGGAATGTGCGTGTTTTCGGGGAGCGTGGGGGGAGGACCCCGATCCTCCATGCAAATCCTCAATTTATCTCTGGAAGCGGAAGAATCTGAAAGGCCCTCTCCGGGCGGGGCAGAGAGGTACGGAGGACTGGGGAAACTTTGCTCGCTGTCGGTCAGAAGCGTGCGGCACTAAGTCCGCAGTGTCGGGGCGGAAGCCGTTCTCGTGAGGCCTATCTGTCCGGCCGCTGACAGAGCGCAGGCCAGAGAGATCTGTCTGTTAGCCCTGCGTGTCTCCCTCTGATCGACATGCTCTGTTTGTGGGGAGCGTGGGGATTTAGGATTCTTTGTGTTGCACATCACATCGGGGTGGGGGGATGGGGGGATTGTGCTTGGTGTGTTTCCACAGCAAGGGTGGAATGCGGAGCTGCAGGAGCGGGCCCGGTGGGCCAAGCCAAGCGCCGGGTAGGGAAGCTGGAGAGAAGGCGGGTGCACCGCGAGGATCGGAGCTCGTTGGCTGCATTTCCTGTTTGGCCTGCGACCGAGCGCCGGAGATCAGGAACAGTGATTTGCTCTTCTGACCGGCAAACTAAAGATAGCTTGTTTCGGTGGATGGTTTCTGGGACGGGGAGCTCAGACTCCCAGAGCTCTGCATCTTAAATGGTAACTGTGAACCGGTGTGAAAAGTTAGCGAGGTGTCGTAAGAACAAACGGTTGCTATACTTCAGTGGATTCAGACAATTGCCTCTCTGCCCCTCCATAATCGTTCGACAATCGCTGTGCACTTCAGGTTACGGTCCGAGACGGAACTCGCCCAACCCTGTTTACGAGGTCGCCTTACTGCTCCTCGGTGAGCTCGTGCCAGCTTTCCCTTCTCCCTCCCCCTGGGGCGGACAACCAAACGCCGCCCCCGATCGGGGCTCCCCACCAGGGGTGGTCTGGTACAGTCGGGTGTCGAACCACAGCCGTGATAGGCAGCTCACACTCGTAAAGGACCAGCCAATATAGGTGCGTTAGACCGCTACGCTATTGGAGACCCGGAAAACTTCTCTTAAAGGAGTTTTCAGGAGATTACTCTTCGATGTCAAAGGAAAATCTGCCCAAAGGCAGAAGAAATGGTGTAACACAAGGAATCTGGGCATCTCAATATGTCTTTTATATTTGACTTTGTTTTATTTTTAATCACCACTAGCAGGGGACCGCAAGAAAGTAATTGAACAAGCAGTAACAATGGTTATGATGTTGATGATAACAAAATGGAGCCTCAGTTATATTAGCTCAGCGGCTATGAACTATAGCCCAATTTACACCCGGTGTGTTTTCAAAAATAGAACAGGCGACTCCCTGCTTTGGGAGTGTCCTTGTGGAACCTCCTGTTACGGTCCCTAACGGGGGCCCAGGACACTTCCCAAGTTTGTTATTCCAGTCGACAGGAATGTGCAGAATCCAGAGGACAGGCTGCCGAGGTCAAAGCGAGGCGCTCAGGGCTCACCAAGCATTTAGCATCACAATAGAACATTTAAATGAGTCACGGTCTGGGCTCACGGGGCTGCGGGAAGAGAAGCGTCTGTGGGGGGGCACTTCCTGGATGTCGCGCCCGCTCTCGCTGTGCCCATTGTCTGCCCAATCCCCTGTCCCGGCGACGGGTCTGGGAATGGGCGGAGTAGGCAGACTCTCGCAGAATTTTTGAAAAGCTTTTGGAAAGTCCTGCAACGCCACGAGGGGACTGTGGTAAATCGAATGCGACACTTAGCCCTTCCTGTGCCTGTTTCTCTCAGTCTTTGGTGGTGTAGCTCCCATTTTGCCTCATGGTATGCACAAACTGACTGAACACCCCCCCCCCAACCATTCACGGGACACACGCACATGAAGTGGAACCCAACATACCAACCACAGCCATGGCTTACTAATTTTTTTTAATAACATTTGGTTCCTACCGATTTGACTGTCTCCCTGTTGCATCAAACTCATACAGCACTCTCTCTCTGTCTATTTTCATCACATGGTGAATGTTCATCAAAACCTGTGGCAAAATGTATACTGCGTCAATAACTGGATAAAAAAGTTGGTGCATGGGTGCATCGGTTCAAGAAGATTATAGAGTTAAGGTGATGTGGACACCAACCAGGTGCCAGAATGTGAAACGGCTCGCTAATGACCACAAATCACCAGCCATCATTTCATTTTTCAAAGCTATGGTGCGGTTGTCATACACAGATCTGGGATCAGCTTTCCCTCCCTGAATCTGAGCATTAATGTTGTGGGAAATATGCAAAACCGACTGACGATTAGCATCTAGAGGCTGCACCACACACCTCACTCCTTTTGGGAATTGTTAGGGGCGCGTTTCTGTTCTGGGGCAGACATGGTAGGTCAGTGTGACGCGGATATTGTCTCGCGCTCACGACACATGAAGGTAAATGCACGAAAATGATTTAAGGTCAACCAAAAAAAAAACTCTGGCGCTCATGGCACACACGATGTGCACTGGTCTACAGCTGCAGGCACCAATGGGTGGAAGATCAGCAATCACTGTGGGCCCCTGCTAACACTCTGACCCACAGTGGTCCAGGTGGCCGTTACTGTCCTTTTGCCGGTCCAGCGTTCTGGGGACAGGAGGTGTTAACGACCGTGCTCCCGGGTTCAGCTGTCCACGTGTGAAGAGGTGGCACGGCAGGCCCTTCCTGCCTCCCTGCCGAGATGGGCCTTTCATGCGGCCTGAGCCGGGAGAGCGAGTTCGGTGACGCTCACTCCCCTCTCGGAACACACGGCGGTTCTGAAGGAGGAAGTGACGCGCGCGGAACAGGATCACCCGGCCCTGCTCACCGTTCTTTGTCCCCCTGTGAAATATTCATCAGAGGGGAGCACTGTTCGCTCCCCTCAATAATTTATACAACCTTTGAAAACGCTGGCTGACCCAAGATCCATCCGCAATCAGGATATTGCTCATCTAAAACACGCAGTGTTAATATTCATGCAATACACCGTCTGTGTTAAATGGCGCCGTTTAGATCAATGCTGTTTGCTGCATTTTTTGAATGCTGGAAGCAAAAGACGTTTGTGTTTTGTTTTTTTGTTTTGTTTTTTTCCATTACTTTGCAGGGCAATGACCACAATGTGATGACCTCAGAGCAGGGACTGCTGACTCACTATCTTTTGAGTATTTATGAAACTACAAACACAGAGTAATTTGCTTATTTTTAATTATTTTTTCCTGGGCACCTAAACTCTTCAACAATTTCCATAAAAAAACATTCAACGTATTTAGCTGTCGTCTGTAACATTACTTTTACCCCTTCCAGCAATATACAAAGGGGATCATTTGTTGCCTGGTCCTGCTACTCAGAATGTTATTGTTTACTGTGAGGCTTGTAATTGCTTCATTGGGATAATATTCCTCGCTACATCGTTAACAATTTAAAAGCCACTCCTGTGTACGCAAGCACATCTCACCACATTTGCCTCAGGGCTTCCCTCTGCTAGGAATGCCTTTTGAAGTCAAACCTTTACCGTCCCGTCTCCCCAAACCACGAGAGCTTCCCGCCCGCTCCTCTCTCCCACACGAGCATGCCCACCCCTCGCACACACTCGAAAACTCCGCCACGCTCCCCACAGAATGCTGCAGCATGCGTCTTGAATTCCTCATGCAGAAGTGGCGAGCTCCACCTGATCGATGTTAGCAGGCCGCCACACAAGCATCCCCAGTTACGCTCCCGGAAGTTTCCGTTCAGGCACCTCCGGTGTCTCTGAGGATCCTTTAGTGCTCGTTTCACAGAGTTCTCATTTTGTTCAGTATTAAATATTCTTTCAAAAATATTCCTTTTGGTTGGCTATGTGACTAAGAGACATCTTCTCTCAGAAAACTGGAGACGTAAGGCTTTGTTCAGTTATGGATATGTTAATGGCCGTGAAAATTTATTTAACTGGGCAAATGGATACGGAGACGACATGTATGGAAACATCATATATATCAAGGGAATTCTTCCCATGGTGACCTTGAAGTAACATGACTAATGCCAGGCACATTCCCAGCTCCATAGATTTTCGCTCTGTTCCAAGCTGTTGAGTCTAGAGCTACACTGTAAAAAAAAAATCTGACTGAACGTAAATGAAAGGGCTTCTGTTCAAGGGAGAAGTTTGTTCTTCTCAAATACGAGAGACTGATGAAGTACAGAATTAAGCACTTTTGTCCTATATTTACGTATCACATACTGCGTATATTTTACTCCAGGCTTGGTGTTGGCCTGTCTTTTTAGAAATGGATTCTGGCGCTTTGATTAATGGGTCGCCTCCGAAAGGAGTCTTTTGTGAGTCACAGTGAGCCAGAGGAACGACCGAGGCACTAACAGTTCACCAGGACCCAGCTTTTATTCTGCAGGGTGTCTTTCTTGTCTATTTTCTTATCCGTGCCACGATGAAGGGAATGTTTTGGCTGAGCGGACTTCCTCATTGTTCTTCGCATTGTCACACTTCCCCCTGTCGATGGGGAGAGAGCAAGCCAGAAGAGTGCTAACCGGGTTGTTATGAAATGTGTGAGTGTGCGCACGCTTGTGCATGCATGTGCCTTTGTTTGTGTGTGTGTGTGCACGCACCTGTGTGTTTGTGTGCGTTCTGTGTTACAGATATATTTTTTTAATGATTTACAGATATTTGCATGCTGCCGCTCTGTGACTGCGCGAATGTATGTATTATGCGTTCATGTGTTACGTGTGAGAGAGCGTGCATGCGTATGACGTAGGCATGCGGTCATATGCACATTCTGTCGCCTGTGCCTTACTGATTGATAATGATCTCAGAGCGCAATGTACTTTTGTAGGGGCTCACATTAGCCTGGTGTAATAAGCTGTCCGCAGCCTGGCTGCTGCTCTGCTCTGAGTTCTGATTAAAGGCGGCCTCACCCCTCTGGTTTCCCTGTTAATATTCCATGCTGGACCACCCCTCTCAAAGTCCTACGCAACTCTTACCATAAAGCGACACAATGCATCGTGACACGGTGCACAAAAAAAATCACCTGTTAACACCTCCCCCTCCCGTTACATGGTTTAATGGTAATGTTCTCTTCATTCTGTGCCAGACTGCTGAACAGCCTTCGCCATTCTCAGCATTCCAGTGCACAATAGGATCAGATATAATATTACTCAGAGCGGAGTTCCAGCAGATGCAGCACCCGCGTTTGATATGCGAGCGGGACCACCAGCGGCGTTCAGAGGGGGTCTGTGTGGACGCTGGACGGGTATGCGGTAACGTTAGAGACTGCGCCCCTCTGCCTCCCCCTCTCTCTGTCCTCACATTGTTTACAGAATTACACTGCGACTTTTAGTCTCCCCATCCCATCACTCTCTTGCGTTTTTGCTTTATTTATTTACCTTCATTTTGTTTGTGACTAGACTTACCGTCCTTTCGAATATTCTAGTCACGGGCCTTAAGTGATACATGTTCACAAGCATTTCTCCCGCCGAGAAAGAAGCTCTTTATCTGTGTACAATCACGGTTAAGGACGAGACTTGAGGCCTGGCCTAGTGTCTCCTGACAGCTTGCCCCATTGCCCAGCGTTTAATTCCCGAAGCAGCAGTGTTTTTACGAGGCCCGTGACGCTTGGAAGCCCGCGTCGCATTGGATCTGTGAAGAGGCTTTAATGCGTGTCCTGGCCAAGAGTGGCACCGCTGTTGGGAGCAGCAGCAGGTGCTGTTTGTCGTATTTCATTCCTGGCACAATGGTGGAGAGATCCCATTGTGCAGGGGATTGCTCAATGTGTTCACATACCGGAGAGAAAGGAAAAGAAAAAAACATAAAAGAGAGGGGGGGAGAGCGAGAGAGAGGGGGTAGTTAGCATGAAGAGCACGGGAGCAGGAGTGCTTCCTGCAGATGGCATCGCGGGCAGGCCATCTTTGATCGCTGCTAGGGTCAAGTCCAAGTTGTTTGTTTTCCTGGAGAGAGAAAAAACAGACTAGTGCAGTTTGTTTGTGGCCCCATCCGTCTCTATAACACAGTGTCGCGAAACAAGCATGGCGTCTTCTGCAGTCTCTCGTACGACTCGTGTGTGCTGGTGTATTTTAGATTTGGTGTTTTAGTGCAGTTTTTAAATACTGAAATTATTTGCAGGGATCATTATGATCACCGGCTCATCGAAGACCAAATGAATGAATGAACACTTATTTAAGACCCAGTTAGTGCCCAGGGCTGCCCCTGGCTAAAGCATCTCAAGTTATACACACAAGCTTCTCTTTGTATTTTTACACAGTTTAACACAGTTAATATTTGGCTAACAGACGAACAACGTTTGTTGCTCATTTATTTCTTGCAATGGATCGAGCACTGAATATGTTTGCCGACGATCCACGCAGGTCACCTAGAATTTTTTCAGACAGACAAGAACAGCAGACCCGAGTAGGAAAAGGCTTTTCCGTCGTAGTATCATTAGCACTAAGTTCCCCGATAAAATGACCCTCTCGAAGCGTGGGTGAGCTTGGGTTCTGCCTGCTGGATTGTGCCATAAGGGTGACTCAAGCATCTAAAGGAGGATTAAAAAGAATGGGTCTTTTTGAGCATCTGGCCCTGGAGGGCAATGCACTTACGGCTTCCCATCACAAAAGCAGAGCAAAAGGCGTCGAGACAAAGTCTCACCACCATGGCGTTCCGATCACCTCGCCTCCTTGCCTTGGATCTTCCTGAATGTTGTTTTCGTCAGAGGCAGGTTTGCCCTTTTTGCTCTGGAAAACAAAAATATGTGTGAGCAGAATATATTGGTCGTATCATAGCCTCTCTTCAGTGCCTCATGTTTGTGTGTGATTATTACTTCTCTGGCAGCCTCAGAGAGGGTACAGTTCTGTGGTTGTGCAGCCGGAGCTGTCTGTCCGAGCGATGCGTGCTTTTTTACACTACGAGGCCTCTGACTGTGGCTCTCTGCAGCTTCCCTCCATTGTAGTGTGCAGAGAAGTGAAGGAATAAAAGAAGAACAGCCTTCAGAAGCATTGTCATCCGAAGGGTAAACAACCTAAAGAGATGGTTTGAGTTTCCTCCACGAAAAGCGACGTGGGCATGAGGCTGGCTGGTGCTCTACACATTTTTCCACACTGCTTTTTCCAGATAAAAACCGAATGATTTTTAAAAAACAAAATTGTAGAGGAATGCCTTCACATTTAAAAGTATAAAATGGCTGGGTTCCTACTTGGCTTAGTCAGAAAGCGCGCTTACCACAAGCGCAGGCTGAGGCCTTGTGTCTGTCACTATCTGAATAAGACCAGGAGTTTTCAGTGGCAGGACCCTCCCAGTGTAGGGTTGGTTTAAGTTGGCTGCTCTTCAGTGGGCTACCGAGGCATTAGGCCATGCTCCTTCCAACAGGCTACTAGATGTCATCAGTGAGAGATATACCTCTTCTCCAACAGGCACTACTTCTGTGTGGACTGCAGCATGGAAAATAGTGCAGATGAGCACAGCAAAGGCTCTTTAGCTGCCGTCCAACTGACACACCATTGAATCCGGTTGATGATCCCAAATTAGGGAGAAAAGAGGTGGGAAATGGATGGAAAAAATGTATTTGGAATTTTTTTTTGCTAAGTTTTTTTTGCAAGAGGGAAAGAAACGCATGATGGAAGATTGTAGTTTCAAACACAAGCACATATTTGTTAGTTTTTGCTTGAATAATTCTTATAAAAATAATATCATAATCATAATGTCTTCATCATAATATCTTCCAAAATTATGTATATACCATTGCATGTGTACTACAATAAGGACAAAGGACAAAATTCTCCTTTCGTGGCGATTAGGGATTCTGAATTTTTGACCAGAGAACGAATATTGGCCCCGATGCCACCGTCGTTTCAAATAAGAGTTGAAACGTATTGATCCTTTAGTAGGTGCTCCAGTCCTACTCTTGTTCCTCCGGGATTAGGATCCAGGCCAGCTCGCTCTCCCTCTCACATAATCCTGCATGTCTGTCTGCTCTCACTGAACTGACATTCAGTCACTGCACAAACCATCATTTGCGTCGGCGAATACGGCAGTCTACTCTCACTGGCAGCTGACTTAATTACTCCTCGCACTGGATGTGCATCAAGGCGAAAGAATATATATTCTTAAGGGGTGGTCAAGTCTTTGCTGTGGTGAAGTGAGTTTAGGGAATGCGGTTTGGAGAATTTGGTGGATATCAGTTTACAGACCTTTTCAGCGTTAAGGTCGGGGGGGCATATTGCAGCGACGTTTAGCGCACGGGTCACAATAACAACAGTAACTGTACCCTGAGCGGTATTTCCCCCACTACTATGTCCAAGAACGGATCTGTGTATGAACGCTTGAATGCCTCCAAGCATTACTCTCTTCTACATAGCGTAGTGGTCTTTTAGCTGTAAGCTCAACCCTCTTAAGCTGAAGTAATGACTGGCCATATACATGCTACATACAGGAAAGGGTCAAACCCTGTCCTCATATGAATCCCTGAGAGAGAGAGAGACGGAGGGAGAGGGAGAGAGAGAAGATCAGCAAGGTTATAACTGTCATGTAGTGGGTGAAATGGCAGCGTCGATAATGGCAGGCCCAGAGAGGCTCATACGGAGCAGACCTTTTTAACAGAGCGCCAGTTGATCTGTCGCCCATCGGGACTCTTTGATGAATAATTGACGGCGTTTCCTGCGCCGGGTGAGGGTCAGAAATGGGGCTGATTGACAGGAGATCCCACAGAGATCTCGGAGCAAAACAAGGAGCCCGGATCGAGATTGGGATCAGCTGAGCAGAGATAGAACTGGGCCAGTCCAAACGGTACATCCAAGGAATTTTCATTCCGGTTCAGCTTGTCTCAGGATCCTTCTCCCCCCACTCTTGGCACAGAGTCAGTATTGTTGTGGGAACGGGGATTCAGGATGCTTAAGTACACTAAAGGAGACAAGAGTAAACAAAACAGGGAAAAGTGTGTATCTTTTTTTTCTGGAGTTTTGGGCTCGTCAGCGAAATTCCGTCCCCTTCGTGACAATTTGTGCTGTTTATGATAAGAGACACAATTGCACCACAGAGTTCACTGTCGCTGGGAACAATTGGAAACAAGCTCTGAAACCAACATACATTTGTTTATATAAGCACCGATTTCTGCACCCAGCTTTGAGGAAGGATTTATTTGATAGCAATAGATGAAATGCAAACCAGCTTACTGGCGCTTGCAAGCACCAAATGAATAGCTGGCACTATATTATGATTTGTTTTAAATATAGCCGAATCTGGATTAGAAATGATTTTTTTTCATTAGAGTCGGTGGGATGTTAAGCCTTAGTGTGCCAGCATAGAAATGCGTGTTGTGTTTCGGTGATTGCTTCGGTGAAGGCGGCGCTAAGTTTGTTCTGAACTTGAAAGAGAGAATCTCATCTAGTAAAAAGTAGGGTATTGTCTTACATTTGTCTTCTCTTTCCTGTATGTTTTCTTTTGTAATTGGAAGCAGTGGGTTAATTTAGGCACCCCCACACACACACACACTCACACACACACACACCTTGAAATCAGAACCCTTGTCACAGAGACAAATATTAATCTCCACAGCCCTGGTCCACCTGGGGAGTAAAGTGAGAAGCACAATTAGGATGATAATTCATGGATAAATGTGCTGTTTGTTTCTGTCAGTTTTAATTAACAACATGGCGGCCTAGGAATTCTTATTTGGCGTAAGGTGTGCGTGCGGTCAGTTTGATGCAAATTTTGGAATACATCATTTTCTTCTTAGTTAAACGTGTTCATAGAGTATGCAGAAACTTGCGACTGCCCCAGACCACTCGTACGCACAAATATGTGTACATACAGAAAACGACACAACAAGCTTGCAACTCAAAGTAGAATTATATTATACATATGAGAAGAAATTGGCAGTATTATTCATGATGAAATAATTGTATAACACTTCTCTAGCGTCCGCATTCTTATGTTGTTGAAAGCGTTACACATTGTGTTCTGTGTATTTATAGTAAACTTCTTTTAAGGAATTACCCTGTATGACTTTAATATATGAGCAAATTCAGAACTTCTTGTGCAATAAAACAATTAAGCTGCTTTACTTTACTTGACAGGCAACGGTCTGATTTTAATCTCTTAAATGAAAGGCTCCACTCCACAACTCAAAAAATTTAGTGACGATGGCGTACTTGGTGTTCCTGGACTATCTTTAAAGATTGGCAAGACACGTTTGCTGAAAATGACGAATGGCTTTTAGCCTGTTTTTGATTGCCAAGAGAGGTTCTTCTGACTCTCTGCAACTCCCTTGAGCCACAGCTAAGAATGTAGACCAACTGTTATACCCCCATATTTAGGTCCTCTCCACAATCGGCTTCCTTTCAGCAGGAAATGGAAGACTGATATCCCAAGTGTCAGTCAGCCGCACACTCCCCAAAATGCAGGATGGCATCAAACGGCTGCTTCCTGATCACGGTCAATTTCCCTACCATATGGAACACCAGACAGCGGTGAAATTGAGTGGACTATGAACAGGCCCAGGCTCAGAGAGGAGGCCAGATGACGGTGCTGTGTCATGTCACACAGGCTGGCTCTCTCACACTCACCCCCAGTTTCTCTAACAACCAGCCTCGCTGAGCCAGCGGTCTGTCAGGCCTGGCAGTACGTCTGGTGACCACTGGTGCTGTGAACTGAGATAATGTCTTCGCAAAGGCGAAGCAATGAAAAGCAGCGGGCGTTTTGCCCTTTCAATCAGAACAGTGGGTGCTTCTCATTATGTAAGGGCCCAGTGGGTAGGTGGCAGTGTTAGCATAATGGTTAAGGAGCTGGGCTTGTAACGAAAAGGTTGCAGGTTCGATCCCAGGTGGGGCACTGCTGTTGTACCTTTGAGCAAGGTGCTTAACCTGAATTGCTTCAGTAAAAATATCCAGCTCTATAAATGGATTGTATGTAAAGAAATGTAAACTGTGTAAGTCGCTCTGGATAAGAGCATCTGCTAAAATGCCTAAAATGTAAAATGTAAAAATGGGTAACAATCAGCCGTCCACCCCGCATGCTTATCTCAGTTAAGTTCACAGTTGTCATCAGATGTATGCGGGCTAGCTGAAGGAGGAAAGGCACGCTTGCACAGCCTCACCCTGAGACCACATGACGCGGACGTGACACAGATACCGGTGC
Source organism: Aldrovandia affinis (assembly GCA_029706075.1). Taxonomy (NCBI): domain Eukaryota; kingdom Metazoa; phylum Chordata; class Actinopteri; order Notacanthiformes; family Halosauridae; genus Aldrovandia; species Aldrovandia affinis. Next base: position 267,967 of record JAINUG010000053.1, on the reverse strand, counting down.
TCGGCGACGTGTCTGACCTTCTCCCCTCCCTTCTCAGACACCTGCTGCGATTCAGCCGTTTGCCCCGAAATGCCTGCCCGTCTCCAGGATCAAGACAGGCGTTCACCACGCTCGCCTCTGAAGTGGGGGCTTCACGAAAACAGACACAAACAGGCCTTACTGCATTTGCTGCATTTATCGTTTGTTGCTGTGTTACTTAAAAAAAAATATTATTTGTTTTTAGTTTTTCTTCGTAGATTTTTTTGTTACTGGTTTCTGTCTGCTCCTTGTGCTTGTCTGAAGTGCGTGTGCTGGACTTGCGGGGGTGAGAGGGACGTTTTGGACATACAGTTGGTGCAGTAATAGGATTTCCACAGCTTTGCATGTTAAATCAGCTCTGGTTCTGGTTCTGTTCTGCGTGTAAATCACAATGCTTTTTCTCTCAACTGTGAGTTCATTTTCAGTGCGCTCAATGATATTGAGCTCCGATATTCAAAACTATGAGATTTAAACAACAAAAAAAAACATTGTTTAAAATACACTTTTCTGGTAAAGCTTAACTGCTCATTACTGCACGCACGGAAGCTCCGGATGTCTCAGTGTCTGTGTTTGCTTTCATGAGTGCCTGCATTCGTGACAGAGTTGAGTGACAGAGATGCATTGTGGGGGAAATATGTAGAGTCACAGGCAACCCTCGCCTCTTGACTGGCTTAGATGACACATTTAATCAGCGCAGGTTCGTTTTCTGGTCAAAGACCAGGCTCTGACTGTGTCTGTGGTTGCCACTGGTTTCTTTTCTAGCAGAAACCCCTCAGCTGGGTCACGAAAACATCTCTTTCCTGCGTGACTTGAGGTCAATTCAATTAAGTTCCAGTCTGAGAATGAAGCGCTCAAGGAGAGGACAGGGAACAGGGGATGTGACTTTGCGGGCAGTCTCACATCAGAGCCATCTTTAGAGCATCAGTATTTCAATGCTACAGAACTGTCATTGAAGTCATTTCTTGTCTCTTTGAAAAATACACTGGATGTGTTTAACATGTTGCCCATGGAGTTAATGGGTGTACTTTTTCTTTAAAATGTTCAAAGGTCAATATTATTTTGTAGGCACTGTTTACAAAACACTTTGTTCATTGCATAACAAAGGAAACAATTATTAAAAATAAAGATGCTACAGCAGCGTATGCAATCGTGTCATACTAACTTCAACCACAGCAGGATCTTTGTTGTCTGAAAAATAAGCAAAAAATAAACTGATATGATTGTAGTATTTTGTAGTAATAGATTAACTGCAAGTTGTCCCATAAAATGCATGGCCATCTTTGTGAAGGTACGTAATTGCATAAATCGGACAAACCATCCACTATAATTGTCAAAGTCACAAGATAAAATATTGTGCCAAGTGAAAACTTTAGCCAACTGTTCAACTATTCTGTGTTTGACCATCCAATGTCAAAGCAAAATGTCAACTGGAAATGTTAGGATCTCAGACTTAGATTTTTGACCCCATAGCTCTCGTCTGACATGTCTGAGGCTGGGGCTGGGTTCTTGGGACTGAAGGGTTGCAATTTCAAATCTCAAATTTAGCATTGCAGCCTGCAACAGATGAATAACTAGGCTGACTGCATTAGTCCGACTAACGGCATTTGGCTGTCCACCCCAGGGGGTGGAGGGAGGGAAAGTTGACACGAGCTTGCCGAGGTGCAGTAGGGCATTCCTAAAGAGCAGGTGGGCGATGTTCCGTCTCGGAGGAGGCGGATCATTGCCAGCCTCGGTATATTAGCTTGACCTGGAGGACGGGCGACGGGCTCATGAGGGGAGGGCGAATCGAAATAAATAGAGGGTTGAATTGGCTACTAAATTGGGAGAAAAACTGGGACAAATTAGAAACAAATAATAATAAAAAAAGAACTAGGCTGACTCATTGAGGTTCCGGTTGTTTGTCCTCTAACTGTTATGTCTAGCCTATTATGTTATGTCTAGTGGTTCTGTGTGGCTCAGTAGGTAGAGCATGGTGTTGGCAACGCTTAGGTTGTGGGTTTGATTCCCATTGGGGCCACATATACTGAAAAATGTATGCATTCATTACTGTAAGTCGCTTTGGATAAAAGCGTCTGCTAAATGGCATATATGTATACTGTATATAGCCTAATGAGCGCTAACTGTGTCAACTTGGCTCCACAATGGACATCATCCGGTGCTGTCCTGTTCCCTGTGAGCCAGGGGCAGGGTGAACTTCACATTGATATTGCTTCAAACAGCTCTACAGCTATTGAGGAGAAAAGTACAGGTTTTTTTATTCGAATGCAAATAATTCGCATTCAGTTGAACTCTCTTTGAGGTTTGTTCTTATGGAGTATGAATGAAAATTGAACTATTTGTTTTTTGGTCTCACGCAGTATTTTTGTCTTGTTTCAGTGACTGTCTGGTGACGTATGGCATGATGTGTAATGCAATACTTGCTTATGAATTTATTTCTTTTTAAATTATGTACAAAGCACCAGAATGAATGGGACTAAATTCCCCTCTTAATTTGCAAGGATTCAGCAGAACAATAGGGCACTTTGTATGATGTCATTAATATAAGTCAACTTACATAAAGCCATTTTTCAACAATGAAAATGACTATATTAATATCACAGGGAATATAGTTAGGCCTGATGTTTTCATTAGTGGACTGGTGAAGTTCACCACAAGTTTCAATGTGTTGAAATCACCATCCGTTGTGTTACTCTGAATGAGTAAATTGCACTTTATAAGCATTTGGACAGGACAATTTGGTAAATGAAAAAGACGTTTACAGAATTATTTTTGCATTTCATTCTATGCATCTCCCTGTATGTAAATATTTTTTTCCGCTATGCACTAAACTGCCGGGACTTCACCTATATGACACAAGCAGCACTTCAGCAGCAAGGCTAGCGTCTGGGGCCATCACGCTAATTGCTTGTAGCGCTGGCTCAGCACATTTACAATAGTTCACGCTCCATTGCAGAGAACAGAACAACCACTGCTGTTCGGGGTTTGATCTACTCGGCTTTTGTCCCAACCATAGTATTTTTTTGTTTATTTCTTTGGCCTGGCAGTATTTCGAGAGGTTCAGCGCCCAACTCACCTGTAAAACTGCTTCCAGCATTCCAACCCATTCATGATATTACAATTCTATTCATGGTTCATGGTATTCAGATCATGGTTACAACGTTCAATGCTGGCCACTGCGACCAGGGTTCGATTCCACTGGCCACGGTCGACAGCTTGGCGAGTGCAGTCTCGGAGGAGACGATACTTTGCCCATGCTACTGCCAGTCACAGGGCTACAGCAGCAAACTCACAATACGATGGGGGGATTGACATGGAAAACAGAGGGTGTAATTGGCTACTAAATTGGGAGAAAATGAGAAACAAAAATACAAATGTTTAAGAAAAATTGTGTTTTGCACACGTGGTAATGTAACCAGTGGCAGACCCCACCCCCCCTCCATTCGTCCTCATCCCTGAGACGTATCCGGGAGGTGACAGGCTCAGGTGACATGACTAAAAGCCTCATGAATACTCCGCTGAGACCAGCACAAAGCGCACCTGGCAAGAGGCAGCCGGCAGGTAGAAACCAGAGAGGAGCCTCCGACTGTCTCTCTGTGAGCAGGTAGCACATTATTACCTCTCGATCCATGTCGCGCTCGCGTTACACTGAAGCATGCATTCGGAATAATGCATTCACCGTCCCCCTGGCAAGCGCACAATATATTCACATATCTTCCCCGAACATTAACACCTTGATATGCATTATAGGCATGTCATTTTTCTCACCGTGTTTATAAAATAATCGCATTATAATTCAGTGGTTCTTATAAAGTACATATCTGCACTCTTTAATAAATGCCCTCTTGAGTGGGGGGCTCATAATATTTCCTAGTCAATCTGAATCAGACTTCTGAAAGGGATCGTGTAAGTCGGCTGCGAGAAAGCAGCTTTCTGAATTCGTCATATGTAATGAAAAGCCTTTTCATGTCGGCATAGGGGGTATTCTGCCATGCTACACGCTATTGTAGTCAGTAGTCAGCATAATGTTTGAATTTCAAGAGGCATCTTGACGGTCCTCACAATAAACACCTTAGATTTATGGGACAGGGATTAGATGCACGATGACAAGTCTCGGCTCTTTGTTGTTTGAAAACGTCTCATGTTTGCACATGTGAATCCAGTGGAGGTTTTGTAAGTTGGTGGGGATCCAGAGAGCTGTATATTGTGATAGAGGGAGAGTTTTAGATCTCAGACAGCCTAGCCTATCTTTGCATGGAATTGCAGTATGGCTGTCAGCCTTGCTTGTACATCTAATTAGCCACTTTAATGAACTTTTCTGTGCGTCTACTTAAAACAGCCTCGGGTGCAGTCACGTCTATAAAGCCAGTCTCCCATGTCCACATCCCATCACTGTCTTTGCTCGTTCTGCTGAAGAGCGGTAAATGTGCGGCGATGTAGACAGCCGTCTGTCAGGTGTGCAGTGGTCTGTGGCGTGCAGACGGTCAGTATCGTTCAGTGCCCATGCGAAATGCTCCCGACCCAATGCGATTTAAGCGTTGTCCAGGTCCAAACGTGCATTCTGTAAAGTTGCTGTAATCACCCTTGCATTGTTGAGCTCTTGTGAGTCTCAGCATGCAAGCAGCGCCGTCTATTTGGCTGCCGTGATTACAGTAATCAGCAGGTTCTTCGCCTTGGGGACCGCCGCGCTAATGAAGGAGGAAACGAGTTTCCCTCAGCCACACGGCCCTGGGTGTCACCACCAGGTGTTTGTCCAGGTGCCGCCGCAGTCCATTTTCCCCGAATATTCGTCTGAACGAAGGTCCTTATTAGTGTCCTCCAGGGGCACCTGGATGCGCGAGGGATCACCTATGGAGGAATACACAAGCTGCGAAAATGATTCCATGTTTTCAGGATGATTTTAAGTTGCATGCTGTACTGTTGTTGACTGTCTATTTTGATCTTTAATCACCGTCCATCTGTAAATGGAGCCATTTCAATTCTCGTCATTGTTTGTGACCAGTGTTCATTTGTATCTACATTGATTTAAATGTCAAAGAAATGAAAGGAATCACTTTATAGGTAATGCTTTGTTGCGCATTAGCCTTGGTTACTACGGTTTCCAAAAGGCACCCCTGCAATAAATATCAGCTCTGTGTACCTTATGGCATACAGTTGTTGTTGAGAATGGTTTATGGAGGTGGAAGTTCAGTCGTTTTTGAGGCTGTTGTTTTGTGGTTTTTAACTGTTCATCTATCCCTGTTGATGAGCCTTCACCACTGCTCCTCTTTCCTCATGCAGGTTTTCCTTGTTTGGTGTATGCCGTCATGATATGCAGACAGCACCTGAAACTATTTAACCTCTTTCAAAATCTGTTAGATCTCTCATGTTGCTTCAGAAACGGATATATGAAAGTGTTTTAAAACATGTTTTCTAGCAGAAACATATTGGTAATTAGTATTGACATTAATATGAAACTCTTTTTAATTGCGATTTAGTGACATTTGGCGTTTGCATTATTTTGTCTACCCCTTATATATGTACAGATTTATCATACATTGAATGCATGCATACCATATAGACAATACATTGCAATATACTTTACAAATGTGTTTGTCCATTATGGCAGTGCCGATATATATTGTAGTTTGCAGTATAATTCGACATACATTTTATTTATGTAAGAATTTAATCTTTCTGTCACTTAATTGGAGGGCATAAATAATAGTACAGGGTAATAGTTGTTTTGAACACATGGTCATTATTTAATTTGTATTTAGTGGCACGAAATGTCATTTGGTATAGGTTTTATTGTCCTTCAAATACATAGACAGTGAGATTAAGAGATCATATGAAAGGTCGGAGAATAGACCATTAAGTTATTTTCAATCAGCATTAAATGAAAGTAGAGAACACATTGGATTTAAGTGTCAGAAGAGCATCACATAGATGTTAAAGTGTAATTCCTCATAAACCAAACCTAGTGGGATCCATGTAGCAAAACGTCTTGATACATCTGGCATTTTCTCTGCAAATAGACTATTTATTATAGATAGTAATGGAATTATATAGCCACATTCTGATTAATCTCCCCAGATCCAATGAGCAAAATTATTTAAAACAATTGAACGCTCAGATTTCAAACACACCCTGGAGTGTATGAGTTAATACAGTGCACAAAGTACTACTGACTTTAACTTGTTCAAGTGCAAGGGCTTTTCAAATCTGGTGCTAAAATGATTTGACAACAGAAAAACTTGGAAAACATAAATTTGTCATTCTGAGACCTGGGAGAGTATGTTACAGTCCTCACCTTGGTCCGGTGTTCCAGACCGGAGACCCAGGTCAAACGCAGGGTATGAGAACCCCTCTCACACCCTCAGTGACCTCCCAGCCTAATTTATCAACCGTCCTGTGACTGGAGCACTCGGCTATGTGACCTTTAGAGCCACGCTTCCCATCACTGGAGCGCAGGGATAAGAATTTGGCATTTTGGTTCAGGGAATTACATCAGATGCAACACACTATTGGAACAACCAACTTTTACACTGTGGAATTATGCTGTACCCTGCCAGGAATCTGTGACAGAAGTACTGTTATGTCATCTCCTTAAAAAAAAAAAGAAATACGGTACCTGACAGCCCAGTTTTATTTGGTATATTATGTAACACATTTACATAATTGTTTTAAAATATATCCTTTCTACATCCAGCTCTGAATAAGCTGGTCGATAGATTGCAGGCCCTATCTGCATGTTATTAGATCTTTGTTTACTGCAGGCAAGCTGGGTCCACTTTTCTTGCTCTGAAAGGCCTTGCATTGAAGGCCAGGGTGGAGGGGGCTAAATCAACCAGAACGCTAGCAGTACAATGCGTTAAAGTGTGAAAACGCAATAGCGGACTATTAAGCCTTGGTTAAATATGAATGTTCTCACGGTCTCACAGTAGTGCTAGCTTGTGCTCTCAGCGGCGGCTTGTGCGTGCATTGCCAGGGGTTGCCGGCCAATCCAAGTGAATAATTTGTATTAGCAGTTTTAAGCAGCCTGTTTGGTTGTGTTGGATGGGGCAGCACTTGAATGCACATTAACCATTTTATTGAGAGACCCATCTTAGTTTGCTCCCAGGTATTGAGTTTGGATGCATTTCAGATGTGCTTGAAAAGGAATCCGTAACAGGCGTGTGTATTTTTTGAATCATTCTCTTATAGACATTATTTATGATTATAATCTTTATTCTTGTTATGTAGACATGGAAAAGGGTGAACGTGAATTTGTCTCGATTATGTCGGTGGATTTCTTACCATAAGGTGAAATGTTGGATTTTCTGACTATTGCCATTTTTATTTAAAAGTTATTTATAAAAAAGTGTTTGATCTAATTTCTCACACTACTCTGTCCAGAGTGCTCTCTCTGTCTTTCTCTGTTTTATGAGTTTTCTATTTGTATCATGAGGTGTGTCTATCTGCATGTCATTTTTGTGTATGCAGTATGTTTGGGCAGATTTGTGTGAATTTATGGTAAAATGTCTTCCACTGTTCCATATTTAGTTTTTTTAAATGTTTGGCACAATAAAAATTGAGTCTACCACAGGCCTGTTCTGACAGTGAGAGACTTGTCTTTAGTTATGGGTGCTTGGTTTTTTTGGGTTCCACCAGCCTCGGTACTGTCCTGCTCAGGGGAATACACGCCCGGCCGTTGGCCACTGTTGCCACATCGTGCTGCCACATCGCAAACATCATGCTGTCACATCGCGGACATCGTTGTTGGTGTTGTCGTTTCTGAACTGTATCTACAAAACTTACATTTTTTGACACTACTGTGATCAGTGTTGTTCTTATTCTGCCCTGCATGCATTGACTGGCCATTTCCTTGACACCTGAGGAGGAGACTGTTTGCATGTTTGGCCCTGTAGCTGCTCAAACCAGTATAGTACAGTGAGTCTGCACTTCTTCACCGTGGATTTAGATGCAACTTTCTTTCACTAGGAGGAAAGTTGACTGTGACAATATAGTGACCCTCAGTGCCAGTTTTTACTCGAAAAGTTGCCCCCAATGAGAGGAAGTCGACTCCCTCCAACTCTGTGGTTCACAGGTCCATGTGTCTATTATTGTTGTTTTATCATTTCCGTCCACCAAACATTTTCAGTGTGACAGTTAATTATATCACTTCAGCACCAGATGGTCACTGGTAACCAAAGTAATAATTATCTCTTACATTATATGTATGAAAGATTATGAGAAAGCCAAGCAGCATCAAAGGGAAGCCACATAAAAGCTTAATTTCATAATGCAACTTCTGGTGATGCAAGTAAACATAACGATGTAATGCAATTTGAAATATGATGACATTGTGGGGAGCTATTTAATATTCATCACAACACTGTCAGGCGTACGCATAAAACTGCCATCTTCCTGTCACATTATTCAAGGAGTTTTTTTTAAAATGTCCGTGGTATTGTTGTGGGCAGAAACACACAGATCACGGTACTCTACCTGATAAAATTGAATACCTTAACCCCTTATTGCCTGAATTAAAAAAAAAATTTAAATTAATGTTTTGCTGTATTAAGGTCTTAAGGGGTTTGAGGCTAATTTGCAGCAATCGTCAACAAGGGGTTAATGATGACTAAAAATGCCAGCAAGGCCCAGTTAATAATACTGGAGTAAAGGGGATTCAGAGAATGATAAACTCTCGAAATAAGAGGTGATCCATCAGTGACTCAATTATTCCGTGAAAACATGCCAAAATTTACCTTGAGAGTGTTCAGCAATACGGTTGTTGACATTGCTTAGAGCCATCATCGTGTAGTGTTCTTTCAAATGGCCAACCATCTTTGAAATCTGAAATTAGTACATGCCTGTTTGTATATGTAGATATCCCAGACAATGAATGTTAACAGGCGAGGTGCTTGATTTTAATAGAAATACTGTGGTGCTTTGATGTCCTTTTATGCATCACCTTAGTAGCATTCAAATCGGGAATAGTTTTCACTTTGAACTATGGCATACAATTGTATTCATTGCTAAACAATTGCATCTGCATTTCAGGCACAAATGTCATGATATGTATTGTTTGGGGATTTTTTTAGCAGCCGGATACTAAATCTAGTCAGGTTAATTTAATTGCTGAGGGTACAACAGCAGTGCTCCTCTGAGCCTCCCGGTTACAAGCTCAGTCCCCCAACCACTATGCTTCTCAACTGTCCTGAAATGCATCTCGACATCTTGTCTCTCTATACAGTCAATCCTGCAAATTGTTATTGACAGATCTCTTGTGGACTTAAATTTCTCTTGAAAATAATATAAGGTTTTTGTATCAATGAAACAATTTTTATTTTCGTTGGCAATCAAAATCAAGGAAATAAAAATAAAAATAAAAGTTAATAAAATCTAAAGTAATAAACATTTAAAAAAAGCTGTTTTTACCTGAGAATTATAGCATCCTACTGCATGGGTGTGGTAATGGTATTCTTGATTAGCATTCTCCCCCAACTGGTACCCCCCGCAACCAATACCAAAATGATTACCACTGGCTACTATGGGAGCACGCATGCACTCCCTTTGAAAAGTAAAGTAAATCACTGTTTATGAAAAGGCTAAACAACCTTCAATATTCTTAGATTGACAAGCAAAATAATGAATAATGAACTCATAGCTTTCTTATTCCACGACATCACGCTCTGTGGAAATATAGCCCAGCTATGTTTAAATATAATTATAATGAATTCTTAGAGCAAGTTAAGGTTATTTCACACGGCTTTTCACATGGTTAACTAACCATTGTTTTTCTTACCAACTACATACGTTTTAAATATATGTGATTGTACAGGGCTTACGCTGTGGGAAAACAATATCTTTCTTATCCAGGAGATCAGCTTTCATGAAAATGTAGTGTGATCCACCGTTATAGAATTACAAATGTGTACAACTGCCTTAGCCTTGTAGAGTGTGGGCGTGTGCCTTTAGGATGGGAGGGAATTCTAAATGTTGACAAATGTTCATTGGTCTATTGAAATGACCTGCGCTATTATCTTATGCCTCCAAAATCCAATTTGTGAAACCTGTTGAGCCGGATGTCCTGCTATCTAAATCAGAAATTCCTACAGAACCACACTGATCACATTTTTTTTCAAGAATTTAGGAATTTGAGACATTTAATACTTAACACAAGGTGATGCAGGGTGAGATATGATGCTTATCGTATTACTGGCTCAGCTATTTTCAAACAAGTTTGGAATCCAAACCAGCTATGTCAGAAACCAAACGGGAGTCAAGAGAATGCACATGGAGTTGTAGAGGAGCAGCTCAAAGGCAGTTTTAAAACATGTTGTTTGAAGAGGAAGGAGGATGCACTTTTGTGTTCATTTGAATGGATGAATAGAGCAAGGCACAGAAACGAGAGATTCTTTATCGCCGACGGCCGCGCGCTAGCTTCGCTGCCAGGATAGAGAGCTCACTTTTTTGCCAGGATCATGGGAATTTATTAATCCTCAGCAGACCCTGAACGCATGAATTACCATTCCCCCCCGTCTTTCACCCCCGCCTCATTTTTTCTTCTCTCTTTTTTTTGTCCGGAATGAGGGATAAATATGTGTTGTCAGGGCAGTGAGCCTGGTCTGCCAGACTTCTTTTGTGTAAAACCCTCAAGTGTTGGATTTTAATCAGCAGGGCTTCATTAGTCAAACCCACCGGTCCTCTTCGGAGGTTTGCCCTCTTTCCCCCATTGTTGTTTTTTTTATTATTATTTGAGGAAAAAGCCTTGTTCTGCAGCCAGTATCATACAAAACCTCCATTCTTCCCCCATTTAATGAGGTCCATTTATTTCCACGCTTTAACTTGCACAAAGCCAGTTTGCACCGGCCCTGTTCTTCTTTGAGCTGGGCTCACACAGATACCAAGGGGAGAAGGTAAGAATTTAACAGCGCTACAGACATTTTGGCTGACCCGCATTGGTAACAGGGTGAAGAACGGGACAACGCAGAGGTTCCCTAACCTGCTGCATTCTGTTAAAGATGCTTTGCCTTCGGTTTTCTGTTTGTAAGGATTTTTTTCCTCTTGGTCGGACCAAGCACAAAGTAAGGCTTAGTTTGCTCGTCGTATAAAGTGCAAGGCCGGAGCTCCTTCTGCTATCTAATTCAAGCCTTCTAGAAGCATGCTCTTAAGCCTCCCCAAACCCGTGTTTTCAGTGTGCTCTCTGTTGTTTCATCTGGCTGATGCGTCTGTCCCTCGTGCCTCACTCATCTGCGTAACTATGGGCGAGTGCAGCCCATAACTAGCTGATGGGCTCTACTGAGCTGGCGAGGTGTAGGCTTGTTTATCTTTGGATAGTACACCCTCCCTACTTTTCATTATTTCTGCAAGCCTACTTCTGCCCAGCTACTTTTGGCCAGTAGGAGTATTAGTGCAGGTAGGCAACTCTAACCAGCTGTGCGTGCTTTCAGCCTTGCCCGGACGAGCCTGAGGTAAACTGATGCATGCGTTCTGGGGGGTGACATTACTCTGCTGTAGCCGAACTATGTACAGAGGAAACAAGGCTCTAGAGTTCGGAGTCAGTTATACTTCACATTGAGCCTTGGCCTGTGACTGCAAGATCCCATATAGAACCAAGGACCAATGTGAGTGGGGCAGGTGAGATGAGCGCTGGATGTGAGGTGTGTAACAGCGTGGTGTGCTGTATGTGAGTGGGGCAGGTGAGATGAGCGCTGGATGGTGTAACAGCATGGTGTGCTGTGTGAGTGGGGCAGGTGAGATGAGCGCTGGATGTGAGGTGTGTAACAGCATGGTGTGCTGTATGTGAGTGGGGCAGGTGAGATGAGCGCTGGATGTGAGGTGTGTAACAGCGTGGTGTGCTGTATGTGAGTGGGGCAGGTGAGATGAGCGCTGGATGTGAGGTGTGTAACAGCATGGTGTGCTGTATGTGAGTGGGGCAGGTGAGATGAGCGCTGGATGTGAGGTGTGTGACAGCGTGGTGTGCTGTATGTGAGTGGGGCAGATGAGATACGGGTTGGATGTGGCTCTTACCAAGCGGTGGCTCTTACTTTTCCTGTTCCAGTTCTCAGAGTGCAAGTTGGGACGTGACCCAGATCTTTGAAATGGGAACAGTACAACAGGTGTGGTGGGCATTTGCATATTCCCTTATTACTGTGTGAATAATCTTTTGGTGATTTTGGGTTAACATTTACTGGCTTTCTAAACCAAAAGCTTTGTAAATTGGATGGTGTGAGTGACTGTGATTAATACAAGCACAAATACAATCACAGGCAACTTGAACATTTCATACTTCATTTTCATGTATATCTACGTGCCTGCAGTCTCAGTTCAACACTGTTAAATATTTATACAGTTATCAGCAACTTTTGAATGGTATGTCTGGAGACCCAGGTCTCTATACTTCATGACACTCATGACTCTAGAAATCAATTCAAATTATTGCTTTAAACTGATGATTTGGCTGTTTCACACTGAACAAGGGCAGAACCTGCTATTTTTGGATCAATGCTGTCAGACTCAGGCCTGTACATTAAACTTTAAGACAAACCCAGTAATCTTCTGAAAGAAGTGCCAGATGCCAGGAAAAGAATGATGTTTTAGTGACCATAAACTATTCATTATTTTTTCCAGCCTTCAAGCATGTAGTGTGGTATATAACACAACGAAAGATCATAGAGCACTTTCTGCAATGGAAATACATATTCCTATTTAAATATGGTGTTTCACAATATGAGTGTGCCTTTTGCATAATAGTGACTTTTTTCTAATCCCACCACCTTCCCTCCTCCTTGGAAGACAGCTTGATTCATTTTTAGTATTAACAAAATATTCAGAATTCCTAATTAGATAGTCACAGATACAAATTTCTGTCCCCCGAACACGTTCCCAACCTCTTGCACTGAACCCTGTCCCCCACCCTCACTCACCTCCCTTTATTATTGCCCCCCCTCCAAACCCACCCACATCATTGATTCCAGACCTCCATTCCTAAAACACCCCAGACTTCACAAATCTGCTGCCCCCATTCACACCCTCACCCACCACCACCACATGCACACCTGAAACCCAGCAACTGGTGGACAACTAACTACATTTTACATTTGGTTGCTTGCTTTAATTTGCACCTCAATTTGGTACCAGGCATTTATTTTGTTTATTTATTTATTATCTATTTATTTCTTTTGAGAAGAAATACATGGCTGTATGTGTCTTGTTTTTTTACATTTTCTTTCTAAGTCAATAAAGCAGTGACTTGTGGAGTCAATTCTCTCAGCCTAACCATGTTAATTAGGACAATTATCAAGTAAAAGCAAGTATGCTGTAGAAACAATATTTGTCCATCCTTACCATGTTGGACACATTGTAGATTTAGGCACTTCAACCCCAGAGCTTGCACTCAAAACGGCCTCAGTCAGATCATGCTAAAGCTTAATCCAGAGACATGCACAACACACACACACACACAGTCACACACACACACACACACACACACACACACACACACACACACACACACACACACACACACACACACACACACACACACACACACACACTCAAACCCTCAATTAGTTGAATTACCACAGATTAGTTAACCAATAGTGAAACAAACTAAAAAACATTTTTTGTAATGTTAAAACTATGACATCAAACACTAAATTGCACTTCAGTTTTTTGATGATCTAACAGCACTACTGAAAGAGAGAGGGTCATTTGTTGTGACAGGAGAGATAGAAAAAGAGATGTATCTTTTCTGCGGTTGAACAAATACACAGAATTACCAGACAAACATATGGAAAACTATTTACCATATCCAACACATAACTGACCAAGAGAAATTAAGTCCTATTGCTCTGTCTTAGCCTAAGAGGTATTTGCCATCTTGAACAAATCAAGAAATACCTTCCGCGGGAGTATTTTCTAACAAAACAAGGAACCAGTGTTAGTATTGTTGTTTTATGGTATTGTATTATGTATATGCTAATATTTTTATCTCCTTTCCCCATCCTCTCATTTATAATACTGACATGCCACATCGACATGCCAGTTTATTTTACACACCTATATATTTTTTTCATTATTATAAAATATCAATTAAATAATTGAAAATTCACAAGTAATAGTAATGAAAACTTCACTGTGTTTCAGTGTGTTATAAATTATTTATCTGACAAGCGAGCAACTTACCAGGATCTCTATCTCTAAAGTGACAATCCGCACTTATAATATGCGGCACAAGATGGTAACCCTCCGAATCATGAAAAAACACAGGGGAAAGGGAAAGTAGCAGACGGCTTTGTCGTGTATTGTTACTAAGCTCTGGATCTTACCTGCTCGGCATAATTGTTTAATCACAGGTCCAGTGTGCCTGTGTAGGCTGTGTAAGGGTTTTCTGTCATCTCGGCTGTATTTTCAATGAGATTGAGATGGAGTCTGATTTTTGTTTCGTATTGTGTCACAGAACAGCTGTTATATATATGTATATATATTCTACACCACAACATCAGAAGGTTTCAGGATATTACCCAACTCAGACGGATAGGCCTTGGAGCATTCTGCTCACTGGCAATTTTCTCCACATTTAATGTGAGGTTAAAAAAAGAAATCTGGCCATATTGCAAACCAATGCATTTATAACCTTAAAAAGGGAAGAAAACTCCAAAAGTGCCACGTCTATTGCAGTTCACTATCAAATGTTTTGCACTATATCAAATCACTTCTATTTACTTCACGTTCTCGTGGAATAACTGAGAATTCATTAATGCGCTCACAAGATCAAAGCTGACAATATTTAATTTAAATCTCTGCACGTATTTACCGTATGATGAATTAAACTCACTCTGTTACCCCAAGGTTTGAACGAAGACTCTGAACTTCACCCTTTCCTTTGATTAAAATAGAATGATAAATGTATAATCTTTAATAACCGTGCTTTCCAATCGTATATGCATAGGCCTTCATCACATGAACGAGTTACATGCCCTTCTACCAGAGTTTATATGTATATTGGGTTATATTAGGCTGTATCTCATTTGCTTATTAGGTTTCATTTTTTACATTAATTCTGATTTATTTATTATTGTTTAATACTGACAAAGACCCAAGCAGGCAAATCTTCCTGGCTGTGTGCAATTCTATTTCTGCATCTTATAATTTTGCTAAATGTTTTTCATGTCAACGTTCAACTGGCACAGAGACCTTGCTGACGTTATTACTTAAGAATGAATGAATGTGTATGCATGTCTGAGATCTACAGATCTGGTGAATGACTCAGCAGCTGGTGCATTGCAGGAGGTGTTGAAGGGTTTCCTTTTTCAAAATGCTCCATATGCCGTGCTTGTCCTTCCTCTCTCCCTCTCCACGAGGCACAGAAATGGCATGCGTTTCTGTAGCATGAGACTGCTAATCGGGCACAATTAGCATAGTCATTGTGCTAATTGTGCTGACTGTAACCCAGGAACTAGCCTCCCACACTGGCCATGCCACGTAGCTACATGGCAAAACGCAACGCAGGAGCTTATGTTTGTTAGGGCATGTTTTGAGGGGGGACTGGTTCAAAAGAACACAAACCACCTTTGGCACTGATCTTCCCATGCTATAAAGTGGAACGGGCACACCCTGAAATCTTGCCATGCTTGCTTGTATTACTGCCTTATCGCTGTCTAATTTAATTTCCTCCACTGCGAAAGACAAGTTGCAAATGCAGGCTCTGCAGAGAAAAGAGTCGGGGAACGCTAATAAGGTTAGGACTGCAAAATGCGAATTATGTGTGAGCGGGGTTGAGAGGATTCCTGGAGGGTTAACAACCAATGATTACCCAGGTGATTGATTGAGGTACCTGCTTGTTGCGGGGGCCTCTGTTGGCTCTTGGAGAGATATGGCCTGGCCCTGTTGACAGTTTCCAAACCCAGACCTCTCTGCATGGGAACAGACCCAGGATGGAGGGGCGATCCGAGGCTTGTTAATGTGCGCCCAGTTGTTCTTGGCTCACGGAGCGCGCGTAGGGATCTGGAAGGGATTAGGAGGCGGTTCTGGGAGCATTGTTCCTGCCCTGCACTCCGAGGTCCCTGGCTTCACTCCCAGGGGGGCCGCTTCGCCTTTAGTGTCTCGACTCTGCCGACGACGTCTGCGCGCTGTAATTATGCGTGCGCGGGCCTTGCGGGAACGAACTGGCAGAGGAGCGGGCGATCGTGCACGGCACACACAATGGCCCAAGGCCTCTCCCTGCATGTCGTTCACTCTCGTCTCCCCCGGCTGCTCCTTCTGTCTGGTCTGTCTGTCCATCACTCCCTCCCTCACGCATCTCACGTTATCCAGTCATATAGCGAACTAGTACACAGAGCCAGAGGGGGTCAGACTCTGGCAGATCAGGAAGTGCCTCGGCAGCCTTGGGCCTCGCCTGACAGGCAGCACAGCAGCATTGACGAGCACTCTTCGCTCATGCACTGACACCAAAGTGTCTTCTCATTGTGACTAATAAACAAAATGTATCTATAATATATCTTTCAGATGTGTGGACGTTTTCATTGTTTTACCAGCTAGATTTCTCCCATTTGGTTATTACTTATTCACTGTGCTAGAGGGGAGTGAACAAAGTGTTTGAATTTATGGGGATCATGGTCATGATTCATGTTTCTGTATTTCGGTGATTTAACGGTAGTATTGAACAATACAGTTGATGTAGTTATTTTTAAGCGCTTGCAGAGAATGTCTGGTTCTGTAAATGAATCCAGTCCATTTTAAAGAAAACTGTCAATTGCAATATCCTCACAACCAAATGAACCAATGGAGTGACGTGTGAATTTGGGTTGGTTGAAATACAGACGTGTAGCTGCATTCTGGACTCGTTGCAGATGGCACAGGCCGGTAAGCCAGCCGGCGAGGCGTTACCGCAGTCAACCGTTACAACAGTGAGATTGTCAAAGCCTGAAAGGTAGCTCTGTTCTTCTTCAAAACCTCAGTATTAAGGTGGCTTGTGTATTTGTCACCCTGATATTTGAATTACATACTTTAATTTAATATTAAAATTACATTTAATACCATTCCAAAAGCCCCCTTTTTAATTTAAGTCTATACGTTTAGCCCCTCTTGGGCTTTGATACCTTTACCCTGTGGTCCAAAGGCTTGTGCACTCACCACTACTCCCAGCTAAAAGGTTGCTCTTGTTTTCTTCGCCCACGATGTGAAACAATAGCACTTTCCCAGATCCTCTTCCTCTTTGTGTTTCCCTGCTGTAAAGAGTGATCTAAAGTCCCTCTCAGCCACAGGCGGGAGTCCCAGCTTCCCCACAAGGACTGAGGGATGGCGCTGCGTCTCGCTCCTGCCGCGTTTAATCTCCGGCAGAGAGCCTGTGGACCTCTGATCAGCGCCGCGCCTAATTCGAAAGGGCGCAGAAACACGCCTCTAAAAGCTCTCAGACATGGACATCCATCTGCCTCTCATGGCAGAAGTTGCTCTACTTTCTCCCCCTCAAACACTTTGCTAACTTTTTTTTCTCTTCTTCTTCTCCTTCTTCCTTCCCGAAATTCAAAGCACGCACTCGGACCGAATGTACCGGCTTTGATGACTGAGGGTTTTACACACCATCTGAGGGCATAACTACATAAAAGTGAAGTTGTTTATTCCTCAGAGTTTTCATTTTTGATGCTTGATACAGGCAGAGGCTTGCTTTAATGGAAGGCTCATGCTGTCCTTTCTAACGCAACCGGCTACGTCCTGGTATCCCCTCGTCTGACAGGGACCTTACAGGAAGCTGCCGCCTGACATTGCGCCTTTGCTTCCTGGTCTTCTTGTATGTGTCTAGGTTAAGGTTGCTATTGTGCACCTTACTCAACAGTCAAGTAAATTCTGTTTAGTCTATTCCCTTTAATAGGTGCTCTGAAATGTCTTTGTACCCTAAGGCTGTAGCGCATACTGCAAGCCCGATGATTACGGTCTTTTTACTCCCAATAAAGGTAAATTGAGCGAGACATCAGTTGCTTATAAAAATGTTTCGGTGTTTACTGAGACGCGCAGTGTTGTGAGACTGTTGACGCTTGTATAAAATAACTACTTTTCGCATCGCACCGCCGCAAAAAATGAACTAGGTTTGTATGTCCTTCTGTTGAAAACCCTTTGTCGATTCCTCGGTTTTAAAATTGTATCCAGCAATCAATCAATCAGAATGTATTTAGTATGGCACCCATCACTGTAGGAATTGTTGTGGCCGATCAAATGTCTTTCCTGACATACAAAAACCTTGAATCTGAAAAACTCCAACCATCTGATATCTGCAGGGGAGGGTCAAGGGTTACAACTGCTCCATCACAGTGAATATTTCAGTGTTTACCCCCTTCCTCTGCCCCCTCTTGTAAAAGCCCAGGCCTAAGCATAGTGCAGCCTGATTACACTGCTTTTGGCTCCCTCTACATTCCATGGGTGTAATATTGGATGGGTTCAATTTTAATCCAAGTTTTTTTGGGATGAAAGTAAACAAGCCATGCATTCCCAGTAGTGTCTGCTAAGATTATCATCTGTGACAGGATGTGCCTCATTAGGGAAAAAGAAGGACTGTTTGGATGTTCTCTCTCCTTCCACAGTGAAATAAAGCAATTGAAATCAGTCTGTCCACCCAAACAGGCCAGTGAGCTAAAGCAATCGGCCTCATATCATTGATCTGATCCAGTGCACCAAATAATGAGTGTTTCCCATCTTGTTAATGCGATACCACTGTTTAGGCAGCTCTGCCGATAACTCCCAGGCTTCTGCGTCCTCAGCCGAACCACTTGGGAGGAAGTTAGAACTAAGGTGTGTAATCGTTTTGAAAGTGCCATCTATTCCCTCGCTGACTGTGCTTTTGTGCTGTGGGATCCCTGCCTCTGTTCCTCTGTAGGTGTCGTTTGGAGCTTATCTCATTCTGCGTCTCTTACGACTTAAGCAGTGTTAAGGAATTGAGGATGGTAAAAACCGATGAACTACGATAAAAATGGTTTCCAGCTTGGCGGTGTGTATGACTTATATCTGTATGAGGATGTCTGCAACACTGATTGATTCCATTTATAAAGTAGCAGTTTTTCCTTCTTTGCCTACCCAATGAATATTTTATCTGTTAACTCACTATGGCTGTTGTAATGGTCTTGAATTTTGCCATTCATAGTAGTGGTATAAAAAGCATTGCACAACTATTATCTCAATGTTCTTGTCTTCCTTTTAATGTTCATTTCTCCCTTGGGACTGTGGATAATCGCCTGGGCTTATGTCTGTGGAAACTATTTTTTTGCCTTGAGAATTGATAGAAAGAATAGTTTGATGGAGAAGAGGTAAGAGGCTAAGAGCAAATATATCTGACCTATAAATCCTTATAAAATCTTTTGTTCCATTTGGTGCTGTTGAACATACAAGTGCAGTGTAGTTTATTTTCTTTCTATTTGTATTGGTGAATTGGCTTGAGATCTGGTGAATGAGACAGCCATGGCATATGCTTTACATTGTTTTCATGCTCATCAAACCATACCAAACCATTGACCACTCGTGCCCTGTGGATGGGGGCATTGTCATCCTGAAAGAGACCACGCCTATCAGGATAGAAACGCTTCACCATAGGATGAAGGTGATCAGAATGGCTTTGTATTTATTGCCATTTACCTTGCCCTCTAAGGGTTGAGTGGACCTTAACCATGCCAGGGAAATGCATCCCACACCGTAACAGAGCCACCAGAATCCTTCACCGTGGGAAACAAACATTCGGGCCTGTAGGTTACCTTTTGACATGCGCCACACATGCACTCGTCTGCTTGTTGAGAACAGGGTGAAGAACACTTTGCACCACTTTACTCTCAAATATGAATTCCTTAGGTATAATAAGGGGTTTATGCACTGCAACAAGACCATAGTATCCCTCTCTGTGAAGTTCTCGATGTTCTGTTCTTGATTAAACTGCCTGTTCATGCCCTAGAGTGATATTTTCAGTACATTGATTCAGAGTTGGCGGCACGGTGGTGCAGTGGATAGCGCTGTCGCCTCACAGCAAGAAGGTCTCGGGTTCTAATCCAAGCCGGGGGCCTTTCTGTGCGGAGTTTGCATGTTCTCCCCGTGTCCGCGTGGGTTTCCTCCGGGTACTCCGGTTTCCTCCCACAGTCCAAATACATGCACGTTAGGCTAATTGGAGAGTCTAAATTGCCCGTAGGTATGAGTGTGTGAGTGAATGGTGTGTGTGCCCTGCGATGGATTGGCGACCTGTCCAGGGTGTATTCCTGCCTCTCGCCCGGAACGCATGCTGGGATAGGCTCCAGCCCCCCGCGACCCTGACCAGGAATAAGCGGCTTAGATAATGAATGGATGGATGGATGGATGATTCAGAGTTGCTCATCTGTTTTGCCTTGCATCTCGAACCAATCCACGGACATCACGATCGAGGAGTATGCACTTTTTCCCACAGTTGCCTCTTGTTGATGATGTCTTTCCCTAGTCACTGTTCCTTGTGAAACATCAGTAAGTTGAGGAGCACTAAATCTCCTGCCAAACATACCCCAATAATCACCCCTCTTTCAAAGTCACTGAGATCTCTTCTTCTAGCCATGCTAGCCAAAGTAATGGGGAACTGGGCCTACCCAACATTTTTACACATGATCCTAAGCATGATCACATTTCATTTGCTTAATTAACTCAGGAGCACCTGCTTACCAATATACTTTGCATCCCTCATTTACTCAACTGTTTCCTTTATTTGGGCAGTTACTTGTCCGTTTGTTAAATGTCATATGCTGTGCTATACATTATACCTAATGTACCCACAAACTTATATCCTTTGATTGTCCATAAGAAAGTGAAACATCACACACACACACACACACGTAATATATAAATACTGTATATATACTGTATATATAGTTAAATAAATAGTTTGAGTGTGTGTGTGTGTGTGTGTGTGTGTGTGTGTGTGTGTGTGTGTGTGTGTGTGTGTGTGATTGTGTATAGGCTATATATGCATATACATACATACTGTATTGAACTCTCCACAACAGTTTGGCTCATCAACTTTCATTTTAGTTTTTATGTGCTGTTTTTTAATGCTGTTGGAAGGCTGCATCTTGGAAATTGTTATATAAGACTGCCCCACATGCTGTGGTTTCAAGCGCTGGTGTGGCCAGACACAGACCAGCGTGTGCCGTTCCTTTGCTATAAGGAGACATGTCGCTGTGCGCGGTGATGCTGAACAGAGTTCCACGGGGAGACAGAGCCCCCTGTAAGGGCTCATGTCATTGTCCAGGCAGGGGACAATACTGATCATTAGAGCGTAGGCCTATGAATGGAATATGCAGTATTATCTCTTGTAGTTCTGACCCGTCGCTTGACTGGGGCCGTTCTTTCAGATCTCCAGATCTCCTGCTAGCAGCACTACCGTGATCGTTCGAGCTGAAAGCACATTCAGGGAGGGAGGGAGTGCAAACACAACTGGAGAGAGAGAGGGAAAGAAAGGGAGAGGGAAAGAGAGACCTGTAATTAGTGAAAATGTATCCCAGCGTCAGCCCTCTAGCCCCTGCCGCAAAGGCCTGTGTCTGTCATACAGCCACGCTTTCTTATGCTGCCTTTCCGCACAAGAATCCACGCTGGAAAACTTTTTCAGTGACTCGAGGATAAAAAAAGCAGGGGAGACGGAGAGGAGAGGTGACGAGCGTTGGCGGTGGCGATCGATTACTTCGGCCCTGCACAAGCGCCGTCTGCCGCGTTTGCATTTGGGGGTGGCCGGCTGCCTGCGTGCGAGCCTTTGTTCCCTCCCCTTCTCTGCTGCCACCTCACAACTCTGGCTGCTCTCTGAAGGGATGTCATTTCAGCGCATAAACTCTTTCCATCGTGCCTTAATTAATTTGCTCCCAGAGCGCTGTGTTTCATAGGTAGAACAGGCTGCGGCTCCAATGGCAACCCGGGCCTGACCTCTGCAAGGCAGGCGGTGGCTTCTGCTGTAAACACACGGCCGTGGGCGGCTCTCTGATTGCATTCCAAACGTATAATGGGACAACTCGATTTTCCACCTCAAATCCCTAATGCGGTTATGATATAAGGTGAAGAGGCCAGTGTCATAACTCTCTCCCTCTTTGCAGCAGTTCGCCTGTGAAATTGCTCCGGAGCAGTGCAGCCCCTCGGCATAGTCCCTCTGCTGGCGGACGTGAGGCAGCGCATCCCTGAATTCAAGTTGAAAAGTTTGGGTGCCCATTTCTCAATCAAGAGCAGATAAAGCAATGCACAGTGTTATCCTGGCATATTATCAATCATTTTTAACATACAGTAAAAACAGTAGGTTTCCACTAAAGGTGCCTTGTGCCCATTTGCTTGAAAACTTTTAACTAAATGCCAGCCTTGACCAAGTGTATGTTGACGTTGAGATACATCGGTTTGTCTCTGGATGAAAATGACCACACTGACTAATTTATGAGGAATTAACAGATTCCTAAAGCTTCTGTGTTATCAGTCTTTAACTCGTAGTCTCTGAGCATGGAATGTAACAGATCAATGATGTAATGATGTACTCCATGTATAGGGATGAGAAGGGAATGTTTTGAAGTCCACAGGGGCTCTGGTATGAAAATAGGATTTGTCTGGGTCACTGGCATGCACCGTAGGGGGGGATGGGGTGTGGTGGAGTGGTGCACATGTGCTGTTCAGTCAGACACCTCTATGCTTCAGTGAAGTGGCCGTTCTCCAACAAAAACACCCCCACAGAAAGAAAATTTGAGGAGTAAATTGATTAGTGGTGGCTTTGGATGTGTGAATTGTCTGGAGGGTATTAAAGGTACGTAGTATTTTGCATTAAAATTCGATTTGCTCTGTTTGGTAAGTAGTAAATTGTATTTTTGCTTTGCACCTGAATCCTCTCATGCTCTATGGATTTAGGGCATTACAGGCCATGGCTTGCAGCCTATTTACAAATTAAATACCATTGGCTACACTTATGCTTAGTTAATTGTTATTTGTTTTTATATTGTTATTTGGATTTGGATTTGGATTTGGACTGTACTCATCTCGGATAGGAGCACCTGGCACATAAGTGGGTACTATAGTTAGGATTATAATGAAGTTGTAACTGTTACATTTCTTTTGGGTGTCATGGATCAGTTTGATCACTTTCTCTGAAGGTTCTCCCTCTCCCTGACACATCTACTGTGGCCGGGGATGTTCTAATCTGTGCGTGTGTACACTGCCTCCCTGATCCCTTCAGGTTCTTCCCTCTGATCCACAGAAAACACTGCTGTCCTTTTAATGAAAATATTTGCTTAAGAGCTGAGAGAAGGGGACATTTTAGCCGCCCGCACGCTAAGCCTCAGGCTTCCCACTCCCGATTGGACAATCTGCTCGCGATTTCGTGTCGCAGTCGTCTCCGCCTTTGCGATGATATTGTTTTGTGTTTGCCGAGAGAGATTGCGGGTTGGGGATGGGAGATTATCAGGCACGGAATGTGTGGCCTTTCCTCGACGTGATGAAAGAGACTACTGCACTGCAACTCGTCGCCAGAACCATACTGTGGCCCCCTGAGCCAATCGGAGCAGGAGAACAGTTTGGGAGTGCATGTCCGCACTCCACTAATGTGATCAGTGGTTCCCAACACAAACTCCCTTTAATGGAATGGTACAACTCAGCCCTGAACACCCCCCCCAGGTTTAATTAAATCTCACAGGTCTCTCCTCTGAAGGCATTTAGGGTTGTGTGCGCGTCAGAGCTGGCTGAAACGCTAAAGGGATTGCGGCTTTACGAAGACAGGGGTTGCCTGGCTGCACAATTAGGGGGGTCAGGTGTATTTTACTTCCATGTCCCCCTCAATATGTGCGTGGGGACCTATGCTTTTGGTTGTGTTCACTGAATTTGCAGTCACCCAATCAGTGCTACTTGTATTGCTATTTCTGAGTCCCACTGTCCGCTCCAGCCACCGCAGAGCCGCAGTACCTCTGATCTCCAGATGAGGGCAGGGCATGTACACTTTTTGTACATGCTACACACCATTCCGTATTGACTCACATTAAGTTGAACATTCCCCATTTAAACGTGATGCTTCCCATAAGCCTTGTTACTCTATTCTTAAAGACTGAAACACTTGGTGTTTCTGGGCCATAACACATGCTGTAATCCACTCAAATTGGTGATAGAGTTGTGGACCTGGTGGGTAAATGGGTCTGTGTAGCTTGCACAACATCCCTCTTTCGAATTAACACTGAGAACATCACCAACTTGGAAAAGTTAGTTGGAAGATGAATGCAATCCTCTGGCCATCCATCCCAACTTCCTGCTGACTCCCACATCCCACCTCCCCACACCGGAATCATATTGGATGATACTGATACTGGCTTTGTCATTATTACGATTGATTTCCCATTTGTACAACTCAAGGCTTGGTCAATGGCTAATCTGATCAGCTTGATATAGCACAGTTGCACAGGAAGCAATATATTTCAGTTTAAACTGAAGGGCACTTCATCCAGGGAGCATGTTGAAAAATATTCCAACAGCAACCTGTGTCACCATTCCAGCTCCTTAAGAATAAACTTTTTTATAGTTACCATCTAAAAAAAAGGTTTCTTTAATCTCTGGTACAAATACAGGTTAACCAAGTTATTATCTCCTCATTACATCCCAAACCACTTTGTAACAGTATTTTTATTTTAGAAAATAGTCTTTAATGTTTTTAATGTGTGCTCTTTTGCTCTGTGCCTTAAGTGGATATTATTCTGGACCTCTTTTTGTGCCCTGGAGGTTCTTACTGAGCTTTGATGTAACTCGTGTGTGGAGATATGGGGACTGGTAGAAGGGAAGCATTTCGAAGCGTGACGCGACACCAGTGGGTTCCTGGCCCCGGTGCACCATGCCTTTGAACAGCGGATGAAAAGCAGAGAGAAATGTGCGATGGGGTCGAACTCGTCATATTACATTACATTACATTACAGGCATTTGGCAGACGCTCTTATCCAGAGCGACGTGCAACAAAGTGTTAACCGTAGTCAAGAACAGTTTAGCTGAAAGCCACCCTAGCGGGAAGTACAGTTCCTAGGTGCTAGGAGCAACCACATAGTTAAACTAGAACCCTGTAGGTAAATCTGTAGCCACAATTCAAAGGTAGCAATAAAGCAATCAGTGCGGAAAATAATGCCTAAGCCTAATACAATACATAAACAAGTAGACATGTGTAATACTAAGCAACTACGTCCCTAAGTTAACAAAAACCGGACTACGGGGAGAGGTGCACCCTGAAGAGGTGAGTCTTCAGTTGTCGCTTGAAGGTGGCCAGGGTCTCAGCTGTTCTGACTTCCACAGGAAGGTCATTCCACCATCGTGGAGCCAGAACCGACAGGAGACGTGACCGGGAAACATATCCGTGTGAAGGGGGCGCAGAGGAACTGTGAGGAGAGACGGGGACCCACGCCAAATGGCTTTTCTCTCGCGACGAAGGACACGCGTGGAGGATGGAGGTCCGAACAGAGCTAATGAAGAATTAGTGCAGGGAGCCTAAATCCAAATGCTGCCGATTATCATTGTGCCTTGTGTCTCCCTTTGAAGTATACCGCCTTTCCTATTTTCAACTGATTCAAGTTGAATGGCTGCAAGCGTCTTCCTGCTATGAGCGTGGCTCCCGACCTGCCTGGGCATGGTAACAGTTTGCATGTGATCAGGGCCCCGCACATGAAACCAAGAAGAAAGGGCTGGCTGCCCACCCGGCCGCTCGCTCTCTTTGAAGAGGGGGCGCTTGCATGTCCAGGCAGGGCCTGTCTCCATATGCTGGTGGGTCGGACTCCATGTGCCCATGTTATCAGTGAGGAGTGGGCTGGAGCTGTGCAATGGAGATCTGGACTGGATTCTCATAGTAATGTAGCTGCTTCTTATTATGGGAGCTCATGGTTAGTCTGGTGTGAAATAAGGAATGCCTTATATAGGAAGGAAGTGGGGGCTCTCACTCTTTCTCTCTCTCTCTCTCTCTCTCTCTCTCTCTTCTCTCTCTCTCTCTCTCTCTCTCTCTCTGGCTCTCTCTCTCTCTCTCACTCTCTTTCTCTCACTTTCTTTCTCTCTCTCAGTGGAGTTTATAACAGCTGAGTCTTATAAAAGCACGTAGTGCCTTGTGCTCTCCCTGCTGTGCTGTATTTCTGTTGTTGGTCCTGCTGATGTTCATTATTGGAGGTTCAGCCAAGTTCATAAATTTTGCCCTGAAAAACAGCCTCAGGAGGAATGCCAGTGCAGAATTTGGATGATCCACTATGGATTACCACGTATTTGGAGTCTCCTCTTGGAATTTTTGGAATTTTGTGTTCTGCGTGGAGAATGTGCTCTCTTGTCATGCAAGCTGCCCATACACTGCACAGTGTGCAATTCTTCTGAACATGGATAACTAGTTATATTCACTGTTTAATATAAATGGACAGGGAGTTGTTTGGCTTGAGTTAGTGAAGGAGGCGCCAGTAAAAAACTGGGTCAGATATGGGGTAGGCGGGTGGTGTGTGGGATCCTATGAATGCCTCTAACGGAACAAGGTGTTAACGGAACATGGCTTCGGATAAGAGCTTTGAGGCTGAGTGTCACGGGTAGAGAAATGCGAGGCCTTGTTAGCATCTCAGATGCCAGCTCTGCTGGTGAAGTATCTGAAAACAAACAGTGCCAGCTGCAGCCTCCCAGCCTCTCTCTGGAACGGAGATGCAAGTTCACGCAGAGGTCGGGACACCTGCGTGTCATCAGGCAGGGGAAAGAGCAGCACTGCCCTTTGCTGTTCATCAACCGTGGCAGTGATGACATCACATCATAGCCTCTCCTTCCCTCAGGATATCATAACCATGATAGAAATAACGAATTT
Organism: Aldrovandia affinis; assembly: GCA_029706075.1. Lineage (NCBI taxonomy): Eukaryota > Metazoa > Chordata > Actinopteri > Notacanthiformes > Halosauridae > Aldrovandia > Aldrovandia affinis. The sequence goes on along the minus strand of JAINUG010000053.1, from coordinate 241,182 downwards.
TTTGTACACAATTAGAAAGTACTGCGCCTCCCGGGTGGTGTAGCGGTAGAATGTCCGACGCTGCCCACTGCGACTGGGGTTTGATTCCACCGGCCGCGACAGTTTCGGCTCTGGCCGGGAGTGCCACTAGGGGGCAGCAATTGGCTGTCCGCCCCAGGGTGGGGGAAGAAAGCCAATACAAGTTTGCTGCGTATAGGAGTGGCCCTCTGAGCATACTGGAGTTACGGTGGCGGCTTGGCGGATTCCGACTCCACCGCAAGTCACTGCTGGTATCAGGACTACGGCGGCGAACTCTCAATATGAGGGAAGGGGATAATTGACATGAAAAATGATGGTATAATTGACTACTAATTTGGGAGAAAAATGGGGAAAAAACAGCAGAAAAATGAAAGAAAAAGCAAGTACTAAACATGTTTCAGTGTACTCCTTCATATGCAATAGACGGGAATGTAGAAAGTTGCTGTCACCTGTTTGTGCATACATGCACGCAACCTGATTGGATTAGAGAGTTATATGTGAATCATTACCACCATCATACAAACCAGAGCAAGCAAGGACGGCATTGGGAAAAAAAACTGCCTCTTCTTCCAAGCCAGGGTGACCAAACTCTGTTCTCCATATTTGGATACAGTATCACCACTGCTTCCTGAACAAAGAAGGAAAGAAAGAATGGACCCAGCCTTTCTTTGTTAGAATGGATTGTAAGTCGCTTTGGATAAATTCTTAAAATGTAATGTAAATGGATTGATGCTTCCATTCACAAGTCACCCGTTTGCACAGAAAGGAATGCTCATCTCGTAACAATATTGATGGCAACTATTTTGTCTCTGCCAGTTATTAGGGATTGTTTTTGGCCAGGGTCACGTCACACCAGCCAAAATGCCTTATTCTGCACCATTTCTTTGATTTGATTTGGCGGTCAATGTAAAGCAGGCTCTGGAGCGTGCGCGACGGTCCTTGGAACGTTATATATAGGATCAATGCAAAGATAAATTACTGGGCTGAGAATTGATTCTTTCAGTTGCCCTGCAATCTGCTTGCTTTTGTACCAATGGAAACATTTTAATTTGGTTAGTTTAAGAGGCGCCGGAGATAGCTTTATAAGGAGCATGGGTCCCGGGGAAAAAGCAATACCAAGCCTATTGGACTCATCGACTTTGTGTTGGCCGCTTTTAATGGAATCAGCGCAGTTTGTTAAACCGCTCAAGCATGTTTATGAATGCTCAGTGGAGAGGACTTACTGTCGTCTGCTTTTCCCCCCACTCCCCTCCCCTCACACCTGGGCTTGTTTTGACGTTTCTGAGCATGAGCAGATGAGTGGGGAGGTGTGAATGTTTCCGAGGTATGCGTCTGATTCTATTTAGCAATGCCCTGAACCAGGCAAGACCCAGCCTGCCTTGCATTCTGAGAGGACAATGTCCCAGAGACTAGAATCTGGAGTTCCTCCCCTCTCCTTTCAGCCAATGACAAGCTCTTGTTTATGGGTTCCCTTTGACACTGCCTCCCGTCCTAATCGACGGAGAAGGGTTGGGTGTCTCTGATGAAAATCTATTGGTTTTGATCTTGTTATCATTGGAATATATAAGGCTATCAGTCACCCCACCAGGACAAACCACCAAATCACATTTATCAATCATAAAGCGACACCATTTCAGATAAAAGTGGTTTATGTGCCAGAAGTGGAGAGCATTGCGTAATAGAGGCATATGGTGTGTCCCAGGACTGGGTGGGAAAGATACAGTGAACCTACCATGGCTGCCTATTCGGCCTCCAAACTCATTTCTCCCTTCGCCCATGCGCATCTCCTCTGGCTGTCCACCTGTGCCCCCCACCCGGCAAAGAAGGAGCTTGTTTTAACCACCTCCTCTGGAACAGAGAACCAGCGGGTCAGAACCAGCATCCCCTCTACCCATCCCACCGTGAAGTCCCACTCAGCCTGACTCTGCCTTGCTCCAAAACTACACTACATTCCTGTTCCAACCCATTCATTCCATTTTTTGGACTGTTCACACTCACTATCAGACTGGCCCACCAGCAGCATTCTCCTGTGGTCTACTGCCTGGCCCACCAGCAGCATTCTCCTGTGGTCTACTGCCTGGCCCACCAGCAGCACTCTGCTCTTGTACTCCTCGCACTCCACTCGTTCTCCGCAGGTCTTGGCTGCGTAATGAATAAATGATTATAATCAGTCATAAGCCCCCTGTGAATGCAGCAGTGGGGGGGCATGGGGTCCTCTGATGGTGTGAGGCCGGGACCGGAGGCCGTAACCGAGAGCACACTGTCCTTACGCACTCCCGTACGGATACGCTCTAGAGATCAGGTGCTGTACGAGGGCCCACGAGACACCCTGAGTGAAAACGGGAGTGCACACAACAGCAGAGAGGAGCATGGTTCTGTGTGGCTCAGTAGGTATAGCACGGCGCTGACAACACTTAGGTTGTGGGTTCAATTCCCATTGGGACCACATATGCTGAAAAATGTATGCATTCACTACTGCAAGTCACTTTGGATAAAATGGCAAATGGCTAAATGGCACATATCAAGAGATCAAGTGCTGTGCAGGGGCACAGCGAGACACCCTGAGCGAAAACAAGAGCGCACACTACAGCGGAGAGGAGGGTGCACTGAGGACACTCCAGCAAAGTGGCACGCAGCGTTACTCATCATGTACCACAGCGTAGGGTCATTTCACACGCAGTGTATCAAATGAATATATCATTAACAGAAAGCCACTTTTCGTTACCGTCGCCCCCCCAATGCCAAGCGAGGTTGACATTTGGGTGCCTCTTTATGATCCCCGGGGAATTGTCAGCAGATGGTAACGTGGCGTGGGAGGGGAGGACCGATCCGTGTGACCGCACTCACGCTCAGTTGAGCACAGGGCATTCGTCCATCGCGACTGTGTGCCGTGGACAGCCTGGAGGAGGGGCACATTTTGCCGGTCTGAGACTCATCGTCCTTCGCTCACCGGCAGAGCTTCTGCGTTACGCAGCCGTAAATGTTTTCTTTCCAAGGGGAATCTCAGAGATTAAAGCCGAGCGCGGTGTCGACGAGGGCACGGCACGGCGAAACGAGTCAGGACCGCAACCCACATGCTGAGAGCGCTGCCCAAAACGTTAGAGCTCCGGCACGAAACCCCATTACCGCCAAGCGACGTCGGTCAGCAGACATATGGAAGAGAATATAAAGGAACCTAGGAGCAGCCCAGCAGCGAGCGTAATTACAATGCGGCCAATGAATTACAAAGCTCATGGGACACACACTGCGTTTGATTTACATGCTACCGTCTGCAATTATGAGAATAATCAAGGCCAGGCACCGACTCATTTAGTTGTACAAACTAATTGTTTTTTCTCTTTTTTCTTTTTTTTGCATGTGATTACTCCTGACTTGATCCATCCCTCTCCTCGGACATCATTAACACAGGTAAGAACTTTTTTTAATGGTCTGTCTACACTCACACACACACACACACAAATACATACATACATACTCTCACTCACTCACACACACATGCATATATACTCTCTCTCACTCACACACACACATACTCTCACTCACTCACACACACACATGCACACACACATACATACTCTCACTCACTCACACACACACACATACATACACTCACTCTCACACACACACACATTCATTCACTCACTCACACACACACACACGCACACAAACATACATACTCTCACTCACACACACACACACACACACATGCACACAAACACATACATGCTCTCACTCACTCACACGCATATGCAGAGACACTGTGGCGCCATTCTCCACATGGAGGCTGGTCTCTTCTGTTTCCATGTTTCCCAGAGGAGCCATGAGAACAGGAAGTGACCTCATCCAAAAGCCTGACCTGCTCTTTCTCACTTTGACCTCAAAAAACACTCTTTTCTTTCGTCCACACGGCGCATCAATCCCGTATGCAGGGCTTCGACGTCCCTCGTACAGTATGAGTGACAGACGCGGTGTGAGGCATGTGCGGAGATTGAATGCCACTGTGGCAGGGCTGGCTGTCACAGGGCCTTACGGAGTTGTTTCACGTAACGCGCACTGCAGGCGAATGCGCTTGCTGATGATATCTGACAAGAGGGAATGCACGCCGTACGTCAGCATGATGGCTTGGGCTGTTGTTTTGAGTTGCGTTAGCTTTCCCTGTGAGGGAGGCCGTTAGCTTTCCCTGTGAGGGAGGCCCACATGAGAGAGGTGTGGATGACTCCACTATGCATTCAGTCACAGTTATGACATTGCATCGACTATTGGATTGGATTATTTCGACAACCCTCGCTGTAGTTATTGCACAATACAAACCTGTATATTAAATCAACTTGGGTAAGGGTGACTGCTGAACAACTGGATGAGAATATACATGTAACTGCAAAAATAAAGGCGACACTTTGGTAACGGGGGGGCGGGGGTAGGCAACACTCAAATGGTCTTGGCCCGGGATAGTCCCAGTAGGGCGGGGAAAGCCGGGCCATGGCAAACATGGACATTCATGGTACTGCACCCGTTTAAAGGATCCCTCAATTGTTGCCTTTATTTTTGCAGTTATCTGTAGATCCACCAACCCACAGGCCATCCAGGGCCACAGTTTGGTGGTCACTGGTGATGGTGAAGAACAAGCTCTGTACCGATCTGGCCTGGTGGAAAAAAATCAGAAGCAGTAAGCCTTTTAGCACTGAATTACCCACTCTGGGCCCACAGGAATACAAAGAAAAGACACAAAATTGAGAGCAATCTCTGGAAGCAGTCCAGGACAAGATTGATAGAGGGGGCCTCTCTAAGTTATTCTAGTGGGAAAAGCGAGGGAAAAATCCATGTTTTTATTGATCTGCTGGGAATGATTCATGGACTCTGTTAATAAGGAACAAGTCCAGCCTTTGTTGTCTATACAATGAAGTTTCAATGTCTTATTTGACTTAATTAATCAGCCATTCACACAAGTTACCTGGGCTTAGTTCTTTGTTCATTTGCTGGATGCTGGTATCCTGAAAGAATGCATTCTGTGTTTGAGATTAGTATTTAAGTTTGTTTTTGAGGATACTTTGCACTGAAATATGTCCTTGCCAGACTGCATATCATATCAGTGAAATTCTCAGACATCGGCTTCACGGGCAGGTCCCCTTTGGTGTGAATTCATAATTTCCTTGAAAATCTGTCTCTATTTATACAGTTGTTGATATTTACTTAAAAAACAGACAGCATCGTCCAGGGAGATAGAAATGGCGAGCCGAATCACATCATCCATTTATACAGCAGGATATTAACTGAAGCATTTAAAGCATTTCAGGAATGACCTTGTACAAGAAAACAATGGTAGTACAATGAAAACCTTCTGTGTACAGGATACATTCCCTGACCACTAAGTCCACCAAGTTTCCACCTACGCCACTTTGCTATTCCTATTTTAGGCAGGTATTTAGGACTTGTGTCATGCGTACAACTCATCCATTTCAAGCACCGCAAACATATATCTTGTTTGCCTTTTTTTTGCCTTACAGCGTTGTTTTATTTATGCTAACGGCTAGAGGCTTCGGAGTTCATCTAAACGCTTCCCTTTAAGCGGATCGGCATGTCTTGATATTCATGACTTTGTGGCATTGCACATCTCTTCGGGGTCCTCAGCACAAAGAGAGGCAGCTTCAAAGCGGAATCTAAATTTGAAGGCAGCTCCGTAGCTGTGATTAAAACGGAGGCCTTCCTCTGAACAACATGTCCAGAATACTGCTCCTGACTGCCGCTGGCTTGTTTTTCCCGTCCGGGTCACAATGGTGCACGCTAACCCACAGTCTCCAAATCACAGGTTGGCTGTGTTAATAGCATGCTTCAAGTGGTAATTTGGCTGAATTGTAAGGTCTTGTTTAGAAGTAACTGGATCTGCAGCGGTAATGGGGGTGTTATTTTAACTCGGAGCAGGGCCAACATTGGGGAATGGTAAGGATATGTAAAAAGTATCATAAAAGTAGCACGGCTCCCTAGGGTGGTAGGCTATATTTCCAATGTTTACCCAATCCAAAGATCCCTTGGACTGTGAATGCACCATTTCTTAGGTTCTTATGTTAAATCTTTCATAGCCCAGCATCGGTTGTGCGGTTAAGAAAATAATCCAGAGCTCTCAGACCCTGAAAGAACTCAGAATGCCCCTGGATATTCTGGGAGGAGACTGATACCGACTGCCTCTCTCTGAGAACAGTTCAAAACCTAAAATAAAGTCAAGTATTGTCAAAGGGGTTGACACTTAACTACGTGCCTACTATCCAGCATACACTCGCAAGTGACTTGAGTGGTTGCATTAGTCGATGCAGGAAGACGAGCTGACTGAGGGACTGTGACAGGCAGTTCTTCTTTCCCCAGTGTAGAATTGCTGATCTTTTTGGGAGGGGGGCGTGGGTCTGGTGGGCTTTTGGGGGAGGGTTGCACTCTCTGTGAAAGCTGCCGTTCCTCTTTGTTTTCATCCAGCAGCGAGTTACGACCCGTCTGCCTCCCAGCTGCTTGACCCGCACGTCAGGGCCACTCCCCCCATTGGCTGCGATCTGCCCTGCCTGCAAACAAGCGGGGGGGGGGGGGCACCTCAAAAACCCGGATTTCGGCAGGGTACGGGTTCAACACCCAGCTAGCACCGGTAGGGGGAGGAGGAGGGTTTTGCTATCAGCTTCCTAACTGTCACGTTGATCACACATAGCTCTGCTACTTGTTAACGTAATTTAAAGTCTTTCTACAGCTTTCGGTCCCATTCTGAGTCTGACCTCTGAGCATGAAAGGGAGGAAAGTACTTTAGAAGCGATTACTCTGCAGCAAAGCCTCACTAAGGTCGGCCGGATTCACGCACAATCATTAACAGAGAACATCTGCAATGTCTGCTTTCATTTTTGCCTTGCTTCTCAAGTGGTTTGTGTTTGTGCAATTACACGCTCCGGGGTCGAGTGCATCCGTCTCGCACAAAATGTGGCCACGATTCACAAAGGACACAAGCAATGCATTCAGCGTTAAATAATCTTCATCTATTAATTTCCAAGCAAAGAAGACGGTTTTTCAGCTGCAGCGTATAGTCCCGTGGACTCCTTTTGGGAGAGGAAAGCTTGGGGTGGGTTTTTTTCTGCGTGGTGGAGACCAGTCAAGCCATTCATCTTCCCCCTCAGCCTTCTTTAGATAGCAAGAACGCAGAAAATGGCTTGCACATGTCAAAACGGAATGCTGAACAAGTTCCAAGCCTTCCAGTCTCAATCCTCTTCCTCCACAGGGGAGGTCCGTGCCAGGTTTTGCCCCGAGCACAACTTTTGTTCTCTCCTCAATGGCATACCAAGTGCCCCTGCTCCACTCTGCACACTTGTCTGCTGGGAAGGAGACCGCACTGTTTGCTTCCTCTCCGGGTGAAACCAGAGCACTATTTTCCCAGCGTTCCCGAGCCGTCCTGACTTGCAGGAGCTGCCGTCGTGTCCTCCCAGACACGGAACAGGGAGCAGCTTCCCCGTGAGTCAGGCGAGCGCAACAGCGCAACTTTTTTCACTCTCGCAAAAATCTCTCTCCGGGAGTTTTTCCACCTTTGGAACCATCGAGACAACAGGGGACGCAGCGAGGCTCTTTCTGAGAGGAAACCATGTCGGGCACAGCCAGGAAAAGCTCTGGGAGACCGTCCTACTACTACCGGCTGCTGGGCCGGACCAGGCTGCAGAGGCAACGCAGCCGCTCCCGTAGCCGGACCCGACCCGTCAACAGGGGTAACGCACCGTCCTCCGCCACGCTCTCCTCTCTCTGCCTCGCTCCCCTCTCCGAGCTCTCGTCCCACGGCCGATGCTTCTTCCCGTCGAGCGCTTTCGTCGGCCTTTTCTCTCCCCTTTCTGCCCCGTGCAGGCGATGCGTGTAAACACGTGTACGTTATCAGCCCCTCGAACGTGGCGGACACAGACGCCCCCCTCCGATCCTACAAGTGAGGACTTGCGCGTGGAGAGCGACAGCAGATGTGTGCTTCAGCTTATAATTGGATTCCGTGTGCGGTAGATGCGAAAAGTATTAATCTAGACAACATTTCAATTAGATCCACCTTTAACGCGCTCTCTCCCGCAGCTACCTTATTCACGAGTACACGCGGCTGAAGTGGATTCCTGTGTATTAAGCGGCTGTTTATCCCTTGTGATATCGCTCTCTGTCTGAAGTGTTGTACAGATGCCTTGCATACTGCTGATGGCCACAATTGCAGTGGCCAAGGCTAGTGTGGTTCTGTTGCCTTGCCTTGAGACATATTGCAACTCTGGCAGTCCCCCGGTGAGAGAGGGGAACTGAACTCAGTACTTTGTGAGCTTGAGAAAGTTACTGGACATTGTTTTATAATGCCAAACATGTGACCAGGTTGCTGTCTCTGCGATTCTGTGGGGTCGACAAGTTTCTCCGCTTGTTTTCTTTTTCAATCAAAAGGCACCTACGGTGGTTCTGTGAGAAAACCGTGGAAGGTATTTTTTGGATATACATTGTTTTATGAATCTGCCTTGTAGGGGCCATTGATTTGGTGCATCCTGGGGTTAACTTTCAAAAGCTTATGGATTCTTCTATAGAAAATCTAAAATTGATTTGTAGGTGAAAATGATGATTGTGATATGCTACTGATACCCACATCAGAAAATGGCCCTACCTGCCCTCAAACCTTGCAACGATGCATTCCACAGAATTCTCTCCTGACTTTAACACCATTGTGGCAATGGATGAGTCCACAGTTTGGATCGCGGGAGACTTGAGCAGTCTTTCCACACATTCTGTTGCTCATCTGCTCTTACCAATTAGCGAAATATGCTTCTGTGTTTACGTGGAAGGGAGGGGGTCAACAAGAGAGACTAATGGCCTGTGAAGACGAGTTTGCTAAATAATTATCTATTCGAAGCACTATTAAAACAAGTGCTTTTAAATGCAGCCTTGCAGACACTGAATGGCACTGCTAATATGAAATGATTTATGCTGCTGCGTCTTGGGCGACTGCCACTGAGGAGTGCTCCTAGAATGCCTGACTAAAAAGATGAAAACAAAAAGGAATAAAAAAGAGAGGGACATTGTTGTTGAGGAAGAGCTCGTCGCTGCCCGCAACTCTTATCAGAGGGAAGTAACAGCTCTGCGTGACGCACGGCGCTCCGCGAGCACATTACAGCAGTTAGGATTACCTCACGCTTCTGCCATGTCGCCCTTCAGTTTCCATGGGAAGCCTGTGCATCTGCATGTGCTATCAGGCCAGGGAAAACAATGAGAGGCAACAGGTCGAATTTGAATGTTCGCAAACAGAAAAGAGGAATTGGCTCTGCTCCCCCTGATCTCACCTGTGCAGTCAGGACAAAGGATGTGTTGTCTGTAAACTCCCCTGACATTGAGAAAGCAGAACTTTTGAAGATATGATGGTAGTTGTGTGTGTTTGCTTTAGTGTTGTTCACTGCGGTTCTGTAAATGATTTGGTATGATATAAACAGAATTTGCATTTGGGTGTGAGTGTGTGTGTACGTGTGTGTGCGTGTGTGCGTGCGTGCGTGTGTGTGCCTTTGTGTGTGTGTGTGTGTGTGTGTGTGTGTGTGTGTGTGTGTGTGCGTGTCTGTACTGGAGTTAATTTCAGTTGCACATAGAGTAGGCTGTACATGTTCCAAAATCAATATACGCATTGCCCATTTAAACGGTGAACACTGTAACTCCACCTTGTTACTCCCACAATTCCTTTCCCGGCACGTGCGGAAGCCACAAGCGCACATGCCTTAGCCTGCGGCCCTGAGAATCCCAGCAGCAGGTGGCCCCCAGGGCTCGCACTCTCTCCCAATTCCGCTGATAACATGGTGCTACGTCACCGCCTCCCAGCTGCCTAGTGGGCCGGTTTGTAACCCACACAGAGAAATGCCCCAGCTTTGATGGGGCGACAGCTGTTGGGGCAGTTCAGATGATACTGTGGTTTTTTAACTCCTGAAGGATTGAGCCCCCTTTCTTTCATTCTTTTGAAATCCATTGTGAAATTGTACAGCATATTCTCTCCCCTCACAGAACAGGGACAGATGAAGCTTTGATGTTGCTCTTTTAGTGTAATGGCCAGCTGTCTTCCTCACCCCCGCGCTGGAGAAACACAGTGCATTCACAATTGGTTATGGGTGCCCAACTTTTTGACAAGGAGGAGAAATTTTCAATCTCATTCTCCTCCTCTCCATCTCTCCCCCGCACACATGCACACACACACACACACACACACACACTCAAACATCACAAAGGAAATAAAGCAGGCATGGCCTTGTGAGAAATCGTGTCTGTATTTCTATTGCTAATCTGTCTGTTGAAATGCAAAGTGATGAAGCTGCCGTTAACCTAGAGCATGGTCATCTGAATGGCTCCACGCGTTATTTTATGGCATGCTGGCAAACACAGAAAGTGAAGCCCCTTTAAAAACGAGGTGGACTTTCAGACACGAGGAGGAATTTTAGAACAATTCAAAGATGCACGCTTGATTGAACAGGATAAAACAACGGTACAGATATAGATCAAAACTGACAGTGATGTAGGTGGAGGTGTGGGTGATTTGATCTAGTGCTCTGCTCCTGGGAAAAGCTGCTGCTGCTGCAGTGCTCATAGCTTGCTGTGCCGGAGCAGGCTCTCTCAGTAACATGCATCTGTGATCTCGGCCCTTTTCGTGTGGCTGTATTTATTCTGTCATTTAAAAAGCGCAATGGGACACGTCACGGTGCGTCTGTGATCTCGGGCCTTTTCTGTGTGGCTTTCTTTATTTTGTTATGAAAAAAAAGTGTAATGGGAAAGTTCCAGAAAGGGGATTAGGAGCCGTCTTGGCTGCGCGAAGCGTCGCCTAAGCCGGCTAAAACCCCCCTGGCACACGCGTCCCGTTTATCTCTGAGGTTTCGGCGCATGCGAGGCGATGTCATTTTTAATCACTCTGCGGCGCAGGGAGGGGAGCACCCCCTAGTGCGGTGGAGGCCGATGAGGGGCAGCGCAGCGATCCACCACCAGGCGAGCGAGGGGGGCAAACAGAGGAGCGTCTCGGGCCAAATCTTCACAGGCCCTCCCTGAGGCTCCTGTGGGCCAGTTGCACTCGAGCCCGTGAGATTTCACGTAAGACCTTTGGGGCGAGTTTTGTGCTCATCAAAAGCAGCACAGCCTCGACGAGAGGAAGTCTTCACTCTGATCATTTATTCTTCAAAGCCTCCTTTCGCTAGGCCTTTAATGTGATGAGTGCCCCTCTACAGGCCAATCAAAGGATTCGAATAGAATATTTCTGCCTGTGACTAAGCAGCCGTATAAGGAGAAGCGTCCCTCTCACCCCACTGACTGACCGAGTGCACGGCTCCCACAATGTAATGGCAGTACATTCGTTTTACCACTAGATGGCAAAAACTACACCAATGAGGGGATCCACCAAAGTCACTGGCCCTGAACATTGCCCATGCTTCCTTTCTCCTATCATACTTGATAAAACGCACATAAATGATTGGGCCCATTTTTAGATACCTAGGCTGTGTGCGAAACCGCTCACTCGTTCACTCGTTCCCTATTCCCTATATAGTGTTCACTATATAGTGTTCCTATGTAGTGAACGACAAACTGTTTTCGGATACTACAACTGAACGTCATTTGTGTTAAAAAAAAAGTTCCGGATATTCAGGTGACGCAAGCGGATGCGCCCAGTATCACGTAAACAAACCGAGCACTCATGGCAGCAGGTTGAAATGTACTGAGGTAGTATCGGGTTTGCATGTTCAGTTTTGAATGTTAAATCCCAAATAAATTGTTGAAATTCTAATGATGTGCAAGTGTGGTTTTGTCAACTGTGGTGCTGTCTGCTAGCCACTGCTTTAGCCACCAATAGCTACCATTATGGAAGTCGTGAGCTAACTAGCTCGTGTGCTAACGTTAGGATAACTCACGAGCTCAGGACTAGCACCAACTCCCATAGCGATAATAACGGTAACTAATCGGTGGCTAAAGCAGTTAGCTAACGTTACCACCATGATTCCTGTTTCTGTTTTACTGCTGTTGGCTCAACTTTTGTTCTTGAGGCATAAACAGAGGCGTATGTATGACGGTATGACACGACTGCATTGCATTGTGATACACGGGAGAAATTGTAGGGTACATTCGCTGTTCACTACAAATCACGGTGAATTGTGGGTATTTTTTCATTCACTATATAGTGAACGAAGTTAACAGTTTAGAATTTGAAATGGCGTACACACTATATAGTGCACTATATAGGGAATAGGGAGCGGTTTCGAACACAGCCCTAGTGTTAGACCGCTACATTGTGCTTGTATTATGGAACTTTCCTGATATGGGAGTTCTCACTCTGTGCGTATGTGTGTGATATGAGACCTTCCACTCTCAGTAGTGGACTGTTAAAACAACAGGGAGACGGCAGTCGACACTCTGTTCCAGGAATGCAGGGGTCCATTTCACCCTGTGCAAAAACACCCACTTCCTTCACCGAGCCATTCTCACAAATAGTTTCAAGACAAAGGTAATTATTTGCCAAACCAAACAAGAGCCATTTTTTGGGGTTCTCCAGGAAGCACAACACAGTTTTTTTCCGTAACTAATAAAAACACTAAGAAACGGGAAACTAGGCATCGGGAAGTGGCATGACGAAGCTATTAGCTGCTGTAAGTCACTCTGCTTAGACTTGTTGTCCTTTCTGTCTGACGCTTTCAGCTTATGAAAAATGAATACTGTGTGTTTGTGTGTGTTTATGCATGTATGTGCATGTGTGTTTGTATGTGTGTTTATGCATGCTTGTGCATGTGTGTGTATGTTTGTGCATGTTCATGTGTGTTTATGCACGTTTGTGTATGTGTGTGTGTGTGCGTGTGTGTTTGTGTGTATTTATGCATGTGTGTGGATGTTTTTGCATGTTTGTGTGTATGCATGTGTGTGCGTGTGTGTGTGTGTGTGTGTGTGTGTACATGTATGTGTGCATGTGTTTTGGGAGGAGCAGATATTTTGTTTTTATTTCCCTCCTCATCTGTGGAAGATTTGGAATTAATGCCAGTGTAACTATTTCAGCCGAGGTGTGGAATTTTGCATGGAGAATGAGTTTATGACACTCCGTGTAATGCGTTAGGTAGACTTAGACTCTAAGTTAAGATTACAGTGACGATGAAGATGAACACACGTCAAACCCCAGTCCTGGCTGCGGCTCTTTACCCACGCGGCCCGTCATCCGCGGGTCGCCTCAGAGCAGTAATGAGGTCACCGGTGGGGAATGTCATCGCACGCACAGCGGTTGTCTCAAAGTCACCGCGCCGATTGGAATTAGCGCGCTCTGACAACGCGGCGTCGCCGTCGACAGTGCCGTCAAATTGAGCGCGACCTCAAGAAAACAGCGCTCCCATTCAAATTTGAGGAGACACAACCAGATATGAAGGCCGGAATCGCTATTAAATAAAGATGAATACCGGAGGAGGCTGTGCAATTTCCTGTTGGAATCGCTTTGTCTCCCACAAAAATCAGATGGCCGATTATATGCACTTTGCCGGGCTATTTATCTCTGCGGCAGTGTAAATTAATTGAAGACTGCCAGCGTCCTAATGCCGAGATGGATGGTGCGTGGCAGTGCTTCACGGCACTCGCAGAATTTATTAACTAGCATGTATCATCATTTGTTTGTCTTTTCGCCCTGCAAGAAATAGCAATCACTCTGAAAAATTGTTGGGGAATGAGTCCCCCCCCCTCCTTTTGGTCCTGCGGATGAAGGTGGGGGAGTCGCATGAACAACCGGTAACCAAGGGGAAGCGATCTCACGTGGTGCTACGTGCAATCTGCACAAAAGCCCCATGCCGCTCGTTTTTCACTTCCACCTGAAGGCTGTTGTATCAAATATCAAAATTTCTTATTTGACTGAAATATATTTTCTGGGTTTTTTTGGTACTGCGTCAATAAGTGAGTCTCTCTCTATTCAGTTACTCCTTTTTGAATATCCAGAAATGTGAACAGTCAACAAATAGATAGTTATTCCTAGTGTCTCCAGAAAGGGATAGAAGGATCCTCTGCTACAGCCCAGTGAAGTGTTTCCTAGGGGGGGTGGGGAGGGGATTTTGAGCAGAAACTCTTCTCTCTCCTTTCACACATTCTGTGACTGTTTGTGAAGGGCAAATATGGCCGGTCAAAGGTTCAGGGCGAATTTTGCAGGTCCCTGTCGGAGAAATTGCTCCAGCAGGGTCTTAATGAAGTTGCAGAGGAACGGGGGGTGGGGGTGGGGTTGGGGCGGAGGTGGGGGCGCTCTGAATGGTGCCTATTGGGTAGGGCCACATCTGAGATGTCCCGTAAGATTGGAGGAGAGACCAGGAGCCGCCACACTGTCGGAACCTCTGAATGTTAGCTCGCTCGTGCGCCAGTGCAATACGCAAACTTAAACTCAAATGCACATCAGGTACTGGTCCCATATTTTTAGACTGCAAGAGAGTTTGGGGATCTACCCGGGAATTAGCTGCTTAGTCACTAGTTTTGTGCCAAAGTTGTCTCCTCTTTCCACATTATGCCTTAGAGACACAGAAATCTCCTTTTCTTTTATGAATGCTTTTCAATACCTGTACTTGAGGTATGGGCAGAGGAAAGGGAGGCAAAAATGTGGGGATGTTTCCCTAAAGAAAGAAATAAGAAAACAATAAAAATGTGTGCTTTGATTGACATGAAATAACATTTATATTCCTACCAAGAAAGCCCTTTGAAAGAATGTCAGCTCGTTGGAGACAAACGTTGGTTGTATGTTAAAACAAAAACTAAAAAAAGAAGAGAGACTGAAGACAAAAATGACTCTGTAAACATGCTCCAAACTTCTGACAGGCTGTGATTTTTTTCTCCATCATTTCAACCGGCTCTGTCAGTGTTTTCACCTGCTCGTTTGAAACAATATTTTTCCCCATTTTTCTTGTCAAGAGAGAAACGTGTTCCTTTGTAAAGAAAAGTTCAAAAAGAGAGAAAACCTTAATATCACATTTGTTGGTTGACGATGAGGGAAATCAGTGGAGCCAGATACTTTAATTTCTTTATTGAGAATTCTGTGCAGTTAATGATCCAATCTGGCCGTGATTGCGTTTGTTTGGTCGAGCAGACATGGGCAACAGCGGGTGGTTGATTTAGAGTGCACATTGGAAAAATGGTGCATCAAAGACTTCTGTTTTTAACTTTTGCTTGTATTTTTGAAGTGCAATGAAAAGTATTTTCGAAGCTGAAAGCCAGAGGGCCTTTATTTTAATCCGGAGGATAAAATCGGACCCTGTGGTGGTTTCAGCTTCTGAACCAGTCTGGCTGACACACAGTCATCAGTTTTAAAGTTATTTGGTCATGGAGATATTGTATTTTGGAATGTTGTTGCGAAGTTAACCAGTGACGCAGGTCCCTGGAAGAGATGACTAAATGTCAAAGGGCTCATTTGGGTATAATTATTCCATTATGGTGATGTCAGCCCCACAGGGGGCAGGAGTGACAGCTTTATGCTGTGTCAGTGGCCAAGGTCCTTTGATGAAGGTCCTTTGATGAAGCCGAGTGTTTGACTCAGGCGGTGTAGGGTTAAAGTACTTTAGTACACTAGTGAGTCTCTTCATGGTGTGGGGTTCAGCAATTGTATGTTTGACTCATCAACCTTTGGTCACATGAACACCTTATTTCGATCCTAGCACACATTAGATATTTGTTTCACAGACATCATGATCTCTTTTTTTAAACTTTTTAAAATCATACCAATGTTGTCTGCTGGGGGTTCAGTGGATAGCTTGATCACAGCAAGAAGGTCACAGCTATCCTTGCATGTTTGGACTCATCAACCTTTTCTTCCCACAGTCCAAAGACACCTTATTTGGAGAGTCTAAATTGCATTAGATAGTTTGTTTGCCCTGACATCATGATCAGGGTTTTTTAAACTTTTTAAAATGGATGGATGGATGGATGTTGTCTGCTTTAGTCCACGCAGGCAGTTGAGTTCTTACTGGAGAACCTCCTGATACAGTCATGCTCAAGAGGTCCAGGTCCGGTCTCCCATTCAGAATTTGAGCTCACATTCACAGACCAATCCACCCTGTTTCCATCTGCAAAAATCACCAGCACACAGTCAGTTTTATTGTGAACACTGCTTGCATGTGCAGTCTGAGAACGCAGAGCTGTGACAGGTAGATTGCATGATTACAGAAGCATACCCCTTGTTGATATACTGCATTGCTGAACTCCTTAACGAGGCATGAATGACATTGTTGCACAAATCCAATTTTTTCTTTTTCTTCTGTTGCTATCGATTGTGTTGCGAGTGATGTGAAGAAGGGATTCTGGCAACTGCCGCAATTCATCTGTCACTCATCGGTCAACGGCATGGCAACAGACACATGAGAGCACTGACTGCCATGGCAACAGTGCAGATAGAGCAAATAGTGACCTTAGGGCACTCCCCAGTGACCCCTCCAGAGTGGAGGTTTAATGCTTTTTGCATAACACTAGGCCCGTCAAGAGAAACAGAATCCAGAAGTCATGAAGCAAGGTTTTTAAAGGAGAGAATAGGATATATAAAATCTGCTTATTACTGTTTTGACGGCACATGAAGTCTCCTACCCTGAGATATCTCCCTCTAAACGTTGAATCGACTTAATTTAAAGGGGGACATGTGGAATAGGCTGTCTTGTTTAGCTCATCAAAACTGTGAGAACAATCAGGGTCTGGTTCATTTCAGTCAGCGTCTGGGTCAGGTTGACAATTATAGCAGCTTTCGTTTAAAAAAAGACTGCAGCCACTTACGGTGTCGGTGCACTAATACTGATCCCGGGAGGAAATATAATGAGACAATAACGAGACAGGTAACACAAGGCCTGAGAATTTAAATCACCTCCAAACACCATTGTTGGCTTTTTATATCCTGTTATCGCATTTCAAATTCAGGTTTAAAATGGCTTGACTTGCTTTGACTTGACTCGGCTTATCACAAACCAACTCAGCCTCTCGAGATGGCCAATGGATTCTGTCTCCAGTGGGCCAATGTTGAAACTCAGAAATAAACAGATATTATTTATACATGCTTTTTCCATTTTGTAATAAGAAGCTTATTTTGGGAGCATTGTCACGGCGCTGCCAAAATGTAAAGATTAGCATTCATCAATGCAGGACAAACCTGCGCCGTGTTTACAACGCAGTTGCATTGTGTTCGTCTGGTATCCATCCCACAGGTTTATTAAGTTCTGCAAAATGTGGCTGCTGAGTAACCCCAGGTATGCGAGCCTGCGCAGACATGAAACGCCCAGAGATCGGGCCCGTGGTCTGGGCAGCGTCCCTTTGCTCACAACGGCAGGCAAATTGTTCAGTTAGTGTTAAGGTAATTACACAGACGGCGTCCTCTTCATTTGTACTTGAATTAGTTATTGTCCTCTTTGTTCTGTGGGGGCTTAAAAGTCCATTCCACTGAGTAGGGTTTATGTAAATCTTGTGTAATTGTAAAGGCCTTATCTAGGCATTTCACACAACTTGCTAATTTGCGGATATGAGGCTCTTGGAGGATTTTGTGTAACATGGGAAAAGAAAAACATTTGGGAAAAATGTACTCCTGGCTTTGAGAGTCATTTCCAAGAATAGCTTCAAATCAGATAAATGCTCCTCATTTGCATTCCAAGGAAATAAGCAATCAGGAGGACTGGAAGGAGGATAAACATTGTTGATTAGCCTCACAACACACTTCAAAATGTGTTTTTATCCCAATGAAAAAAAAAGACCATCCCACATATACCATACATATATACAGTATGCGACCTCACTTCTCCACGAAGGTATAGATAGTACTACTCTAGCTATGGAGAGAGCTCCTTCATGTGGTCACTTTGGGCAGATATATGGTAACTTGTGATGAACTTGTATGTGACAAAAAAGGTGTATATAGTATAGATAAGAATGATTATAATCAAATGTGTGGTGCCTCCACCTAATAAGCATCTTCTACAGAATAGAGTGTATGATAAAAATTATTAGGAATTATAAAATACAATTGAGACCCTCCTCCGCCGCAGAGACAATGCAGTGGAAAAATACAACAACATTTTATTGAAAAGAATATCAACTGGGAATGTAAAATAGTTTTCAAAATGTCAATATATTATTATAACACAACTAGTAATGATTGCAATGACAAACAAGGTAAAAACACACAATGTCAATATGTACCACAGTATAAGAAATCACAGTAATCAAAAGGTAAACATGCAACGTTATTAAAGTATCACAATAGTAAGATTGTGCAGAACTAAAAGGTTGAAAATGTATCACCATGTAACAATACAACTCACTTACAATACCCTCAAAGGGAATAAAATAACCCATTCAGGAAGGTGGAACCAACATTAGAGCGCAAATTTGCTGTGCCAATAATTGTCATATGCATGTTTTTGAGAAAAAAATATTTTTTGATAAGGATTTTTTTTCTTTGAATAATTTGACTTCAATTTAAAGGTTAAATTTCTCTCATATTTTAAGTGTAAGATCAAGCTGATGAACACAAATAAAAATTTTCTTAGCCTTTTTTGCTCATCTTTACCAAGGGTGCCAATAATTCTGGAGGGCACTGTATATACGTATATAGCAGCTTATAGGCTAATAGTGTTGGTTACTTTTTCATCTTGTGAGAGTTGGCAACACTGACGGAGGGCCAACGATAGCTGCCCTAACTAGCTAACAATGGCCCACGACCGTGGAGAAGGTGTCAAATGAGGAAACTCAATGAAAAAGCGATGGTGGTATGGATTGATGCTCCGGGTTGAATCGCCAAAATAAAAGGGTAAAACAAATACTTAAAACATTCGAAAAGAATGATGGCACATACAGTACTGTGCAAAAGTCTTAGGCCATTTATCTGAGCAGTGTAAGTGTTTATTTGGTTGAAAAAACACAATATAACATTGAGGAAAAGTAACAAAAATGAATTGTGTTTTTAAAACAAGGCCTCCCTTAGAATGCATAACTGAAGCAATTCGCTTTGGTAGACTGTTGTGTAATTTTTTTAAATAGTCCTGTGGTAAATTCTTCCAAGCTTCTTACAGGATTTGCCATAACTCTTCTTTTGACTTTTGGCTGCTTTTTGTTCTTTTCCCTGTCCAAGTAATCCCATACAGCTTCAATTATGTTGAGGTCGGGGCTCTGAGGTGGCCAATTTAATACTGTGTGTTCCTCAAGGAGGATATCATAAGATCTCAATAACTTTTTGGAAAATGCAATAAAATCATATTTTTTATTGTATTAAATGTTTATTTGTATTTATTCTAATGTTATATAGTGTTTTTCCAAGCATATAAACACTGCCCAGATAAATAGCTTTAAACATAGCTTCAAACATTTTCTTGGGTGGCCTAGGACTTTTGCACAGTATTGTATGTGGGGCTAACTTGGACTAGCTCGATAGCGAGTGCATCCCGACATCCTGTTAGTCCTCCTCAGGTCAGGCAGACATCGGCAATACAACAATTTAAAAAGGCAAGGGCCAACACATTTAGTTAAGCTGAACCATTTACGTCATTATTAATTAACAGCAAGCTGCTAAAACATTAAAACACTTTCAAGATGGTGCGCTCCTCAGAGCTCAACGTGCCTGTCACCTCGGTCTCTGGTACCGGTGAAGACAGTGATGCTGAATGCTGTATATATTTTATTACCCATGTCGCCACAGGGTATCAGTGCACCGACATATTGTGTCCCCATGTTATGGTGCAACAAAAGATACTGTGCAACATTATGCTAATCATGGTATTTTATACCTCACCAGCAGTAACCCTTTAGAAATATACAATAAACCCTTTAACGTATACAATAAAGATTTGTATTTATTTATTGGAAAAACAATGGTGAGAAAGGTAATCAAGGGTCTGCAGCAGTTTGACATTAATATGTCCAAAATGGCCAATGTATCTGCCCCACATCCCTACTGTGTTTCATAATTTTCCTGAGTAGGCAGTGCTAAAACTAAGGCAATGTGCAGGAGTCAATGTCTGTATGAGTGTCTTGCGGTTGAGATTCCCTTCCTTTAAAAGTAGAACGAAAACAAGCTTCAGCTCTGATGGCCCCTGTACTTTTTCGGCAAGCTTTGACACAATCTTTGGAGCATTAGCCAGAGGGCGGCTGTCTTCTTGCATGAGCGCTGTCTCCCTCTCTCGTATCCATTCTGAGCAGATTGCCAGTCAGGAAGAAGTAGAGAGAGAGAAGGGTAGGTTTCAAATGCAGAGTTTATGCTCTTTCTGAATGGCTGCTCGCCACTGCTCATTTGCTCTCTGTTGGAATGACTTCTCACTCCTGCTATCTGATTAAAACCAACAGACGGTTAGGCAGAGCTGCACGCACATCCGGAAATGCAAAACTCCCCACGTCTCCATGTGTGACAGAGTACCGTTTGATCGACAGGGACGGGATTGCAGAAGCTTCCAGATCCGAGGTGGCTTCGACGATAAACTAGAACGGGGGTGTTCTCGCTCTTTTGTTAATAAAGGAAAGGAAAGAAAAGAGGCAGAAGAGTAGTTTGAGCAGTTGGAGTGGTGTTTGAAGCTGGCAGTGTAGTGTAATGGTTAGGGAGCTGGGCTTGTAACTCAGAGGTTGCAGGTTCAATTCCCAGGTGGGACACTGCCGTTGTACCCTTGAGCAAGGTACTTAACCTGAATTGCTTTAGTAAAATATCCAGCTGTATAAATGGATTGTAAAGAAATGTAAACTGTGTAAGTCGCTCTGGGTAAGAGCGTCTGCTAAATGCCTAAAAAAATAAATTATTTTTTGATTTTTTTAAAGCTGTTGCTTTCCAAACCCACATTCTCCAAAGGGGCAGAGCAGAGGAGAGCTGCAGGCCGGCAGCTGGGCTTTGATGCGAAGGAGGTTCTCACAACAGGACTTAACATGTAGAGCGCATCCTGACTGCGCCCTCTCTATGGTCTTCTTCGCTTAATTCAGACACTGTCAATTCCCCCCCCATGAGATGCAAAGGCGACATATTCACCTGAAATGACATGGTGCATGACGCACTGCTTGCCATTTTGGCCCAATGCTCGCACACGGGCTTGGCATTTCAGGGAGAACCTTCAGAACAGGGTATCAGGGGGTCAACGGTGGAGACTGCTGACAAGAGCTCTCTACACAAACCTCGCCCCCCCCTTCTCCCCTGAGACCCCCCCACCCGACAGCCGAATCTCTGTCGATTCATGTTAAATTGGATCCCTCTGCACCGTGGCCTACTGCGAGATAAAGCCGAAAGCAATTTACCGGGGTGTGCAGACTGCTGTGTTTGCTAGAGCATCCACAGGTTAACGTATGCGTATTTATGGCTGCGACTGTAGACCACTGCGCTGCTTCGGGTGTCTTCAACAGCCCAGAAGTGCGGGGGTTAACCGTGCATGTGCATCTGCAGACTCTGGAATGTTCTGAAATGGAAAGGGGTGACCTTCCTGCATGGAAAGGTTCTGAACGCTCACAGGAAGTGTGTTATCTGACCCTGTGCTAATAAAGGTTAATATGGCATTAGACTTAGAGAAAAGAGAGAGAGGGAGAGGGGTGGGGTGGGGTTTTAAATGGTGGCAGATGTGAGTTAACATATTATTTATAATTTAACATTTAAATTGAATAACAATTTGCATCAATGTTCCCACGGTCATATTTATTATTATAACTGAAGCCATTATCCAGAGTGACTGTCAGGGACATTGGGCCTGTACGCTACACCATCATACTGTCAACATTTTCAAATCAAGCTTTGGTTGCTATACCTGACAGTGTTCCTTGACCCTGCCTCTTTCAAATTCTGCTTTGAATCTATTACGCTTGACTGCATTCACCACTTAATTTTTAAGATATAATTTCCCTGTCTCCATCTATACAGTAAAATATCAGGCATTTCATAGATTCCATTAGTAGCAATATGTATATGTGTACTGTTCATGTACACTGTATAGAAGGGATAATGGCTACAGAATAGTATTGTGTAAATATGTTATAAAAAATGTATTCTTATAAAGTTATACTTTATAACAAAACTAAAAATTCACAAAATATAGACTATATTAGATAAGTTGTAATGTTTCTGCTTAAATGTGCCTCTTTGTTCCATTTCATTTAGTGTTGTGTTCATATTCATATTTCTATTTTGTGGTTCCAACTGCCATCACCTGCCAATATTTACAGTTATGCATTCAAATGTTTTGTGTGTCTTTGAAGCCAATTGTTTTTCATAAACAAATTTTAGTAAATTTTTACTACATCAAAGAATAAAAAAACCTGTCACATTTCAATCAGAAGCAGCCTTACCACAGTAAGAAAAACACACAAAAAATTCCACAATCTTGGAACCCTCAGGTTGTGTGTGTGTGTGTGTGTGTGTGTGTCTGGATTAATTCTTGTACCGTTGAGTGATTGTTTTTCAGTGTACACGCACACACACACTCACAGACACAGACATGTACGTGCACGCATGCACACACACAAACTCACTTGCACACCTGCATGCTTAGAAGAGCTTAGGAAATGCATACACATTAATACAAACACATGGATATGAGCGTGTGCTTGATGTGGATCTGCCTGAATATACGGAATATGATTTGAGGTGCTAAGAAGCTGAGGTGAGCAGAGCCCTATAAACTCAAGACTATGCACATTGACCTGGTTGACAAAAGTCTGTTTAGCCACTGTGAAAGACTCGCGGTCTCATCGACGGACAGGGACAGAGACCGAAATCGGCAGAGGAGCTGTCTGCGTTGCCATGGGAACAATACACAGATAAAATTGTCCTTCATCACCAAAAGAACGGTGGCTGACACTGAAGGGAAACAGCGCCACAGATGACCTGGAGAAAGGCGCACGTAATACGGCAAGAAGATGAAAAGCGCGTTTCTTGGTCACTCTTTTCAATTGCCATTTCCACTGGAGATGGAGAATAAATGGGTTTTGTATTTTCCGCTTGCGTTCAAGGAGAAGCTGGAGTAATGAAGGTGGTTCCAACGGTGACTTTGTCATTCCGCTCTCTCCCAGCTCCCTTCCATGGCTTGTGCTTGTATGTATACTCTGAAGGGGGGAGTTTTTCAGTGTCGCAGAGATGCAGTTTTCTGCATTCAGTCTTTGTTTGAAAATGAACGTGGATGTTTTAATGGTAATTAGGGCCAAATGATCAGTAACATGTATCTGGCTCAGTGAATACAAGCCCTGGAAGACATTTAGTAATGAGTACAGATGCTTATGGTCGACAGCAAGCCATGGAATCCAAACAGACAGACAGCCAACCAAGCTTGTTCTGTGCCACAGTGTGGAGTAATGTTTATGATTGTTGAGCTGTGTAGTGGGTGCAAGGGGCACCGTGGAACCCCCTTGGCAAAAAAAAATTCAATAAATGTCAAGATGACCTTCAACAAAAACGGTTTCAATGTAAATAAAAAGGCAAGCTACTCACATATACAAAGCATAAACTCTGTATATCTGTAAAATACAATTCAGGATGCATACCAAATTATTGATATCAAAATGATGCCAAGTTACAATTAAAGCTATATTTCACAGAAACAAATCAAGCACTATTCTAAAGCAATGCTTCCAATGTGTTCCTACAGCACTCTTGGCCCTGGCTTTTTGGCCATGCACACCAGTGATGGGTTTGGTGTTGGAAGCAGTACACTTATGTTGAAAAGAACACCACACTAATGGTGAAATATGGTGGTGTATCTTTGATGTTATGGGGTTGTTTTACATCTACTGGTCCTGGGGCTCTTGTTAAGGTCAATGGAATCGTGAAAACCCAGTTCCCTCTGCCAGGAAGCTGAAACTTGGCTGCAAACGGATCTTTCATTAAGACAATGATCCTAAGGTAACCTCAGAATCAAAGCTGGAAAATGTGTGGTTTGAATTGAAGAGGGCAGCCCTATTACCCAATCTCATAAAGCACTATAGAAGATGGCACACTAGAGCCGTCCTGATCCGTAGTGTTATGTTAGGGAAACATAACACCGTTAAAACTGGGGTGTGAATAATTGTGACATCTTTTTTGGGGGAAAAAATTACAAAATTAAACAAAATATTTCTCTCTGAGCGATTGTATTAGCATTAAATAATACAGCCTTCTTTGCCAATCTTTATCAATGGTTTGAATAATTCTGGAGGGTACTGTGTACATATATGTATACATACATACACTACATATACTGTATATATTGTGGTGTCCCCAGGGGTTGGGCGACACACACAGATCTTGCAGAGGGCGTAGGCAAGTTTAAGAACACGGAGGAGGCAGTATTCAAAAACAAAACAATGATTTATTAACAAACTCTTGGCAAACACAAAACAAAGGGTGGGGTCTTCAAGGGAATATAAGCACACAAAGTCCGCAATCCTTATCTCGTTGTCAAAGTCCAATCCAATTCCAAAATCCAGTTCCAAGTCCACAATCCAGTCCGTAGTCGATATTCAAAAGGGGGTCCTCACACAATCCAATTCCAAACACAAAACACTCCAACAATCACTCTCTCTTCAAATACTGGCTGGTCAATCGACTTCACGCTGGTCAATCTCCTCACAAACACGTTCCTACTGCTCTCAATGTGTGTCACAGAATCAGCCCTTTAAACAGGCCTCGAAATGGCTTTCAGCTGGTCGTTAGTCCCCATTGCTTGACTCGGCTCAGGTGTAACTGTGGCCTACTGGGAAATGTAGTGTTTCCTGACTCCCATGTGTTGTAGGCCAGGCAGCCATTTCCTTGTGCAGCCCCTTGGGCTGCCACAATATATATATATATATATATATATATATATATATATATATATGAGACATGATAGAGAGAGAGTATGTTATTTTTCTTGATGCTCTTGATTGTACTGTTGTCAGTAGCCTATTTATTCACTTTGGCAATAAGTGACAATACCTTGTCATGCCAATGAAAGCTGATTTGAATTTGAGAGAGAATGGGGGGTGGGGGAGAGATTGGGGGGGGGAGCTGTTCTATAACAGCCAGGAAGAGAACTACAGATGGCCTGCACTGAGTCATAAAGAACCCCTAATATAACTTTTTAATGAGATAATGATGAGAGCATCTGCTCTTGGACCCTGTGTGTTATATTTGCTTTTGATTGACTGGTGAACAATGCCACATGCACACAAATATCTGTTTTTATTGCGTGTAATGGCACAAGAAAAAAGTGGTTTCCTTTGTGTTTTGCTGAATATTGCTGCTGCATTTTTTCTTCTCCAATCACAGTAAAAGAAGCAAATGTGCCTAAAACTGTTTATATTTGCCCATAAACTGTACAATATCCTCTTGATATTTTTTTCCTGCTGCAGTAGGTGTTTTCCATGTTTCTGATTAGTCAAACGGAATAGAAATAACTCATGAGGATTTGTCATATTATAATCTATGAGACTGTTGTTTCACAGGACTGTGGTGCTGTCTGTTCTGCAAGATTTCTGCTCATTATTCTCACTGGGGTGGGATGGGATGGGACAGCTTTCTGGAACGACAGTTTCTATGGGAAGGATATGAGAAGGCTACAGTAGAAACGGATTACAGTGACTAAGGCTCAAGGCTTTAGACCAGGTCCTGGTCCAGCTCCATCATCACACTCGAACTTTGTTGACTCCAAAAGTATGCCATGCATTTGATTTAAGCGAGGCAGTCATTTTCCTCTTAAAGCTCTGGATGTACTGTGCTATGAAGGCTCACTGACTGAAAGTCATGCCCTCAAAACAGGCCACTGCACAGTATTTTAACTCAGTCAGGAATGAAGAAAAGCCCTCAATAGTATTGATCTCTTCATGCTGATTTTTAAATCTGGTTGTGTATGAATTCGGTCTTGTGCACTGTTGCTTTGCAGTTGATCAGCGCTAATTTTGTAGCAGGAAATGTTTTTATTTCTGTTAATGCCCTCTGAGTAATAATGGGAGGTTGTTATTTTGTTATATACATTATTTCTGATGCCCCCAACATACGCAACTTGCAGAACTGAAGGGATGGTGTAGTATACAGCAGCCAGTACTGATCTTTGATCACTGTAAGAAGTCCATCTTTAACCTTTAATGCCCCCCACACACACACACACTCTTTCTCTCGCTGTCTTTACAATGCCAGCCAATGTTTTATTTTACAAGGACCTGCCATTGTCTGCATGTGTGATGGATGTTTGTGTGTGTGTGTGTGTATGTGTGTGTGTGAGCCCTGTAATGATCTATTCTAGAAATGATAGAAGCACTTCTGGGAAAAAATTGGGTTTGAAACGTATGCAGAAAGGATATGCAGCACCTGCAGGGTGTGGACTAATGGCCAGGGGGTGGGCAGGGCTTCCTGGTAGCAGCCTGAGTTTCTCCATAGCAGCTGTCCAAAACAGTAAGCATGTTGAATGTATTACACATTACAGCTTCCTCCCAAATGTCAGGTAAAATGGCGCACTTTATAGAATGTCAGCGGCGAGTTAACCACTGCTGCTCGCTCAAAGCTCCTACTGCTTTTAACACTGGCGTCAGCCTTCCCTTAAGTAGTTCAGCCATAGAGAAATGGTCTCTCGCTGTCTGTCGAGCTGAAGCGGGACAGCACTGTCCGTGGGGCAGTGGAGGGGTTAGCAGGTCACATGACGCCGAAGGGACCTGATTCATAAAATCCATTCTCTGTCATGCTCATGTTGTTTCATATAGTCGTGGACCACTCGTCTACGTCATTCATCTTAATCTTTTTGTGTATCCTGTAAAAGGAATTTATGCTTATCATGTTGTGCTGCTGCTTGGAATTCTGTGAAGATACGCAAACTAGTAGAAGTTAATCTTTCTCCTGCTGATAGAGCAGGTCCCTCTTGCTCGTGTTACTTCTGAGCCCTCTTCCAAAGCCTGTGACTGCTGAGCGCATTTTGGCTACATTCAGTCCCAGCCGGGGAAGTGTAGCAGACGCCACTAAAGTGTAGCTCTGGCACACGGGCGTTGAAGGTGGAGATACCTTACTGGACGCCTGTCAGGAATGCGCAGCTGAGCAGATAGTGGGTAGGCTGTGAACAATTTATTGGTGAAGTTAGAAGCATAAAGGTGGAGTTGGAGGAGGTAGGAGAGGGTGTAGAATGATTTGCGTTGGTTTAAACTGTCAGTGTTTTGTAGCGGAAGATGGATTGTTCAGCTGAGTAGAGAGGAAAAGGGAACAGATTATGAATCATGGCTTACTTTGGGCAGAGCAATTCTAGCGTTCTCCCCCTGAGCATCCACCAATAGAATTGACACCAATTCTTTGCCATTTGCACCAATAGAGGGCGCTGCTTTGCTGACCAGTACAGAAAGCAGAAGAGGGATCGCCGTTCCCTTAATCATCCTTTAGGAGAAGGAGGACAGGGTGACAGGATGTGGGAAGTCACAACTCTTTTACAATGGGAAAGAGCAGTTTTGGACCTGCTCTTTTTACAACAGAAATATCAACTGGAGGAGACCACTCCCATCAGGATAGAAATAGGGTTACCACACATTTATGAAGCCCTAGAATAGATTTAGGGTCGAGGAAACAACAGTCCTATTGTCGCAATGTTCCCTAATGACTTTGAGCTGGCTGGCTTTCCCTAAATCCTGTGAGAATAGGGAAAGTTTATAATGAGTTTATTATAATGTGGTGGATACTGCGCTGCTCTGGAAAGGGACATTAATGAGTTAATCAGAGAGGAGCAAATAATAATTTGAATTAATTAGGGTTAATTAGCTAGAACGAAGCTAATTCTGAGCGCTGTCTCTTTGGTCCTGTGGAACCGCTTTGAATGCAGACCTGAACTAAAAGGCTAAATCTTTCATAGGGCACACATCTATATTTCAGTAGGGGGGGGGAGTACCACTTGCTCACAGCTGTAGCCAATTGTAGCTCATTGGCTGACTTGATGTTACCTGCCATACAACAAATGTTAGCCTTATATGTTAGCCTACCAAATAATAGCACTTAGTAAGCAAGCAGAGCAAACAACAGACTGTGTTTAGGTAGAAGTTTTAATTCAGGAAGTGGCACAAAAGGTTTGCTTTTGTATCTGAGGTTATCTCGTTCTCTACTTTTTGATGGACTTTTTGGGTATGTTTATTGATTAGAAAGCTAGAGCGAAGCAGTGTTGTGTCTGTTCTGTAGTTAGCCTCCTGACACCCAGCAGAAATGAGGGCCGCTGTAGCACTCCCACATCCGGTGTTAATCCGCAGGCTGTCTCGTATCTCTCCGTTTCCCTTCCCCTCCGGCTCCCCTGTCTCTGCCGGTACACGCCGGGGTTCAGTCTTTCTTCACCCCCCCATCCATCACGCTGACACCCCTTCTTTTCTTCCTCTGAAACATTCTCCCTTTCTTCCCTCAATGCAACGCTGTTTAATCTGTCTGCATTTTAGAATTCACAAATTATGCCTTTTGTTTTCTTGTGGGCAAATTTCACCTGTAACCTGAAACCTTTTCCACATATCTCCAAACATGTGGTGCATGTTTTTCGAGGATTGAGGTGCATGTAAGAATTGTTTAAAATGTTACCTTTTTTCCCACTTAGACTTCCATAATGACAGTCTGCCCTCCTGTTGTTTCAGGGAGGAAATTGTATATTGTATATCATAAGGCAACATTTTGACCTAGAGGTCTACAATTAGGGGCCCCTAAGAAAAAAGTGACTTATACATGTCTGAGGGTTCGATGTGTTTTCTGTAAAGGTTTGGTGTTGCAAACTGATGTGTCATTTTCTCCAGTGCTTTTCTTCACATCAGGAGTATGTGATTTAAATCAAGGGCCCTTTGTTGGGAAGTATAATTTATGTATGGTTGGTAGCTTGCTCAAGTCGATTTCTCAAAATCATAAATGTGCTCGTGTTTGAAATGTGTCACAATGTTTAGGGAGTGAAAAGACTGATGTTTCAGTTAGTGGTTATATGTGAGGTTCATCGATAAGGCTGCACAACAAATGTAACTTCCACATTGAAACTCAGCTACGAGATTTTGTTGGGAAAGACGACGGAGGCTTGGAAGGTTTCCAAAGTTTACCCAGCACCAAAAACAGAAGCCAGAGGCTGAAAATTTTCCATATTACTCCCCTGGGTGCCTGGTTACAATGTAGGTTTTCTTATAAGGCATTCTCAGGGAGCCATAATGTGCGTCCGGTCCCCGGGTGTAGTTAAAGCCTCCATTTTCTTTATCCTGGTTTAAATAAGACACAGTCTGACAAGATCCTTGGTAAGAGCATACAGAGTGCTTTGTGTGTTTAAATCGAATGTTGCCAGTGTGGAGGGGCAAAGCACTTCTTTGTGAAACCGGCTATTGTCATAGTATTATATGTGCCTGCATATCAGGGTGATCTATGTTTCTTGATCAAGGTGGCTAATAGTGCTTACATGTAATGTTGTGTATAGAGCAGAAAAGGGGTACACTCTTGTGCTAACTGTGCGTTTGTGGTCCTGTCCAGACTCCCCCCCTGAGCGTGCTGGCCGGAGACGTAGCATGCCCGGCAGCGCCACAGACAAGACCCCCACCATGGAGCCTGCCACCTCCACACCCTTCCGGGTAACGGTGAGCCCCCATCGTGTGTGTGTGTGTGTGTGTGTGTGTGTGCATGAATGGGTGTGTGTTTGTGTGCAGGAATGTGTGTGTGCATGCTATGTGTGCATGGGTATATATGTGCATGTACTGTATGTGTATGCTTGGATGGATGCGTGTATGTGTGTATGTCTGTGTGTACATGATGTAAATTGTTGATACGTTGTGTCATGGTCTATGATTTTCTACTGATTCAATCATGACGAATTAACTAACTTTGCTAATAAGCTAACCTGTTTTTTAGACGTAATGATATATAAACTGATATACTGTATACTGTGTGCAGTATACTGGTATATGCATTAAGCTCTAATTATTAATAAGAAGAGCAGATCTCCTTGATACCCGATGAGACAGAAATCTATCGATATAACTGTTCTAAAAATATAAATTATACGTTGTTCACTAACTGCCTGGCTAACCGCTCTTACGTGCTCTTGCTATGCAAGGCAGTTTTTTTTCTTGTTATATTGCCGCACATTTACAAGATCTATTAAAACCATAACTGTGCTTCCAACTTTGATGGGTGGTAGCCTGAGACAAATAAAAACAATTGCATGTTAATAGACCCTTCTTGGACCTCCCACAGTCTAAATGAATTCATTTTTTATGAACTGAAAATTCTGTAAACTGGTTTTAGGACCAGATGATCATTAAACAGTGAACAGTAAGGCTTGATCTGGTTTGAATTACGGAGCCGAGGACCCCACAGGGCCCAACCCCTGTGAAGCTTTGATCAAAGCGCATTGCGTGTCGCAGGCCGTCAGTGAGTGTCGGAGGATTCTGCTCAGACGGGAAGTTGTTTGACGCAAAAGCATGGTATTTGGTATAAGGCCGCTGATTACGAGCAAATGTCATGTGCAAATCGGCCGCACGTGCGAACCTTTCCGAAACTCTGGGCCCCAGAAGAGGCTTGGCATCAGAAGAGGCTTGGCATCCTTGGGTTTATAATCCTTAATAAGGCCCCATGTTGCAGGGCGCACTTCTACCGGGAGCAAAGGCCATTTCACTCAAATGATGTCACGTCGGGTCACGGCGCGGAGGATCGGCACAGCGCCCCAGTGCTGCCCCCTCCTGGACGCAGGAGTCTTGGTTCTTGACCGGGTGGTTCGCGCGGCACGGTTAGCGTGGGGTCGGAGGAGGTATGCCGCCACGACAAACAGTCAGTCAGCGGACCGGGTCAGGGCGCGGTGCTCGCATGCCATCAAAATCACTGAGCCGCGGCCCCCAGAGAGAACCCTCCCAGGCCTCGTGTCCTCGCTTCTCGTTAACGGAAACTCGAGCGGGGATGGCGAGCTATCGATTATGTGCCACTCGCCCACGGCTGGACACAAACCGCAGAGGGGGCCCCGCCCGTCGCACGCGGGATCTGCGGTGCGACGGGCGGACGTCAGACAAACACACGGGTATGGGCGCGTGGCGGGACCGGCCAGATAAGCGCGGTCGCAGCCCCCTCGGTCCGCCTGTGTGTGTTCCGCGCCGCGCCGGCCTATGGGAGAGAGGCGAGAGCAGAGGGCCAAGGTGAATTAATGAAAGCAGCGATTGCTCCTGACAGAACAGAACCACGCCGTTACGGACCTAACCTGAGCCCGCAGGATGAGTAATGCCACCTCTCCTTCCTGAAAAATGAACAGATGAACGGGGAGCGCAGCGGCGGGAGGGGGCGAGGGGACAGTGTCAGAGGACAGGGGGCCAGGTGGAGAGACCCTTTTAAAGGGGCTCTATCGCGGCAACGCTCGTTCACAGATCATCTCTCTGCATTTAAACATGATGTAGAATAACCACAACAATGCACAAGCAATTTTATTTCATTGGATGGTGCCTCACAAAAAGATAGAAGCACTGATATATGAGAAGTGATTCATTATTGGCAGTATATTGTATAAAAGTTTATGAAACAGATGAAGCATATATTCGTCATGCCTGTGACCGCCCTCGCTTGAGGGCAAGGATCTGAAATGACGTCAAATTGCAATTTTTATTTGATCCAAGATGACTTAGGTGCGGTAACATGTCTAGAGATCATCGCTAGAGCTATCGCCACAGTGAGCTTAAAGTCAAATCAGTGTCACCACAGGAATGCCCGGCATGCCCCTCTCCCCCACCAATGGGAGACCTTGAGTCATAGATGCCCCCCGCTCAGTGTCTTTGAATCCATGTCGTCATGGTGATAAGGCTCCAACCCCTCTACCTCCTTCTCGCAGGGTTCCTCCAGTAGGCAGTGACTTTATTCGAATTGTTAATAAATTGTGATGGTAATCATCGGGGCAGTGGAGATGGTGCATTTTCTGCTGATGATGGTGATGATGATAATGGTGATTGCCTTGCCTAGCTCATTCGAATTACTGATGAAACAATCAATTGCTTATCATGGTCAAATCCTTTGGGGCACGCCAATATAAAATGCACCGCTAACAAGATTTAAATTATGTTTGGGCAAATTAGATTCCTATTACAAGGGATTGTGCACTGTAATTATTATTAGTAATATTTTAACGTATTTCTTATTGGATGCCCTTATCTTACTTATTATAATGTTTTTAATTTGTCATTGTTTATGCCCTCTGAACAACAATTAATTCCTGGAGAGCCAAAATCTGCACAATCAGAAATCACTTAAAGCCTTGAACAGAATAATTTTGTCTAATTGGGCCAAATAATCAATACAATTAAGTGATTAAGAGTCTTGATTAAATGTTTAGCTAAAGAACCCTATGGCTCTCTCAGACAAGGGTGCATACCCCCCTCCAGCTAAAACACTACCTAGTTATTATTATATTGCCATCTACTGGCAGCTGGTGGTACTGGATAGTTCTGATTAACTTTTTCTACTTTAATGGCAATTGCATTGTATAGAAACACGTTCAGCACACAGACACAATAAGTTATTTACATTTACAAACCGTAGGTACATTCTCTTAATAGACACGTTATGAATTGAGTTCAATTCAGGTTCCGTGCAGGTGTAAATGTAGCTTCAGACTTCAAAGTGCATTTCATATCAGATATAGCCTTAAGCCAGGCATGCAGCCACCTGATAGCAGTAGAGACAAAGCATTTAGATTACTTTGTGTTTTCATGTACTTACAATGCCAAACCTGCCCCAGGGCGCCATAGAAACGGTTACCTGTGCCTTGGCATTAGCGATAATTATTTCCATATTAAAAATGAACAGATGTTGATAGTGGCTGAATATGATGCAGCTTAGATGGTGTTGAAAGGATAGACTAAATGTATTAAGAAGGAAGACGTTGAAAAATGGTCTTTCAACACCATCCACAAAATAAATACAAACAACGTGGTTGTCAGAAATGAGTGTTCCCATCGCCCTAGACTTTGTTTTTTAACAACATTCTCATCTTATTCACATATACTTAATAATAGATTTGACCCGAAAAGCAAACTGTTATTGTTAAGCTGAATACCACTGAATGTGTCGACGTGAAGACTGATAAGCAGTGGTCCACATATGGCCCCACTCTTTCATCTCTGCCTTCACAATATCTGCTGATAGAGCTTCGATCCTTTAGACTTTTACCTGCTCCATGCTGTATACATACAACGTACTACGTGCACTGTCCCAGCTTGCCCAGCTTTAGCAGATGGCAGTGTTGAGCCTGCCCCACAGAGGCCCAGTGGAGGAGATTGGTTGACAGCCCAGTGTAGAACACACAGGTTCCTCTCTGTGGGGCAGTGCATCTCTCTCTGCCTGCTGGGCGCCCGCTGAGATTGATGTGTTGGGTCTGCCAGCAGCAGGAGGCCTTACGCTTCCCATTAGCTCCCTGTTTGGTCAGGTTCTCGCCATTCTACGCTGATTAATACGTCTGATTTTCACTTAGGCTGGCCTCTCTCACTCTCTCTCTTTTAGAGTCAATTCAAAATCACGTTGGGTTTCATTTCCACATCTTAACAATGCACATTATTGCCAACACACAATCTCTCTCTCACTTTTTCTTTCTCTCTACCTCTGTCTTTCTCTCTCTGTCTCACTGTCACTCTTTCTTTCTCTCCATCTCTTTCCCTTACTCTTGCTCTTTCTTTTTCTCTATCTCTCACTCTCACTATTTCTTTCTTACTGATCTCTTGCGTGAACTGATTGTTCCTACCATGCATTAATGCACATATTGTAAGTCGCTCTGGATAAGAGCGTCTGCTAAATCCTTAAAATGTAAATGTAAAATCTTTCTTTCTCTGTACCTCTCTCTCTCACTCTCACTCTTACTCTTGCTCTTTCTTTCTCTCTATCTCTTTCTCTCTCTCCCTCTCTCTCTTTCTCTGTGTCTCCTCTGTGACTTTTATCGCCTTCACTTAGTCGGCTGCCAAGTTCACCTACTTCTAAGCGCCAGCCCAAAGGAGGTGATGTCATGGAGAGGTGTCATGTGACAGCCATGTGAGAGATGGGGTTACCGGAGCGCTGTCCCCTCGTGTCCGCGCCTCCGCAGAGCGGGCCGGCGGCAGGAGCGCTGCCCTGGCCGAGTGCTCCTCTCTCTGGGGCTGTCAGTCACGTCCCCAGCTCAGTGTCAGAC
This sequence comes from Aldrovandia affinis, assembly GCA_029706075.1. NCBI lineage: Eukaryota > Metazoa > Chordata > Actinopteri > Notacanthiformes > Halosauridae > Aldrovandia > Aldrovandia affinis. The sequence continues at coordinate 207,145 of JAINUG010000053.1, read as the reverse complement.
CGGGACGGGAGGGAGCCTATTTCAGTCACCACTCCGCCATCTGCGACTGTAATCTAGTCTGAGATACCGAGCTCACCACAGAGGCATTGAGTGCTGAAAAGGACGCTACACCCGAGATGTGGTTGCATCTCTCTGCTTTTTGTTTTTTGTTTTTTAGAGGTGTTCTATAAGCAGGCAGAGCTAAACAGGCAAATATTCATATATATTCACATAGTTTTGGTGTAGATATGTGATTTTTATGACAATATCAAAGAGGGCATTTCACTTTCACGTTGTCCTTCAATGCTGTCCTTCCTTCACAATAGTGGCTTCTGGTCCCCTGCTGAGCCCATTATGCATTGATTGTGATGAACGTTGGCACAAATGTTACCCTTACAGTTCCTGGAAGGTCAGAGGTCAAGGTCAGAAAGTGCTCATAATATATACAGTATATACTATATACATATATATATACAGACACGTGCATTATATGTTTATATATTTTTTTATCTCCAATCTCAGCCATTAGTGTGCAGTGTTTGATCGAACCCAACACAAATGCTGTCCTCACTGTTCCCCAGAAATCTATACATTTTCAGTTCACATGGTTCAAGGTCAAAGGCATAGAAGGCTCTCTTTGTTTGATTTTCCATCTCTAAACAAGGCCAGCCCAACATGGATTTTTCATAAAACTTCATATAAATGTTGTTCTCACTGTTCCCCCAGAGCTCTATTGATCCCCAAGTTGAAAGGTCAGACATCAAAGTAACCGAGGCTTCTGATTACAAGGCTTTACAGACACAAGTCTTATATTACGTGTGCATTTTACGGTTCTGCTTCATCTTTGTCTGGCCGGTGGCATAATTCATGTTGCATCTCGTTGCTATAGAAGTAGTTGGATTTTAGAGTATTTGGTCCAAACTTTTAAGAGAAATCACCCACAATTCAAAGGGAATATATGAAAAGGAGGCTACAGTGAAGATGTGGTTTCATACATCTTCATTTCAAAAGTGGTGTGGGGGGGGGGGGGAGTGCATGCTGTGGGCTGTTATATGTGGTGAAGCATATGCTTTACGATTCTTAGTGGAATAAGAGTTACAGAACATGCAAATTATTTTCTGGGCGGAGTTCTCTTTGATGACCGAAATTTCCCTTTTAACAGGGAGGGACTGGAGGTAGGCTATATGTTATAACAGGCAATAGGTACTGATACGTTTTTACTTGTTAATTGTGCGGGAAGTAATATCAAGGTGTTCCGGGCATTACCGACGGTGATGTGTGGTTGTTGTGATGGTGGAGTAGGAGGCCTACATTTTGTTAAACCACAACGCGATTGGTTCTTAGTAATGAATTTAAACCGGTCGGGTGTAACTCCAACATAAATCAGCAGTCAAGTGTAAGGACAGCACGCAATGAGTGCGGGTTAAACGCTGCCTTTGTTTTCACACCCATGTTGTCTCCTGCACTGTTGTCACTGTGAATCTGGCGGGAAAGTTGCTTCTCCCATTTAAGACCCCCCAGGGGAACTTCTGAAACTTCATAGAGGAAACGATGAGCGAAGTCCTCTCTCTCTGAGAAACATCGCTCGGCAGATAATCTGGTGTTTGCTGTGTGATCGCGATCAATACACATCCCTGTGTCTGCCCACGTCTGTTGATGTATGGCACGGCGCCGTGGTGTCTGGCTGAACTCGGCTTAGCGTGGGGCGGAGAGGTAATTTACCAACGGCTCATCACAAAACAAGGGGAGGATATGGAAGTCAGGACCCCTCGCCACGAAGATGAATCAAAACCCACCGGAAGAAATCCAAAGACATGACAGCAGGACGACACGGAAAGGGATGGAAATCCCACTCTTGTGCAAGGAGAGCGAGTGCTGGCAGCACTCTACAGCTGAGCAACGTTGCTGAACCCTTCCCAAGGTCTTTAATAGAGCACTCCTTACAGGCCTGCTAACGCTTTGTAGCTGAGGACAAAAATCATTGAACCCTTTACCGAGCCTTTAAAATCTCCTCCGCGCTTACACAAGATGAACTGCCCTCCAAAAGAAAACTTTATACAGCCTTTAGAGGGAATCTTCACCGCTACTCGAAGATTTTATGCCATTCCCTACCTCAACAAACGAGGTCCGTTTGCTCCCACAAAATCATTCCCATGCTATGGCGTCAGTGGTTGACGTTCAAAGTAATGATTCCTTGGGCTTCCAAAAGGTTAACAATGATAGCCACCACAGATTTTGGTAGATTGCATTTGTCATTAGATATTAATTTCTATTTAATGCAACATTAAATGAGGATAGACACAGCTATACTGTGGTAAATGTTCAACAAAGAAATTTACTTTACAGATGTACGACGTACATTAAATACTTTGTGATCATATTCCTCAACTTTTGAAAGCTCAAATGTTTGTCATTTAAATACTACGTATGTAATATGGCAAAAAACTAGCTAGCTAGTTACAAGGTTAGCAAATGCATTGCCACCACGAAAAAAAAAGTGTATACAACAAAGCACCAAATGCTTTAAAGTGTACACATTCTAGTACAGCTCACACGCCAGTATCACACTCTTTAAAGTGTACACATTCTGGGACAGCTCACACGCCAGTATCGCACTCTTTAAAGTGTACACATTCTGGGACAGCTCACACGCCAGTATCGCACTCTTTAAAGTGTACACATTCTGGAACAGCTCACACGCCAGTATCACACTCTTTAAAGTGTACACATTCTGGTACAGCTCACACGCCAGTATCGCACTCTTTACTGTAATAATCAGGGTGTGCCTTGTTCATTCTTTTCATGTTCATTCACGCTTCATCGGCTTATATATGCATCTGCAAAGTCAGCAACAAATCCCCACCTGTTATTCAAAACCCACAGGAACAAGCTACAGCTTGGCTCCCGGTGGAAATCCCTGCCCCACGAGGAACAACCAATCAGATTATCAGATCTATTATTCTACCCATGTCAGTCATATCAAAGATGAGTATTGTTTAACAGTAGTCCTCTGGGCATTGAAACAATCATGCTGGAGTGGACAACTCTGGACCCGGAGAGCCACAGACCCTGCTGTTGTTCATTGTTGCTCAGCACTCACAGATACACTACAGATCACCTCACCTGGTTTCTTGGGTCTAAGTGAGTTGCTGATTTTAGGGTAACAATTTAATTATTTCTCCCCGCTACCAGCAATTTTTACATTTCCACATGTCTTGGATGTGTGCCTTCAAAACAGGCGAGGGTGGCTGTTCTGAGCCATTTATGTTATTAAATTTTTCACTGAAATCTTCATGTTGATAAGATTTGTAGGCTTGTAGGCATGTAGGCTTCCCTCCCCCCTCCCTGGGGCGGACAGCCAATTGCCGCCCCCTAGTGGCAGTCCCAGCCAGAGCCGACTCTGGCGTGGCCAGTGGAATCTAAACTAGGTCGCAGTGGCCAGTGTCAAACATTGTAACCGCTAGACCATCTGGGAGGTCCCCCTTATCTTAGAAATATTCTTATATACAACTCCAGACTTCTCACTTCATTCATGTCTGCCTCCAATACCCATTGTAGCTGGTCATTCAGTATTCACAGACTGAAATACAAACCAGTTTCGCTCTCGAAATGCTAAATTGACAGTTTAGCTTAAGCAGTTATATCCTTGCATTTATGTGTTGAACAACGTTCTGTTTTAGGCAACAGCATATTTGCAAACAAAGTTCAGTGTTGTACGGGTTTTTATATAAGGGGTTAGAGCGCGAAATTGGTTAAGAAACCAATAAATGGTTTCAAATGATCAGTTAAAATAAACTATAATAAAAAAGCTTTTCATGTTGATTCCCTTTACAACTAAGGTAAGAAATGACAAGAACAATTCAAGATTTTTGGTGATCTTACCGTTTTTAAGAGCATGCCTTTCTTATGTACAGTAAGGATGGCCAACCATGCCAATTATATAAAGCTGAGTAACCAACATTACACTTTCGAAGGTCTTTAAAAGCCTTCTCCATTCTTGCAAAGAGAGAGCGAGGGCTCCCAATTGGTTCATTCAGTAAAGGTACCTGGAACAAATTCAGTCTGGGCCCTATAGCTTAGATATCACAGTCATTAGCCAGGTTTGACCGAGAGTCCATGGGTTTAAGTTGTTCACAGTTCCTTGGGTGACCGTTACATTGGGGAGGGGGGGACAAAAACCTCCAGACCTTTCACAAAGTATTATGTAACTACTATGTATAATATAATTACCTGGCAGACAGATTAGGGTGATATGCGGAGCTTACGTGTTACGTGCTACCTATTGCCAGAGCACTGCTGCAGTGTGGAAAAGTAACAGTGTGCCGCCTCATCGCAAGCACACATCCTGGAAGTCCTCCTGCTACGCCATGTGACCAGCCGGCTAAAAATAGAGGAAGTAAAAAATGCAAAGCCCCACAACAGAGCAGTGTAGAAAGCCAGGCATCTGCCAAACCCACGGCTACCCACAGCAGCGCTCCAGTTCACTGGAAATGGAGAAGATTTCGTTTCTGTTGGTTCATTTATCAATCGGGCATAGAGCATGGATGAATAAGGGCCTCAGTGTGGCCCCAAGGGCACAGCCCGCCTCAGGACTGGCACGGCTCCTCGGGGGCCCACTGTAAGTGCTCTCGCTGTAATTCAATTAAAGGGCACGGCACCGGGTCCGTTTGGAGCCTCCCCGATTCCTAAATGGAGGGAGGGAACACATTGTAATGGAATTGTGCCCGGGCCTTCCTGCAGCTGCTGTCTGGTTGGGCTCTCTCACCGGAAAGCTAATGAGCGATTTAGCAACCTGTAAATCTGTCTGGGTGTCTCTGGTGTAATACCAGCCATATTCTGCCGACGCCGGTCTCCAACCCGACCAGACGCCTGGCGCTGGTCCCGGATCTGGGTATTGGTGCAGGCAGGAAGAGCGCGTCCCAACCAAGCTTTTGCACACACTGGTGGTACCTCCTTCAGGTGAGCAAAGCCCATAATCAAGTGTGCAAAATCTCCCATGTGTGCACGCGAGCATCAGTTTGGCTGGCCGTTTAGGTGGGAATCAGATCTGTGAAAGGCACTATATGTCATGGCGGTGGTTTTGGTGGTTGATATTTGGTTTAATTTTACCCAGATTTTCTGTTCCCCCATTGCAAACGCATAGATAACGCAAACATGGTCAGCTGTTTTGCACTTTGACAGACAGATACCCTGATTGTTGTGGAGAGATGGAAGACAAATGCCACATTGTCCATCCATTGTGCACTGGCAATTAGGAATTTGGAACACAACTCTGTAAGGCTACATTTCATTGTTTCACACTTGTAACCGTTATTACGGTTGCTTTTTATTCTTTACCACAATGCCACTAAAGTACTTTTGTTCCTAATGTGAGCTTGTGACATGACAATGTAGGAATCAGAGACCCAGACGCTGCAGGGCTTTTTAAATCATTGCCAAGCGACTGATTCCACTCCTCCCTGGCTGCAGAAACGGGGGCCGCACACAATGCGATAGTGCTCTGCCTTTTCTAACGTTTTAAAAGCTCACGGGGTGCAATTTTGCAGATTGCGGTCTCAATCCTCACGAAAGGAGCCTGCAATCTTTTTCGTTTAGATTTTTTCTGCCGTCAATTCCTTCATCTCGAAAAACAGAAAACGGGCACCGCTGAAAGTTTCGTTCAAAAAGGGCGGTCTCTCGGACACGCTGAGGTAAAGCTGTAGAATAAGCATGGGATGGGTGGGGGGTGAAAAGTACACAAAATCTCATGCAGAGAGAGAGAGGGAGAGGGAGAGGGAGAGGGAGATAGACAGAACAATTGTTTTAATCCCTCAGCCTCTCTGAGCGCAGAGCAATTCGCAGATAGCAATTACATGCCGACCCGACTATTGCGGCCCTTTGGAATGCGCTGCTTCTATTCCACAATAAATGGAAGGCAATGACGGGAAAAAAAGCTTGATGAATATTTAATGGGCCGGTCTAATCCCTATGGATCAGTTTGTGGTCTGTGTTTATATCCCCAAACGAAGGGGACTCGGTGGCGTGTCTCGTTTATTTAGAGGACTTTTATGTCGTGCGACGCTCTCGCAGCGGGCTACTTTGGCTCTTATTTTGGAATTCCAGGGCGGTGGGCAACTGCAGTGTAAGCGAGGCGCTGCTCTTGAAGTCGACGCCAGTTATTGTGTGGTTATTTCAGCTCTCTCTACGAAAAGGCAGAGCGGCTTTGCGGCGCGTTCTAGAGGCCGCCCAGGGTGTTAAGAGTGATGGGAAAGCGTTGGGTGGGGTCTGGGCCCGGAACGTGCCCTCACGCTGTGACAGGTCCGCCTAGCCTTCCCTGCGTCGTGATCAACTGACCCATAGCTGCATTTTTGCATTGCTGTCTAGCATGTGCTGCCGAACATATCGGCACCCCAGCCGAACTTCCCTCCGAAACCTGGCAACCGGCTTGCTCTGCTTCTCCTGCTCAGTCTTGTAGTGACATCCAACACAGCCCCTAGGCACTGATCTAAATCTGTCAGAACATGTCTCTCTCTCTCTCTCTCTCCCCCTCTCTTTCTCTCTGTCTGTCTCCTGTCTCTCCTCTTGCTCTCACTCTTCCTCTTGCTCCCTCTTTTTCTCCATCTCCCTCTCTCTCTCTTTTTCTCTCTGTCTGTCTTCTCTCTCTCCCTTTCTTTCTCTCTGTCTGTCTCCTGTCTCTCCTCTTGCTCTCACTCTTTCTCTTACCACCCCCACCACCCCTCTCCATATTAGGCTTGAGTCAGGGCTGTATCAGTCTGAGGCCTTGTTTGTGCCTCTGGCCACTGATACACTCTTGTCTTACGAACAGCATCGCCAAAACATCTGAGTACTCAGAACAGTGGCGGGAGTTGGCGGGGCCATGTGCTTCCCTATGCATCGTACACAACCCTGATATAGTCAAGTGTGCTAGCTCCAAGTATTTACTTGTATTAGACTGGAAAAAGTCTACTCTTTTTTCAATCTATTTAAACAAGAGCAGCTGTATAAAATGGGTAAAAGATGTTTTAAAAGAGAAAATGTATCGCAGGAATATCAGTTATTGTCTGCCTCTTGACGACTAGACGTCTACGCTGTAGTAGCGCGCTTCACTTCTCTGGCAGTATCTGTACGCTCGGCAAATCTAATCTTTTTTAGGCATCTGACGTCGCGACAGTGACCGCTGTCTTTTGCATTTGAATATATGTAAAACAGAATGGTCTGATTGGCAGTTGTCAGAGATGCTTTTGGGTCCCGATTCATCTTATTCCACACCTTTAATCTGGAGCTCTAAGCAGTGGCCATTTTCAAAAGCCTGAATTGTATGTGGCATGGATGAAAGCCCAATATCCGAATGTTCAAATATCCAACCTGGGATTGGGATTCAAGTGCTTGACAATTAACCGGAAAAAAAGAGGAAGAATTTCACTGTACCCGTTTCTCATCAATATTTATGAAGGAGAGCCTTAGAACCCTGCATGAAATAACCGATAATGAACTGATATTCTTAATTTCCCTGCTTGAAGTGCGAGCGGATGCGAATCTCGTTGCAGTGAGTCATTATTTTTACAGGAAAAAACTGAGGAGTTTCATGAAGCACTGGGGAGGGGGGGGGGGGGAGGGGGTGATATTTTGAACGTTCGGTCTTGGGAGCCATGGAACATTTGAATGTAAAATTAATCGAAAAGCACTTCTCTGGTACATGGATTCACAACTGGCTAGCATCACTGCAGCCTCCAGGGCATTAGACCAGTGATTTCCGCTGGTACACAGACAGTTCCACATAAATGCCCGCATTACAAATCTACGCTGTGTGATCACTTTGACGCTTGCTTAGCTCTGTCTGTTAAGTCGATTAACGTGTCACTGCGATGTAGCATTAAGTGGAGTTACTTCTTTCATAGATACAGTACAAGAAAAGGCCTCGCTGTGGAGTCTGTGGGGCCGAAAGAGAAAAAAACCCATATCTGATTTCAACAATGGTTATTGATAGAAATGAGACAGCCCCGGCTAATGGGCAGATGGTGGAGAGTGGAGCTCAATTCTGTAGTAATGGTAGGTTCCTCTTTTTAAATAACATTACTGTGTGAAACCGTCTGCCATCAGAGCATAGTGCCCCCGAACGCAGTTCCTGGAAAATTCGATACACTTTGCGTCGAACGCTTGGAGTTAGGATTGTCCCTTTCAAAGCGTGGCCTCGTAAAACTTGATCACCGGGCAACACGTTTCGAGACGTAATGTGATGTGGACCCAATCCATTTCTTTTACTGAATTTCTTTTTTTTTTTTAAGTGTCGTCATAAAATAAGAGGCGGGAGTGAGGTGGGGGGGGTCATTACTCACGCGGTGCAGAGAGTCCTACGGCAGCATCGTCCCTCTGCGCCGGGGGTTGGGTGTCAGGGTTGCCTGAAGGATGGGGCCTGTGTGAGAGATGAGCGAACGCCGCGCAGGCGAGGCCGGCGGTGGAGGACGTGAGGCCCGCCCCGTCAGGGAGACGTACGTGGAGCCACCATCGCTCTTTAGAGCAAGCTCGGCTTCGCCACGCCATCTCAGGGGACATGTCCACCACGCCGGGAGGCCGTCTCTGTGTAACCGCGAGGAGGAGGCGATGCATTTTCAGAGCCGCTTGTGTTGAGACGGTAGCGGGGGGCAAAGACCGTGGAGCCTTAATTCCAGGGCTGCTGAAGAAACCCAGGGCAGGCCTGCCACACAACCCCCCCTCCCCCCCCACCCCTTTCCCATCTCCCCTCCTCACCCTACCCCCTTGCTCCTGTCCAAACCGAGACCCTCTTCTGTCTCTCCTCCTTTCTCCCCGCTCTCTCGTTCCTCTCTCAGAGTGGGTGGGGACAGCAGGGGGAAATACATTGTAGGTCTGCCCGTTATCCACTGAAAATACGCTGTCCAACACTGGAACGGTGAAATAACCCGAGTCTAACAGTGCCGCAGTCGTGTCACAGTGAGGGGGAATTAACAGTCAGCGGTGGGGTGGGAGGGGGATATTGCTTTGGTGTATTGATTCAGAATTAGCAGTTATCTTTCTCTCTCTGTTAGTCTTTCTCTTGTACACCGGGACTGATTATTCTGATGGCTTTGATCGGATTAGCCGGGCCGCTTTTCATTAAAAGGAAGACATTGTAGAGGAACATTGTCGTGGTGCGCGCACGGCCTGGTTCATTACCGGGGACCGAGTCCATCTCGCTCGATTAGGGTCGCCTCTTCTCGGGGGCGTCGGCGCCGAAATGGGCTACTCCGCCACAGCCATCAGCGCCAGTCGACCCGCCGAGACCATGTCGCCTCGATCCGGACGCATCATTACATTATATTTTACATTTTAAGCATTTTAGCAGACGCTCTTATCCAGAGCGACTTACACAGTTTACATTTCTTTACATGCAATCCATTTATACAGCTGGATATTTTACTGAAGCAATTTTAGGTTAAGTTCCTTGCTCAAGGGTACTAACGGCAGTGCCCCACCTGGGAATTGAACCTGCAACCTCTGAGTTACAAGCCCAGCTCCCTAACCATTACACTACACTGCCAGCCAGGCGAAGGCATGGGGCGAGCGTTGACCCCCACCTTACCCCCCCCACCCCCACGGTCATGGTCATCTCTACCCTGCAGACTGTCGCCAGCGCTTGGCACAACGGTGTCCCTCTGACACGGCATGCGGCATCACACTTACGAATCCTAATGAAGTGTTGGCAGCGATGATATCCCGCGCTAATTAACGGCAGCGTTTCAGTGCGCACGTTTTTTTACGGCCTGCCGTTCTGCCCCACCTTGGCCCCGCGGTCACCTCGTCGCGCCCCGCCGCGTGTTTTATAACGACTTTTACAGTGGCCTGACACAAGGCTCGGCGACCGCGAAGTCCGCTGCACATGTTTTATGAATGAAGTCGTATTGTGTTTCCTCAGGTGTTAATAAATCCCCGGGGGGTGGGGGCAGTTATCGCCCCCCCACACAAGTCATTAGAGGTAGAGGCTCACGACCGTTCCCAGAGGAGATGAGCAGCCGGTCACTGCAGTTGTACACAGGGACAGTTATCATGGGGACATCTGCAGTGGCCCTCTGTCGTCGTGGCCACGTGCTTAGGCGGCAAGTCGGGGCCAGCTGAACACTGTGCCGCATGGACACTGGACCACTCTCTCAGCTCTCCTCGTCGTTGGTTCAGTATTACAGTGTGTTTGTCTCTTGCCTCTGTGCCCAAGTACAGATCTGGTTGCATACTAATATTGCCAGCAGCCATGCCATCCTGTAGAATTTTCATGTTAAACTAAGTTGGGCCAGGCTTGGTGAGTACTTGTATAGGAGACCTTCTGGGAAAACTAAGTTGTTGATAGAAGAGGTGTTGGTGGGCTAGTCGGTGGCACTCTTTCCTCTGGACCAAATAAAAAAGAATCCAAAGCCCTGTAGGAGACCCTAAATTAAAGTAGTCTTCATAGTAGTAATATAGGTATGGATGTTTTTTGTGTGTATCTATCAACTTCTCTCCTTCCCTTTGTTGTAAACTACAGTGAGGGCAGTGGCGACGGCCCTTACTTCATGAATATACTTCCATATTCCGCGTAGCACTGTGACCTTTGACGGGCGTTCTGTCAGATACGGCGATTTCACCAATCTGACAGCACTGACGCTCTATCAGCGTGGATGAACTCAGAACATTGGGGTGAGAGTTTGGGGAGAGGAGGCGAAACACTGGTGTGATGCTGATGCCAGCCTCATGCTGGGCTGGTTATCCGCTTTTAAATCACACGCACCACCTGTCAGAAGGAGGCGGGCTCGCCGAATCTGGGAGCGAACGGAGGAAGGTGTCAACGTGTCAAGCATCAAACGCAACATCTGTCTCGGGTACCGTTAATCAAAACAGAAGGGGCAGGAGCTGGAGAGAACCTAGTAGCGACAGGCCCTGCACAGAATATTAATGAGGACAGAGATCAATTACCAAACAGGAACAGGGAGTGGAACCTGATAGAGATGCTCTCTCTCTCTCTCTCTCTCTCTCTCTCTCTCTCTCTCTCTCTCTCTCTCTCTCCCTCTCCCCCTCCCTCCCTCTCCCCCTCCCACTCCGTCCTCTTTTTTCCTTCAGAACGATGTTTGATTTCTGAGGGAGGGTCATTAATAAATTATTAACCGTGGCCGTTTGTAACTTTGACATTGATTATTCTCAATCTCGGAGGGAAGGAATGCCAAGACGAATATCGGGGCGTGGAAAGAATAAACCTCTATCATACTACATATCATGCTAACATAGGCTCTTTCCTGTGGCTCTTTCTTCACTGAAGCTTAGTCCAAAGTTCTCAACCATCTCCATTTTAAAAGCAGAGAGCAGGAAAGGCAGGCTGAGCGGTCTGTAAAGAAACTGGCAGAGCAGACCCTGGTCTATTTCTCCGCACCCCATGAAGTTGCTGTGCTGGTAATATGCTTCTGAAAATAACCCAGAGCCCCGGCTTTGCTGTTAGGTCCATTTGTCAGGGGAATGAAAAGCCTAGCCCAAAACCACAAGCTGTCTGTAATCCTCACAATGCAACAACGTGCAGCGCTCTTTCTTGCACCTCACTAAAAAGGAGTTTATTTGTCAGTTAGACGTGCATTAGCACACCCACTGCTTGATATTCTAGGTCTAGATGCATACTATAGGCTGTGCATAGCACACTGCAAAACATCGTTCACCAGTCACGCCTGATTTGCAGGATACCAAGCAATTGTTCCTTATTCACGGTGTGAGTGCGGGTGCAGTGCTATTAAAAGGCCAGGGAACTATGCACGCGCTCAAACACGCGCACACACACTTAACGGCCGAGTAAGTGATATTTAACGTCGTGCCCGTTTCGCATTTCGACGTCACTCGAGTATGAATGCCGGCTTTGTGCCCAGCCGACACGTGAGCTTAGTGTTAAAGACAAGCGTGTCACATTATGTTAAGATCTGCGCAACATTTCCAGTGGTCTATCTGTATGTAGGTTAGAGATCGTTAAGAATCTCACTCTTCTCTAGAGACTTGTGCATGGCTCTATATCGCACTCCCTATATACCCTATATAGAAAACTGTTGGTTTTAGTCATTTTACTAACTGAGTACATTGTATTGAATTTACCTCTCCTCTACTTTCAGCAAAAAAGTTTTAATCCCGATAAAGATTGATTTCTGAAATTATGAGCAATAGTAAGAAATAATCACAACCGCAGCTTGGGAACTGAAATACGGGCTGCTGTGTCAGCATTAAATGAGCTCTTGTGTGATCTGAAGGAGAATGTAACCGCAGGTCTCAGGAGAGCGAGTGATTCCAGGGAGAGTGTGCACTAGAACTCATCAGTCCTCTTCAGATGGGCTCTCGCAGTGCTGTTTGTTCCTAGGCTGTAGTTTCAGCCAAATGTTAACTCTAGTTCCTGTGCCCAAATATTATGCTATTATACAGGTATTATACTACCTGCAGGTAATGAGAGTTTAGAAGTAGCGGCCAATGAGAACCAATCACAGAGTGGAAAAGGGGCTGAATTGACTTCAGTCACTGACTGTCTCTGACAGTTGACTTATTATAGGCTCCAATGTTAAAATCTGCGACTGAAAGGATACCAGACCAAGTGGAAGAGTGCAGGCGGCAAGACGGCCTCACGATTTGCTGGAAAGATGGTGTTGATGAGTCGAGGGAACGTGTATTTTATTTTTGTTGGTGGCCCTTTTCTTCAGATTCAGGCATTGTGAAATATTTTTCCCGCAGTTTCTTACTCATTGAGAGGATTCTTACAGTTTTGTCCGATTGTTTCCTGAAACTATGGCTCTTTTTCTCAAAACTACAAACACAAAGTGCAATCAGTAAGCAATTTGGGCATAGCTCCTTAAACCTCAAATGTAAAATGAAACACTGCACTCAAAACTATGTGAACTCTGTGTCATGTGTGCAACCAAAATTACACACACATGCATCAAATGAACAGGCTCTACTGAGGACTAATTACACACTGGTGTACAACTGTTCAAATTACAGTTTTGTACAGTGAATAGCATAGGGAAAAACAGAACATGAGAATGTATGTAAGAGAAAAAAAATACTTGTCTAGTCTCTCATCTTTGTCAGGGCAGGCTTCTCATTGATGACAACCTCATACTATGATATTGTTATCAATGATTCGACTTTGGATTTTCCTCAGCCGAATAGAATTGTTTTGTAGCACCATATTGACGATAGCCATCTCTTGCTCTGCTGTGAAGAGACATTGTCTTCCACCACCAGCCGGTCTTCTTTAAGTTCTGAAAAAATGTATGTTACAGAATACGGTATTGATATATATTCCATATATGACACATATTGGTACTGTGGTTCACTTGCAGTAGTTGACCATATTCTGTAGGAATCACTGAGTACTATATTGTAATGTAATACTGAAGAAAAGAACAGTAAAGAAAAAAGTTTAGATGTTTACTTACCTATTCTCATTTGTGAGGGTCTGGATCATGAATGCAATGTGAAGCGGCTCAATTTTGGCTGCACTCTTTGCCCGGCCTCAAGGTCAAACCATGGTTGACCACATGTTCAAAGAAAGTTGTCCTAATTTCATTTGTTAGGGGAGCTTACCTGTGACCCATTTATATGTGCTGAATCTCTGATCACTGTTTGAACAATTTAGGCAAGTAGTTTTTCTACGTGTGTGGTCAATTGATACATTTTTTAGCATTCCAAATGGCAGTTTTTATTTGTGAACATTGTGCTTAATGAGAAGAATTGTGTTTAGGGTTTTGCAAAAAGGTTGTGTGAGAACAAATTAAATGTGCTTATAGTTTTGCAAGTGTTTTTTATTGATACATAGGATTTAGGATTTGTGTATAAACAATTGAGACTGTAAACTGTAAAGGAGGACAGAGATTGCATGAAATTACTGTGTGTGTGTGCCATGTGTGTGTACGCGCTTCTGTTTATGTGCGTGTGTATGCGTATGTGTGTGTGTGTGCGTGTGCATGTTTATGTGCATTTGTGTGTGTGTGTGCATGAGTGCACTTGTGTATGTGTGTGTGTGTGCATGTTTATGTGCATGTGTATGCTTGTGTGTTTGTGTGTGTGTGTGTGTGAGTGCATCATGAAGGAGTGTAGCCATCTCCCCTCTTTTCTGTACTGTGAAGGACACATTCCCGCATGCATTGCATTGAATTCATTTGGTTAACAGGGCGACTTCCAATAATTACCTCTCAACAGCACTCACCGACACACAAGAGGTAGACCGTTTGTAGCAGCATGTCAGGGGTATTTAAACCCGCAACCCTCTGGTTTCAAGTGCAGCGCCTTAACCGGCGCTCCACGCACTCAGACAGGCCAGCGGCGGAGGCGGAGAGAGAGGCAGCGGTGCGTTGTCGCTGTTTGATTGTTTGTCGGGCGCGGCCGAGTGGAGGTGACGGCGAGAAATGCGAGCGCGTTGACAGCGCCGAGCCTCTTGCTCTCATCAGCGCGCGATATTAGATGTGTCCCTCGGCACCTCCTCTGCTGTGCGTCTCCGATCTCATCTGGAAGGAATAATTGCTGGAGCCATTTTCCAGGTGTTAATTATGGGGATAGGTTAATCACGAGGAGGATGGCCTGTTTACAACGCGTTTGCAACAACCGTTATTATCTCGTCAGTGGCTGTGGCTTTGGCGCGGCTTTGTCTCCACCGAGTGACATCCTTGCCAGCGTTCTTTCCCTGAATGCTGCTCTGTCATTTTTATTTTACCCCCTCGATTCGTTTGCGGACGAAACCCGGAGCAGTTTAAAAAACTATTACACTCCGTCCATCGGGCCCTGCTTTGCATAACAATGCCTTACGCCACACAAGTGCGCCTTTAAAAGAGGGGAAAAAAGGCCCCAATCTTTATTTTTTTCCTCTGAACTTGTGTTGGTCCTGTCTTTTACTCCGAGCCTCTTTTTTTTAATGCCAGCCAACAGTTTCCATGGTAACAGGTGCTTATGGGAGTCTCGCGTCAACGTTGATGCTCCGGTTGCGCGCGCTGCTAGCAGATGTGGCAGCCAGATCCTGACAACAATGCACATTGCTTCGAGATGCCACGGATGAGGGGAGAGAGAGAGGGAGAGCATGTGAGACAGACAGAGAGAGAGAGAGAGAGAGAGAGAGAGAGATCAATGTAACATGCCTCCTGTAGCCCCAGCTCCAAGGTCGGTCGGTCTCCCTGTAATCTGTGTAATGAATCTGTGATTTAAGCGTCTCAGT
The DNA here is from genome assembly GCA_029706075.1 of Aldrovandia affinis. NCBI lineage: Eukaryota > Metazoa > Chordata > Actinopteri > Notacanthiformes > Halosauridae > Aldrovandia > Aldrovandia affinis. The sequence goes on along the minus strand of JAINUG010000053.1, from coordinate 191,997 downwards.
CTCGGTCCTCTGCCGTTTCCTGTCCAGGGGTTCCTGAGCCGGAGGCTGAAGGGCTCCATCAAACGCACCAAGAGCCAGCCCAAGCTCGACCGCAACAGCAGCTTCCGACACATCCTGCCCGGCTTCAGGAGCGTGGACAATGAAAGGTAGGATGCCCACCCCCTGCCCCCACCCCCCCAATCGCCCACCTGACCGGCGCACACGTACGAGGGCTGTTTTTAGGAACAGGGGCCGCTCACAGCCGCAGGAAAGCAGCCCTGGCTTTCAGAGGGCCCGGGAGCCGTGTGTTTGACTGATGGCTGGGTTTCCAGGTCACTGTTGACACGCTCCCATTGTCAGTGAAAACCAGCAGAGCTTTGCTTTCCAATCTGTCACTCTCTCTCTCTCTCTCTCTCTCTCTCTCTCTCTCTCTCTCTCACCCTCGTCCTCTCTTTCTCTCACACTCTGTCTCATTCACTCCCCCTCTCTTTCTGTCTCTCTCTCACTCTCTCCCGCTCTCTATCACACTCTGTCTCTCTCTCTCTCTACCTCTATCACACTGTCTATCTCTCTTTCTCCCTCTCTATCACACTCTGTCTCTCTCTCTCTCCCTCTCTATCACACTCTGTCTCTCTCTCTCTCTCCCTCACTATAACACACTGTTTCTCTCTCTTTCTCCCTCTCTATCACACTCTGTCTCTCTCCCTCTCCATCTCTATCACACTCTGTCTCTCTCTCCCTCTCTATCACACACTGTCTTTCTCTCTCTTTCTCTGTCCCTCTCTATCACACTCTGTCTCTCTCACTCTGTCTCTCTCTCCCTCTCTATCACACTCTCTCTCTCTCTCCCTCTCTATCACACTCTGTCTCTCTCACTCTCTCCCTCTCTATCACACTCTGTCTCTCTCTCTCCTCTCTATCACACTCTGTCTCTCTCTCTCTCCTCTCTATCACACACTGTCTCTCTCTCTCTCTCTCTCTCTCTCTCTCTCTCTCTCTCTATCACACTCTGTCTCTCTCTCTCTCCCTCACACTGTAAGTGATGTGTATCTCCTGTTATTCTGATGTCTGCTGATTCTTAGTCACTCAGGTTTTTCTCTCTTTCACTTTGGTTATTATTACATCCTAAGCTCTGCCGCCGCTTCCTTCTGACACTTTTGTGCAAGGGCCGCCTCGGACATTTTGTCAGAGTGTTCAGCCCGCATGCACAAACATTTCATTCAGGGGCTGCTGTTGCCATTTTTGGTAAATGTCATATCACTGACACCCTCCAACTGTGATACAATAGACGTTCCATTTTCATTTTGAGTGAAAAACCAGAGTGAAAATGTTTATGTTTTCATTCCAAATCCTGCAAAGCAAAAAATGGCTGAGGGAGGGAGTGTCTTCAAACACACCAGAAATGCTTTTCAGCAGAATAGTTCTTAGACAAGAACAGTCCCTATCTAGAAATTAAATCTACTTTTCACTCTCTGAAAATGTGTTCCCAACAGCCCCATGTGGTAGTCCATAGAAGTGAGTAGATATAATAAATGCTTAAAGTAGTCTGATCATATCCACCATTCTGGATATTTTCCATATTCCATACCATGTTCATTGATGACTGATGATTCATTTTTCTCACCTCTAAAATTGTGTGTTCAGAATTTCTTGATACTCGTGCTGTTGTTTCCACCATGTGTTTTCATATAATTTTTTTTCGAAAATCTGTCTGCTTTCTGTCTGCTTTATTCATTTGCTGATCTTTGGTTCAGTCCATTTTAAAATACAAGCAGTAGCTTAACCGTAGAGTAGGGTGGGGATGGCAAGTCACGCTCCTGACCAGCAGGGGGGTAACCAAGGCTTGTAGGTAGGCTGCATCCCTGGCCCAAATTCTACTCAGTGGGCCGCAAGCCATCCGTAACATGTGCATGTATCGGTGTTAGAAAACCCCCGCAAATGACTAATATAGTTATGACACAAACCAAAACAATTTGCTTATTTGGTCATTTACAGTATTTACGGATGAATATAAATATGAATATGAATATGAAATATGTACAGTACGTTTCATATTTATCTAACGGAAATATGCATCTTCTATATCCATATATACTTCCTGTGCATGTATCATGCATCAGCTTTCATTGTTAGGTCTCTAGCGTTTAGAAGACTGATGAGTGCCAAAATCCTGTAGAACAGTGTAGATTTAAATGTAGGTGTAGGTCCAGTGTAGGACCAAAGACATTTGCTCCACGATGACATTGCCAAATCGTAAGCACAAAAGACCCATGAGGAATCTAACCCTCGGCCTCCCCAATCATGCGGCAAGTAACACGCGTGCCTCGCTGCACAGGATGCGGGTCTCTCGTACGCCGCGCCAGTCAAGGGCTCGTCAGGTGTGACATTAGCGCATGCAGCGGACACGCGGTACAGGCTCCCCCTGCTTAGTCCAGCTCCTGTGAAGATTAGCTGTAGGTCATTCTGTTTCTCCTCCTCCTCTAAATCTGTATGCCGGTGAGCAGGGCGTCCTCCAGCCCCAACGCAAATTGATGACACTTAATTCAGCCCGAACCGCCCCAGGTAAAAAGCATCAGTCACGTCAACGTGATGCCCCATTCTCCTCCAGTGGCATTTAATAATGGATCGTAAGTCGTCTGGGCTGTACAGCGCAGAGGAGGGCCGGGGGAGAGGCGTCTTTTGTGGGGGAAACACATTCCAGATGCATCCGCCCCTCGTCCGTCTCCCAGCACCCTTCGACTGCGTGCCGGCGCCTGACAGCTACGCCGTCATACAAATAAAAAAGCAGGAGTAGCTATTTCCATGCAAAATTATGCTCGGCAGGAACTAAATTAGAGAGGCATTCTGGTCTGGCAGCGCATGTCGTCTAATGCAAATGCATTTTAGGATGAGTGGTGGTCGAAATTATACAGTAGTAATAACAAGATATCCATAATTACCTGACTTGCGCTGTGTATCGTGTACTGTACATTATTGCCCCCTGAAATGTACCATAATTAGGAGTATGCAGCAGGAGTATTCTGGGTAATGAGTCAGGTGAATGCAGAAATATTCAGAGTGTGCATCATTATGGCAAGCAGATGAGTAGTTATTGTTCCTGAAATGGAAACTGTAGGGTTCAGAGAAAGTCCAGCAGGTCTTGAATAGGGGTTCGTGTCCCTCTCTGTGATGTTAAAACGTTTTTTTCCAGTTTTTCTCCCAGTTTAGTGGCCAATTATACCCTCTATTTATTTAGATTTTCCTACCCCACACGAGTTCGCGGCTCGTCTCTACGAGGAAAGCTAATTCTTCGAGGGCAGCAAACACTGCTTACTTCGAGATGGAATTCGCCCACCCACTTTCTGGAGTCACCCTTACGTGCTACACGGCAAACTCGAGCCGGCTCACCCTCCCCCCTCCCCCTGGGGCCAAACGATGCCCCCGATCGGAGCTAACGGCCGGGGCCGGTCTGGCAGAGACGGGTTTCGGACCCCGTCCCTGATAGGCAGCTCACATCGGACCAGCCAAGATACGGGTGCGTTAGATCTCTACGCTATCCGCCGCTCCTAATCTCTGACATTTTAATAAGATTATTATTATACCATTGCCATACGAATGCCTGAAATCTTCCCACCAACTTTGTGGTTATCGCATTTACGCATTCTGTGACTTAACATTCCCAAAATGTATTCAGCAACGTTGTTGACCCAAGTAGTCCGAGTTTAACAGCCTCGACCTGAGCACTGTGCAGGGAGGAAAGGAGCCCTTTGATCTTCCCGTCCACCCGTTTGATTCAAAAGGTTCGCATGAGGCACTTTTCCGCTCGCCGGGGGGGGGGGCGCCCCCAGGACTCGTGGATGCACCACGCAGCTGGTTGCAGACTGCTCAGACATCAGCTGGAGCCGCGGGGAGCCCGGCCCCTGCTCCCCCTCCGCTCTCCCGAGCCAAGCGGAGCCCCGGCTTACAAGCTTCCCAGGGGCCCCCGTCTTGCCTCCACAGGAGAAGGGAAGAGCTTCAGAGATCACAGGGAGACTTTGCAAATAAAGGAGCCGCCAATTTCACCTGTAAACACCCCCCGAGACTAGTGCAGGGCTGACTCCTCAATTCCTCTCTCTCCCTCTCTCCCACTCTCTCGTTCTCTCTCTCTCTCTCCCTCCCTCTCTCTCAGTCTCTCCCTCCCTCTCTCTAATTCTCTCTCTCTCTCTCTCCCTGTCTCTATCTCCCTGTCCCCGCTCCCACCGCTGCGAGAAGCCTTTACCTGAGCTCAGGTGTGGGGCAGATTGATCACACAAGCGATGACTTGGGTGGGCCCTTTGCCGTGGCCGCACACGGAGCCCGACCGCGAACAAGGTCATCAGTACGCATCGCCTGAGGAGGACCAGTGCTGTCATCCTGCGGTGGGGGAGATGGCGGGCTCGTGCGGAGATTTCATACCTCATTACACCTGCGCATTGTCCTGCAGGGGGAGTGAACGCTCTCCCAAGGACACACGGAGCAATCACGGCGTTGTTGTACCGTGACCAGGCCCGTCGCCGGGAAGCCTTCCCGGGCAGGCCCTCAGCCTCATGGGTAAACAGGTGTTGCCCACCGGCCTCTCGGTCCGAGCAGGTGTTGCCCGGCAGCTTTTTCGGAGGAGCAGGTGTCAGGCTGGGCCGCAGGGCGGCCATCGCGTTGACTGGCACTCTGTGGGCAGCCTCACTGGCACTGCTGCTGGGTTGACTGGCCTCTGTGTATTGTATAGGTGTGTGGACAGTGTGTGAGCATATTGTTAGCGCAGACTGTGGGGAGGCCCTGTTCATGCAGTGCCATTTGTGAAGCGCTATGGGTGTGTTTGTGTGTATGTGTGTGTTTGTGCATGTCCGTGTGTGTGGGTGTATGTCTGTCTGCACTGAGTGCACATTTGTGCAGACTGTGTGCTGACCCTGTTCATGAAGTAGTGCTGTATGTGTGTGTTTGGGTGTTTGTGAACATTGTTTGCAGGCCCTGTTTATGCAGAGCTGTCCGTGTGTGCGTGTGTGTGAGCATATTGTTTGTGCAGGCCGTGTTTGCTGCGTGTGTGCATGTGCATTTGTGTGTGTGTGTGTGTGTGTGTGTGTGTGTGTGTGAGTGTGTGTGCGCATGTGTGTGCATTTGTGTGTGCATGTGCATTTATGTGTGTGTGTGTGTGCATGTGTGCATGTGCATTTGTGTGTGTGCATGTGCATTTATGTGTGTGTGTGTGTGTGTGTGTGTGTGTGTGTGTGTGTGTGTGTGTGTGTGTGTGTGTGTGTGTGCGTGCAGACTGCTTGCATTGGGAGTTTAGAGGTGTGAAGCCCACCCTACTGTGGTGACAGGCTGGTGGAGTCATGGTTCAGCGGGGCCCTGGACCTCAGTGGCACTCTGCAGGGACCGGTGCCAGGGCGCCGTTTCACCAGTCTGTTGCCCGGTTAACTCTGCTGACCTCGCCCGCGGCAAATTACAGAGCCGGGGGCCGCCGATCCGTAATGAGCTCACCCACGCCAACGCTGTGCAACGGAAACTATTTAATGTCTGATTTCATGGCGTATTGATAGCTTCACGCTTCTCACGAAAGCTTGCAGCCACCCCCCTCGTGCACAGTGGGGTGTGCGTATGGTACCTTCACCCCCCTCGGCCCTGAATCGTTGTCACTCAGGCCGTCGTGCACCCCTCCGCAGAAGCGTTCAAAGCCGACATCACGCGACCGGAATGAGATCCGATGACAACAAAAACAAAAAATGCCAGAAACAAAGTTTCTCTGGGGAGCGTTCTTTCACCACGCTTTTCAGAGGCAGTGTCAGCAAAACCTGAAATGAATCAAGATTTCCTCTGTGGACGGTTAGGATTGGGCCTCCCCCCCTCAACGCAACAAAAGGAAAGGACGTCTTTTGAATGTCTATTCCTTTCACATACAGCTAGATACCTGGCAGGTGTCTGTTACTCCTAAATATCCATCCTTTAGAACAGCATCCAGTAACGGGTCCCCTGAAAGCCTGCTGCGCATGGATGGGGAATCTCTCTTCTTCATGTTACATCCGCCATTGAGTTGAGCTGCGTCCATCATTACGTTGACTTCCTTCCTCTGTCGGACTTCCTGGATGAGCGCGCTTTAATGGGGGTGTGTGGCCGGTGAGTGCACACGTGTGTTTTTGCCAGCCGTGCAAACTGGACTACCTTGTCGAGGGGGCCGTGAAGTCTCCTGCAACAGTCCGCCTCTGTCTACTCATGCAATGATTTTTAAAAACAAAATGTATTTATTGTTTCAAATTTTTTCATGTTTTTCTCCCAATTTGGTTACCAATTATACGCTCTATTTATCTCGATTCACCCTCCCCCACGAGTCCACCGCCCATCCTCCGGGTAACGAGCCAATTTCCCGGGTCGGCAGACCCACCTCCTTCAAGACGGAGCGCGACCACGGACGCCCTTCCTGCTCCTCGATGCACTTGTGCCGGCTCACCCCCCCGGGGCGGACAGCCAAATGCCGCCCCCGATCAGGACTAATGGCCAGGGCCAGTCTGGCAGAGACGGGTTTCGAACCGCATCCCTGATAGGCAGCCACATACGTATGCAATGATAATGACTCCATGGTGTAATGGCGGCGTATGTAAGTTATGGGTCCGATCCTTCAGTTCAGATATTTCACCCACTTGAGTGCTGGAGTAAGGTTCAGGAGGCCAGGTACGTTTCAGCTGATGTCTGGGGTATAACCACATGGCCGACACAAGAGTGAGACTTCACCAGTGGCTGCATGTCAGCTCCGAATGGGAGAGGCAGAGACTTTCATCTGATAATGACCCTGAGCTTGTTTTCGATTGTCCTGCATGATAAACAAGCAGACTATTTTAAATAAGGATGACCCATTAGCAGCCTATCTCCATTCTACTTGATTGCTTCTAATGGGGTGCTGTAGCTCTGCCTTCACACACATCACATAAAACATTAAGTCCATTTAGTTATTATGAAAAAGAGAGTTCTGCTTTTTTATAACCAAAACTGGCAACTGGGACCCAATTCCTTTATTATTATTTTGATTATTATTTTCTGCAAAGTGTATTTAGGTAATACACTCCACAGTAACCCATTAAACATGATTAAATAAAGTAGAATTAGCTGCTGATGGGTGGGACTGGCCTGAAGCCTTTTTTTTGAGGTGAGTTCCCTGCCTCCCTGGCAGCCGTTGGACTTAAGCTCTAACAGCAGTGTTCGGTTGATTAACGTGCTGCACTAATGCAGTGCATTCATTTTTAGATCCCTGTGACCCCGATTCAGTTGAAATGTATTTGAGTTGTGCACTCAAACACCATGTGCCTGAAGGTGAATAAGAATCGTCAACGTTATCAATTCATATTACCAGCATGCCTGTGGGAAAAAAAATCACACAGCAGAGAAAACACTCACTGTTCTTAATGAGGAATGATACATGTACGACTGCCAAATTGTGAGTCAGGTTAAGAACAGCGAGGGTTTTTAAACATCGGCTGCTCCTCTTTTTTTTTTTTGCATTGCGAGTTCGGGTCCAGTGACGTTTCGTGAATCGGGCCACATGAAATCGATCACAATCGACAGGTAAAATCCCCCCTTCCAATCCGCGTATACAGGCACTCGCTGGCTCGAATCGCAGCGACACACATGCTCCCGACCTTAACCAATGAGCTTTCCCGTCTGCCTGGCATGCTCCGCTCAGCTATTCTCCCACAATGCCGCTGTGCCCGCAGGGGACACGGTTACGACGGATTCACCTGGACGTGGCGTTGGAAGACTGCCAGCCACCCCGACATCTTTAGAGCGTATCTGAGTGAGATATCAAGCCCAACGATGGCATTAAACGAATCCCTTTGGTGTCAGGAGTGGCCCTCATTAGTGCTTCAGTGCTCTCCAGGGTTGGGGGAGAAAGGAAAATATTTCACCCTCAGAGATCATTCTCGCAGCCCAGCGTGCGCTCAGAAAAAAGGAAAGCAGATAGGCCGAGCCCAACTCTGAGGCGCATTCATCCATTGGTTGATCTTTCTGGCCTGACACTGCCCAAAGGGCGCATGGCCCCACACACAGCAAGAGCAGCTGATTGGTCATTTCAACTCCCTGGTTATCTGTCAACCAATTGCCGTGATTGAGGAGTTCAAGGCTGCAGCTGCTCCCTGCGGCAGGAACGGCTCAACCTGCAGAAGCATGTTCAGGGAAAAGATTCATCGGCTCCGGAGAGAAAGAGAAAACAGGTAGCTAATGTGCCTACTGAATAAGACGGAAACAAGTAGAGTTATACTGTTTTCAACCCTTGTGTTGGGATCCTTTTGAGGATAACTGCGTCATTTTTTAATGATCTGAAACCAGACCCCCATTTTAGTCGCTTATATGCGATATACACATCGTCTATTGTGTCTATACATATACTGTAGACACATTGTCTGTTGTCATCAAACAATTAACAATACAATCAAACTTGCACACGTTCCGCGCGGCGCCGTGGTTCAACACCTGGCCACAGGTGCATTGTGAGTCATCGGCCCCACTGTTATTAGAGGGAACGGACATGGGGACACAGCAGGGAGCCTTTGAAGTCTGAGCCTCTAATGGGGTCTTATGACAAAGCGCGACTGCCAGGCCATCCATATCGCTCACGGCACTACCTCCGTGTCCTACTTAATTACAGAGCAGAAAGGCGCGTGCGATGGTGGACGCTGGGCCTTTGAGACATCACAATGGCGCTGTAAGCCCTCGATGGCGCAATCGACTTTGGCAGGCAAGCGCGGTCATGTGACGCTGCACTGCAGTTCACGCGTACAGACAAACGGGGTAAGGGAACACGCGTATTTGTTTGGGAAGGAAACAATTCCACACAGAACCCCATAATTATCGAATTCCCATAATGAAATCCTTAAAAGGAAACTGTTTAAATAATAAAGCGTATACAGTTTTACTTTGGAATTATCCACAAGAACAACAAGAACATGTGAATGTGTTAAATCACCGTTTGGCCTTTTGTTAAGACCTCTACAAGAGCCAAAAAAGCATGCGTCACGCTGCCCAAGACATTTCACCTCATGCATTAATGATATTCCGCTACATTCTCTCTATTTTTGGAGTCTTTTATTCCATTTCATCAGGAGGCACAAATACAGACACAGGTACTGCACTCTCCAGTCTAAACGTCCCTCCAATGGGGGAGACCCTGACCTAGTATCACAGGCTGGTTGAAATGAACCAGCAGCTGTATTATTATTATTATTATTATTATTATTATTATTATTATGATTATTATTATGATTATTATTATTATTATTATTATTATTATTATTATTATTATATATATGAAGTATTAGATGTGGAGATGTGATAAAGGGTTCATGCCAGTTTCCTGGCCATTTGTCTGCAGTTGGCATTAAATGCTTGTTTGAACACCTCTGTTGGGATAGAAAACAGAATGGAAAACAGAAAGGCCTTTTTTTCGCTAGTTTTTTTGTTGATAAGACAATTAGCATGTGGATTAGCGAACACGTTAGTTCCACTTAGCGAACATGTTGCTTCCATGTTAATTCCACTTCTCATGACGGATCCTTTCCTTTCTGCCATTGATCGCATGGTTGCACATGCTCCTCATCTTTGTCCTGGCCGTCACTCAAACCTGCCTCACCTGCAAAGCAAGGTCCCTGCATTATCGATGCGTGTCTACGCCGCCCGTGTTTTTACCAACCCTGGCTGTTTGTTTGTCTGTCAGGCTTTCCCTCATCCCCTCTCATTTTTATTGCGATTTTATTTATTCATACAGAAATAAAACACTGCTTACAGGAGAAACACAGCAGTCTTGGGCCCTGCTCAGACAAAATGATTTTTTGAGGGTCCTCGTACTGCAGTGTGACAGAAAAGGAAAGGGAAAACAATATTTAAAAAATAGTAGAGAATCCATCATGATTGATAAAAAGTTGACAAAAGACAAAAGGGGAAAGGGGGATGCATAGAATTACATAGCTGATTTGGGAGCAGATGAGAGTATTTTGTTTTAAAGAGGTGATGGGCAAAGAGGCTCTCGGAGGTAGTGTGATTGAATTCGAGATAGGGGTGCACTTTCCATAATTATTTTTGAGGCCAGGAAAACAGGGCTGTTCTGTATTTGTAGTGGCCAGGTATGACCTGAGTCTTCTTCCTTCCCGGTGAGTAGAGAGGTTGTCAAAACACCCTCCTAACTCACGACAAGGGCTGACACACCACCTGCTAACTGGCTTCATAACACAATGAAGTGTCAGGGCGTCTGCCATTTTTCCTCCCCTGTAGCCAAAGTCAGTCCGCACTTGGTAGTGCTACACAATATACATTTTTATAAATTACATCACAGATGCACCAAATACATCACAGTTGTTATATCCAGTAAACATGGCCAGCTGACCAACTGTTTGATAATTGGGAACTTTAACCGCTAAACAAAAACATTCTAGCATGTTGATTTTTGGGTCATATAAAGCCATCCAGCAATGGAAAAATATTGTCTGTAGGTCGGTGGGTGATTGTTGGTAAATTGTAAATCATCCAACTGTGTGCCAGTGCTGGCAGTTAACACAGGGCCAATTTCATTTTGCCATCAGCCACAGTTGGCTCCCAGCGCAAAAGTTGTGACATTGATTGGGACCATTAGCGTTGGCTGTTGACTGATGAGCAATGGTTTGTCTTGTCATTTGGATTTGGTGGACCACCATTGACTGTTGATAGATTAGCTATTAGTCGATTATTTGATTAGTCGATTACAACCAGCCCGCCAATGTCCAACACCGTTCCAGCTTCGTCACCCTTACAGGATATTTCCTCAGCCATTAGACGGGAATACAAAGCATCATTTGGAACTGATGAAGTAGCTTCCCACTAATAGCTCATGCGGGTTTCAATAAAACGCGGGTCACGGCAAAAGCGTTGCCAATGGAAACAAATCTGTTCATGGCAACTGATTAGACCGTTAAAAAAAGTGTTCCTGCTTTGCCTGCTCGTCCGCTCCAGCCACAAAAGACATTGGTCAGATGAGTCATTGGTGAACCCTCTGCCTAAGAAAGACGGGAGCCTTGGGCTTTTCGTTAAAAAGACTTATTAGGTCTCTCGCCCCCGTTTGTCCCTTTGTTATGTCTTTCTCTCTTTTTGTGCATATGAGATGCATTCCGGGGTTCCTATTGCGCACACCTATTATTAGCTTGGTGGCTGTAAGCATGAATGCTTTTCCAGTTTTTCCAGGGTCACAGTGTGCATTCTGTCAGTGCTGCAGATCTGTCCCATTCATGTTCTGTGTGTTATACATCAAAAGAATCACAAAGAGAGCGGTCAGCACTAACATTTCATGGTGCGTCTCTTTTCATCAGAAACCCATTAGAAAAATCATACCCTTTGGGAAGAGGGGTGGAGTGACGTAACAGCCACCCTCCAGTAGCCAATCATATTCCTGGGTCAAATGCTTTCCTGCTCATGTCCCCCTCCCCCCATTCCTGTCTCCTAGTAATGGGTTGTCTGTTTTCCTCTAAAAGGTCATAGCCACTGCTGCAACACTGTTCACATCCAGGAAAGTGCTGCGTAAATTTGCTTTAAACCTGGACATTGTCTGGTTCTCCTCTGTGACTCCATGCTGGAGGAACCTGGCTGTGGAGCTGAGTGCAGGGAATGTGAAGGGAGATACGCGGCTTTCTCGTTTTACAGATCCGCCGTTGTGTCTGGCCACCCTGACGCTTGTGGAGAGAGCGCTGCAGATGTCAGCTGGGGGTGAGTGCGCACTGTGTCGCCATGCCGCCTCCATCCTGTCACAAAGCCACCTTAACAGCACCCTGAAAACCGCCATTGTTTATCGCACCACCCAATCTCCTCCTCTCCCTCACACTGTTTATCACTCCACCCTTTCCTCTGTTCTAGTCCCTCTCTCCCTCACACTGTGTACTGCACCGCCTTCTCTATTCTACTCTCTTTCTCCTGGTTCTGTTTGTCACACTGCGCTCTCTCCTCCTCCTCTCCCTCACAATGTTAACCACACTGCCCTCTCCTTTCTATTTTCTCTCTCCTCCTTCTGTTTGTCACGCTGCCCTCTCCTCCACTCTTGTTTTTACTCTGTCGCTCCTCTCCCTCATTTTCACTCTTCTGCTCTGTCCTCTCTTCTTCTTCTTCTTGTGCCATCTACTCTATTCTCGTGGACGTCCATGCTTTTCCTCCTCTTCCTCTTGCTTTTCTTCCTCTTTGCATCACTCTCTCCATCATTATTGTTTTTGCTCTTTTGTGCCTCTGATGTTGCCTCTTCCTACTCCTTTTACTCTTCGTCACGCTCCTGTCTTTCTGCAGGAGTGCCTGTCATAAATATTCAGAAGAAGAAATCTCAATTCTTCATACATTTACCAGTTAAGCAGAACTCGTACAGCAAGGCCTACACTTTATCTGCAGCTCAGATTCAGGAACCAATTTATGCAGCTGGATTTTCACTGGAACAATTCATATGAAGCCCTCTGCTCAAGGTTACAGTAGCAGTGCCTCGGCCAGGATTTGAATCCCTAGCTTTTCTGGTGGAGGCAGTAACTACTCCATTCTACCGAAACATCGCTCCGGAATATTCCGCCTAACATAGCAAACCTGTATGTAGAAAATCAGTTATGGGACCCCACAGGGGGAAAGATGGGTGGTATCCTCTGTTAGGAGCTTCTCTTGTGTATTGGAAAATCAATTCCAACTGCACTGCCCAAGCACACTATTAACTATTTACAGTGGCCTCCCTTTGGAAAGGGCTTAAATAAATTCACACGCAGTGGAAGTGCATGCAAAATTCAACATCACACGCGCACGTAGTGAATATGGTATGAATATTGCATAGGGAACATGTTCTCCTGAATTACAGGATGACTGTAATTTGAATGTATTCACGCTCCTGCATGCCGCACTGAGCGCCTTATGTAGAAACTGTCCGCTGTTCCCATCAGTCAGACTAAGGAATCAAGCGGCCGCTGCAGAAATGCCATCCAGGGTTCAAGTGCTCTTGGCTGCGTTTCGGCTCGTGGCTGATTGGCCGCCGTTACTGCGGCAACAGACTCTGACAAGCTGCGGGAAGCGCTCACCAGCTCCATATTTATACATATTTGGATATTTGTCTCGCGGCGATCGAAACGGATCAAGGCTCGCCCGCAGCAAGGAAGTGGCCACGTGCCAAGTGCTTTGGCGGGAAGCGGAACACCGCCAGGCCTCTGTTCTCGCGGTCTGACAGAGATCCGATTGGCCGAGGACAATTGACCTGATTTATGATGCAAGGCAAGCCTTCTTGGCCCTGAATCACAGTGATATTGGATTGCCCAGGTCAAGGGGGGTGGGGTAGCAGTTGCGCCCAGGTGAGGTAGACCGTTGGAGTTGGAGTTCCGGGTCAAGTGTTGTGTAGATTGTGAAAACAAAGAGCCAAGAAGGCGCCGTTGAAACAGTAGTCTCATCTGTATCGATCCCGACCGCAGGTCTGAGAAAGAGGAGCTCCGTCGCCACACGGATGATGGAAAGTGTAATGAAGCCAGCCTGTAGGAGGTCAGCGTCGATCCAATATGGCAACCAAAACAATGACCTCATAGATGGACCGGCCCACGTGGCTTCTCCCCCCGGCTATCAGGAAATTATATTGTGAAAATAAAAAAACAATGGCCCAGCTTACTATAACCTGTCCAGGAGACAAAGAGAGGAATTTCAAAGCTGACCCCTTCCCCCCTCCCCCCTCCCATTGTGGCCTGCGCCCGACCCTGGCCTTTCACTGCACATCAGGATTTTATCTGGGGTGATGGGAGATGGCGGGGAAACGTGAAGATTGATCTGAAAGCATTGCAATGCCCGCCTCCTTTATTGCGTCTGCATCTTTTAGCATATTCCGCTCTGTGCGCATCTCCCCGTTTCACAACATCAATCCATAAATCCAATAAACTGATGACATTTAGCATTATTAGGCTCAGTAAATATTCTCTTGGTGGGCACATTATAATTTTCCCAGCCTTTGTAAAACAGTGCTCCTCTGTCTCCCGGGGACCCGTTCTCTCATACAGTGATGGCTGTGTGTGACGTGGAAGAACGATATGTCATACAGTCATTTCTGTATGAGGTGTAAAGGAAGGATATGTCATCCAATCATTGTGGTTTTAGGAATTAGCTATCTCTTACACAGTAATTGCTTTGTGTGGTGTGTAGGAAGAATCTCTCATACAGTCATTGCTGTGCTCGGAGTGAAGGAATGATATGTCATACAGTCATTTCTGTGTGATGTGTGTAGGAAGTAGCTATCTCTTACACATTGATTACTGTATGCCACTTGTAGGAAGTATTTTGCATACATCGATTGCTGTGTTTGGTGTGTAGGAAGGAGTGATAGGCATGTGTAGAGTGTAGTAATGATGTTTCATACAGTGATAGGTGTGTGTAGAGTGTAGTAATGATGTTTCATACAGTGATGTAGTAATGATGTTTCATACAGTAATAGGTGTGTGTAGAGTGTAGTAATGATGTTTCATACAGTGATGGGTGTGTGTAGAGTGTAGTAATGATGTTTCATACAGTGATGTGTGTGTAGAGTGTAGTAATGATGTTTCATACAGTGATAGGTGTGTGTACAGTGTAGTAATGATGTTTCATACAGTGATGGTGTGTGTAGAGTGTAGTAATGATGTTTCATACAGTGATGGGTGTGTGTAGAGTGTAGTAATGATGTTTCATACAGTGATGGGTGTGTGTAGAGTGTAGTAATGATGTTTCATACAGTGATGGGTGTGTGTAGAGTGTAGTAATGATGTTTCATACAGTGATAGGTGTGTGTAGAGTGTAGTAATGATGTTTCATACAGTGATAGGTGTGTGTAGAGTGTAGTAATGATGTTTCATACAGTGATGGGTGTGTGTAGAGTGTAGTAATGATGTTTCATACAGTGATGGGTGTGTGTAGAGTGTAGTAATGATGTTTCATACAGTGATAGGTGTGTGTAGAGTGTAGTAATGATGTTTCATACAGTGATAGGTGTGTGTAGAGTGTAGTAATGATGTTTCATACAGTGATGGGTGTGTGTAGAGTGTAGTAATGATGTTTCATACAATGATAGGTGTGGGTTTTGCAGACCAGTGCAATGTGAGATTCTCCTAATCCAACAATTAATTGCTGTTTTTTACTGCATTAATACACCCCATACAGACTACTAGAGGATTGAATATAAGAGCTAATTTTGGTTACACTTACAGAACAACGGATGATGAGTGCATCAACAGAGGTTGCTTGGATTCGTGGTGGTTTTGTACATGTGAAATATGATGCAGTATAAATAGGTCTTTCACTATTTTAGAGTGGCATTTTTATGTCGCCAAACATATGGGGAACTTTTACCTAAACTTAACCTGGTTGGTTTAGCATGTTCTGAGTCTTTGAAATGGCATGGAATTTGTGTGTAAGGACAGCCACTTTAGCATTTTCTCTAGATTCATCTATTATTTAAACACATTATTTGATTTTGCCAAAAATCCTGTTCTCTCAAAACAAATGGCTTTCAGATAAGACGATATGGGCAGTGGCTTAGCAGCTTAGCTCCTGAACCAATGTTTTACTCCGGAGGTGCTGTTGCAATTCTGTGCATTCTTCAACAAAAAATTCCCTACATTTTTCACGTTGAGAAATGTTTTTGTTAATGATTACGTTAATCTCTTCTTATCTCCCGATTCATGGTGTCACTGGTTCTTAATGTTCTAGCCCAGCCAGGGTAATGTTTGAAGGAGTCCCTGTCTGCTCCTTCTCTTGACATTTCAAGATGGCTCAGTCTGGGCAGCTAAAGATCCATCTGTGGGTGGGTTTCCAACGTAGGTCTTCTGTCTTTTGTAATCATTTTGATCCTCCTGCTCAAGGTGCTAAAATGAAAAATAAAACCTTGCCGGGTTTGCTTGGAGACTGGTGCAAATTGAGTTCGGCCTGCTCCAGCCGCGATTCGCGTTTGGTTTTTCAGACGTCCAGTTCTCTCCTCTTTTTTCAATCTCTTAATGTTGCCATCTCTTAAATCATCAGCTTCCTGGTGATGGCAGACAACAGCCTCTGAGGCACTTTTCCAAATTGCATCTGGATGAAGCAGCGTCGAAAGACACACGCCATTGCAGCTTGGAGTGACACGCAGAAGAACGGCATTGGCTGCTTTTGCCAGGTCGACATTTTGTTGGCATTTCCCAACCGTGGCTGTTCAGAGAGACAGAAACCAGACAATGCTGGATTCCACACCAACAAATTACTTATCTCGATTCATAAGCTCAAAGTGACAGCATTTGGAATGAGGGCACACAGAGGCAGATGGGGGTTCCAATATTTTCAACTAGAGACTAGAGATTTTCAACTAGCTTTTTTTTCAGTGCATGCCTCATATCATCCTAGATGGGAGTGGGGAAGGGAAGCATGCACATTTTTGAGGTATAGTTTCATGAGCATTATGGATAACTGCCCAGGGATATTTTCAACATGGTATTGTCTTTCTCTTTGTTATACTATTAGTGTCTACCAAAACATCGTAATGGTACGAACTGGTAATTCCTCAACGTATAATTATTGCCTTTTATTTTGAGTACATAAAATCAATTTTTATTCAAATATTATGTTGTCTGTTCATTTTCATTCAAATAGATATTATATCCTCTTTATAATTTATATAATGTATATTTTTTAAAAATCACCAAGTCATGTCTTGCTTTATCAAAGCGTTTCTCTCTGAACAGTTTGATTGGCCAGTAGATAGGCACACACATGTCACTAGTTGAAAATTGTGGTGATTATCAAACATAACCTATTGCTCTTTATGGGATGTAGCCTATATTTGTATTGCAGTACATTCTTGTATGTGTATGTCCCTGATTTTGTCATACTTCCTGCTGGAATTGTGACTCATCCTGACTTACAGGATGTAAGAATGTCATTCTTCTCAAGACTTTATATAAATGATGTATTGTTACAATAGAGTCTTTACATAGGGGCATAGGAGTCAAGGCATGGTAGTGGTCCTCGAACAGGAGGTAACATGGTGGGATAACATGTTTTTATTGTAGAGAAGAGTCTTAAACCAGTTGAACAATAGCAAGGTTCAGTAAACCAATGTATTGTAATTAGGGAAAATGGCTTGCATCAGAGTCCCTCTGAGTTTGGATTCAACACTGGTGCCTGCACTAAACCAGGAAGTGTTTTCGGGGCCACAGAGTTTGAGGTGAATCAAAGACAGGTTTTTCAAACCTGCATAAATAACTACAGCTGAACTGAGGTGACAAATGGATCCACACGGACTGCAGCTAAAACAGTTGGCCAAAATCAGACCCATGGTTCTCCTTGGCAAACAAGAGCAGGGGGGGAGAGGAGCTGCCTGGTAGAAGCCGTCACAACTCTGCCATTGTCTTCCTGCACCTCTTTCGGTTGCGCTCACATCTCCTGAACACACACAGATGTACCGTAGCACCTCACAGTCACAGAGCAACAGCGTCGACTATTGCCCACAGCCTGAGTTAGTACGGGCCTCTGCCCAAGTGCTGTTCAAACATGGCGGATACAGGCAGTGAGGCAACACCGTGCACACATACAATCTATCCCCCAAATGCTGCACGGTGTGATTTTGCTGAAGGCTTACTTTTGTGTTTGTTTTAAATCAGCTCAGGTGTCATTCACACGTTTTACATGCTAATAAAATGGCGGAGCGCATTAAACATTTTATTGATTAATTAGATCACAGAGGAGGCGTGTTTGTTATCCAAAATCTGCAGCGAATCCGATTCTCCATCCAGCTGTTTTGGAGGAACACCTGTGAAAAAAGCCAGTCACGACATCACCAAGCATAAATTCCCACACGCTCACCAGATGGGATGTGTGCACTAAGGCTCCATTTTATTTCCTAATTATTGAAGAGATTGGAACACTTTGTGGGCGCCCATTAGAATCATAATGAATGACTTTATGAAAATTGCTCTGCGTGATGAATTTCTGCCTCTGCACTGTAAGCCAAATTTCAGTTTTGAAGGAACTCATTTGTGAGCCTATGGTAACATTGAATGATGCTATTAAGTCTGATGACAGAGAAACTGTCTGGAGGTTTATTTCCGCATGTTGCAGGTTGTGTGTCTGACTGACCAGAAAGCTTCAGTGCAACAATACTCGTACTGATGATGTGATCTGGCCACGGAATGGATAAGCTACTGCTTACCACTGTGAATTCCACCGATCGACAGGAAATGCTTATCTTGTTACTTTGGGATTATTCTTTTAAAACAAGAGCTTAGGCCTATTCCTTACCGTTCCTGGCTTCGTGTTCAATATGTCCATAACTCCCCATGTGGGAAAAGGTATCTGCTGTAGTTTCACCTGTACCACAGTGAGATCTGATTTATATGCATGGAATGTACAATGTGTGAATGCCCTTGATAAAAGTTCAAAAGGTTGTTGTTCTCCAAACTTATGAAGCATGGTTTTGTTGGTCTAATTGTTAAGTAAATTGTGTGAACTTGAATATTGTTTACTGGATTTCAGAGATCAACTGGCATGCCATGACTACATTACAGCACTGACACACAGATATGTACTGCATGGTACAACAACATACAAATATCTTTCAGCATTATCTTTATTTGCATACTATAACAGAGCTCTTTGTGCTTTGCTGAAATAAACATTATTTTGACAAAGACTCATGAATCAGATTTGATCAGATGTCCGCCTTGTTCAATTGCATTAATATTTTCATGAAACATTGCATTAATATTTTCTACACCTCTAAATAAACTGTCCATGTATATATGTGAAGAAGTAGGAGGAGGTGCTTCAGATGGGATATCGAGAAAGAAAAATGGGTGCCCATATACATCAGAAATATAGCATGTTTATTAAGTCTATTTATTAAGTCTAAGAATGATCGTGGACACTTTAGTTTAAGTCAAGTCAACATGGGCTGGTGCAAGATTCACACACTGGTTTTGTGGATGTTTGCAGGAGAGCCGCCATTGAATCCATCTTACTGAGCAGCCTCCTGTCAATGTAACTAATCTTTAACTCATTACAGGACATTTACCCACAATGCCCCATATTACACACAAAAACCTAAAGTTTCCACATTTGGCTTACTGGACACCATCCCTTGTAATGGTTTCATTATCTCTCTTATAATTATAGATTATCACATCACTCACGCAGCTGTGAAAAGGGACCAATCAGGTCAATTACCAACCCTTACAGCAAAAGGAAAATATAATTACACTCTTCCAGTCCTCATCCGTTTATCATAACAAAACATGTTTTCCCACACTTCTGTTCCCCAGTGCACTGGTGGTAATACGAATTCATCCAGGATGGTTTGAAATGCTAAGGATCTCAAATGCCTCTTCCTGCTGTTCCATTATAGAAGTCAGAATGATTTTGAAGTGCAATATTTTGCCTCAAGAAGCAGAGCACTCTTGTTCGGGTCAATAGTCTGAAAATCGCTCAGCACTCAAGCAAATTCTCAGTTACCAGGTGAACCAGGCTCTTTGTTCCCTCGTGGAAGGATGGCGTTGTCATAGAAACAATACTATCAGGACAGTTTTGTCATGGCTTCCTCATTCAATATTTTATTTGATAAGAGACATTAATGTCGTGATATCTGTTTTCATCTATGCACCATCTCGTCCGTGCTCTCGGTGTGTAATATTCAGCACAACGCCTGTCAAAGGCTTTGTGATGCGGTAGGGTTGTGTCCGGGGGCCTGGCAGCAGGACCTAGGATTTTCCCACGGAACGCTGTGTGCGAGATTGGTTGGGACCCTCCCTTTGACCACATTAAGTCGCTGATTCAAAAGCTATTCAAGGCTGAAGTATGAATCGTCAAGTCAGCGAGCAACAATTGGTTTTCTTCATTGCCGTTCATTAATTGTTTTATTTGTTCAAGCCTTTCATTTTAAAGACACGGGCCTACTCTTTTCTACACCAGTGAAGTGGAACTGGCACACTCTGTTGGTATGTTCATTATGTCAAAACCAGTGTTGAAGGGGCCTCCTCTTAATTATGGCCATGTACTCAAATCCCTGAGCAAATTTCCTCTAACATGCTGACTGAACAGCCATGTTCCTGAATACAGGCCCTGAAAGGTTTCCTCTTTTCCCTCATCGTGACTGTATGGCTCTATGAAGATGTATTAGCTTAATTAAAATGCACACTGGAAACATTGCAATGTTGTGTTACTTGTTAAAGGACCACTACACTACAGTGGCTTTTGTTATTGAAAAATTGCATGTTGTAAACCATTAAGAATGGCTGTAAGTATGTCACAGTCGTGCTTGTGAATGCCATCCTTGTGAACCTTGTGTAGGCTAATTCGTCTATTATTATTTTTTTTTCTGTTTTTTTAAGAATGTGGAATGTTTGACAGCAACAGTAAAATAGGATGCAGTTTTGTTTGGCATGGTAAATTAGCCTTTATGTTTTTCATGGTTTCACGCAGGTTTTGAGCTCTCAGGCTTTCATTGCTAAAGGTGCACCTTCTAGCATGGATATAGCTCAGGTAGGCTGGGGTGAGCTTTTCTTTTCCTGGTGAAGTGCCTTTGCTAAGGACATTTTGAGGAAGCACTGCTGCGTCTGTATAATCACAATACATTGAGGACACGGGGGATGGTAAATCGGTGATGGGATTACGGTGCAGGCCTCCGTCGTCTTGTCAAGCGTGTATGTGTAGAGCTTGTTTGCCGAAACTCTAATGAGGTGGCATGATGTGCCATTACTGTGCTGTTGGTGATCTGGTCAAATTTGGCATTAGTTTTTGTCTGTATGATTCCAAGCGCTAGGAGATTAATAAAAGGAAATGAAAGCTAGGTATCAAAGGGAGCTCTTACCCAGCGTGAACAGAGCCTGTGCTCATCGAAGCGTGGCGATCCCTCTCTCATGCTTACAGTGTGAATGCACACTCGGCTGAGGGACAATAATAGAATCTTCCAAAGTGTATAGTTCCATAAGTAATGTAAGCCTTATTCCAGTTACTCTAGCAGTTAATCAACCTGACTACAT
Source organism: Aldrovandia affinis (assembly GCA_029706075.1). NCBI lineage: Eukaryota > Metazoa > Chordata > Actinopteri > Notacanthiformes > Halosauridae > Aldrovandia > Aldrovandia affinis. The sequence goes on along the minus strand of JAINUG010000053.1, from coordinate 171,049 downwards.
ACCACCCCCCACACACACACACATGTACATGTACGCATCACATATAGTGTCCTATTCAGTTTAATCCAACGCAGGTAATCAGTTTAATTTACATTCCCTTTTGTTGTTTTACACAGTTTTGCGTAACCCTGCTGGGATTATTTCAGTAGCAGTGCTGCAGATATATTCTGTCCACTTATCTTGAGTGTCACTGCCAACAGTCACACATATCCTTTGCTAGGATTACACAGTATTAATGTACCTGGCAAGAAGGAAATAATGGTTTCCTCCACCTCCTTGAATTTTCTCGTTCCTCGTCTCTGATGCAAAGAGGCTCCAATCTGACACAGTCTTCCATACTGGCCTTTTCCTGACTTCCTACATATCAAGTTGCTCAAATACAGTAGGCTGTAGCAGCTGCCATTTAAGCATTTGTCTGCAATGATTGGTCAGAAGTCTCTGATGGAACGCCTCTGCTGTTTACCTCATTATTCATGTGGAAATGCATTGAGCCAGAGGGGAATGAGGCAGACCCCACGCCCGCACGGTGGCAACTGCGATCGGAAATCGCCGTACATCCGGCACCTTATCTCCCCTCTGCCTGGCAATCTGCAGCGTGCCTGCCTCTCTTTCTCCAAGGGCGTCTCTGGACTTGGTTCCTCTCCAGAAGCATTTACGTTACAACACAAGCATCAAGTCGGAATCAAGCCCATACGTGCTGTTAAACGCACACCATATTTCTCAAGCCTGACTCAGAATATTACAAAGCAACCATTGCGAGACAACCTATTAATAACATGTTCTTGTTTGCTCTCTCTCTCTCTCTCACGCTTTCTCTCCCGTGCGTTAGTCAACAGGAGGCGTACTTTGTAGGTGGGGACTTGTTTTCATTTCCCAAGGTGAATTAAGGTTAGCTAACACAGACCGCAATCCCATAACCCTGCATTCCTTGTGACAAAAAAGCCTTCAAACTGAAAGCCGGGCATTTCCCTGAAATACATTTCCCCACCATTCCAATCTTCCCTTCCACTTTTTTCAGCAGCAATTGGATTGCTGTGTACAGCCGGGGAGAGAAAAGAGGCAGAGAATGCTCTGTGCTACCATTTCTTCTCTTTATTGGGCACACACAAGTCCAACGACGCACACCCTATATTAAGCAATCTCGGAGCAGCTCCAATGAAAACAACCTCCTGTTGATTGACACGAGACATCACGCCGTCTCTCAGCGCTGTCAGGAAGTGATTGCTCTGGGTCTTGGCGGAGAGGCCGAGGCAGGGGCTGTTCGTCATGTCTGCTTGCTCATATTAGTGCTCTAATGTTGACCCATCTGGCACGCAAGTCATATTGTATGAGCAACTGAACAGGGGCCCCTCTGCAGATGAGGTAAATAGGGTTTATTTTTAACCCAAAGGGTAAAGGTCCATGGTCACTGCTCACTTGAATGACTCTTAATTGAGTAGTAAATGTGAGTGCACAATCCTAAAATGGAAGTTATGGCAGATCATTAGTGAACACCTTGCTGCAGTATTGTCTTTAAATAACTGCTTTTGTTACTTCACGTTAATTGTTAATTGTTTAATTGTTTAAACACATTATTTGTTTAGCAGACTTTCCATATCCTGGGTTGTACAGTGTGAGGATTACTCTTTGCTTGCAGTAGAACACACATTGGGTGACTGTCTCCCCATGCAAAGGGAAGCTGGGCCTTGTTTACCTGCCATTTTCAGCCCTGCATCATTCAGCCAGCTTGGTCCTAATATGGTGACATGCATGCACTTAACTGAGACAAGTGGAGGGAGGAGTGATGCTTGACCCTTAGCTGAAGGGAAACTCCTACTGCTTGCTGACTGAGCAGATGAAACAATCCTTTTCTCTTAATCACTCGGCTTTTGTGCATACATTATCTCAATTCATTATCTCGGGCGTGTTTTTAGACGGCAAGGCTAGGCACACTGTAGAAACTGTCTGACGTCTCAACCAACCAGTCTCAGTCGACAGTCTTCGCTAGGGAACAAATGCCCCAAAGTAGAGTCCTGACTAGGAGCCCCTGTTGAAACTAGGCCCTTTTTCACTGTCTGCTCCGACCCCTTCCTCTCAAAATGGTTTGATCCAATGGGATCTGATACAGGGAGGCTCTAAGATGTAATTGACCTCCAGTGTGGTGAATCAGAGTAAGCTCCTCAGAACACACCTTCTGATTGGTCTATGCTCCAGGTCCCAGTCTCTGTATTCTATCATCTGATAGAGGGAGGCGTATCACAGGCATCTCTTCGGAACACACAATCTCTAATTCTGCTGACAAACCCTAACCTTCCCTCTCCACACTTAAATAATGGCCTGTTTCCTTATTCAAGATACTATCACCATGCCTCTTATACCACTGCAAAGTTTAGCTTATCTTTTTAAACCAGCCTCTCTGGGGGTTTTTTCAGCATTTACATCCCCGTACGCCACAAGTAGATTTTGAAACCACTTAACAATGGATCTAATTTATAATGCAGTAAAACATTAAAACTGGGTCAGGGGAAAAATACATAAATTCCCCCTCTCTCTCAGGATGATAGACAGTCATGCCCTTTAGACTGCACGTCGAGCTGGATGGCAGTTAATTGCTCTTTTTGCTTACTGCTCCTGATTGTGCCTGAGGTTAGAGATGGGAAAGAGATCACGGGGCAGGGGAACTGACAGCCTCCCGTCACAGAGCCCCGCATTCCCCCAAGAGTTCATCCCCCATAGCTACCCCTGTTCAGGTTTGAGAAAATGTTCTCAGCCATGATGGACGGGCTGTCTTGCCGCAAGGGAACCGTGTGAAATGCGGCGTACGGATTCACCTGGGCTGTGATGGAAAGTCCCAGATAACGTGAAACCAAGGAAGGACTTCCATAGCTACAGTCTGTACCACTGACAATGAAGTATTTTTAAAAAAGTTGTGTGAATGAGAGTTTAAAGATGCTTTGGGGCTTGGTTTAACGGAGCTCCTAATCACATGTTCGTCTTAAATTCCTTTATTAAATGCAGATAACACCCGGCCGGATTATTCTCCTCGCTTCATCGTAAAAGCATCTTTTGGTTGAAAAAAAAATCTGTGTCCCTGACTGCAGACACAATCATTGCTGTTTTGGATCTGAAGGCAAGAGTTTGAATGCGGTGGACATTAGTGTTACATTGTTGAATGAAAGGAATAGATAAGAACTGTTGTGGACATCAGGAATGCGTCCCATCGCCATGTAGTCAAGTGGTTCTGAGTGTTTTCCCCGTTTCCCAAGGTCTCAGTGGCATTTGTAAAGCACTGGGCTGGATGGGCAAACCTTGTGACTGCACAAACTTCTAAAGATTGTCAAACCTCAATATAAAATAATCAGTGAGGAACATCTGTGCCTCACTGATTGGATTCATTTGCTGAAACAACAGGCTTTATTCTCAAGTTTTCTCTTTGTTCTTAGTTACTCTCGAGCACTCTTAGTTCAATCTTGAAGGTCTTTTTTTCCCCAACATCAATAATTGTACAAGTCAGTGTTATTTTTGTTACTCTAAAGAAATTGATCTCAAATATTAAACTTTAATTCGCCTTTGTCAAAGCCATTTGTGAAATTGCTGCAGGATGGATTTTAGGGGGGTTTGCACTCTGTTCTCTCATTAAAGTAAATGCTTTCTGTAAAACCCTGAGATATCACGAGTGTATTCTCTACCACATCCAGTGACTCCCGACCATAAACCCTTCACAGCTTTTCCAAAGCTTTGCTTATTAAAGATTAATAATAATAATAAAAAAATAATAATAATAGAAATATTATTTATTTTTATATAATATTAATAAAGAATGTAAATAAATTAACATTTTATTCTGTTATTTCCCTGTGTGGGTTTTGTTGAAAAATCTCTGAAAAATTATCAGTCATTTGCCGTACAAATACATTTAACATGTATATATAGTGCCTATAGAAAGTCATCAAACCCTTTTGAAATAGTCACTTTTTTTGTCTTACAGCCTGAAATGAAAGTACATAAAAATCCATCTTTTTACAGCTTTATTTACACATTTTGCCTTACAACATTCAAGTGAAAAAAAGGGCACAATTTCTGATAATTAATAAAAAATGAAAAACTAGAATAACAGGGTTGGAAAAGTGATCAGTCCCCTTAGAATAACCATTATAAACTTGCTCAGGTATAACCAATCACCTTCCAGATCACACACCAAGCTAATTGGCCTCCACCTGACATCAGTTGTAGTGGTTTTGATTATTTCACAATTTCACAAAAAACACCATACCTACAGTGAAGCATGGTGGTGGCAGCATTATGTTGTGGGGGTGTTTCTCTTCAGCGGGGACTGGGCAATTGGTCAGGAATGAAGGGAAAATGTATGCTGCCAAGTACACCCAAATTCTTGAGGAAAACCTGCGGCCCTCTGCTAGACAGCTGAAGATGGGCAGGTGGTTCACCTTCCAGCACGACAACGACCCAAAACACACTGCCAAATAAACAACACAGTGGCTAAAGGACAGGAAGGTGAATGTCCTTGAGTGGCCTAGTCAGAGCCCTGACCTAAATCCGATAGAACATCTGTGGATGGACTTGAAGAGTGCAGTCCATCGCCGCTCACCACGGAATTTGACTGAACTGGAACAGTTCTGCAAGGAAGAATGGGCAAATATTGCCCAATCTAGGTGCGCAAAGCTGGTAGAGACATATCAAAACAGACTGATGGCTTTATTAAAGCAAAAGGTGCCTCTACAAAGTATTAAATCAGGGGACTGATCACTTTTCCAACCCTGTTATTCTAGTTTTTCATTTTTTATTAATTTTCAGAAATTGTGCCCTTTTTTTCACTTGAATGTTGTAAGGCAAAATGTGTAAACAAAGCTGGAAAAAGATGGATTTTATGTACTTTTATTTCAGGCTGTAAGACAAAAAAAGTGTCTATTTCAAAAGGGTATGATGACTTTCTATAGGCACTGTATAATTTGAGCTTGAAATGAATGCTAAGCACCCCAGAAAAGGCCCAGTATGTATTTGTAAATGAACACCATGCAATGGCTTTAGTTGGGTGTGCTAAACACACACGCACGCATGAGTTTATGGCCCTCACAAAGCTGATTTATGAATGCTCGGTATGTCCAACCAAGTGCTGTTCCGCGTGTTTTCCCACCAAGTACCCCTTGGTGCTTTTTACCCAAATCTTGAAGCAATCCAAAAGATGAATGTTCCTGAAGCTGCTGAACCAGGTGTTTGCCAGAGGATGAGCTGGATCCATTTTTAATCACAAAACATTTTTCTTGTCAGTAGAGATCTGTGCCAAAATAATTCGTCTGTGAAACTGAGAGGATAAATAGCATTGAGCTTGGCTGATTAGGGTTTAAACAAAAATTCAATAAAAAAAACTATAACTTCAAACGGAAATGAAAAACTGTGTTAGATTCGTGCACGTGTGTGTGTAGTGTTGTGTAAGGGTCAGCCAATCTGAGTTGGGTCAGTTAAGCAGGAAGAGGCTGAAGTCCTGTCATGCCACACCCTACCCCCTTTCAACCCCCCCCCCACACACACACATCATCCTACCCCCATCTCTGTTATTGTCCCGACAAGGCGGCGGTAATTGGGGTGGAAGTAAATCTGAATGAGCCTCAAACCAATTATGGGGGGAGAAGCCTTTCAGATTAATGTAGAGATCTCAAAAATGTCGGTCCTTATTGAATGTAATGGGGTGAAATGGGAGAAGCTCTGCCCGCCAGTAGCATGATTTGTTTGCACCCTTAAGCATACCCACGTGCCGTGCTGCAGCCCTGATCCTACGCCTCGTTTTTATTTCACTTTCCCACCTGGGACTGCATCCTCCTTCCCGTTCCTGAGCCGTGTATCATTCACCTTCGCCTCCGAAGTGAATCCCATGGGCGCCTCTCGTGATTTTTCAGGTTGTTCCTGTGCATCGACTTCAAAGCCTGACTCGACGTTTCCCATCTTTGTCGTGGGCTTCTCGTTTTGATTACCTTTGAGCAGCCGGCTGTTCCCCGCACAAATGGGGAAGTAAGTGGTGTGTGATTAATACCCCAAGCATCTGAATGAGGTCGGCGCGGATGGCGCTCCTCGCGCTGATTGCGTGAGTAACGGCCATAAACGGCCACTGGAAACCGAACGCCCTCTGTGTGCGCGCTTGGATTCATTCGGACGGATTTGTGCGGAGAGAACATTGTCTGAGCTTAAGAGGGGTAATCGTGGCTGCACTGCATTCATCGAGAGCCCGTTTCCCAAAACACCGACCCGTCGTTTCCCCTTCCCCCCTTACGCTCTCCCCCACCTTTCCCCATCCACCCCGGGTGCCCCAGCACCACCTCAGGGCTACCTGTCCATGTCGGTTTCTTTTTCAGTGACTCACAGCGCTCCCTCGACAGCGGTAGCCACAGTGGCAGCTGCCTGGGAGCCAGCCCCTTGCAGAGACAGCAGCACAAAGACCACACACTCCCAGGGAAGGCAAAGGGGGCAGGGCCAGCACAGGCTGCTCTCTCCTCCTGCTTTCACTGTGCGCAGCAGCGCAGCCCACAACAAGGAGAGGGGGAGAGTGAGAGAGAGAGAGAAAAGGAGAAAGGGAAAGGGGAGCCTGATTCCCAGCTCGGAGCAGTCTGCGCACACAGGGAGGGAGAGGAGAGGAACTAGGACAGCCTCTCTCTGCCTTTTCGAGTGGGGGGGAGAATAAAAAAAATTAAAAAAAGGCCAGGCAAGCAGCGGAAAAGGAGAGAGCGCGCGAAGGAGCCCGTGCACGCCCCTGGGCTCGTAGCAGCAGCAGCAGAGCGGCTGGCAGCAGGCGGAAAATGGAGCTGTGAGAAAAGGCTCCGCACCGCACCTCTCCAGCCCGCACCTCTCCAGCTCTCCCACTCTGCCGCCCTTTCATTGTTCTGTGGAATTCTGAACATGCTCGGTGAGTGCGACACCACTGACCTGTCAATGGAGCAGTGTATGTGTGCGAGCATGTGTGTGTGTGTGTGAGAGAGAGAAACAGGAGAGAAGCGATGGATTCTGGTGTTGGGCTTTGAGCTTCTCTGCTAGGTGAAGCTTTGTGCGTGCTGTCCTTTCTCCCGCTGTGAAGCTGTGGGTTTTTATTGTCCTTTGGTCAATGTCTTCACATAGTTTTTATTATCGTTATGAGAAAAGACAGTTCTCTATTTAATTTATGCCAGATATTGTAATTATTATGTTTAATGCGAGACGATTTTGTTGTGTAGCCATACTGCATGCGAACAAAAGGGAAGTCGTTACAGTGGAAAGAAAATATCTAACAGAAATCACCTGACTTAATTTCTGAGGTCATCTGTGAAATTGTGACTAGCTCTTTTGTGTACCAGACGACGTGTATGAGGCAGAGCAATTATGGGCTTGCAAAAGCCCCACTGTCCATCATGTTCCGAGCAGAAGTAGTGCACTCCGTAATTGCATTTCAAGTGACATTGCCCCCCCCATTCATGGTCCCAGCTCATTTAGAGACCGGCGTTCTCTGGAAACCTTTCCTCTCCTGAAATATCGTTTTCCTTAATACAATTTTCCAAGCTCGATGCTTCGGTGCCATAACCCGACGAAAGGGAAAAAGATGAATCTGTGCAAAGCCGCAGCCAGCACTTCAGCGTTTCTGTGGGCATCGTCCATTTCTTTATATTTCAATCTCGTGATCCCAGTTATATTCATTCGCTGTTTGCTTTGCTGACAGCTGTGCTCATGCATTGACTTGAGCCCCTCGTCCATCTGATGCTACATGAGAATGAATGTACAGCAGTGCCACGCGCAAAGAACCGTCAGCTTCATTTTTCGCTCACGGCCAAGAGCGGTATTCAGCTGTTCTGAGGCACCGGGGCTCGAGTGTTTCTTTAAAAGCTGTCACCGTGTGTTATCTGGTCGTTGAAACATGGCGTTCTGTGTTCCAGTCTCTGGAATATTCAGACCTGCCCGACGGCCCCTGCTGCAGATGTTTGGCTGTTTGGCATCCAAGCAGGACCTAATCCTGAACCTGGGCCGTAACAAGCAGGGGGGAGGGGCATGTGTTTCAGGAAACAGAACACACACAGGCGCACCCAACACGCACACATGCGCACACACACACAGAAGGCGAGGTTAAGTCTGTGCGGTATGTGGCTTTGGATCCATGAATTTGTCGACCACATGCCGGAGCACAAAGCATGGACAGGAAGCAAAGGGGAGTGGAATACTGGGGCACTTAAACGCAGATTATGAGCATGCATGAGTGCGAGCCTGCGTGTGTGTTCCAAACTTGATCGGCAAAAAGGTACTTCATTACATTGAAGAAATTCAATTAAGATCAAATAAAATGTTGTAGTGAAAGCTGAAATAAAATTAATTGTTTTAGTGAAAGAGATCACAAATAATTTTTGTGGATGGTAAAAATGTGCAGGAGGTTCTTTCAAGCCAGGACCTGCCTTGTATGTGACACTGTATTTGGGGAGGTACAGGAGTTGAGGGTCTCCACTTTCTTCCCTAATGTCCTTATACCATTTTAACAGAGCTGTTCTCACAGTACAATAACAATGGTGCATAGGGGTAGAATTTGAAAAAGACTTTCTGTTTCTGTAAAGAGGTAGAACAGCACTGCTGTCTCTCTGTCTGCTGCCAGCCTGTCAGAGTGGTTCTGACCCAGCAGAGGACAGGGGAATTCTGGGTAACAGCAGAAGTGTCATGCAGAGGTGCACTGAGGATAACTGGTGCCTGAACTGATTGAAGTGCAAATAGGGCTGAAAAATGTTTCCATTGCTCTCAAGAGTAGGAGCAAACGTGTTGTTACTGTACATTGCTAAAAGCAATCTGGTGACTTCCCAATGGATGGTTGCAGCCAAATTCTTCTTTTGTCGTTCATGGTTTTTTTTGGCTGGATTGGACACAATGAGATTTATCTGTCAATCACTCAAATAAATCAGACAGGTCATGTACAGCAGTGCCACGCTCAAAGGACCCCACACAGGTTCATTTTTCGCTCACGACCAAGAGCGGTATTCAGGTGTTGCTCGAGCGGGGCTCGAGCGTTTCTTTAAAAGCCGTGCCCGTGTGCTATCTGTGCGTTGAAACACGGCATTCTGTGTTCCAGTCTCTGGAATATTCAGACCTGCCTGACGGCTCCTGCTGCAGATGTTTGGCCGTGCAGCATCTGAGCAGGACCTAATCCTGAGCCCGGGCTGTGTAAGAGCAAGAATGTCGTTACTGTACCTTGATAAAAGCATCGTGGTGGCTAACGGATGGTAGCAGCTGCTGGTTTTCTTCAGCATTGTTTCACAATGGAATGGACACAATGAGATTCATCTGTCACACACTCCGGTGAGGAGAGAGTAATAGGTCATGTTTGTAACCTGTGAGAGAGAGAGAGAATGAGGGGGAAAGAGGGAGGGAGGGAGGAAGAGAGGGAGACCCTGCGATTGTAAAGAAATAAGTCCAGAGTTGAGTTCCTCCACCAGTTGGATTTGAGACTGATCCCCACTAGCCTCAGGGTAGCGTCTCATTAGCACAGTCCATTACAGCAGACTGCATTATATACAACTCAAATAAAATGACATCACCTATTGCAACACACCACACAAAGCAACTGCACTGACAAATAGATGGCGTTTCCATGGTGAGAGATTTTACATTGAAAGATACAGGTAACTACCAAAATAAAGGAAAACACCAACGTAAAGCGTCTTAATAGACGAACCCCCAAAACAGCTCAACGCATCTTGGCATCGATTCTGGATCTGGAAGTGTCTGGAACTCTATTCTTCCAAGAGAAATTCCATCATTTGGAATTTTGTTGATGGTAGTGGAAAACGTGGTGACAGTTATCTATGTTATATATATATATAAGCCAACTATGAACAGGAATCCAATTGGATTGGGAGTCGTAATTGGTTTTGTCATTCCTAGGAAGAGTGGACCAAAATCAGCTAGGGCTCCTTTAGTTACTGGTGCATAGTAATAATAATTATTATATTACATAATAGTTACATGGTGACCCCAGCAGCTCACCAGGTATTTATAGGTCATCAGCTGTCATAAATGAGGAATGCACCTCTCATCCTGTTGATGCTAGTTCTCCAGTAGTGCACTGCCTGGCTGTTAGTCTGAAAAGCAGTCACTATGCTCACACTCCACAGCAGTGCTCAGTGCTGGTGTGGGTGGACTAGCAGAGACAGGACAGCGCACTCTAATTGGCAATTCCAAATTAGGAGAAAGGGAGGTGGGGGAGAATAACTGGAGCTGCATTTAATCTTAAAATATATCTTTGAAATGACTCAGAATAGAGACATCTGCTAAGAATGGAGGCATATACTTCCCTGAAATGTTACATATGTGTCCAATATTATATATGTTTTCCTAATCTTTTCAGACATAGGTCACGTGTGTTTCTATCTGGGGCCGGGGCGATGCTGGCCACCCAGCACGCTGACGCCTGCTGCTGCCTCAGTGACTGTGAGTGAGCCTCGCAACCTCACGCATTATTAAGTTCTGCCATTTTAATATGTGACATTATTCAAAGGCTCTTGAACCTCAGTCATGCGTCTCTTCAAGGAAGGACATTGTGTTCCGTCTTGCTCTTGAAGTTGTATTTTTGCTCACAGCTTTTTGTTTGCGGCATACGTGCTATGGCTTTTCAAATGCATTTAGCTCATGCCAGTGAAGCAGTCTGAATAGCACTGGATTGAATTGGATTGAGCTTAACTGAATTTAACTAAGGGAGGCAGAGGGAGAGAAAGACAGCATAGGAAAAAGAAGAGGGGGTAGGAGCGAACGAGGGAGAAGAACTGAGCAGAAAGGCCAGACAGCAAACGTCATTGGATGGATGAAAAAAACGTGCAGAGATGGAGAGAGGGAGAGGAAGAGGGAGAGAGCTGTGGGTCAGGAACCCGTTCCTTTGCTTTTGGTTTAATTAATCTGCCATATTTCATTCTTTTGACTTCCATCCATTTTGTTTAAGCTGATAAAGAGCTGCTCGTGGTTTAGACACGCGATAAAGTTCCATAAAAAAGTGGTGCTCGTCTCTGCCAGGACCCTCCATGACCTGGGATATTTCACTTCCACTTGTTTGGCAGGGAGCCCAGGAACAGCCAGGGATGCTGTGCGGAGGGTGGTCAGTGCAGTGCTGTCATATTGCCTAAGATCAGGCGAAGGGCTAAAGTGAAGGACAGCCCAAAAATACCCCTGCTACCGAAATTATAGATGCTGGTATCAATCCACCATTACTGTTTTTTCATAGGATTGACAGCATTTCTGATCGCTTTTTCTGGGTGTTTAATTTCTGCAATTTCCTTCTCTGCCATTTATAAATGAAAAAACATTATTTTCACACTATATTTATTTTCAAATAATCCAATACACAAAATAACCTTTCCTTATGACTGAACAGCTTTCCCTCTAATTTATGTCATGTTATGATATCCTTATTTTTAATCATAACTATAACCAGCAATGTACCTTAAATGAACTAGTGGCCCCTATCGAAGTATCTCAGAGGGGGTGGCTCACCTTGTGCTGAGAAGTGCCATTTAAAATAGTTATAGACAACATGGCGGCTCGGTAACTCGTTTTTTTTTTTTTCTACATACAGTACATTTTTTTGTGACTTGTCACTGTACGGAATGAACACACTCCCAGCTGTCCAGTCCAGTCTAGACGTCTGCTCTTATATGATGTCACTAGAATGGAGGGACAAAATCAGCTTGCAAGGGCTTTTTGGTCTCATGGTCACAGGGGGCCTCTTTGACCTTTTTGTCCCTCTTCAAGTGCTGGTCTCTGAGGTCCTGTAAACATGCCCAAAGAGCTGCCAGCTGGGCCTGCTCTTTCTCACGCACTGAGAAGAGGGAAATGGGCATGAGAAATACAAGAAATATGCTGAATGGCATGGTCTGATAACAGCTTGCTGTACAATCAAAGCGTAATCCAACAGAGTATTTGACTGTAGTCACAACTGAAAAGAGATTGTGTGGATCCCTACAAGACTGACTATACTTTTTGAGCGTTTGTGGCTTTCATCTGGGCAGTCGGAACTGTGAAGAGGCCAAAACCAGAAATTGTCTTTTAAAAGGGAGCCAGGACCCATTCACAGAGGTGTCGAAAACAAGCAGGGGCGGGGTTAGTACAGCTACAGATATTTTATTATTACGACCAGAGAATCAGCTCGGCTGTCCCTCCTTAACTACCAGGTTCCAGTTGGCTAAAGGAGATTTTGGTGCTGTTTGCATTGCTATGCTAGGTATGGATGTTTATTACTGTCTTCAACCATGTCCCTTATGAGTACTTATAATGATGCAACAAGTCAGAACACAGAATTCTCATTGCTAAGCATCATTGAATGGATGCCTCAAGCTATCCGGTCAGTATAGAGAACATCTGTGCAGCCACCAAAATGGTATTGAGTCTTCCCAGCATGCTCCCCTCCCATTAAGCTGGGTGTGATATGCTGCTCTTTAAGTATGTGAGGGATATACTTAGTACAATGATTTGTTTGTTTATTGCACCATGAAGCAATGAAAGAGGCAACCGGGTGAGAAGCTCTAATCTTGCTGGAGCCGCACTCCGCTCAAAAATCGAATACTCCCTGTCCAAGGGTTAGAAAAGTCAGCGACTGCAAATGACTACAAACTCATGTCAACCTCCCTGGCTTTCATCTGTTTTTATGCAGCAGATTATAATTAGCTTTTGCCAGTGTATTACTTAGTTAAGCTGCTTTTTAGAAAAGGCCTTCCATGGTTAATGGACAGGCCAAGTCAGGATTGCAGCAATTACATAATATTCAGAGAATTGCCTGAGTGGACCGCTGCAACATTTAATATTATGTTATTATATATATATACACACATACATCTTTCTCTGGTTCTTTCTTGCATGCACTCTCTCCCCTGGCTCCCTCTAACATGGACCCACCATTTGTTGTGATAGTTTTGTAGTTGATTCCTCAGGTGTCATGTGAAGCGAACCATTAAATCACCTGTCAGAAATGTTAGCTGCCAGTTGGGTGATATGCAGACGCTGTACTTAAATCCGTCCAGTTTTCAATCTGAGAGATCATTTCATTTCTAATTATTACTTTGTGTCATTGCATGAATCTCATCCCTTGCCTCCAAACGCTAAATGAAAGCTGCTCGTGTCCGTCAGAGAAAAAACTGGCCTCGGGTTTGCTTCACCTTCACAGAGTGAATGCGTTTGAAATGCTCAGCTACATTTTTGTACAGAGTGCTGGAGCAGTTTTTTTCCCTCACTGTGATGACATCTATTTGCTTGTCTTACACGCATGAAAGAACTTGCTTGGAATGTCTTTGTAGCTGGGCTCATGCCTCAGGGGTGTCAGTTTTGAAGAAGTCGGCCATTAACAGGAATAACTTCCAGAGTGGCACTCCAAAACCTTTAAAGATGTTTCTGCTGTCAATAGCAAGGCCCTGCCCTGTCCTAGTCTTCTCTACACATTACACTGCCAAAGTGAACCTAGTCTTCTGTATACATTACACTCTGCCAAAGGTATACACATTACACTCTGCCAAAGTGAACCTAGTCTTCCCTACACATTACACTCTGCCAGAGGTAACCTAGTCTTCTGTATACATTACACTCTGCCAAAGGTAGCCTAGTCTTCCTGACACATTACACTCTGCCAAAGTGAACCTAGTCTTCCCTGTTACACATAACCTAGTCTTCTGTATAAATTACACTCTGAACCTAGTCTTCTGTACACATTACACTCTGCCAAAGTGAACCTAGTCTTCCCGACACATTACACTCTGCCAAAGGTAACCTAGTCTTCCCTACACATTACACTCTGCCAAAGGTAACCTAGTCTTCCGACACATTACACTCTGCCAAGGTGAACCTAGTCTTCCCTACACATTACACTCTGCCAAAGGTAACCTAGTCTTCTCTACACATTACACTCTGCCAAAGGTAACCTAGTCTTCTGTACACATTACACTCTGCCAAAGGTAACCTAGTCTTCTCTACACATTACACTCTGCCAGAGTGAACCTAGTCTTCTCTACACATTACACTCTGCCAAAGGTAACCTAGTCTTCCCTACACATTACACTCTGCCAAAGTGAACTGTTTATTCTCATATACTCACCGAAGTTGGAAATAGAACTATGGCTGCTTAATGTTTGTATTTAGCTTCTTCTTCTGTTTGTTATGGAAGTACTTTGTGTAATTCAAAATGCCGTAAAGCAATAAAATAACAAATCAATGCTCTGAAAGATGTGGTACACACACACACACACACACACACACACATATATATATATATATATATATATATATACTGTATATATATGCACCAAACCAAGGGAGGTTGGACACTCAGAGGGCCCAGGCCCAGGCTGGGAGAGTGGGTGGTTGTGGAGGGGAAAGGGGAGGGCTGGGCCTATCCGCCGGTACCAACCATGGAACTGCCAACGGACACTCGTGGTACTGCACTCATTGAGATCCCCCATGTACTCAAGTGTTGCCTTTATTTTGGCAGTTACCTGTATATATACTGTATACTGTATATAGCTGTTTATATTCAAATACAAAATATAAACTATTAGCCTGCAATGGTTAAAGTCATATTTTTTACTTACATTATTTAACCAAGTAGCATGTAAGCAATGCAATTCATACCCTTTGAACAAATTGTCTGAGCCTTGTCGAAGGTTGTCAAACACATAACAGGACAGACACATTGGTTCATGGTTAAATCAATACAAGATTGTTTGTGTTCTTATGACACAGTTTGTATATTAAATATTTGAAACAACATATAGTAATATTGATGTTAACTGTTTATGTGCCATTTTATATTTAACGGACATGTCAGATACAGATCTGGAAGTGCCACCATGTGCCAATTGTAATGCAATTACAAAATATAATGTCAATTCCAAACTATAATTAATTATGCATGCATTCTCTTGGAGCAATAGACCCCACCCAGTATAGCCATGGGTATATAATGACTATGGTTGAATACATGAAAAGCAATGGTTGAGCTAAAGCAAGAGGCCATATTGGATAGGATCAAATGAGAAGAAGCATTTTTGCATAAATTGAATAGCATTATTGAAAAGTCATTCTGTCTGTAACTGTAGCTAAAATATTATAGGTCAGATGGGAGTTTGTGAGGATTTATACAGGATGAATACGGCCTGTACAATAGCTTACGCCATGTAGCATCAGACCATTCCCACGAGGAAAGGAAATTGCATTTGTCCCCAGTCTTCACCTTGGCATTGTGGTTACATTTTAACCAGCAGGCAGTAAACTCAGAGCTGCCTCTGCTCAGAGCTGTTTGCTTATGATAAGACAGCAGTATGTGTATCGGGGTTAATCTGCAATAGGCTGGCAAACAAGCACAACAGTGCTGTTTCGGTCTGTGTGCAATGTTTTACATTCTTAGTTTATTCTCCCTTTGTAATGTTATTCACAAGGCCTGGTCTATACCACAATTTTGATTCATGCATGTAAAGTTACTGGGTGCCTGCTGTAAACCTCCACGGGCCCGGATTGGGTTTGGTATGGGTTTCGTTTTTGCTTCAGTAAGTTTCTCTGTTTCTGTTATAGTCATAATACGGCGGAAGGAAATATCACTGGTTAGATACCTCAGTCCTATGTAGTTTTGTCTCCCACTAGATTCAGAAGCAAGAAATGAGATTGGAAATTTCAGAGTGTCAATGCATATAAATTTGTTGGGATCTGAAACAGAATACTAGATTTCTCACACAGTCACAGTTGAGATAGGGAGGATATGAGCGTATCGTTTATCATAGGACAAATACTTCTATCATTGCAGAATATGACCAGATTCTGTAGACAGGGATGTCAAGAGTTCAGTAGACTTGACTTTATGTGCTCATGTGTCCATTATTTTATTCATATTTATTTTAATCTTAAAAAGGTTCACTCATGTGACCTTGGCCTGTTTTACTTCATTTCTTCTCGATATATTGTTTTATTGATTATGAGTCTTTTGAATTGAAAGATAGTTTTGTCCTCGGATGAGTTGGTTTGGCAAATTTATATTGATTCAGATGGGAATAATGTTTTAATAAAACAAGCCAAATGCTAAGTCAAGACTGGTTGAATAAAGCAGTACAGGCTGACATCGTAATAGGTATACAGCCCCTGTATAAAGGCCCTCAGCTGAAACCTATTCAAATTCACAGTATCTAATTTGTATTAGAGCCTGGCTTTTCCTCTGGCTCCTGTTACTCTAACTGTGTATTGGAATGCTTTTCAAAGTGGCCTAATAGCCCACATTTTTCTCAAGCAAATTTGTTTCTCCTTCAACGTCATGGTCTGCAGAAGGTCGCTAAGTCCCTGAAAGGTTGAGGATACATCTGGCTTTGTCTCGTGACAAAAGCTTGGCCTCACTGATTTTCCTTTTCTCTTCCTTTCTTTTTTTTTTTTTCCTGGGGTCTTATTTTGTCCACATTTCTTGTTTTCCCACACATGCTCACTTGGCTATTGTTTCCCTCTTGGAGCGGAGGTCTCGAGGGAGGCCAGCTTCCTGTTGGGCTGGGGGAGTGTGGGAAACATTAGGAGGCGGGACGGGTGGGCCGCGGTTGGTCGAGGGGAAGTGGGCCACCGAGAGCACTGCAGAAATTACAGAAGAGGATTGTGGGAAGGCACGGAAAGGGGAGGACAGCTGTGGTGATGGAAATTAGGGAAATTGGGATAACTCATTAGTTCTTTGTAGACACAATTCCCATGCCTCAGATTGCATTAGTGTCTTAGCGTAGACGGGCTTCTCTGTACCACCTCTCCACAGCATCAGACCATTGTTACAGCACACATATCTGCCAGTCTCTTTCTTTGCTCAGCTAAATTTACAAGTTCTAAGTAACTTCTTTTCAAGTAAATGTTAAGGAATACATGCAGCACAGTAGCTGCAGAGGCCATGTAACCTTTTCTTTTATACAGAGGAATGTGCTCAGGAAGAAAGAATCTCTGCAATGCCAGTCTGTAAATACTGGAAGACACAAGTCATAATTCAAAGACGCATCTCTCTTTGCAGCAGTCCATACTAAAACGGAACATGTCCAGTAGGCAGACTAGCAGCATGTGAACTTGCAGATGGGACAATGTACACTGACCAGAGAACAATCTGTAAAGATGTTTCAGTTTCCGCTGATTCTCTCTTGTAGGTATTTTCAGTAACAATATGTGAGAATGCCACTATTCATCAGATTATTTTTATTTAGGTAGTGACAGCTAGCTTCCCCCCTTTCTTGAATAAAACCCCCAAAACTGGGTCCCCTGTTAAGAGACTGATACTTCTGTGTTAACCTCAAGTGAGTCATTAAACAAATAGAATGTGTCAGCTGTGAGCCCCTGCTCGTTTATGATGGGCTAGGGCAGGAAATGGTCTCAGAGTATGCATATCACTGTCTCACAGGGAAACTAGGAAACATTTACATAAACTTATGTGCATGTAGCTTGAGTTCAATGTTGGGCATTTCCCCTAATGTTATCTTCAACACATAGCTGACATTAACATAATAATATCAGCAATACCATTATTTTGAAATTTGTTTTATTCATTAAGCAACATAGAAGTTTATGTTCTCGTGGCTAAATAAACTACTTCTCTTAAAAATATATATATAAAGTTGTAGTGAAATTTAGGCTAAACTATGATGATTGTGTCCCAGTAGATCAGATGGGTTTGACCAAAAAAAATGGGTTATCAATTTCATTTTCATATCCTATGGTTTATGGTCTTTAAATGAATTCATTTGGACACAGCTGTTTCATAGATACATTTTGTGTCATTTACGAAATGAAAAACCTTCGTAACCTTACATTCATCTCTTAAATAGCATTACATGTTGCCCCTTTATCTATTTTGTCAAGTAAAGTATAGACTGTCGAGTTTCTTTGACGTGCTTTCAAAAGGGAGCGCTGTCGTCTTAAATAGCGTACTGTATGTGTAGACTGTAGAGGGTGTGTTTAAAACGCAGCGCACATCCCATGGGCACATATTGGTGGAGCTACTCTTGAGTCCGGACTTTTCGCCGACCATTGGTTACAGATTTCGAGAGATTTTAAAATAGTCGGAAACCGGGGGAAGTTAGGCAAAGCGATAATGTGCCTGAAGTCGGAATCTTGTCGCCAGGAGCTCGTGTGCATTTTTATGGAGCAATGCTTCATCTCTTTAGTAAACAGTAAGTGCGTTGGCTTCCATGTTCTCCCCTGCTTTCGGGTGTTTACATTTTAAACGAGATAGGTTAAAGAGCTAAGCCTTATAAGGTTGGCTTGCTTCTTTCGCTCTCCTCACTGTCTTCTGTACGTAGAGGCTGCGTATTGTGTGTTTCTCATTTGCGACAGAGCGGGTGGGATTTTTTATAAAGAATATAGCTTTGATTACAAATTAATACTGAATTTAACTGCTCTCGGAGGTCTACGATCGCCGTGCAGTTCACATAATGCCAGATGCCATCTGGAATTTGGCTACTTTGGTCAAGCTAAGGTCGCAAAAATGGAACAATAATCCGTTACTCCAATGTGCAGAACCAGATAAACGCAATTGAAACAATGCCCTCAAAATGGAACTGGTGAAATGTACAGTAGCTGCTCAACGGAATCTTGATCTGACCTCGAAAGACGTCTCATAAACTTCTGAGATTTTATTTAGAAAAATACATTTTAGAAATTGTCCTGAGTATTATTTCGAACAGCACACGGGGGAACTGTTGCTTGAATGCGATACAGTGAATTAGGTCGTGTCTTAGAAATATATGTGGATGCAGTAAATGACGAATAAACTGGTTGCTCCGAGGGAAAAGGAAGGGAGTTCACTCGGTTTCCCTCCGTTTCTATTCCTCCGCATTGAGTGTTGCGCGCAGTCTATATTGTATCTCAGCTTTCAGCCGAAGAGCCCCCGCCTTGGTCTCGCCCCGCTACTGTGATAGAGACGGGGCAGTCCTTGAGGACACCGTGATCCAAACTGCACTTGGCAGAAACAGCCGGAATGTCTGTAGGCTACAATATTATTTGAGTTGCTTAGTAGTCACTCTGGACAACTGACAATTTCGGACATCATACATTAGGTTGCCCAGGTTTATACTGCTCAGCCCAAGCTGTTGCGGTAAAAAAAAAACCCCAAAAAAAAACCACTACTGTAGCTTACTGTACCATAACAAAATGTACAACAGTGTCCTTGTACCATATCGGCCACGAGATCCATAATTTTACGTGTTTCCCTATAGCTAGCATAAATATGCAAATACCTCATGAATGTTTAGCGTTTGGGGTTAAGGAGAGTTTTAACTGGCTATTTGTTAAACGATCCGTTATTAGTATTTGTTTTCCTGGGATATTACAGCACACTGTTTTGCATTGTTTAATAGGGCCGCAGTGGCACTCTAAATCATTATCTGCATCTTTACTTTTCGCATGGTCTGCTCCCTGGTGATGCAGAAAGGGAGCCATCTGTATACTACCGTTTGTGCCATTAGTCATTATGTATGTCTGCGTTGATGTTGTAAAAGAGGATGCTCAACTCCAGAGGTGACATGATTATGAATATACTTGTAAATAGATAATGATAACATGCATGCACACATACAGTATATGTACAGGTAACTGCCAAAATAAAGGAAACACAAGTAACTAAAGGGTTCTGCCATCTGTTATGATGTGGGGTGGATTTTCCTGGCATGGTTTAGATCCACTCAACCCCTTAGAGGGCAAGGTACATGCCAGTAAATACAAAGCCATTCTGAGTGATCACCTTCATCCTATGGTGAAGCATTTATTGGGAGTGGTCTCTTCCAGGATGGCAATGCCACCATGCACAGGGCACGAGTGGTCACTGATGGTTTAATGCACATGAAAACGATGTAAACCATATGCAATGACCATCTCAGTCACCAGATCTCAATCCAATTGAACACTTATGGGAGATTCTGGAGTAGCGCCTGAGACAGCGTTTTCCACCATCATCAACAAAACACCGAATGATGGAGTTTCTCATGGAAGAATGGTGTTGCATCCCTCCAATAGAGTTCCAGACACTTGTATGATCTATGCCAAGGTGCATTGAAGCTGTTCTGGTGGCTTGTGGTGACCCGACGCCCTATTAAGACACTTTATGTTGCTGTTTCCTTTACTACTGGCAGTTACCTGTATATTTCTTGGTGTCATTTTAATATTGTCTTTGATATTGCCAACCTGGTTGAGGAACCAATTATTTTGCCACCAGGTAGTTTTATGACATGCTGTCTGCCACCTGATCTCTGCATTAGTCTAAAAAGTATTTTAAAGCATAATCCTGACATAAATGACTGATATTAAATCTAGTTGCCTTTGTGTATGAGTGAAGTTGCACATCATGTAATGGAATTCTTCATCAGTTGGATATTTTCAATCTCTGAAACTCAGAGCTCTGAACCCAGCAGGATGTGAAATGTAAGGCACTATACTATATTAGGTCAAGTGCAAGCAAATAATGCAACATATTGATATCAGCCAGCTTCCTTGGCCATGTGTTAGAGGCCCCCATGTTCTGGTATTCTTTGCAAACACACTTGGTGTCCAGGTAGCCTTCTCTTTACATTCAGCTCACAACCTGTGGAAGAATGAGACAGGCAGCCCTTCCAAAAGGGCTATCTTTCCATTCCTGACCAGGGGATCAGGAATATCACTCCTCAAATTACACCTCTAAAAGACCATTATGCAACATCTTAAGTAAGATGTTTTTCTTGTTTGTGACTAATTTATATTTTCGCAGCTCATGACAAATGATGTCATGTATTCATGTACAGAGCATCTCCAACAGGGTTTGAGCACTAGCTGTGTGCCTCTGAAGCCATTTTGAAGGGTGGATGGGAGAAATTCATATTTATTGTTGATCTGCCTCCATAGGAGGACAGTGGAAGTGACTTTTGTACTGTGTGTGGAGGGCACTGATGCTGCTGAAAACTCAATTTCAAAGAAAAGTCTGTGCGAGCTCCCCTTCCTCCCTGCTGGTTCCTGCCCCTGTTGAGCCAGAGGCCTACAGGTCTAAGGTCACGCATACATCCTGCTGCCGGCCTCTCATTAGCAGAGAACAATTTCTTGGGGAGAAATGAAAGCTGGGAGCATTTAGACTCCAGGTCCCCAAGTCACATTCCACAGTTTTTCCTTTGTCAAACGTGAAAACTTAGATAGGTTGAAAAATAAAAGCAGTAATGAGTATGGTGTTTTAAAAGGCAAAGCTGATATTTGCACTGCAAACAGTAAAAATACCAAAGTTGGTTGTGAAAAAGCAATATCGGATCAATTCCAGTAAAGACTCAGAAAAGTGGGGTAGGGGGAACTCTTCTGTTTTGTGCGTCAGTCTTGGTCTTTTACTTTTTGGATATGAAGACCAAAATATTTATGTTTATGGTTTTGGATAAACAGCAGTTAATATTGTTGAATTGTCCAATTTATTTAAAAAATCTATTTTGTCTTCTCCCGGGACTAGAAGACCTTTTACCCTCAGCTGTCGGTTAGACCAGGTTAAGTCAAGCTCATAACTTCCGAAAGGCCTTGCCCTCTCCCCATCCCCCTCTAATTTTGAAAATATCCCGTGCCCGCCGTGTGTTGTGTGACTCACCCCCTCGACAGCTCAGCGGGAAGGGACGGGGTGAGCAGGCATCTGTCCTGCGTGTTTTCCGTGCACATCTCCCTGCGTGCCGGTATTGTCCTGTTCTGGGAAGTGGGCGTGTCCAAGTTCCATTTTAAGCAGAGTGCTCAGTAAACAAACAGAATCATTACTGTAACCCCGGTACCCTTGAGCAGTGTGCGTATTACCATGACCCCTCAGTGTTCTTGCGGCTCACATCTGTTGTGGTCTCCTTTACCAGCTAACCCCTCCATTTTATTGCGTTCCCTGGTCACTTTGAACCTCTGTCCTTGGCGTCCAGCGTCAAAGTGTTTGGAGTGAACTGGCGTGACCCCTACCTTTTACGAGGGGAAACGAGCATACATACATCTACAGTAATGAAGTAGTTTAAATAACTGTCGCACAAGCTGACCCACATCCTGTTTGTAAGCTTTAAGCGGTATATGGGTTTTATCTGTGCTATTATACAGCAGGCAAAACCCGCACACAAACACATACTATATATACATATGCAAGTAATGGAAACAACATGGCCTCTCAAGTGATTGAAAATCATTCAGTGTTACAGTGCAATACCAATGCTTACAAACCTTTCCAAGTGAAAGATTGGATTGAACAAAGGCATGCTTATATACAGTATGTCTACATACTTTCTACCTGAAAGAGTAGAACATTTGTCCTACAAAGCCCAGTGAGTTCTACAGTTGCAAATACCTCTTAATTTACGTACATGCAAATTACGTTTATTCGTTTACAAGAATATGTAAATGATAGAATATTCCATTCCTAAGCCGTCATACTTGATATTTGGTGGGAGTTATGGTAGTAGTGGGGAGTTTGCTAGTTCTACAACCCCTGTCTACAACCCCTGTTTCTGACAGGATTGACTGTAACTACTCCTAACTACACAGCTTCCTCTGCAAATTGTGTTTTAAGAATACCTTTACCTGTGAATGCAGTTCAAGTAGAGAAGCAAGCTATGCTAACTAGCTTGCATGAAGGTTGACCAGATGATTAGTATTTTTAGTTGATAAACGTTAGAGTACAGTATCCACCTGTTAACTCGTTTCACTTTTAATGATGAAGCAAGAATTGCAATCGCCATTTCCCCTGTCTCCTATTTCATTGGGTTATCTGGTGGGCTCTGACAACGGGGTGATGGCATGTCTCATCAGCATGTGAGAAGTGGCCTTATTACACCATGTTTCACATCGCCTGCGATTGGATGTTTTACCTGGTAATTACTTTTCCCCCCAAAGGTTGCCACAGGCAATATAAGAGTGGGTTTGCCAGCCGCCCGTTGGGGGAATGACTGCTCCAAATGAAGGTGGATAAGAAATTAAGATGCAAAAAATGCAGACTTTCAGGCAGGTTGTAGACGACCCAACATGATTCACATATCTTCCTCAACAGTCGCTGGACACGTATTAAACTGTATTGCAGGAACCTTCTGATATAATGGCTTTCCAATATAAATGGGATTTTTGTTTACTTTGCTGATAATGTGTAACAGCACCTCTCGTAGTACTGGGTAAGTAATTCAAAATTTTGTTTTGTAATTTGTCGCACTGTAGCTGTACGCTTTGATAATATTTTCATTATTTCTTTGTTTGAGTAAGATACTAGGAACGGTGAGGGGTTGTTAACCGTAGCTGTAGAAGCAATTGTTGAGACCGTCATAACTCTATAAGAAGACCATCAGAGAATTGCTAGGAAGTAAAGGTGTGTCCGTCAACTACTTATTTATTGTGGAGTCGTGAAGAATTTGACCAAATTACTATTATTTCATATATATTCATTCTGAAGTTGTGTTATTCATATACTCTTTAACAGTTCATTGAGTTAGCATAGCTAGATTTACAGTAGACTGGAGGTTTGGACATGAATGCAAAAGGGCTTTAATGAGAATTCAATAAATATTTTGATAAAAACTAGGTCACTGTTCAAATCGCCTTTTCAATACGAAAATTACACGAAGGGACACAAGGCACTGTCAAAAACATGTAGTTACAGTGTCTGCCTGAGTTTAATCCTGCCTACTGAGCCATTTCCTTCTCCACCAGTGAATCGGTTATGTGTTCAGAGGCCAAACGGGTGATGACACAGAGTGGAAGTTGTTTGTATGGCAGGATGCAAATAACAGCACTGTTATTGTATTATGAATTAAGGCCAGCTGTTGATTCTCAAGGATCACATCGTTGTTCACAAAGGGCTCGGTTTAGAAGAGAGCAACCTCTTTCCCAGTCTGCGCTGTACCACATGATGTGCCAAAACATACGCAGTATCCACGCTGCCATCTGAATTGGCTTTTTCTGTATCTGTCTGAAGTTGGCTCATGGTAGCTGATAACTGATCTACCTGGCGTCTGCTGTGCCGATCTCAAAAGGGTCATATTGTTCTCCGTGTCGTCAGGGCCTTGTTATTTCTGGTTCGGCTACCTGCAGGCCTTGCAGATTTTACTCACGCTTTGTGTCTCCCATCCGGCCATTAAACATCCTCCTGACACAGTAAGGAGGTGGTCCCATCACAGGAATGACATTGTGTACATTTAGGAAAATTTCCTGTTCCAACAAATTTCCTGAAAATGCTCTGTTCCAAAGCGGTTTACCTACATTGCAGTTTTTCTAGTCATGTAAATTCTCTCTCTCCCTCCCTCCCCCCCCCTCCCTACTGAACCAGAACCAGCTTCTTTCCTGTCCCCTTCTTCTTTTTAGCAGCTTGTTGGTGTGTGTGTGCTAACCGCTATGGCACCATTAGCAAACTGCTTATGGTTGGTTCAGGGTGAGCATGATTCTAGTTCTATGGGCTCATTTTTTAAATGAGCAACCGATTCAGACCAAATTTTTTTTTAGCAGGTGCCAATCAAACAATTTAAATGTACATTCAGAGGAACAGTGAATTGTGCATTGTGACCGGTCCTATTAGGGCGAGGCCACATCCCAACAACAGAAGGTTTGCATTCTGTGTTTGTTACTGCAGGCGGTTCCAGAGCAACCCGAGCTGGAAATGCAAACCAGTAAAGAGTTTGGTTTCCCCCACTGTGCTGAGACAGATGCAGGAATTGACAGCTGGCTGTTTTGTACATGGCTCATAGCACCCTGAACACTAAACCAACTCGATTTCGAGGCAAAACGTTTCTTTTGCCGCAAGCTTTAAATCCCTCCGGGGCCCATTATGTTTAGTACTAAATGGACTAAAACGTGTTTTGAGCCAATCGGTTTTCAGGAAGCCTGTAAACACGTAGCTCCTTGTTGTCCTGCATTGTCAGTCAGCAGCGCGGCGCTCCGTACAACATACTGCAGAGACTTATCACGATATTACGGTTCTGTGTGGGCAGCTCCCATGCGTGAACTGTCAGCCGCCGAGCCTGCTGAAGCTGTCCCAATTATATCCACATTTCTGAGCATTTCACCGGTTCTCTCGCCCAGGAATCCTGCTTATTTCCAAATGCGGTGGTTTTCGGAGAGCGTGCCACGTTTGATTCTTTCGGCGTGCGGCTCGGCTCAAACACACGCACGCGCTCAAGGAAAAGGGCCCAAACTGACGAGACATGGTGGCGCTCTGACTGCCCTCTCCTCCCCCTCCCCCCCGATTTAAGAGGGTCGCGGAGGTGACTCCCCAACCCCTCCTCGTGATGTGCCGCCCATGGTTGGCGCCACGCGATTACTCGCCTCTGCGCTCACATAACCGCCCCATTTGGGTCTTTGGGCTTCTACCGAGTCTGTAATGGTGCTGACAAGGTCAGTCCGAGGCGGATGCGCCGCGGGCCGCAGATTGAATGGCCGTTATGAAGTGTTTATTGATCTCCCGGACGCATTAAAAGCAAGGACTGTGTCAACACCGAACAGGAGTGGCTTTAGCCCACAGTAAAGCTGTTTAGGAAGGAGGCCCAACTGTCAACATCGGCTGCACTAAGACTACTACGCATTTAGCCTGGATGATTTCCCTGCCGACCGAGCAAGCTGTGGAATTCAACGCGGAGGAAGGGGGGGGACAGCTTAAACTGCGAAAACGGCCGCTTAACTGTACTGAACCATCTCGATAAACACGTTGAGCATTCTTAACAGCTGATAATAACTGTGGCATTTCCCTTGCTAGCGAAATGCTCACACATTTAATTGATTTTGAAGTCATAATATTATAAATGTATTTCTCGTTGTGAGGTGATTTAGACCAATACAGTACAGAATTCAACCCATTTACCCCAGTCGTACTGTATGGCCGCATGTATCCATTGGTTTTGCCTGACTGTACATTCTGCTTTGCTTGAGCTGGAGGGTCTTTCATGGGAACTTGGCCAGCAGTCCTTCACAATTAAGCTTCTGGGCGAATTGATGGCAAGGGAATACGGGGGAGGCTTTGTATCGTCCGCAATAAACTATTCAACAGCACTGTTGTACGTGGGCTCAGGGGTCGTGATTGGTGGTCCTGATGGTCCTCGTGGATTCTGTTTTACTGCGACCATTGGCGTCTCCACATAAGTGTAACTGCAGCCATTGTAATAGTGTAGATGTCTCCACACAGGTCCCTCGTAATAACTTTCCTCTACTTCAGGGTGCGGCAGATGTACAAAACTGCAGGGGAAGGGTAATCCCTGTCTCAGAGCCTCACTCCCGTGGAGAGGAATAACCGACTGGTGACGGTGCTTTCCGCCTTGGCTGGGGCTGCGGTGCGTGCAGGGTTAGAGAGACTGTGTAACTCTATATGGGCTGGGTGGGGCCTGAACAGGATGCAACATAAGGAAAATGCACCCAGCAACAATCTAAGCCTTTTTAAGACCATTAACAGCTCGACTTCGGCTGGCCAAACGTAAAGATATTTTTCTATTCCTCAGAATGATCTGATATGATGGAGTTCTGTGTTATTAGGAAAAGGCCCAAGTGCTTCTTTTTGCATTTTGTGAAAGATTTGCCATATAAGTGGGGGGGTCAGGCAATCCGGTGCCAGTAGAGCGCTCACTGAAAAATGCATTGGCTGATATGCCTCCTGAGCAATCTGTGATTTTGTTTGTATAAATCAAGAATCATAGTCTAGATGAGCACATTGCCGTTTGAAGTTCGTTATGAACAAACATTAATGTTGGCCATAATGTGAAAGGTTCAGTTTATATGGGTGCAATGACTAATTCCAGAATGGCAAATTGTTCCTGAAACATAAAACATGAACTGCATGCTGATATGTATAAGTATTGCCCATAGTAGAGTATTGATTCATAACCTCTGTTTAAATGATAGTGTCAGCAAAAGCTGTGAAAAATAAAAAAGGCTTACTCATAATAAAATAATTTACTAAAAAAACTTCACTCGGGCCAGAGACAATAGAAGAACAATGAACAACAGCTCCCATTAATTGTCTTCACTTTTAAGCTATGTGTCAAAACTTTTTAACTGGAATATATATTTTTGAAAGTGGTTCTGCCTTTTTTTGCACCTCTATGTGTCAAAACTCATTAACAGGGGTACATGTTTCGAAAGTGGGCCCGCCTTTTGATGCCTCATCAGCCTGTCGGATAATTATCAGGAGCTTCTCTTTCTTTCTCATCCCTAATACTTTCTCATCCCTAAGTGTTTTTGATAAAAACGTCCTTCACGCCTGGTGAATGCACCCGATGTAAAACTCCCTTTGTGCCGTTTAAACTCCATGATTATAAAATAGTTCAGATAATGTATATTTGAGACACGAGTGTGCGTGATCTCATTTGAATGTTGGCCTGTTTGTCAGATTAAGCTATATAATACACATTCCCATGGTTGTGCTTTTTCACAACTCTTATTCCAGGCCTTGACTGTCAGATCCACCCTAACTTTCCAAAAGGAACCTCATACTGTAGAAGGAAAATCCAAGAAACATGGATACAACTACTTTCCATGTTTTATTTTGGCCTTGTGAATAATACAGAAGGTTTACTACAGATAAGAATCTTTCAAAAGATTGGTAGTGCTGGTAGGATTCAGAGTACAAAATACCCAGCCGTTGCTGGCTCCATAGCTCAAACAAGCAGCGAATGGAATTCAGACGACTTGAGACAAAAATACATTCCAGAGTACCATCTCAACCCCACTGTAGGTTACATATTGATTAAGAATATGGGGGTGGGGGTGGGCAGGCATGGAATTGTAAAGGACATGTAGGGGGAAGCATCATCATTTACAAACAAGTCTACATAAAACACTGCGCTGGAGTTCATTTGATGACTTAGCCACCGTTTCTGAATAATAGGAAATGGAAGCTTAAGTGCAGTGAAGCGGTTTGCTTCAGGACGGCGGTATCTGAAAGTGTCTTACTGTTTCTCATCAGTCTTCCTGCCTTTCTCTGAGTGGGCAGTGTAATGGATGGTGTACATTAATGTTGATCTTTGACTGGTGGCGTTTTACTTTTCTGTGTGACCAGTTCCTCATGAACGCCGAGGTGATGCATCACGTTAACAAGCTGTGTCAGCCATCTTGAAGTGCACAGCACGCTAGGACAATGCAATCCCTCTCCACTTGATTTGCCGATATATTGAATATAGAGCCATGGCTATTTCAGCTCACAAATGGCACCATGGAGGCGAGGGAGTCAATTCCAGTCATTGTTGTTGGATTATATGGATGAGATTTAGGGCAGGGGTCTTGGTGGTGTTTGTGTGTGCGTGTGTCCTAGACGTGTGTGTACATCTAGAGGTTATCTTTTATGTCCTAGACGTGTGCACATCTAGAGGTTATCTTTTTGCAATTAAGTCAGGTTTAGGAATTTGCAGGCCTTTTAAGAATCCCTGCAGAGGGATTAATGGAGAGAAGGTCAGTGCTTATCTAATTATTTAACTTTTCTCGTTTCTTCTCTCATCCCCCGTTAGTCCAGTTTGAACTAGAGCTGTAACATATACCAGATGTTGCTTTCAAAGATGACTGCCTCTGTGCGATCCTTTAAAATACTCAACTGTGTTAAAGGTCCTTTTCCTCGATTCATAGGAAACTGTTGCAGGATCCGGGAAAGTAGTGTCTTTTATTATGGGATGGTGGAAAAACTGGAAGTTTCCAGACACTCCGCTTAAACTCTGAAGTATAAAAAACATGACCAAATTCCACAAGACACATTCCATGCCCTTCAGACGCCTGTACGAACATGCTGCCCAAGCTTGTACACCGCTCCTCGCCTGCATTCCCCATTTCCCCCTCTCTAATCCTCGGATTCCTCTGATTGGTCGACTGAGCCCGTACATGCTACGTGACCGCATGTTTCCTGCCTGATACACTGGCAGATGTTATCCCCGTGCCCTCCCTCCACTCTCCACTCACCTGCCCATTGACCCGCTCCGACTATCTATCTGGAAAAGGAGGAACGGGCGGTGATGGCTCAGCTCAGCAGAGGCTCTGAAACCTGGCCCGCGCGGATTGAGATTTAAGTCCAATTTAATTAGCTGTGCTGGGAAGATGCATTAGAGTTGAGTGTAGGCTTGGCCTCCAGCAGGGAGTGGACGACCTGCTCTTTTGCACTCCATCATGTCATCCGCTCCCTCCTCCGTCAGCACAGGAGCCCCTGAGTGGCACGCGCATCCCAGAGAATGTCAGACAGTGTATAAATCAGGGTGTAAACGTATACAAATAACAAACGCCCGTCAAGAAGTCGGGCATGTATGCAATACAAATTCACTCGCCCTGCTTTGCCTCGTGAGTTTCGGTGGTGGAAATCTGTAGCTCTTCAGTCTAAAAGTGTGATCTTCGCCTCTCTGCGTCTGCTTCGGGCGCACTGTTTTCCTGGTCAGACTTTGGTTCGGCGCAGTCTTCTTTGTTTGTTTGGAGAGCGGGGAGCTGTTTTTTTCTGATGCAACCCGTCACTTCACAAACCACACACCCCGTTGGAGTTGCTTCAGTCCGCCTCCTACGAGCTGGCCCCAGGCTTTCCTCCCCGTATCGTGTCTGAGCCTGAATCTTCTCAAAAAAGGAGTTGTTTACCACGGCCAGTCCGACTCCGCGTCTTCATTGGCAGTCAGGCCCGTTGGAGGCCTGGCGGAGTGGCCCACCCGGGGACTTCAAGGGCTGGCGTTCGGACACAGGAAGTGAGGTCATCTTTAATTCATGGAGGGCGAGCCGCGAGCAGAGGAGACTGATAAGGGACAGGAGACCTGTGGCCTTGCTTGCCTCACAGGCAGTGCTTAATTATCTCACTCTCACCCCCTCCCCATCCCGGCATCGGCAGTAAAGAGAGAGACTTAACTACCTCTCTCCTTAGATAAAAAGTATAAGAACAAGGAAGGACTTTTTTTTTATTGCACTTAATACGACATTGCTATCTCGGTACACATTTGGTTCTTTTTAAAAATCCAAGAATTAATTTATTCTCAGATTTGCGTGCTGTGAAGATTCAATGGGAGATGAGTGGGAGATGCAGAGAATAATGGAGGGAAATGACCGAGATATGATAATGATCGAATATTTCAAGTCTTTACATTCATACAGCTGCTTGGTTGTATTGGAGAGAATTGGCGCTTTACCAAGCACCCTTTTCAATAGTACAGAGCCGGTGTGCTCCATGGGTCTTGAACCCACAACCTCACAGTTACAGGTTTGGTGCCACGGCCACCCTTCCTCTGTCCTGTGTGGATTCAGTCACTGTTTAGATCCAGCGCAAAGTGCCTGCAAACTGTAGTGTCTGTAAACCCTGTTCTCAATACTCTTCTTATTTTTTAAAAGGTTGGTGTTGAAACCAAAGTTAGTTTTAGCTAACAGCTGTTCCCTGTCACACTGATAGCCAGTAGATGAGCTGTTCTTTAGGGGAGCCAGCATGCCACCTTTTAGAGAATGCCAATTACGAAGAGATTAGTCTCCCAGGGGATTTCACTTGCTTCTGTGCTAGACGGCTACATTATGCCACACTCTTTAATTGGGTTTATGGGAGTGACGGTATTAATTGCTCTTAAATATGATATCCATGGCTATGATTATTATCAGGAGTTTGAGATCAAAACAAATTCCTGAACAAGGTGTGCATTTGCATTATGCAAGCTGCATTACGAAAAGTTGCTGAGACAAGCAACCTAATCACCCGACTTATTTTTTTAATTCTGCAGTTAATTGTGGACGCCCTAATCTGCATTTTCATCAGTTTCGCCTAGTGGTTTGTTAAATTGTATAATTTCATAATGATATTACATAACTTACTTGCTTTGTCTTCCTCCTGGGGGACATACATAACTTGTATTTTGCATGTTATTCGATACTGAGATTTACTGAGGCGATTGGTGCCGTGGTCAAGGATCTGGGTTAGTGCAAGGTGCTGCTGTTGTGCATGGTATTCAACTTGATCTCCATCAGTAAATATCTAGTTATATAAATCATGAATATTAAGTGAAGATGGGTCCACTTGGATCAGGGGGTCGGCTAAGCACATCAATTTTAATAAATGAACAAAGAATATTATATTCTGATACTACGTTTTTATTACCCAATCAGTGAAAGTAGCAATTTAATTTGACATTATCCTGAAATTATTTGTGTGTATTGATTCATAATAAAATATGCTTGTACTCACCCATATGTGATTGCCATTGGTTTTCATACATCTGTGTTGCACATACCTGGATTCCCTAAGTATTATTTAGTATACCAATCTGAATGAAGGGGTTAACAAAAAAATTGTTCCACAGTATTTGCAACATTTGTTGCCAGTATAATGTACAGGTACATACATAAAAATGTTCTACTAGGGCAAGTTTATTGGTTTAAATTATTGGTAATGCAGTCACAAATGTTGGCTTGATGAAGAATCTTAAAATCATTAATGGAATGTCTGCTATTTCAAATGTATAAACATAGGCTGCTATGTCATTGAGTCATAGGCATTTTCAGCATTGTACTGAAATTAAATAGTTTTATCTGTCACCGTTTCGCATGAAATAACCTTTGGGAGGGAGTGCGGGGGGATGCGAATATACTTTAGCTGCCACGAGGGTAACTGTTGAAGACAGAGATAATAAATCCGAATTCTGTGCGCTTTTAGTGAAGCTTCCTTTGTTCGCAGACCTCTCTGACAGTCGCTCCCTCCAGTTTTGCTGTCAGTGCTGTTCAGGTCGGCGATGTTGACGGCGTTGCTCCCTGTTCACTCGAGCCGTGTCGGAGATGGGCAGGCAGGCCGACGCCGCATCCTCCGAGGGCCCCCGCTCTATCCTCTGGCTCCGCCAGCAGCTCCGAACCTCACCGCTCCGCTCTTCTTCTGCCTGGTTTCTCGGCGGCCAATCAGAGAGCGGCTTCCCCTCCCCTTCTCTCCCTGCAGCTGTGCTCTGTAATTTGCCAGAAGCTCCAGAAATGCGGCATCTGACAGGCAGTCCTCCCTCTGGTGTGTGTTTGGGTTGCATCCCGCGTTTCCCAGCAGTGACAGCGCCGTGCAATCAGAGAGAGGGGGTGGGGCAAGCGGCCGGTTGGTCACGCCAGACCAGCCGTAGCCAGTTTTGCCAAACAGGCGGTGAACGTGAGGACCAAGCTGTTTGGTTCAAAAGCTTATATTCATGAACATGTCTTTTTAGGTCCATTTTTGTTCTTCATTTTCATTTTCATTTTTGATTGTTTACTGCATTTCTTCACCAAAGGAATATTCTAGTTGGCTAGCTGCATTTATAATTTGATCGTCATTGAACTTTAAAAACCACAGCAATTATTCACATGTTTTGCAAGGTTAACACTTAAATGAGCAATAAAGCAGTTGGTGATATTAAAGTTAGATAGTGGCTTACATATTTATTTGGATAAATCACACTTAAATTGAATTTAAAACTGTTTGCAATTTAGTAGCAGTTAGTGTAACTAGGTCATAATGCAATAACCTGATAGAATAAATGTATGAAAGATAAAGCAGGCACTGTACCATGTTTGTATTGTATGTGCTACTAATGCCCCTACCATAGTATATGAAGCAATTATTGATGCCCAGTGACAATTAATTTGTTCCAGGTCTCAGAGCACGCAAGTTCATTAAAACATGTTCCAACCGTATGGTTGGTAACTCACTTTAAGATATTGTCTTGCGCTGTATGTTATGCCCACAGAGCTCCGCATCCATTCGTTGAGCGTGCAACCATGTGGAAAGAAAAATACCTAGCCTGAATCAACATGGCTGATTTTCTGCTAAAACTGACCTCCAAGCAGTCGTGTTTGGTCAAATGTCTTTTATTGTGCAGTGGCGTCATTTGGAACGACTCCTGTCCAAGGAAGAAATTAAGCCAGCCCCTTCTGAGCAATAACAACAAATAAGCATTGCCCATTGGGACTAATTGGAAGGCATTCATTGTGGAGAAGAGATGGTAGACTAGCCTGTGTTTTGGAGTCAATAAAAAGCTGTAGGTCATGGAATTTATTGAGAAATTAAGTGATTTTCCTGTGAAATGCTGTCCAGAGAAATGCGTGTCTTAACAGTGAGCGATGGAGGGGGCGCCATCACTCAGTTGCATCCAGTTTACTCCCAGCTTAAGCTGAGTTTGGTATATCTGGTACCATGAACCTTGACCTTAAGGTCACAGCTGAATAGCAGTATGCCTAGTGCCATCAGCTCTGATTTGATGTGGCCGAGATCATTGTGCCAGTCCCATCCCTGTATTACTGTGGTCTTCATCCGTGCGGCCA
Source organism: Aldrovandia affinis (assembly GCA_029706075.1). Classification (NCBI taxonomy): domain Eukaryota; kingdom Metazoa; phylum Chordata; class Actinopteri; order Notacanthiformes; family Halosauridae; genus Aldrovandia; species Aldrovandia affinis. The sequence goes on along the minus strand of JAINUG010000053.1, from coordinate 137,896 downwards.
TTTATTACTTTATTAACATCGGTTTATCGTTTATTTTTGACATTTCCCCACACTTTGGAACGTCCAGTTGTATTTGTTCGCTCTTTCTGTTGCTGCTACTTTGGGAGAGAGCACACTATATAATATAATCTTTATCAGGCCATGTTACACACAGTGTTTTACACCAGGCAATTGGAATTGATCTTTTCGCATACACACCATTAGAGAGGTCTGAGTGCAGGGTCACTCGTAGTACGACGCCCCTGGAGCAGTTAGGGGTTCAGTGCTTTGCTCAAGGGCAATGCCCCAGGAAGTGAACTGGCATCCCTCTGGTTTCCAGTTCATCGTTTTTCGTTCGCCTTACTGGGATTTGAACCAGCAACCCTCCACTTGCCAGCTCGACTAGCATATGCGTCTTTCAAATTGCGTGAAGCCAGCCGATGCTTCCTTCCACTTAGCAATCCACTAGCTGAGCTGCATCACTTGTGCAGCTAGCACAGGTAGACTGCAGTCGGCCGATTTAGCTGGGCCCTATGCTCGTTTACGATGCGGTGCTCTTCCCGTAGAACTGATGCCATTGGCCACGCGTGGCAGCATTGCTGCCTTCCTGGTAGCAGGTCTCTCTTGTTGGTGCGCTTCACAACAGCGGATCAAAGAAAGAACCGGCAATATCAAAACCTTTTTCCGAAAGAGGGATGAGCGTGACCCTCGAAAAGGGATTGGCGGCTTTTTGAAGATGAGGTGCAAGGAAAGCGCAGCCCCGGAGTCGAGGCGGGCCGCATGTTCAAACCCAAGATTTGAGAGGCTTGGGGAGCGGGTAGAGGGCGAGGGCTGCCACTTCTATCAGCTGTGTGGGTGTCTTTCAGGTCTGCCCCCAACGGTGTTTGCACGGCGACTAATCTTACCCACTCAACAAAGTGGCCCAAACTCCCAAGCTTTATAAACGACAGCAACTTGAAGATATGCGGCTATTTTGGGTCATTTGAATAACGTGTGCGCAAACCTCTCATTGTCAAATTTGTACCATACTTTGCATGCATATTGCTTTTTTAGACATGAAGCGTCTGTATAACAGTGGCATTTGCTCACTACCTCAGAACACAACAGTCCCTACATAAGCAGTATTTAACATCCAGAATTGTATTTCAGCAGCACTTCAGTGTATATGTTGTTTGCATGCATGTGGAGCGGGCATGGTTCATATCTGATTACAAATTGAATTGACAAAGAAGCCCCACCCAGAAAAGGTGTTTTGCGACACGCTGCTCTCGTTTGCCCTGGAGCGACCAGTGAATTCCGCACGTGCCATAGAGCAGTCCTCGCATGCGGATGGTTAGCATACCGCAGGTAGGATTGAGGCTCTGTGCGCCTTGTTTATTAGCGAAGAGGGTCGCGTGTGTGTGCACGAGAGGGAGAGGGGGAGGGAGGGGAGAGGTGGCGTCGGTGCGGAGCTTTGACGGCGTCTCCACTTTCCCGTCCTGCAGATCACATCTGATGCCGAGGCTGAAGGAATCGCGGTCTCACGAGTCGTTGCTCAGCCCCAGCAGTGCAGTAGAAGCCCTGGACCTCAGCATGGAGGAGGAAGTGGTCATCAAGCCTGTGCACAGCAGCATCCTGGGACAGGACTATTGCTTTGAGGTAACCCCCGCCCTCTCCTTCAACACCCCCCCCCAAACACCCGGACCCCCTTGTGCCCCAACTCCTCTCCCAACACAGGCCTTGCTTGCAAGGGGCCCGAGTACACGCTGTATTCTTTTACGCCTCTGTTCTCCTCGTTAATTAATTTATGCACGAAGACGTTTTCTCCGGAAGCCGCGTTGACCCAGCTCTCAACGTGCCGCTAATGATTTGAAAGCTGCAAAGATCAGCCCCAAGGAAAGAGCCTCCTGTGCCACAGGAAATATGAGCTGTTTATTACAATTTTCCCTTTGCTCAGTGCCCAGACATGGTAGCAGCTCTTTGTCAGACAGTGAGTAATTCCCTGGCATAATCTCTTTCCATTTGGGCTCATCAAACCGCATGTCCAGATGCGAAAAGGAATATTAGGAGAAGAGGGGATGAACTGCTCTTTTAGGGTCTGTCGATCCGCCCCCTCGTTCTGTCGTGAATCTCTTCTTCTTACATCTGACCACATGCAGAGTGCCGTTGTGTTTTCTGCTTTTCTGTTTTTGGGAACAAGAGCAGAAATGCAAGAAGCTATTATTTGTCTCAAAAGAGTACTGACAAGACAAAAGTCTCTATTTAGCTGAAGTTTCATTAGGTTTTTCGTCAAGGTTAGAGATTAATAGAGGAAATATGAGAAAAAATATTTGAGCAAAAAAAAATTCATGAGGTGGTTTAAAAAATAAAAATAATTTTAATTGGGAGATTTTTTATTCTCATCCCAATCTGTTTCTTTTGGAAGGACTGATTTATGACCAAAACTGAAGCTGTGTGTCTGTCTCTGTGTTTGTGTGTGTGTATGTGTCTGTCTGTCTGTCTGTGTGTGTGTGTGTGTGTGTGTGTGTGTGTGTGTGTGTGTGTACGTCATTTGTCTGAAGTGCAGGTTCAAATTAACTGCTCCATTTGTAATGTGGTACTGCGAACAGGATCAGTGGTGCCCCTCACTGTGGAATGACTTCCTTTACAGTTAGTAGTCTGCACTGAAACCCCAGAGGAATATATGCGCTGGCGATGTTTGTGACTAAATGGCCATTAGATTCCCTCCTCCTGCGCGCTCTGAGATGGCTGCTTTCAGATTTCGTATCTGTGGTGCCGGAAGGAGAAAGGGGCCCTCAGCTGCGGCGGCAGGAGATGGGGGCTCATCTTTATCAGTCCTGCCGCGTGGTCCGCTCCTGCCTCGCCATTAACCGCCGAGCTCCAGCACTCATCATCCCGCTCTGTCCACTCGCATTGCCCCGTCATCTGTCAGGACCGCCAATCTGCGGCCACGAGGCAGAGAGTCCGCAATCTCCTCCTGCGTATGCGTATGTGTGTGGGTGTGGGTCTGTGTGTGAGTGTGTGTCTGTCTGTGTGTGTATCTGTGTGTGCGTGTGTCTGTGTGTGTGTGTGTGTGTGTGCGTGTGCGTGTGTGTGTGTGTGTGTCTGTGAGTATGTCTGCATGTGAGTGGGAGTGTATGTATCTGTCTGTATCTGTGTGTGTGTGTGTGTGTGTGTGTGTGTGTGTGTGTGCGTGCACGTGTGTGTGTGGGTGTGTGTGTGTGTGTGTGTGTGTGTGTCTGTGTGTTTGTCTGTGAATGTGGGTGTTTCTGATCTGTCCATAAGGATGTATGTACATATCTTCACATGTAAGACACATGTCTGTGTGTGTTTGTTTGTGTAAGTTTTGTGTGTATGTGTGTGTGTGTGTGTGTGTGTGTGTGTGTGTGTGTGTGTGTGTGTGTGTGTGTGTGTGAGCAATAGAGAGGAAATATTTGGTTTTGAATTGGCTCATGAATTCATCTAACCAGATTACAGAACCATAATTTGTGTCGACAAGGTTCAAACAGAGGTGAAGATGTATAGATTTGACTGTCTTATTATTCGCTCATTATTAGAGTCCCTTAATGTTAATAGTTATTAAACATGAATTCGATGAGACAGACTGTAGTTTACTTCAGAATAGAAGTTGCTCCTCGGGACGGGATTGTACTGTCAGTCACGGAGTGTTTGAATGAGATGGTGTGACAGCCAAGGGGGATTTTTTCCCCCTCAGGAGCAGGTACAGTCAATTCCATTATTAGCCATTACATTGCAGAAAGGAAAAAGAACATTCATTTTAAAATATTGTCGTTCACAGGCAATAAAGATAATTCCCACAGGTTTTGGGATTATATTTGCAGTCCGCCGCAATCCAGCGGAGGAAAGATTACCTGCCAGGAGGTCTGAACTCTGGATTTATCCGCTAGCAACGGCGGCCCCAGAGGTGGCGGAATCAGCGAGCGAAATCTCCCATCTCCGATCTCTCCCTTGTTTATTCATTTTGGTCCAGCCACCTGCCATCTCCAGGTACTCCATTTCCCGCCTGACTGGGGCCGCGAGCGTCCCGACTCTGGGAATTTCCCGCTTCGCTGCCCCGGCCGCCGCTTGCCGGGGGTGGGCTTTGAGGAGACCCGTTTACGGGGATTTAGAGGCTATTAGATTAAAGCCCATTGCCAGCTGGACAGAGCGTGGCAATGGAGTACCAGCGATTGAGCTGTTTAGGGCATCCACACCGCGCGTAGCACCGTGCAGTACACCGTACGAGTTGTCAAAGACACCGTTTGGGACAACCGTGGTTTCTTTGGCCAATAATAACAGGCAACGCCAGCAAAGCTGAGTTGACTCTCCTAAGTTTTAATCATGTATACACAGATCCATTTCTCATACGTCGAAGATTCCCCTCTCCATCTTACCACTTCCTGACGTTTCTCTTCATGAATCTCGCAGAGTTCAAAGTATCACTCTCCTGAAAGGTAGTAGCTTGATCGTGGGTAAATTGATTATGTTGGCACGCGTGGGACCTTCTGTGTTTGCAGCAGATCGCTCACTTGATATCTCACACGTCCCCATTTTGCCATATTGAAGATTTCACGCTTTGCCTTCCGTGATGCTCAGTTGGATCTGGGGGCGTTTTTCTAGGCCTCACGCCACCTCAGGGCTCCTGGTGGGTTCCCGGGTTTCGAGTCGCGTAGCTCGGCTGCATGCGCTCCCAGCTGGCGATCAGTCAGTTGACTGGCGATGTCAGGTGACAGGTGGCTCATGGCCTCGGTGACCTCTTCCTGAAACCGCGCCTTCGCCCGCGCCGCGTGATCCCGTCATCGCGTGCCTCCGGCTCCCGAAACCTTCTACCTGCAGGTACCTCCGGAACAGCTTCAAATCTGTTGCGGGGTCAGAACACGTCGCTCGGATGAGGTATGCCCTTCTGCGCGTGGCGAGCAAGGCTTCTTGACCGCCGGTGTCATGTCGTCTCACGTCTCTTGTGTCTCCTGTCTCCCAGGTGACTACCTCAACCGGAAGCAAATGTTTCTCCTGTCGGTCATCAGCGGAGAGAGATAAGTGGATGGAGAATCTGAGGAGAGCCGTACACCCCAACAAGGTAAGTCCAGAGGTGCCCTGGGACAGAGGGCTTAGTGAGGTCGCCCGTCATGTGAGCAGTCGTGCAGCGAGCGTGGTCTAAGCCACTTTGCAAGTTTTGCACAAGGTGCCAATATTAAAAAAGCTCTTTATTTGTTTTAGCAACTTGGAACACAAGCTAATTTGAACTCAAGTTTTGTAGCCAGCTGCAGGCAATCTATCCTTTATGCAAAGCTCATCTCCACCTCTCCTGAAATTCCATGTCATCCATTCCCTGTCATCTATTCCACACTTAAATGCATAAAGACGCCAAACACGTAGCTTAGTCTTAGCTATAACCTGTTCTTTACATTTAGATGGGTTGTGTCTTACTGTGTTTAAATTTACATTCCATTTAGCAGTCAGTTGGCCTGATGCGTAATACATTTTGGGCAAGGAAAGGTAAAAAGGGATACAGTCACAGTACTTTTTGGGGAACGGGGGCAGTCAGGAATAAAGTGGAGGACAGCACTATATTTTAAACTTTAAATAAATAGATGACACCTGCACTGCTTTTGAAGTCTCACGTGGAAATGGAAGGAAACACATGCTTGTTGCAAGGAGTTCCTTTCACTGTTCATACACTGCAAATAAAGTGAAAAACTAGTTTTACATTTACATTTTAAATTTAGCTGTATTACAGTTTTACACTGTAAACTGGTTCCAACTTGCTTTTCAATATGCAGGTCCCCCACTAATCCACAAGGTAAAAACAGATGTAAATGTTCAACATATAAAAGCGACATTAGCTCCCTAGAAGTTACCTTTAAGGGAATTCAAGCACTCGCATTGTGCAATGGCATGAAATGTGTAGCCAGTGAGCTAAAATCCATCTTGAGTTATATAGCCTCTTGTCTTAAATTCAGGAAAACTGCAGCTCTGACATTTCTCTCTTTCCTTCATCTTTCATTATTCAACAAATTGCCGGCTAATTAAAAATGAGTTCAGCTTCATCTGCCGAGGTACTACATTCTCCAAGCTCACCATAAATCTTCTCATTCTTTTTTTCTACTTAGTCTCAAGAAATAATTATAATTCAACAGAGTACATTCCTCAAGCTGTACGATTTCCATGTCAAAGTCCTGCAATTTTAGAGGTTAACAGTTACAAAGAACAGCTCTTTTACTCCGCTGAAAGGTAGACTACTTTTGAACACAAGATTGGAGCATGACATTCGTTTTCAAGGCCTGGGAAATGAAGTATAATTTATGTATAAAAAAGCTATTTTCTAGACTTGTTGCATCCGGCCACAGACCAATCCAGAGTTAAATGAGTGAAATCTGTTGTGCTGTCCAGCAGGCCAGTGGAGAGCCATTATGTACCTTCTCCCTGGTCTGGGTTTCCCAACGCCCGGCCTCCCTCTCCCCGCAGGACAACAGCCGCCGCGTGGAGAACATGCTGAAGCTGTGGATCATCGAGGCCAAAGACCTGCCGGCCAAGAAGAAGTACTTCTGCGAGCTGTGCCTGGACGACGCCCTGTACGCGCGGACTACCTGCAAGCTCAAGACGGACAACGTGTTCTGGGGCGAGCACTTTGAGTTCAACAACCTGCCGGCGGTCAAGAGCGTGACGGTGCACCTCTACAAGGAGACGGACAAGAAGAAGAAGAAGGACAAGAACAACTACGTGGGCCTCGTCAACATCCCCGTCGCGGCGGTGACCGGCCGGCAGTTCTTGGAGAAGTGGTACCCGGTGAGCACGCCCAACCCCAACAAGGGGAAGGCGCCCGGGCCCATGATCCGCATCAAGTCCCGCTACCAGAGCATGAGCATCCTGCCCATGGAGATGTACAAGGAGTTCGCCGAGTACACCACCAACAACTACATGCTGCTGTGCTCAGTGCTGGAGCCGGCCCTCAGCGTGAAGAACAAGGAGGAGATGGCCTGCGCGCTGGTGCACATCCTGCAGAGCACGGGCAAGGCTAAGGTACAGTCTCCCCTCTCTGCGCTATCCACCCGGGCAGGGGGTGGGCGGGGCGTAACTCTGTCTGTTGTACTTCATGCTGACTTCTGTTCTCAACTGTTTGCCCAATAATTCATTTCTTAACATTTTGGCTAAAATCTCTTGACGAGCCCATGGATGACAGCTGAAGACCGTTCCTGTGTCCCTGTATGGCACGTTTCACTGTGGTCCAATCTACGAGTGACCGGCGTTGGTGCGTACGGCTAATTGGCGAATTGAGCCAGTGTGATCGGTGGCAACAAAAATGCATGCACATCTGCCCTCCGGGAATGGATTTGTCCATCCCTTACCTAGAGAGGCCTTCACACAGCTGTGCAAAATAGGGTCTGTGTGTTGAGCACGTCAACAGTGGCCCACTCTGACTCCCAGCCACTGCTCATGGAAACGATTGCGTATTGTGCTGCTTCCATGTCTCCTTAGATATGTTATTAGACCGATTGGTTAAAGGATATTGAAACCCCAACTCTGGCCTTTTGTGTTTAGTGCGTGACCCTGATCTGAGGGGTCCTTGCTGCGGATGCTCTCAGCGTTTACCTTCGCCGCGTTGAATTACATCCAAAGGAGTCGACGACCGCCGCTGCGCTTCCTGTTTTGTAGGAAGTCAGGGGTGACCTTTGACCTTTGACCCTGGTCATAGTCCGTGGAGCCCAGGCGTAGTCACTGAGTGTGTCTAGAAGTTTAAAGTGGCACCCATTTTCAGATTTGAACTGACAGAGTGGAATATCAAAAGGCTATTTATACTGCTTTAATGTTACTCTGAGTTAAGCGTTGAATGGAGAAGATTAGGCAGGAGATGGTCTAATGGGTGAATGTCACTTTTAGCCAGTTAATGCTGCTATTTAGAGAGTTGTCCTGACACCTGGCTAGCTCGAGTCATCACATGTTTCTTCCTGTTGGAGTTCTGATGATTGGAGTCCTTTTTTTCGCATTACCCTTAGGAGGTGGGACAAAGCAGCATTTAGAGAATTGCTAGTGGGTTACATCAGCGATTGCATTAATATTTTACATCACTTTTTAGTATTGAACATGAGCAAAACAGCAGTGGTGGGTGAGAATTTTAAGGGTTCAATATTGATTGCACAGCATGCATTTATTTTATTTTCAAAATGTCATCCAGGACCATTTCATACACAGGGAAAAAAAAAGTTAAGCTCCAATCTTGATTGGCAAGAAAATCACAACATAAAATCAAAAATAAAAAATGTTTTTAAAAAGCCAGTGTGTGCCTCCCGCGTGGTCCAGTGGTTACAATGTTTGACACTGGCCATGGAGACCGGGGTTCGATTCCCCATCCCGCCAGAGTCGGCTCTGGCCAGGAGTGCCACCAAGGGGCGGCGATTGGCTGTCCGCCCCAGGGAGGGGGGAGGGAAGCCGACAGGATGTTCGCTGCGCATAAGAGTCGCCCTGTAGTACCGGGTTACGGTCGACGGCCTGGTCAGTGCCGTCTTGGAGGAGACGTTACTTTGCCTTCGTCACTAGTCGCAGGACTACGGCAGCGAATTCACATTACTAGGGGGGGATTGACATAAAATAGCGGGTCTAATTGGCTACTAAATTGGGAGAAAATGGGAGAAAATCAGAAACAATGAAACAAAAAAATGAAATAATGTAAAGCCAGTGTGTGGATGTTACGATACTTTGAGACCAATATCTCAAGGTGTCAGCTTTTACACGACATCAAAACAGTTGAATTTTTTCAGACGTTTGTGATTCAGCCTGGTTGTTGACGTGTTGTTTTCCTTTTTAAATGGGTCATACGTCCCCCGAAGGCATGGCTATCCTTGTGTGGCGTGGCACAAGGAGGCGATATAGAAAAGGGACAGAAATCCAGGGTTAACTGTGTGGCTCAGTGAGTGTTTAGTCTGTCATAACAGGGAGCATTTGAAAAGATTATCTCTCGCTCAGCGCTGGCTGGCGCGCTCGCCCAAACAAATATTTCCTGTTTTCGTCGGGGTAACCGGCTAGCACAAATAATGTCAAGGGAGAATGGAAGCCGCTTGACTGACGTCTCACCAGAGTGTGGGGTTGGGAGAGTTGTAAACATGAGAGAAAGTGAGGTTGAAGAGGAGGGAAGAGGGGGAAACGTCGCTCCCCTATCACAAGGGCTTATTAATGATGAGTTTAGACTAAGCTAATTATGCACATCCTGATTATTCTTCCGATTGAAGAGGGAGGCTGGTTACAGAGGAATGTGAAAAGGGCAGCAGCAGCATACTTCAACTCCAACCTTTGGTAATTAGGCTGTTTGTCCTGCGAAGGTGTCGGCTGTGCTGTGACCTCTGTGCTGCTTTTCATTTTTCCTTGACTGTGGTGGCTAATTACCTATTCAAGCCATGAAACGCAATTCATCTGCGCGGCGCGCTAGCTTTATTTCCTCCAAGAAGAAAGGAGTCTGCCCGGAATGAATTCTATTACTTTTACATCAGCATGGATATTGCTTTAAATTCATTTGTCAATATTTAAAGGTACGTCACCGGAATATTGTTCAGCGAGCGAAGGATATACTTTAATCACAATCTCCTTGCACATCATTTTCCTTGAGTTATATTCATTTTTTCATTGTTTTTTTTTTTTTTTAATCACACGGCTCTCTGTTGCATTGGCTGAATCATTCCCCCTCCCCCTGTCTCATTGTGTGGTTGCCAAGGACACCCTGTAAATCCGCAGTAGATCTTGCATGTTTGTCGAAAAAGGCATTCCGGTTTCTGTCGAGCCGCAGCTTTCCCGGCGCGGGGGGTCAATAAATGGATCGTTCCCGACGGATGGCCGGAGGGCGCGCGTGGGGCCGCGCTCGGTTACCGCAGGGCCGCGGAGACGCGGACACGTCAGCCCCCGTGTTGTTAATTAGCTCTCATTAATTGCGGTGCGGCTGGAACAGCTTTATGGCCCTCCTCCTTCCCTCCGGGTGACGTGCTGTAAAACTTTAATGCCGGCAGTGTGTTAATGCGCGCAAGGTCATTTTTCACAAGGGCCGTCCTCGGCGGAGCTCGCGTTTGCGTATTCCGCATTGACCGCGCGTTCGGATGCACGCCCCGCTCCGAGCGGGAAGAGCGGCCGCTCCGTAATGGTCCCGGCGATTATTCCCAATGATCTGCTCCCAGGAAAACAGGATGGCAATTAAGAGAGGGACGCTGAAACAGATGCTTTTTAACCCGGGCAGGGTGTTATTGATTGAGCCAATTAAAAGTGTTCCTTTCTCTTAACTGACAGTGGGTTTGGCCTGGACGCTGGCGGCGTTCGTCCTTAATGATGGGAGCCCTCCGCCGCAGACAAATAACTGCCTGTGTTGTGTCTGTCCAGAAGGCCTACTGCTCTTTGCGATGGCAAATACTCAAAATCAAATGAAACTTCATTCAAAAGCATCAAGCCGACAGCCGTGTTTCGTTTCTGCATGTCTTTTTGAGCTTTTTCAGTTCTGACTGTACAGCAAGCGCTTGTTGTGCGAGACGGAGGTCGTTGGTCAACAGCTTCACGGAGGAAGTCAATGTTCCAGGCAGTGCTGATCATCAGTTTGTATTTACTAAAAGTGAATTGCATTCCAGGAACACGTTTCCTTCCTGTCATCACATTGCCACTGAGAAACTATTTTGAGCTCGGCAGGAGGAAGAATGCAAAGTTACCCCAGCTAAAACAACATTAGCTAGCACACTGTACAGTAATTACTAATTATTATTGACATCAGTGAAAGAGAGAGAGATTACTTCTCTGCTTCACTGTGCATCTCCGGTATAATTCCCTCTCACGCTGTAAAGTTATTCTGTATATTTTAATTGCATTGTCTACTGTTGGGTCCGTTCGTTATATCGTTATATATATATATATAAATATTTCGGGGAAGCGGTGGAGGTCGGGTATTTGTTCCCTCAGAGGGGAGACGGCCATTAATATTCAGAACACTGGTTCCCTCCATTATATAGCGATACATCAACATGCAATGCATTTTCCATGAGCGCTCTGATGTGTATCACCGTGCTCTCAGGCTGTGACTTTGAGAGGATGCTGCCGCTGCTCTGAAGCGACAGATTGATGTGTCTGTTAATGCAGGAGGCACTCCTACGCCGACGATGACATTCACGTCAGGCCATCTACACCCCCTTTCTCCCGGACGAAATGAGGGGAAGAATCTCATGATGCAGTTAGTGGAAGATGTGTAAAAAGGCCTTCAAATGGTATGCAAAGCATTGTCCTATCAAGAATATGGTCTTTTATATAATTTTAATTTCCGATTTTACCCCGTTTTCGCCCAATTTGGTAGGATTTTTCAATCCCCCTACCCCCTATAGTTCGCTGCCGTAGTCCTGTGACCAGCAGTGACAAGGGCGTAGCGCTGCCTCCTCCGAGACAACACTCGTCGTGCCATCGACTGTAATTCTGGTACCCCCAGAACCAATATGTGAACTGTGTGTGTCGGCACTGTATTTTACAGTGGGGAGAAATAAGGAGAAAACAAGTTTTCCATTCCCCCAATTAGTTATCGCTTCACCGCATCGCCACTGATTTGTATAAAGTTGAAGTTTGCTCAACTTAATTTTGTTGCTGAACACGTTGACTTCGCGCCGCCAACGGTCGCTTCACCCTACGCCGCCTACCGTCGCCAGCTCCCACTGAAAATGAATGACCGCTTTGTCACATTTCATTGCTTCTGGTGGACACACAGGTGCAGCCAGTAGAACCCAATTTATGCATAACAAAAGGATAACAAACTCATCAATAATCAGAACATTTATTAATACAACCATTAAGGAAAGCTATGAAATAACTCATTCTGATTATGGCACCATATAATTACTAAACACGCAACTAACGCAAAGGAGCGAACTCAAAGAAGGCAAAAAAGGGAAAAGAAGAGGTAGTTAACAGAGAGTGTTGTAGCGGATGTGAGGTTTTTTCATTTGTTTCCGATTTTTTTTCCAGTTTTTCTCCCAATTTAGTTGGTCCTCTATTTTATTTCAATTTGCCGTCCCCCACAAACTAGCTGCCCATCTCGGGTCAAGCTATTCCCCGAGGCCAGCACTGATCCGCCTCCTCCGAGACAGAACTTGCCTATTATTTTGTCTACAAGTCCTCCATGCTCCTCGGCAAGCTTGTGCTGACTTTCCCTCCCCCCACCCCCTGGGGTGGACAGCCAAATGCCACCCCCAACCAGGGCTCCCAGCCAGAGTCGGACTGACGACCACAATAGGTAGCTCACACTTGTAAAGCACCAGCAGTTTACTTAACAGGGTCCGACCATGGATCCGACCAGGTCAGCTGGCTGGCGGAGTTGTTCCTGGAGTACTTCCAGCAGTGGGGAACGATGCGCAAATTGTCCTTGTCCTTTGGGCCAGATGCGCTTGGGGGGAATCCACCGGAACACATGGAGACATTCAGTCCAAATGTAACCCTTCGTTCAGTGACAAGTTCATGTAGTTTTTGGTTAAATTTTTAAGCCAAAACTTCAAAGTTGCCACTACCCCACGTGACTCTCGCTCCGTCACTGGTTGGCTCTCGTGACGGTATCCCGTGGCAACCACCGCTGATTGGTCATGCCGTTGAGGGGTGTGTCCTGTGATCGATGTCCCCTGCTTCCGAATGACCATGAGAGGGAGAGGGTGTGTTCCGTGGTCGATGCCCCCCCTTCCCGATGCAGCCGGCGGCGGTGACCTGCAGAGGTGGCGCCATCGTGATGGACCCTGGCGCATTCAGCATGGTTTCCCCAGATCGGCCATATGCTATTTATGGCACCTCCCCTGGCTCATCTCCTGGCAGACCTGTAAGGGGGCCATCACGGTGGCTGGCCTCCTGCTGGGCACCAAATTGCCTCTAGGCATTCGGTCTCCTCTTTGCCTCTGAGACCTGAATCCCAGTGTGTGTGTTACACAGGGTAACGCATAATGTCTCCTTGCTTTCATATCAAGCATTTGCCTGACTCATTTGAAGCTGGCAACACACTAAAATAACCCTAAAAAATTCTTCCTCAGATTTTGTGTTCGCCTCTTTGCGGGTGTGGCAGCCATTTGTGTTCATGTTTATTCCCACACAATGGCAATGGCACTCAATGCCTTAACTGTACTATGCGAGTATCCTTGGATGGTCCCTCCAACCACCCACTTTCCGACCGTGTTAGATGTTTGTAGCTGGACGGGCCTTACAAGAAGGACTTTCCATTGTCTGCCTCAAGGGCCTTCTTTCATTTGCTTTGTTAAAATGGCCACTAGTAAGCGGGAACAGCATTAAATTGATTCAACGTCGGCAGTGGCCTGTGGGAATAAGGCAACATCGCGACGAGTTTCAGTTTTTTCCTCAGAGACCTCTCTGACGAAGACGTCTCTAAAGGACCCGAAGATTTATATTCATAAAGAGCGTTTGCAGGGAGGAGGTTTGTGTCGTTCCAGTGGGTAATCTTATGTCTTTTTTTAGTGGCCATTTACTCAGTGGGGGGGGGGAGGGAACTACCCAGAACGTATCTTCCACACATCTGAGTGTGTCAGTATTTAATTCCACCAAGAGAAAGCAATTAGATCCAGAAGACACACGGGATCTTTTGCGTTGTAGCTTAACCTCTCTCGGCACATCGAATAAGGGCACTCGGATGTGCGAGGAGGGAGGGGAGGTTTGAAAGCGCCAAGGAACCGAGCATGTTTTTAAAAGTGGATCGAGTGCACTTCTGCTCTGGTTTTTGTTTTTGTGCCCCGTCCCCAGAGCGCAATCCGCGTGACCCACTTTCAACACAGTGCCGAAGAATCTTCATGTCAAACGAATATGCCGGGAGACACTTTCGTCCAGGCTGATAAAGATCGGCCCTCACTCCATTTTTCGAGTTCAGGCCGGGGGTAGCTGCCGCTTGGAACCAATTTGTATTAATTTATGATCCGCTCAGCACACAAACTGTACATCACTGTTTCCCCTTGTTGGTTTATATTGATGTTTACAGTACCTTTTTTTTTTTTTTTTTTTAAACCCTGGGATTAATGTTAATAGTTCATTTAATTTTTTGTTGTCACTCTGCACAAATAGGTTGACTCTTCAGTTATTATTGGTTTATGTAAATCCTGGTGCTTCTGGGTCTTCTCAGGACCCCTGTGGTTGGCTGGGTAGTGTGCCTGCGGAGAATTTTCGACCCGTTGTTTTGCCGCACATCAAAACAAGCGGCAGGTGAAAAGCAAGACTGTTTTACTCGGTCTGTGAGAGTTTCGCAAATTTGTCCATCAGCATTTCAAATACAAATCGAAATGCTGGCAAGCCTACTGGTGCTTATTATTCTTCATTCCTGCATCCCTGGTAGCACACAGCTCTGACTCAGAACACAGTTTGACAACTTAATGACAGAGGGGGAAGGTGAAGTGAAATAAATGGAAAAGATGGGGCTCTTGTGAAATCTCATCTCTTCTCCCCCCTCACCCCACCCCCGCCTGGTGTGTCCGAGCGACGGCAGCCATTCCGCTTTGATCACACAACTGGCCGGGCTCTCGTTATGATTAATAAGTGAGGAATCCTGAAACGTCTGCAGAGAGCTGCTCGGACCGCCCCTCCCCCATGTCCGCGCCTTGCAGAGATGTTCGCAGCAAAGCATGCTGGGAAGGAGGATCCTTCGGGGCCACAGAGCTGAGCATATCTGGAAAAAAAAATCTGGTTATTTCGTCTGTCCAGTGTATTTCATTCTACAACTTTGGAGGTGTTTAATAGTCTGGTTTGAGCTCTTCCTTTTCCAAAGCTCTGTGTTTTTTTTAAGCAGACATTTGTTCACTGAAAGTTACATCGGTGTTACACTGCTTTCATAGCAGGCTCCCAAAACACACTTTTACATTGCTCAGCTATGGGATGGTGTAGAAGCTCCATCCAAACCCCCTGGGAAACATTCCCACAGACCCCATCTCTAAATACCCAAATAGAGGGGTAATGGCTACAATGTTCAGTACTTTTGTATGACTCAGCTTGGGATTGAGCACACAACGTCTGTTTGTAAAGCGCTGGTCAGCATAAACCTACACTGCCCTGGACAAACCCAGCTGTGTCCCACCACTGCAGATTCCCTAGCCAGCTAGCGATAGCCCACACTCAAATTATAAGCTACAGGGCTCATTCTGTGCACATGGCCAGCACCTCTAACCCACTCAGGAGACCTCCATAGCTGTTCGATCTTTCCCGGCTGCCGACCGTCCTCTGGGTGAACCGTGCGCCCGAAGCTTGAGGAGAAGCTCTGGTTTGGTGTGTTCGTCGGGCTCTGGAGGGTCTCCCAGCGCCTCCAAGGGTGAAAGAGGGCTAGGACGTCCTTTGTGCTCCACAGATGAAACTGCCCCAGGGTTGAGAAGCAAAAGTTATTGATTTTCCGAATCGGTTATGTAGCATGTTTTTGGTGGGTTTCGCCCTCACTTCTCTGAAATCCGCCAGTGGGATTTTCATATTGTAATGAGCTCATCTCTTATGTCGAGCTCTTGAATATTCAGATGAGGTCAATTATATACAAGGACAATCCAATTTGAAGGAGTTGAATCGGTTTGTGTTAAATGCCAAGTCTTCCCATTATTTTATCTGCAAGTTTTCATCTGAAAGGTCACAGCCTGCATATCCATGTTCTCTGTCTGCATTCTCCTCTTATTTGCCATGGAAACGCTGAGGGAAGATTGTCATAGCTCTATGTAGAGACATGGAGCCGGTGAAGAGCTTTATTGTCAAGCTTTTATGGGTATTTATGGTGTAACGTGAAAAGATCAGCACGATATTATGAGCGCAGCCCATGGATTTGTGTGCGTGCTTGTGTGCGCCCCTCCGTTCTTCTTTGTCAGAGGACTGTATGTTTGTGTGTGTGAGCATTAGCAGAGTTCAAGAGCGTTCACATTACAGTGTAGGACAATATGTTATTGTAGATAGATATTGGTGGATAGATCGATAAATACTTCTATACATTACAAAAACTATACACATACAAGGCCAAAAAAATAACTGAAAAGAACTCAATCTATTATGGTGATATAAGGAAAATGAAAACCGAACAAAAAATAAGATGTCACTGCTGCTTGAATGGGATTACTTTGCTCTAAATAATTTATCTTTGCCCCTGTTCAGATTTTGCCATGCATGAATTACTGGTCTTTAATTCTATATTCACCCTGGTTCAAACTCGGCAAGTGTTGTCTCGAGCAGGAGTTTATTTGCTTGATGGGAATTTGGCCACATCTCGGCGGGCGTTTGAGGCTTGTGACGGAGTCTTCAGAGGGGTGCCGGGCCAGAGCCACTAGATGCCTGGGTAATACATTCTACATTCACACTCTAGGCATTTAGCAGACGCTCTTATCCAGAGCCACTTACTCACTCACATACAAACACGCTCACTCTCTCACTCACATGCTCTCTCTCTCTCACACACACAAACACACACTCTTTTTCACACACACAAACACACGCAAACACACACTTACTCACACGCAAACACACTCACTCTCACACACAAACACACACTCACTCTCACACACGCAAACACACACTCACTCTCATCATCTTCACGCAAACACTGGACCTATCCCACTGCATTGGGGCGAGAGGCAGGAATACACACTCGCTCTCTCACACGCAAACACACACTCACTCTCACACACAAACACACTCACTCTCTCATAGACAAACACACACTCTCTCACAAACACACACACACTCACTCTCTCACACGCAAACACACACTTGCTCTATTGTACACTCTCACACACACACACACACTCACATGCTCTCTCTCTCTTACACACAAACACACACTCGCTCTATTGTACGCTCTCTCACACACACACACACACACACACACACACACTCAGAACACACTCACAAACACACTCGCTCTATCGCACACTCTCTCTCTCTTACACACACACACACACACATGAACACACACTTTTGTACGCTCTCTCTGTCTCTCTCACACACAAACACACTTGCTCTATCGCACGCTCTCTCTCTCTCTCTCTCTCTCACACACACACACACAGATACTCACTCTCTGGCACGTTCTCTCTCTCACGCACACCTCCCACATTCAGTATCCCCATTGTTTTACTCTCTCAGTGACTCTGACTAGCTTAGATAGGATTATGATGCAAGTAGGCCCATTGCCTAGTAACGACAGTCATATTATTTTCCAAATATATTTCAGCTTTAATCGTCATCCGTGTTCTCAATCGGCCTTAATGTACTCTTAGTGGGGCGTTGCACCTTTACCTGGGGGCAGCAAATCTCTTATCTGCTGTGGCCCCTGACCCTCACGCGTGTGTGTAGTGTGCAGATAGCCTCTAATGGCCACACAGGTCACTGCTCCCAGACTCTCTCAGGCGGGAGACCTCTCACATCTCCACAACATCCCTCCGCTCTCCCCACCTGCAGACAAACCGACAGGCTGAGAAAGCGTGAAGCACAAGCACACGCGCACACACACATACACACACGCACACACACATGCACACACCACCATAAAGCCTTTATCTCCTGCCTTCAGGACGGCGCTCCCCTTATTTCATTTTTCCATTTAATTCAATCAGATGGACAGCGCTTTATGAGTTTGCGCTGTCAGCCTGGCTCCGGGGAGCTTGTCCAGGCAGGAGATGTTTATTTATTTTTTTCAACCACCCCCACCCCATTTCTTCCCCCTCCCCTCCCCTCTTCTGTTTATTATTGTTGATGTGTTTGCCTCTCCCTGCCTCGCCGCCCGGCCTGTCGGCCTCTTCTTCCGGGACGGTAATGATGCTGAGGCATGGCTCGGCTGATCCGATGTGACAGTAATGCGGAGAGCGCCGTGCCTCTCCGTTATTAGGCCCGAGACCGGGGAGGAAGCTGAAACAGGCACCGCTCGGTCCTCCCGAGTCATAATTGAATACAGAGCACTTTGGCTTCAATTAAGCAGCAGCGGTGGGGAGAGGCGGCGCGCGGCGTCCGCGTTGCCCGCAGTCTCGGGGGTCTCCGGCGCGGCCCGCTCTTATTCTCCTCGGCCCTTCAGACGCGGACGGCCCCGATTCCCAGGCCAAATGAACGATTTCTGCTTAGCGGGCCCGGCGGGATCCGGGCGGCTCCGAAAAGCGTTGGTTGCGTAACCCGGCACGCCAGCGGCGCGTCGCCCACGCGCTCCGGGGGTCGCTGTAAACTCGTTCAGACGGGGAAGAATGGAAGAACGTGTCAGGGTGCACTTTACGTGAAGATTATTTTCTGTTTCCCCCTCCTCCTCCGTTAGCGGTTATCAACAGGGCGTCAGCAGCGAGCCCTCCAGGGAGGATTGAGGAACTTCCGAACGGGGGTGGGGGGGGGGGTGATTTCTGTTGGTGGGGTCCACCGTATTGCGTATTTACCTAATGTAATTAATCAGTTGATTGATTGGACGCGTTGAGCCTCTGTCCTTGCTGTTGAGAAGGTGAATCTGTAGACAAATAAAACTCGCTGTAGTGGGGCAGTCCTCCTCAATAAAGACGCTCGACTCTCCGAGGGCGCAGGAGCAGCTCTAACCCGATCTCCCCGATAAGGAGAGGGGGGAGAGGGCTACAGAGGAGCCGGCGCGGTAATTGGCCTGACGTTATCCACGGGAAGACGCATGCAAAGCGTCCGCTTATTTCAGGCCACACACAAAGGTCCGGGCCAAAGCCGGCACGCAGAGCCTCCCCCTCCTGATCGGTTATGGGCCCGTTCGCCCGCTGGCGTCATCGAGCGAGATGTTTCTTCGCGGGAAGAAATGCTAATTTAGCAGAAACGAGGGGGGTTTGTTGATTGGCGGTCCAGCAAACGTGGCAGCGCAACGAGCAGCCCGGCCATGAAAATATTAACGTGTGAATTTGGATAGAGCTCCCGCTGAAGCACCAGTCAAAACAAGCTGTTTCAGGTGGAACTTTCCAGAGCCGACTCAGCTGGAAGGTTTCAGAGCTGGAGGAGGGGGGAAGGCACATTGAATGCTCACCGAACTCCACCCTTGCTTGTTTTTCACGCTCTCGTTTCAGATAGGCAGCTGTGCGGGGGAGTAGCAGTGGGTCTGAACTTGTTTTGGAATCTGGGTGGGGCCTTGCCTTTTTTTTCTTTTCTTTTACTTTCTGCCCTGGAAATTCTTACTTCACCTGATTTTAATCTCAAGCAGATAAACGCACAGTGCTTTCTCCCTGGCCTTGGCATGCGTTGGCGTTGCACGCTTTCTTTTCTTTTGTTTTGTTTATTTGCTAATCCATCCTTTTTTGTCTGGCTGTTTGTCCAGCGTTAATGTTTTCCCTCCCTGGCTGTGAGCTGAGTCAGGCTGTGCCACGCTCCCTGGTCTCCTTTCTGCTGCGCAGTCACAATTATAGCTGCATCCTGCTGCACAGGTCGATCGTGGCCCAGCTTCTGCAGTTGTGTTCTCGGCATTACCTTTCTGTCTGGACAATGTGGGCCTAGGAGCTGCCCTGCTATATTTCATTCAGACTGCGTCGGTCTCCTCGAATCTAGGCCTTGAGTGTGTTGTGCATTAGTTTGATGACACGCATGGTTCGTCGTTGTAAAACATACCCATATGTCCTTTTTATGGTCTGCTTTATAGCTGTGATGGAAGATTTCAGCAACATTTTCAGCCTGGCCTTGCCAGCTGTTCCAGGAACGTTGTTCCTAGTCTGATCACATGTGTGTTCACAACTGGGAGCTGTGCATTCTGCAGTGTGTGCACGAAGACGCAAGTAACATTTCTCTCTCTCTCTCTCTATCTCTCTATACTTTTCTCCTTCTCTCTGTCTCTCTCTTTCTCTGTATGTCTCGCTCTCCTTTTTCTCTCTCTCTCTGTATCTCTCTTGCTCTCTCACTCATTTTCTCTCTCTGTATCTCTTTCTCTCTCTTTGTCTCTCTCTTTCTCTCGCTCTCCCTCTCTGTCTTGCACTTACTCTTTCTCTCTGTTATTTCACTACTAGTTTTCCAAAGTAGGTCAGGCATCTATTCCTGGCTTATGAATAAAATGATTGAAACATTCGCCTGCTGTCTCCAGACCGGGCGTGAGGATCGGCCAATCAGCAGGATTACAAGCCAGGGGTTGCCTGAGAAACATACACCAGCACATGGCTTTCCTCAATAATGAGCCCAATCAGACGGTTTAATTTTTTACATTTTTACAGATTAAATTACAATGATGCAGTGGGAGTGCGGCTGTTTAGCGCAGAGCCTGTGAATAGATGCTTGATTTGTTCGAGAGAAAAAACCCATCTCTCATCAGAGAGCTGCCTCGTCCACTGGCTCCGAGTCGATAGAGTGAGTCATCACTTTGCCAGGAGCTCAGCTTCTTCTCAAAACCGCAGCCTACGGTGACACCTTCTTTCAGGACACATCCGGACTAAGCACCTTAACTTTTAAAAAGGAGCGCTTTGATTTGTGAGCACGGCAGAGAATCCCTTCAGCTGCAATCGGAGTGTGTTCCTTCACTTAATGTGCATTGCCGTTATTACATGACATTATTCGTTATCCTGAGCAGATGCCCTTATTTGGATGACTTGCTTTACTTCCTTTTTACATATTAGACATTCATAACCATCTGGTTATGAATCCAGTTCTCTAATCACTTAGCTACAGAGCTACTTCTGTTATGATTATGAATACAGTTCTATAATCACTTAGCAACAGAGCTGCTTCCGTTATGGGTTGGACAATGTGGACAATGGAGACTTGCTAGGCGGCCAGTGTTATTGAACAAACACAATTGCAAATAGAGGAGCTAATTAGTTGCAAAAGGGGCAAAGGGTGCATTGCTGATGACAACCTCTGGCAAACACATAATGGTCGTATTAGATGTGTGGCCAGCCAGCAGGCAGAAATGTCATAGCAAGGACTTTTAATTAAATACAATATTCACACCCTGCTCTTAACAAAGGAATGTGCTCACCATGTAAGCTTGCCAGCTACTAGTTCCCAGCTACCGATAGCTAGTTCGAGCCAGCTAGCAAGCTTAATGAAGTGATTGATTGAGCACAGCAGTCTTTTTAAGTGAAGCTCCCTTTTATTGAGCTCTGATTGGCTTGTCAGTACCTGCCAATCGTATGATTGCTACACGTTCATTAGATTTATATTGTTCTGCAATATAAAAAAACATAACACATAATTCCTGGTGCTAATGTTTGATGGTAAAAGTAATGTTAAATATAGTTAAGCATGTATATTGTTTTGAGGGGCTGGAACAATAAGATGCCTTTGTGTATGTGTTTATTACTCTCTCCCACCGAGAGAGAGAGAGAGAGAGAGAGAGAGAGAGAGAACATGCACGTAAATAAATAAAATAAATCAAAGACCTTTGATCCTCCCCCACACAGGTTTGGGACAAAGACAATAAACCAAAATGAGAAACAATATAGTCTCCCTTTTGCCAAAACACGACTGACGTTTTGAGACTTCTCAGCCTGTGGCCGTCTCTCTCTGCCAGCTTTTCGCTCCCGGTTCCGGCCACCTACTAAGAGAGCAGAGCAGTTTTTAAGCAAAGAGGTACAATTTGATAATGCTGCACGGCTGTGTGCCCAAGCTGCCCTGCCAGTAGGCGTGCCCGTTAGCCTAATCATTGCGATTCTCTTGCCTAGACCGATGCCTTCCACATTGCTCTTGTGGTCTCCCACCACTATCAGCAGAGAGAAAAGCAGTTGCCGATTGGGTCCTGCAGACTATTTTTGAACTGTCAGGATGACAGGCGCTTGGTCTGGTAGAGAGGAGCATTCTTTCAACTTGCAACAGTCTTGTTCTTCTCTTCCCAAATGTGCATCATTTAATGCAGCTTGCAGCGCGGTGACCATTTTTGTTTATGCGTACTGACATGTTTTCTCATGGATTGTTGTCATTAGTGACAGCAGGACAGATGCCTCCGATCGAGAAACAGAAAGGGACTGTGTGGAAAAGTAGCATATATTCTCTCCCATTCCTGATTAGTCACAGACACAGATTACCTTCCATTCCCCATTAACCACAGACATGAATAAGCTTCCATTCCCCAATTATCACAAACATGGATAATCTTCCATTCCCCAATAATCACAGATATGGAGAATCTTCCATTCCCCAATAATCACAGACACCGATAAGCTTCCATTCCCCAATAATCACAGATATGGAGAATCTTCCATTCCCCAATAATCACAGACACCGATAAGCTTCCATTCCCCAATAATCACAGATATGGAGAATCTTCCATTCCCCAATAATCACAGACATGGTTAACCTTTCACTCTGCAGATCGCTGTGCAGAAGCACTCAAAGCTGCCACAATCCAAAGTGGAAGACTCCTGCCAAACGGTCCAGAATTTCTCAGAAATCTGTCAGTATTTCCTGCTCTGTCTGTCTACCCAGTGGTTAAACCCGAAGGATCGGCCGTTCTATCAAATGGCGCCGTCGAATTCCATAAGCTTTTTTTCTGTGAGTCTGTGTTTGTGTTTAGCGGTGGCTTAGTTACTAAACTGTTTCAAATCTTAAACACAAACAGGATGGAGCTTTTGATGTCCCACATCGCCAAACACATTAGTCTCCATATGCGAAATTGTAAATGTGTCATCTGTATCCAGAGACCTCATAGTCTTGCATATTTGTTGGAATTCAAATCCCAGGATCTTGAAAGAGACTAATCATTTTTGTATGATTTTTTCAGGGCTAACAGTGATGTGTTATTCTTAGGGATTTTGTTTCAGAGTAGCTATTGCAAACATATCTACCTTATGACACCATAAGGCCCCAAGGAATCAGGAAGAAGGAATCAAATACAGTGCTGTTACAGTGCTGTTAAAGTGTTCTCTCCACAGTGAGAGTCAGTGGGGTTCTGGTTCTGGGTGTCCCAGGTTGGACTCTTCTTCTGCTTCACCCTCAATTGCTCTGAACGGAAAAGCTATTTATACAGGTGACATGCTTAATGCGAGCAATAAGTCAACACGGATAAGGGCCACTGCTTAGCTGGAATTAGCGTGTGAAATATAACCCGTCAGCGTGAGAGGACAGCATTACGTTCACATTAGGCCACACCGACACCATCCAGGCCATGGAAATTACACCGAGCTGTTCATCCACATCTGTTTGTGTTCTGTACAGCCATGGATCACACACACCGTGTCTTTCCGCCCGGGCAGGGGGAGGGGGGGGCTATAAATAGTCACAAGCGAAAGGTGGGTGCTTGAGGGGTGTTTGTTTACATTCCAGCTATTAAAATTGCATTGTTTCCCATTCAGAGCCCTTCACACAGGACGATGTCAGCCATTCATGCTCAGAGTACAGGCAGGTATCCGCATTGTACTGAATAGGGGTTAGGGATCAGTACTATTTATCTGCACATAGCGGGTTTGAGCACCGCTGTTGTCAGCTAAGGTCGTTTACGCAAATAAATGAATTCTGGGGTTTACACAAACAGGTAACATGTTTTTCAAGATTTAAGATGAATTATGCAGGAAATAATCTTGGGGGAAAGTGAATGGCTGTCAAAATATGAGTCGAATGAAAAATATCACAGGAAGAGGTACAGATTTTATTGTTATGGGTGGGTGTTCTGCCAAATAACCATTGCAAGGAAGTTGCAAATAGTCACGCTTTGCTACTGATGTCTATATTTAGAAGTGCTTTTGATGGATGCACTTTTCTCTGTCTTTCCAAAGTGTAAATTCCAGTGAAAAAGGAAAGAAAAAGTTGCGTACTCGTTTCTCAAAATGGCACAGCGTTTGCTTATGCCTGGTCTAAATAACCCTTGTGTGATTACAGTAGAGGGACTTTCATCTTTCTGCACCCTGCCAACTTTGGGTGCGTCTTGTCTACCTCATCGTTATAATCTGGTCCTGTATTTTAGAAGGAGTGTGAAGCTTATGGGAAATCGTTGCCCACCCTAACACGTCTGTTTCCTTCCTCCTCCCAGGACTTCCTGACGGATCTGATGATGTCAGAGGTGGACCGGTGCGGGGAGAATGAGCACCTCATCTTCCGGGAGAACACCTTGGCCACCAAGGCCATCGAGGAGTACCTGAAACTGGTCGGGCAGAAATATTTGCAGGATGCACTGGGTACGTAGGGACACCAATCCAGCACAGGCTAAAATCTTCACCATCTCAGATGTAAAGGGCCTTTCTGTTCTGGCCTCCGCCTGAGCAGAGAAATGGCAGCCATAATCTGGATAGAAGGAGAATAGAAAGGCCATTGGGCCTGTGATAGCATCTTCTGTGTAGATGAAGAGCGTTGGTTCCCTCTTCCTGCCTTTGTGCTTGGTGACATTTGTGGATCCCCTGGAGGCCGTGTGGTAGAAAAAGCAATAACATTTATCTCTCCTGCAAGTGTCCTTAAGCCTCCACGTGGATGCTGCCCAATCCCTTTTTCTCATTTTGATTTATATTTAGGCCCAGGCTCCCGAGAGACTTGCTAGACCTTGAGTGAGTGCCCCCACAATGCACCTGGGAAGTGGGGGGCTCTGGCATATGCACGCCCCCTCAGCCAATCAGTCAGGAAGCATGCAGCGCGCTCAGCCCAAAGTGTTTGCTCACACGCGGCCGTCTAATCAGAGGATGTCGCTTCGCACACAGACCGACGCGCACTCAAAACAGAGGCCGCAAACCAAGGGAACACGTGCAAACAAAGTTTGCCCTTCACCAAGGTCCCTTGTCTTTTGAAAACACCAGGAGTGAGCAGACTTTGGGTAATTTATGTCATCCACTCTAAAGCTAGGACCTGTGATGCCACAACCTTATCATTTAAAGCGTCCTATGGCGATTATCTTGCATGAATGATACCCATAAGGCTATCAGAACTAGGATGGGGGTGGGGAGGCAATAGTCTCTTTAGAAGCAGGAGTTTGATGCTGAGGTAACCAAGCAAGCTATGCCCATCCCTGGTTCCCTGCATGTTACTAAATAATGTACACTCCTAAAGGTTAAATGAAGGCATGCATATGGCTCCACAAGACCGATGGATTTGCTGGTTTCTTTATGCATGTACCACACATACTCTTCAAGGTCTGAGAGATTTGCACAATTGTTTGTCCCATTTTCATTTCCATCGGAAGAAGGTACCCTCTGTAAACTCTCTTCTTTACTTAGATCTAATCTCGTCCGTGTAGATTCGAAGGTACGAACACATGCCTTGGTTGAGTTGAGAATACATTGACGGTCGTTGAATAATTCATGAATGTTTTTTCTAAGAATTAACGTCGTTTGAAGCGTCGCTGAATTATTCAGGGCGTCACTCTCGAAGATTGACTGGTTTTGGCGAATACCGAGCGAGACACAAGGACGTGAGAATCTCCTTGGCTTTCTGTGCCTTTAGATGTCTAATTTCTCCTCAGAATGAGAAAGTCCCTCCCTGGTCATTTTGTTAGTGAAAGCTATTCCTTGTTTGTGATCACCATGACTAACACCGTGGAGAAGATTACTTTAACCTAATATCGGAGTTGAAAGATGTGGCTCTATTAACAGCCTGTGGCACCGGTCAATGAATTCCTCTCAGGGAGATTGCAGAAAGCCAGCCTTCTGTGGCAGGGGTCACGATGCCTCCATGGTCCTCTGTCAGCACACCAAACCACTGGGTTTGCTACAGTACAGTGCAGTTTTTTAACAAAAAAACCAACATACCCACAGATACTACTTGATGGACGTTAAAAAGGAAAAAGAGAACAAAAAAATGATACATCTCTGAACATATTGCTGTCACTAAGTGTGACATTTTGACATAACCCATAACAAATTCAGCATTAGGGTTTTTTTCCTCATGTACTTATTTAGATTTCAACTGGTGATAAACATTTTCAAGACACTGCGGAAGGTGATTAGAGCTCATAGCGTTGTGCATTTATCTAACAAGCTATGTGCTTAAACAGAATTAATTTATACCTTTGGGATTCCTGCAAATGCACCGTGAACTGAAATTGGGTCTTTAGTTACTTGATAGAGCTAACAGCTAGTTTGAAAATTTGAACTCAGAAATGTAGGTCTTTCATGAAGTCATAACTGATGTTGTGCTATGAATGACTAATGGCTTATATCGATTAGCTTTAGCTAATAGCATATCGTGTTCTGCCGGCTGGCTCTGTCTGCGAAGCTGAGCTGAGATTCACTGACTGGCTAACACTCACTTCCTGACTCCCATCAAAGTGAAGTCTTTCTGTTTTTTTATGTCTAAAATTCACTAGATATTCAGTTACAAGTGAAGCAAGAGCTATCAAAGCTCATGGGGACTCCCGGTCCCTTCCATATCCCAGTGGAATAAGGGCACTTTGGGTAGTCACGGGAGCCATTTTGAGAGCCATATTCACAACACGATATTATCATTTTCTTAACTGGGAAAAGATTTGTGTTGTATGTTAAGGACTTAAAGGGCACCAAAGCTCTTCTCTGGAATTATTATCCGTAACTTACCTTACAATTACCATTTAACCTCATATTAAGCTTGTAATTCATTTAAGTTTTTCTGGGAAAAAGGTCAAATGTTCATATCAAGCATACTCTATCAAGCAGACCCTTTCCGGGCTGAATTATTGCTTGGTACAACACTTTCTATGTTTATTTTACCTCTTACTTTTGCCATAGGTGCCTTTTTAAATGAGAGTATATTGTATGTCTGGTTATGCTGAAGCCTTGTTATCATAGGCACCAAGTGGACCAATTTCTCTGTTAAGCCATTTGAGAACAACTTGGGCTCAATGAGTCTGCGATGTGGGGGAGTTTTTCTTGCCTTGTGTGAGTACGCAAAGTCGGTATCCTTAGGCCCAGGATGAAGTGTAATTCACTGGCAACTCAATGCCAACACGGTCTTGTGCCATATGGCGATCTCTAACCCCCTGCACCTGTGTCCCCTCCCCTCAGGTGAGTTTATCAAGGCCCTGTACGAGTCGGATGAGAACTGCGAGGTGGACCCTTCCAAGTGCTCCTCTGGAGACCTCCCCGAGCACCAGAGCAACCTGAAGATGTGCTGCGAGCTGGCCTTCTGCAAGATCATCAACTCCTACTGGTGAATGGAGAACAGTGCTCACCTCTATTAGTGACCTGTACTGGGAATTATAGTTCTGCTCACCTCTCATAGTGACTTGTACTGGGAACTGTAGTTCTTAATGGTACCTGTAGTATGTATGCTTACTACTACCAACTTCAATTAGTTATTATGTTAATGCTGCTTACTTTCATCCATTCCTAATTACGACTTGAAAGTCAGGGGTTGCAGGTTTGATTCCCAGGTGGGGCACTACTGTTGTACCCTTGAGCAAGGAACTTGACCTGAATTGCTTCAGTAAAATATCCAGCTGTATAAATGGATTGTATGTAAAGAAAATGTAAACTGCGTAAGTCGCTCTGGATAAGGGCGTCTGGTATTGCTGCATCTACATTTATGCCTTTAGCAAAGACTGTCCATAGTAACAGGATATATATTTTACATTGCAAATTCTGTGCCTGCCACCAAGTTTATATCCAAACTCCTTATGTCCTGAACTCTTCAACATTTTCAATACCCATGGGAACTCCTTAACCTGAGTGGGAAGAGGGCAGAATTCAGTAATCTCCTATATCACACAATCAATCAATTTAACAACAAATACTGCTCTCAGCTCATAATTGTAACCAATAAGACTGATCATGACCATCGACTCCTGCTCCTATGTACATAAAATGTTGAATGTGACCAGCACATGTAAAGGACAGAGAGAGTTGAATTTATCAGCGGCAGCAGATTCCATGTTTTTTATCTTTAAAGCTGACCTTCATTGAAAAACGGCCCTGGTGTTCCTGTTTGACAGCATTGGGATTAGACCTCGGGGACCTGCCTGACCAAATCCGTCAGGAATTCGCACATGGAATGAAAGCCCAGTGGGACAAATTCTGTGTTTTTTTATCAGAGGCCTTCTGTCGGGAATCCCAGCTTGGTATCTCAAGGTTGCTTTCTGTTGGGTTGGAGATATACTTTCAGCAGAAATGGAAATAGCACGACCTGTCAAATTTTACCGTACATCAACCAGCGATTAAACGCGAGGTGCCCTGTAATCTTTTATTCATGAAACATCTGTGTCTGTGAAATAACTGGCCATTTCAAGCAAAGATGGTCAGACCAGTGACCAGGTTTTGCTCCATTTCCTTAATTAATGACATTTACAGTTGAAATGACACAAGAGCTGCAGGCTGGGGTTGCGAGCATACATATTTTTAACCTGTGAATAGTTACTGTACTCCACTGCTGGAAGAATTCTTAGCGTGGGTTGGTTTTGTGCAATTACATTTGTAACTCTTGGTTCCGTCCCCTGACAGCGTGTTCCCGCGTGAGCTGAAGGAGGTGTTTGCGTCTTGGCGTCAGGAGTGCAGTAACCGGGGGCGACCAGACATCAGCGAGCGGCTTATCAGTGCCTCCCTGTTCCTGCGCTTCTTGTGTCCGGCGATCATGTCCCCATCGCTCTTCAACCTGATGCAGGAGTATCCCGACGACCGCACCGCCCGCACGCTCACCCTCATCGCCAAGGTCACCCAGAACCTGGCCAACTTCGCCAAGTGAGTGTGTGTGCCTGTGTGTGCTTGTGTACCAATGTGTGTCCGTATGTGTGTGTGAGTGTGTGTGTGTCGGTACAGTATGTGTCCACATATGTATGTGTGTGTGTCCTGTGTGTTTGTAGAGTATGTTTGTTTGTGCGTGTCTGTATGTGTGCTTGTACTGTATGTGTGCACATGCTTGTGTGTGCATGTTGTATGGCTCATACCCACAGCCCTTCCTGAGTGCGACTCTCAGCCGGTCTCTCCTCCCGGACAGGTTCGGCAGTAAGGAAGAGTACATGTCCTTCATGAACCAGTTCCTGGAGCACGAGTGGACCAACATGCAACGCTTCCTGTTGGAGATCTCCAACCCAGAGACCATCTCCAACACAGCAGGGTTTGAGGGCTACATCGATCTGGGCCGAGAGCTGT
The DNA here is from genome assembly GCA_029706075.1 of Aldrovandia affinis. Lineage (NCBI taxonomy): Eukaryota > Metazoa > Chordata > Actinopteri > Notacanthiformes > Halosauridae > Aldrovandia > Aldrovandia affinis. The sequence goes on along the minus strand of JAINUG010000053.1, from coordinate 109,055 downwards.
CCACTCTCCACTCACTGCTGTCAGAGGTGGTCTCCCAGCTGGAGCAGGTACATCCCCACGGCATGCCCAACAGCCAGCAAGATTATCCTAATTAATTAATTACAGAATATGGGCACATTCGATGCTAGACACATTCACAATAGCACAAACAATTATCCTTTTAAAAATAGCTTGCCAAAGGTCATTTGTGACCATATCTTACAGAGACACACAAATTGTGTTATTACGTGTTATTTTAAATGTCTTAAAAAGCCTTTGTTATTACGTGTTTTATTTTGAATGTCTTAAATCTTTAAGGGAGTAAACATATACTAGCTCTGCTATAGCTGTTGAGTTTTAAAGGCTGATATGTGAAAAACTTGTTTTAGAAACGATGGTGATTGTGCATTCAAGTTTCTGATGTAATGGAAGGTATGCTACAACAGAAATGCCAAAGGGGATAGAAAATGGAGGATAGAAGTACAGAGACAGGCATGAATAACATGGCCGTTCATTAAAGTCATCTACATTTAAAGGATATAAGAAAGTGTTTGAGCAACTGCAGTGAAATAGCATCAGTTCCTCTGATAAGTGCTCCAGAGCATTTCAGGGAGCTCCGGTTTCAAAATGAACCCCGTCACTTCCACACCTCACTACGGCGCAGTGCCTTGGCCCGCCGCTAACGGGAGCAGTGAAAAATAGAGGTTGGACATTGGGGTTTATTTGGAGGAGACTTCCGTTCCTTGCTGCACAGTGGGACTGGAGACTAACAGCTCATTATACTGCTTGGGTTACATTCCAGTTAATGGGCATGAAGTATTTTCTCTCTGCGTTGTGTTATTACCAGTGCTTTTTCTGGCGGTGGGTGGACCATGAAGTTTTTAAATTCATTTTTGGGCCTGAAAGGAACAATGGAGCATGCAGTATTCTGACGTTCTGAGTGCTCAAAACAATAGGCGACCGTAGCATTGCTGGCATCACAGTTTGCAGATTTGTTCCTGATGTGTGCACTAGCTTATTGGATGTGGGACATCCTGTGGAAAACCACCAGGGCAGGGAAAGTGGAAATTAAAATGGATTAAGGATGTTCAAGTGAGCCATGTGACGGGCAGAATTGCATTACCACGCAGAGAGAGAAACTGTTGAAATCAAGCCATGTTTTTGTGTGCGTAAATGAAATCAAACGATGAAATTAAACCTGTCTGAGTTGCATGAACGGTTGTTACTTTTTTCAGCTGTACTGTGAATTCCGTGCATATTGATATTTCACTGAGCAATCACAGACAAACTAGCTGCCTCTCTCACTTGTGTGTATTTACAGACATATGGACTGTTTATGAAATGAAATTTGAGATCTACCCCAGGGTAGAATACTGAGAAACATAGGAGGACTGTCACCACTAACTGCTGAAATGACCCTCCAGTATCACCTGTTTCTGGTGTTTTTTGAAGGCATAGACTGCACAAAATCGATTGCCCAGGAAGGCCTGCAGCTATTTTGGATCTGACGTGTAGCCAGATAGGCATATTTAGAAAAAGCCCTAGACAGAAAATCAGGCGTGCCTCTCGCGTGCAAAGTGATTTACGAACAAGGAGCGGAACTGGTCAGAAATCAAGTCTCACCAATTCCAGTGTTTGAAGTACAAAATAAGTGTGGGTGCAACATTATCATACCTTCAGGTGAATCCACTTCAAAAGCTGCATACGAAATCAAAGAAACGATGATTTCGTTTCGCAGTTTCGCTTAATTAGGTGCTATTTTCCGTGGCGGCCTTTGAAAGTAGCGCTTTTGGGAATTTGCGCAACGTCGGGTGGAGTCCGAGGTGCTGCGGCCCACCTGAATCTTTGCCCCCTCGCTCCCCAGAGCACAGCCTCCAAGCTGGGCCCACTGCCCCGCATCCTGAGGGACGTGAGCGCGGCGCTGACCAACCCTTCCAGTGTCCAGATGTCCATCCCGTCTGAGCGGGTGGCATCCCCCCCCGGGGCCAGCTGCAGCATCTCCACCGGCCTGCAGAAGATGGTCATCGACAACGAAATGTCTGGGTAAGGGCACAAGTCTGATCAGAGTCATAGTCTGAGTAATCAGGACAAAGCACATATGCTAAATACAGGTGACTGCCGAAATAACGGAAGCACTTAAGTAAATTAAGGGTTCTGGTTGCTGTGTTGTGCTGTGGGGTGTATTTTCCTGGCATGGTCCACTCAACCCCAAAGTGAGGGCAAGGTAAATACCATTGAAAGCCATTCTGAGTGATCACCTTCATCTTATGGTAAAGAATTTATATCCTGATGGGAGTGGTCTCTTCCTAGATGACAGTGTCCCGTCCACAGGGCACGAGTGGTCACTGAATGGTTTGATGAGCATGCAAATGATGTAAACCATATGCCTCAATTGCCTCAAATTCAGTCACTCAGTCATCTCAGTCACCAGATCTCAACCCAATTAAACACTTAAGAGAGATTCTGGAGTTGTGCCTGAGACACTGTTTTCCACCACCATAAACAAAACACCAAATGATGGAATTTCTTATGGGAGAATGGTGTTGTATCCCTCCAATAGATTTCCAGACACTTGTAGAATCTATGCCAAGGCGCATTTAAGCTGTTCTGGCGGCTTGTGGTGGCCCAACACCCTATTAAGAAACTTGATGTTGGTGTTTCTTTTGTTTTGGTAGTTACCTGTAAATCAGGCCAACTTTATGGATGCTGGGGACTGGTTTGTGGCTGTTCTTTGAACTAACTGTGGAAAGAATCATTACTTGCAAATAAGTAAGACTACATTTTGAATGGTTTGGCAGTTCATTCTGTGCATTAACAATGTTCATGTAGAATCACATATCTTTAACAGTAAACCTGCTCATAAGATGATCGTCCCATGGTCGTTTGCCATCAATAAGGATAATTAAGCACTCGCCCAATGTTTTAGTTTGATCTGTCATCTCTTTACTTCGCCGAGTTAAGCTGGCCCCACAGAGATTTATAGAGGACATTGTGAACACTCTCAGAGTCTGTCTTAATTGCAGACTATTTACAGTGTAAGGCTGACTGGAGCGACAGTTTGTGGCTGTCAAGATTGCGAGGAAATAAATCACCCAGCCTCCGTAATTGTTTTTTAGACAATAAAGCCACGGACTAGCTCTTCCTTGAGAGGTAAAGGTGGGAGTCGACAGATCTGCAAATGAGAAAATACCGTTGGAATACAAACTCTGACTCCACAGCCCTCAGCATGACAGACGTCCTCATTTAGTTTCCCATTTCTCTTCTTCCCAGAAACAATTTGAATCACGCTCGTGCTCCAGCTTCCCCTCGGTGTCTAGATAAAAAATGGCAGCTCTACAGCACGATAGGGGTCCAATTCAATCGCGGCATCTGGGACCGTGTCTCAGCTGGAGGAGCAGCATGCCGGTTAACGCCTTCCTCATATCGCTGTTTATCACCACCTTTCAGGTTGGTCGACTTCACACGCCTGCCGTCCCCGACCCCCGAAAACAAGGACCTGTTCTTCGTGACGCGGAACTCAGGGGTGCAGCCATCGCCCGCCCGCAGCTCCAGCTACTCGGAGGCCAACGAGCCGGACGTGCAGATGCCCAACGGCAGCAAGAGCCTCTCCATGGTGGACCTCCAGGACAGCCGCAGCCTGGAGAGCGGCCCCAACGCCCCGGCCGGCGACGTCCTCAACGACGGCCAGTCGCCCGTCGGCCCCGTGGGCGGGGGGGTGTGGTCCGCCCGCACGCCCCAGGGCAACGCCGCCGCCGGGCCCACCCTGAGGAGGGCGGGGCAGACCCCCACCACGCCCGGCTCGGAGAACGTCCCGGGCCGGCCACAGCTCCTGGCCCCGCTGTCCTTCCAGAACCCGGTGTACCAGATGGCGGCTGGACTGCCCGTGTCTCCACGGGGCGTGGGCGACTCCGGGTCCGAGTGCCACAGCTCGGTGAGCTCGCAGAGCAACAACGAGGACGGGGCGGCGGGAAAGCATGGCTTCCTCAACCACGGCAGCGGAGGAGGAGGAGGAGGAGGGGGAGGAGGGGGAGGCAGCAGCGGGGAGGACTTTGCCCGGCGTTCCGGGGAGTTCACCCGCCGGCAGATGTCCCTCACCGAGTCCCAGCACCAGCCCACCGTCCCGCGGCAGAACAGCGCCGGGCCCCAGCGCCGGATAGACCAGCCGCCACCGCCGACCGTCACCAGGGGGCGCACCCCTCCCAACTTGCTCAACACCGCGCCCTACCCCAGGCCCTCCAGCGGCAGCATGATGTCGTCGTCCCCAGACTGGCCGGGCAGCGGGGCGCGGCTACGCCAGCAGTCGTCCTCCTCCAAGGGGGATAGTCCTGAGACCAAGCAGCGTACCCAGCACAAACAGGTGAGAAGGGTGGACGGGGGCCCATCACGGGTTCAGCTACACCCAAAACTCCTTCCTCCTGTGGAAACTGTTGCTGTGCAACAAATCAGTCCAGGTCTGGTATCATAAAAGTGTTTAGGATTCTTTAATACTTCATACCACCAACTCCACTTGAACAGCAGTTACCGTTTTACATGCATATCTAATTTGGGCCTTAATTCCATACACATTAGAAAATTAACCCCAGTTTAAGCCTTTATTTTGACCTACCAAGCACACATAATTTCAAGGCTGATTTATGAATCGCTCAGCATGTACAATCAAACTCCTTCCCTGGGTTTGGTTTTCATAGAACAACCATTTGTTTTTCGGATAACGTTCCAAAGAAAGCTGAACCTGCTTCACCCCTCTGGTCTGTGGACGCGTTCGGTCTGTTGGTACCGGCCTCGTGGCATCGAGAAGCTGGTAGTGGAGTAGACAGGCTGAATGAATGGTGTGCAGTGCAGGCTTTGTGGGGCTGTGATTAAATGCCTACTCCTATTGTTGAGACTGTTCCTCGGAAACCCTGTGAATGAATCTTCATTAAAGCCTGTTCAAGCAGACCCTAACTTAGGCAACAGCTGGGCTTACCTCAGAAAACATCAGGGCAGGTCTCTCTCTGTCTATGTCTCTCTCCCTTTATCTCTGTGTCTCTCGCTCTTTCTCTCTGTCTCTCTCTCTCTCTATATATATATATATATGTATACTATACATACAGGTTACTGGCAAAATAAAGGAAACAGTTGAGTAAATTAAGGATTCTGGCGTCTCTCTTATGGTGTGTGGTGCATTTCCCTGGCACGGTTTAGGTCCATCCATCCCATTAGAGGGCAAGGTAAACGCCAATAAAAGCAAAGCCATTCTGAGTGATCACCTTTCTATCCTGATGGGAGTGGTCTCTTCCAGGATGACAATGCCCCGTCCACAGGGCACGAGTGGTCACTGAATGGTTTGATGAGCTTGGAAACTATGTAAACCATATGCCATGACCATCTCAATCACCAGATTTCGACCCAGTTGAACACTTATGGGCGATACTGGAGTAGTGCCTGAGACAGCGCTTTCTACCTCCATCAACAAAACACCAAATGATGAAATTTCTCATGGAATGTGTTGCATCCCTCTGATAGAGGTCCAGACACTTGTAGAATCTATGCCAAGGCGCTTTGAAGCTGTTTTGGAGGCTCATGGTGGCCCAACACTTTATGTTGTCGTTTCCTTTATATTTACAGTTATCTGTATTTATATATACTGTACATATAATGTATACCACACTTCGTTGTCTATTTTTCTCTCTTGAATGTCTCCATTCTCATGCTCTTTCTCTCTGACTTCCTCTCCTTCCCTGTAAATGTAGTGATTGATGGATCAATCTAGTAGATTAATGGCCTAAAGCTTTGTTCTGTGATGAATTTGAAAGCAAGTTTAGAAATATTGCTTTCATATTATAGTATGGTTCCTTAATTGAAGTCACATATGCAACAAACTGGTGGGGGGGGGGGGTTTCTTCATTTCAGGCCGTCTTAATTATTATGAGAACATAATGAGAATGTTTGGAGCAGAAATGTCATTTCTGAAACGATGTCCTCAGAAGCACATGGCTGAATTTGGAATGAATTGGGATAATTACTCCAATAACAACCATAATAAGCATGATTGTTAACCTGATGTTTTGGGGGGTTGAGGTTGCAGTTATATATTTTTTTTTTTAGTGATGGGGGATGAAAGTGTTCTTCATTATTAAAAGCTTGGGGTTATAATCTCTCTCACACAGAAGGAACGAAGCCCTTAGCCACAGCGCATCACCGTCGTGCCTCAATGACTCCAGGGCAAGAGGGAGTTTCTTAAACAGAGGCGCATTAGAGTTCAGGAAGGGTTTGGACGGGAGGAGGAGAAGGGGGGGAGGGGGGCAGCTGGGGTGAGGTCATATGCCCTCTCCGAGTCCTCTCACCATGAGGGAGGCGGGCGGGCGGCACATCCTGATGGAGTGCTTGGGTCACATATGGCACAGGGGTGAAACGGAAGGCGGGGGGGAGCTCTCTGGAGCGAACGTGTGTGTGTGAGGGTACGCTTCACGTGCATCTTATTGATTACGTGCTTTATTGAGCCCCGCGCTGGTAATGGTGATCCGCCTGTCAGCAGATCATTTTAATTGGTTGTAATTATAGACAGCGGTCGATCATTGTCCTCAGCTAGTGCGGCTTCAGAGTGAAGGTTGTAGGAAGGGCATCCCAGCTCCCACAATGCAGTGCTTTCCATCAGGGACTGATTGATTGATGGAGTCCCAGGGGCCAGTGTGTGATCATGCAGGCTAGATTGTCACATGGTCAGGCATATGGTGCTCAGTCCTCACACTCTACATATCCGTTTGTGGGTTGTCTACAGTGGTACGGTCAACAGGATAATTGTCATCATTTCAAAAGCCTGGTACTGTATTGAAATGTAAATGGTGGATTTTAGAGAGAAAGTCAAGGGTGCAGTATTATATTTTAGGTTAGGTTATGTCTGGACCTATGTAACAAAAACTAAATGGTTTCCTTGATCACTGGACCATAATTGTTTTTCTTGTTAAGTATGTTGTAGCTATTAACACTTTGTGTGTTGTCTGCAATGGCGATATGAGACATAATAACAACCACTGTGAAAAGTAAAATACCAAAAATAATTAATTAATCAGCGCTCACCAGGGTTTTGGTGAAACTTCACCCGATGGCCAAAACTGCCCACTGTACCTGTGCACTTTGTAATTAAGCCCTGCTGTCAACACTAATTAAATCCGACTCATTAGTTCCCAGTTGTTGAGAACTGCCTCCATTCCACATCTCGGGCCTCAGTTTCTCTCTGAAATCCACCTCTTCCTCTCCTTCCATTTTCCCTCAGGTTCTCAGACCCCATCTCTTATCAGTAACAGCTGTACGGATTATTTAACTGCCACATAATCAAACCTTATTATGCAGCTTCATTTACATTTTTTAAACCATCTTGGTTTAAAAACAGAAACAAAACTAGCAAAAAAAACATTTTCAGTTGCACCAACTCAGGCACTTCTCATAGACAGCACATAGCCACATCTAATTAATAACCTGGGTGAGGAAGTAGAGCATACAGGGCCTTGCACTTGTGATGCACGTGGCACCAGAGGGACAGGTTCGGTGAAACCGTCCCCCTCCAAGTCTGTGACTCCATGCTTTCAGCGCCCGCCTGCCCACCCTGCTGTAGACTCTTACATTCCCATTGCTGCTTGTTTCTTTTCATTTTTTTAAATGCAGCTTTCTCCTCCCCTCCCCCTTCCTTTCTTTCTTTTCTTGCTGTTCTTTTGTTTTCCCACCGGCGAGCTCATGTGTTTGTTGTGTTGGTTTCACTAGGCCCCCTCCCCAGTGAACCCCCATGCTCTGGACCGAACCGCCGCCTGGCTATTGAATATGAATGTGCAGTATTTAGATCACGAGGGAATTGACCCAGATTCCAAACACAGGGACGACCTCAGAAACACAGAGGAGCTCACTCAGACCGAAAAGGTAAAGTCACCACCCCCTTACCCCCCGCACAACCCCCCTTATCCCTATTCCTCACCACTCCCTAAATACTAACCCACCCCAAACTACCCCTCTCCCCCCCCACCTCTACAAAATAATGTACCAAACCCCCCTAGTGAAAACTAAATAGTTTGCATGGTCTCACTAACTTTATTTGTTTTTATGTCAGTTGCAATTGTTCTTAAAATGACTGGCAAATATGGTGATTCAATTATTGATCATAAGATGAATGCTTACTTGTCAGTTAATTGGATTTTTAGTATTATTAGTACTCTATTTACTATACTTTACTGTAGTCATGTTTAGTTGTAGCAGTAGTAGTAAAGGCATGTTGAGGTATGGGTAGGAATACCTATTAAGCTATAGTAAGGTATATCTTATGTAGCCTCTCAAGTGTAATTAGGTGTCATACTAGGATTGGCTGTGCCATTTTAAAGGTAATGTACTGTAATGTGAATCACCATGCAGCACTCTCAGTGAATAGCACTGGAAGTGTGTTCATTGTCAGGTAATCCTGTTCCTGTACCCATGCCTATTCCATGGGTAGACCTGTCAGAGCCCCTTGACCAGCCTCCCATAAGCTTTCTCCACCTTCTGAGACTGCAACATCTACATTCCAGACTCACCTGCTCTTTCATCTCGCCTAAACGTGTCCAAATATCCCTGAAACCCCTCGAAGCACACCTCTCCCCGCTCACCGCCCTGGGAAGGCCGGATTAGCGTTTCCAGGTATTGGGACAGCCCTTAGCGCCATCCCTTACGCGTGCAGCTCACACGCACAGCACGATGCCCCTGGAGGTCTAAGGCTTACAGTAGCACAGGGGCTAATGCGGCAACAGTGGCTTCTTATGAGGCTAGCGGGGACAGGGGCTAATCCAGACCGACTCATTCAGTAACACCCAGACATGCTGGACCTCTACAACCAAAGAACTGTGGGTGTTTCCATGGAGACTCCAAGGCAATAAATGGTGGCTTTGCTAACTGCACAATTCCATCCATATTTCTGGCTTACTTTTCTAATTATTTGTTTTCTTTTCTCTTTTCTTTTCCTTTTTTTATTTTTATTTGTCATATATATTATGTATTTTCTCCTATTCCTCCATACAGTCAAAAATATGATATTTATTACATGGAATCTAATGTTATCATTTATATAACGATATAAGTGGGTCAACACCTCCCTTTGGTCCAGACCTTTGTCCAATCCCCCATCTTTCTCCTGTCTAACAATAGCCACAATATTAATCACATTAATTGTCTAGTTATTTTTAGGGGGAAAAACAAAATCAAAATGCGTTTGATTTTTAGTCACCATGGAGGAAAAACAGGGCAACACACAATCTATGTTCATCTTAAGTAATATTGACAGACATGTTCGTGAACGCAGCACTCAAAATAGAAACAGTCCCAGTTAAAGCAGGACGTCCTCTCCGCTGCAGCACCGACCTCCATGCAGCGTTGCGCCTCAGCTCGGGGTGGCTGCGACGGTGTGAAAATTCGCACTGCACAGAAGGGAGGAGGAGACGAGTCTGCGTTTCTCTTGGCCCGCACTCAGCCCGTCTTTAAAGGGGACTGAGGAGTCATGGGAAACTGGCAGGGACCGCCGTCACCCTGCAGGCGTCCGAGACCATTTCCAGCCAGACTGTCACAGCAACGGGCAGGGGTCTCAGCAGACAGCTGCGCCGGAGGTCACAGTTCCGTTGCCTTACCCTTTACGGCGAGTTTATTACATTTTTGCCATTTTTGGCAGACACCCTGATAGATATACCGACTTGCAGCTTTACATTTGTCTTCACATACAATCCATTTATACAGCTGGGTTATAGAGCTGGATATTTATTGATGCAATTTAGGTCGAGTTCCTTGCTCAAGGCTACAGCAGCAGTTTCCCCACCTGGTGATTGAACCTACAACCTTTGCATTACAAGCCCAGTTCTCTAACCGTTATACCACGCTGCCGTTTATATCAGAGAGGACTGCAGGCATAGGGCCCCGGTCCCTTCGCCAGCTTCATTCCTCGAGCTCATGTAGAGGGCCGTCAACACGGCAGCTGTTGCAGGAAGCATATGGAGGCTGAAGAGAGCCCAACGCGAAGGAGCGATTGAAACAGAGGCGAGCCTTCACAAACGAACGATGAGAGTCTGTCAATCTGACGCCGAGTTACCCCAGCGTTGTAATTGTCGCTGACAGGCCCGGGACGTGTGGAGCCGGTGCGTGGCTGTGGGGAGAAGGGGGGAGCTCGTCCTAATCATCCCCTCTGAAGGCCCGCGGGCACCCTGCAGCTCCCTCCCCCGACTCCTCTTTATGAATGATAAACCACGCCGAGCGCGCGCACGTGTGCCACTGCCATGGCCAGAACAGCCACAGGAACTCCCTGAGCCAGTAACAGGCAGGCAGGATTTCACAAACCACTTGCAGGTAACTGACAAAATATAGGCAACACTTGTAAATGAGGGATCCTTTAAATGGGCACAGTACCACGGGTGACCGTCCTGGGGTGCCACGGCAGGTACCAGGGAGAGGCCCGGCCCTCCCCTTTCCAACGAAGCTCCCAGCCCAGGCCGTGCAAGTGTTCCCCCCCGGGTTACCAAAGTGTTTCCTTTATTTTGGCACTTACCTGTAAATGGGTGGGGCTACCATGTGCTGTCAATCACCGATCTTTACCAATAAAAACACTTGGTACAGGTGAATCTGCCGTTCAACAGAGCGAATACTTACCCATGCAGTACCCGGTTGTCTATGACTTATCTTATGGTCTTTCAGATGCAACGTCAGCATAACCGCATGGAAGTCGAGTCGCCGCCCCTCTCAGATTTTGCCTGTCGCGCCAAGATCGCTCCTTTTATTGACGTGATAAAAATGGCCGCACTCTGCCCTGTAAATCTTTATAACAGCCCACTGGGCCAACATTTTCTCACAGGATTTAAGAGAAAATTAATTTAGTCTCGTGATATACAGTACGCCTATCTTTTATCAGCTCAGTCTGCTGTCTGTGTGAAGAAAGGAGGGCCTGTTTTGTCGAGGACATTTCCTGTTTTAAATCGGGCCCAGGCCTACCAGACCTCAGGCAGTGACACAGCCTCACCACTGTCTGGGAACCAGCGCACGAGCAGTTCACCCCATAGTGGTCAAATGAGTCATTGCCCGACTTTGCCAAGTAAATCCCTTCACAGGTTTACTTCCAACTAGAGGTCACGCCGTCCATCACTGAATATGGTCACGCAGCGATGCGATCACCCACAGTGCCCAGTGGTGGACCGCATCAACGTTTTGCCTTAGTTGCCAGCTGGAATGAAAATAACCTCTTTGCTCATTTTTTGTTTCATTTGTTTGCTATTTTTTTGTTGTTTTCCAAGAGGAATATTTGAAATGGCAACAAAAAAAAGCACACACCAGGATGCTGGTGAGATAACTGTTGTGTATTACTGTTGAGATACTGTGAAGTATTCGCTTCCTTTCCCAGTTTCCCTGAGCCAGCAGGAATGTGCTTTAAAACATCCCAGGGCCCAGTTGTAGGGCTAGAGGGGCCTTTTCTCAGTACAGAGAGACTGAAGTCACATCTTCACTCCCTATAACCCCCCGCCCCCCCAACTTAACCTCTTACACACAACCCAAGGGCCGAGTGCCACACAGCAGGGGGCAGATGTCAGGGGTCAAGGTTTGCAGTCAGGAACCCCTGGTGGGTGGACTGCACAGGAAAACAGACTCATGTCTCCGAGCAATGGATCGTCTCCTGGGATAAGTGCTCAAATGATTTGTTACACTGAGCAGAGAGAGAGAGAGACATTTTCAAGGGAGAAAAGAAGGGCAGGATAGCATGGAATGCAACAAGAACTCGAAAGAAATCGAATGCACACTGAGAATTGCAAAGCATTGACACAGCGAGGTAGACTAAGGATGATGATGATGAAGTAGACGATCAGGACGTAGGTATTTTCCTTGTGTCTCACCCGGCATCTCCGGCACCATAAGCATGATGATGACGATGATGATGACGAGCATGCATTCTTCGCTGGTTGTGCCCTCTCCAGTACCAGCAGGAGATCGCCATCCTGCAGGAGAAGCTGCGGATCTCTGCGCAGAAGCTGGAGGAGTACGAGTCCAGGCTGAAGGGCCAGGACGACCAGGCCCAGAAGATGCTGATGGAGTACCAGGCCCGGCTGGAGGAGTCCGAGGAGCGGCTGCGCCGGCAGCAGGACGATAAGGAGCTGCAGATGAAGGGCATCATTAGCAGGTGGGCACCTCTGCTCTGGGCGGGGCTGTGGCAGAGGGGTTCATGTGAGTCTGTGGAGTATATGTAAACTACCTCAGGACTCCACTTCCCATCAGCCACTGTGTTTTGTAACTTGCTGCCTATTGAATACTACCCCCTCCCTTTGTTTAGTGTAGAATTTAGGAGGGTTGTTGATTCATATGTAAAAATCCACTTAAAATTACAGATATCCGGCCATTGCAATTACATTTGTCAATGGAAATAATTACAGTTAATTCCAATGTGTCTTTGTCTTCCCAGTGTGAAACATTTTGTCATTGCTGCCTATTGAGTATCCTCTTCCTTTTGTTCATAGCAGAGTTTGAGGGTCGTGAGTTCAAATGTAAAGATCCACTTCAAATGATAAATATGCAGCTTTTGTGTCTGTCGAACAAAACCGTGTTTTGATCTTTTTCCTCAATGGAATTAATTACCACTCACTCCCAACATCTTTCCAGTTTGACGTAAAAAGAGCATATTTCCCTCCAGACTGGGGTGATGCACACAATGCCAGTGTGATCCCTGATTTGTGATGAGGCCGCGGCTGACACAATCTGCTGTCGCGTCATGTCAGGCGACAAGCACTTCCCTGTTCGCTTCCCGTGATTGCTATCAGCTAACATGGCGCTAACTGAGTTATCAGCAGCACCAGCATACAGATTTTCATAGACGCCCCTGTGAGGCTGACTATACCACAGCGCGCAACTGGCCACACATAATGAACACACCTGTTTTGCTGATGGTGCATTAATGTCCTCTCTCCGGGCGCTGCTTGTTCCTCTCTGACCTCCGATGAACGGCGTTATTAAAGTCAGCCATTCGAGCCCTGTGCCGTGCTGAGTCGGCCACGTCGGGGTGCAAACACCCTAAGGCGGAGCACGCAGGTCAAAGTCCTCATGTTGGCCTCAGTCTGCTTGTCCTCTCTGATGGAAACAGCCAACCTCTGACCCGGCCCCCTGCAAGCACCAGAGGAGAGATGCCGTTAACCTGCGAAGGCAGGAAACGGGGCGCCACACACACATTTTTCACTATATAGGAACAGACAAAGTGTATTTTCACAGTTTAATACTTCATCAGTTCCTAATGCCCCATTTGCAATGGCTGCCGCAGCTGAGATCGACAGTAGAGGCCCGCACCAATGCGTCTCCTGTCCTGGCCCGTTGCAGGTTAATGTCCGTCGAGGAGGAGCTGAAGAAGGACCACTCGGACATGCAGGCCGTGGTGGACTCCAAGCAGAAGATCATAGAGGCCCAGGTGAGCTACAGACACCTTTGCCGAATTCACATCAACCAGCAGTCAGGTCTTCTGCTGTGAATACTGCCATGGAGAGAGCTTGTCAAACTGACATAAGGAGAGCTTGTATCAAACATCATTTTGTGCTCCCCCCCCTCGCCTCCCAGCACAAACATTTAATGTACAGAGCATCTTCCTAATACAGCTGCCGTTTAAGACCCAAGGCCCCATTTATCAGACATTCACAGGCATTACACGAAGTGCTGGTGTAGGAACAGAATTTGGAATCATGTAAATGTCAAGTGTGACTCATAGGTCTGTATGACACTCATGCGTGTATTACACTCGATAATTTGTTGATTGGGCACACATGTGCTTGCCTTTGATCTCCACCTACAAAACCTCCCCAATTAATCTCAAATGGAGAACTTGTGCCTTTAAGGAGGGGGAGCAAAAGAAAAGGAATGTTTCTGAATCCCAGATGGAAATAATAGTCTAAGCTGCAAGCAAAAATATATGTTGATGGGTTGCCTTGGCAGCAGCATGACAAGTAAGATTAAAGCTACTGTTTGGCAGAATATTACATAATTTCAGTTTGGCCAGACATTCTGAAAATGAAAAGAAATGGTTTGATTTGAAGTTGGGTGCTAGAAATCTAACATCGCATAGAAAGGGGGAACATGGTGATGGTGCTGTCATTCATTGTACTACAGTGTGACATTGACATGCTGCTTCCTACGAGCTGTTTAACATTTTAGTATTCCAGTCAGTAATAGCCTAATGCATTATTTGGTTCCAACTCTGTTTCTGTGTTTAGAAAATATTTTACACAATACACAATTTACACTTGTGTGTTCTGTTCTGTTATTTTAATTATTTTAATGTGTGTTGAACTGTCTGCATACATGTTTAGAATGATAAAAAGTTGGAATTATCAAAGTAGGATCACATTTTGTGTGTGACCATGATAAATCTACAGACTAAACTGCCAGAAATGCCAGAGAGCTTACTCTGGGTGTAGTGAATTCAAAACCCACTGTACATGTATAGCTACAGTATATATGAGCACATATAAGTACCAGGGGGGCGATCAATCCCGCTGCCTAGTTGCAGAGTTGAACCGTGAAGACTTGGAGTGGGTGTTCAGATGAAATGAAAGGCTAATGGCTAATCAGAAATAAAGGTGGGTGTACAGTCAGGTAACAAACTGAATGTCTCCCCAGGGGCCATCTGTCTCATTGGGAATGAAGGGGATCAAGTCAGACTGTTAACCCCTCGGGCTGGACAGCAGGGCCCCAACAGGGGGGGTTTCCAGCCCTAAACCATAGCTCCCCAATACTAATATCTTGTTATGGCTCTCTGGTTTACCGCCTCTTACCATAGAGGACCATAGTGTTGCACACTATTCAAACGCTTTTATGAAGCCCTCGGAGTGGTTTGAAGTACTTCTTGTTGTAGAGTTAAGCGGGGGAGTGGGGCGTTCATGCCCATGTCATAACATTATTGTGCAGAAATATACACTAGAGGAAAGCAGAATCAACTATAAAAATAAGCTATTTCATTGTCAGGCTGGCTGTTGTAGACTGAAACCAGGTTTCCACAAATCCACTACACGCTAAAGAGGATTTGGTGATAATCCTAGGTAAACAGGTAACTGTTGCCTTATCTTCAAAATTGATTACAATAATCTCCATTATAATAATTATTTAATGAGCCGTAGACATTATTTTTATTGGTTTGGTTAAATATAGCCACATCTCCCAGAAAACGTCTTGAACCTCCTTTTGATTGTGTGGAGCCAATCCAACTTTATTTTGAGTGACAGGCTTCTTGTCCAATAGGATTGAAGCTTTGAATTAGAAATTCCATGCCAGAATGGTCCACAGGCTTTTGCCTCTACAGCTGCAGCTGGTGGCTTTGTTCAGATGGTTCTATTCATGTCAGTATCTGTAATTAATGAATGAATTTCATATAATGCAAATATGAAAATATTACCTTTGAAAAGCTCTGAAAATTTTAGGTTTTTTGCTATCAATTACAAGCAGCAGACAGTTTTTACAGACATAATCATGAAACACCATGTGGAAAAAATAGGTTTCATTATCAATCAGTTCCATGTAAATTACATCTCTGAGGACAATTTTGTATCACACCTCAGCATAAGGGGCCAAGTGAAGCCCGATGGAACAGTACCCTCTGGTGGCGGAAAACCATAACTAGCTGTCAAGGTGAAATGTGCTGTGAGTACAGCTTGGTCAAGACCAGCTGCTTAGGTACCTGAATCATCAAATGGGACAGCAGATCAGTGGCCAACAAGCACGGTCTCGCAGATGTGCTCTGCCGTGCTTCTAGATGGCTGTTTAGTGCAAACCTGACCTGATCGGGTCAAGTATTAAGTGCATTTAATTTAGTGGCCAGGTGTTTATTGTATTTAGTAATCATATGGTTTGGTAAGGCTCAAGAGATTTGAATATGGGTTTTAATACAGGTACCCCCTTTTGCCTCTCTTTGCTGTGTTATTTTAGATCCATATGCAGCCCATGTCTAAACAAAGAGCACCAGTGTGTCAGTGAGCTCCTGTATGTTCAGAGTGAAATGTGTGTAATGAAGTCCAGGGTAAATGCATGGAAGTAGTGTGTGCGATTAGCATCTCAGTTCCATTATTCTCGACTATTAGTTCTCATTGACCTGTTCAAACGGTTGTATATGAAACTATCGTACATTTCATTCATGCTGTCCTATATCACTGATATTCTACATGCTCCCCATCAACACAAGCTAGCTACAAATTTATTGGAGCATTTTAATTTCTTTTGTTGCATAAATAAACCAGCGGCTCAAGCCTACATAGCCTACATTAGCTGCAAGACAATATAATGCTAGATTTAACACAGAGTGGTGCTATCGGTTACAGACTGTAGGATTGGATTAATTAGTATTTGCTAGTCGTTATTGCATTCTAATCACAGAGTAACTTGTCTGTGGATGTTGCCGGGGCGGCTTGCTGTTCTGGAATCAGGCCAAGCTTCTGTTCTTCAGCAAACACACAAACTAATGAGATTTCATTCTCCAAATAAACACAAACCAATGATCCAGCTCCTGGCCTAACCACCCTCAGAACCAGGACATGGAGACAAAATTCAAAACGGAATAAAAAATCGAGAATCTTCAATCGCTGATCACCTCGGACAGGTGATTGTAAATAATCGAGCCCAATAATTGAATCAGTAATGATGAATCAGAAGGTAGAGTCCCTTGCAGACCTCTAAGCCGTGGCACTTCTCGATGCTGACCCTCACCACTCGCCTCTCTGTTTGCCCTCCCTGCAGGAGAAACGCATCGCCTCCCTGGATGCGGCGAACGCTCGTCTGATGAGCGCCCTGACGCAGCTGAAGGAGCGCTACAGCATGCAGACGCGCAACGGCATCTCACCCACCAACCCCACCAAGCTGCAGATCACCGAGAACGGAGAGTTCAGGAACAGCAGCAATTGCTAGTGTGTGTGTGTGTGTGTGTGTGCGTGTGTGGGGAGGTGGGGGGTGGGGGTGGGGGCGCCTCGGCAACGGATCACACAGAGCAACCTTTCGAGAGAGAGAACCTTCAGAGGGGGAGGAGTTAGTGATGAGCAGAGAGCCTATTGGTGCTGTCGGTTTTCACACAGGCTCTAAGAAAAACCCCTTTGTTTTCAGTGGGAGTGATTGTTTGATTATATATTTCTGGACTCGGGGGTGGGGTGGGGGGGTAGGTCAATGTATCTCTTTCCTGCAAACTGAGGATTTTGTCCTTGGATCTACAACCGAACAGCGCCTGCACAGCCGGGCCCTCAGAGAGTCCAGGGACTATCTGAGAGGAATTGAGGACACTCTTAACTCTGAAATCAAGCTTGTGACCACTATATTACATAAGTGTCTGCCAGTGTTCACCCGGCTCTGCTTCTGTACCAATGCTTTTTTTTCAGTCAGGAGTATGCTGTGTACACCTTGTTTAAAAAAATAATAATAACTATAGTATGGTATGCATTCTTGGAGCCAAATTTTATTTCAGTGTATTATTTTTTTTAAACAAACCGAACCTTCTGGTATCTCTCAGTAATCAAGCTATATGACCCATTCCATTTCACGGTCCAAGGTTGTGTTCTGAAAGGCCTACACCTTGGCCCTGTGTATTGCACTTCTTGAAGGTATAGGAAGCATGTAGCAAAGCCTTAACACTCTTCGCACATAGCATCAACATTATTGCTCCCTCATTAAGCAAAAGGGCACAATTCATCTTGTAGTCTGTAAAGTTTGGTCATTTGATTATTGACTCACTTTCGAGATCAGGTCAGACATTTGTATTTAAACTTTATTTTCTGTGCTAGAATTTCTCGGTGGTCTGCGTTGGCTAGTGGAGACGCATTGTCCACGTTAAAGGCATGTCTGAGTACATTTCAGTTGTGGATGCACATTTCAGCCAGAAAGAAAGAAAAGGCATCTCAACTGGATGAGTAAAGAGTTTATTGTATTAGTGTAAGGCAGACACTGTTATGAGGAACAAGCGTGGCGGGGGAGCAGGAGGCAGGGATCCACAGGAGAGGAGGCATGTCTGCCCGGCGGCAGCGCAGGGTGTATGATGATGCCCCCTGCCTGAGGGCAGGACGGGAACAGGTGGCGATGGGGAGGAGAAAGAGGGGGAGATGGAGATTCGCTGAAACAGCAGAGAGGGCGAGTGACCTTTTTAAAGGGTAACATTTACCCTCATTGGCTGGGAAGATTGGAGTGACCTCCAATTCTCCCTCGCAGATCTTCTGCCAAACCTCCCGTTAGGCCGTAAATGGTCGACACTCGAGACGCATTCCTCTCTAACCGGGCGGTGGATGCAGTTTGGAACACAGCCCTCTCAGTCAGGGAGTACTTTAATACTACACATTTGGCCAATCAACCCTTTATCCTTCAAGAGTTGTACAGATTCCAATCGATGATTTTAAAGCCTCCATCAATCGTATTCAGGTAAATATATGTGTGTGTATTTGAGTAAGCTTAATTCAGTCAAATGAGTTTTAAAGATGAAAAGTTCCCCTGAAATGTTATGGCATGTTAGCCGCTGGCTCTGCATGCGTCAGTACGGTCTCTGACAGAGAAGTCTTCAGAGAATTCGGCCCCGTGTTCTGGAAGAGCTTACCAGTCATTCTAAACACTGCCAGTAAAGTAGTCCCATCAAGGAAGATCAGACTTCAAACGTTGTTTATACTTTCAGCGTTGCATCTAGTGTCAGAACTATGTGTGCTTCAATAGCCCAGGAATGTCGACCCCTTGAAAGCCGCAGTAAGCGTTGGCACAAAGAGAGGAAGAGGCGTGACGCTTCACATTAAGCATACACTGGACTGGTAGCATTGTCACTCACGCGCTCAAATAGGAAAACCAGGAAAGAGTCATTTTTCTCCTTTTGCCAATACTACGCATGCTGCATTGAATGATAACACGTAAGCATTGAGCCTAAATGTTATTTTAGAATGCTAAGATGCTAATGAGAAACACGACTTCAGCTCTTGATGTGGCATTTTCCTGCAGATTAGCTCCACCCCCTGGCACCCCCACCAAGCATTTCAGCGTTCAATATTTTGTATATTTTTGTATTCTTTTTCTTACCTGTAAAATATTTTTTGCGCATGTTTCATGCTCACTGCTATGGACGGTGGCACACAAGGTATGATTTGTTTTTAGTTGCCAATGATAAGGAAGCGCAACCTTCCACTATATTATTTGCTGCATACTTAAATATTAAGGTGAGTGTATTAAGAGGCAATGTGCCTCAGATATGTAAATAAAATGTTCACAATATTTTTACCTAATGTTATATGAAAAAGCCCTCTTTTTTTGTAAATGTTCCCTGTGTTTAACTCTACTGTAACTGGCATCACGAGAATATTGTAAATAGTTCAAACGGTGATTTTTCTTCTCTTTTTTTGGTGCAGCTTCTTTAGACAGTTCCGGCTTCATTTTGCTACTGCTTCAGTCCGTTGGCAGTATTTTCTTTTCAAAGGAAAACACTGATCGTACTAGCAAAGGAAAAAAAAAAGAAGAAGATGCGTTTGTGTTGAACAACAGGAGGACACCAGAGTGCAGAGAAACAGGACTGAGGTCCAGGTCTCATTTTTTTACGTTACTCAGTGAAGGAGGCGCGAGCTTTAGAGAAACAGAAGCACAAACTCCCCGTGCCCTTCTCCCTCTGCACACATGCACTTCATTATCCAACCAGCTCTATGCACCTTTTTTAGCAACTTGATTTTTCCCCTTATGAAAGGCGCTAGCCAGAGAAGCTAGTGTTGTCTTTTGTTACGAAAAGCTTGCTCAGATTTTTGTATCACAGACAGGTACTTGCAGGAAAAAAACACTATATCTATATATATATATCCATGTCAGTGTTTTGCTTTGAAAACAAGAGAATACTGTGTATCTTAAGAAGCAACTCTAATAATACCACTACGATAGGCAGGGAGCACTGCAGTTGTTGAGTTCCGTGGTTCTGTCTTCTCGCTGTCTGTGCAAATTTTCTGCTCCAATGGACTGAGATATTTCTGATTCACTGGATCTTTAAACGTTGCTCGTTCTTGATCTTTGGATCATTAACATACAGAAACAGGTTATGGGCACCATTTTGGAAACAGACTTCCAAAGCCAGGAAGATTGGAAGCGATGGGTATGCATTCAAGTTGAAATTCATTTTGCATTATTTATTGATTTTATTTTTATTTTAATGCAAAAAAATAAAATAACCCCGTGCAGACGAACAATCATCATAAAAACAGTGGATTGAATGTGATGTTGGAAAGATGCAGGTATAAATCCTGTTTCTTTTTCCAGCTAAAACAAAATGCCTCTTGGTTCATCTTCCTACAAGTGGCCTGAAAATCGAAGCCACATCTAAATAGTAGATAATGGAACCTCCGTTTGAAAGACAGTTGCCTCGGCATCGGATTAAATACATCCACCATTTAAAGTTTCAGTAGAGAAAGGTACAGTGTATTTTGGAAGATGAAATAACATAGCTTCTTCGCAGGGTTTGCAATCAAATATGAAATACGGGAGTCATTCACTTCTTTTTCCACCTACATTTCTATTGCATTAGACCCATGGGGAGAGAGAAGGCTATAGTGAGCTACAATATTGAGGAAAACAGGCTAATGTCACAAGACTGTGGAGATATTTACTCTCTTTCTCTCTGACCTCCAGTGTGGAAAATTACTGGTTTCTAAAAAAGAAAAAAAAAAGGTGTTTGTTTTATAATCTCTTCTAGAAACACTTTTGTAAGTATGTTGAAAGTAAAGTATTTGCTGGACTCTGCTTCAGTTGATGACGGTGACAAAACAATAATGTACAGAGAAAGTTGTTTGTGTTTAAGAAAAATGTGGCTGTGCAATTTATGTACATTTGCAACTAGAATTATTAAAGTTTTATTTAGCTATTTTAAGTTTCTGCGCTGTGTGTTCTGTGATTTCCTTTTTTATTTATTGTTGCTCTCTGGCAACTGAGGAAGTGTGTGTTGTACTCTTTAATAGACAGATGCTTGTACACAACAATGTTCTGAAAGGGGTTGGATCTTTTTACAAAAGGATACATTTTGGCAGCATCTTCCACTGTCCTTCCACTTTTCCCAACCTTGACTATACACTACGGGGAAAAAATGGCAAAAACAGTCCACCTTCAAAGGTTGAGATTATGGGCTCTGGCCGTGAGCACATGTGTCAAGGCCCAAATGTCTTGAGCACGATGCTTGAGACATGAGATGTCACCTGGTCTATTCCAGCCCCCATTGGAGACCTACCATTTTAGCTGTGGTAATGTAACCACACTGTGCAGTGGGGACATAAAGACACATTTCAAAATACATTGTTCATTTAAAAAACCTGCACTCACGACAGTAGCGTATCAGGAATGCAGTCCTCAGGTAGATGGACATGCATATATTGGCATTGAAATTCTCAAAATATTTCCTTTTCCTGTTGCTGGTTTTGAAATGTAAAGGGGTGGCTCATGACCTTTTGACACATAAAAGCACATACAATCTAGAGAACTACAATATGAGTTATACTTATATATATTTTTTAATGTAAAAATGATGACAGCTCACCATTATCTGGTTACAGTGGGCGTTTCCCTCCCATTCATATATATTCATCAGCCTCTCGTCCGTGTTTTTGAACCGTGGAAGATAACATTATATGTGAATACAAATAGTGGGCTTTACTTGGCTCTGGCAATATGTATGTACAAAAATTTGTAAATTTACCAATTGGTTTTCACTGACATGAAATTACCGTTTCACTACTTTCTTTGTGAATCACACACAGCAATAATGCCATATGCAACTCATTAGGAACAGATTGTGTAGTTTTCTTGCAATAAGAAAAAACGATTTGCAGTACAACCAAAATATTAAATATAATTAACATGTATACTATACACTGTAAGTGTAGCATGCATACTAGCATGTATACCAATACGGTGCAAACTGTGTAATAGCACTGTGTGCAATGGCAATATATAACTGTGTTATAGCACATTTCACAGGCAGCGCAAGATCTGTTATGATAATGCATCATTAGCACAGGACAAAGCACTGATGAGTATTACAATTTTGGTTTTAATGATGTAACTAAATACCAGAAGATTTTTTTAAATGATCTTACTCAGAGAGGCGTTTGAGGTGAAAATGTTTGGTGCAATAATTTACGTATTTATAAGGAAGGGATCATTATTCTTCTGTTCCATGTATTTTGATTGAACATATCTTAAAATTGTTGATTTTCATGAGCCACCCCCTTTAAGACACTATTAATGAAAAGAGCTGAGATCTCACAGGAGCATCTCGAAAGTAATGTATTGTTGCTCAGTGACACTCATGTTCCCAATTCAAAATCAGATTGGGTTCCTTGGCCACTATCCATTATGGTGAACATCATTTTTATATTAAAAAAGGAAATATATACAGACACTCCTCGGGTCACGTAAACCTCGGCTTATGGAAAATTTGACTTTACAGAAATATAATTTTACAGTAATTAAATTTTTTAATTGCCCACCAAGTTTGTGGGCAGACTGTCATTGAAAGTGATGGAAAATACGTAATTGGTTCCCATTGTCATTGGAGTTATTTGTGGTTATTTTTTGTCTTTTTAAATGTTTTTTGAATGCAGTATACAGTATATCCCGACTTACGGAAAATTTGACTTACAGAAAGCCTTCAGGAACGGAACCCTAGTGTAACCTGAGGAGTGTCTGTACATAAAGTTGTATTGTACAGCTAAACATGATGGACTATAGGTATATATATATATAATTAAGAAGTTTTTTACCAAAAGACCATCAGTTTCTGATTTTCATGTCAACAAATGTATGCATGAAAAGAGAACAGAAATCCAGTGTTGCACCATTTATAGACGGTCATTTGAATACATATTTTGATTGGATTGATTACTGCGATCAGCATGGCCTCTGTCATGTTGGTCTCCCTTCAATCAGTGGCAAAACCAAGGATATAATTATAAATCTCTCATTAATTAGCTGAGGCATACAGCGATGCAGTCATCAAAATACTGTACACTTTCTAGCACACATTGCAATGCGCTTTCATCCAAGTGCTTACAGAAGTGGAGTTCTGCCTTTTGATGTGTTTTATATCCACAACACCTTGAACTCTCTCTTCTTCGCTGCTCCAGCAAAGCAGGGCGATGCGAGCGAAGGGGCTCTTTGAACAGTTTTTTTGTGGAACAGGGCTTTGACTTAAATCAATGGCACAGCTGTCTGCGACCAGACGGGAGAATGAAATAAACAATAAACCACTGTTGATCAAACTCGCTGTAATGGCATTTTATATTAGAAGACCTTCATTTTTAGTCCCTGGGCTTGCAATTAAAATCATACGAGCTAACAATATTTGGGGGAGGACTTCGCAAGTACAGGATATGTCTGAGTAAGAAAGGATAAAATATGTTGCTTAACTCTGGTGTTTGTTCTAATGATTTTGGGCTAATTAATTGATGCCAGGAGTACTCAAAAGAAAAGGAAATTTCTCAGGAGAAAATATAACATTTCAACTAATTGAAAAAATTGCTTACTGCATTGTTACTTTTCTTTACTTGTTTGCATGTTGGTAATTAACTTTGGTGTGCATGGAAGAAAATGAAGTCTAATAATATTTTGGTATTTGTCTAAAAAAATCCTCCATTTTATCCCACCCATTTATTAATTAGGGAACTGAAAAACCAAAAATTTATTTATACTGCTCTCTGTGCAGTGTGAAGCAGAAAAAAAAGGGAGTGAGAGACGGGGGCTGTGGATTCCCCAGATGAAGAGCTCTAAAGCCAAACGAGCAGAGGAGGTCTGGAAAGTGATCAATGAGGTCATGGCTTTAATTTGCCGTGCGAGTCTGCTCTCACTTCTAAATAGGAAAGCAGCTGTGTCGGACTTGGAACAAACAGCCACTGGAGGTTTTCAGTTAGGGTTGCCGCTGGCCCCACCTTGGGCCATTGATGGGAAGTCCTGGCTCTGGAGAAGCTTAGGCAGTGTCCGTTTAGACATATTGACCAAACGGCAGAAGTCTGGCTGCGCCAATTTGTTCATCACAATATTGTTCTATTTTAAATATAGTGCATGCTGATCAACATGCTGTAAATTGTATATTCAGTCTGATGCGAAGCCTTTGCTGCCAGTTGGACACAGTAGTCCAATCTAGTGACAAAATTGCATCATGCTTTAAGTTGTCAACTACTGTTGTTGTGGGTTTGCTTTGTACAGGTTTCACTGTTGTCAACTCCAACTGAATCAGAAGATTGTGATGCAATGGGCGCTGATGCATGACAGATACTAAAGGTCAACTGCATTGACCTTTGCAGGGGTTTACAGGTTTAAAGCACTAGACCACTGAATTCTATTAGAAGTGGAACGGCTGTTCATGAGCTAACGGTCTGCTTAATGGTGTGAGGAAAATCTATCAACCACATTTCTGGTGAGAGGTGGTACCAAATAAAAACAGACACCTACTTATGAAATATCTCAAATGTGTCATGGTTTGCAGTTTTTCTTCAGTCTGAACAGGCTTTTGATTGCATTTGAAATATGAAACTTAAAAATATCTTCTTTAAGAATTTCTGATTGGATTTATGATGCAAAACAAAATTCTATATTATATATATTGAATATCTAATGATATATCTATTTTTAAATGTAGATTTGTGAAAATCTGGTTTTCTGTTACTTTACTTAAATCAGCTTAGGGTCACCCTTTTTGGAATTGATAAGTTATACTAAATAAGCACAGTAAAAAAATGTAAATAACTGGATTATAAATCAACAACAGAAATAAATACGTAGGAAATTAGAAATCAGGTGTAAACATTATTTACTATATTTATGCATTGGCATTATTGTGCATTGTATTGCTTTCTTCATCCAGGAATAGGATAATAATTATAGGGTTTAGTACAGAAGCTTTGCATCAGGGGTGGTCAATGGCACAACAGCAATGCCAGGGATCTGAAATTCTAAAACCCCCACCAGTAGACCCGGGTTGGGCTTCCCGAAAGCATTGTGATGCTAAGTGCATTGGGAGATCCATCATTAATTCACGTGGGTTTCCTGAAACCCTTTGTAACTAAAGTAGCATTAACTGTTGTTAATTAACGTGCTACCCAACCCACACGCCGAAAATAAAGTGCTTCTTAAGTTAACTTTTGCCTGCTCTGCTCTTCACTACAGTGGCCGCCAGAAAGAGTATTTTAAAATCAAGTCACTGCGTGGCCCAGTAGTTACAACATCCAATGCTGGCCATGGAGACCGGGGTTCAATTCCCCGTCTCGCCTCGCTCTGGCCAGAGTCCGGCGATTGGCTGTCCGTACCAGGAAGGGGGGAGGAAAGCCGACATGAGATTCGCTGCGCATAAGAGTGGCCCTGCAGTATACCAGGTTACGGTTGATACTTGGGCGAGTGCCGTCTCGGAAGAGGCGTCAGGTCGCGTGTCGCTACCGGTTGCAGGACTACGGCAGTGAACTCACATTACTGGGGGGGATTGACTTAAATAGCAGGTCTAATTGGCTACCAAATTGGGAGAAAATGGGATAAAAATCTGAAGAAGAAAAAAATCAAGTCACTGTGCCTTGTGAAAAATTTATGCATTTACTATTTTAAGTTGCTTTGGATAAAAGCATCTGCTAAATGGCATTTGTATTTTAATTGGTCACAAGAATAGCCTATGCAGTTGGAGACTTTTCCCGGGCTCCATATCGAGTCAAGTCGAGCCACCTAAAGTTATCAATTAACTTGACACCTTAAAATAAGAGCAGCAGATAGGCCTAACCAGGTTATACTAATCATGCCAGCAGTTCAGAGAATCCTCCATTTAAAACAAAGATGCCATCTATGTCGGCTACGCCCTCCACACAGCCAAGCAGTGCGCGTTAATGCTGCTGTGCGGGCAGACTTAAACCCACTGGTTCTATGCGCTACCACAAGTGGTACACTTCCCCAAAATGGATGCAAATGTCTAAAAGCTATCAAATTCTACAGTGTCTTTCTAAAAACAGGATCCAGGCATTGTATGGGGTTTTGTGCTATACACCTCTTGTACAGATATGGGAAAAATAATTCTAAGATGACTAAAAAATATTTTTTATAGTTCTTGCATCAGATAAGTGTGTACCCTTTCACGGTGTAATTCAGTCCCCCCTTTTTTGGGCTTGGCTAGAAAGGTCTTGTAATTTTTTTCTGACATCCACCCCATCCCTTACTCACTGGAAGCAGTTAGTTTGCTTGCGATGTCGTCCCATTTTTTGTTGAGAGTGTTGTGTTGGAGAGACTGCCCTGAGCTTTTGAAATTAACATTTGTTTATGTTGTGCTACTTCATCTAAAAGAGGTAGAACTTTGTCTTTGGAGAAGTGTTGTTTTCTCTTTCCTGTCTCCTTTTACATTATAGGGATTAGTTCTCCAATTTTGTGCTATTTATACCTTTCCCTGTAATTGTATTTGTCAAAATTATAATTATTTGTAACTATTTCTAATTAATTTACATCATGCCAATGTCCCAAAAAAAAAAAAAAAAAAACAAACTAGATGTTGCAGAGATTTGTCAATAGATTGTTTGATTATGAACTTGTTTTGCTTTTTGCCAGACTGTTGCTGGGGCAGAGCTAACTAAGAAGCATGTTAAACTCACACATAGGGCGGCGGATAGTGTAGTGGTCTAACGTGCCATATTTTGGCTGGTCCGATATGGTGTGCGCTGCCTGTCAGGGACGCGGTTCAAAACTGGTCTCTACCAGACCGGCCCTGGTCGTCAGCCCTAATTGGGGGCGGCATTTGGCTGTCTGTCCCAGGGGGAGGGTGAGCTGACTCAGGTCCGCCGTGAAGCACGTAAGTGGGTGGGCGAATTCATTGTCAAAGGAATCAGAGTTCGCTGCCCTCTGAGAATTAGCTTGCCTCGTAGAGACGAGTGGCGGACGTGTGTGGGGAGGGTAAATCCAAATAAATAGAGGGTGTAATTGGCTACTAAATTGGGAGAAAAAAATAAAATAAAATAAAAAAGAATACAAAAATAAATAAATAAATAAAAAAGACACACATAAAATACCAGCTAACGACGGCTTTGGGAAAACCCACGTAGAAGCAGCACATACTTTTCCTACATTCATCATAAAGCCACGCATTTATCTCAAGCATTCAACGTTTTCGGGAAACCCACCCCGAGTGGGCTTGATGAGTGATCATCCAACCATCAGCTCATGAGTTTGTTCTGTAACACAGTGTGCTCTGCGACTCTCCAAGTGGAGAATGTCATCAAAACATAGAGGGCTTTTTCCACAAACAGCTGTGTTTCCGGTATTCCATCGACATCCCTTTCATCTGGTCCAGCCAGCAGTTAAGCCGACTGTGGGCCTTTAGGTGAGAGACACGTGTCTGAGACATGAATGGGGGGAAAAAAGAGAAAGTGTGGCCATTCATTCAGGCCGTGGAGAAGGAGAGAGAAAGATGGAGAAAGCACCAGAGAAAGAGGTAGTGAATAATGCACTCTGCTCTGCCAGGCTGACCTAGATACAGCGTGATTGTTATTCCCCACAGCATCGAATGGAGGAGGAGAAGAAGGGAGGGGGAGAAAGAAACCGAAAAGGCTAAGACACTTTCAAAGATGGGGGAGGCTCTGGTGAAGAATACATGTAACAAGCAGATAGAGCCATCCCCTGAAAACATGCAGGTAAAATATCCTCAGTGCTTGCGATGACTCAGACAGGTGGATAAATCAGTTTTCTGCATTGTCAGGAGCTTTTGTGCAGAGTAAATCTTAACGTGAAGCCAGGTTGCACAAAATAGACTGTGTGAGAGGGGAGCAAATGTTTTCTGT
This sequence comes from Aldrovandia affinis, assembly GCA_029706075.1. NCBI lineage: Eukaryota > Metazoa > Chordata > Actinopteri > Notacanthiformes > Halosauridae > Aldrovandia > Aldrovandia affinis. The sequence continues at coordinate 81,309 of JAINUG010000053.1, read as the reverse complement.
CATTGCATGCTGAGCAACAGATAAGAGGCTATGATGAGAACATATCAGCCAGAGAGAGAGAAAGGACACACACAAACACAAACACAAACACACACACACACACACACACACACACACTCACACACACTCACACACACACACACACACACTCACACACACTCACAAACAATCACACACACACATTCTTCCATAAAAAGACGTTGACTTTGGATGGCTATTGGAAAAAGGTCAATGAAACGTATCAAAAGTCTTGCGGCATCAATACAATCAAACACTGAAATCAAGGTTGGAAGGTTTCATACAGTGCTATTTTTCATGCTTCTCAGCCCCAAACATTTTTATACGCATATGACATGCACTGAGAGGGAAAGTGAACTTACAAAAGAAATATACTGAGAACCACTTTTAGTGACGAAACTGTCAAGAGAAGAACTTTATCATTTATAGAACTCAGCATGTCCCACACAGTTTTATTATTGCTACCTGACAATGTGCCCAGATAATGGCTACCCCATGGTATCATTCAACATTTATTCAAATAATGCAATGGTTTTCCAATGAAAGAGAAATATTTTACCCCTGTATATCTTGATAAAAAATTACTTGTGGGGGGGATGGCCTCGGGTGGTGTAAAAGCATTTGCCCAGAGTGCAGGTTGCCCACTGCAGCCGGGGTTCGATCCGAACCCTCTGGCCGGGAGCCCCATTCGGGGGGGCAATTGGCTGTCCGCCCCAGGGGGAGGTAGAGCTGGCACAAGCTCTCCGAGAAGCACTGAGGGTGTCGCTGTAAGACAGGTGGGCGAGTTCCCATCTCGGAGGAGGCAGATCATTGCCGGCCTTGTGTTATTGGCTTCTCCCGTATAAACGGGCGATGGGAAGGGGTGAATTGAAGAAATAGAGGGTACAATTGGCCACCAAACTAGGAGAAAAATGGGGGGGAAATCAGAAATAAAAATGTATTAATTAATTAAAAGTGATTCTGGGACATCACGTTTAACTCCAGGAACATTTTGTGCAACCACCTGCTGCAAGTGATGGAGTGCTTGAGTCTATGCCATAAAGGCAATACATTGGCCTGTCAGAGGACAAGTTTGAAGTGTTTGGAGAAGGAAAGATATGGCTCTTTTAAATAGCCCTCATACTGACAGGTTTCCGACTCAGGAAAAGAAGATGGTCATCTTAAGTGTCTTGGTGATTTGAATAAGAAAATAACAGATGGCCCATAACATGTAATGTTATCCATGAGGCCAAGGTCACAGGTAAGGTCAAATCATAGAAACTGTGATTATTTACTGTAACTGTAAGGGGCCTGTTGCACCTTCTTGTGGCGCACGGGAACGTGGAGGCATGTGCAGCTATTATTCCTCATTTCAAGTTTGTGCTCATTTATTAATTTATTATATTTCATGTCCGCTTTGAAAGTGAGCCGAGGCGGCACGGAAGCCTCGTGGGGTGTAGCAGGGCATTTGCTTCATTAATAAAATATCTTCATCATCCATTCTGAAGGAAATTACTCTAATTGCCACCCCTGAGGTTCACCGTGGGCCAGCACTGAGAGGGCACCTCTTCCTGATTATTTTCAGCAGAAAACAAAACTGCATACAGTCGCTCGTGGTAATTGTTCATTACCCGCACCCTCGCTGGGAAAACCAAAGAGGAATCTGAAGTTCTTGTGTGTGGTCAGAGCGAATACTTCACCCGTAATCTACAAATGAGCAGTGTCCCTTCTTGCAGTCAACGGTATGGATGTGTGTGTGATTACACAGAACAATAACAAACAATAGGAACTGTGCGTATAACTTTACACAGTTGCTAATGTGGAAGACATTGTATGTAATTACACGTGTTACATCAACAACCATAGCTCTACCCTGACACAATACCCAACAACAACCCTTTAAGGGTTTATTTATTTTATAGTATGTTCCTCTATCATGCTCACTAGTAGTTACATTTATATCATTACGTGTGTAATTACACATGTATTATGCCTATAGGCTGATAGCAGTGTGATATATAAGAGAATGATAGATAATTCAGTAAAATAGTTATGTTTTTGCACATTTTATTTTATAGATAAGCATAACAAAACATTGTGCAAACGAAACATTGACCCAATTAAGTTGTGAACCCTGGGGGTCCAGCAGAGGTCTGTTTTAGGAAGATGTAAAAATGTCTTGAAACTGCGAGGAAACATCTCGTAATCATTCATCTCTGATCAGATTTCAGCAGACCATTAACCATTATAGTTATTATTTACACTAATGATGGTAACAAGACCATTTCTCGAAGTAAGCGGTTTTAAATACTGCTGCCACATTCAACTACACTATATGGCCAAAAGTCAGTGGACACCCCTACTAATTATTGAGTTCAGGTGTTTCAAACACACCCATTGCCAACAGGTGCATAAAATCCAGCACGTAGCCATCCAATCTCCACAGACAAACATTTAGAATTCAGAATGGTTCGTAAAGAGCTCAGTGACTTTAAACGCAGCACTTGCCACAAGTCAGTTCGTGAAATTTCTGCCCTACTAGATGTGCCCTGGTCAATTGTAAGTGCTATTATTGTGAAGTGGAAGCGTCTAGGAGCAACAACAGCTCGGCCACGAAGTGGTAGACCACGCAAACTCACAGAGCGAGGCCGACAAGTGCTGAAGCGCATACTGCTTAAAAATTGCCTATCATCTGCTGCATCACTCACTACAGAGTACCAAACTGCCTCTGGAAGCACCATCAGCACAAGAACTGTGCATCGGGAGCTTCATGGAATGGGTTTCCAAGGCCAAGCAGCTGCACACAAGCCTCACATCACCATGCGCAATGCCAAGCATCGACTGGAGTGGTGTAAAGCACGCCGCAACTGGACTCTGGAGCAGTGGAAACTTTGGAGTGATGAATCACGCTTCACTATCTGGCAGTCTGATGGACGAATCTGGGTTTGGCGGATGCCAGGAGAACACTACCTTCCGGAATGCATAGTGCCTACTGTAAAGTTTGGTGAAGGAGGGATAATGGTCTGGGACCTTCTCGTGACCTCACAGATGCTCTTTTGGCTGAATGGGCACAAATTCCCACAGACACACTCCAAAATCTTGTGAAAAGCCTTCCCAGAAGAGTGGCAGCTGTCATAGTCGCAAAAGGGGGGTCCAACTCCATATTAATGCCCATGGTTTTAAAATGGGATGTCCAACAAGCTCATATAGGTCTGATGGTCAGGTGTCCACTGACACCTGGTGTAAAAATGTAAAGGTGTAAAAATACCTTTATATAATACCCTGAATTGACAGAAATGTCCATCATACTGTAACATATTTTTATGTACTACAAATTGGGAAAAAGTGACTTCCTTGGAATAAGGAAGTCATCAATGCATTTTACCAAGTTGTGTTTATGAATTCCTTTAAACAGATATAAGGCTAAATGTTGTAATATTGAACATGTAACTCAATAAAAAGGGGTCAGGTGTAAAAGTATATAACTCAGTTATCACTCGGTTATATTGGGTGTATATAACTCAGCATATTCAGTTCAGTATTCAGTATATTCAATTCAGTATATAACTGAAAATATGTTACAGTATATAAACGTATATAATGATAATGTGCTACTGTATGTTCCACTAACTAAAATGAAGGAGTCAAGGAGCTGCTCCAATATTTGGTTTCCAAAATAATAATGATTTTTTTTTTTTAAACTACAGCTAACTTCCTTGCCTTGACCAAAATCTTTTCTGTTGAGGAATGTGTTTAGTTGTTTTATGATTCAGTCTTAATTGAGATGTGGTAGATCCTATCCATATGCACTGGCATGTCTGGTCTGCACATTCTTAAGCATGTCTGTGCTCCCTGCTACTCCTTTTTCATGAGGGCCTCTTTCCAAGTCCCAACTAAATGGCACAAGGCCGGAATCACATGGCACAATACGTCCAATTGCCTGTCAGCAATAGCCAATTAAATGACCACACTTGATTCAATTACATTAAATGACCCACTGAACTCAGTCACATAAATAGTAACTATAAAAAATATGTGACTCAGCACCAGATGAGCTCAGCATTTTCAAGGAAAGCACAGAGAGAGGAGCACGCACAGACCCAGAGCCTGCTCTTTGCTGAAATAATTAGGGTCAATTCTTTTCCTGGAAGGGGTTTGAGAAGAGGAGGTAAGCTATTGTGAGCATGCAATGTGATGTGCAATTAACCCAACTCAGGAACAAACCATCTGAATATGCTCAAAATGTCACTGCAATATGATATGTGCACATTTAATATGCGGGCTCATGTCAATAACATGCATTTAATAAGAATATATATATATACAGTACTGTGCAAAGTTTTAGGCAGGTGTGAAAAAATGCTGTAAAGTAAGAATGCTTTCAAAAATAGAAGTGTTCATAGTTTATTTTTATCAATTAACAAATGCAAAGTGAATGAATAGAAGATAAATCTAAATCAAATCAATATTTGGTGTGACCAACCTACCTGCCGAGCTCCTTCAAAAACTGTGTGCAAGTGTACCTATAAGAATTGATGCTGGTTTGAAGGCAAAGGGTAGTCACACCAAATATTGATTTGATTTAGATTTTTCTTCTGTTAGCTCACTTTGCATTTTGTAAATCGATAAAAATGAACAATTAAAAAAGGGTAGTCACACCAAATATATTTTTTTTCTTCTGTTCGCTCATTCTTACTTTACAGCATTTCTTCACACCTGCCTAAAACCTTTGCACAGTACTGTGTGTATATATATATATATATATATATACAGGGGGTAGACAAAATAATGGAAACAAATGGAAGCATCTAAATCCAATCCAAAATCTAAATTTTATTTAGAAAGGAGTCAACAAATGTCTTTCATATTAATGTTAATACTAATTACCAATATTCTTCTGCTATAAAATAAATTTTACAATCAACACTAATATAGCTTCTTTAAAATAGTTCATAAAGCAACATGAGAGATCTAACAGATTTTATAAGAGGTTAAATAGTTGGTGTCGAATTGCAGGTGCAAAGTGTCAAAATTATTTAATGTGTCAAAGGAAAGAGCATCGAAAATCATGATGAAAAACAAGGGAATCTGTTAGGAGTCATTGGGTGCGATTAATACTAATAATGCATGATACAATTACAGGCAACATACACACAGCTAAACAGATTTAATTCCAAACCGAGTGGTTTCATGAACACCAGGATGAAGTCAAACACCTTCAATTGACTTCCCAATCACTAGATCTAACATCATTGAACCATTATGGGAAGTTTGGAATGTAGAGTGCGGAGTACATTTTCACTGCTATTCAAGTCTCAAAGCAGGATTTTTTTAGAGAGGATTTTTGTTCGGCAGCTGTGATTGAATTAATATAAATACATTAAGCTCAATGTTGTAATTGGAATCGTTTCCTGTTGGACCAGATACTGCTACAATAGTTAACAGAAGGCTGAAAGGTTTGATTTGGTCACAGCTTCTATTTTGTCTCTACTGTCTTTAAGTCTATCGGTGCTTTTACCGTATTAAAACATATATATATATAAGAAGAAGAAGAATAACAACAATAATAATGGATTTCATAATAACATAGTTGTAGAGAGGATGAAAAACTTTGCCAGTGCACCCAGAAGATACTCAGCTCAGACTCAGGTTATTATACTCAGGGCTCAGGGGTAGGGTTAGGGCTCAGTACCTCAACAGTTTCCCCTGAAACATCAAAGTATCTCCTGTCTCTGGTGGCGGGGCATCTTGTGGGATGACCATGGCACAGCCTGTCATCAGGTCATATGGTGTGAGTCCCATTGTTCGGTTGGGGGATGCTCTCATGCCCCACAACACCACTGGTAGCATCATGTGCCAGCCTCTTCCTGTCTATTGCATAGCCTTGCTCAGCTGAGTCTTCGGTGTCCTGTTCATTCACTCCACTGTTCCTGAGCTCTATGGGTGATATGGGATGTGAAACTTCTGTTTGATTCCCAATCGGTTCATCGCCTCCTTCATCACTTTCCAAGTCAGGTGCGTTCCTTGATCTGAATCAATACAGCATGGCACTTGCCACCTCGAGCACAATTCAGTAGCAAGGATCTTCGCAGCTGTCTCTGTGGTGCAGGCTTTTCAGGGGAATGCCTCTACTCACCGTGTGGAGAGGTCCACCACCACAAAGAGGTACTGGTATCCCCTGCTTCTTAGCCACCACCAGGTGGCAGTCCTGGTTCGGCCCTGTCCGTGAAGTGAGTCCAAGGTCCCAGTCTGGGGGTCTCTTTGCAGGCGGTCTGGTGAGGGCTGATGAGGGCTGACCCTCTATTGCCACCCTCTGGACAAGCACTCGTGGGGTTCTCCAATGCCCATAAGAAAGCTGGTTGGGTTGACACCCATGTTCTTGATCACGTTGATGTCCACTCCTCTTTCCAGTAGACACGCTTCACACTTTGATGTTCTAGTATCTGGGATGGTCTTGATAGCTGTGCTTCTGAACAGCTTCAGCAGTGAGCGTGTGGAAGATCACCTTCTGAGGGCCCACAATGTCTTCTACTGCCTCAACAGCCCAGGCGGTGCAGTCAGCGGCTGTCAGACACCGCAGTTGTACCTTCATCGTCCCGAGCAGTGTGATGAAGTAGCAGCCCACAGATTTGTATCTGTCTCCCCGTTTCTGGCACAGCACTGCACTGTAGGCCGCCTCTCCCGTCCAGCCGTCCAGCTCCACAGATGGAAAGGCACTCTCAGGTCTGGCAGGCCTAGGGCTGGAACCGACACCAACTGTTGTTTCAGGCACATGAAAGCCTCCTCCTCCTCTTCTCCTTACTCCAGCGGTGAGGGCGCTGCCATTTCTGAAGAGTCAGGAATAAATATCCTGCAGTAGTTGAACAGTCCCAGCACACCTCTAAGTCCTGTCACCATTTTGGGCTTTAGCATGTTCAAAATGACTTTCACTCTCTCCTGGGTGAAGGCTTTCCCTTCAAATGAAATCTCCTGTCCTGCCTACATGTGCCATGGCTGGGTTGGCCTTGAATCGCCTGTCCTTCAGCCTCTCCAACACTGCTCTCAGGACCTTGACGCATTGTCATGCTGTGGGGCTGGCCACCAAAATATCGTCCACATATTGCAAACACACCGACTCCAGTATTAGCTTCAGCCAATGTTCAAGCACTTCATGGAAAATGGTTGGGCAAGTTGGAACCTTTGTAGTAGCTGTGTGAAGGCAAACTTGTCCTGCCACTCTTCCGTGAGGGGTATTGACCAGAATCGGTTAGAAATGTCCAAATACATTTATGCAGGCACTCCACCCAATCCAGAACAGCCGCCATGATGTGTCCCAGGGCAACTCCTCCTCTCATGACCCGGTATGGGCACTGAGCCCACGGAGGGCCTCCTCAATGTAGCAGCTATCGTACAAAATTCCTGAGTTGTTACAGTCTGCCCACCTTTGATAGGCAAGGCACTTTTGATCAAAGTACTCTACGGGGTGCTGCCTGTCCCTGTGCTTCACTGCTTGGACACCCAGGTCATGGTGCCGTTGCCAAGAACCTCTTGAATGGCGTTCTTGAATGCATCAAACTCCGCCCACCACATGGCTTCATCAACCACAGAGGTCATCCATTTTTCATTCCTGTATGGGTGGGGTCTCTTCTCCCATAGTGCCCTTGGACATTTGCATTGAGTCAGGTGGCGCACATTGTGAAGGCCTAAGTTGAACATGTTCGCTTCTGATTCCAATCATGTTCAAAAAACAATATTGGGGTCATTGGTACGCAACTGGGGTAGGTTCTGTGTAAAGGGGCACCACTAGGGGGCGCCATTGCCACGGTTTCCTGCAGACCATATCACCTCATTGTTGCTGCCATCGCCATCATCTCCCTTCGGGGTCTCTGGGGAACGGTGGCTCAGGTCCCCCCATGAGCCTTGAAGTGGTCCACCTGCCACGAGACGGGGCCCGTCGGACCCTTCTCTGGCTGCTCTGGGCCTGAGGGCTGAGGGCTCCGGGACTTTGGCGAGCAGTGCGTCACAAGGAAATGCATATACATTTATAAACTTTGGTAGTGGGTGTGGGACATTGTAAATCACCTTACGTATTGGACATGTATGTTTCACATCATTCTGCTAAGACAAACAATCTGGCATGAAAAACTTAAGGTGTCATCTTTCTGTTCATCCTGCCCCATCCCCTTGTCTCGTCTCAAGGTCGGAGAGAGGCCCAGGCCCTGGGACCCCTCCCCCCCCACGATCTGTCTCCTAGCAACCTGGTCCTGGAATTATAAAAAAGCAAAGGAATACAAATACACACTGCAATATATGTAGGCGAGAGGTCAACCCCATTCTAGCTGCCCCCTCCCATACCAGCCTGACCTTCTGAAATACCCAGACAACCCATACCCATCTCAAAACACCCCTCTCAAGATGAGATTGTTCTCAGTGCACAAAATAAATTAAATTACACCACACATTTTTTATATTATGAAATCTATTACAAATGCAATTTTATACCTGCATAGTAAAAAAAAATTATGTTGAAAATACAATTTTCAACATTATTTAATTCAGAAAAGTATTGACAAGAATCATATCGGCTTGTGCTGAATTGAATGTACCTGTTTTGGATTGCACCCGTTTCTTCATATTCAGCTCTGGAGGGAGAGCTAGGTGCAGGTGTTCACTCTACAGAATAGGAACACAGTTGAAGTGGAGTGTAGCTATCCGTAGGGTGTTTGTCATAAGGGAGGTGTAATATGTTGTACATGTGGAGTAGCTGTGAATATGGTTACACTGGGCCTGGAAAAGCACAGTGTCTTCTTGATTTTCAGCAACACTTGCAAACATAAGGAGCCAGCTAAAAAGGATTAAGCTTAAGCCCCAAGTTGGACATCTGTACTTCATGTTTTGTGATTTTGCACCAGGCGTATAAACAAAAAATAATCTTAGGACCCCCAGGTGGATCAAACGGTGTGCAAGTTGCCCACTTGGAATCGCAGGTGACGGCTAGGCGAGTTCCGTCTTTGTTGCCATCGTCACTGCCAGTCCCAGGGCAGTGGCTGGTCCCGTAGCTGTATGCGGCGGGCTCGTGGGAGGAGGGAACTTGAATGAACAGAGGATTAATGGGCCACCAAATTGGAAGAAAAAAACGGCATATAATCAGATTGAAAAAAAAAAATAATAATAAATGCCAATTACATGTGGAGTATGTAATGCATGTTCATACACATAATCATGTAACAATAGATATTTCTGGGTAGCTTTGTTGCCAAGCTGGTCCTAAGTTCTATGTTCTGTGTTTCAAAACAAATTAGTGGCATCAAGCAAATAAAAAATCTGTTCAATTCATGGGTTCTGAATTAAGAAAATAAGCAAGATGAATGAATTGCTATCTATCTATCTTGCTGACTAGCATGTAGTAGAGGCCCAGAGGCGTAGCGTGGGCGGTGCCACCGGTGCGGACGCACCGGGCGCAAAATTCCGAGGGGCGCAAAATTTCAGAAAAAAAAAAAAAAGTAAATAAATAATAAAGTAATAATAAATAAAAAATAGCATGCCCTCCCCCTCACACAGAAAATCTAATGTTCAAACATTCTACATAGTTTTTCAACATGACAGACTGGGAAAATGAAAGTTGCCTCGTAACATTTTACAGTATTTTCTTGCTAATTACAGCCGTAGGCTACTGTCCTCATGTAATCCTTATTGGTGAATTAGGCTACATAATGCCTATTATGATTTCCTGTTTGGAAATACCGGTCCTGTAATGTTCCATAACTTGCATTTAAAAAATCATATAAAAAAAAATGCATTTGTTTTCACCGAGCAGCTGTGACCGTTGCAGCGGGCACATAGATAGCCTCGCTCCCCTTCCCCCACCCGCCTCGTCTTCGTGATTCGTGTGACACTGTCACACTGATAGTTGCCTTGCATTATTACATAATTTTTCAAATCCATCTCACGCCTAAATCATTAAAATGCATAGCATGTGTAAGTAGAAGAATCTACTCAGAATTAGACCTACATATTCTTTAATCTCTACAAATATCTGCAGAAACTTGTGTTACACATGTATTTATGAGATGTGGCCAGCTTTACTCAGTTTTTCATGCGGCGACAATTAAGATCTGTCAAAATATCGAAATACCATCCAGAAATACCAATACTAAGTAACATTCCCGCCAATTTAGTGTTCCAACACAGAGTTAAACGTGGTGCTGCAGCCAGTTTGTGCGTGAAGTTCGATCGTTCAGTGAATTGTGTTGTTCTCTGGCATGTTGACAGGTTAGTTTTTGTTTTTTGCTGTGAATGATAGCCTAATTGTTTTGCGGATGCAATAGTCATTTCTTATCATTGCTTCTTTTGTTTCAACCCGACGTTAGCTTAGCAGCTACGAGCTCAGTAATCAGATGGTTAGCCTAGATATTCTGGCAGACAATGCAGTGTTGTAGAACATCAGGCTTAACAGATATTTTCAAATACATGTCCGGTAATTAATCCACACTACATATGATCGCTGTTATAGTAGTAAATTCACAGATTATAGCGTTCTTTACGGCACTTTAACTTTCTCCATAGCTATGCTATGTGCTGCTGCTATGGGAAACGATCAGAAACAACAACGCTAGGCTATGTGCGTGAACAGCCTTTTTCCAAGGAAAAATTGGTTGTAGGCTAGGCTACAACTTGTAGCTGACTGTGTAATTATTCCGGATTTAACTAATGTTATTTTATTTTGGCGTTTCATACAGTGTGGATTATACTGGACATGTAGGCTATTGGAGATAACACTGCATTGTCTGATAGAATATCTAACCAGCTGATTACTGAGCTGGTAGTTGCTAAGCTAACGTCACATGACGTTATCATGATGATCCATTTTTTTCTCCTTACAAAAAGCGCTCTAGGCAGCGCTTTTTCCATATAAACAAGACATTTAGAGCGCCGTGGTCTTAAATGCGTAATTTGCGGGGCTGGCGGATGGCGTAGTGGTCTAACGCACCACGCTTCGGAGTGGTGTGCGCTGCCCGTCAGGGACGCGGATTGAAACCCGCGTCTCTACCAGACCGGCCCTGGTCGTCAGCCCGATCGGAGGCGGCATTTGGCTGTCCGCCTCCGGGGGAGGGAGAACCGGCACGAGTCCGTCGAGGAGAAGGTTAAGGCCTCCGTGGAAGAATTCCCGTCACGGAAGAGGCGGGAACACTTGGCCAGGAATGTGTGTCTCAGTCCCAGAGAACGGGCGACGGACTCGTGGGGGTGGGGAATTGAAATAAATAGAGGGTTTAATTGGCAACCAAATTGGGAGAAAAACTGGAAAAAATCTGAAATAAATGTATAAAAATTAAATGCGTACTTTGCGCTTGTTTATGTAATTTTTTTATGCCATGATTGAACCAGATTGTAAAAGAGTTTCCCCATGGGGACAATACCTTACCTGACCTAAACATTTACAAAAGTGAAAAAGTGATTATACATGAAGCAAGACATAATGTTATTTTTCTCTATTTTTCACAGAATACTACACTCATGTTATCATGTTAGCCATGATGCCAAATAAAAAAGAATCAGGTGCACAAGGCAGGAAGGGGAGGAAGATAGAGCAGGAGCAACAAGCTAAGCTAGCTGGAAGCCTTGACAGGTTTCTTGTGAACACTGATGAAAGTACACCAGGCTCACCAGCAGCCTCACAGGAGCCTCATGAGCCTGATCCACTGTCTGTGGACATTCCTGTTGTTGCTTTAGAAACAGAGACAGCTTTGCCTCAGGATGCTTCTATCTCTGTTCAGACAAATATTCTGCCAGAGAGTATTGACCAAAAGGTTTTCACTGATATTGGCTATTGGCCTGAAACTGTGGATGAAACTTTGAAAACTGAACTTGTCAGGAGAGGGACAGTGGAACTGCAGAATAAGGATGCATTGTTTCCAAAAGACAGTGATGGCAGGTCATTTTCCAAGGATTGGTTCTACATGAATTTGGACAATGGTGAGACTATGGTTGTTGTTTTATCCTGTAAACTGTGCTGCATATTGCCTTCCTTGCATGCTTTTTCAGAAGGCCATAGGGAAAAGTTTTTTTGGAAAGCCAACTGGATTTAATGTATGGAGAAAGCTAAGCCCCAGAATACTAGAGCATGAGCGCAGTTCATGTCACCTCAGTGCATTTACATTGTGGAAAGAATTTGAAATGCGGCTACAGAAACAAGAGACTATTGATGCTGCTGTCCAGCTTGCACAACGGAGGTCATTTGAGAAATGGAAGGCAATCTTAGCCAGAATACTTGATTGTGTGCTGTATCTATCCAGGCAAACTTTACCCTTACGTGGTCACTCAGAAGATCTAAGCACAGATAGTAACTGTGGAAATTTCCTAGAAACTTTCAAGTTACTTGCCAAATATGACCCAGTTGCCAATCAGCATCTTCACAAAGTTCAGCTGGCTACATTGTGTCCTATCTTTCTCCACAGAGCCAGAATGAATTCATCAGCCTGCTCGGTGATCACATTAGAACCGCCATTTTTCAAAAAATCACAAAGGCCATCATGTTTGATAGCACTCCGGATATTTCTCACAATGACCAAATGTCCCAAGTGATTCGATATGTGCACATTGAAGATACAGAATTCAGTGGTAGAGTCTTTCATTGACTTTATTCAGTTACATGGGAAATCATAACTTTGTTGTGACATTAAGAATTGTTTTAACTATCACTGTTTCAACTGCTAGTTGTGAAAGAAGTTTCTCAAAACTTAAATTTATCAAAACGTATCAGAGATCTAAAATGAGCCAAGGAAGACTGAGATTTCAATGTAGACTTCAATACTGTTATTGAAAAATTTGCACAAATGAAATCCAGGAGATTTTAAATAAATTTGAGTAAAGGAGCATGTTTTATACTTTAACCCCTTCACGCAAGTCTGCAAATCTAGCAACCCAATCCCATTTTGCAGTGTTCTACTTTGAGGCTTTATAACTCCAGAAGTGAACATCACAGAGACTTGGAAAATGGCATAAATGAAGCAGGACATTTGTACCATTCCAACTTTGTTTATACCTACAGTGCAAAAATAAACTAAATGAAGTAATACAAATAAAAAAGTTGTTTATTCTGCAATGAAATACTGTGAATCCGAAACAGCTAGGAAGCAAACCCATACATTTTCTGAATTAAGAACTCTTTGACCATAAGTATGCAACATTTGAAGGTGATTGACAGAACTTCTAAAGATCCATGAAGCAAAATGTGAGCACTGTACCCTGGTGTACATTATAGCATCCAAATGGCTAACATTGTAACCCTAACTGGTGGAAGGGACTCAGGGAGTGCTAACGGCTCACGGATTAGGGGGCGCAATACGTGCCTCACCCCGGGCGCTGGCAACCCACGCTACGCCACTGAGTAGAGCACATTAGCCCCTACTGTAAAAACGGATTCTCTGTGGATGACAGATCATTCTATGGATTTATGGACATTAATCATATCTGCAGTGTTGGCTTCTGAATTTTGAAATGCATAATTTGCATAAAACCTAAATGCCAGCATCTGAAAGACTAGTGACCATGCACCATTTTGGTTGGACATTTAATATCTCATTAAATAAAGCTCATTAGTATATTGATATAGGTCTATCCAACTGAACCAATGTAAATGGCCAATAGATTGTTTAGGTATAAAATTGACGAGATGAGAGACTAAATTCTCTGGTGAAATATACAGCCACACAAAAAATGTCATTGCTGAATATCTGGTAATAGCAAGTATATTGTGCCATTGATTTGTAATTTTAGTTTCTATCACCATGAACGACAGTCTTAACCCACACCCAACGCCTGTTCTCTATTACTAGGCATATATGAGTTTTTGCCCAGGCATCACAGAAAGTAGGACGTAAGTCCAGGTGGTGCAACAGGTGTAAATGTTACAACTGACTTAATGCTTCATCCGGCATAGAACAGAGCTCTAAGTCAGGATGACGCAGCTGGTGCAATCGACCGCAGATGTTTCTCTTCTCTTCTTTCTTTTTCTTGCAGTCTTCCAGTATGACATCATACTGGTGGTCCACACAGACTTCCTTCTGTACTCACATTTTTACATTTTACATTTTAAGCATTTAGCAGACGCTCTTATCCAGAGCGACTTACAAGATGTGCATTAATACATGGACCGGACCAATGTATTTTAAAATGATAAAAACAGAGCAATGTAATCCTCAAACTTGAACTCTCCCAAAATATTTTAAAATGTATATATGCTGGTTTTACGGACTGTTCTACCCTGATCTATGGATTATATGCATACAACTGGCAACTAGCTTGCTAAAAATATAAAGTCTACATTTTTCCATCACATTATTTTAAAAAGTCAAAAAGTCAAACAAATTAAATTTTAAAAAAGATATCACCAGTCTTGTCACTGGTTGATGGGAGACTGACACCATGGGAACAAGGATGATTTCATTTGTTAATTTCTCATTATTTTCTCAGCAAATTCTCATTAAAACTACAGGTGCTTTGTGCTGAACAGCAGCAATACCTGCAATTATCATTGTGCTAATCTTTTTCTATGTTCATATTTGTTTTTATGTGCAGGTAACTGGCAAAATAAAGGGAATACAAGTAAATGAGGGATCCTTTAAATGGGTGAGGGTGCCATGGCCAATACTGGTGGATAGGCCCACCCACATTTTTCACATTTTATTTTCTAACTTCATGGAATCAAAATTGATTTAATTGGGATTTCTTGCCACTGATCAACACAAAATACTTGGTAGAAGCACCTTTAGCTGCAATTACAGTTGTTAATCTGTTTGAGTAAATCTCTACCAGCATTGCACATCTGGACATTGCAATTTCCGGCCATTCTCAATGGGATTGAGGTCTGGGCCACTCCAGGACATACACTTTTTTTGTTTTTTAATCACTCCAAGGTCACTCCCAAGTCTCCCAAGTCTCAAGTCTTTTGCAAACTACAGCAAGTTTTCTTCCAAGATTTGTCTAGATCTTGTTCCACCCATTTTGCCCTCTGTTCTGACAAGTTTTCCAGTTTTCCAGTGTTCCCTGAAGCAGAGAAGCATCACCACAGCATTAGGCTCCAGCAAGGCCGAAATTACCATATATATTGGGGGGGACACATCCCCCCCAATATTCAGATATGCTCAAAATGTCCCCCCCAATATATAGCCTAGCTGATATAAAAAATATAAATAAATTGATTTGGTCCCCCCCAATGTTGACTCCATGGTTACGGCCTTGGGCTCCAGCCACTATATTTCATGGCAGGGATAGTGTTCTTGGAATGACGTGCAGTATTAGGCTTGCTCCAAACATAGTACCAAACGTTTAAGGCAAATAGTTAAATCTTGGTCTCATCAGACCATATAATCTTCCTTGACTTGGTTTGAGAGTCTCCCACATGCTTTCTGGCAAACCATAGGTGAGATTCCATGTGAGTTTTCTTCAACAATGGTTTTCTTTTTGCCACCCTCTCTAAAGCACAGATTTGTGAAGTGCCCAGGCTATTGTTGTCCAATGGACAGTTTTTCCCATCTCTGCCATGGAACACTGTAAGAACATCAGAGTTACCATAGACCTCTTGGTGGCCTCCCTAACAAGTGCCCTTCTCGCACAGATGCTCAGATTTGGAGGACGGCCTGTTCTAGGCAAATGCACAGTTGTGCCCTATTCTCTCCATTTCTTTATGATGGACTTAATGGTGCTCTGGGGGATATTCAATGATTTGAATATATATTATATCTTTCCCCTGATTGGCGCTTTTGAAAAACCTTCTCTCAAATTTTTGTCTGTTTTTATTTGTAATTAATTCACAAAAAGCTTTAGTTATTTTTTTATTTGACATTATAGAGTATTTTGTGTTGATCAGTGGCAAGAAATCACAATTAAATCAATTTTGATTCCATGAAGTAAGAACATAAAATGTGATGCCCACTTGTATATTGAATTTATGCTGTCATAATGAATGGGTCTGTGCTCTCTCCCAGTCCAAAATAGAATTCCCCCTGGACTGTGTTGTATTGTAAATTATATTTATGTAAGGAAGACACAGGAAATGCATGCTCAGCCTGTCCAGTCTGGTGCCTGAAAGACCGACTATGAATCAAACAGAATTATACCAATTGTATAACAACCGCGCTGGAGGAGCATCTGTTTACCTTGTAATGGAGCTGCAGTCTCTCCTCATTACAGAATCATTTGGAACAATGGGTATGGGAGGGGGTTGGGGGGTGGGGGCAATAACACAGTCATTCTGTGTTCTAATGCTCATTTTCATGACTTCGCGAGCTGTAGGGCTATTATACGAGAGTCACTCGCTGGGCGTAAAGCACATGGACACCTCAGGAACTAGAGGAATACACAGAGCTGTTTATTACACACAGTGATACACACTGTTTCCATCTATTCACTTTAACCAGACTCCCCAATTCTGCTCCTAGTTGTTTGTTGCAGTAGAATATGATTAACACAAACGACCCCGCTAAAACCTCTTATCTCACTACGTCCATGTTAATAACGTGGTGTACCTAATTTGGAAGAGGGATAACAGTTTTTCCAGGAGCCCAGAAGAACACGGATGCTCCCTGTCCGTAACCAGTCCAGTCCTCACGTTGCACCCCGCCTCTCGGCCGACTTCAATCACGAGAACCCGCCGCATTTCACACCATGCACTTCCACACAAACCCATGAAATAGAGCAGCGGATGAGCACTCCGTTCCAGTCACACGGCACACCACACGGAAAGGACGAGAAGCATCAAAAGGAGAGCCGCGGACGTTTCCACTTTTATTATTCACAAACGGAATGGAAATGAGGCCGGAGCTCGGGACTGTGGCTGAGCCAGCGACTGAGGTTACCGAGACGTCCCGCGGCGCCACTGGAAACGCGGACTCGTTTATTTTCCAGGAGAGGGAAGCGGCAAGAAGAGGAAGAGTCCACCTGCAATTTCACAGGGATCCCTCTGTGGATGTTCCCCTCCGCACCTCCCCCTGCCTGCAGCGCGTTCGCTCGATAGTTGCCACGACAGGAATTCTTTACGGCCCTCTGTGTCTAATAATTTATTTCAAATGGCCTTGTTTTTCTGCCCCTCAACTGTACAATTCCTGAGAGGATGATAACTGGCTGGGTGATTCATGCTTAAGTCAAAACAACTCATTTGCATTTCTTCATGTTTTGCATTTGCCTCCAGGACCTCAATCTAGCTTGGCCCCACACAACACTGTTCTTTTCTCAAGAAATTATATATAGACGCCTGTCCCATTTCCTATCCTTTTGTCGAAATGTAAAATCAGTCCATTTTTTGGACTCGTGTGTAAGAGTATTTTTTTATTTGTGTAACTAAAATGTGTACATGCAAATCGTTTATGGACTGGGTGAGTGGAGAAAAACAATGGAATCCTTGGGTGGTTTGGAAACACATGGTAGGAAAGCTAATGTTGGATGTTGGAATTAAAGAGAAGTCTGTTGTCTAGGGGGAGGGTGGAGTAAATAAGTGCTTTACTTATTTTTAATGGAAACTCACTAAACCTGCAGGCAATTTGCAAAGTTTAAAGTTGCCTCTGCTCACACCAGAGACTGATGTAGTACCACTACATTTTGAAGAACTGGACCTAGGACTAGGAAAGACAAGAGAGAATTGTCATCACCATTACTTACATGGTCAATCTCGTAATATGTACCCTTGCTTAAAACTTTCTCCCCCAAAAAAAGATTAACCTTTTCCTTCCCGCTGTTACAGGCATGGTATGCAGCTGTCAACAATTATGTCTATTGCTGTATTACTGCACAGATCTCTTGCGCGAACTATGATTGTTCCTACCTTGTAAGTCGCTCTGGATAAGAGCATCTGTTAAATGCTTAAAATGTTAATGTAGAATAATTATGACATAGTCATTATTATGAGAAAGCATCTCACTATCGTAATATAGAAAAAATGTTCTTCCTTTGAGCAGTGGAAACATGAACTTTCCTTCAAGATATTTTGAAGTTGGGGCCTTGGGTGACGTGCAGCCGCGGTTCGAAACCTGATTGCGCCACTCTGACCGGGAGCCCTGGTCAGGGGTGGTGATTGGCTGTCCACTCAAGGTGGAGGGAGAGTCGATACGAGCTCACCGAGGAGCGGAAGGGCGACCCTAGAAAGTAGGTGGGCGAGTTCCGTCTTGGAGTAGGCGGATCATTGCTGGCCTCGGGGTATTAGCTTGTCCTGTAGTGACGGGCGTCGGGCTTGTGGGGGAGGGTGAATAGAAAGAAATAGAGGGTATAATTGGCCACCAAATTTGGAGAAAAATGGGGAAAATCTGAAACAAATGTAAAAAGAAAAAGGTATTGTACAGTTTTTAAACTATTTAAGGGAAATTCCCGCAACCTTTACCCTAAACAAATTGATGCATTACTTGTCAACTTGTGGTGGAAGATGAAAAATAATACTTGAAAGAGGAGTGGGACTGTCAAATGTGCAAAAGAACTGTGAATCAAGAAAAGGGAATGTCAGAGGAAAAAACTAATGTAAATAGAGGGAAAGGAAGGCCAAAAAGCCAATTTACCTCTCCCAGTTTCTTTCTTTTAAAATTTTTACTTTCCTTTTTCAACGTGACATATTCTTTTCCTCATTTTCCAATTTTACACCTTGCTTAGTATTCATTTTAAATTTGGCTTAAGGTACTCTCCGTATCCTGGGTAATTATTTTCTCAAGTTTATTTACTTACATGTGAAGTTTTACACATAATATACAGTACTCACAAGAGTACAATATGTTGTAAATGATCTGAAATGCAAGTGTCAACCCATTTGTTTTTTCTCTCACACAATGAGAGTGGCTTTGGGGCTGAAGGACTCCAGATACCTCCTCCCCTGCTACTTCATTTGCAATCAAAATGTGTCAGGCTAAAACCGTAGTTGTTTTCTTTTTTCTGTATTAATGGATATCGCTGAACCGCAGATAGAGTGAAACCTTGTTTCCCTTTTAACAGAAAATATGAATGTGAGAATCTCTGCTGAAGTACCTCTACAGGGAAGTGCTCTCCTGTGAAAAGCATCTGGAGAGAACAGCCCTGTCTGTTTTGCACTGATTTCAACTCCCTTAATTACACGGGCTGGGAAATATGCAGTTCTACTCTTTAGCCTTTAGCTTCACATTCTTTTCAGTGATGTCAATAGTTGGTCACGTGATCCATCTGTCTGCTGTGACATCACCCTTCCCTCTTATTCCAACTGGCTCCAGAGAGGGAGGAGAAATCTGAGGTTAGGTCTCAAGTCATTCACTAAACTATGACAACCGCAAAAAGAAGGGCTGCCAGCCAGCCAAATCGGCATCAATCACCCCGCCCCCGTGCTCTCTGACAGACTGAGGAAAAAGGAGAAGAGAAGGGGGGGGGAAATAAATAAAATAAAATAAAATATGTTGACACCATTTTGATTGCTGTGTTCTAAAGAGAGTAATACTTTTTTGTATTATTTGTCCAAGGCAAACGACCAGGCCCTGATGAGTGTATCAGGGAAATCAAGTGCTGAGGGGGAAGGGGGGAGGGTGGGGGAGCTAGGGACCCCACTTTACTGCCTGCAAATCAAAGATAAATCCCCCGCTGACTCGCCCAGCATGCAGATCCATCACTACGCGACAGGAGCAGTTACCCGCCACCAAAGACACACTGCCAAACCGCATGAGAAATGCGATTCTCCACAGAGCAGAGGTGCCATTTTTCAGGGGGGGTGGGCGGACGGCCTCTGAAAACAACGTCGGCATGCCAAGCGCCCGACTCACCCCTGATGTGTGCTTCGCCTCTGCCAGCATCGTACGCAACCGCTCAGGTACACCGATGATAGCATGTCATGGAGAACGCCCAGGTAGCTTATTTTATTCTACCAAAAGGCTCTCTGACTGAACCTTGGTGGTACATTCCACAAACACACAGGTGGTTCGGAGTGCTATCTTATCCAGCTGAGAACACTGAAAACAAGTTACATTAACGGTAGTGTTCCGTCTTGTAGCGCTTGTCATTTTGAAGTCAATGTTTTTCCCGGGATGATCTGTAGTTTCTGCTATGATCAAACAAGGCAATAGTCCCGAATATCTTGTCATTTAATGTCAACTTCCGAAATGCACTTTTTCCAAGACATGAACCAATTTGCAGTTATCTCATTTGAGGCTAAATATAGAAATAGCAGTAAGGTTGTAATTTATTTAATTAATTTCCACATAGTACATTACTATAAAGAACTATGTAAAATAAGGCGTGTAGATGGGTCTCAAACTCGCTTTTGAAGTCAGAGTTAAGTGAGTAGCTTTAAAGAAGCGTGGAAAACCATTTGACAGTTATTAGTATTGGCATGTATTTTGTGGGATCAAGGGACAAGTGGTGCCAAATATGTAATTATGCCACAGTAGTACAAAATGTTCATATGGCACCAAGAATCCCTTAAAGTTAAAAGACTTGGATTTGAATGGGAAAAACATATTTTTCATCCTTATGTTCCTCAGTTTGCTTTCCTGTTCAGCTGGGTCTGACCTTAAAGGGGCTTGACAACTGGATGCACTATCATTAATACAAAGCTATATAAGATTGAAAAGATAGTTCGGGAACATACAGAAAAAAAAAAAAAAAAAAGTGAAAGTTTTACACCAATTCTGTGTGTCACTTCGGTTCTGTGTGGCTCAGTACATAGAACATGGCGTTGACAACGCTTAGGTTGTTGGCATCAATCACATATACAGAAAAGTGTATGCATTCACTACTGTAAGTCGCTTTGGATAAAAGCATCTGCTAAATGGCATATATAATTCTCTGTGAAAATGTCAGAGAACAATATCATGTCTACGTATGGTTCTGATGTGCTAGACACTCAAAACTATTCCAGCAAGGGGCACATTAACAATCTATGCTAAGACGCCGTTCTTTTGATGTGACATATGATCTTTATGGTTTGACTGATCATAATTGTTCCCTTAATCATAATTATTCTGCATTCTACTCCATTAGGAGTCATGGAAAAGAAGAGCAAAACAGTCATTTCTGTGATCCAAAGCAGTTTATTTCACCTACTTGTATCATCAGGACCACGTCCCAATAAATCTTCTTGACTCATTTTCTGAGGTGGTAACAAGTACTGAGTAAATAGTGAAAGCACGTGAATATGTTCACTGACATACGTAGTGTAAGCATTTCTATATATATATAACGCTTTATCATTGACAAAGCACATTATACATACTTTAGTGTAGTGGGAGGAACCAAAGTCATTGTAAATGCGTTCTTCTTTAAATAACAGTGTGACACCATTGTGCCCTACATTACACAGCACTGGTTCATTGAGTGAGTGGAATCAAATATTCTTCAAAATAAAATCACATTCCTTGTTTAATAAATTAAAACACAATTTGTAACGAACAGTGCTTTTTTTCCCCCCTTCAATTTTAGTCAGGTATTTTTCTAAGGCTGGGACCCCTTTTCCCTTAACTGGAGTGAGTGATCCCAGTCAGTATGGGCACCCAATCAAACAGCAGAGAAGCAGAGCTCCCACATTCACCCAGTCACACAGCAGAGAAGCAGAGCTCCCACATTCACCCAGTCAAACAGCAGAGAAGCAGAGCTTCCACATTCACTCAGTCAAACAGCAGAGAAGCAGAGCTCCCACATTCACCCAGTCACACAGCAGAGAAGCAGAGCTCCCACATTCACCCAATCACACAGCAGAGAAGCAGGGCTTCCACATTCACTCAGTCCAACAGCAGAGAAGCAGAGCTCCCACATTCACCCAGTCACACAGCAGAGAACCAGGGCTTCCACATTCACCCAGTCAAACAGCAGAGAAGCAGAGCTCCCACATTCACCCAGTCACACAGCAGAGAAGCAGGGCTTCCACATTCACCCAGTCAAACAGCAGAGAAGCAGAGCTTCCACATTCACTCAGTCAAACAGCAGAGAAGTAGAGCTTCCACATTCACCGTGGCAGCGTCCCACTTGGCTAGAACAGGTTTCCAGAGACCTGATCAGAGGTTATTTGTTCTGAAACAGTTGTGCAAACTACAGGCTCATTTACACAAATCCATATCAGCCACCCCCACCCCATCCCAACCCCCTCCACCTTACTGTACCCTCCTGTCTGTAGAAAGACTCGGTCGGCCGTGTAATTAAAGCTTCCAAGATTTCCCTGAAGAAAGACGGCATGCTATTGCATCGGGAAGATAACCACCCTGCAAGGTCAAAATCAATACGTTTATCTAAAATAAGAGAGAGAAAAAAACAAACAAACAAAAAACAACAACATTCGGCTTCCCAATCCAGGTACCCCTGGACTGTTGCTGAAGATAAGATTCAAGAGATAATACCATAAAGCACTTCCCGGAGCCCTGTATCCCGGACGATGGGGCCGATTTCCCACATGTCCTCCGGGGGCTCCTCCATCATCTTGCCAGGAAAAGCAATCAACCCAGAAAATAACTGGCTCAGGGTCTGTTGGGCAGCCAGATGGAGGATCTGGCCCCCGGTGAAGATCCCTCTCACTCACTCGTGTCATGTGACCAGGAGCCTGAGCGGCCATGTTGGGCAGAAGGAGCCCGCGGGCCGTCCCTGTACCTGGACCGGCTCGCTGGCGCGCCCCTCAGTTGTCCGTGCTCTCCTGCAGGGTGGGTCGCAACGTCTGGTGGAGACGGTAGTTGTGGGGTTTCCGGACGGCCGCTGGGGAGCCGAGCTGGGCTGGGGCCTGGGTGTGCGCGGGGTGAAGCCCCGGTGGGTGGCCGGGCCCCTGTGCTGTCATCCGCTCGCCCGGGGCCCTGGTGCCGAGGGTGCGCTTCTCCTCTCCTCCCTCCAGCTGTGCCTCGCACAGCTCCAGCAGGGACGCCACCTGCTCCCGCAGTGGCAGTGCCTTGAAGCGACGCTGGGCCAGGTAGAAGAAGGCCTCCACAAAGGCCTGCAGGGCCATCCCTGAGCAGACAGACAGACACACGGACAAATTAGACCTGGACTCATCTGCAGCACAAAGGTAGACATGTAACATATCCTCAAGGGGAAATGATGCACCGTCTAAAATGTCCTGGAAATGGACTCACACCTTTCCTTTCAGTCAGTTTAGAAGTGGGATTGGAGACTGTGGCTTTTGGAATATTGACTACATTATCTACATATTCAAAAATACAGAATCATTTCTCTGCTGTGTAAAAAACATATACATTTTATCATTTAGCATTTCTACTTTGAGCAACCTAAGACTTGTATTTCTAAAAGTACAAAGTATTATTCAAATAACCAAATGAATGCATGATGTACTTTATAGCGACTGTACCTTACATAGCTACAATGTCCCTTCCAAACAACTTTCAAAGTTATTAAAGGTAAACTTTCAAATAATTTAGGAACTCTTTTGCAATAGTTTTTCCAGACCTCTTCCAGGAGCTTCCAAAGATCAGATCAGCTGCTGGGACTACACAAAGTGTTAGTCTCCATATGCATTACAGTAGAAGAGTGAAAGACGTCTTACAGTTTGTACAGCAGCCTACATGCACCCACCGCAGTGTGCTTCAAGCAGAATCTTGCACTCTCATGGAGATTGCACAGAATCTTTTGAACACTGAAAAATGCATCCCACATCCAAAAAAACAAAAAGATAATAAAACGCATCTGAAGTCAAACTGCCACCCGGGTGTTCAATCGAGGCCACCCACCAGCTCAGAGCTACTTTCTAAAGTCGACTCTTATATTTAGCAGCATTTCTTCCACTCATCAAATGAATAAGGTTTTGTATATTTAATACCGCCTTAATAAGCCATTCACACAGACAGCTATCGGAAATTCTGAGTCTCATGGCCCCGCCACAAACGATGATGCTTTCCTGTTCAGGTGTGTACTACAAAAGCACCAGTAGAGTTTCTGCATATTTTGGGGTTCAAGCTGACTCCTATCTGAGACTTTATACAGTGGGGAAAATTATTTCACTGTATTTTGTGATTTACACAAATGGCCTATAATTTTCATGGTAGGTTCATCTTAAAGTGGTACAATTATTAAAAAATCCCAGAAAATCTTGAGAATTTTAAACATTTATTTGTGTTTTATTGAGGAAAATAAGTAGGAAAATAAGTATTTCACCCCCTAGCAAAACATGACTTATTGTGACTTAACAGCACAATATTCTGTGTTAAGATGAACCTACATCAAAACCAGATTTATCACAAATCAGTGGGGTAAAGAGTTTAGGTAAAGATTACACAAATGGCTCACATTGGTACGTGCTTTTAAGAATGAGATGTTAAAGACCATTTAAACTGAAGGAAGTGTGGAAGACATCAAAACCAGTTTACAGGGTAAAGAGTTTGAAAATGCTATAAACATTCAATAAGAAAAAATCCACACCAGTCACAGGGTCGTGCTTGAAAATGCTATAAACATTAAATAAAAAAATCCACCCAGTGGGTCTCGGATGGCTGGTCCTTTGGTCCTTTAGTCTGAGCTGCCTATAACAGTCGCAGTTCGAAACCCGACTGCATCAGACCGGCCCTGGTAGGGAGCCCTGTTCGGGAATGGCGTTTGGGGGAGGGGGGAGGGTGAGCCGGCACGACTTTGATGAAAAGCGCGCAAGGGTCTCTCCAGAACGTGGGTGGGCAAATTCCATCTCGAAGGAAGCGGAGTTCGCTGCCCTCTGAGAATTAGCTTGCCTCGTAGAGACGAGCGGTGAACTCGTGTGGGGAGGGCAAATCAAAATAAATAGAGGGTATAGTTGGCCACTAAATTAGGAGAAAAACGGGGGAAAAATCAGAAACAATTTTGTTTTTTTAAAATCTTTTTTTTTTTATTCCACCCAGACACCATATGGTTACATTTAGAACTTCCTAAATGAAAAAGTATGATTCAGAATAAATGTTTATGCTTGATATTTAGTTAAATTTGAGCTCCCAACCACTGCTCACCTGGGTACCTCCTGTTTGGAATCAGACACAAATGCAGACACAAACTCAAAAACATCTCCACACCTTTTCACATCCCGCACTGCTAAAATTGCATTTAGATTCAATCCAGCCAGCTAATTAACACAAACGGGAAAAAAGCAAAAGCAGAATTCATCCACTGACAAGGGCACAGCTCAGCAAGACATAACTTATTTCCTGTTGATTTCTTTGGGGGGCGTTTTGAGTTATGAATATGCAAAACATCTTTATTTCAATTGTACAGATAACAGATAATGAGAGGCTGTCACGGCAGCGGTGTCTCTAAAAAAAATACGTCCTGTCTTGCTTTCAATCGGCTCTCATTTCTTGAGCAGTACATTTGTCACAGTTCTCAAATCAGATAAAAAGGAAATTGTGCACTTTGACAGATTAACCAATATCACTCAAAATGACAGCAAGATACAGACTTAAGATCTGTCTGCTGGTGTAACAGGAGTCAGATGTGCATCTGCTTTTCGGTCAGCTACTACCACTAATAAAAAAGTCACACATACAGGGTGGGGCCAAAAGCGTAACACAATTCTTGCTAAATTACAACAAGCAGAGAACATATTTTCCTATTATTAATTACAATCTCTTAGATAGGTACCACTGACACACTACACCCTCCACTACTGTAAAATACCCCAATCTTACTGAAGATAAGCCCGAATTAAGGAAGAAATATGGTATTACGATAAGCCACACACTGCACGAATGCGTGATGCTCGGTTTAGTATGCATGCTTGTTCTTTGCCACTGCTTTCCTGATCCAGGAACTGCAGAACACTGAGCTGAAGGGTGACGCCATGCAAGGACCCAGAGAAGAGCTGAGGTCAAAGTGTCACTAGTGGTGGCAATAGTCCTTGAACTAGCACAGGTGACCAGTTGACTGAGACTGTATGTGCTGTGTAAATGTTGGGTTCAGAGCCTGCAAAATAGAATATGAATCTAGAATGGGATCTTGCTTAAGATATTAAAGGTAAAGTATCGATGAAAACAAGCAATTGTGCCATTGGGAATGGAAAATTAGCAAAACTGAATTACCTAGCAGGTCACTCTAGTAGTGTCATCAAGTCTTACATTTGTGTTCTATGCATACAACACATAGGTCAAACTGAGGCAGATAGGATTGTGACTTTCCCCAAGGTCAGAACATATGTGTGTTCTGCAAGACCAAAAATTGTATCTATGACCCCTCAACCAAAATATCTACTACCACTAATAAAAAAGTAGTATCCAAACTTGCTCGGCTATTGTAAAGAGGAGGTTGTGCTCAACGGTCAGCACAGTAATGTATGAAAAGGAATCCTTTTCTTTGGCCATTTCATAGAACAGGAAACAAATGAGTGACGTTCCAGCATCCAAGACAGCTTTGTCAGCCATCCGCTTCCTGTTCTACGAAACATGCAAAGAAGCACTGTGCGCTCCGGCTCTCCTCTTTACTGTGGGTTAGTGTACCCGTCTTGAAGTTGCCCGAGAAGAGAATTCCTTTTTATATCTTACTGCTACCTTCAAAGCACTACCACAGTCTATGTAATGGGACAGGCTGGAAAAGAAGGTGACTCCAGACTATGATGTGATCATAGCTCTGAAACTGATGGTCGTCAGCTCGTCGGACCTGATTTCATATGAAGCTCTACCTGATCTCCTATAAAGACATTGTAACAAACCTTGCTCAACTTACTAGCAGCTTAATATTGTTCATTTGAGTAATATTTCTCTTGATATTCTGTTAAATCTATTTGTCTAAAATAAACATTGCCATTTTAATTTAGCGCTTTTGAGTGCGTCTCATATTCTGAACTGTCACCGGCAACAGCTTACAGAACAAATTATCCTGTGAAGGAGGGTGGTGTGGGCAAAGACGTGTTACAGTATTATTATCATATTATTATGATTAAATATACTGTTATCATTATCATATTCAATTCAACCCTACTGTAGATGTGCATTTGTGTAGAGGTGGAAACAGCTTGGCGATAATCTACATGCAAATCAGGTTTTGAATCACGATGCTTCAACTGGTGAAGAATCAGGACAGAGTTAGGACGGTGTGTAGAGGGCTAAAGAGTCGAAAAATAACTCCCCTGTGTCCAATTAAGACTTCAGCAGTAAATATCATAACAGGCAGGCATAATGCATTTCTCCAAATCAGGTGACTCGCAGAGGAACCAACTGGAAGGCAATTTGTCATCTGAGCACAGAGATTTCAATAATATAATGATGAAATATCTATAATTAAATGGGATTTATATGTGAACATGCGAGAGTGTGTCAGAGCAGTCAGCACTTACACCTGAATAAGTCACAGACAGCAGGGGACTTGATGAACTGCTGTAATTGAAAAGGATTGTGACTCTGTCCTCCGCCAGCCTTTAAAAAGGCCTTGTACATTAGGTGCAGGGCTGAGATGCAAATCAACTTGAGAAGCGATTTATAATGAAATGACTTCTCTTCATAAATTCCCGGCATTTAGTCGAGAAAAAAATGTTCAGCACAGAAGAGAGGAGAGAAAGTATTTTAAGGATATGAGAGGATAAGAGTTCTACAGCTGCAAGGCTTGAAAACCTGCTTCAAAAGCAATTAGCGATTTCAGTTTGTGAAGGCGTCTGATTATAATGGAAGACACTGACTGGAAGTGATTGCAAAGCTAACTTTTCCTGAGAAAATGCAAAGATCAAGAGATGAATGAATTGCAGAATGAAAGGTGATAGCAGGCGGCATGGTGGTGCAGTGGATAGCACTGTCCCCTCACAGCAAGAAGGTATCGGGTTCGAATCCAGGCCGGGGGCCTTTCTGTGTGGAGTTTGCATGTTCTCCCGTGTTCGTCCAAAGATATGCACGTTAGGCTAATTGGAGAGTCTAAATTGCCCGTGGTATGAGTGTGTGAGTGAATGGTGTATGTAGTGCCCTGCGATGGATTGGCGACCTGTCCAGGGTGTATTCCTGCCTCTCGCCCCAATGCATGCTGGGATAGGCTCCAGCCCCCCCGCGACCCTAACTAGGAATAAGCGGCTGAAGATGAGATGAGATGAAGGTGATAGCATGTGAAATCAATCGCCCAGGCATTTCTTCCCACAGTCCAAAGATATGCCACGTTAGGCTAATTGGAGAGTCTAAATTGCCCGTAGGTATGAGTGTGTGAGTGAATGGTGTATGAAATGCCCTGCGATGGATTGGTGACCTGTCCAGGGTGTATTCCTGCCTCTAGCCCCAATGCATGCTGGGATAGGCTCCAATTTTTGTGTCCTTTTGAGGCTAATAAATAGGTTTAGCAAATGGCGTAACCATTTCAGGTAAATTGGGGGTCATTCCTTCATAAGGCCTGAATACTGAGATTGTAACAGAGGCTTTTCATTTTCTCCAAAGGATTGCATGTTAACAATGGGGCAAGTTCAAGAGCACAAAGCACTCGGTCTTGTTTATGAGCAAAAGACAGAGACAGAGAAACTGATGCTCTTTAGCCTGAAACAGAACATGACATAACTGAAATAAACAAAATTCTGGAATCTTTGGGGGAACTTCAGGAAAAGGAATAAGGAATCAGGAAAACAAAACACACAAAAAACATGGCTCCAAGAAAGTAAAGAAAGTTAAAGAGGCATTGAACAACGACCTGAGAAAGGTATTCCCTGAGGTTCCACTGGGCGAAAGTGAATCCATCAGCAAAAATGCTCAGGATTACCAAGAAATGATGGTCCAGCTGAAAGAGAAATGTGATTCAACAAAATGTCAAAAAGTCCCAATTCTCACAGCTGTCCCGAGATCCTGGCCAATTACAAGAACTGCAGCCAAGTTCAATACAACATGTCACATGCAAAGGACAGCCAAAGCCTTACAGGAGGAGTGAGGAGTACTGGCGATTCCAAATCCAAAAAAGGGGGGAAGAAAGCTTCCAGAGGAAACAGCCAACCTGATACGGTCATTTTATCGCTGTGAATATGTGAGCAGAGCATTGGCCAGTGAGAAAGATTTTGTTTCCGTTTACGATGATGAAGTGATAGATGGAATACATTATTATCCCAGAGGGAAAGTTGTTTTGCAATAATACAGGCAGGCATTGGCATACACATACAATCTAACACAACATACGCATACAACATAATACAAAAGACATGACATGAACATAGAAGACATGACGTGCAAAGTGAGGTAATTATGTTTTGAAGTTTGGGATGAATGATTTGCGTGTCCGGTTTGTTTTACAGAGGGGAGTTTTGAACCTTTGGCCAGAGGGTAACAGTGTATACTGGTTGTTTAGTGGGTGGGTGGAGTCCTTTATGATATGTTTGGCCTTTTACGGACAGTCCTAATTTTATAAAGGGATGCTATGTTCTGGCATGTGGTGCCAGATGCTTAAATGCTTAAAATGTAAAATGTAAATGGTGCTACAGACTTTACTTGCTATATTGACTATTTTGTTTATCTTATTGGAGAGTGAACTGTACCAGCCGAGGAAACAGAATGTCAAAATGCTCTCAATTAAGGTTTTATAAAACAGTTGCAATATTTTGTTGTTCACATTGAAGTGGGAAGTAGGATCCACCAACAAAAGTGATTTGTACTTTGCAATCTTTCAGAGGCCCATAGGTTTTTCAAGGAGCAACATCCTGAAATCCAGATGTGTTTCTCTAAATTTGCAGAACTGAGACCAAAGGAGTGTGTTCTAGGAGGCAACAGTGGTACACTCTGTTTGTATGTACAGTTCACCAGAATGCAACACTTGTGTTTAGATCATCCAGCATTCCCCAGTTGAGTGCTCACTTAGGTGGGCCTTTCAGTCACTACCGCCATCGTTTGACTCAAGTGCGAAACATGCCCACCACCTGAAGATCTCAAAGAGTTTCTTCAAGGGCTCTATCTGGACAGTTTGGCGGATACAGTCGAAAATATATGAAGTGGACATTACCTTTTAAAAATCGGACGTCCCGCCGGCGGGACATAGATACGATCTGCGCGAATTCGGCCAAATACAGAAAAGTTACGTTAACAAAAGTGCACATGCCTTATATGGCTAGAAAGCTACGATTCGTGTGATTCGAATGATATAAACTATTCCAAGATAAGATCACAACAGCAGGTACAATCAGCCGCTATGTCAGACCTACAACAAATCAACAACCGAACAAAATTCTAGTCAACTCACCTACAAATTCAAATTGTAATCCACCGATCGATTACAATCCGACTAAAACGCTTATGTGACATTGGCAAAAGAGTCCAGGCGATCAATCCAGTAAAATATATAGTCCAAACCTTATTTTTCCTTCAAAAACACGCTGGGACCGCTGGAGCGTAAATACGCGTTTCACTACAGACATGCGTAATCTTGCAAGTTTTCAGCTTCTAACTCCGGGTCAGGATCTCAGAATTACCATATTTTACTACAAAAATGTCTGACAGGTCTGACCTTTTGAATGACACCTCATTTGACCAAATAGGAGCTCCCAAGCGGCCTCAATAGCCGTCAATAGCCAATGCGTGTCCGTGTTCACCGCGATTACCTTCTTATCTTTGATTTACGATAGCCTTATCAAATCGAAGCCGATTTAGCTGATAACTGACACATATCATTGTTTAGCTAATCCAATGAGCTAACGACATTTGGTTGGTTGAGCGGTCCTATATAAACTCACTTCTGGATAGGTTTATTGTACCAGTGGCCACGCGTAATTGCGCATCCCTATGATTACGCAGCTATGCGAATAATCTAGTAATGGCGAAACGGAGTGAAAATTTGAAATATTCAAGTATTTCATTATATTATAACATATATTGTTGTATATTTTGACATAAATAAACTATAGTTTAGTCTTTTGTTTGACTGTGAAGTGAAACTAACTTCTAAAAGGTAGTTTCTTATAAATTAGTCTGTGCCTGTGTTTGTCTTTTGTTTGACTGTGAAGTGTGAATTGTATGTGTGTGCTGTGTGTGTGTCCCCCCCCTTTGTGCCCTCGCTCTTTTGTTTGACTAGGGAAGTGTGAAAGTGTATGTGTGTCTTCCCCCCCCCCCCCCTTTGTGTTTCATTGTGTGACTGAACTGCTGATGTGAGATGAGCTGTAAAAAAAGAATACAGAAAGGACACTATAACCTCACTCAGGGATTTTGTAAATAGTTCATGTTTGCTGTGTTTTATTTATGCTCTATACTTTTTTGAATGCAAATTTTATTTTTATTTCAAAATTGTATTTGTTCAGACAAGAAAGAAAAGGCCCCTTTGGAGTCTCCAAATGGCACAGTTTGGGAACGCCTGGTGGTACCCTTCAAAAAAACTGTGTAATATGTTCATTTTTTGAGGTTTTGTTCTGAAATTTGAACCTGAACTTGGTAACACTTCATGCTATGTTCCTATGGTGTTTTCCAGCTTATACCTACCAGCTATAGTCACCTGCAGGCATCTGTTTCTACAAAAAATTCCAGGCGGAATTTATATCCTTCAAATTCAGCACATTCAGACCACTATTACACAGTGCCAGAGGCACTTAGTGATTCTGACTGTTTTGCAATTCAAAAATTCAGAGTGTTATCTTTTGAATGAGACCAAAACCATGCATATACTGCAAGCGGTTGAAGAGCAGCTTTAATTTACTTTTGGGTATGTCGTTTTTGGGCGTTTTTGATAAATTCACTTAAACATGTAAGAGGCAGATAGATCCATCCTCCAGACCGTTAGTGAACCTCTTGACCAGAGACAGAGGTGTGCAAGCCTTATTGTTGGGTAGGGGGTCTTAAACTTTGACCACCTCTATATCCTGACTGGTTGGCCATTTCAGTCCACAAATCTATATCTGGGTATATAGCCCATGGATTAATATTTGTGGAAAATGTTATTGAATACAAAAATGCCAAGGTCAAAAATTGATTTCATATGGAATGACGCTGAAAGAAAGAATGGCTACACGCATGCATGAAAGACTGAATAAATGGGCCTCCTGGGTGGTGTAGTGGTAGAATGTCTGACGCTGCCCTCTGCGACCGGGGTTAGATTCCACCAGGTCGCACCAGTTTCGGCTCTGGCCAGGAGTGCCACTAGGGGGTGGCAATTGGCTGTCTGCCCCAGGGAGGGGGGAGGGAAGCCGATACGAGCTCGCTGCCCTGTGGCCCTGTGTGCATACCGGAGTTACGGTGACAGCTTGGCAGGTTCCGGCTCAGAGGAGGCGGTGCTCCGCTACATGTCATTGCCGGTTTCAGGACTACGGCAACGAGGAGGGGAAAATCGACATGAAAAAAGAGGGCATAACTGGCTGCTAAATTGGGAGAACTGAAAAAGAAAATATTTTTAAAAGAATAAATAAATGTATTCATGAGGAACATGCAGGACTGAGGGACTTGGCCCGGTGCACAGAAGTTCACACAGACCGTAAATTTACTACGGAGAGGAAGAAAAATTATACAACAGATTGAACATTTTAGGGTTATGGCGAGGGGTTGGGGGGGGTTTAAACTCTTTCTTGTGTCAAGGTGCCAAAGATTTTGATGGCATGCTTGAGCAGTGAAACCGCAGTCGTTACAGCATCGGGGAGTGTGAAAACAAACACCATATTAAATGCTCGACCGATCTGCGCCAGCGTGTGTTTATAGTATATCCGTTGTTCACCCGCTTCCCGTGCTCTTTGTTCTTACAATAACAGCAAGGCTTAATTAACAGAACTTATGTGGTGACTAAAACCGAGGGAACATCTTTTTTAGCAATGCCAGGCTTGCGAAATCCATATAGGAAGGAGAGAGGGAGAGGCGAGAAGGAGGGGGGTGCCAGAAATGATGACACCCGTGGGAAGGTGCATGCTGTCTGGTGGGCTCAAGGATGCTCGTGTAACTCTGCCAGCCACGACAGACGCTTGCGCTTTCTGAGAACCTGCTGGATATTGTGTTTTCTTATTTCACATTCTGGGAAGCTCTTGGGCAGGATATGACCTTGGTCCACATTCATTTTCGTTGCTAAGGTACATAGCCATTTTTTATAAAGGATCTGAAATACGGTTTTACACAATTGTAGACAAGACCACGGGAAATTACTCATTAAATGAACCAGCGAGTATAAAGTAAACAGTATGACCTTCTTTTGAAGCCACTGCCTGTTTCATCACAATGTCAACAATCCACCACTAGCTATCACACCTAACTGGACGAAGAGGCTGTGCGATTTCCTGTAAGCAACGTCTGATCACAAGCCTATCACAATCCCCCCCCAATACCCTTAAAAATGTGTTACATTACAGCTTTCAGACAAATCTTTTCTAGTCACTTCAGGGAATCACTTTGCTGTCATTATTTTCCTCCGTGCGAGACAACGCTCCCAGGAGGGGGAAGATCAATAGCCGTACAATATATAACCGTGTATTCCTACTGCACTCCGTGAACTTGCGAGAAGGCTTCCTGACAACAGAATTTCATTTCCATCTGTCTTCGCACTGGATATTAAGGCAAAAACCCCAAACAATAATTAAGGCTGAGCTCCACGGAGAGAAGCGCGAAGCACAGATGGCGAGCGAGCACGCGGGTCCCAGCTGACTGGGACGGGGGGGTAAATGAGAACTCTGGCAACCAGCTGAAGTTGTTCCTAAACTTTGCAGGGGCCAGAGTCTCTGCCGTTTGTCCTCAGTTTAACGTCTTGTCGTCTCAGGAGCGGCAACGCGGTCCTCCGGGAAGGCGTTTTTTTTTTTTTTAAGGGGGAAAAAAGGTGAGGAGGGAAAAAAAATCAAAGTGTGAATAAATAGATCGAGTCACTAATCTCAGGCACGGAGGAGTCTGAGAGAATTCAAAGCAGCAGAGATGCCAATGAAGGAGAAGGCACTGGAGAGTAAGGAAGTTGTGGCAAAGACTTTTGAGGGAGGGTGGCTGAGCGATAAGAGCCAGCCTTTCTCAAAAGCCTGAATCAGTCTTTCTCAATTTCCAACACGACACTTTATTATTCATAAATACAAATCCAACTTCCCTCCCCCTTTCAAATAGAACACTGGAGCACCATTTGAACAGCATTAGCTTTGCGCCCTATTTCCCACAACAGTAATGAGCAGAATCTCACAGTTCTTCTGGGTTATTTTCGGTTCATCATTTTAAAAAAAAGAAGAAATAAAATGCATTTAAATCCTCCAGAATAGATAATATGAACTTGAAAAACATTCCTTTCTGCCCATGTTCAGCATCAAGTCCCAACCTGCTGTGAATAATGAATTTGGGCCAGTTTACTGAATGTCCTGGCATGACCTTCCCTTAATTCAGGACAACTCCTCTCATTATGATGTGTTCATGTGCTTGTTTTCCTTCCTTAAATGGTCAACATGCAGGTTTGCACTAAATGGCATTACAAGACAGCCTGCTCGATCCTCCAAAATAATTAAATGTTACAGGGAATGTTTCAAGTGCGTTGACGCAATGAATTATTATTTTTTATTTTATTTTATTTTTTAAGAGCTCGAGTGCTCGGAGGTGGTATCGTTCCCATTTTGAGTACCTGCTTCCCTTGAGTCAGAAACCATGCCGGTCCAACGTCGCGTGATGTCGATATACAGGATGTCCACGGATGCCATGGACAAACTACTGCTACTTAGCTTGCAGTTTCTGAAAGACACGTGCAGAACACATGACCCAAGTCAACAGCGTTCAGACCTGCACACTCAGCAATCCTTTGACACTGACCAAGCGCTACCGTGAAACACCTGTAGGAACATGCATGTCAACTTCTTCTACACAATCTGCTTGTGTCCTGATATACCGTCGCGCCATTAAGCAGCACAAAGGACGGAATGAAATGCTTGCAAGAGTCGTACCTCAGCTGAATTAATTATTTGTCATTTTTCAGTAAGTCAGCAACACTCAGGGAGAATACTTAATGACAGGGTGGCAACAGACGCGCAGGGAGGGAGTTGATAGGGGACGTAGACCAAGATAAAAAAAGATGACAGAATGACAGTAGAAGATTGTGAAGAGACCGCATGGTTGAGAAGCCAGACAGGAGTGGAGACAGGGGAATATAAATAGATAAGACTGTAGAAGACATTGAGAAAATGCCCTAGACGAAAAGAATTAGCAGCCGTATGAGAGCAGATGAGCTTTGAGCCTGATGCGGGTGCCTGGTTACCTGATGAAAGTTCGGAACCCTGTGGGACCCAAACGCATGTTCCCCTTCACCCCCAGGAAGCGCACGAAGAGGACGGCGATGCGCTCCACAGTGCGCAGGTAGCTGAACTGCTTGGTGTATTTCGGGAAGACCTGCTTCAGGCAGAGCGAGGGCAGGCTGTTCCCCACATGGACCCCGTCCCCCGACTCCGTCTTCTCCGGCGACCCCGCCTCCAGGATGTCCTCCCGCAGCTCAGAGCCATTGCCTAGTGGGAGTGACCTGTTGCCATGGAAACAGCGGTGGTTCAGAAGTCCTTCATGAAGTCACCCTGGCCGTAAGATGGGCCATTATCCAATAATCATAATTGTATGAAAAATGTTGAAATAACATTCCAAACTGCACCTTACTATTAACATACAACACGTACATCAAACTGGGGCCAGGAATTCATTTCAGGTTGCCTGTGAAAACATGTCAAAAAAACGATACACAGGAAGAGCGATCGGCTGGATGTACAAAGCACATATCAAGTCGATGCCCCTAGCAAGGTTGACTGATAAATGTCCAACCAAACACTTTATTAGTCTGCTTTATCATCCTCGACTTGGAAACGAGGGTACATAAATGATTGATAGACGCCTAAATTGTTGCGGATGGCGAGCAGGATGAATAACCGCTTAAATGCTAAAGCTTGAGCTTAATTCTCAAGCTGTGCAATAAATTAATAAGCCCGTAAGACCAGGCTGGCGCTCGGATGTGTGGTGGGAGCGGAGGAAATGATCCATGGCTGGGGGAGAGAGAATTCGTCTTGGCAGGGTAGATACCGATCTAACTCCGCCACCTCTTCGTCACGGTCGCTAACTAATGTCACACCTGCTTCCTATCGACATGTCGCCAGAAGGCCCACCCTTCACAGGGCTGTAATGAGGCCTTTAGATCAAATAAATGGAGGACGGGTTTCGGGCATCCAAGCTCATCTCAATTTGTCTGGCTCGAATCGGCCGGAGGTATGGATACACCCCGCTCCCTACAACGCTAGTCCTTCATAGGGGCTGCTTGCTAAATCTGTGTAAGAAATGCTGGCCACCAAGGTGGGATGCACTCAAATCCAGAAATGATAAAACACATCCGTTCTGAAATGATTTTAATTCTGTTCAATGTTATCATCAAAAGTGAGCACCTGTGTCATTCAGAGAAAGTGAAACTGAAGGATGCTGGTACAGGTAACTGGCAAAATAAATGGAAACACGAGTGCATTTAGAGTTCTGGTGGCTCTGTTATGGTGTGGAGTGCATTTTCCTGGCATGGGTTAGGTCCACTCAACCCCTTAGAGGGCAATGTAAATGGCAATAAATACAAATCCATCCTGAGTGATCACCTTTATCCTATGCTGAGGCATTTCTTTCCCGATGGGAGTGGTCTTTTACAAAATGACAATGCCCCCACCCACAGATTACGAGTGGTTACTGAATGGTTTGATGAGCATGAAATTATGTTAACCGCATGCCGTGGCCATCTCAGTCACCAGATTTCAACCCAATTGAACACTTATGGGTGATTCTGGAGCGGTGCCTGAGACCGTGTTTTCCACCACCATCAACAAAACACCAAATGATGGAATTTGTCATGGAAGAATGGTGTTGTATCCCTCCAATAGAGTTCCAGACACTTGTAAAACTTATACCAAGGCGCCTTGAAGCTGATCTGGTGCCTCGTGGTGGCCCAACGCCCTATTCACATTATGTTGCCATTTCCATTATTATTGGCAGTTACCTGTAGCTATTGTAGTCCATATTAATATTTTTAAAAATGTTAAAATAATATCTAATATAGACAGGCATTTACAATGGGTCTTTCTTGAAAATGTCAAATGGTTTGTGTTCCAATAATCTATGAGCGACGATGTGCTATTTGATTTGAAAACAAGATAAAGAAAAGACAGAAAAGCTCAATGTTGCAGCTTGATAGAGATGCACTGATTTAAATGGGGAAATCTTCTACTTGGGAAACTGTCTTGGAGTCAGCACTCTAGATCTACAATTTTAAGACTTAAGGCATGGCAGACTTTTAATTGCAAATTTGATGTACTTTTTGATGCTTCAAAGTGTCTCCATCCCAGTCTGCCAGGAGTCTTGGAGTGACCCTGGCTTCTCGGGCCACGACCAGGCCGATTCTCCTCCACAACATCCGGAGGATCCGACTTCTCCCAAGGGCCACAACTCCTGGTCCAGGCCCTGGTAATGTCAGCAATCACCTGGCCGATTCTCCCTCCACAACATCCGGAGGATCCTGTCACCTTTCCTGTTCACTCTACACCACTGACTCCTTAACCACAAGAGGCCACACAACTCCTGGTCCAGGCCCTGGTAATCTCAAGCTCATCTGGATTACTACAATTCAGAGCTTGCTGGCAGGCCTAGGATGTTCGTCCGCCTGTGCCATCAAGCCACTGCAACTGGAGTCCAGAATGCTCCCACCAGCTGAGACAGATGGAGAGCTGGTGTTCAATCAACCCATCAAACAGGTTTACCCATGTCACCCTTTGTACATCTTTGTACTCTCCTGCTCTGCACTGGCTCCCCTGGTGGATTTGCACTACCTCCAGCAAATTATTGTATTTAACATCTGGTATGCTATGATGTCAATAGCTGGCTAAATATATTTATTATCCAGTAGGAACTGCTTTCCCCTGTACCATTACCTCCAGACACTCATCACACCCCTCTACCCCTCTGCACACCCCAGCCAGACCCCTCCACTCCGCCTCCTCTGGCAAACTGACTGTCCCATCACTCCGCCTGGCATCCACTCCTCGTGGTCTCACCTCTTCTCTGTCCTGACCCCTCAGTGGTGGAATGACCTTCTGCAATCGGTCAGGACCGTGGAATCACTTGCGATCCCCCGCAAGAGACTCAAAATCCACCTTTTCAGACTCCACTACCACTGAATTCTGTACATCTAGCCAATTGTCATCACCACTGCCTACTTGTCCAATACTTTTTGTATATGTATGCCTGCTTGCTCATAAAAAAAAAAAAAGTAATTACTAACCTTTTCCTTCCCAGTGTTACAGGTATGGTATACAGCTGCCTACAAGGATGTCTATCGCTGTATCACTGCGCTGTATCACTGCACTGATCTCTTGCACGAACTATGATTGTTCCTATCATGTATTAATGCACATCTTGTAAGTCGCTCTGGATAAGAGCATCTGCTAAATGCTTAAAATGTAAATGTAAATGTTTATAATCCTAACAAGGGTAAACTGATGATGAGTGATAAAAGACGAATTTGGGCTCAGATGCAGTAGAACTGCAATGCCCTTCATCATTAACTTTGACTAAGACAAGGGTTATGTTTTTTAATATTTTAAATATCAGTAGTTAACAAAGACATAATGCCATTTAAGAAACACAAACAAAAAAATCAAGCAAGCAATTATTTAAATTCAGACAGAGGACAGATTGGTTCTGGAGCTTAAGCTTGAGCAGGCTGAAGCATAAAACTAGATGGGGAAAAAACTGTGAATGGGTGGCAGACAAACATCAGCATCTCCCATCTTCAGAAATGAGGCTCCGTCAAAAGTATGCAGCGCTGTTTTACCAGGCCCGGGACCATACGTGCATGTGGATCTTACTGCTTAAACAGTATATCAAATGATCATGAAACATGTCAGGTTTGTGGGGACCATGGGAGAAGAACAGCATGGTACTCACATTGGTGCAAGGATATGCATTATTTTGTGCAATGTTTACACATACCATTCAAAGCCGAGAAGCAAGTGCACCTCCCCCCCCCGGAATGGAAGTTGTTTTTGCGATCACACAAATTACTTCTGTCATGATACATTTTCAAAATTATAAATGATCAATAATGATAATGTCACATACAAAAAAATTAAGTAGCAGAAACTAATTTAAACACAAAATGGGATATTCCCCCCGCCCCCCCCACACCCTCCTCAACAATGCAATGCCCTCACCCGGGGCATAAATTAAAGCCTGCAACTGGTGCCCAGCTATATTTCAGATTTGAATTGTGAAAATATGTTTGATAAATACTTTTGAAAAATATAAAATAACAAAATTATTATTGATGGGATGCCTTGATTTTAAAAATTCAGTTAAGGGAGCACAATATTTTATATTTTGGTGTTGAATTGAATCATTGTCAGATAATTCGTTGTTTCCCCTTTCAAGACTTGTTGTAGAGGTGTAAAAACTTGTCCATTAGAGGAAACACTCCTCTCCGCCTCAACAGAATTGTTTACAACTTTCTTTCTGTTTGAACTGTTCAGGGTTGAAGTATGCATTTTGAAGTATGAGTTTGATGGCGACTTGGCTGAATGTTTTTGTGCATTGGTTGTTTATTGATCCATTTTTACTGTGCACCTGGTGTGCCAGTGTTCGGTATTCATTGACCAGATTCTCTATTTTATTTTATTTTAAGTTTGGTGAATTCAGATTTTTCGACTCTCAAACCATTTAATCAGGTTGTTCAGATTTTTGCTGTGTTTAGAAATAAGAGACAGCTGTTCCTTCAAACCTTTTCTGTCCCTCAGCAATGCCATCATTTCTGCTGCAGCTGTATTAGGTGAGACGTCTAACTCATCTTTTACAAAGCTGCTGTAAAAGTCAATGTACTGAGCATGGTAGGCCATGGATGCATACCAAGTACCCCAACGCGCCTCACATGGCTCAGGTGGCAGTTTTATTGCTGCCTAGGTAGTTGTGCGTTCTAGATGTTCAAAATAAAAGTGTTTCCTACTCTGACAATGTTTGAATACGTTCTTCATTGTTGTAACAAGTTTGTCGATATTTGGGAAATTGTCTGCCCAAATATTGCAATATTGCATGTAAAATTAACAGAATTTGGAAATAAGCCTCACAGAATGTCATTGTATGTCTGAACCATGTAGCCCGCATAATCCAATACAAAGCCTGTGATATTGTTTAAATCCGCTTTGTATGTATTTAAACTGTTAACAATGGCCTCTGCCACTGTGGAGTGATTGACCAATTGTGCAAGTACACAGTATCTGCCAGTACCACTTCCAAATCATCTGTTCCTCCTTGTAAGACATACAAAATGTGTAAAACATAATGGTCTTTCGCATCTGTCGATTCTGTAACAACAGATATGCTGTCATTTTTCAACCAGATGTTTCATTTCACTTTTGTTTATTTTTGCGATGCACAGTAAATATTCCCCTTTCAAACAACCAGCAGTTGGAATTGCCCCACCATTCACTACATGCTTGTTTAAAAAAGCATATATTTTGGGGTTGTCCATTTTCTCAAGGGGAATATTTGCTCTCACAAAAGCTTCAGTAAAATAGTAAATAACGTCATGCCTCCTCTCAGGACTGTCATTTATTTTTAGTTTTTTGACAGCAGATGTCCCCTCACCCCTGTCCCCTCACCCCTGCTTTTTTCGTGTGTTGTAATGAAACATTGCAGGCTGTTGGTCATACCTTTTGGTCAGATCTTGATGAGCTTAAAAAGCTTCCCATTGACTGATAATACTGCTCTTTACCAAGTTCCGTACTAATTTTGAGTGTGGAAAAAATATATACCCTGGCTATGAAGGACACATTTTACCCATTTATCCCTGACAAAATCGGTAAATGGAATGAAATGTCAGGGAAAGGGCACAAACGGGAGAAATTGAATCTATTTTCACAGTTATCCGAAAAGAGGCACAGAGGCAATGAGTCCGTCAGATTGGAGGAGTCAAGGAGAGCGAACAGAGACACGGAGCCTTATGGGTACGGATCGGTGTGTCTAATTGAAAGGACCAGGACCCGGTGAGGTTCTACTAACACTCACTTCTGTTCTTGCCCCAGGCCAGATGGCTCAGGCCTTCCTGCGAGACTCTGGGATGGGAGGGGGGGGAAGAAACATTTCAACAGTTCAAGGAGAGACAAAACCCAATCATTCCTAATTTATGCTAATTAAATATGAGGTGCACACATTACTTTCTGTTATTCCTACAGGTACGAGTGGGAGGCGGACTGGTGAGGTGTGGGGAAAGAGCCAAGCCACACTCCGGCTAAAAATGTTTCCATGTACGAGCAGTTACGAAGCAGACTTTGCCCGTTAATTTCTCTGTTCACTTCATTGATCCTAAAGATCTTCAGGGCTCGCCACGGCAGATCGATGCCAGGCACGGCCAGAGCTCACGCAGATGATGGGAAGAGTGCACCATTATTCAAATTCGCACGAGCATCAGTACTTTTCAAAAAGCGCCTTACGGGCTCACCGCTCATAAATGTTTTTAACCATATGCGTACCGAGCAACTGATGCAAAATATTGAATCTCATAACAGACCATTAACTTGCTTGTGGTTCGATATGATAATTGAGCCATTCTCCAACTTGAAATGAAATGTTATGTTTTCTTATTTTGATGGGGAGACGGAAACTTTTCAAAAGCCACAGGTTTGGCTTCAATGAGAAAAGGTCCTGCCTGGAAGGAGAAACTCAAATATTAAAATACAGTTCTGTGTTGAGGATTTTATTGGCCTTTTGTCCCCTCGGTTTCTCACAGTGCGGAATAATTAATCTGAACCCTTAAGCTAAGGCGGTACAACTCTGATGCAGTCAGACTTAAAAGCTAATGTAGCTTGGAGAACTTTGGTTTCCTGAGATTCGCATGACCACCATTTCTCCTTTCTTCCTTTGCTTAAATCATGGGAGAGATGGTGAGTATACTGGCTATATTCATTGGTCAGTTCTGAACTTGCTCTGTGGTTGGCTATTAATTTACAACAATCGGCCACATAAACACTGCCACCTAGTTTATAATCAGCATGAGCTAGAAGTGAAATTCCCAAGGATTAGCTAGGCAAATACTTACATTAGTCACTTATTATTTATTATATTAGTACTTTAGTCATAATAAATGGTGGGGTGATGGTTCTGTTCGTCCTCATCAAAAGTGTAACAACAACAAACAAACAAACTCCTCCGGTGAGATGGATTAGCTATCAAAGATCTATCAGTGCTAGAATCTCTACCTCTTCTGTAGCGAACCATCTGTCAATGAGCTGGAGCTGGAGGGTTGCAACAATGAGGGCAAGAATAACCCCCCCAGAACTGAAATATGATTCAACTGAAAATAACTCAATATAACTCAAGAAATCCTCTAAATTGTCAAGCTGAGATCACAATGACAATGGCCCCATAATCTTGAGCTCATTAGCCTGCCCCCCCACCAACCCACACACAAAATGTCTAAGGACACTGCGATGGGACCGAAGACCTAAAACTTGAGCTAAAAAACAGAAAAAGTCAGAGTCAAAAATCCTATAGGTTTCTACAAACAGAAAGTCTGTGAGATGTCCATTTCTTAACCAAGGCTACTGCTTTCCTATATAACCGCTTATCCAGTCCCCCTGTCAAAATACCACTGGGGCCAAACAGTGAATCATTAAACAGTGAATCTGTTCTACCTGGTAAATGCTAAGTGAAGGGTGAAGACAAGCATGTATTAAATTCAAAGTACACAACTGACAGTAAAACAAAACTCAATGATTTACTCCATTTTTAATTTGGTCCTTTTTCTGCTAGTTTCTCAAAATGATGCCGTCACATGCCCACTTCCTCTTTCACACTGGCCCTCTGCTGATGTGAAGAACAGACTTCCCAGGAGATCCTGCCAGCCTGCCATGTATTCGAGAAAAACTATGTCAACCTGCATTGAGTCACAGGCTTTGCCTCGCTCGTAGCAATGAACGATTTCACATCCTCACAAATATATCTTATCGCACCCTCCCCCCTTCATCAACCCCAGCGCACGGCACATCGTTTTTATCCTAATGTTGCTATGGCTGTCAGGCCCACTTAAGAGACCTGATGGATGACCTTATGGATGACATTTTGTAGAGGCGATGATTAAGGCGTGGTTACATCCCTCTCCAGATAGGAGTAACTGAGCAGAGATTCCTTTTCTGATTTACAGTGCGCCTCTTTCCAATTACGCTCTGACAGGTGTTCAGCTGACATTTATCCAAACTTAATAGACTTGTTCTTTCTTTCCCTCTCCCCTGGCCTCCCTCCCACCCCCCCTCTCTCTCTCTCTCCCTTACAGAGGTGAGGGGAACGATTCGTCCTGGCATCAACGTAAATAGCAGCAGGCAGACAAAGAGACACTTCACAACAGGTCCTGGGCAGGCTCGACACAGGACCTGAAATCATTTTGCGTGAAACCGAAATATCCACCGACCCTTTGAAACAGCGGCCCATCTCACGCACCAGATTTCCTCGCAGCAGAATTCGCCCTCGTGATCGACAAAATGAACTAGCTTTGTTTTGTACGCGTTTACAGAGCTGCTCCCACAGCAAGAGAGCCCCCTGCTGTCGATGGGCAGCTGGAGTACAACCTTGGATTTTTGCTCGTTTTTGTGACGGCAGGCTCTGCTTTCGGGGAATGACCCGAGGTACCCCTCGGAGGGAGGGGGAAATTCTCCAGAGCTCGGCCGTTTCCAAGAGGTCAGCAGTGAAATGAGATTCCTCAAAGCTGGCAGGGACGGACGCTGTTCAGCCCTGAGCACTGCAGGAAATCAATGAATGAAAAAAACAGGCTCGTTCTCATCTGTCAGTTCTTCCCTCTCCTCTTCGTTTGACCTTGTTGTAGCCTCTGGTTGCTGGAATAGGATACACTTAGACTTGGGAGCTCTTGTGTAGATACCGCTAACATGTACCAGCAAGTTACAGCCACCAGATCGGGTGGCAGGAAGCCCGCTATGGAAGTGAAAGTATTCAAAGGTGTTATAAATGCCTGTCAGTCCCAGTAAGTTTCACACACTGGACTGCAGGCATTGGCAATACAGGCTTGTAATGTAGGACCTTTACAGACAGGGCCTCTTGTTCCACTCCCAGAATAACCAATGAGATAGGGGTCCTTGTAATTGAGGGCTAGTAAAGGCAAACCGCTGTATTATTGAACAAGACGTTGAGGTAACCTCCACAGAAGAAAACAGGCTCTCCAGAGACTCTGCTCACCTTTGCTGGCTCGAGTTCACCTGTGAAAGTGACTCTCCAGGGCCAAACCACACACCGCAGGTAGACAAGGCAGCCATCTCCTGCCCACATCTATTACAGGGCTGTTTCACTTTCAGCATAAATCATTTATGACATTGACTGGAAATTAGATGAATGTTTAATGAAATCAATCAAACTCAAGAGGGGGAAAAAAGAAAGGTGCACACTCTGGGCAATGAGGCGCTGGCCACAAGAAAATAAAATCAAACTGCGGGCAAATAAGGAAAGGTCACGCACATAATTATGACTCCGAAATGTTTAACCATCCATTATGAAACAAGACATTTTTGATATCGGTCAGATGGTTAAATGTCAGGTGTTTTTGTGTTTTTCTGCGCAAGCATTTATTTAGCCTACTATAGATGGGCTTGGCAGGTATCAATTCTTACAACCCTTAATATTGCTTCTTTATGTTTTCACATTCTGACAATATTTATTTACATCATTACA
Organism: Aldrovandia affinis; assembly: GCA_029706075.1. NCBI lineage: Eukaryota > Metazoa > Chordata > Actinopteri > Notacanthiformes > Halosauridae > Aldrovandia > Aldrovandia affinis. The sequence continues at coordinate 36,859 of JAINUG010000053.1, read as the reverse complement.
TACAATAGGATGCTGTTGATTGACAGTCATTTGAAAAAAGGCCCATAGAACAGATCAGATTTCTTGAATTCATATAAAATCCAAATCTTACCTTCACCATTTATCTCAAACTGCTTTTGTTTGTTTTCCTTGATTAATAATCAAGTAATTATCCGAATAGTCTTTACCAGTAGGAAACCAATTCCCTTCCTCTTAAGTGCATCTTGTGGTAAAAAAAGAGAAAGTGTTATTTTTCTTTAAAATGTATCTATCATGCCAAATACAAACTTTTACCATGTTTTGCTCTTGAATGGCAGTTGGGAAGGAGCTAGAGTCCAATGGTTTCAAAAACAAATTGTGTGCGGGATGAACTGTCTTCCCTAAAAAGGTGTTCCACAATAAAAAAGATATGTTCCACAAGGTCTTTAAATTTAGACATTTATCCAAGGTGATTTCTGCTGTCTATAGCCCCTATGCTAATATAAATCAAATCCTGCTGAGTCCACTTACGGTAACGATATGTTTAGTAAAGAACAAGTGTTTCAGGGCTCTCGAGTTGCATATCCAGCTAAATCACTGGGTCTCCAGAATCAAATCCTGACTGCGCCAGTGCTAACAGTGGCCACTCTGGGAGGGAGGGTTCCAGTCAGCATGACATTCTCTCCCTCATCACACAATAGCATGACCGGCTCAATTCAGCACCTGGGATCCACCAAATGTGCAGCTCAGCTGAAAATGAACAGGTGGCTAGGGGTAGAATGGGCTAGTAATTGCTATTGGCCATGCCAACTTGGGAAATAAATAAAGATGAGGATAGACAGTTTTAAAATAAAAGAGCATGACTAACTACATTTTTGTACACTGGAAAGGTTATTGTTGTGATTCGCTATATAGTATGCAACTGCCTCATTTAATATATATAATAATAATAATAATATATGCCATTTAGCAGACGCTTTTATCCAAAGCGACTTACAGTACTGAATGCATCCATTTTTCAGTATATGTGGTCCCAGTGGAAATTGAACCCACAACCTAAGCGTTGCCAATGCTGTGCTCTACCAACTGAGCCACACAGAACCACATTTGAGTGCATTCAGTTGTTAGAGACACAACAGCCCAAGGTTCTGTGAGATAACCTATATTTATGAGTCAATTATCCTGGAACAGGACAAATACGTACGAGGCCTAATATATGGAGCACTTCAAAAATGAAAAGAACGGGTTACTGACATCACATAATTACATTCTCAAGTATTCACTTCTTTTTCAATTTTACGTCAATGTCGGTCTAAAAACTATTCGGCATTCACGATTCCAAAAGGGCACTTTGTGACTGAAAGATTAGAAGCGAAAAGACGAAAACTGAAAAGCGCCCGTGATTGATGCCGTTTTTCACCCAGCTCCAAGACCACCATTACTTAGCGCTGAGTGCAAAGAGAAGGCGGTTATTTCTGGTCCTCTTGCCCCTAATCACCTCATGATATATACAGTTGTGAAGTGGAAGGAAGTGGAAGGCAGGGGTACCAGCTCTGATGCGGGCCTAAAGAAACTGTGGTAGGTGAGAAATAAACACAATCTGATCCACTTGCATGTGTGTCACACTTACAACCCCAATATCTGAGAAATAGCACACATTTATTATAAGTCTCAGAATGGCAGCTCTTTTCCCTCTGAGAAAAGGCCCTGGGGACACATGAGCCCTGCATATTAACTGAAGCTCACATACTAAAGGAACAAAAATGTGCCATTTCCCTGCTTGATGAACGCCTATTTAAGAGGAAACGACATTGCTTACAGAACACCGTTTTGGCTTTGTGGTTATTTTTACAGGAGCAATTAGCATGAATGCAACTTCCCTTCGCCTACCTGCATACCTGCGTACCTGCGTGCGTGCGTGCATGCGTGCGTGACAGGAGTGATCTGACAGGGGTTCCAATTAGCAGCTCTAGCTACACTGTAACACTCCTTCCCCGTTTTGATTTTGTATATCAGGGTCATTTCGTATGCTCATCTCAAAATCTCAGCCAGCAGAGTCAAACTAAAATCCACCAGCCCTGGCACATACGTATCACATTACACTTCATAAATCACACAGGCTGAGATAGCACTTCCTGTGTACAGCAGGAACTGAGGATGAATGAGGTAGGTGTGAGCTCCACACCACAAGCGGACGATAGCATCACACTCCATCCACTCTGATGGACACTTTAATAGAAGCGTGTCAGAAAGCCGCATCGTGCATCAATATTAGCGTTAATATTTAAACATTTAGAGGCACAATAAAACACAGAAATCACACATCACCTGTGTTCATTATTACGTTTTCTGAAACGCAATCACTTTTTACATCAGGCAATGTGAGAGTGGTTTTTTTGTTCATACCTGTGATTCTGCAAAGGTACGGTCTTTCAGATAAAACACTGAAATGAAAGCATCCATCAAAGGAACACTCGATATTGATCCTCATTTTCAACAGATACTTCAAATCCAAAAACTTGGCTTGCTTGCATCATTTTGTACCTACTTACTTTTACAATAATAATCAACTTTTATAACATTCCACTGATGCTTTTATTTAACACAGTGCAACTTCCTAAGCTTTTTAATGGATCCTTCTAAGAGGGCTATAACTGAAACACTGCTTTAAAATATTTAGATGCAAAAGATTAACGAGAGCAACGAGAAACATTTTAGTATTAGAGAACCAAATTCTGTCACGGAAGTGAGTTTGCCATTGATTACAGTTTGCTTCAGGTGATTCATTACGCTTAATTGTCACTCACGCCTAATCAGAGATAAGGCATACCTCAGCGGTCTCCGGCCTGCTGCAAAAGAGCTCCTTTCCCTCGCATTGTTCAAGATTAAGGTCTTAGTATTGAGAAAGGGAGGCATACACAGGGAGAGATACACCGGCAGCAAAGTCGCAATCATACATTCCAAATTAATCTCTCCACAAAAAGGGAAGGGTGAGCCATCTCGAGTCCGCTGTGAAGCATGTAAAAGGAGTCTCCAGAACGTGAGTGGGCGAATTCCGTCTCGAAGGAAGCGGAGTTTGCTGCCCTTGGAGAATTAGCTTGCCTTGTAGAGATGAGCGGCGGACTCATGTGGGGAGGGCACATCAAAATAAATAGGTGTAATTGGCTACCAAATTGGGAGAAAAATGGGAAAAAATCTGAAACAAACAAAACAAACAAACAAACAAAAAAAAAAAAAATATATATATATATACTGTACATATATATTTCAGAAACGGCATGATATAGCACACAGTTGCACACACTGTCAACCCTTCCCCGTCACATACATATGACTTTAGAATTTGTCTTTGAAAATTCCCTCTGTCTATAACATTTACATAAGCATGGCTGACTAATGGGGGAGGGAGAAACGAAGACTCATTGATATGCTTTAAACTGCTTCCTCTCCCATTGTGCTGAACCTGGTTTATTTGGTGATGTGAACGGCTGGTGCAAAACGTTGAATTCCAGATTTTTGTGAATCGGGGCACAGAGCCGGCGACTCAAGACATCTGCTCTGGCCCGCTGTCCTGGAAACAAGGGCCCAGAGTAGAAAGGGGCGGGAATGCTGATAGAGTATGTATGAATGTTAGCAGAGTACGCGTGAGCCCGCCGTCACTGTGACTGCAGAGATGGGCATCCCCGCAGAACGCTGAAGGCTCCATGTCTCCTTGCCTCATGGGCGTGTCTCAGACTGCAAGACCAGAACAGGAGACGCAGGGAGATTCTGAGGCAGCTGAAAGCTAGTACAGCGTGTCTTTAAATAATTATCTGCATCCAGTTCAGCTTCTCCTCCAGGGAGGACGTTCATACAGAGCTGTGAGCTTTATCGCAAACAGCCATTCTAAAAAACATAGCTGGACATAGTATGTCAATTTAATATTTCCATATATAATATATTTAATATCTACATATTTCCTATATTCTTAAATGCATTTGTAAAATAGTGGTGAACTGTCCATTTAAAGCTATTCATAATTTTTTAAAGGAGCCATTTAAATGTATTATTCCATATATTTCCGAATAAACATAAGATAAAAATAATTACAGTATGGTAGGGTCACCCATAGTCTCATAAAATTCTCTCATCATAATGGTTTTGATTTAAAATATTAAAATTCAAAAATATATCAATTATATCAAATAATCAATTGAATTAGCCCATAGTGGCCATGCCTTTGGGTGTAGGAATCTAAATCTAATATTAGCTAGTCTAGATTGGATGAGCAGACCACAAACTGTTTGTTTTTCAAAAACGTTCAAAAATGTCGCTACAGAGCAGAGTTGGGCTCAATTCCATTTCAATTCAGGAAATGAACTGAAATTCAATGAATTGATTGAATTTAATTAATTAATTCATAAAATTATTAAAATACAGCCACACTTGCCAATTCCAAATGGATGGGAAAAAGTTATTAAAAACTAGAAATGTAATACAACAAAACCCCCAAAGAAACTGATTGATCTCTTTAAATTAAAAGAAGATTTTAAGACTCATTAAACCTCCTCCTCCTACAAGGGAGAGTACAAAAGCCAGGACGGAAACCTGAAAACTAGTCCAAGCTTTGATGTTCTAATTAAAATCTGGAGACAAGCAACTGTTTTAAGCCTGATAAGGGCTGCTCAAGGTGACGAGGTCCCCGAATATTGTACAGTGGGTATAAAAAGTATTCACCCTTCTGAACTTTTCAAGTTGTATTACTATATTTTACATATGCTTAATTAAGAAAAGGCATTAGAGTTGTTTTTAAAATTTTTACTTGACATTATAAAGTATTTTGTGTTGATCAGTGGCAATAAATGTAAATTAAATCCATTTTGATTCCATGAAGTAAGAAAAGAAAATAATTTTTATACCCATTCTATATGGGCAAATGCCACAAATTTGACATTTTCAATTAAGATCAGGTCTTCACCAGCTTCACCTAAAGAATCCAGGTACTGTTCTACGACAACATTGCTCTGACGGGTTTCTAAGACCGCATACATGGAAACTGCTGTGACAATCACAACAAAGGAAAGCTGCCTCAAATCAAGACTGGGCAGGGCTTAGATGATGGATCTGATGTCTGGATTCAGGTTTATGAGCGATCAATAAAATCGCTTGAGTGAAATTGCTCCACTATCTAATCTTCGCTCACACATCAAAGTCCAGCCATTACAGGCTCTCTGTAAAGCTGTTAGCGTGAGTGCACAGCTACTATATAAAACCTGGAGACTTATACAACACCTCACTGCAAGAGAGGGCTGGAACGTGGAAGGGATCTTTTAGAATCTGCAACTAAAGAGTCTCCAGAAAGCAGAAATCACAATGTGAAATCACTTTGATTTCTGCTCCCAATGCATTCTTTTTTCCACCCCGCTGATAATAAGGTATTGAATTGATGTTTTGCGGAAGGTCAAGTCAATTTTTCTGCTTCATTTATTTTAATTTGGAAGATCATTACTGAAAAACCAAACAGTATTTTTGCCACAGAAAACCGCTCTCGTTTGCTCCGTAGTTTACACCGATCTGATGAAGGCATCAGAGATTTTGGCATGGATTTTATGCGACGTCTCTTAATGGTAGTCTGTGTTTGACAGCCAACCCCCCAACAAGCAAGACTCTGGAGAATTCTCCAGACAAAGAAAACGACATGATTAATTCGTTCTCATTTTCTTCCTATATCACTCAACCCAAGTTGATTGCATTTTTGCGGCACATCAAATCTAATAGCCAAATTAACAAGCATCAGTAGCAGACATACATAATTAGCAATTTCCCCCTCCAGTCATTGAGCCCAGTTACACTATCTGCAAAGTTGACAGAAAATATTCCTGAAATCGCAGGATGACAAACACAAAACTTTTCTTCATTAGTTTAACGCCAGCTTCGTGAGGTGGAGTGTGTGTGTGTGTGTGCTCTTGTCACAAGTGGGTGCCTAAAACACTAAAACCATGTTATTTCTATTCTGTAAAATGGTCTATAGCCTTCATTTTTACATTTGGAATCAATCCCATTATCCTTGAACCAAAGCACTGTACATGAATGTTTATGTGTAGGTCAGACATATTTCCTCTTCAGCACTTTTCAGTCCATTATGCAAGATGTGGATTTCACACTCAATATATGTGAGAAATATAAGGTACCTGCCTGATTGCAAAATTCATTTTATTGCTTTCTAAATCAATTCTGAATTTGGCAAGCTGTCTATAGGAAATACTCATATTCAGTGGCAATGGCTTGGTGATAAGCCAGATGCTGCCTTCTGCAACCTCTCTGACTATCTACGGGGATATCTCTTCATAAGAGATTAAGCATTAACTATGAAGAGTCCATCACAAAACCCATCTGAGTATTCCACTGAAACTATGCACACTGGGAAATGTAGTTTACCCATGTGTATGGGTAACTCTAAATTAACAAAATCTACAGTTGCAGTTGTAGCTTCCTACTTTTTTGAACAGCGGCTTGTAGCAATGACTACTTCACAAATTAATAGTATTTGTTTGATGCCATACCAATGTAACTATGGTACACTCCCGCAACACTGATGTCATCGAGACCGGAGGTACGGTGAATACATGAAAGGACAGATAAACCGGCAATATTTAAAATAAGCACAACAGCTGATGAAATTTCAAAATGTGAATATGCGCAAATTAATATATTAAACAAACCACTTTTAAAATGATCATTTATAAAAACATAAGAACATAAGAATGCATAATGATGAGAACGGGCCGTTCGGCCCATCTAGGCTCATCATGTCCTAATCTAAAGAGTATCTAGTACTACATCTAGCTTGGACTTGAATAGCCCAAGCGTTCCTGCCTCTACTACCCGACCTGGCAAGCTGTTCCAGGCATTGACAACTCTCTGTGTAAAGAAAAACTTCCTAATATCTGTGTGGAATTTGCCTTGAACTAATTTCCACCTGTGGCCTCTTGTTCTGCTGACCCCACTTATCTTAAAAAATCTTTGGTATTTTACTTTGTTAATCCCTTTTAGGATTAGGGTTAGGGTTAGTCAAAGTCTCATGGGGACACAAAGACACAAAGTCTCCGTTTGCTAAGTTTAAATAGATTGAGTGCCTTAAGTCTATCATCATAACTTTTACCTTTCATAACAGGTATCAGTTTAGTTGCCCTTCTTTGGACTTTTTCAAGAGCTTCTATATCTTTCTTGTAGTGCGGTGCCCAGAACTGGCCTCGTGCTTTGCGAGTGTGAGCTGCCTACTGCGGTCGTGGTTTGAAAACCAACTGTGCCAGACCGGCCCTGGCGGGAGTCACGCGGCATTTGGCTGTCTGCCCCAGGGGAAGGGGGGAGGGTGAGCCACCACAAACTAGCTGGGAAGCGTGAAGGGTGTCTCCAGGAAAGGGGGGCGTGTTCCATCTAGGAGGAAGCAGATCATCACTGGCCTCAGGCAATTAGCTTGACCCAGAGGACGGGCGGCGAGTTCATAGGGAAGGGTGAATCAAAATAAATAGAGGGTATAATTGGGCACTAAATTGGGAGAAAAACAGGAAAAATCTGAAACAAACAAACAAACAAAAACATTTGTCACCAAAAATATTTTTTATGGTCAGTTACAGCACATGAACATTTATTTTTGCCTTTTGCCTCTCGCTACATCTTTCGCTGTTTACAAGCATGGAACTATTTGCACCTGTAGCAATTTTTTATGACATCTGCTGAGTTTTGAATGCCTATCACTGTAATTTTCCCTTCCCTGAAGTGAGACATCTTCTCTTGTCACGCCCTCCAAAAGAGCATTTCAAATTTTTCCCAATGGAGAGCACAACTCTCACATTGACAGATCGCAGACAGAATTTTCAGTGCATCTCTCAACAAGCTCTATGGGTCAAATAATGGTTAAACAAATGCTTTCGTCTACATTAAATTTATTCGGCTTTGACCTAGGTTTTCTGCTAACACAGTGATGAGTGTCTCAATGATAACGGCACAATTAGGTCGCTAACTAGTAAATGTACAGCACTAGCATAAAAGTTGGCACTTATCCAGGCTGTCAATTTACAGTTAGACACTGACATCTAAATAAGGCCGGTGGATAATCCGGTAAATCGCATGTTCGGGAGTCATTTCTGCAGGAGTATACTGCTAATAAATGCGGTGAAAAGGACTTGCAAAGGAAAACCGTCTGTTCATATGTTAACAATGCTCAAAAAGGTGGAGAGATGTACACTGCTCAAAGAAAAAGGTACAAATCATACAGCAACTACACTACCTATAATACCATAAAATCATCATTTCACCTGTGAGGACCTGAGGACCTGAGCACATTGGGCCACACAGTAGCCCCGCCATTCAAGCTGCTGAAGTAACTCGTTCACAGAAGAGGCACGCCCATCCAAACTTAGTGACGGGTTCAGAGCCAAAAGAGGAGTTCCAACAGAATAAAGAAATAAAGTCAAAATGCAACTTCTGCACTCCCATGAAATTCATTTTAATTGCATGTGTGCACATTCTTCCATTTTGTACCTTCAAATAAGTGTATCAATTTACAAAAAAATCGCCCGTGCCATGGAGAATTGCAAATACCATACTAGGACTTGAAACGCAGAAGTACTCCTTGTTAAAATGCTGCTCTTTCAGAGGCTTTAAAATGCAATGCTGACTCAGTGCCCTCATAAAAAACATAAATCCTTTCTTTTCCAATTGAAAACCAGTCCACCAAACCATTTCCTGTTTAAGAGACAGTATTATCCCCCAGCTCCTGTCCAGAAACATAAAGGCTACAAAAGGATGAAACAGGTGAATGTTCTGTGTCAGTGTACTTTCATTATATAAATCACTCTGAGGACTCAAAGATGCACAATGCATAAATTGGCTTTACTGTTATTTTCTATGAATGGGGCCTGTTATAATGTCCAGCTGACATATCTGTATAAGAGTGAGTCCCTGCTCGCAAAGGCATTGATTATTGTGCTTTTGCATTGACATCGTAAAAAAACCTGCGACAGTCTCGGTGAAATAAAAGCTATGAATAGTTATTTTTACTTCCAATACTGGAACAGAAACAGAAGCCAGAAATACATACTAGCCATTACTATAAAACATATATTAACCATCATATGGTCGGGAGAAAAACATGACTCATTTATGCCAATGGAAGTGAAAACATGAGTGTTTGGATTTGGGTTCAGAAAATATGTAATATGACAGGGGAAAATGAAATCAATGGGGATAATATGGGGTTATATAAATAGGGTCCAGGTTATAAATATGATAATTCTGAAGGCAGCTTTATTTTAAAATAGTAATTTGCGCCAGCGCCAGAGCAGGCTGCGGTGATATTGAATATGAGCCAAAGGTGGGGTGCGAGGGAGGGGGTGATTCACGAGGCCTCCGTGACATCTGCCCTGTCCCCCCCCCCCCTTATAAGGAGACGCTGCTCGAAACATCTCCGCACGGGGGCACGGGGGCCTTTCGTGGCCCGCGAAATCCTATCACAGTATTTCAGGAATTTAATTTTCCGTTTAACAGGCTTGTGAGGACCGGTTCAGCACTGCGTCATTAAACCCAGTGGGGCTGAAGCGAACCATCCCTGGACGTCTGATTGTTTGATCGTGGTGGGCCGGATGACGGAGGGGCCTCTCGCCATCTGGGCCAGGTGACCGGGGCGACGGCGGGAGCCGGGCTGCCGTATCGCGCATGGGAGAGCTCTGTCCTCGGGCCTGGGCATCATTACCGGGCTCAGTGGAGCGGGCAGGGCTGGCATTAAACCATCCGCTGTGGCTGTAAGATTCCCACACACGCTGGGGGACAGACATCCCACAGTGACTCTCCTGCTCCCAAGACTCAAGTAAAACACACTGTTACCGGTGATGCCACCAGTGGAGCTAGTGCCGCTTAAGCTTTGAGTGTTGTATTCAAGAGGGCTACCAACTAGGAGCAGAGACCCAGATTAGACATTTTTGGACCATCCCTGTTAGAAAAACTGGCCTGTAAAGCATACCTTCCAATGGTCAAATCTAGCAGTATAGCTTTAAATCACACGCCATCCCTTTTATATCAATGTTCCTTTGGCCTGCATATATACCCCAATACATCTTACAGTCATTCTCTGTAATGGAGTAGATATCAGGAGTAGGAGTACACTGTGGTTGTGTTGATGACTCACATCAGTACTCATTGTCCCTGATGGAGTCTGTGGAGCCTGTGGGCTCTGTGTGCGTGCGCAGCAGACTCACGTGACATGAGGGGACTTTCTCTGTGCAGGGTCCACCAGTCGCAGTGTGTCCCGGATGACTCCCACCTTCACCTCCTCGTCCACAGGACTGGGGATGTACTCAAACACCCCTGGAGAAACCTGCGACGCAAACAGCCACAGCCCATCCCCTCACCTATCAGCACCTCCGATTGGATGACACTTCTGCCAAGCAGTTACGAGAGCTAAAATTGTGAACACCAATCAACCTTCCAGACAGACTGTCTGAAGACAGTTCGATAATCAACGGGTAGGGATAACAGTGACAGTCTGGCAGGTCAGCGAAGACGGCACGCTCACCTCTTGCTCATGCTCGATTCTCATACTTGGGTTGGAGTTCACCTCCAGCAGGATGGGTTTCAGATTCTTCATCAGTAAGATGTCAAACCCCAAAATCTTTAAGACAGAAAAATCATGTGAACATTTACAAAGCTCCAATGAAAATCTATAATTTAACATTGTTTCAAGTGCATCAGACATTAAGTCTAGACTGAGAAGGTGTTCAGAGAGCGCATGAACGAATACGCTGATAAATATGAAAGAATGATAAAACGATCACAGTCTCCCCCCTTCCCCAGTGCAGACAGTTTGGATTTTATATTGCCTGGCTCAGGGGAAGAGAATGGTGTTCTATTAAACTATTAAAGTGATAAAAGGACAAAGTAGCAGGGGTGTGATAATATATATTGCATCATCTCGGCTCCCACAGACTTCTCTGACTTATCCATTTTAAAGTCAGCTGGATAAAATGGGAATTAGAATAAAGCTCAGAATCTTCTCCTCCTGACAGTACAATTTATTCAGGGCCCGACTTCAAAATCATAAAAAAGTTATTCAAACATGAAGAAGCCATTAGTAAAATGTCCTCTGACACACGAAATGGTGCCCTTGCTCAACATGCACTGCTCAGCTTGTAAGTAGCCAACACACTGTGTAGCATTTGAGAGTAAAGGTGCTTAGCTATAATTGCCACTGTTATAATATGTCACAGTTTTTGGCAAATAATAACGATGTGGCACTGAACCATTGACACGTACACTGTAGTGTCGTTGTCAAAGTGTAATGCGCAGATTCTAGCGTTAATGCACGACTGTGGCACATTAAGGCATATCAAACTCCACTCCGGTAATTTTGTGACAAGAAACTGCACCTGCAGCGCAGTTGTAAAGGAGGTTGGTTTAATTAGGATAAATTACCCGTGGGTGTGGTTAATTGTAGCCAATAAGATCAGCAGCTTTTTTTCCCTTTAATATCTTTGCCAACTGTGAACTGCCAATTTGATCATGTCTGTTCAATAGCGAGCACCATGGCTTGCGAAGAGCAACTACAATACAATGTAGTAGTGCAATTGGACAGCATATCATGCGATAATGCTAAACTAAACTAACACACGTTCCCTAAATAAATAAATAAACTTTGTTTCAGACTTTTCTCGCTTCTTTATTTTGATTATTATAACCTTTGCTGATATAAAATACGGATATGATCAACAATATCATATTTTTCATCGGTTATTATTCCTCCTTTCCAAATCCTACTATGTCCTACAAATTCACCCTGCTTGTCCTGCATATGGACTGTTTGAATCTGGTCACCCTAGCTCCACAGCCAAAAGGTCCCTCCTCTCCTGTGTGCCCATATCCAAACTTTGCAATCACTCAGGGCATTGCCGCATGATACTGTCCAATTATGAACTTCATTTTATGGTAGAAATGCTTAATATTTATCTTTTTTTTTAAACAGTGCGCATGCATACTGATTTATTTGAAAAAACGCAAACACAAAAACACAACTCAACGGGTCTCTCTCTCTCATTTAAGTGCATTGAACCACTCCTTACAAGTGCAAAGCTCAAATACTTTGAACTGCTTAGTTGAATACAGATTGCATTCAAAATAGTAATTTATTGAACAATTTTCCCCAGAGTGAGGTGAAATACAGAACATCCACAAAACAGTCTTGTGTGATGGGGATTTATCACCTATCTGCCCTATCTCTTTGTATGTGCGCATTAATAACGTAACAACACTAGCACATAATTCCTGCATTTCAGTTAAGAGGTGGTTTGGGTGGGTGGCAAACAAACTATTGGACACAAAACTTGCACAGCACCGAATGTTTTTATTGACACATCCCCCCATTGCACCACCCAACCAATGTTGATGCAAACATGTTTAATGCAGACCATAAAACTACCAAACTGGGCGGTGAAATATTCTGTTTGTGACAGACTACCATCCAGGTGCATTTTCACTACTGTCCTCACCAAACTAGAGCCCCATGCGTTAAATGATTAATGACCATGCACCTCACTTCATTTATGTATTGAATTTATGTAACCTTCATTTATTTATTTAAATCATTTATTTACATCCCCCATTTTTCTCACAATTTGGTAGCCAATTGTACCCTCTTCCGATTAAACTATCCCCCTCGTGCTATGAGCTCGCTGCCACAACTCTGGGACCAACAATGACCAAGACACTGAACCGCCTCCTCCGAGACGGAATTCGGCAAGCTGTTGACTGTAACTCTGACATGCACAGAGTCACTTCTGCGCACGGTGGGCTCCACCCCCACCTTGGGGGCAGACAGCCAATCGCTGCCCCCAAGCAGGACTCCCTGGCCCAAGCAGTGGGCCGCCTGCAAAAGTCCAGTTGCGTGCCGCAGAAAACTGAAAGGAGTTGAGAATGACCAGGATTAAATGCCCAGAAGATCTTTGGCTGTAGTTACTGGAGAATGTGTGCAACAGATTAGATGGGTAAGGGGGTGCTTTGCTAAGAAGAGCTTTGTAGATGAGTAGGAGCCAGTGTGTTTGTCTTCCGAGTGTGGAAAGAGGGCTGGTTAATTAGTGAAGACAGGGAACAACAGTGGCTTGTGAAAGGGGCTCCAGTACAAAAATGGATGGCGGAATGGTCATTAGGACATCAACCTTTCTTAGTGTGCCCTTGGATGCTGATTCATATATCACATCACCATAATTAAAAATGAGTGTGTAAAGGAAGCCTCGTTGCAGTACAGAAAGCCAAGGCTAAGTCTGACCTTAGTTTGTAAGTTGTTGATGAGTCATGGAACAGGAACAGGGAACAATCTAACCAAAATCCAAGATGTTTGTGTGATGTGATGAAATTCTGAGGGTTTTTTTCTGTAAAAGAGCATGAATTTTGTTTTCTTGGGGTTAAGAGCTAGGTGCCGCTGAGAAATGGCCTGCTGAACATTTGTAAAATGGCTGAATATAGAATTTTGTCATCAGCATACAGGTGAATCTTTGAGTTACCAACTGCGTGTGCAACATATGTAATGCACATTAAAAATAAACTGGGGCTTGACTGGAGCTTTGAGGGAATCCCTTAGTGATATTTGAAGGTTTAGGAACTTTTTCAGCTTTAACGCTTTGACCACTAGAGGAAAATGACTCTACAAAGCAGGCAATGCTCTTATCTGTAAGACCGATGTTGTTGAGTCTGTGCGTTAAAATAGAATGGTCAACAGAATCAAAATGCTTTGGCTAAGCTGTTTAAAAAAAAAAGAGGTCCTGGGTTTACTGGGGTGCAGGTTGAGAAGTTCATCTAGTGTTTCAGCTTCAGAGACTGAAGCATTGCACCCCGCTTAATTTGATGGTAGGGGAACCCAGTGACAACAACATAATCAAGTTTAATAGAGATGGGTCGCTAAGGTGAGTGACTTTATTCTCCATGCAATTAAACACTTGCCAGAATTTCTAAGGATCTGATGCACAGTCAGAACGTTTCTGCTTATAGTGTTCTGCATGGCTTTTCTGACGGCAAAGTGCTTTTATTCCTCAGCTGCGCAGAGAGCCAATTTGTGGGTAATTTGGAGGATGTTGGGGTGTGCCATAGTGTTTTTCTGACACTATGTCTATTTCGGGTCATATGTGAACGGTACAATGCATGTAAAAGGCTCTCCATTCATGAAAGGCCAGGTCTCCTCCAAACCCCTTGATCAACAAGCTGGCATTGATCTTCAAGAAATTTCTACTTTTATTAATGTGCAAAACAGATACTTCTTATCCAGGTCTACGTGTTGATATAATTGAGCATTATCTGTGCACAGTGAAAGTCGTTTAATGATCCTATTGTCAATGCGCTAAACAGCATGTCAATAGATTGAAATTGAGCTGGGTTGCTCTCGCTCACCTGAAAGCAGGTGGGGCCTGGCTTGCCTGGTGGGATGCCGGCCTGGTAGTACACCTTTAGCTCAGGTACCAGGGCAATGACGGTCTTGATGACTAGGGAGATGATGTCAGACCACACTTTCTTGATGTCAACGCCCTTCGATGCCAGGCGGTACAGTATGCTGGAGAAGGTCCGCTTGCTGCCAGTGTTGGTGCTGTCCGAGTGGACAAAGTTGCTGCTCTGCACGTTGAGCGAGTAGTTGGTGAGGTGCATGTAGACCTGATTGAGGTTCTTCTGGCTGGGCTCCTGGTACGGCTCGGTGCAGAAGCGCGACAGGCCCTCCTTGGCGATGTAGATCTCCAGCGGGTCAAGGGACTTGACCAGCACGTAGAGCCGGATGTCGAACTTCAGCTTGTCTATCAGCAGGGGCTTCTGGATGTACTCCTGGACGACGGCCTGCTTGCTGTGGGCGCCCGAGATCATCCGCAGGTCAGAGGGGTCACGGATGAGGTAGATACCGTCCCCCTGGGACCCACCGTCCGGCTTCACGATGAAGGTGGGCTTCAGGGAGGAGTCGCTGTCCTTCACCATGCGGATCTGTGGCAGGATGGCGGCAGGAGTTTAAACCACCCCCCACAAAAACACTCCATAACATTCCCAAGACTGTGAGCGTTTCATTAAAAAGCTATGGAATCGGGTCTCAGTTCTTAAAATGTGACTTAATTGCTTCACAAAACCGACAAGAGGATTCCTGAACAATCAAGCTGATTTGGCACATTGTTTCATTCTTACTTAATGTACCTCTTATTAATCACTGCGAGAATGGCAACCTTTTAAGGCATTACAAGACGAATTAGCTGTAGGTCTCATTGCTCACCAGACTAAGAACAATGAAAAGCACATAAACCCTCCTTTTAGGAAAAGCTTTGACACAAATCCACTGTAACATTAAACATTATTACAAACTTGGAAAGAAAAAAGAAGAAAAAGGAATAAAGCTTTAAAAAATTCATTTGCTCGTCATTGTCAATCCTACGCCTTAAAAGCGAATGTGGATAAATGTGAGGATTGACCCAGAATGCACTGAACTCAGTCCCCAGCTGAGGAATTTATCATTTACCTCCTGCAGTCACCGTATGAATATCAATGGGGGACAAAGCCCACCAATCATCGAGCCAGTAGGTTACTGAATAGACCGCCACCCTGCTAACTACCTTCAAAAACGAGAGCCGCATGGCTGATAAATTAGGCTGATAATAAACAGGAACTGCGGTGAGCTGGCCCAGAGGCAGTGGCTCAGGCTCAGGCGCGGCGGGCTCTGTCCGGTCAAGGAGCGCGCGGGTGGCGGCGGGACCCAAGCGGAAATGCCCTCTCCAATGACAAGCCGGGACAGGGGGAAATGCCCTTCCGCTCTGCCAATGACAAGCCTCCTGGCTCTCCCCTCACAGTGGGGGCTGAGGTTGTTTCAGTGGAGTGGAGCCCCGGGAGCCCCCACACAACGTGTCCCGCGGCAGACGGTGCATGGGGACTCTGCCACCATACCTGGTGTGGGACGCGTGCCTCCTGGCTCTCCCCTCACAGAGTGTTCATTACTGCGGGCTGGAGTTTGTTTCGGCGGCATTTGGCGCAGTGGGGAGTGGAGCCACGAGTCCGCCGGGAGAAGATTAATGGCCCTCCGTCACAAAGACTGGGGGAATACGCTCGTTCCCGGAGGACAGATGGTGCATGGGGACAATAAAATGAGGGTATAATTGGCTACGGGAGAAAAACGGGTCAAAATAAATTTTAAAAAAAATAAATTAAAAAAATTCAGACTTGATTGTTTACAGATACAGGCACTTAATGACCTACCTGTTTAACAACCACGCGGACTTAAGACCAGCTCTCAGACCAGTCGGTACTGTACGCTGTACGAGAACTTTGGTCGTGGAAACGGCAGCGCGGCGTCTCAGCGTCAAGCATCTCATCTCGCATCACCCTTTCTCAGTCTCAGTCTCATTCCCGCAGTCGGTCAGTATTCAATACACTAGAGTTCACAATCTCCAAGACTACAAATATCGGTAAGGGGAGGCTCCTCGCTTATCGACCAATTCGCTTAACGACCTGGTCGTAGGAACGGAACTCAGTCGTTAAGTGAGGAGTGCCTGTACTCTGCTCTGTACGCTTGACGTTAAACATTTAGTCTCTCTACCGCTGAAGCCCAAGCATAGCAATTTGACGCACATTCTGAAAATTTATAAATAGGCCTGACCAAGGAAAATACTGTGGCAATGGACGTTCTGTACTGCGATATAGCACAGGACGCAAGTCTACATAATCTGTGCATTCAGACAACGACCGGCTGATTGGAGCTGATTGAGATACAGGAGAGTCGAACTGTGCAATCGCAGGATACTTGTTTGAGGCTGCTGTATAATTCCTGATAAAACTCCCCTCACCAGTCCATCTTCAGCTGCTTCAGTCTCTGAAGTCTGATCTCCGAGAATCAACGCATCATTAGGTACACTATGTGGAAGGGTTCCTCTGGAAAGTTTATTGAAAAGACCATCTTTCATATCTTCATATAGCTGCATGGGAAAGTGGGTAGAGAGCTGAACCTGCAGACTTTGGACTTTGTGCTGGTTTTTAATGGTGTCAAATGCTTTTTATGTTTTGCTCTTTTTATACTGTACAGTGTCCTTGGGTTCCTTGAAAGGCGCTTTAAATTAAATTGTATTATTATTCTTAAAGTAGGATGTAGATTTAAATCCTATGTGTGGGAAAGGTCGTTGTACCCTTGGTCAAAGAAGTTAAACAGCATTGCCCCAGTAGAATTAGTACCCTGTAATATGACATTCCCTAAATAAGGGAACAACTAAACGAATATATAATTGTGTATGGTAAGAATGTGACATCGTCAGTCATGGAAATGTACTGCACTGTACTGTACTCTTTTCATTCTCTTGTAATATCACAATGTGAAAGGATTTGTTTCCTACCGTTCAACAAATGCAACTCAACACTCTTGATAAGAAAACAACCCTTCCTTTGTAGAAAGGACCAAAGAGGCACACATTGGCGATTTGATTTTGCATTACGCATGCATTTTTTATGAGCAGTGCATATCCTACAGCTCAATTATCATGACACCATTTTATATGCATCGGCCGTCCAAGAGCACGGTGAACAATTTAATAGGATACATGGCTTCAATTTAATATGGTTTGACATGGTGCAATAATATCAATATAATTAATGGATTTTTTGGCTTTGAAAATCATCTTTATTTGCTCAGAAACTCTTCATTAGTTAGGATGAAATTTCATTCCGTGGTACACAAAAGCGACACTTTACTGCCCTCTGCAGGATTTTAAACCAACAATACTATTACTGCACGCAGCCTTTAACACATTGCCACAATTTGCTTAGCGATTTATCATTGGAAGCACACACCTAAGGCATTTGTGAATAGCTATGTGAGACTGTTTTCCTCCTCGCTTGACATTTATTATTCCTTCCCATATATTGCACAATACATAAAACCCACCATTCTCTTCTCTCTGACTCATTGTTTCATGTGGTTTCGAACCAGTTTCCTAGAGATCTAGTGCCACCTCCTGTCTACAAACCTCAACTTCCTCTGAGACTGCACACAGTCTTTTAGATTGCTTTCATGCCCTTCTACTCCCCCCTGAACATTATCAGCTTTAATAGCCAAACAAATTGTGTAAAATTCCCCTGTTTTGTATGCACATTTACATTTGAAAACAAAGTCTTACATTAATGTTCATATCAATGAGTCTCAGTAATTGTTGCTTGTATTTAGTAGTAATTATACAATTATAGGTTATTTTTCTAACATAGATTTGCTAAATGGTGCATTTCCAGAGAACAGAAAGTGTGATGAGGTGAAATAAATAGACTTCAGGTGCAGCAACCAACTTAATTTATTCACTTTTGAAATATTATTATTGTTCTCATATTCAGCATATATATACATATATATATATATATAAAAAAAGTAAGCTATTGTGATTTTTTTAAAGTGCTATTCTTGACAATTCTGATGTGATACATATGAATTAAACGTATTATACATATAGAATTAGTCTGTTGGTAATTGGTCTGTTTTGTATTTTATTTATTCGGCTTGAGCTTCGTCTGGTTAACATTGCGAATGTTAGGGGAATATCAGTGGTCACGTTTTTTCCAGGTGAGCTTTCATTGAGTTGGTATTGAGCATCTCAAAACAAGGAAAACGTTGGTAGGAACCTCAGGTGCCGTTCTCGTAATTGCCGGTTGAAAGATCACACTGCACTGGGCTCAAAACTGCCCAGAGTGCAGATTATACTTTGACCCTTGCGTCACTCCAGAATAAGTGAAAGGTAGCAGGGATTTGCAGCTCATACGGTCTACATCAGCATGTAATTGGGTATGTCATTTGCAATTAAGGGGTCACGACCCAAGAACTGATTAGCCTGGTGTCAAAAGGACATGTTCATTAGTCTCATACATGATTTCAACGGCTTGACTGCTGCCTTGACTGCTGCTCACAGAGCAGTGAACTTTCCCTGAACCAAACATTACTCATGAGGATGCTGGGAATGTTTCAAGTATATTTTGTATATTACAATACTGATTTGTTTTGTATTTATCCACGCATGTGAGAATTAAAACTCACAAATGGGCTTGTGCCCCTTAAATTACCAAAGAAAATGAACAGGATCTTTAAAAAATACTTCTTTAAAGTCATCAGCTGTCACCATTTTAATTTGGTCTGAAATGTGTGATGCAATACACTTGGCTGAAATGCCAAATATAGATCAGTGTAGCCTTTTCAGCCTTCAAACAATCGGTAAACGTGATGCATAAGCCCTCAAATCAGGCAAATACAGGTATTAAAGGTGGCACCTGAACAGCAAATCACATATTGTTATATAATCTTGAATTTGTCTTTATTCTTATTTTAGTTACTTCCATGAATTTTCCATAGCAACAGAAACTGAATACTGTACATAGTGGCTGGTTTTTGTTTCTCTATCTGTTCAGAATCCTTGTAAATTTGTATCAAGTCTCATTTGCTGTGCTTCTTGTACATCGGTCATTTATGTCAATAAAATAGAGAATATCTTAAAATGGAAATTAAATGATGATATCATCTAATGAAGCATATTAACAGTAAGAGTATGATTTTTGCAAGTGTGTTCTCTTACGTACTAAGCACCCATATGTATGGAAGAAGCAGTAATTACTGTAAATGATTACTCTGGAACTCATCGTTGCTGAGAAAGCATGCATTTGTATGTACCAACAGGAAGCCAAATCCACCAAGCTGGGCCTAAAGGGAAGAAAACTGATTACACAACAAAAGGCATTCTGTCACATCTCAATATGCAAAACAAGCAATTACAAAGCACATATGCATATCTATATACACACACACATGCACAAATGGGTACCTGTGACCATCAATGGGAGTGTGTAGTTAGAACCTATAATGGCTGGAGCTACTACAAATAAATGGTATATACCAACCAATCCCCCAAAAATTGGCCACGATAGCAAAACGCTTTGAGAGGTTCAAACATGAATGCTCGACACATCTCAGGGTTTCGTGAGCTCTCAATCTACCAACGCTACCTAAAAACGTCGACCCCATCCTGCTCAATAAGCAATCTGCCGAGTCGAAGCTGGCGTGTCTCAGTTGCGCCGTGTACCTGTGCAGAGAACAGCTGCAACTCCTCCGGAAGGATCCAAGAGCGAGGGTAGAAGTTGTACTCTTCTGGGAAGAGCTCCTGCATGGTTCGCACGGCACGGCTCAGGTTGATTTTCCGCAGCATCTCGATCATCCCTGGGCGGAGGGAGAACTGGAGTTCAAGAGGGGGGTCATCTAGAGAGCTCATATCTCTTCCGTTTGCAGTTCATCATCAGCATCATCAGCATTACGAGCATGCAGACATTACCAGAATTTCAAGGTCATTTACTTCTTCAAAGATTTCATTCTTGTGATCGCTTTGCAATTACCTCCTGTAAAGGCATTAAAAAACGATCATAGACCTAGTGGACTTAAGAAGTCTTAACTGATATTAATTGAAAATGTGAGGACTGTGTGTAGCCTTAATTATACAGTATGTTAGGAAGAATGCCAATGGCCATATAAGGTAAGCTGAGACACTGAAGTCACTGAGGTGTGTTTCTGAATACTGAGCGACAGATGGTGTCCAGTGGAGAACATGCTTCAGCAAAGGTGTATTTAACATAGTCAAAGAGCAAGATAACATGAATGCTTTACCAGAAGGATGACAATAACTCTTTTCTTCAAGTAATGTGTTGATGACGAAACTAAAATTATGTTGAAAATTCACATCTTGGTAATACAAAAGGTTAAAGCAAGCCAGCTTCTTACAGTCTAGCCATGTCTGTCTTATGAACCTGTTTTATCAAACATTATACCAGATCACAAACACACATTTGCTGGTAATGTAAACTGGAGCTTTGTAGAAAAGTTACCCATTTTTGTATGTTAGACTGATCCCAAACATTGTATTAGGGAATGTTCATGCAGCAACATTATGTTGTTACCAAATGGAAACATATTTGGAACATTAGCTAATGACATGGAGAATGGCATGGTAAAATGACTTTGGATGTCATATTTATATTACGATTATCGGTAGTGTTTACATTTACATATGTTTAATTACAGAGATCTCATAATATTTAATGTGGAATTCTTAAAGGAAGGTGTAATTTGTATGAACAGATATCTACATATCCTTTAATTGCTTGGAAATGTGGCTGCGTTTCATTTCCATGGCTAAAATGTAACAAAAACAGTGATCGATTTAGTTGACTAAAACCAACAAGACATTTAGTAGGTTTATTTAAGACGTTTAAAGGCATTTCAGTCAAAAAGAGCAAATAAAAAAATAAAAAATCAATGTCAATGAACACTGTAGCCCAGTTAGTGTTGCAGCATAACAGTGGTGTTGCTCAAAACGTGCTGCATGTTCTTGAGCCTAAAGCCAAATTCAATGATGAAAAACGGTAGTAATAAATTGGCCTTCAAATGTAATTAATATGTACAAGAACTGAACAACATCAATAAGGCTAATACAGAACGGTCTTTTTCCAACACCCCTGGTAGTACGAGCTCAGAGACCTTGAGGACATTCTGGCAACAGATAATTCTACATTTGGATATAATTTGAACCCTGGGGACAGGTTGATTATGGTTATTATCTTCAGTGGATACTGTTCATCTATAACTACGCGACACAAATGAGTGTGATTCAAATTACTAGATTTCAAACAATTATTAGACAATGAAGAAATTGCATAGCTTAGCGTAGCTGTCAATTTAAGAGAAAATAGTGTCATCATAAATGTACCCTAAGAATATAAATCATTAGTTATAAAGGATAATATGGCAATGTTGTATTCAATTTCAGTTTTACCTTCAATTTTTCAGTAGCTTTCTCACAGTGCTATTGAGAATTGTGCAGATTCGGAAAAATAATTGTAGAAATGACTTTGTATAACATTACTGTCTTGCTTTCCATTTTGAAAAATGCTTGTTGGGGGAAAATTATACCATCATAAATTAAAATCCCACATATTTGAAAGTGACAGGAGTGGGTGTATCCTCACAAAATGCATCATCATGAATGCTTTTGAACAAAACAGCTGTCCCTGGCACTTCGAGGGAAAACAATCTAAGAATATTGATTTGTTCACACTGCTCCATTGTGTGATTGCATTTACAGCAAGACCACATGATTAATTATTTTTCCACACATCTACTTTTCATATTTTCTGCTTTGTGAAAGTTGAAATGTTATCAACGTTTGCTGCTAACATTAATTATATTTTAATGGAAAGGAAAATAAGAAAGCATTTGAGTCATATTGAAAATGTAATACTTTGCCATATTTGGCCAAATTATTTACTGTTCAGCTGTCCATGCTGGACTGTCGAAACACCTGACTGTACCTGGGAACTTGTTGACCTGGCCTGACACGATGTTCTCGTTGTCATGGAAGGACACCCCATGCCAGTATATATCACAGGCCACACGCCGACCTAGGGGAAACTGCACAGAAAAGAGGGTGGGGGGTAGGGTTAACATCAATATAGAGAAGATTTTTTGGCAAGTGGCAGGTTTTCTTTTTCTTTTAACCAGTGTCAATATCCCTACAGCTGAGCGATTATATGCTACTGCAGTAAAAGTGATCAGAGAGACTGTGGAGAGCACTCCCAGGGGGAAAAGGAGTCTTGCAAGGAAATATGTCTGTGATCAGATTAGAAGTCTTCCAGTGGGCCTCCCGCGTGGTTACAACATTCAACACTGGCCACGGAGACCAGGGTTCGAGTCGGCTCTGGCCAGGAGTGCCACCAGGGGGCGGCGATTGGCTGTCCGCCCCAGGGATGGGGAAGGGAAGCCGACAGGACGTTCGCTGCGCATAAGAGTGGCCCTGTAGTACCGGGTTATGGTCGACGGCCTGGTGAGTACCTTCTTGGAGGAGACGTTACTTCGCCTTCGTCACTACCGGTCGCAGGACTACAGCAGCGAACTTACATTACTAGATTGACATAAAAATATTGGGTCTAATTGGCTACTAAATTGGGATAATTAAAAAAATGTAAAGAAAAAAAAGTCTTCCAGTGATGGACACAGGTTTGTCACCCCACGTCACAGCCCCGCCCCAGAGAGGACTGAACCTGAAGGATATCAGGTGGTGTGACTATATCCTGCAAAGTCACCATAAGTCCCGATCCCATGAAAAAGAGCGTGCAAGTGCACCGGTGAGGGCCATACATGCCGTAGTACCATAGTTGCAAGGTATATCCTCTTATGTTCATCAGCAAAGTGGGTCATATTAGTGGGGAAAGTATCTTGGGGCACGCAGGCCTGAAATAGCCCAGTTCAAAGACTTACACACCCTTCCATTCAACTGTGTAGAGGAAGGACATTCAAACAATTAGGCCTACTTTTAGACACTAGAGCATCTTGTTCAAGATTAAGAAATGTATTAAGTGATTTTTACTTCTATTTTAACTTTTTCCACTCAGCCCACTGATTTGTGGCTATATGGGATCAACTGAGCGGACTGGTCAGAAGCCCGATAAACCTCCTTAATGTGTGTAAAAAGACTGACTCAATCAATCACTCACTGAGCATGAGGTTTGTTAGCTGCCCAAAGGCTAGTGCAACTTAAATATATTGTTATCTCACTAATCTATAATATAGCTTCCTAAATGCTACAGGGCTGGGACAACCAGCTGGGATCAAATTCAGCAAGGAACAATACAATACAATACTACTGGTTACACCATAATTCTTCCCCTCCTATTTTCTCAAAATATAACTATATGGGTCAGATAGCTTTTCTCCTGTGGTAAAGCCCAATTTACAAGGGAAAGGTAGAATAGGAAGGTAAAAATGCAGGTGTTTTGTGAGATGGCTAGCATGAGCTTACACTACCTATATAGGTTATGTTGACTGATTGCTAACTGCACTGTTTTTGAATGTCTACTCTTTGTTGAAAATATTGCAACAAACAGTAGTGGGATCCATTAGGAATTTTAGTAATCTTTTCAAACCCTTGCTGTAATTCCAAGAACACCAAAAACAAAATAAAATGTAACAGTCCTATGTGACCTTAAATTGATTTAAAAAGCAATAAGAAACTATTATTTCTACCTTAAGGCTCTTTTGGGTTGGAATCCCATGTTTCTGTGTCAGGCATAGAACACATACAGCAAACACAGGATGTTGTGCCATTTCTTAATCCCCAGCACATAGCTACATATGAACTCCCAGATCATACCTTTTTTTTTTTTTTTTTTTTCATTTGAAAATGTAAAATGTTTTACTAAAATGTATTTTACCCAGGAAGTGTCTAGCAAGATCCTGAGTACAAACAGTTTCCATTCACTAGACCCATCTTAGCTGCATGTGTTCCAAACTAATGCGACCCAATCTGGCCATCTAAATTTCAGCTGATCTTGTCTCACCTACTAATGAATTCATGCAGTCCCTGAAACATCTTTACAGTTTAACTTATCTAGCGCCCCCTACACCTACATAAATCATGTTTATATGTACAGCAACATTATTCTCTTCATTTGTGCAGTTCACACTCACGCTGGAGGAATAAATTCCAACACAAGTGTTTTTCTCATCTGTGTATTGGAACAAGTACAATAATAGAATTACAGTTAATGATGCAAATGAAATGCAAATCCAGCATACTTCGTGGGAGATAAAATGTTTTCTATTTTATCGTGTGAACAAGACTACTACCTACCGGTAGTTGGGAGTTATGCACTCATAAAGAGTTTCTGGCTATGGTATTTTACACAGAATGAACATGCCCATTTCTATTGCTTGACATGTCTGGGCTTGAGGTCAACAAACTCTTGTATTTGGTGTTACCTCATACACTTTCAGAGTTGGTGAAATTGCAGAAAAGGCACCTCCAGTTTGCCTAAGACCCAGCTGACCTACAGCCAAGGTAGGTCAAATGAAATGGTGCTTATCCCTGTGTACACCGGGTCCTTTGTGTCCCAAAGACCACATCAGAGTCTCGCCTCTTTCCATTATTGCGTTTGGCTTGCCGTGCTTGGTTGCATTTCACTTCAAATTAACGCTAAACTATTTTTTTAACAGATCCAAAATCATGTTCAGTGACCTTTTTTCAAATTTGATTTTGTTTGATTTTGTTTTCTGTTTTTCTCCCAATTTTCTGGCCAAGTGTACCCTCTATTGATTCAATTTCCCCCTCCCCCACAGCCCGCTGCCTGCAGCTGCGGGATGAGCCACTACCCTGGTACCGGCAGCGACGAAGGCGAATGGACCTCCTCCTTCAAGACGGACCTCGTCTGCCCATCGACCGTAATTCAGATACACGTGGGGAAGCTTTCTGTGCCTGCAGCGAGGTCATGCTTTCCTCCCTGCTTCCCCTGGGGTGGATCGCTGGGCCAACCAAACGCTGCCCGTGAACGTGACTCCTGGCCAGAGCCGGGCTGGCGCATTGATCCCCGGCCGCAGTGAGCACCCTGTACTCCGGGCAAGTGCCTTTACCGGCTGCGCTACCCGGAGGTCCACTGTGACCTTATTATGTTACATGCTTATTTGGTGAGACTCAGGACTTAAAACAAACTGGTCTACAACTTTCATTTCAAAATCTATTTTCTGCAGAGCTGCCTTACAGCACCTTGTAGGTTAGATTTGCTCAAATAAATTAAGACCATTAAAAAAGAGTCAAAAACTCCATAGAGTCAAAAACTCTCCAAATCCATCCATTTAGGCCAAAAATAAAAAGATGAAAAGGCAAAAACATTTAAATGCCCATCTTTATGCATCTTCTTACAAATGTGTATTTTTGTAAGAAAAGACGTGATATCTCTGAGGAAAATGAGCTACATAATAGAATAATCCTACTGACAGATGAAACATGAAGTTCCATGGTGTGGCAGATCAACAGTTTAGCAGGATATCATTACAGTACAGGGATCTTCAATGACTGCTTCCTGGGGGATTTCTGTATTAAAATTGTGCATGCAGGCCAGACATTTTCCACAGACTATTTATAAATGAATATATGAATAACATGCAAGACAGTAACACACCCTTTCTCCCTCTGTAAGTAGAGAGCACTATGCACTGGGTGTATGAGTCTACAGGCATATGGGGGGGTGCATGTATTGTATTTTTAAGGCTGACTGGAATGTCCCTCATTTTTTAATTGGTTAGTAATATTTCATTCAAAGTCAAACAATGAAAGGAAACAAAAGATTTTGTTTGGAAATTGTTTAGTAAATTCAAATTTACTCAAAGAACTCAACTAACTTTGATCCTTTGAATCTTTTTAAATGTAGTATTTCTGCAACGGCGCACAATAAAGGTAAAC
Source organism: Aldrovandia affinis (assembly GCA_029706075.1). Classification (NCBI taxonomy): domain Eukaryota; kingdom Metazoa; phylum Chordata; class Actinopteri; order Notacanthiformes; family Halosauridae; genus Aldrovandia; species Aldrovandia affinis. The sequence continues at coordinate 10,619 of JAINUG010000053.1, read as the reverse complement.
AAGGACCATACTTTTAATTAAACACAGTACATTCATTTCAATAAATGGTAGCCTATACAGTCCAATCACAAGTTTAGCATGAACCTAATGTAAATGGCTGAACTGAGAAAGTAAGAAAATGCTGCTCCTCAAAAATACATGGCACAATACCTTCTGAAATTAGGTACACTTGTTAAGAGAAAGTCATTCAAACATTACAGAGAATTAACTACTGATAAAAATCGGAATGAATTGAAACCGTTTATCCCTGCTCTGATAAAATAAACACTGTCAGCATTGAAAAAATGTTTTGCACTGTGAGCATCAAACTATCAGCAACTGGTTTTTACTTGTGCTTCACTTGTTAAATTGTAGGGTAGTTAGAGCACTACCAACACCAATGGGAAAACTTAACCACTCTGGCAAGAGGCACAGATATATGAATATATATAAATATATATATATATATATATCCATATATATACTCTTTAATACGTTGCATGTATTATTATATATTATAAGTATTATTGATTTGCTTTGCTTTTGAAAAGGCTTGTGGAAAAATAATTTATTCTGTGAAAACATGCAAAATAAGAAGAAAAATGACTGAAACCAAAAAAAAGTAAAATAAATAAATAAATTCAAAAACAGAGAAAAGGTCCCATCTGGGCTTTTTATTAGAACATATGGGACAAACAAGTTTAATGCAAATGTTGCAATGTAGAGCTAGCATGTTAGTACAGCAGCTCTGAAGCCATGCTCAACCACATCAAAAAATAAGCACCCACAAGAAACGAGTGACAAGTCCAACAGAGGTGGCACTGCCAAAAGCAGCTCAACATGTTGTATCAGTGAAATTACAAAACACCTGAAGAAGATAACGAGCTAAGCGAACCAATTTCCATTAAGGTTATGAACATGCAAATGTTACTATACAAATAGACCTACATTGTCTGGTTTAAAGAAGGAACACAAATTATATTTGTCAATTTGCATCAAATCATAGATGAAGTCAGTGACCTCTAAACTAATAAGGCAATTCATGTTTGGCTTTTTGTAGTAAGTTGTGGTGTGGCCCATTGCCGATGAGGTAATTGTGTATTCTCTTGGTACAAAGCCTGTTTCAGACAGAGGCAGACAAACACACACAATGAACTGTTTATCTATCCACGAAAGTGTCTTTCCTAAATTATTTAAACAGATTTCTTAACTACATTCTGTATCCAACACAGACTTGGGCAATAATTTCAGTCAAAAGTTGCAGTTATGTTTTAAAACTGCTGCTCAAACAAACTTTATTTTTTCAGTGGATAAATCTATTTCAAAGGTGCAACTAGAGAAAACTTGCCATGTATATGTTGCAGGTGTGCCTAACGTTTGTGGGCTCTCTGCCATCGGCTTTAATTACTCTTCTTACAGAAAATGGCCTATACCTTACAATCAAACCATTCCAGCAGAGACTAAATACAGTACTTTAGGAAGGGCGTGGTCATAGCAAGAATTTCATTATATCAAAACCACGAATGTGTTATGCAATTTGCATGACTTAATATTAACAGCCATAACAGTTAATACAATGATGTTTTCATAAAATTATACATGTGGGCCAGTGTAACCTGAATCATAACCTGATTTCTGACATGCCATGTACTGGAGATAATAAACATGTCATCCAGATGGTTACTGGAATTTACTAAAACATCATCATTAGATTTATTTTGCTACAGGTGATATTGAAGAAAGAATATGGCCCTTTAAATACTGCACTTTTTTTCTACAATGTTAACAGAGAACGTGATCCACTGTCTGATTCAATCAGGAAATCCTGAAGTGAAAATGTAAAGTGCACTTACTCTACACTTCACACATGTTGAATCTCTCCTCCGCCCCCCTCCCCTCTCCATGGGCATATAGGTCTATTGGATTATCCCAGATTACATCTAATTATTTCCCACCGTAAGGACATGCCATATGCTGAAAGTCAGCTAGCAGATGCTTTGCATGTGTGCAAAATTCAGCAGCATCAAATCAAAATAATTTGCAAACTCTAGCAAGTGCTGCACAGCTGATGTACCAAAGCTTGACTAAGCATGGCAGAACACTGACTAATGATCTAGAATTGAACTCAATATTGCAAATTTAAGCTCTTGATCAACGACCAAATATTTAAGGAGAAATAATATTACACTTGTCATTTTTTCCATGCAGTAAGATGGGCAGACCTACGAAAAACACATTACTGTTAAGACTCATAAATACAATTTCAACATGCAGAAAATGGAAAGGAGCTGGGTTTACTCTCCTTTGACAACGGATAGCTATAATCAGGGCTATTATTACTGAATTCGTCTGCATTTCCTGGTGAATTGAGACACATTTTATTTTTTGCATATCTCAATTCACCCTTGATCTTACGGTTTCCACAGCACCCAATTATATTGCCACAATAACATCTAGATAGTCCCTTTAAAAACTTTTTTTAAAGTTGCATTTAATTCCTGATCTTCTTAAATTTTATGTGATTCCTGTAGCCTATCTGTTTAAGTCAACCTGTATTGTTTGAACAGTTTATTACATTTTCATATATTTTATTTTAAGTATCTTGTTCCTCTCTTTTCTCTTTTATTTTTATTTTGTGTCTTTCATTTTTGAAACGTATTTGACCATAATGTATATATATAAATACAAAGTGTATTAGCCTATTATTACATGGAATGAGCTCTGATCATAGCCTTCCCCAGAAATTCAACTCGGAAGAACTTTGCACACTACTACTACTATTTGAGTTTAGTACATGCTGCAATACAAGGCCGAAATTACCATATATATTGGGGGGGACACATCCCTCCCAATATTCAGATATGCTCAAAATGTCCCCCCCAATATATAGCCTAGCTGATATAAAAAATATAAATAAATTGATTTGGTCCCCCCCCAATGTTGACTCCATGGTTACGGCCTTGCTGCAATATAAGTTCAAATAATTCTCACCAACTCTTGATACATTAGAACAAGATGCTGAAAACCATGGTACTGAAACTAGCGTTTTGTGGCATGACTTAACTGGAGAAAACACTGTAACAGCTGTAACGTTACAGCATAAATGTGTGAAAGTGAGCATAACGTTTAGAGAAAATTTTAGAAAACTACACGTTTTACACTTTATTTGATGGCAATGAAATAAAATAATGCAATTAGTTTAAGTCAAGATTTTCTTTTTTCTAAGAAACCAGATCCATCAGACTTGTAAGGATTATATTACAAAATGGACTGGCATTGGTGACGATAGATGGTCGCATGTATATTTAACAATACGTAGATAACCGGAGATGACGTGAATTACTTGCACAGTATTTCGTATCCCAAAATAGACAGAAGGCAAACGGCTCGCGACTTATGCACAATATCAATTAGTTGCTTCATTAATGTATTAAGGGCAGCATTTATTTTAAAGTGACTTTCAGCAATAGTTGGCTGTAACTTTATCCGACAATTAAACCGACAGTTTCAAGTGTCAGGTTTGAACGTTTCTGGGTCTTGTATTGAGTTTATAGCTTAGTTAATGAGTAGCTGTCAATCAAACCGTGACTGTGAGTATCTATTACCGTTTGGAGCATCATAGTTAGTTCCTGGATTACCTTCCAGTGTCAGGGCAATACAAAATCATATGAATGAAGAAATCTTACTATTGTTTTCAGAAATCGTAATATTGTCTGCGGGGGGAGTATCTGCACTGCACCGTGTTTGCCTACCTCTTTCCATTTAAGTTGTCTGATGCTGACTTTCAGAGCCTCTAGTGATGTCTTGGCTTTTGAAGTGTCCACGGTCACTGGTTTCCTTTTCTTAGTGAGTTTGTTGCCAACGTCTTTGGCGTGCTGGTCTTTCGATCGATGAACAGGCACCGCGGCACCATTTGTTTCAGTTTTCCCTTGTAGCACTTTGCCAGTCCCTTTGATTTGAAGCATTTGATGACAACTGTTGCGGTTGAGCATTTCACCCGCAGTGGTTTCGGTTGTTTCCTGTGTTGGACTCGTGTCCTCCTGGTTGATGCCCGAGATACATGTATTCCTGTCAGGAGCTCCCTGTTTGGCCCTACTTTTACTCCTGTGTCTGTTGGCTGCGGAGGTCCTGACAACATCCCTCCGCCCTCCAACAGTAGCAGCAACCGGAGAGGCAGATCCGGGCGAGGATGACAGCACTGCCTCCTCTTCTGCAGCTGCCTCCCTTTTGTCTCCTTCATCCGACAATTTCATCTGTTCTAACTGGACCTTAACTTTCACATAGTGATCACTCATTATGTAAGCCAAATAGCTTGCTAGCAGCGCTCGCTAGCTAGCTAACTGCGCTGTACAATGCGCCAACTAATTTCAAGTTGTGATTTATTTGAAGTAACGTTAGCTAGCGAGACGGCTTAATAGCAGTTATTTAGATAGATAGCTCGCTATTCTGTCATTCAAAAGGCACATAGCTATCTAGCTAGCGCTAGCTAGCCGAGGAGATTAGCTAGCTACATATCTAGCCATCTAGTTAGCTAATACGGCTTTATTAAATATTCATAAAGGACATAAACCAACCGATTTCAACCGATACATTTATGTCGCGAGCTAGCTATCGGTAACTTAGATAACGAAGTTAAAGATAGCAAGTAATCAACACTCGACAGCTGACTAAGTTAGCTGCCTAGCCAGTGAGACTCCCATCTCGTCTGCCTGTGCTATACGTGCACGATCGTCTCAGTTAACTAGCGAGCTAGCAAACTCATGTTCAATCAAAATCCAACCGCAAATTAGATTGAAAACGTTAACCCGCTAAACATAAATAAAAATGAAAGATTTTGTATGGAACTTTATGCATTTTAGCTATTTAACTTGTTAGCTGGTCGCAATGCTATATATTGCATAGAAGGAAACCCTGTCACATTCATGCCGAACGTTGTGCATGCTGGCCAGTTAGCTAACGTTAGGCAGGTTTCTAGTGCTAAATCCATTTGCGAGCTAGGTAACATACTTATAGTCCATGTTGCTTACATTTGTAATTTTAAAGTCTATTAGTAAGTTATCGAATATTCCAGCAGTGATTTGCATGTAACTATCAAGTCTTCTTTCAAATGTGTATGCTGTATATAGCTAATATCATGCCAGCAACTGCCGGTAGAACTGGAAGACTCGGTCACCAGGCGTGAACATACATACACCACCCAACGAGGTACCCGGAAGTCCGATTAGACAGCCGTCATCTTGAAAATGCCGTGCTTGTGTTTTGGTCCTGTTGACAACGCAACCGACGGAAGCCCTGAGGCACAGTTACAATTCTGTAACACCCTGCGTTTGCAAAACGCGTTCTTGCAACAGTTCTCATTAATCTCTAGAGGAGATTGCACTATAAGGCAAGGCAAGTTTATTTATATAGCACATTTCATACAACAGTGGCAATTCAAAGTGCTTTACACAGAGCATAAATATAACCAAACGCACTACAAAATTTGGTCATCAACATTTTTTATAATAGCCTGTAAACATTGGAATTCACTACCAATTGATACAGAGGATCAATTGGACTGGGAACTGTTGTGTAATTATGTAATTAATGCAATATATTTCAAATGCCACATGGCTTAAATACATTGTTTAATAAAATAAATATTAAACTGCAGTTGCTTTCAGTAGTGCCATTAGTGGTGCTCAAATTTCTCATGTGATATTTATAACTTAACAAATTGGCTGATTTTATTAATATTTAAAATTCAAATTGATTAAGCTCTCAAGGCCCGTCTGCTTTGAAGTTGAATGAATACCATAATGGAAACAACATTAAGTGACAAATGAATACACTTGAAATATTTCATCGCTTTTTGCAAGATGGAAAGTTTATGGTATTTCTATCCCATGCAGTTAAGTATGCACATCAGTGATGTTAGGTCTGACACCGGAGCTCTGATGTCTGCTTCAAAACGTGCAGCCATTTCAACTGAACCACTGCTTCGGAGCTTGCTTTGAAATGATCACGTGAAATATGACGTCCGAAGCAAACACTGCTTCATTCCCTCAGTGAATCACATGAATGGTTTGATTTGCTGTGTACTGGGTTTGACAGGTTTTAAGCGTTAGCGTGCTTCCCTATATGTTGAACTCTAAAAATGAACGAATCATGGGTTGTAGTAGTAGATGTGTGCATAGTCATCATTGTGAAGAGTGGATTAGATTGTGTTTATTTCAGTGTTGTGATGGAGCCAGAGAGAAAGAGGAGCTGTCATTCTCAAGTGTGGGAAAACTTTGAATTGATATCTCCGAATAAGTGTAGTGGTGGAGCTCCGATACATACATTAGCACGTGAATGTCCGCTACAGAATGTGACGTCAATAAGAGTATGATTAGTTCCCTTGGCTGGAGACTCTGGACTTTAGCTCGGCGAGCTAACCGTGTCTCTTGTTGCGTTGAGATTCTCGGTTCAAAACTCAGCGGCAGACCAACTCCCTTACATAAGGTTAGTCCTAAGTACATATTTCTGCTTACCAGCTGTTAGTTGCCGGTGAACATCAGATACACCATAGATGTACACAAATATTGTTTCTTAATAAAAATCTTTGAGCCAACCAAATCAATCTATTTGTACGGCACATTCTATATAATAGCATAATATATTTCACAATATATCACCAAATCACTGAATTACGTCTCCCCAATGGCCCAATTACATAGTCTGTCCATAATCACTTTCAATGTCCACTTAAACACTTACTCTATGTACCCTACTCTTCCACTTCATCACTTTGGTTGTCTTTCTTTATTCCTTTTGTTGTTCTGTCCTTGTGTTTACTGGCAAAAAATATTCACTCTCACTATATAGTATTATGAAGTTTTTATATTAGTATTTTTTTCCCCATTTTTCTTCTAATTTGGTTGCCAATTATACCCTCTATATAAATTCACCCTCCCCCACGGGTCCGCCACCCACTCCAGGTGACATGCTAATTTTTCCGGGCCAGTAGATCCGCTTCCTGCGAGAAGGAACCTGACTCTTGACGGACTCGTGCCAGCTAACCCTCCCCCTTCCCCCTGGGGCAGACAGCCAAATGCCGCCCCTGATTGGGGCTAACAGCCAGAGCCGGTCTGGCATAGATGGGTTTCGAACCGTGTCCCTGAGAGGCAGCCACACTCGTATCAGACCAGCCAAGATACGGTGCATTAGACTGCTATGCTATCTGATCTGACGCCATATTATCATTTTTTTTTCTGATTTCTTCCCTTTGGTAGCCAATTGCACCCTCTATTTATTTACATGTACCCTCCCCACACAAGTACCTTCTACAAGGCAAGCTCATTCTCAGAGGGTAGAAAACTCTGCTTCCTTCGACACGGAATTCGCCCACCCACGCTCTGGAGACTCCCTTACGTGCTTCACGGCGGACCTGAGCGGATAGACAAATGCCGCCCCCGATCAGGGCTGATGACCAGGGCCAGTCTGGTAGAGCCGCGACTCTGACGGGCTGCGCACACCATATCGGACCAGCCAAAATACAGTGCGTTAGACCACTACGCTATCCGCCGCCCCATTATCAAGTTTTAATAATATTGAAAAATGTAAGTCAATGAAGTATGAGTTGTTGACACAAGGGGAATCGAACCTGGGTCTACCATCTAGGAGGGGAAATTCTCTACACTATATGCAAAACACGTCAGTTAGTGCGGTCATATTTCATATATACACTCGGTAGTCGTCAGGTTTGTGGTGCTACATTCATTTCACCAACAGATGGCAATGTGCATTCTCTCATATGAAGCTCTGAGTACTGAACCCATTTTTGACACAGTGTGTCAGAAACCCACAATGCTTTAGAAAGCTTCATTTCGCCATCACTAGCAATGAGCATGACCACACAAATTGGGCATTACATTTGGGAGAAAATAGGGGTCATTGAAACACTACAATTGAAAACAGGTGGAGGCCAATTAGCTTGGTGCGTAATCTGGAAGTTGATTGGTTACCCCTGGCTAGTTTACAATTGGTATGATAAGCGGGGTGTAGACTTCTCAATAAAAGTTAATCCGTTTTTTAAACGTAATGTTCAGAAATTTTTATTAAATGTTTTCACTTGGAAAAAGTCTGATTTAATATGTTTTAATTTCAGGCTGTAAAGCAATAAGCCTCAGCAGTATCTCCTGGATTATAGCACACACAGTTGAACATGTTCATCTCTCAAGAAGAACCAGAAATACAAAAATTAAGTTATACAATTCAGTAAAAAATCACTCATACTTAAAATAAACTTAAATCATGTCATTTGTTGCATGCCTCAGAGTAAATCAATAAATTAATAGTATTTCAATAATTAATTAATAGTGCTTCAATAAAAGCTGTTGAAACTTGTAGCTGATTGATCTCAATGTTGATTAATTGATTGGAAACAATCTATTTGTCTCTGGTCCTCGGAAGAAATTTGATTCTCATCTCCGCTATAACTGTTCTAGTGACTCCATTTCTTTTACATCACTTCCTCTGCTCCTCTTTTCTCCTCTGAGCAGGTAGCTGAACTATGCTGATAGTAACAGAGCTCTCAGCAGTAAAAAGTAAATTTAGAACACAGAAATCCCAGACACACACAGAAAAATCCCAGACACACACAGAACTCATCGTCACAAACAGAAATCCCAGACACGCACAGAACTCATGGTCATACACAGAATCCACAAAGACAGAACCTGCAGATGCCACATACACAGTAAATTAAATGTATAATCCTAATATAGATGGAGCTAGCATCGAAGCAGATTCCAGCTAAGTAGCACTATAACACAAATTATTATGAATGCACTGAGAACTGAAAGTGGTTCTTGATTCATGGGCCTAGTAAATCATCTTGATAAATCTATGCTGAGGTAGTGTGTTTCCTGAGCAGTCTTCCTGGAATCTGGAACTGGGCCTCAAAATATTCAAGTATTAAATAACACACTGCCATCTCTCCCAAACCTACAGTAGCATGGTACAACATCCCATTCAAGAAAAGCCCAAATGAAGCCAGAATCAATCCCACCTGAAAGCTGGAATGAAAATTCATTATTTAAATCAATTTGTATTCTCTGATAACACAACTACACACAATGCACAATACACACAATATGCTTCAATAATGATGAACAGCACGTAATAAATTAATTGTTTATGAAGTTATGTCTATTTTTATGTATTTCAGGATTCACATAACGACAGCTGTTTTAAATATGGTATTCATATTTCTTTATTCACATTATTAAGTTTGCACTGCAATGCAACAAAATAAATACATAAAATTGTATGTGTGTCATGTTTTGCGTCTGTTCTTAAATAAGTTTGGTCTTTTCTTTTGTGCATTAATTACTTTGCGAGTAATGTATAAGGGTAAATAATGTATCAAGTCCTTGATTTAAAAATTGTCTCTGCTACTTTGATCAGTACAACTTGCTTATGACAGTTTCTCTGTCTAATTCCACCCTTTTACTCCACCCTTTTTACCAAACATAGATTTCTGGTGGAAAGGCATTGGTCGCTGGTGAGCAACGTTAAGCAGACAAACCTGCGGACTAAATCCCTCCCTCCCTGGGCGACAACGCTGCCACCAATTGTGTGTAGCCCCACGGGGCTGCTGGCCACAGTCAACATTGGTCATGGTCTGGATTCCATATGTTAACATTGGGGCTCGTTCACACACTAGAACAGCGCCTTAACAGCAGTGTTAATTTAGTCAACGAAAATGATGACTAAATATGGTCGTCAACGAAGCTTTTTTCCATGACGACAACGAGACGAGACGAGACGATAATGGAGATCATGTGACACTAACGTGACGAAATAATTAATGCAATGTCGTTGACTACAAACGACGACACAAAATGTAGTTTACCAAATAAAACCTTGCCGAAATCTCTTTTCACTTTTGTTGACTAAAACAAGACGAGACTAAATAATTATAACTTTTAGAATAATTCGTTTTATTATTATTGCAGCATTTCCGTTTCCTATGTGTGCGGCGCAATTCCTATGATTTCCTCACCCGCGTTATTTGTTGCAGTAACAGCAGTAGGCTCGCCACTAACTGCACATGACAAGTCACGACGGGTTTAACTTAATGGAAAAATGGCAGGGCAACAGGGTCTCGGCGGGCTTGTATGCAGTGGGCTTGGAAGAAAAAGAAGATCAGACCTCTGGGCATACTTTAGTTATATAGAGCTCGAAGGAGCTACTGAATGTAACGTTATTGTTGAAAGTGAAACACGAGGAGGAGAAGAAGCGAAGCCCGCTCAGCCCAGGGAGAAATGTGGCCATAGAATCAAGGGTAAAAACACCACGAATCTCAAAAGACACCTGAAGACATTCCACAAGGAAATCCAGGTAAGTGTAACCAGGTTAGATTCGTTTGTGGTGGATTCGCCTGTCTGCTGCTATCCTAGCTAGCTAGCTGGCAAGCAAGCTTTTATAATAAACCGAACATATTTTTTATTTCATAATCTCAGAAAATATTCGCTAATTTAGCCACGATGCTAACGCTAGCCGCGATGCTAACGCTAGCCACGGCTCACAGGGGTTGGCTCACGAAGTAGGCTATAAATTAGGCTTAACCTAGCTATCGTACATCCTGTGAGCCAGACGGACACAATTATTGACCA